>CM054132.1:48676850-50130682 GCA_028751855.1 Ambrosia trifida | reverse complement strand
GGAAACTCCATCTAGACCATCCATCTCTTTAGATCAATGGATATGATTCATTCTTTGTACTTGATGTTAGATATAATATTATTTTAATGCTCAAAAGGACATGCAAGGGTAGTTTGGGAAGAGAAATATGTGTGTAAGACATACACTCTCTCTATCATATCACAAGTCATGGCACATTTTTTAGAAAAGTTATGACACATTCTCTCTCCTCTCTCCTCTTTCTTTTCACCTTTATAATATTATTATAATGGGTCATGTCACACCATCTCTCTCCTCTCTCCTACTTTTTGTTTAAGAAAATATTATTATAATGGGTTATGTCACACACTCTCTCCTACTTTTTGTTTAAGAAAATATTATTATAATGGGGCAAGTACAAATAATGTGTTAATGTTGCAGACGAGGGTAACATGTGTTAGTTGGTTATAAAGGGCTAACATGTGTTATCTAATCTGATAAAGAAAATATTATTATAATGGGTCATGTCACACCATCTCTCTCCTCTCTTCTACTTTTTGTTTAAGAAAATATTATTATAATGGGTCATGTCACACCCTCTCTCCTACTTTTTGTTTAAGAAAATATTATTATAATGGGGCAAGTACAAATAATGTGTTAAATGTTGCATGCGAGGGTAACATGTGTTAGTTCATAAAGGGCTAACATGTGTTATCTAATCTGATAAAGAAAATATTATTATAATGGGTCATGTCTCACCATCTCTCTCATCTCTCCTACTTTTTGTTTAAGAAAAAATATTATTATAATAGGTCATGTCACACTCTCTCTTACTTTTTGTTTAAGAAAATATTATTATAATGGGGCAAGTACAAATAATGTGTTAATGTTGCATACGAGGGTAACATGTGTTAGTTGGTCATAAAGGGCTAACATGTGTTATCTAATCTGATAAAGTTAAACCTGTTGCCCCATATACCCATGAGAAGATCTAACATTTGTTAGTATGAGTGGTGTGGTAACATATGTTAAACCTGTATCATTTGTCAACCTGTTTGTCTTTCTTACCACTCTTGTTTTCACTTCATAAGTTTACAAAAGAAATAAGTAAACATAGCATACAAACTATTAACACACATTAGGTTAACACATGTTATTTAGTAACACGTGTTATTACAAAGTATCATTACAAACTATTGAACAAGAGATAAACATACCCCAAGACATTCATATGAACTGCATGTAAAGGGTAACATGTGTTAATGTTGCATGAGAGGTTAACATGTGTTATTTTGGTAACATTTATTAAACTTTAGGGATGGCAAAAATACCCGAGCCCGACGGGTATACCCGAAACCCGAAGCATTTGGGACGGGTATACCCGATACCCGACGGGTATGGGACGGGTTTGGTATTGAAAAAAAAATATTTCGCGGGTATGGGACGGGTATGGTATTAGGTGATACCCGACCCGATTACCCGAAACTAAATACCCGTTTACAAGAAATATATACCCGAAAACTTTTAAGTTTTATATATATCTTTTCTTAACTATTTTTTAGTAATGTATTATTTTAATAGATTCATTATTTGTAAAATAAACTTTTCGTCTAAAATATGTATTCTAATAGCATTATTTTTTATATTTATATGCTATGAAATATATAAATAGTTTCAAAATTCATACTATAATATATATTTACATATTAAATGTTTCAAAGATTATCATGGTGATTGATAATATATATGTTACTTATTATAATTTCATATAGTCTAGATTTTTTAAAACATAAGACTATAAACGAATATATATATATATATATATATATATACACATGCAAATACCAATGGGTATACCCGATACCCGCGGGTATGCTCTATATCCGACGGGTAATACCCGACAAAAACCCGACGGTAATGGGACGGGTATGGTATGATATTTTATAACCGGGTATGGGTATGGTATTAGCCAAACCCGACCCATACCCGACCCGTTGCCATCCCTATTAAACTTGTATTTAATGTCAGCCCTTTTTTTGTCTTGCTTACCACTATAGTTTTTACTTCATAAGTTTACTAAGAAAAAAATATATACAAACTATTAACACACGTTATTACAAAGTATCATTACAAACTATTGAACCACACAAAAACCTACCCATGACATTCAAATGAACTACATGGAAGGTTAACATGTGTTAATGTTGCATAAGAGGTTAACATGTGTTATTTGGTAATATATGTTAAACTTGTGTTTGTTTTGTCAGCTTTTTTTTTGTCTTGCTTACCCCTATAGTTTTCACATCATAAGTTTACTAAGAAATAAAGCACACAAACTATTAACACACGTTATTACAAAGTATCATTACAAACTATTGTCCACTTTAACAAAATAAATCTAGTAACTCTATATATTGAGTACAAAAAAGTGTTATTAAAAAGTTTTTCTACATATTTTTCTCAGCTTCCTTCGACTTCGTATGTTAACATATGTTAACCAGTGGAGGGTCTTCAATATCAACTGCAAAACAATAGATGAGATATTAACCGGTGTGACCAACTCATCATCTAACATACTAAACAGGAGTAACACATGTTAGTCGGGGCCCAAATGTGAACATGTGTTAACTGGGGATAAATGTGTAACACTTTTACCCTTTGCATAAGAGGGTAACATGTGTTTTCTGCCTAAGTCAACATGCCTAAAAGCAAAACTCAAGATGAAAAAGGGATAAAACTTTACCACCACAAATAATGATTAATTTATTATACAACTATTTAGTGCTTAAATCTACAATTTTCAAGGCTATACTAGTTTAGTGGTGAATCAAAAGTATTGTTTGTATCATAAGATAATTAAATTTTATTGTTGTAACCTTCCAAATTGGACTTCAAATAAAACTATAAAATGTTCAACACATAAACAGAAAATTTATTTTTATTTTTATTATGTCTAAATTAGAAAGCACTTTAATGAATCTACACACCACATGTACACCTATTACAACGTGGAATAAAACTCATCCCCAAATTAATATCAACATTTAAAAAAAAAATATCCAGATCCATGGTCCACGGTCCACCAAATAACTCAACCCCAAATTAAAACCAACATTTAAAAAAATAAAAAAATTAATAACATATACCTTTCCAAATATATTATTTCCACCACCATAGCCATGGATCTTATCAACCTCATAGATCGTAGCATGAAGAGTTCCATGGAGATGGGTTTCCTCCATTATTATTATTAATCCAATCAAAAAAGATTCATCAAGTTCCAATCTTTATCCCTCCATTCTCCTCTTTCATGGATATGTGCTATTTATAGGGTTTACGATTACGATACTTGAAACAAGGAATTTATCTTCAGCTACAAGCAGTGGTTGAGAAGAAGGTATGGCGGGCACAGGGACGGTGGTTGTCTGGTCGTTGGTGGCGTCTCACTTGGTGAGGTTTTGCTCAGAGATCTCCACGTGGAGAAGATGAAAATGAAGCAAACATGTTTGAAGGTGGATCTTGTATGTTAAAATCCATGGGGAAAAAGAAAATGAGAAAAGATGAAGAAGATGATATGATTTTTATCTTTTAGGTACATAAGAAAATGGTATGGGTTGTGGGTTGGTAAAAAAGGTGGTGAGAGATTACATAGGGTTTGACAAAAGATTCTAGAGGTAAATTTACCTCAATACCATTATCTTATTATTATATTGGTTTTGAATTGTGGTGATGTGGCTTCATTGTAGCCACAAGTTGGGTTTCAAGGGTTTACCATATAACTAAGGTTTTCCATAGATACTCATACTATATATATATATATATATATATATATATATATATATATATATCCATTCCTTTCATTAAAACAAAATACGAAAGTTACATTATAATAGAAGGTGGACGGGCAACAAGTTGCGCCGCCACCCCTTTTTGAATAGCGAACCCTAGTCTACTAAAGACAAATCCTTGCCCCCCTGGAGATGAACTATTACTGTGGACGACCCGTTGGACCCTGGTCAAAAAACGAATAGCTTCTGGCGCTAGGGAGCCAAAGGTATCAAATGTCAAAAGGATAAAGACATGTTGGTTTTCTGCACAATCTTTAGCAAAAAAAAAAAAAAAAAGTCTTAAGTATTTATAGAATGATGATTATTTTGTGATTTTTCCCAATTATTTATTGGTGCATTAAGTTCTAACGTGAATATAAGTGCACTAGTGGAGACCAAAAGAGTAGTAAGTAGATAAAAATGTCTCTCATGGTAAGGACAGTGATTGATTTGTGAAGGATTTCAGTTTTTTTGTTTCCTTTTGTGGGTGTTTAATGAGTCCCTCTCTAACTGTCTGGGATTAGGGCACATCTATCAGTTACCCTAAATTTATTAACCCACAATAAATCTCAATAGTAAAAAAAAAAAAAAAAAAATTGATTTTGAAATGTTAGGTTATTTCAAATACCCTTTGTGGTAGGTATATATTTAGTTCACTTTGATTGTTTTTGGTTTTAGAAAACGTGTTATACATGCATATATAATCATGAATAAGACCACCATATTTTTAGCCTCCGGATATTTGCACAAGTAGCAATTTTATTCAGACAATTCTATACGGGCCGTAGAGAGCTCTACGGCCCGTTGAGCTCATTTTTTGAATTGGTAGTGATTACCTACGGGTCAGAGCCCTCTACGGCCTGTAGAACAAGTCTTATTAATTTTGGCTATGAAGAAGGAAGGGATGGATGTATAGGTTTTGCCTACGGCCCGTAGAGATCTCTACGGCCCGTAGGCTCAAAAAAACACAAAAAACGTTTGGGACGAGGTTCGATCTTGGGCACATTATCACACAAACACACAAGTCTTATTTCAAATATGGGGACCATCTGGGCTACCAGTTCGCTGGTTTCTATATTGGAAAAAATAAATATAACATAAACAAATATTAGACACCCTCTACGGCCCGTAGATGAATTTTTTTACACATTTTAATTGTTTAATAAATAAACACGAGCGTAGTGGATCATCATAATAGTTACAAAAAAAAATTAATTGTTTATTTTTTTTAAAAATTTTTTAATGTTGTCTCGATAAACGTGTAAAACGTTAACACAAGCGTTTATATAAACAAAAAGATAAAACAAAACGTTAACACAAGCGTTCAAAATAAACATTGTTTAAAACGTTTACAAAATATAATCAGAAATAGAACATCGTATCATCAGGCGGCGGCGGCTGCTGCGAGGACGTCCCGGGCTGCTGCGAGGACATCCCGGCTTCATGCGGGGTCTGCTGCGTGCTGGCCCCTATAGTCGGTGGGACACGAGTCTGCATGCCCAGCTGGCGATACATATCCTGCTGGCCAGCAATCATCCAACGCATCGCCTCGTCCTGTCGATCACGCCACTGACGCATCTCGATGTCCTACTGCTGATGCCAGGTGTCCATCCCCTGACGCCACTCACGCATCTCGACTGCCTCTGCGGCAGCCGCACGTACATCCGCCCTAACATCAGGAGGCAACCGCAAGGAGTGATAAACGCGTGGTGGAATCTGCAGCTCTTCAGGCTGCGGCTCAGCCATATTGACATCTCTCTCAACGCCCCCTCCCCCTCGGCAACATACCGCAACCCAACCTCAACAGCACCACCTGCAATGGATAACAATAAATAATTAATAAATAATAATAATCAATGATTTTATAAAAAAATGGGCAGAGTTTCCCCTGTTTTCGTTTAAACTAGACAACACAAGTTGTCTACAAGTTTCCCACGCCTACAACACATCATTAGCAACACTACTGACAGCTGTAGTGTAGACATCCTGATCATTATCATTAACATTAATAATAATAATAATAATAATAATAATAATAATAATAATAATAATAATAATAATAATAATAATAATAATACCTCTGTAAGCTGGTCCTCAGTGTACCACTGGGTGCGCGTAGCCCACTAATCCAGGGAGTAACCATACTCAATGCCGAGAATGGAAAACTGGACCTCCGGCGGCGGCGGTGGCATCTGTGCAGGATCGTCACCGGGCAGTCGTGGCCGAAGGCGAAAGGTCGATAGGAACTCAATCGCCAACGGCCGATGGGTCGGCGCGTTCAAGTCGCCGAATAACCTGTCCCAAGGGTTACCCTCCGGGATCCACTGTCGTGCCATCTCCTCTGCACCCCCCCGTGCTGGCACGAAGCGCGTCCCAACAAAGCCCGCGTGACTTACATGTCTTCTTCTTCCTCAATTTCTCAAACCTTTGCTTCGCGTAATCGAAGCATCGAAACTGGCAATGCTCCCAGTCCGCCAGGTCTCCCCTGCCATGGGGCTGGGGGGCCCACGAGCACGGGCTCATCCTCCTGGTCCTCGTAACCATCATCGTCAAAAAATTCCATAACTGCAAAAGCAAAAATTTATAGTTAGGACGTTTCTTGAAACGCCTTTTGGAAACGCCTAAACTAATATAGTTTAGGCGTTTCAAAAGAATCGCCTAAACTAATATAGTTTAGGCGTTTCAAAAGAATCGCCTAAACTATATTAGTTTAGTCGTTTCAAAAGAATCGCCAAAACTATATTAGTTTAGGCGTTTCAAAAGAATCGCCAAAACTATATAGTTTTGGCGATTCTTTTGAAACGCCAAAACTATTAGGTTCGCCAAAACTATATAGTTTTGGCGTTCGGTTCCAAAGAAACGCCAGAACTAATATAGTTTTGGCGATTCCAAAGAATCGCCAAAACATACTACACTAATACCCTCCCCCCACCACCACCCCAGCCCACCACAGCCCACCCCACCACCACAGCAATCTAATACATGATAATAATCAACTAGACAATAATCATCCTAAGATCTAAATAGAAAAAAAAACAAAAGGCAAAAAAAAATTACCTTTTTAGGGTTTGGTGGACTTTGGTGGAGAAGGCGGTGGTGGTGGTTGCAGTGGAGGAGGAGGCAGAGAGGGGTGGTGGTGGTCGTCGAAGGTGGTGGTGGTGGTGGATTAGGGTTTGAAGGAGAAAAGGGGGCGCGGGGGGGGGGGGGGGGGGCGATGGTTGTGTTTTGGGGGAAATGAAGACAGAACACATCAGACCACGACTTGTAACTGATTTAAAATTTTCCTACGGCCCGTATAGGCCTCTACGGGCCGTAGATAAAGATAAAAAAATGGGTTGGGACGAGGATCGAGCTTGGGCACATTATCACACACACATACACAAGAGACTTATAGAAACCATGAGGACCATCTGGGCTACCAGTTCGCTGGTATAATATCCAGAACATACAACTGATAACCCAATTTTTTTTTTTAAAAAAAAATCATCTCCTACGGGTCGTAGAGATCTCCACGGCCCGTAGGAACATAATTTTTTAAAAAAATTTCTGAGTTGATTTATAAACTTCACAAAGTTTTAAGAAACTAAAAACTTTTTGTCTACGGGTTGTAGAGACCTCTACGGCCCGTAGACTCAATGGCCTCTACGACCCATAGAGGGCCTCTACGACCCATAGAGAGCCTCTACGACCATTTTCCAAACTCTTACGGGTCGTAGAGGGCTCTACGGCCCGTAGATGTTTTCCTTTTACGGCCCATAGAGCCCTATACGGCCCAGGGAGGCCTACGCCCCATAGAAACTGTCTACCAGAGACTGTCCCTTAGCCCGTACGTCCTGACACAAGGTTATAATTCTAGCTCTTCCAGAGTGGTATCTCACTGATGGCTCGGACCCCCCGGAAGGAGGCCTTCTTCGCCTTCCACCTAAGCTGCGCACGAAAGGCCCAAAGCCAATCCCAGGGAATAGTGAAGCTTCATAGGGTCTTTCTGTCCAGGTGCAGGTAGTCTGCATCTTCACAGACATGTCTATTTCACCTAGAAGTTTTGTTTTTTTTATTTTGTTAGTTTTAATTAGGTGGTATAAGTTTTTTTTTTTTTTTTTTTTTTTTTTATAAAAGAACGTTTCCATTTTTTTATTGTATATGTAAAATAATAAAAAAATGTACTTAATAAATCATTATACATTATAAAAACAAATTTACACCGAACTATCAGAAGAATCAGAACTTCGAGGACAACCAGTTAGGTCAAACCACTCTGGAGGTTTTTGAGATAGCCTACGCCCCTCATCAAGATGATCCTTGTATAGTGCTAACCATGGGTTGTGATTTACATCTACCCAACCCGGCCATGCTCCACTCGGATAAGGTATCGGAGCGTCGTCTGCTAGCTTAAGCATGATGTAGTGGTTGTCGTTCACGTGGGCTATCGAAATGACCCGATGTTCTGGCACGCTTTCAGGATGACTTTGCATAGGGAAGAATGTGCTCGCTCCATCAGCAGTGAAGAATTGAAGGACCACACCAAATGCCTGAGCAATCAGTAATCCAGTCAAAGGCATCTCCATCCATTTTGAATTGGGTGCATCCCCGACTCCCCTCCAATCTAAGGACGAGTATATGCGGGCGAACCCGTTATCCTCGAATGCGTTCAAAATCATCAACCAATCCTCATGGTATTGACCCATCATCTCTTGTACAAGAAGGTGACGGATCCAATCCCAGTCTTCCTCCTCCCTATTCAAAGCCACAGCTACAGATCGGAACCCACAGTTACCGTCTGGCTGAACATTTTGAATGTGCGTGACAAACCGTCGATAAAGGGGACCAATCTGATGCTTAAATTCTCTAATCACAAATTTATACCTGTCACCGCCAAACATTGGGAAATCATGATTAGGGGATGTGTACATATGTATATATGTATGCATGTATAAATAGTTATTTATGTACCTGTCCCCTACTAACAGTGGATACTGTTTGTTACACACTCTCATTTTATCTTTACCCGGGTCTGATGGCCTACATCTTCTAACAGGCTCGTCCTCTTACAATGGATAAGAATAAATAATAATAATAATAATAATAATAATAATAATAATAATAATAATAATAATAATAATAATAATCAAAGATTTTATAAAAAATTGGGCAGAGTTTCCCTTGTTTTCATGCAAACCAGACAACACAAGTTGTCTACAAGTTTCCCAAATAATAATAATGATTCGTATAATAATAATAATAATAATAATAATAATAATACTAACATCTTCTTGCGGATCCTCCTGCTGTTTTTTTTTCTGTGATTTTGTAGTTGGGCGCCTGCGAGTATTCTTTTGTACCTCAGGAGGTTGAGTGTCAGTCATACTTGGATTTACCACCGACTTTATTTTTGACAACATATTTCTTTGAACGCGTGGTGATTGAGACAGCAGTGTCTCTTTGACTATTTCCCACTCACTCCCAATGTCACGTTCCCCCATACTACTTCCGGTTCGTAATTCAGTCGTGTCCAGAAGACGTCTATTTCAGACAGCTGTATTTTTATTCCTGTATTCAATAATAATAATAATAATAATAATAATAATAATAATAATAATAATAATAATAATAAAGTAATGGTATTACCTTTATTTATATACGAATCTAATCGACATGCACACGGCAACCCAGAACTTGTGAAAAGCTGGTGACCACAACTCATTTTTCGTTTCCTCAACTTCTCTATATTTTTTATCTTAGTTATCAACTTCTCGATCGCTGCATGGGAAACTTTACCGAGTAGGTCCTCAAAAATCGGTATGTCATGATGCACCTTTTTCACAGACAAACTCTCTTCAAACGAGTGGTTTATTGCCCTCTCTTGTGACGTTACCACATCGTCTGCAATCATCACAAGTTTGTGGAGCGAGTTGTTAGGCCCCTTAATGTGCATCTTAAACCTTGAATGCTGGATCTCAACTATGTTGGTCGTATACTGACCAAAGTTGTAGTTTGTGTCTGTCCATGCAGAAACAAACCTTTCTTTGTAGTCACGGAGCCAGACCCGGTCTATATATTCAAAAACATTTGTAAAGATAGAACAAAGATATTTGTTAATGTGTGTATGTGTTTTAAACTAAATTAATAAAATATGTACTAGCTCGTTGGTCCTGACATAGTCGTTTGTAGAATCGGTCTAACCAGAGCGTATAAAATGCCGGAGATGAAGATCTACATAGTCGCTTAAAAGATTTCATGAATATTTCCCAATCTGCATTTCCAAAGGCTTGTCTGCAGTGCTTCAATATATTTCGTTGAATGTGATACCTGAATGCATAATAATAATAATAATAATAATAATAATAATAATAATAATAATAATAAATAATAATATGTATACCTGCATAACAACTTCGAAGTTGCTGGAAATACAATGTCGCATGCATTCATCAAGGCTTTCTCACAATCAGTTACTATAGCACGGCGCTCCGTACTATCTTCTAGCAACTCTTTAAGCCTTTGTAGCACCCACATGTAGTTATCCTTTTTTTCACGGGAGATGAATGCATGGGCGACACAAAACGACTTGGATATTGATGTCATACCCACAACTTGAACAAACGGAAGTTTATACTCGTTCGTTTTGTAGGTCGCATCAATCATCAGCACATGCGGGAACGCACGCCATAACCTGTGCGAGGTGGGACGGACAAACAAAATTATCCTCAATCGCATTTGTCGAGGCATTCCTCCGGGTGAAGTAAACACATTTTTTCCACCAATGTGGCTTCGAGTACCTGCATAGCAATAATAATAATTAAAAAATAATAATAAAGTAGTAGTAGTAGTAGTAGTAGTAGTAGTAGTAGTAGTAGTAGTAGTAGTAGTAATAAGAGATAATAATACCTGCATTTGAGTCCTGCCACCGTATAACAAATGCTTAACCTTGGTTATTGTGCTATGTATGTCTCTTAAGATGCAAGGACTATCCGGGTTTTGTTTTCTAACGGCCAAATGTATGTCTACTAAAAATAAAGTGTATCCACCAATTTTAACTCGCCCGGACCCAGCCTCTTAGCATACGCGTGACCCTCTATGTGTTGGAAAGGTTTGTGATTATGTGTTTGGTTCTAGACCTCCAAAATATAATCATCGTGGCCGGAGTGGTATCTCCCTATTACTTCAAACGGGCAATTACATTTTTTACTGCCCGTCTTTTGAACCGTGGCTACACTATGATGTACGCCACTACGATCACACCGTATCCATGCCGTTATTACCCTCCTATTCGGCCCCCTGCCTTGCGAAACAGTACGTGAGTATACGGTAATGTAACCATTTTTTTTTGCCCTTTGATAAACCCACTCTGTCAGGTCTTTAAGAGACCCGAATACCTGCAAAATTTATATACGAGTTCAAATAACAACTAATATATACGAGTTCAAATCTCACAAACCCTACGAGTTCAAATAACAACTAATATATACGAGTTCAAATCTCACAAACCCTACGAGTTCAAATAACAACTAATATATACGAGTTCAAATCTCACAAACCCTAAAACAAATTTAGGTACGGGACTAAATATACGAGTCTAAATATGTACACTACTAAATATACACGGGTCTAAATTATAAACAAGTGTAAATACATAAACACACCTGATTTGTTTCGTACGAAACATCCGGGACAGGTTCCTCGCCACCGTTATCACCTCCCTCATGCGAATGATAAGTCCCGTATTCGTACTGTGGATGACTTGGCGGCGGCACGTAAAATGACTCTGGTTCTTCTACGTACTCCTGGTTCAAATCGGGCAGCAGGTTCAAATCGGGTAGTGCCTTCCCGTCACCACAGTGAACAACGGATCTAACCTCCTCCTCACCACGTTCCAGCACGGCTCCAAAAAGGCTTTCCGAGACGTGAGATATGCTAAACGAATGCTCCCATTCATCCGAAACATTACCGTAGTGGCCCGAAGACATCGCGGTAGCTTGGAATCGTTCGGATTTTTTGTGCTCCGTTTTTTTTTTAAATTTCGTCGACTGAGGAAAGAAGACAAGGAAGAATAATATATCTGGACCTCTACGGCTCGTAGAGGCCTCTACGGGCCGTAGAGGCCTATACGGGCCGTAGAAGAAGTGCTTTTTCAGACTGACACACTAAAAGTCAGTCTGTTCATTGAATGACCTCGTACCTCGTATTCCCTACGGGCCGTAGAGCCCTCTACGGGCCGTCTAGGGTTTAAATGCACTCGACCAACCCACCTCTACGGGCCGTAGAGGCCTCTACGGGTCGTAGAGGGTGTCCTCATTTATTACACTGACACCCTCTACGGCCCGTAGAGCCCTCTACGGTCCGTAGAAGGTTATGCAAACATAATTTTTGTTATTGTGTAAATAACATACCTCTATTTTTATACCAATAAAGTCCTTAGAAAGTAGGTATGAGATTTTCTCCTTAATACGGATAACGTACCAAACAAGCCTAATTGATATAGGCTTTGGTGTTTTTTGATTTCCATATTCGGTAAAAAGCGGTATGAGTAATATATTTTTTGGTATTTCAGTACTTAATGCCAAATTGGAATGTGAAGTTTTTTTCCGGGGAAATTAGGCATACACTATGGTTTACTATCTTAAAAGTGGTGATTATTAGGATAGCCAAGTAATTTGTTGTATTTTTTTGCAGTGGTGTCGTATATGGCCATTTGGTTTAGCACTAATTTTGTACTGTGGTAGGCAGGGGCGGATCTAGGGCTTCGGGTTTGGGTTCCCAGAAACCCATTCGGTTTGTAAATTATAGTGTTAATATATAAAAAAAACTGGTAGGAACCCATAAAGATTTTATTTGAGGAACCCATTAATAAAATTTAGGAGCGCTCTAGTGGTTGAAACCCTCCCTAAAATACTAGAATTCCTGGTCTATTAACACCCCTACACCTTTCTTTGGTTTTCGTGGTGAATGATACGATTAATTAAACTCTATATATTGGCGAAATGTAGTGAATATTGTGACAAACTGACAATATATTATTATTTTGTGTTGGTGCAGGTTGAATTACTATTGTAGGACATTAATCTTGTAAATACTAAATAGTTTATCAGATGGGAGGCTTCAAGTGTTGTGATTGCTTAATGTGTGCGATGAAGAGGTAATAGTTAATTTTAGGATGGTTGTTTACGATTATAGGCAATAGAAATGTGTTTGAGGAGGCTAAATTGTCAAAACAGTTTCATAACAAGTTAAATGTAATTATATGCAAGTTTCTGTAAAAAAAATTTATATGAATTGCCTTAGAAACTAATCTGTATGTATTTTTGTACTCGGCTTCGATTGTTTTTACATCATTAACTTGTCGCAACGATGACATAAAACTAAATGACGTGTCTTGGAATGAACATTTAGACGGTAACCCGCCAACCCATTTACAACTAGTATATAGCAGATTTCACCTATTTTGTTTATTATAGTTATAGAGGTGTTTTCGACGTTATTTAATAAGGCCGTGAATATTAGAGCGTTTGATGGTGTGGGTCTACCGAATTGAGGTCCATTGCTAAATCACTTGCTATATGTCGATGATGCGATTATTGTGGGGGAATAGTCACATTTCAATTTTAAAAAAAATTGAGAAGAATATTAAGAATTTTTCACTTGTGTTTGGGTTTAACGCCTGAAAATGGCGTGGAATATAGTATATGTTCTTGTTAATTGTGGTTTTATTTGATTCATTATTTACTTGTGATATTTAATTTTAGGAGAGCACTGGCAGTTTTCTTTCAAAGTTAATGCATATTTACTTGTGTTATTTGTGCAGGATCACATTGAAGTGAGATCTGTGCTGCAATGAGTTGGTATCTTGCTATGCTAAAAGCCATAGTTAGACAGGCAGTTAAACGTATGTAAATGCTTACAACCTCCTAAATACTTATAGAATTATCGTATTAGTTATAGTTTTTGTTATTATCGTATTAGTTATTTTAGCGATGTTAAATTTTAACCTGTTGAAACCTAAACCAACCCGAACCCCTAAAATGACCCGAAATGAACCCATGTACCGACCCGGATATTTTTATGTTCGGTCATATGAAATTAGAGCATCTAAAAAAGGAACCCAGTAAAAAAGATTTCTGGATCCACAACTGGTGGTAGGCTGTGTATATTGTCGTTGGATTTTTGTCCCGCCCCTACCGGTACACCGTTTCGTCTCTGTCAGGTAGGTGGGGGCGGGTAGGGTTCACGGGTGACAGAAGAAAGGCGGGTGGTGATGTTTGTGTGTGTGTTGCAGGTTTGGGTGTGTAGGTGGTTGGTGGGTAGCTCCCTGCATTCCACGGCTTGGGTGGTCGTGTGGTTGACGTGACGAGCTACCCGTACGGGCTCCATTCTGTACACCCTTATATAAATGGCCACATATTTTCTATGTATTTTCCATTTATGAAGTTATTTGTCCTTTTGATTTATAAGTTGACGCTTTATATAAATGAATTCGATTTCATTTTCTTCCAAAAGAAAATAAGTTGAACAATTAGACCCCGTAAAATTAAGTTATTTGTCCTCCCTTATTCGACTCGCATCCAAATCCTTCAAGTCTTAGTCTTTCAAATTATTTTATGTCTAAATTTTGTGATTTTGTGCCTTTTAACAATCATAAACAAAGGCTATGTTTGATCATTTTCCCATGCGTTAGGATCACAATCAAAAAAAATAATAATAATAAGAAAAAAGAAAAAAAGAAAGAAAAAAAATATATATAACTTTTTACGAAAAAGGGCCGGATTTTAGCATCTGCTTTAAGCTCCCAAAAGGTTTGGGCCGGTCTTTGACTTCAAACCAGCCTCGCCCGCCTACCCATGAGCTGAAAGAGCCGATGAGTTGAAGACGTTTTTAATGCAGAAATTGGCTTAACCTTTTGGAAGTTATGTATCAATCAATGAAGAGCCAATGGCCATGTGGCATCAATTGAAGTAACCGATAATGCAGACAAAAGCGCGCTCTTGTTATGGTTCACAGAAGAATAAGCAACTAAAGTAGGGGATTAGACCTCACAAGGCATTAGTTCAATTACGCATATACGTATGCATACTCGCTGCTACAGGAAAGATTCAAAGGAATGTAGCATATGTTTAGTCTGATTGAAGCATGTCTTATTGGTAACTTTTAGACTGATGGGATTCCATGTGATGGTGTGACCACTCTTACCAAAAATAGTTGCAGACAGAAAGAATACAAAATGAGCCTATGGACTAAAAACAAGGTGAACAAAATATTTTAATTAATTTTTTTGCAGAAAGGTCATGTCACAAATTAAACTATTATAGAGTTTGGAATCAGTTTCAAATCCTTAAGCGTTAGCCACCTAGAAAAGTGTTAATCAGCATAATCAAAATCCGCATGTCTTTTGCATCCAAAAACATCAATCATATACTAGGATTTTTTTTTTTTTTTTTTTTTTTTTTTTTACCGTTGGACATTTTCACCGGTGAAAGTAGGAAGTAGGAACTATTGGTAATCCGTCGGTCAAGTTCCATTAGAAAATGATGTCTAGGTAAGACTTGATCAATGGATCTAGTACCAAATACCAAGGGATCTCTTACGCTCATTCATTGACGATTATTACCTATGCATTACCGACGACATTAATAGCATTACTCATTAGTAAACTGTCAAATATTACCGATAAAAGAATGGTGAATTTTTCATTGACGTCTTCGTCTATAAGTGATAGCTACTTTTAAGTTTTAACACAAAAAAAAAAAATAATAATTATAATCTATATCTATACTATATTATAATTAAAGGATATAGGATGGATAAAATAGTAATTTTGCCATCTTTTAATAGTTTTAGTTATGTAAGTTGTAAAAACTTGTAAAACATATAATGTATAACTTTCAAAGATTAACATTTAACAAAATTCTCATAATTAATACATTATTTAAGCCAATCACCTTATGGTGGAGTGGCAGCCCCATTACCTTCCAATGTGAAGGTTATGGGTTAGAGGCTCACCTAGATCAAATTTATTTTAGGTTAATCCAGAGGTTTTACCACAGTGGGTCTTTAGCGGTGGGTTTCCTCTGAAATGGTGGCGGGCCGGGTCAGCGTCGTTTTCTGCATTCGTGGGCGTTGGTGGCCTTTTGCCATTGGGTTTACCCAGGTGACCTTGCTTTCGTTGATCATTCAAAAAAAAAATTACCACATTTAATAACCATTAGATCATTTAATTCACTAAATCAAATATTATCCTATTAATAATACTTTAATTTAATATTTAAATTTGATTTTATTATTATATTTTTATAACTAAATACTATTTTATTTTAGTATTGTCTTATTTAAATATTTCAGAGTCAATAGCCAAATTCGTCCCTGAGGTTTGGTTCAGTTTCCCACTTCAGTACAAAAAAAGTTTTTTTTTTTTTTTTTTTTTTTTTTTTTTTTGCAATTCAACACCTGAGGTTTGGATTTTTTTGCTATTTTCGTCCTTTTCACTAACTCGGTTAAAAATATCGTTAAGTCAGGGGTAGTTTTGTCATTTTGGCTACTTAAATGAGGGACTATTTGAACATTTCATATGATTATTTCCCCCCTTTTGAATGAAACCCTAATTAATAAACCACCCATCTCTCTCTATACACCACCTTAACTCCACCACCATAACCACCTTCACATTCACCTCCACCGTAACCACCACCACCACCACATCGTCCCCGTACCTTCAACACCTTCACCTAAAATCCTAAACCCTCTTCCATGTCCCACTTTGTCACCGAATCTATTTTACCATTTGTAAACCAAACAACTTCGCTAATTCGAAATGATGCAATTCAAGAGGGCTTGGTTTTTATGGGTGGTTTCCATCAGCCTTTCTAAAGTTTGTTACCATCCTCTCTGTTAATTCGAAACGAAGAAGACCTAATTAATACCTTGATAAGGGTTACAACTCGATTGCAGAAGAAGATGATGATGATGAAGTGATATCCATGCTATGTAGGAGTTTTGGGTTTTGAGCGAAGCTTCACTCTAGTGATTGGAATCTGTAATAGCAAATAAGATTAATCTTGGTAAAGGATATAGATGGGGTAATTATTATTATTATTATTATTATTATTATTATTCATAGAGAGGGGGATAAGGAGAGAGAGAGAGAGAGAGAGAGAGTGTGTGTGTGTGTGTGAAAGAGAGAGTCAGATACAGGGGTGGGGTATGGTTTATTTTTAAGATAGATTATATTACAGGTAAAAAGACAAAACTATCCCTGACTTAACGAGATTTTTTAACTAATTAGTGAAAAGGACGAAAATAGCAAAAAAAATCCAAACCTCAGGTGTTGAATTGCAAAAAAAAAAAAAAAAAAAAAAAAAGACCAAACCTCGGGGACGAATTCGGCTATTAACTCAATGCTTCAGTATATACTTTCTAAATATTTACATAACAGTAGTAGTAGTGGTGGTGGTGGTGGTGGTGGTGGTGGTGGTGGTGGTGGTGGTGGTGGTGGTGGTGGTAGCGGTAGCGGTAGGCAGCGGCAGCGGCAGCGGTAGCGGTAGTGGTAGTGGTAGGCAGCAGCAGCGGTGGTAGGCAGCAGCAGCGGTAGCGGTGGTAGGCAGCGGCAGTGGTAGCGATAGCGGTGGTAGGCAGCGGCAGCGGTAGCGGTAGCAGTAGCAGTAGTAGTAAGGGGTATTGGATTTTAATAATCCAAAGTAGCTGACTTGTTTTTTTAATGTCACGTCAGATGGGCCCATTCATTTACAACCCATCATCATCATCATCATCTCCATCTATCAACATTCCCACAGCATCATCATCTTCATCTATCAACATTCCACCACCATATCCACCCACCCCACGACATTAAAACACCAACAAAATCAAGTTCCCCACCACCCCTCGACCTTAAACCACCATCAAAAACACCTCCCACAACCTCAAATCACCGGAATCGAACCCCTGACCTCCGATCTGTTCAGATCCAGCCACCACCTGCAACTGCCACGTCATTTACAACCCCCTTTCTCTTCTTTTTCTTCATTGAAACTACCAAACAAGCGACCGGAGTTCACCATATCCGGTGACAGGCAACCGGCTCCAAACCCTAACCTCATACTCTTTTCCCTCCTCCTCACCCTCTCCAATCAACAAATCCAACCTCCTCCTACTCCTTTCTCTCCTGGACATCGATGGTGGTGTCTCTCACTCCGTCTGTGTATGCAGATCTTAGTTTGTGTGATGAGGGTATAGATCGAGGACAGAGAGATATGGTTTTGATGATAATGGTTGATGATGATGATGTCGGTTTCAGTGATGTGGGTCGATGATGGTGATGATGGTCGAGGACAGAGAGATGGTTTTGATGATGCGGGTATAGATAGATGAAAATGATGTTGTTGTTGTGTTAGTTTATGTTTTGTGATGAATGGAATCAAGAAAACAACTGACGTTTTGTGAAGATGATGATGCTGCTAACATGGATTTGTGAAGATGAGAAATGTTTTGTAAAGATCATGACGCTGCTGATGTGGATTTAAAAAAATCTGATGTGGAATTAAAAAACAAGTCATCAAACAAGTCAGATGCCACGTCATCAACGGTGTACACATCATCATGCCACCTCAACTGCTACGTCGGACACTAACCCAGATAGTTCAAACTTAACAGAGGTTCATTTTTGACACCCACATGTTCACTTGGGTTTATCCTGGTCCAACGTGAAAGTTCGGATTGTTATCGGCTAATGGCCCAAACTTTGGATTATTAAAATTCAATACCCTAACAACAACAGTAGCAACAACAACAACCACAACAACAACAACAACCACAACCACAACCACAACCACAACCACAACCACAACCACAACCACAACCACAACCACAACCACAATCACAACCACAACAATAACAACAAACAACAACAAACGGTGGGGCCGGGGCACCCCTGACCCTCACTAACCTTCGCCACTGATAACGTGTCAAGTTAGTGACGAGTTTTGGTCTTTATAGTTTATACCGAATTGCAAAAATGTTTATCATGCACGGTCTCATACTCCCCATGTATCGTGCTTACTCATTATTACCTGTTGGGTTTGCGCGTTTGTCTCATGAGCTCCGGTCTCCATTTATTATGAGCATGTTTGGCTCTCCTTATTTCCACCTCCTTATAACTTATAACTTTTCCAAAAAGTTAATAAGTTGCAAAAAGTGTTTGGCAAAAGGAAAAAGACTTTTTGTTTTAACTTTTTGTTTGCCTATGATAAGTTGTTTTGAAAAAGTAAGGGAGGAGTGACTTTTTAAACCTCCTTATAACTTATTTGATGGTTATTTACCTACATGCCCTTATTATATCCTTACACCTTCCCTCCTTATATCTTTTTTTTTTTTTTGTCATTTTACCTAAATAAGTTAAACTAAACACTTTTTTACAAACTAACTTATTAACTTATTGTTTTTCCCCACCACATAAGCTAATCCAAACACTTTTCTAAAAACTCCTTTTTAAAAAGTCATCAGTTAATAAGTCCTTTTAACAAAAAGTCTTTTTTGCCTTAAATAAGTTTATCCAAACATGCCCTATATCATGTGTTACCTTATGGTAGAGTGGTAAGCAAAGTGATGGTTAGAGCCTACCTTTATAGAGGAAACATGTTCGAATCCTGATGACAACCTCGGTTTTCTATTAACGTGCATTTACTCCAGAGAGGCTTGCCTCTCGTGGAGGGTGCAACATCTGTCAAGTGGCAGGTGGCGGGAAATTTTCCGGAGGGGAGCCTTATGCCTACCACCACCCCATCGTGGAACCGGTTCAGACAATATAATCTGGGCGTGTGAGTGGGGGCAGGACCTGCAAGAGCGGGTGTGAAGTACTCTGCCAGCTCCGAATGAGATCTTCACCTTAAAAAAAAAAAAAAAAGGTTATCGACTAGAATACTAATCACCTCAAACCCAATCTCAAAGTCATCCCAAAACCGACAGTCACCCAAGCATAGGTATAACTATTTCATAATTTTAATAACTTTCATTCTCTGATTTATTATACGTTACAAATTCTGTTTTATTTTCTTGTATATATTGAGTATTGTATCAAAACAAATTTTGATACATGTGTTTTGTTTAGATAACCAAACGAGAATCATCCAAAATAGTACTTGTATCTAAACACCTGAAAGAAGGTGTAGATTATGATGGTTTTGAGATGTCAAAATATGACCGTTATCAAAACACCTAATTGAAGGGCCCGTCACTTTCGGCCACCCTATATATCTATTTAAGCTCCGCCAGTAAACTCGGATACACCGCCATCACCACTCTCTCTGGTATGGTATGCGGGTTTAATTCATTGGTATGCATCCTCGCTTGAAATGTCCAAAATATGACCGTTATCAATCGTCATATTACCGTTGAACACAATTAAAAAACATCTTTTTAATATAATATACTATCTACCTAAATTTACAAAAAGTTATCACCCACATGGACAAACTAAAATTCTTTAAATTTGTTATCCATGCATAAACAAAAAATAATCGTTGTTTCAAGCAAAACAACCTCTAGATCATGAGGAGACGGTTCAACCAGGACTTTGAGATGTTTACTCGGTCCCACAATCATCTTAGTGGTTGGATGAAGGAAATAACTATAGCCCATAAACTAAAATAGCTGAAACACATGATTGATCGACGGATTCGTGGGTTTTAGGGAAAAAGAAAGGAGTGCCTCTCCCCTAAACATTTTGTGGTCATAAACATGAATAATCGTAGAGATTCGTCGTGAAGTTTAAGATTTCCTATCATCCTTGGTTTGTGTCATCTTCGACTTATTGGGTAGCATAAGAAAACGTTGGCAAATAATATTACTGAGTTGACAGTTGATGTGAGGATGATCGCAACTTTTATTGATTATTTTTATAAGTTCCAATATTTAATATTATTGTCATGTCAATTATTATTATTATTATTATCCATCTCTATAATTTTACTAAAAACATTACATTTATTTAAATTATCTTTACATTTTGTTTAACCTAGTGTCATACCATCTCATTTTTCATCTCTTACTTATAAACAACAATTATACTAGTTTTTCTCTAAACATTATAGAAAGGGTAGGGCTATTGATATACCCTCTTACATATTTTAACACCCTCCCTATTTTATCTCTCTGTATCTATGTATGTATACATATCTTGAGAGATAAAGTGAAAGGTCTACTAACAACAACCCCCTTTAGAAATAAATAAGGGTTAATTGCCAAAATTTCCTTGTGATTTGGCCCAATATGCTTAAATAGCACAAATAGTTTATTTTTCTCTCCTGGACCCTTATGGTTTCCTTTTCTTGTCATTCCTATCCTTCCTACTAACTCCATCCATCCAAGTCCCGTTAAATCAATGGTATATTGGTCATTTTTGTTTTTTTTTTGTTTTTCTTTTTGCCATTTTCATCCCTCCCTCAATTCACCCACTTAAAAACCCTCACTTTGTTAATCAAGAGGAAGGGATGGTTGTGTTTAAGCTGTATGCGGTGCCGTCAGATGGTAATGCTAGGATTATGCACAGGGCTGTTGTGCTTAAATGTGGGTTTTTGATGGATGATGATATGATATATGAGGATGAAGATAATGACATCTTTGTATTTATGGGGATGGATGGTGAAAATGTGCAACATTCTGTATTGCAGTAAGTAAAGCAATTGAGAAATGAAATCAGGTTGCTTGAAGGGAAGGTTACAAAAATCCCGCATGAATTACTGGGCTCAGTATCTCAAGATTTGGTTTATATTTTGAATATAGTTGGGAGTATAGAAGAGTATGTATCAAAATTAGTGGAGTTCTCCTCTGAGAAGTTGCAGTCTGATAATGTTTTGGTGGGAGAGAATGATTTAGCAGATTGGAGCCACCATCAAAGGATTTATGAGGATGGTAAATATGCAGAATTAATTGAAGATGATGATGACAGTTTTGGGCGACTGCTTAAAGATGTTTCTCTTCTGCTCCTGATTTCTAGTTGCTTTCCGGAAAAACAAAACTCGAACAAAACGCCTATCGGGCTAAAGTAAACCTACCGATTATCATCACTAACCTCGTCGTCCCCATCTCCTCCCCTCTTTGCTTCTCCACACCAGCAGCTGCCCCTACCGTGTTTACTGTTCAACCACCCAAACCTTCAACCTCTACGCCATCATTGTTTTCTCCGTCAACACCACCATTACCGATCTCGGCTACCTTCCGACCATAACCACCTTCGACCACCATGCTTAGTGGAGAACCATCGCTACCATTACATGAAAATGATAAAAACATAGTGTTTTAAATTGATGAATTGGGAGAGGGATGAAAATGGTAAAAAAACGATAACATATATGAAATAACCAATATGCCCTTTATTTAACTAGACTTGGATGGATATAGTTAGTGGAAAGGATAGGAATGGCAAGAAAAGGAAACCATAAGGCTCCAATGGAGAAAAAGAAACTATTTGTACTATTTAAGCATATTGGCGAAACCATATGGACAATTTTGGCAATTAACCCAATAAATAATGATGGATCCCTATATTTGAAAAATCAATAATCATAAAACTATAAATTTTAAAGATGGAGACCCAAGTATGAATTTGTAACAAAATACTTGTGTTATGGTGAATGTGATAAATATAAAAAAAAAATCATTACATACGTAGTTACGTATGTAATGAGGGATTTCACCTTTCACATCCATCAACATATGTTTAGGAAACGTAAAGGGTGGTGATATTTAAACCCCCCAGCTTCTATTTAAACCCCCTTCAAGCGCCTCGCTTAGGCCTAAGCGAGGCGCTTGGAGGGGGTAATTTATTTTGGTAGTTTTTTGATGTTTTGAGTTGTTTTTTTTTAATTTAATAATTATAAAAAGTTAAAAAAAAATTAAAAAACAAAGTAATAACCCTCAACATTATCAATGACTTAAACAAAGTAATAACCCTCAACATTGTCAATTACTTAATGTAACATCGCGTTATTTCTACTTTTCTTGTATTTTAAATTCTATACTTAACAAATTCGAAGTTCGCCTTTATTCGCTTCTTTTATATTACTCCTACCAATTCGTGACGAGTTGTCATTATAATTTATCCTATTCAATTTAGGCGTTATAACAAGAAACTCATTTAGTTAAGTTCTTAATTTATTTATTTTTAAAACATATATATATGTATAATATTAATACTATAAGTATAAAAAAAAAGCATGATTTCGTTCAATTTTATCAACAACAACAATAAACATGATTGTTCATTCTTCTTTCTATAATTTTTTTTATAACTCGATGGCAAGAGTAAGAATACAACAATTATTACATCCCTTAATAACTAAACTCTAATCTTCCAACTAATCTCCTCCCAACCACCCTAATAACTCTATTTAATACCCAACCAACTTACCCCATCTATAAATACAACCCCTCCCTACACCTTAATCACTTGCTCAATCTCAAATCCTCTCTAAACATCTAAATTCTTCAAGAAATCCTAAGTGATGGAAGCCCACTTCTAAGTGAGTTTTCTCATTTTAAACTCTCACTTCCCTTTTCTTTCTTCATTTCTCCTCTTCTTTTAACCCCTTGGGGAAATCTCTAGGACCTTGCTCTTGTTTGCTATGGCAAATAAATATGAGTAGGACACCAAAATGAGGCCTCAAAGGTGGTTCATCTCCTATTGTTTTTATGTACTAGAAGGTTAGTTGAAGTGATACCAACCAAGTTCACCAACAACTTAATGGACTTGTGCTAAGGTTAATGGTTGACAAAGGAAAGCCAAGGCTCTTCCAAACTAAGTCACCATACACTACTTTAACCCTATAGTTATATTATGTAAATACTAAAATATATACTTTCAAAACTCTATTAATCTATTAACTTGGAAGGTTTGCGGATACATCCCTACCTTACCAATACTTGACTCTCTTGACCATCCGAATCACCTTTATGGTGGTTTGTGTTTTGGTTAGCCTTAAAGGCACTACTTGACTCTCATGACCATCCGGATTGCCCTAAAGGCAATTTGTGCTTGGTTTGCCTAAAAGGCTTGCTTGACTCTCTTGAATCCATTAATCCAACTCTTGAACCTAAAACGCCTTCCTTTTTAATTCTAGTTAATCGGAGCTAAAGCTTAATCTTCCAAGACACTCTTTTGGAACCTTACTAAACGCACCCAAAGGTGAGTTCATACTTGTCCCCCTTTTATCCTTTATTCTTTGGGGCTCAACATGTATCACTATCAAAACTCAAACGATTTTAAACTCTACAATATATTATGCTTAGTCTAAAGTCTATCATATTCTAAATTCTATCATGCGCAATCTAAAGTCTATTATATGCTTGTACGCTATGCTATGTAGAATTATTTACTCTAACATACAAATGTTCATATAGTTGACAACCCACCTTGCATGTATAGCGCTATAGGATTGGCTATCCGCCCCCTACATGGGTCATGTTAAGCAAAATTCTTCGTGGCTAGTCGCCATTTGTATGGTTCTCTTGCATATGCCTATAAGCAAAACTTTATTATACTATGTATGTATGTCAAAACTAGTATGCTCACCAATGCTTTATGTGTTGACGGATATTTTATACATGTTGCAGGAAATATTTATTGCAGGACATTCAAGAAAACTACTTAGGATTGGACATAGAAACTCACTCTAGTTCAAGTTATCATATTCTTGTTGTTGTATTTTTCGTTATTTGAACTACTTGTATTTCTATTTTTAGACAATAAATGAAATTCTATTTTTAAACTATATTGTCACAAAATCTAGTGTCATGAAGTCTTTGAACAATCTACCACTAAGTCTCGCCCCGATGTTTTCCGCCATCGGTTGGGGTGTGACACCTAAACTTGACATCATCAAAGGATATGTGTAAATTAGGTGTATGTCATCTTGATCAAAGTAGTTGAACATCTGATCATCAAGGTATTTTAAAGGGCTTTGATGGTTTAACTTCTTCATCATTATGTTAGTTAACTATCAGTTTTACACTTAAATTGTATGAAAGATAACATTAATCGGTTTTATTTAGCGTAAAAAGTTCATTGTACATATACCTCCTTATCTAAAACAAATCACTTCTCTATGGAAGTTGCTAAAATAGTTAAACAAAAGCTGAAATTGAACAGTTATTTGAATCTCTCTGATCCATGGTATCCACTTTCAGAATCTGAAGAGAAGCTATCATCTCAGAGAGATATCTGTCAAGTCCAAAAATTCAGTTGTTTTACTAATTTCATAGTCTTGATACTTTTAACAATCGGATCGGCGCTAAACAATAGAAAGTAATTACAATCCGAAACAATTAAAAGTAATTACAAAGAAGATGATCAAAGATGCTACAACATAACTTGCACCGGCTTGAGATATGAGTTTAATTAGATTGAATCTCTCTGATCCATGGTATCCACTTTCAGGTTGTCTTCATCGTTGACCACTATCTCTCGGATAACAACTGAAAAGTTGTCTCATTAATTCCAATTCCAATTCCACCGGTGCAATCAGAATCTGAAGAGAAGCTATCATCTCAGAGAGATATATGTCAACGATGATGGCGCAGAGGTTAGCGGTAACTTTAAATTTTGAATGATCGTCGGTTTGCTCTCTATATACCAATCAACAGTAGCGATCAGAGAAAGATTTAGTTGAAAGTGGATACAATGGATCAGAGAGATTTAAGCTAACGTAAAATGAGAAACACAAAAACTCACGTTTCGCTCCCCAGCAGTTACGATGTTCCGCACCTCTTTGGTGACATACCAAAGTATTATTAAGGACTTGAGGTATACTTTAACCTCCCTTAACTCCATCTAGATTACATATCACCAATTTTTTCCTATTTCACTTCACCTCAACCCATGGAAATGGTTTAATCCTATTAACTTTACCTAACCATATATTTTTAGTGGTTTTAGGTTTAGAAAGGAAAAATAATTTAATGCAAACTTTTAACATCCGGTTAACATGTTAACAAGTAACTCCTTTAACGCCTCTTAACACAATGAGGAAGTGGTATGCAATGCAAGTTAACATTATACATATCATGTCACCCTTAATGCCTATATGTTAGAGTACACCCTATGGCCTAAATAAAAAAAATCCAAAAATTATATTTAAACGTAATGACTTTGATACTATTTGAAGAAAATGTAAAAAGTATAATTGTATTCTGTATAAACAAAGCCATTTTATACGCATACAAATAGGCCTGCAAACGAACTGAACTTTCAGCGAACGTTCATGAACCGTTCAGCGAGAAATTCGTTTGTGTTCGTTTGTTTAATAAATGAACGAACACGAACAAAAAATTCCGTTCTTTTAGTTAAACGAACGAACATGAACAGAGGCCGCGTTCGTTCGTTTATGTTCGTGAACGTTCGGTAATGTGTTCGTTTGTGTTCGATAGTTTATTAAGGTTTTTAATTTTTGTACATTTTTATACTCTTTTATTTTTATTTATTTAACCAAATAAATAATATATGTGAGGTAAATATATGACTATGAGATCAATAAACCTATTTTTTGTATCCAATACATGTTTCTATGTTCCAGTGTTAATGCTCTCCACCTCCAACGCCCTTCTCCAGTACCAAGTATGTTTGGACAATTAGGTTATATTTTGGATGAATCTAGTTAATGTCTTAATGTTTGTGAATTCGATGTTATTCAAAAGCAACATATGTCCTGTTTGTGTTTGTTTCCGTTCATGAACACGTTTGTGTTCATTAATATCCATTTGTGTTCATTTGCGTTCATGAACAAAATTAACAAACGAACACGAACATGAGTGTTTTCTTAACAAACGAACACAAACAGAAAATCTCGTTCGGTAAGTGTTCATGAACTGTTCGTGAACACATAATTTTCTTAACAAACGAACACGAACAAGGCCTTGTTCATGTTCGTTTGGTTCGTTTGCAGCCCTATAAAAAGTTTCCTATGGGAGGCTTGGGTTCAATTCCCCCTAATTACATTTGGAGGACATTGGTGGAGGGGAAATGAGGGATGGCCGGCCATTGGCTTGGGTTTGAGTCCTGATCCCGACCGGTTTTACCGACTATTTCCTCGTCGTGCCTTTGGGCGGGTGAGTGGTCGGGTTTTCCAGAGAATTTGTGGCAATTGGTGGCCCGGGTACTCTCGAGTACCTGATTCGCCAAAAGGGTGCCCGAGAATGTTCGGAATTGATTCGTTGACTGTTATAAAAAAATAACAAATAAACTTAAAACCAAAATGAAACGACAACATCTGCTTCAAACCAAGTGAATTCATGATATTTAAATGCTTTGTAAAACACATTCTTAAATAATGTCGGTGCATGGCATGACTCCTGTGAATCAAATGTCTTTCCCCTTCCAGCACTTTCTCTTTCACACATTTTAACAATCATTAAGTGTGAGACACAATCCAACACAAAGATACACATGTTTGTCTCTATGTATATATGCAATATGATGTTTCTATTATTATATAAAGTTTTATAAAAATTACTCTTCAAGTAAAAAAAATATAGTTATTGCTATATGTTATTTAAAGACCAGTGTACAATTTTAATTATATAAAATCCAATTTTATCATTTAATTAATATTTAATATTAATCGAATTCCGAAGGGTTGAACACAAAACTTGAATCCGATTCAATCTGGTTACTGATCCAATTAGCACTCATTTAAGCAATTAAATAAATCGAAGCATAAAGGGTTTTAATAGCTTTATACCTTTGACGAAAAACCAAAAAACCCGTACTAAGGTACCGACAAACGTCACACTTGTTGACACGAACACGAAATCCCGAATCTTGGACCACACTTGAAACAACGGGAAACACCACACGAAGTGGTGCGTCATGATGATGGTGGCTTGGCGTAGGTGGTGACGCATGGGAACCGGATGGGGTGGAGTCCTACGACGAGTGGGTGTCGGCTCGCGGTAGATACGGCGACGACGTGGGGTCCGACTCGGGTGGCCAGTCGGAACCGAGAGGAGGAAAAGGGCGGTGTAGTGGAGGTGTGAAGGACCTTGTTAAAGTATCTTGGAATCATGCGCAATGATTCCTTCTTGGAATCATGCTTGGAAGTGCCGAAGGGCCTTGTCAACGTATCTACTCCGACTCAAACCTATGAGCCGCTTTGATCTATCCCTATAAATCTTTATCCCCATAATGTAGGCGGCTTTGCCAAGATATTTCATCGCAAAATATTATCCAAGCCAAGATTTTACGTCATACGACATAGGAACACGAACATTGTTTCCAATGATTAGTATATAATAAAGCTCCTGTTAGGCTTCTTGTAAACATACGCCTCATCTTCGTTCTTGATTAAACTAAACTCTTTATTTTTTTTAACAAAACGAAGATTTCAACTTTGAGATGCCTGTTTCAAACCATAAATGAATTTATTCAACTTACATATCTTATTAAGATCTTTTGGATCTTTCATAAAATATCCATTCAAAAACGTGGTTTTAACATCCAATTGGCATACCTTGTAGTCATAATATGAGAGAAGGTTTCACCATAACCATTTCCTAATCAAATTAATCATGGCTATAGGCGGTTTTAATGCAATGGCAAGGAATGTAGTTTTGACGCAATGGCGGGTAAGATTCTAATCGACTTAAGCATAGCTACAGGTGAGAAGGTTTTCTCATAATTAATTTTTTGAGCTCGAGTAAAACCCTTCACTACAAAACATACATGTTTGTAGAAAAGCATGTTTAGAACCATAATCTTCCTTTATATATATATTAGAAAACCCTAATACCTCCGAGAAAGTAGGAGGCGATTCTGACGGCGACCAGGTTTCTCTTCAGAAAGTTCATGGCGGGCAGGGAGAAATACAAGATTGATACGTGGTATGATGCTCCTACAAGGAAAGGGTCACGTGAATATCATGGGGAATTGTCGAAACAGAAGGATGTTGCAGTGACGAAGTTCTTTATTTCCAATTTGCCGGGAGGCTGTGCTTCATCTGATTTGGTAAATGCGTTGAGATGTTTTGGGACTATCCAGAATACTTACATAGCCAGGAAATACGATAAACTCGGTAAGCGTTTTGGTTTTGCTTCATTTGTTAATGTTCGTGATCCGATGGCTTTAGAGAATGACATGAAAGATGTTTGGATTGGGTCTTACATGTTATATATTGTTTTGGCTCGTTTTGTGGACGGGAAAAAGACGAACTGGAAGGGGGGTAAACGTTGGACTCCGGTGAAAAAGGATAGTGGGAAATCGGATAATGGTTAAGTGGATATTGAGATGGAACCTGTCGTGGAGGTTCTGAATATTAGGAAGGGGGGAAGGTAGGACGTTCAGGGATACGTTGCTAAACGTTGAACCGGTTAATACAATGAATCCTCTGGAAATTGTTGTTGATCCTAATGTCAAGGGAGGTCTGATGTGGTCTGGTTGTGGGGCAGTTGGTAGAGTTTCTGATTTTAAAAAGTTATCTAAGTTAAGAATGTGGTTAGATCCGATTGGCCAGACAAGGGTGGGGATTAGATACATCGGTGGTATGTGGGTTATGTTGGTATTTGAGTCTGAGGTCTGCATGGAATGCTTTATTTGTACCCGAGAGGTGTGGAAGGTGTGTTTCGATTGCTTGGAGAAGTGGGAAGGTCAAGTACTTGCTAAGGAGCGTCTGGCTTGGTTAAAGATACACGGGCTCCCATTATGTTTATATGATAAAGGGATTTTTGATGAAATAGGTGGTAAGTTTGGTGTGGTGGTTCAATCGGCTGAGTTTAATGAGGCAGAGACTGATCTGTCATACGTGATGTTGGGTATCCTATGTGAACATGATCGTAGAATTAATGAACTGATTAACGTTAAGTGGAAGAAAGAGGTTTTTTCTGTGTTAGTTGAAGAGGAGTTGGGGGATTGGGTGCCTGAATGTTTGGAAGACTACTCTGATGAGTTGAATGAAGATGCTTGCAATAAAGTGGGTAGTGGTGAGGAGTTGGGAGAGAATACTATTAATGGTTCGGTCCGAATTGTATGGGACTGTACTCAGGAGGGGATGGGGATTGAGAAGGATCAAGTTATGGATGATTGCTGGACGGAGGAGAGGGTTATTCAGGAAGGAGGTATTGGTAGGAATGAGGTAAACTTGGATACACGTGGGGTGAACATTAAGGGGGACTTGTTCTAAAATTAGAAGAGGAAGGGTTACCGTAAGAAAGTGAGATCGAAAAAGTCACCATCTCCCTTGGGACAAGAAAGACCAAAGAAAAGGGCTCGGGATGGAGAGAATCTGTTTGATATTGATAGGTTTATTTCGTTGTGAATGGGGAGGAGGCAAGGAGAGTGCATAGTCATGTGGAGCAAATTAATCCTAGTGCTTTCTTAACCCCGGATTTAAATGGTGATGGCTGTGAAGTCCCGAAGGCTCTAGAGGTTGGTTTGATTAGTGATGTAGAGGTGGAAGTGAAGGAAACTTTGCTTTTGAGTAGAGATCTTGGTGTGGAAGAGTTTGATAACTACAACGAGTCTGTTGCAAAGGTGATCCAAGAAGAAGGTTTTCAACAAGTGGACCAATGAATGTATTTTCTTGGAATATTAGAGGACTAGGATCGGTCGGTAAAAGCACGTGGTGTAGGAAGCAAAAGGTGGAAAACGAGGTAGGTTTTATCATGCTTCAAGAAACTCAGTTTGAGTCGTTGGAGAATGTTAACATCAGCAGGTTTTGGGGAAATGACGAGTTCTAATACGAATACATTGATGTGATGGGGAGGTCTGGTGGTATGATTTCGTTATGGAATCCAAAGATTTTTGTCAAGGAGTCGGTGTTTAAAGATAGACATGTGTTGGCGGTATCGGGGTTTTTGAAAAATGATGGCAGGAAAATAACTTGTGTCAACATCTACTGTCCTCAAAGAATCAATGATAAGCGCATGGTCTGGGATAGGCTGAAGTCGATTATTATGGATAATGGTGGTTTTTGGATAGTGGGGGGGGGGGGGGTGATTTCAATAGTGTTAGGGACAATGTGGAAATGCGTAATTCCTATTTCAATGTGGCGGAGACGAATGAGTTTAATGACTTCGTGGAGGATGCGGGTTTACATGAATACGCATTGAAAGGTCGTAAGTTCACGTACCTAGTGGGTAATAAAATGAGTTGTATTGACAGAATATTGGTGGATTGGGTATTCTTTAATGAATGGCCGAATGCGGAGTACAGGGTGTTAGATAGGAATGGCTCGGACCATTGTCCCTTGTTGTCAAAAGTCCAATCCAGGAATTTTGGAGCTAAACCTTTCAAGTTTTTCAATTCTTGGCTTCAAAGGGAGGGTTTTGATGATCTAGTTAAAGATTTGCTAGCTAATGTGGAGTTTCATGGTGAACCAGATGTGAAACTTATGTGTAAGTTCAAGCTATTGCGTTCTAAAATTCAGGTTTGGAAAGAGGCGGTTACCCGAGATGAGTTTGAGGAGTCCGATTGCCTGCTCAATGAAGTTACAGATCTGGAACGTGTGTTGGAGGAAAAGGGATTTATTGGAAGATGAAAGTTGGATTTTAGAGGAAGCGAGAGCCAGGTTGAAACAGCTGGAATTCTTTAAGTTAAAGGATTTGAAGCAGAAATCCAGAGTTAAGTGGGCGAAAGAGGGTGACGAGAACACAAGGTTTTTTCATGGTTCGATTAATACTGGGAGGGTGGCGAATGCTATTTGGGGCTTGTCGGTTAATGGTGAGTGGGTTACTAAACCAAAGGAGATCAAGAAAGAAGTGTTGCAGTTTTTACGTAGTAAGTTCGTTGAAGATATGCCTGTTAGGCCGAAGTTGACTTGTTTCGGCTTGAAGAAGATCAATGTGGATGAGGAGAATTCTTTAACGAGTCCGTTTTTAGAGAAGGAAATAAAGGAGGCGGTATTTCAATGTGGTAGTGATAAAACCCCGGGCCTGGATGGTTTTAACTTCCACTTCATTAAGAGGTATTGGGACTATATCTCAGCTGATTTCGTCGATATCATGCATCATTTTGCGGTTACTGGTAAAATCAATCGTGGTGTTTCATCTTCTTTTATAACTTTGGTGCCAAAAGTTAAGGACCCAATTAGCCTAGGAGAGTATCGGCCTATAAATTTGATAAGGGTGGTGAGTAAAGTTATCTCGAAAGTCTTGGCCAACAGATTGAAGACAGTTATGGATAGTGTTATAAATGAAACTCAATCGGCTTTCGTAGCGGGTCCGTATATATTGGATAGCCCATTGGTGATTAGTGAGGTTATGTAGTGGTCGAAAAGGAGTGGGAAGGAGATATTTATGTTTAAAATAGACTTTGAAAAAGCCTATGATAATGTAAACTGGAAGTTTTTGATTTCGGTTATGAGGCAGATGAATTTCCCAGAATTATGGTGTATGTGGATTGAAGGTATTTTGGTTTCGGCGCGTTCTTCGGTTCTGGTTAACGGGTCGCCGACCTCTGAGTTCAGTTGTGGGAAGGGTATTCGAAAAGGCGATCCAATCTCACCTTTTGTGTTTATTATGGTCATGGAAGCCCTTTCGGGTATTATAAAGAAAGCGTGTAGTATTGGGTATTTTCGGGGGGTTGGGCTTCCGAAGGATGGTCCGGTTATTTCTCACCTTCTGTATGCAGATGATGCGATGGTGATGGGAGAATGGTTGGATAGCAACTTTGTTTGTCTGAGACGTATGCTTCGTATCTTTCACATGTGTTCGGGGCTCAGGATTAATATACATAAGTCTATTTTATATGGAGTGGGAGTGGATATTGAAGCTGTGGGAGATATGGCCCGGGGGTTGGGGTGTTGTTCAGGTTCGACGCCATTTACTTATCTCGGGATACAGGTGGGTGCAGTGACGGATCCAGAAATTTTTTCCAATGGGTTCATAGTTTTTAAGTACTCCAATTTAATATAACCAGACATAAAAAAATTCGGGTCGGGTCGACGGATCCGGTCGAGTAAGGTCTAAAACTGAGGCGTGAAGCCCAAAACGGCGGGATTTATATATTATCTTCCTAATGTAGTGCTCTACGATCAGCCCTATTCATCAAAACACTAATTCTCCAACAAGTTTAAGTATCTCACTTCATTTGCCTCACAACCCATCAAAAATTTGTTAATTTTTAGCACCAAATTAACAAATGCACTTCAGTTAAACAAATCAACATACAAATATACAATTTGCAAGATTAATGTACCTAATATCAGGGATACAAGTGGATAGACAGAATCATACCGATGACGTTGTGATGTGGCAGTAGGAGTAGAAATTCGAGGAGACTTCGACAGAACAACGCCACTATAATTGTCAGCTGCACTTGTTGTCAAAAATCCTACCCATGTTCATATTAAAATAAAATCAAACAAATATACATCAGATTGTAAACAAATATACATCAGAATAAAATAAAAGCAAACAAAAATCCTACCCACTACTACCTTTCAAAATTGAATGATCACCTAATTCATTATTCCATTAGCAAACTAAAAAATTGAAAACTTTTATTCCTTCTACAGCAGCAAAAGCCCCAAACAATCAACAACTTTAGCAAGTAGCTTTATTAATTAATTACAACAAGCATCAAACAATTAGCAACTCTGCAAGCAACTTTGTTAACATTTAACAATGTTAACATTTAACAAGAAGAGAAACAAAAGCACTAATAGAAGAATCATCAAAGAACAAAACATTAACCCGTAAAATAAAAAAAGCTCATCCTCCATTAGCATTAAGCAAATTAGAGGACAATTTTTTTTTATTTTTTTTTTAAATGAAACATCATTTCTCATTAAAACAAAATACGGAAGTTACATCATGATAACAGGTAGACGGGCAACAAGCTGCGCCGCCACCCCTTTTTGAATTGCAAACCCTAGTCTACTAAAGACAAAATCTTGCCCCCCTGGGGATGAAACATTGCTGTGGACAACCCGTTGGACCCTGGTTAAGAAACGAATAGCTTCTGGCGCCAGGGAGCCAAAGGTGTCGAAAGCCAGAGGGATAAAGACATGTTGGTTATCTGCGCAAGCTTTAGCATGTTTATCTACTTTCTTTGATTCCGCCTTTCTTGATGCTTGCCCAGCTACGAACCCTGTTTCCCGTAACCCAACCAGCGGAGATACCCCGGTGAGGTCCACACAGGCATGTTTCCCTCTCTCCCAACCAAAGACAAGCAGGTCTGCTGGTCGCAGGGTGGATCTCCCCTCCGTGGGGTCTGTGAGGAAGTTAACAGGGGCCTCCTTTTTGGCAGAGATCCCAGCTCTTCTCAAGATATCCCACAAAACATCCCTCACCCAGTCATGCCGATATTTGAACCCAGGGAGCTCCTTGCAATGAATTGCATGCTCCCCGTATTTATCCATGCAGGTTTTACGGCAAATGGGGCATGTTTCATCTTCCGGGTACATAGGGATCATCAATCGGTACTTGAGTATAGCCCTGTACTCTACTGCAGACATGCATTGACCCAAACCCTCAATCGGGATAACGGTCAAAAAATCCTGAGCATGAGGGCCCTTTAGGCATTCAATCACCGCCTTCTGGCGAGTGGACAACTCAAAAACTTCTCCCAGGCTCTGAGCAGTTTTGCTAAAAAGAGCATTCGCCAAAGTTTTTTGTGGCTTTGGGGGGGGGGTGTCCTTGTTAGAAAAACCGCCAATATCAAAATCCGGGAGATAGACATTTAAGCGTTCGAGCGCCTGTTGATAGTCTGGGTCTAGTCCAATGACCCCACTGTTTCGGAGGATATGATCCTGAAGTTCCCAAGACTGAGCTCTGGACGCCACAAAGGCATAGACCCCAACATCTCGAGCTGAAAGTAGGCCCAAACTACCTAAACGCATCGGCAAGGATGCCAAGCGCCACTGGAGGTCCCCGAAGAAGGGGCCGCCACACACAACTATATCTTCAAAGTTTAGTAGTTTACCTTTTGAAAGTTGAAACAATTAAAAATGAAATAAGAATCTAGTTGCTTGGGGGGGGGGGGGGGTTACGTAGGTGCGGTGGTGTACTGGTGGATGGGCGGCAGCGTAGCGCTAGGATGGGAAAAGGTTTTGAGTCTTAGGTGAGGGCTGGAGTGAGCATTTTGTTTTTGCGTCTTTGTTTTCATTTGGAACCTCTAAATGAGTTTAAACTGACCTGAATTAAAAAAAAAGTGTATTAAATAAAAAAAATTTACAAAAACTGTGTTGAATGGGACTCGAACATGGTATCCTCGATAAGTTATAAAGGGACTTGTCCACTAAGCTGTGAAGGGATTTTGCTTATGGGTTCACCCGAATAATATTAATGGGTTCAGACCAATTTTTTATATATAATCTCTATTAAAATTTTAAAACACATTGGGTTCGCGTGAACCCGTACCGATCAACGTAGATCCGCCCCTGGGTGGGTGCAAATATGACAAGGATTAATAACTGGGAGCCGGTGATAAAAGTGTTGAAGACCAGATTATCGAGGTGGAAATCGAATACCATTTTGATTGGAGGGAGGTTGACACTTATTAAATCTGTTTTAGAGAGTCTCCCTTCGTATTATTTTTCTCTGTTTAAGGCACCGGTTGGGGTTGTTAATACTTTGGAAGGGTTGATTAGAAAGTTCTTGTGAGGGGGGGGGGGGGGGTAATGGGGACTCGAAGAAAGTTCATTGGGTGGGGTGGGATACTGTCACTAGACCGATCAAGTATGGAGGTTTGGGTATACGGAAACTTGAGGATTGTAACAACGCCTTCTTGGTTAAATGGCTATGGAGGTATAGGCAAGAAGGTAACGCTTTGTGGAGAAGGGTGGTAGATGCTATTCATGGGTCTACTAGGATATGGGAGGTTTATCCACATTGTGCTAGGTACTCTGGAACGTGGACTAAGTTGGTTAATGGTGGCCTTCGGTTAAAAGTGGGAGAAGTTAGTAGTGTGAGTATGATCCGGGGTCGGCTTGGGAACGGGTCAGATATAAGGTTCTGGATTGATCCTTGGGTGTCTCGGAACCCTCTTAAAAACATTTTCCCGGATTTATTTCGGTTAGATAATGAAAAAGGGTGTAAGGTGGGGGAAAGAATTAATGGTGGGGACTTGTTAGCCGGTTTGCAGTGGAGTTGGAGACGGCTTCCTTCGACAGATATTGAACTCCAACAGTTGCAGGAGTGTAATCAATTGCTCGAGGGGCAGCAATTGGTTGAATCGGTTGATCGCTGGTATTGGGATATAGCTTCGGACGATGGATTCTCGGTTTTTGAAGTTAAGAAATGGATAGATAGTGCCAATCCCAATATAAACTATGCGATGTATAGGTGGTGTAAATGGATTCCTATCAAATGCAATGTATTTATGTGGAGAATGTTGATGGATAGGATCCCTACGAAACAGGCACTAGCAAGTTGAAATATTAAATGTGGGGATGGTTTATGCAGTTTTTGTGAGGAACAGGAGGAGAGTGTGGATCACGTCTTTACTGCATGTATGGTGGCTACTGGAGTGTGGAATGCGATAGCTAGATGGGTTTGTCTTCCTCAGTTTATTTTTTCTCGGTGGAGAATATTCTCCAGGTGTATTCGAGTTCTTCTTGGTCTACCGTCAAGAGAATGGCGCTTCATGGGGTTCTAGTTATTACATGTTGGCGGATATGGAGGGCTAGGAATGAAAGGATCTTCAATAATGAAAGGCGGAACGTTGCTGATATCGTTGCGGACATAAAAGCTTTGGGTTTTATTTGGTTTTCTAATAGGTGTAAAAAGGGTTTGGTGGGTTGGACAAATTGGAAAATTTTCTCTTTTGATGTAATTTAACTTTGGGTTGGGAGTCTCCGTCTTGGAGATTTCCCGTCGTTTTGATGTTGTTAATAAAGTTTGCCTTTCTCATATATATATATATATATATATATATATATATATATATATATATATATATATATATGCACCATCATTTCTATACATTTGCAGATATATGTACATTTTCAAAACATAAATTATTAATTTTTTAAATTTTAAACACGTATGTACACATGTATAATGATAATAAAAATGGAAAATGATAGAGTGATTTAGCAAAAACAAAGCAAAAGAAAAAAAAGTGCCTAAGAAAATAAGTGCTCTAGAACAGTTTTTATATACACATATATATGTGTATCTCTTAAGATATTTTGAGAGGCCAGGCCGCTTGAGTTGAAAAAAACAGGGAGAACTCCATTTAAACTTTTTTTTTTAATTTCTTTTTTTCCTTGTATTTTAATAGCATTTATATATGAAAATAAAAAAATCATTGGTACGTGCAAACTTTTACTATGTGTTAGAAAAATACAAAATTAAATATATGTCATTTTCACGTAGGTGCAATTTTGTTTTACAACTCATTTTGTTGTGGGCATATAATGTTTCTTTTTAATTATATTAACAACATATAAATACAAAATATATTAGCAACTTTTTAAATTGAGTTCTCACGGGTTTTCTAGGATAGTGTCTGTGACACAACATGCTCAAGTTAATCCTTTTAAAGTAATACAACACATTATACTTTCAGTCTTCATTTGAAGGCTGCAGTTGCACACAAACATGGAACTTGATCTTGCACTTTCTCTCTCCTCATCATCTTCTTCTTCCTCTTCATCTTCATGTTTTTCACAGTTTGATCTCAACAACTACAGCCATGGCAATGTTGAAGCAAAAGATCATGTGTATGAGAGATTGAGTATGGAACCTTTGAAGAAGAGGAAGCCTTGCAACAATGGTGATGCTGATAATGGCTTTCATGTACCTGAAACATTGCCTCTTCTTTTCTGCAACAAAAGTAGCCAAGAACATGATGTTGATGATGCCAATGACCATGAATCCACATTTATATTCATAAATGACAAGTAATATTTTACATCTTTTTCGCTAATTTTATTTCATTTGAACACTACTAGAAAACCAGGTATTTGCAATTATAATGTCGATCGTATAAAATTGTAAAAACATCTTTTGCGACCGAAATTGCATTCCCAAAATATCATGGGTAAGTTTTTTTTATATCTTTTTTCCTTACAAAGGCTATGAATTACATATTTATACAACCCCTAAAATCAATTATATATATTCCCTTGGGAATGGGAATTGTAATTGACTTTCTCTATATATATTTTTTTAGGGGGGTGAAATACTTTTTTTTTAAAGATGAACTATGTAATAAATGATCTTAATAGAGGATATATGTAAATGACCCCTATTCTAATTACAGGTGATTTTGCGGGCATTTTACATTGTGTTAGTGTCTTACTTGTACAATGTAATGTATATTTTGGGTGTTGAATGAAAGTAATTTGCCGTTCAAAAAAAAAAAAAAAGTTTATTATTATGATTTTTTTTTAGATTAAATTGTGACCAAAACTAAACGGTCACAAAGTTTACAACCTTTTTCCTTAGGATCGGGGTTGGTCACAAATATATCAAACATTATACGAATTTGATTGTAAATCGGTTGTTAGTTTTGTAACATTTTTTCAATAAAAAATGCTCAGTTTTCTAGTAGTGATATAACGTCGCACACATGTTAAATTGGAATATTTGTATTGTCAATGCATAACGTGATAATGTATTGCATGTTACAATGGTTATCAATAAAAACTAGTGGAGAAGAAAACAGTGTGATAGGGTGGCCGCCGGTGAAATCAAGTAGGAAGAAGCTTTGCCATCGCGGGTGGCGACGGTGGAGGGTCCAAATCAATGTATGTAAAGGTCCAAATGGAAGGAGATGGAATTGCAAGAAAGATTAACCTTAATCTACACCGTTCTTACCATACACTCGTCCACACCTTAGCTCACATGTTCGGGAAGTGTAAGTATTTATGTGTTTAGTAATTAAAAATGTGTTGAGTTATTGGAAATATTATAATTGTGAATTATTACATACAATCACGAGAGTTATCAAACTTAATAAGTATGAAATACGTAACATTATTTCGGTTCTATGTTATTTTTTGTATTCATTTTACTTTCTTATTATTTAAAAGAAAAATGGTAATGTTAATTTGTATATCCCAAATAACTATGATGATGTGCAAAATGTACTTCGTTGCTACAGTGGCGAAGCTTGACCCGAAACTTCGAGGGGTCGGAAATCACTAGTTTCGGGGGTCGAAACTGTATATACCAAAAAACTTCTATACGTATACTATATAATCGGAACTTTTGAGCGAAAATTCGGGATGTCGGCCGCCCCTCCCCACCCCTTAAGAGTTGCGCCAATGCCTTGGTACATGTGTATAATTATATACACACACTCACACACATTATCGCATAATTATATCCTAAAAACGATTATTCTCATGATTTATGGGATTGTTTATCACATGTTAGGTCATGAAGATGTGAAACTAACGTATCAAGACAAAGAAGGGGACTGGTTGCTTGCGGGAGATGTGCCTTGGGGGTATTTTAGTACTTTTATTCAACTTTAATTTACAAAATACGATTATTTTATAACAATAATGATATTGGTCTATAAAATTAACTTTTACCTATTGTTTTAAATATTGCAGATCATTTACGAAGAGTGTTATGCGTCTAAAACTACTGAAAAGTACTTGCTGATGGATTAACAAGATTGATCTTATATGGTCGTTTTGTATGAACTTGAGCTAGAAACACGAGAGAACATGGAAGGGACATATATAAATATGTGTTATGGATACAATGTTTTGGCTAGTTTAATGATATTTCTAATTCTAGTTATATTATATATGAAGTGCTTATATTTGTTTTAGTGGTTTAAGGATTTTATTTATTTTACAACAAACAATTTGATTCTTTAAGGTAGATCCTATGTCTAATATTGTCGGATGCCTTTCTACTATCTATATTTATTTATATCTATACTATATTATAAAGTATTTTTTAAAAAATTCTTAAAAAATAAGAGGTATAAGTATATTTGTTTATCATACAATACATAATGCACATCTTAACTACTCTTTAGGGGTTATTGGGGTTGACGACCCAATGGTAGAAGCAACACCTAAAAGGAGGTGATGAGTTCAAGTCCCACAACGATTAGAAATTTGCCGTTCAAAAAAAAAAAGGCTTGTGTTAAATATACCAACTAAGAGGATTAGTATACCAATTTAGTCAAACTTTAATTATAGGTGAGCATTTAATGATAAGTAGGCATTTATTATACTATTATTTATTATTTATATTACTATCTAATATCACTTTTTTTTATTTACAATTTTATGTTTTGTTGTACTATTATTAATAATATTAATCCCAATATTAATAAAAAATAAATTAATCTTTCATAAAAAATATAAATAAATACGAAAGTGTAAAATTTCATTATAAATAAACAACGATACGAGTCTCTAATAAAAAAAAATAAACATGCAAACATTAAAATACTTAGTCAACTAGATCGACAAAACCACTTTCACGGTGACAAAGTTGAGTATACAGTTTTAGGCACGACCTATACATGGTTTCCCATCTAGTTGCAGACTGGCTAATGTAGCGAATAAACTATGTCAGGCCGGCTCCTTTTTGTCACACCTTGTTTGCTGCGATTTCTTCAAGCTTGGTCGTCCACGAGTTTTTCTTTCAACTTGAGGTTCCGACTCCTTTTTGACACTTTGCAAAGATGTCGATGGTGAAATATCTAGCTTCCTCCAAAAAATATCAATCGAAGCTATGGAAAACGTATTGCTAGTTGAAGTTACAGTAACAACCTGAAGGAAAGGAATATTATAGTGGTTCGTTTTGTAGGTGACATCTATAAGCAACACGTGTGGAAATGCACGCCAAATATCAAACGATGTCGGATGAACGAAGAATAAATTTTCTAACTCGTTACACCCGGTTGTAGTAATTTCATAAACATAACCATTAGAGTGCAAAATTGACAAGAGAACCTGCATTGGAGATTTGCCTACTTGATCGACCATGCGAATTTTGTTGCGTGCGATGTAAATAGTCCTGAGCGTAGACACATTACTTAAATTCATCTTCGGAAAGTCGCTTTGCATATGGACGACCCTCCATATACAGTACAGGTTGATGGTTATGTTCATCATATATCACCCTTAAGGTCCAACAATCATATACATTTGAATATGTTTCTTCTAATTCGAATGGACAATTAGTTTTTTTGGTGCCAGTAACTTTACTTGAATCTTTAACTTTATATTCGCCGCCACTATCACATTGGAACACAACCTTATATACGAAGCCACATGGTTTTTTATTTGATTTTTTTTCACGACGACAACACCAAGTGAGTATGCCAACTTTTGTACCCAATCCACCAATGCTTAACGAGACCCGAATGCCTAAAAATGAAACGTGAAACGAATTAAACCATCTATGAATTCTTGATTTACTAGGGTGTTCATTTTGGAATTTGGTTAGTTTTGAAAAAAACTAGAAAAATGGCCAACTTTAACTTTCTCAGTTTAATTGAAAAAAACCATCTATGAATTCTTGATACACTTTTTATGTTGTAAAACCCATGGTAGAAAAAAAAAAAAAAAACCCACAACCTATGGGATATTTTGCACTTGAAAATTTCGTATGTTTGGTTTACATATCCATGTTGGATTTTAATTATTAAATCTAAGTTTATCAAAAAATTCACTTAACTACTAATTTAAATCTAAGGTTATCAAAAAATTCACCTAACTACTAATTTTTAAATAAAACAAGATCTAAGGTGGTCGTTTCATGTTTGCCTCTTGATTTAAAAAAAAAAACTCGACCTCATAGTTTCAAAAAGGTTCTAACTTATTTAATAACTTATGTGTTTTCAAAAAAAAATAATAATAACTTTAATCCAACTAAATACTAACTTATTTAATAAATCATGTGTTTTAAAAAAAATTAGTAAATTGAATGAAAAAATGTGCATGGGAAAGCCAATAACATTGGGTAGCTCAGTTGGTGAATGAACCAGGGATCTCTCTTGAGGTCTCAGGTTCGATTCCCACAAAGGACATATTGAGAAATGATGGATGACTCATGGCCTATGGTCATGAGTTCGAGTCCTGATCTCGCCGGGTTGTACCGGTTCATTACTGTCGTGCCTTCGGGCGGGTATGTGGGTCGGGTTTTCCCTGGAAGCGGGCTGTCAGGCGGGCTAGGGGCTTCGTGCATCCGGGGTGGGCCGGGCTGGCCCCTGTCTTTGCCACTGGGGGGCCGCGTACGAAGTACCCGGTGTTGTTTAGTTGGTCGTTCAAAAAAAACAAAAAGTAAAATGTTTGACTAACTTGGTATATTTAACAACACAAAAAAAAAAAAAAAAAAAAAAAACTACTACTTTTTAGGGGTAATTTTATCTTTTAAACTTGTCTTTAATTACACCACATTATAATTAATGAACCATAGTAATATTAAAGACTTTACATTAGTCTTGTATAATTAATCCATTAGTAATATTAAATAGTAGTACATGATAATATTAAACTTTTTATAAGTAAACTAGCTGATTACCCCGGGAGGGTCCCGGGGTTGAAAAATCTAATTTTACGTGATAACCTATTGCAAATGGCTCAAGTTAACTAACCACAAAATCTCTCAATCATTGCATGTTCATAGTATTCTAATCTGTAATAACTAATATTCCCTAATCTAAAGAAGCACATATGTAAGCTGCAACTATTCAAAAACTCATCACATCTTTCTAATTTTTCACATTCTAATGGCTCTTATAATTCCTAACCTAATCAACTAAACAAACACTTAAGTTGGAAGTTGTAACCATTGCATCTCATTATGCCACGTGGCATAATCAAGAGATGGTTGAGGCCACCATTGAACGCCACGTTAGGTCGTTAGCAACTATCAATTCTTCCCAGGAGCGTCCCGGTGTTGAAAAATATAACCATTCTAATAATACTAATACTAATAGTAATAATTATTACTCTTGTAATTAAATAAATAAAAAAATAACTATGCTATAAGGTGACACCATGTGTTGCAGTGTTGCGCGATTCTTTCTCTTAGCTTCTCTTGATGAAGTATACATAGTAAAATTCCAATGATAACATGGCGATTGGGCTGATTTTCAACATCGTAGATAAGAACCTGGTTTAAAAGAAAAAACATGATTAATGAATAACATGAACACTTTGTGTGTTTTTTTCCTGTATGAACAAAACCATACAAAAAATAGTCTATTTTTTCTCCGTTTTTTATATAGCACTATGGTACTCGTTAGAAAGATAATAAAACGTTCGTTAATTTGGTGTAATTTTTTTCTTTAAAAAATCTCGTATATAAAAGATATAAACGTTTAAAAATTATGGGAGGAAACATGAGAGAGAAAATTTTAAATTTATTTTTAAATTTTTTTTCCTAAAATAACTTAATTTAATTTTAGTAATTGAGAATTGAGAGATAGACGGCGAGATAAATTTAGGGTTTTGTGTTTATTTTTTTTTTAACTAAAAAGGAAATAATTCAAAAACATTAAAATCTGTCAATTATGATGCCACGTGGCAGTTTTATGGAGAGGTTTAAAGCACCATTGCACGCCACGTCAGCAATGTTCAATTCTTATATATATATTAATAGATAGATATTATTTATATATAGTACTATCTTATTTAGATATAGCAGTGATGGTGATACTCAAATATAATAAGTATTTAAGACATGTCAAGTTAGAAAACACTTTCTAAAAGAGAACGGTGACATCCGCCGCATTGTATGGACTAACCCACAAGTTAGTATTAAACTTTTAAAGAAATTAAAACACTAAACGAACTTAAAAACTTATATTTTAATCATTTAACGTAGCAAACTTCAATTTAGTTACTGTTCGATATAAATTAAAATAAATAAATAAATAAACACACCCATATAGGGATGTTCATTTTTATCAAAAAGCTAAAACCCTACCCGAATTCGAAGCTACCCAACCTAAATTAGAGAATACCTGAAAAACCCATACCCGATCAACCCGAACCTTAAATGGGTCAGGGTTATCGGGTCACTTTTTTCTAGCCAAATACCCAAAATCCAAAACACGAACGTTTAATGTCTTTTTTACAGATGCATTTAAGCTTAGAGTCTTTAGCATTTGAAACATTTTAAGGTTTTTGAACTATCACATCATATTGTCAAATAACGTATAAATTTTGATAATACTTTTTAATTAACATGATGAAACATTTTAGGACTTTTAAACATTATCATATCATATTGCAAAATCTTAATATTTAACCGATTTTATTACAACCAACGTTCTTATTATAATATTTAATATTAAATCTAGAATACTATATACTTTAATTATAGGAGTACCAGAATTAAATAATCTCAACTAGTAGCTATTGGCTACCACCAGTCCTAACTAGTAAAATGTGTGCTGACGGTCTCATCTTTTGATATATTATCCACCAACAGACCATAACTAATAAACTACTAAGAGAGAATTTGACACGCAAGAGTAAAGTTGGCACACAATCATGCATATCAGTTTGGATGGGTGGCGACCAATGTCTGATTGTTAAAAGGTGGACAATATGTTAGGCATGGTCTGTTGGTGGACACTATGTTAAAAGGTGGGACCGCTAACACATATTTTATTAATTGAAACTAGTAACGAGTAATGAATAGCTGATAGTTAAGATTATTTAAATTCAATATTTCTTAATTGTAGTTAGAAAGTTTCAACTATAATTCTAGTTTCTATATCTCTATCACACTCTTTTAAGTCTTGAGTCTTGACTCTCTACAAAATCCAGGCCCAGTCATTAACGGGCTTACATACGACCTTTTGTGATACAGCCTGCTAAAGTGCTAGGCTAAATGAAATGTGAATTTTTAAATTTGAATTAATTGATTTTTTTTTCAGTTTTAAATAATAAAAAGTAAATAAAAAGAGAAACATTAAAATTTAAGTTATTCTCTCAGTCATAATAAGTTTCTGAAAAAGGTAGAAATGTATAGATCAAAACATAATGAATGAATTTACAAATGTGTAAAATTCACGAATTTATACAAAATTTGAACATATGATCGAAATATTCATAATATACAGAAAAACAAGTATATTCAATTATTTTTCAATAGCAAATACATGCATATGTCCATAATATCGTTAAACAAAAAAATCCATTTAATAAAAAAAAGAGCAGCGATATCAACTCACTTTCATTAGCAACCGCTGGGAGATCCTCTTTCGCTAGGAAGTTGTTTTACTTATCAAGCTACATTTCTAATAAGCATATACGTAGTTAGCATTTCGTTTAAGATTGAAGATACTTCACGTCAGTTGGAGAAAAGATTACAGTTGATATGTATTGCTTGTTATAAGTTCTATCGAACTGCACTCTTTCTTCCACTAATTGAATAATTGGAACTAATCGGCTAAGGAGGTTTATTTTTTTATTTTTTATTTGTAAATTTGTTGGTACAAAAATGGATAAAAGAATATAGATAAATCAGAGTCAGATAATATTATTTCATATACATTCATTTTTAAATAAAAAGAGTAAAATAAAGGGTCCCGAAATATATATATATATTGTTAAAAATCAAATATAAACCGTCCCTGGCTATGCTTAGTGTTGATTTCTCCAATGTTTTTAACGCAGTCGACTGTACGAAACTTCTCAGGAAAGTTAACTGTCGATGCCCATCCATTTACCCGTGGGTGCAATATTTGTATGCCCGGCATGCCAGGTTATACGTGGGTGATACTCACATTAGTGCCACTACTGGGGTTCAGCAAGGGGACCCCCTCGGCCCCCTCCTTTTTGCATTGGTCCTTCATCCGCTTGTTCTTCGGGTGCAGGAAGCCTGCTCCCTCCCTTTCCATGCTTGGTATCTAGATGATGGCACTATTATAGGTAAAACAGAAGACGTAGCGAGAGCACTTGATATTATTTGATCTGAAGGGCCGCCTCTGGGGCTTATGCTTAATGTGCGAAAAACTGAGATTTTTTGGCCGACGTGCAGTGGTTCAGCAACAACGCCCGGTTTATTTCCTGATGAGATTGGTAGGCCTGACCGAGGGGTTAAACTCCTTGGGGGAGCTATTAGCCGGGATGCTGGGTATATACGCTCTTTGGCAACAAAAAGGGCTTTGCGCGCGGTTGAACTCATGGAAAACTTGCCAAAATTAAGAGACCCCCAAAGTGATCTTCTCTTTTTGCACTCATGCATGGGGGTTGCTAAATTAGTGTTCGGGCTCCGGACATGTTAGCCGGAGCATGTCAAAGAGGCAGTGTCCATTTTTTATGCAGGCATTCGGGAGGCGGTTGAAAGTATTGTTGTATGTGGAGGGGCACATTTTGGGGGACCTCCAATGGATAGCATCCTTGCCTATGCGGCATGGGGGCTTAGGGATTTTCACGGCAGGGGATGTGTCAACATACGCCTTTGTAGCGCCGAGGGCTCAGTCGTGGGGATTGCAGGACCACATCCTGCGGAGTGCTGGTGTGATGGGGGTGGATTCTGACTACACCCTCGCACTTGGTAATATTAAAACAATTCTTCCGAAAATTGATCTCGGCGGTTATACCGATAAGGAGACCGCCCCCAAGAAACCTCAACAAACCTTGGCGAGTGCTCTTTATGGTACACACGTGCAGACTATGGAAGGGCAGTTTGATATGATTCCGCGACAAAAGGCAGTGTTTGCATGTCTTCAAGAGGTTCATGCTCAAGATGTTCTGACTGTCGTGCCCATCAAAGGTCTTGGGCAGCGGATGTCGGCGATTGAATACAGGGCTATTCTCAAATTCCGGCTCATGATACGTCTGTTCCCCTCGGATGAACCATGCCCTATTTGCAAAAGAGTATGTCTGGATAAATCACATTTTTTTTTTTTGTAATTTGGTGTTCTTAATCGTCATCGATCGAGAGATAGGAGAGATTCACAAAACCTAGATGCAAAATCACCATCAAATCTCAAGATTTATAATGATCACCAAAATACACCGAGAGCATGCACATATATACCATACATATCCCTATTATACTATGTATAATTAGAGAGTTAAGATGAACAGTTAGATGACACTTTTGTAATTAAGATGTGAGTCATGGTTCGTTTAGTCAATAGTGAACAATCTGGGAGACACATGTGTCTTTTCCTTTTTACACGTATACTATACAACACATGTGTCTTTTCCTTTTTACACACTCTTTAGAAATTGGTTGCCAGATATCCTCACAGCCAAAGACAGGGAGCGATAAGGGTTCTCAAGCGGCACAACTTGACGTCGTACAACGGTCACGGTACCTCATCTAGCGCGTGCAATATCTTGGTCTCAAGATCAGAGAACAAGGAAGCATATGGTGGTGTCGGGTGGATCAAACGAAAGGCGGTGGCTGCTTGGGTAAGGGTCCGAACGAAGATGATTTAGAAGACCCTAGATGGTGATGATCCCAACGGTGACGAGTTAGTTGATTTTTTTTCTTATGCAGGTGTTAACTTTGAAGATGAGTAGACGTTGTCGTTCTGTTCTAAATCATGCAGTCAGGGTATGCCAAAAATTTTTCCTCATTTATTTGTTTAGTTTTTTAATGTGATTTAAGCATCATTCTCTTTTCCCAGTATCAAAATTTGGGTTTTAATGACTTTTGAATACTATTTGGTAAAACCATATTTGCCCACCAAGTGTTTGTTGAATTGTGTAAAAGAAATCGAAACACTTTTCTGTGTTTATATTTGTGCAGGAGATGGATTATCGACCCGCCCAAAAAGCAACTCCACAGGTTTAGTACGTTTATCATTGATACTATACAATTTATATGCCATTTGATCAAAATTTATTAGGTTTTATAAAACATTAGGTTTTATAAAACGTTGAAATGAAACGGAACATCTCTTTTTTACTCAGTGAACCAAGATTTAGGTGTGGAAAAACTTAGACGTATCACGTATAGTCCTTCCGTTATGCAACTTTTCATATTCTCATCAAGTTTTGTGCTTATGTTTAGGGTTTAGGTTAAGTAGTTTGGTCATCACCGTACATACGACTTCATTTTTAATATATTTATTTGCTTCAAATCCAATTTCTTACTATTCCAAAACAAATATTAGAGTTGATATGAACAAGATAACTATTTTACACGGTTTGGTTATTTCTATGGTTAACAGCATATATATCAGTATACATATTTCTATTTAACTAAAAACTTGGTAAATTGTCTCTCATAGCTACCACACGAGCAATGCCCCCTAAGGTCAGTCATCTGAAAAAAAAATTGTTGTTGGATTGCATTTGTTACCCTTCTGTGGACTGTTGGTGGAGTAATGTTGAATCCCAAGATCCACTAAAATATTGTTGTTCTGGATACAGGGAATTATTGAACGTTTTTATGAATTTGAGATGAAATTACATGTATTAAAGTTTAAATCAGTTTGGAACATCAGTTTTACTTCCTTGATTATAAAGGTTGGTTTGGCATTAACGAGTATGGAGGGAATGTTTGCAGGCATATACGCATTCCCCCTCTCTAATGGGTTATGAAACCACAAACTATTACCCATGTGTAAATACATATCAAATTGTGTAGGATGAGGCTCAGAATGGTCCATCAATTTCTTTCATATGCAAGTCTGAGCTTCTGGGCCAATGCCATGAGGTTTTTAAAATCTTTCTTCTTATCATTTTTGAAATTACTCTTATCGTTTTTTAAATCACTTACCTTTGGGATGTTTGCTATTTAAATGAGTTTAAATTCTGTTAGAATTGCTTAATTTGATTCTAAATTGTTTGTTCTATCATTTCGTACACGACTTCAATGGTGGGAGATAAGTCGATATTCATCAAAGTTTTAACAGAGTTTACACTGTTTCTTTTGATCTATGTTGATTTAGTAATCGGCTTTAACTTTTCTTATTTAGAGCTTTGAGTCATCTTAAAGTTTTGGTGGGAACCGATGGAAAAGGACAATCAACTCTAAAGCAAATAGATCTCTAAAGTTACTGAATAAATTTTACAAGTAAGTTGAAGATTCTTTACAGTTTACACGTAGTTACGTGCTCAGATTTTTAAGTTATATATATATTGATCAAATATGCCTTACATTTTTTTTTCGTCGTCACCATGCTCAGATTAAATGGTGACTATATTATGTTCAATAGCATTTATGAAAGCTTGCTTAATTTTTAACAATACACAGTTAATAACCTCCATATCACGACTTCCACCACAGTTTTACTTTTTGTTAATATGATAGCTTCCACAGCTTCTTACTCCTTTTTTAATTTTTAATTTTTTTGCGTTAATTTGGTTGCTAATCCTTTTTTACTTCTTTTTTTTGGGTTAATTTGGTTGCTAATTTAGATGACGTGAAGCAAGTGACCATTTGACTAAATTTTGAGTTGTTTTGTGGCATTATTATGGATATTAGCTCTGGGTTCAATTGTTATTGGCAGAGTTAAAAAAGGGTAGGTTAGGTAACATGTTTCTGGTTGGATTGGTTTAGCACAATACACTTTGCGCCCAACATGATCAGAAAGCTTTTGTTACATCAGAGGTGATTTTTTAATATGATAATAGGAGGTTTTGTGCGTGTTAAAGATAGTCGTTGGATGACTTCTTTCAACCTATTCTTATTTTTTCTTTATTTTTTGCTCATACGACACACAAACCAAGAATGGGGCTGCTTATAAATAAATGTGGGGATTTTCAACTTTTAACGAAGTCCTTTATTTGTATTTGTCGCTCAACAGGTAAGATTTTTGACTCTATATTTGAAGATTTGAATTTGATTGTGCAGGAAAGTGCAAAAGTTCAATCATGGTGTTGCATCTCGCACGTTTTGTTTAAGACAAACATCGATGTTTTAACGGTTTTCTGAACGATGCACAACAAGGAACTCTAATTTGCACGCTACTACATTTTTATATTATTGTCCATAACCAAAATGAAATCTATGACATTCGATTTTATAGTTTTCTATGAGTGAGATGTTTATGGTTCTTAATCAATATAAACACGTGTGGATGGTTATGCCAACTATTGGTGTCGCACTGGCGCTGTGATGAGTCAGACCAATAATGATCGAAAGGGTGCAGCAACGCGCGCAGGGATCTTACTAGTTCTAATAAAGCATCATACATGTTCTTGAAAATCATATTGAAGACTTCTAATATGTTATGGTTGTATTTTTATCATTCAGAAGTCATATGATCACAATATAGTTTGGTTCCAAAACCAAAAATGGCATTTGTCTTTTGTGTCTTTTGCAAACCTACTTAGAACTTCAATAGAATGATCTATGGGTGAATTGTCACTTACCATTTGAGTTGTAGACACGCTACAAATGTTTCGCAATAAACGAACCTAATTATGATGATGTGAAAATTACATTCAATTTTGGGGTTCTCACTAGGTTCCTTTTGATTGTCCAACTTCTCAAGAAAGACTCGACTTTCTTTCTACTCGTCAACTTGTGACAAAATATTCCAATTTCTATATACATGGATTTGCCTTTTGAATGGAACTCCTTAAACTCTTTTTTAAACTAGTTATACCATAACTAGGTTATTTATTTAAGTTTAAACCTGAATATTTAACTACTAGGTCACCAAGCATTTGGATTATCCCCAACACATATAGAATAGAAATGTATTACGTTCCAATTAATATGACCCCAATATAACATAATTGTATATGGTTTCAGTTTGGCTTTGGAGAAAAGAGGGGGGGGGGGGGGGGGGGGGGTAATTACAGTAAAGTATCTAATCTTGTTGATGAACAAACATTTGTGAGTCTTAAGTTCACGAAAACGAAGACCACCGGTCAGTAAAAAGAGAACAAAGGTTCAACAAAGCAAGACCTTTAAGCATAAAGATTTAAAACACCCTTTAAATTTGAAAGTTAAGACTCACATGTTACTTTTTTCTAGAGAGTTTTGGTAGGGTGAACCTACATACACATCGGCAATGTTGCAAAACAAGGCTGAGTAGACCGATTACTCCCCGAGTACTCGTTCCAGGTAGGTCGCTGAGTATACCCGAGTTGGCCGATTACTCCGAGTACTCCCCGCATAAGCCAATTTGACCCCTGAGTACTCTCACGATTAATCCGAGTACAAGCCCAAACCGAGTTTTGCAACACGGCATCAAATTATTGAATGTTACCCAAATCACATTATAAAAAAAAAAAATACTAATACATAGCGTTAGACCATTTGTGTACAATGGTGAAGCTTGGAGATCGAATCGGCGGGGTAACCCTCTTTGGATTTGCCCAAGATTTTTGGAATGGACTCATATTTTCTGATCGGTAGGGGTTGGAAGATCAAATCGACGAGGCCGGACTCACTTCATATAAAAATTGCAAAATTCCACCACTGTATCAAAAAAATGGCGAGGGCCGGGGCACCTGGGCCTCCACTATGCTTCGCCTCTGTTTGTGAACACATTATAAACATCATAGATGGGAAATGGGTGATGAGGTATGTGCAAGAGGAGTGAATTCAAATACACAATACTGTTGTTTTTCTGTGTTACATAATATACGCCACTTAGTTTATATTATTTATATATAACAATAATTGAGTTCAGTTCTTTTTATGCCCAACCTGCTAGGCTTTATGTGGGTGATACGTGTATAGGGGCATCCACCAGGGTCCAGCACGGGGACCCTATTAGGGCCGCTTCTTTTCGCGCTTGTCCTGCACCCATTGGTTCGACGGCTGGAGGAGTGTTGTTCCCTCCCATTTCATGCTTGGTACCTGGATGATGGTACGATTATTGGAGAGGCCAAGGAAGTGGCTAAGGCTTTTGATATCATCCGAGCGGAGGGACCGAATTTTGGCCTTACGCTTAATATTAAAAAATCGGAGATTTTATGGCCATCGTGCAACGTAGCGAAAGAACAGAGTGGTTTATTTCCTAGCGAGATAGGGAGACCAGAGGGGGTGTGAAGCTCCTAGGAGGGGCCGTTAGTCAGGATGAGGGGTATATTAGCTCTTTGGTTGTTAAAAGGGCTAGGAAGGCAACATAACTAATGCTCTCTCTGCAGAAGTTGAGAGACCCCCAGAGTGAACTTTTGTTGCTTCGTTCATGTATGGGCGTTGCCAAACTGCTGTTCGGCCTTCGGACATGTCCACCGCCCATGGCCAATGAGGCCGTATCCATTTTTGACAAAGGCCTTCGTGAAGCGGCTGAGGATATTGTGGTTTATGGAGGGGCGTTATTTGGGGATTTTCAATGGCAGTTGGCGTCTTTGCCGATTCGGTTGGGAGGGCTTGGTCTTTTTTCAGCAGAGGACGTATCTGCCTATGCTTTTGTGGCCTCTCGGGTGCAGTCCTGGAACCTTCAATATCACATCTTAAGGAATAGCGGGTTGGTGGGGATGGACTCGGAGTATGAGCTGACCTTAGACAACATTCGCAGCTCACTCCCAGACTTTGATTTGGGCGGGTTTATGGATAAGGACACCGCCCCCAAAAAAACCTCAAAAAATTTTGGCGAGTGCTTTTACCGGTAAAACCCTTCAAACCATGGGAGATAAGTTTGCCATGTCCCCGCGCCAGAAAGCGGTGTTTGAATGCCTTAAAGGAGCGCATGCTCAAAATTTCTTGACTGTCCTTCCTATTGATGGGCTTGGGCAACACATGTCGGCTGTTGAATATCGGGATATCCTTAAGCATAGAATTATGATTCCCATATTCTCAGTTGATGAGTCGTGTCCAGTTTGTAAAAAGGCATGTTTAGATAAATTTGGGGAGCATGCCCTTCACTGCAAAGAGCTACCGGGATTTAAATACAGACATGACCTGGTTAGGGATGTCTTATGGGACGTCTTACGAAGAGCAAGGATTTCAGCTAGGAAAGAAGCATCGGTTAACTTTTTGACGGATCCACTTGAGGGGCGGTTCACCCTAAGGCCAGCGGATGTCCTTGTGTTCGGGTGGGCGCAGGGCAAACACGCGTGCGTTGATCTCACAGGGGTGTCTCCTTTGGTGGGACTTCGAGATTCGGGGTTTGTAGCAGGGCAGACAGTTTTAAAAGCTGAATCCAAGAAAATTGACAAACATGAAGCTGCTTGTCTGGAAAACCAACACGTCTTTGTGCCCTTCGCTTTTAACACATTTGGGGGCCTTGCTCCCGAAGCAATCCGATTTTTAGATCGAGTGCAAAAAGTGGTGCAGAGTAACTCTTCTGCTGCCAAGGACACAAGCTTTATTTTTAATAGAGTAAGATTTACTATTTAAAAAGGGGTAGCAGCGCAGCTTGTTGCCCGTTTACTCGCCGCTAACTTGTAATTCTTGTTGGTCTTTTGTAATATGAATAATAATAAAAAAAAATTATTATTTTAAAATTAATTTAGTGAAACTGATTAAATGAATATCATAAGAGAAAGTAGTAAAATAAATCTTGATACATTGTGTTCACCACTTATGTAGCCATCATGGACCATGTGGATGTGGATGTGGATGTGGATGGATGGAGAAATTGGTGATGAGATATGTGATTGTGTGGAAAGGCTAAAAGTGGAAGGAAAAAATGGATGGAGGGCAAATTTGGCATTTTAGAAGTCACATGTATATATCAACAAACAAACATCCATTATGAAAACTCTCCATCTTAGAAATAAAAAGAGAATAATCGATGAGAGAAGACCAATAATAACTCATATATCGTACGATATGATATGATTAATGGCGAGTAATTGAAAATTATGTGATATTCGTGTGATACATTTTTTTTTCCTGAAAGATTCGTGTGATACATTTAACTTGCCACCTGCCCCAACACATTGTACTGGTGCTCCCCATTTACATATGTGCTTTCCAATCTTTAATATCATTCAATTTATTCTGTTTAAAATGTAGGAATGGAAGATGGAAAAATTATATTGAAATTAATATATATATATATATATATATATATATATATATATATATATATATATATAGGGAAAGTATAACTAGAAAACTCATCCCAGTTAAAGAAACCTTGAAAATCCAATACTAGGCACAAAATCAACCACATTACTATTTTTGTTATATATTTCAAGGGTATTTTTGTCACACAATTTTTACACTTTTCTGCTCAATCTGTAACCTGTCAGATTACATACTTTTCAAACATCCCTCCACTCTCTCCTCTGACATTCTCTCTCTTTCTTTATTATCTTACATATACACCTAACTCTCCTAACTCTCTCTCTCTCTTCTATTTTATTCATTTAACATAAATTAACACTTAACAATCACAACACTCATGACCAGATCCATCCCTAATTTACATATGTTGATTTTCATCCATCTCAATCAACCTTTCAACTTGCAAAATCCCAACCTGTTACTCATCCATCTCACAAAATCACAACCTTCCAACTCACAAAATCAGCCACAACCACCTCCATCCCCATCCGTAATGAACTCGAGACCACCGACATCATTACCGTCACACTTACTCCTAACCATGACACCTACTGTTACTCAACCTAGACCACCACCGCTACCTGTCGTATCCCCAAGATCTGAAGCCCTTGAGACCTCAACGTTACAGATCGGTGGTGTAGATTTCTAATATGTGATGAATAGCTTTGGCATAATCCAGATCTAAATCGGGACGACGAATGTTGGAGATGATGGTGGGTTTCAGTCCGAAGCAGTACGGCGACAACGAGGTAAGTTTCTTTCTTTGTTGTTACAAAATCTAGCACTTTAACCTCCGGTTGAGCAGACCCGAATGACACAGAAGGATACTCAAGTACTGGAGTCCAACGCCAGCGGCTGCTTTTGAACCTATGATTGAGTGTAAAGATTTTGATCTTGATGTTTTGATGAGATTAAAGAAAAGTGTAAAAAACAATGATGTGTTTATAAACCCTACTTTACAATCAACGATTTACTAGATCTGGATATTCAAAGAAAAGTTTTGAAGGTTGCGATAAAAGTAAAAAAATTGCAGTTCCTAATAATAAGGTATTGTTTCTAAGAAAAGGTAACTTGCCACCAGATCCAATTTGTCATTTTGTTCCTAATTATAATTAACTTTTAAAACTTGACGATGGTGGGTTTTTATTGATATTAATGCCTTTCCTTTAAATGTTTTTTATTTTGTTTTTCTAACTCTTTTATGGCTAAGTAGCTATTTTAAATATGTAACAACATTTACAAACTTTAAATGTAATTTTTTGTTGTAGTTTTTATGTTGATAAGCTATTTTATATATGTTATAACATTACATAGGATAAACCCATGTATGTTTTGTGTTACTGACTATAAAATCCTGTTATGTTTTTTGTTACAGACGATAAGCCTATGTATGTAATCTGTTACAGAGGATAAAACCATGTATGTTTTCTCAACGCCACCGTCTCAAGCGAGTTGCTAGGTTTCTTTTTTCTCTCAACGCCATTGGTCGACGGGCTCCACTGTTATGGTGACTGGATTGATGTTGTAGCCATCCATTATAATTTTTTTTTTTTTTTGTAATCTTGTTACAAGTGATCTAGCGCCAATTGTTAAATTGTTGTTATTATTAAAGTTATTTTGTTCTTGTTACATACGTGAACCAACTTGTTACAAATAAAGTATGTCATGACATATATAAGTTAGCTCGTTACAAAAATAACTATCAAAATATTAAATGTGTGACTTTTGTATTAAAGTGAATTTTTTGTTTTATATCTTGTTACAAAAAAATAAAATTCGTTGCTATCTATGTAACTTAGATGTTACATATAAAAAGAATAAAAGCTACAATTATAAGTTACAGATCTTTGCATTTACTAAAATGTATGAGAAAGAAAGTAAAAAAAAAATGTAATTTGATAGGAGAGAGAGTGTGTCAGGAGAGAGAGTGTAAGAAAAAGAGAAAGGGATTTTTTATTTTACATATTTGCCCTTATATGTACTTTTGTTAATATTTTTAAATCTTAAATAAAATGGAAAAAGCTAGATTAATTAAGGGCCATAGATCATGTGTAATCAATGGCTATGATGAAGTTTTCAAGGTTTCTTTAACTGGGGAGGGTTTTCAATTTATCCTCCCCCTATATATATATATATATATATATATATATATATATATATATATATATATATATAGGGGAGGGTTATCTTGAGAACGCTAAATATTGTGAGAACCGTGATAACAAGTAAAAAAAATCAATCAAAATCAATTTTTTTAATACAAACCTCATTATAATCAAAATATAACATTAATAAATGAATTTTCTTTTCAAATAATTCATCTTTTCTTGCAAAAACACTTTCAAATTAACTTTTTACACATGTGTAAATGAAACAGTTTACACATGTATAAACAGTAAATTTACACATGTGTAAAAACAATTTATTTTCGTATACGTTTGAATTTTTACGCGTAAATTGTGTTTTTGAGATTGTAATTTAGTAATAAAGATAAATGCAAAAAGAAATTTTGAATTTGAATGATTTTAGATGCCGTTCTCACAGTTCGCACGAAATATAGGTGTTCTCAAATTAACTTTCCCATATATATATATATATATATATATATATATATATATATATATATATATATATATAACTCTAATGGCTATTTAAGATATCAACTAGTGATTAATATATCTATATTATATTATAAAATACTATATTATAAAGAATATGAGAATCACACAATAGTAATTTTGTTATATTATAAGAGTTTACTTACACATTATAAAGCATAATGCACAAGGGGGCCTTGCCCTTGAAGCCATCCAGTTTCTGGATAGGGTGTAAAAGGTGATGCATAGTAATTGCTCGACAGTCAGAGACCAAAGTTTCATTTTTAATAGAGTAGGTTTTGCTATCTAAAGTGGGGTGGCGGCGCAGTTTGTTGCCCGCTTACAAGTCGCCCACTTGTAACGTGTTGATTTTAATTTAAATGTTAATATTTTCTAAAAAAAATGCACAACCTAACATTTGATAAAATGTTCATAATTAATAATTATTTAATTAATGACCATTACTAGGCCTGTAAACGATCTGAATGTTCATGCACTGTTCGTGAACTTATTTGACGGGGAGTTCGTTTAGTTAAATGAACCAACATGAACAAACATTTTGTGTATTTATTATTCTCTTATTTAAATACTTAAATATATACTTTCAAAATATTTACTTAGTAGTTGCAGTAGCACCACATTAGCAACGATCATATATAATTAGTACTTAAGACAGGTTAAGTTATATTGCGCTCTCAAAAGAGACTCGGTAACACCCATTGCATCGCGTGAGTTAACCCACTAGTTATTAAATATGCTCATAACAATTAAAAAATTATATTTAATAATTCCACTAAAGGCAGAGTTAACAATACCTTTGGATGAATTCCATTTTACTAAGTGGTTTGGGTTGAAATCTCGTTGTGTGTATTTTGGACCTTTGATAGATATTAGGTGGTGCAGGATTAAAGAGTAAGTATAGTCGTTTAAAAAAACACCATAGCCTTCTACTTCTTACTCTTAAGGAGGTGATGTAACACCCTGAAAAACTCTTTCGTATAAATACGTTTCAAACGTATTTTACTTGTGAAGAAGCGAATCAAATAAGAAACAAGCATTTTATTAATAAATAAAACGGGTCAAATTAACCCTCATCGCGCTTGGATGCCAAAGTGAACGGGCATCCGTAGCACAAATCAAGTATGGCATTATTTGTAGGGTAAGTGGAGATAAGATTATGATTTAATCAACTTCGTAGCAGAAACTGAAGTTGGGATGATTCGTAAGTCCTAGATGGTAAGTGTTGGAATTCATGTTAAAATTTTTACCGCCTCCCTGTACTTAATTCACCTCTTGCTGCTCACCAACAATGTTAGGGCAATTATCAGCTACATGCCCTAACTCACCATAATGTCCAAAATTAGCAAGTTATTGCTCTATGCGTGCCAACCGATCAGATTCACCTATACTGACATCACTAACTGCTCTAAGTACCGGGTGTCTTGACTTCCTTTGAGACTATAACACCCTAACTGATGGCGGAATCATCGGGGTGATCGACAGTGATGATTATTCAATAACTCGTAGACTAAAAGTATAAATATATTTAAGCAAACCAAATTTCATTACAGTAAATCAAACCAAAATAAAATACATTTTTTTCTCAAATGGAAATATGAATCAAACATAACATAAGCAAAAGTTCAAGTTTTATTAAATAAGCACTAGGTCCAAGCCTAAACGTGATAGCATGAAAAATTAAACTGCACCTGAAACATGTACAAAATAATTTTGTCAACACATATAATGCATTGGTGAGTACATCAGTTTTCATACATATAATAGACCCAAAAAGTGATTCCGAAATTCATGTGCTATACTATTTGCAATTATGTAACTAATAGTACAAATGTTCAAAATCAAGCCTATAAGAATCAAGAATCTAGTGTCGAGAATCACATATGACCAAGGCTCTCTCAAAAGAAGTCAAACAAGGGATATATATCATAGTACAAGAATCACGTTTAAAGAAAGATCTGCATTAAACATAAAGTACATGTATCACCCCAAAATAGTAAAACAAGAAAAAAAGGGAAATATATACTTGCCTCTAGTAAGAAAAGAATAATCCCACTAACAAGGCGAGCAAAAAGGAATAGGGAACTCTAACGAATTCAACCTAAATGAATAATGTAAATGTATTGAAATTAGGAGGACTTAAAGTGTAAGTTCTCTAGGTTTAGGCACTTAAGGTTTTTAGACTAAAATTGGGAAAATAGGGTTTTGAAATATAAATTGAATTTGGAATTCTTTTAGTTAGTTTTGAACAAAGGATAAAGTTTATAAAATTATTAATTGTTATTTGATGACTTTTTTATTTGACTAGGAATTTGAATAAATGAATGAAATGGCAAAATAATTAATTAAAAGTTTTGCATTGAAATGAAAAAACATATTAACGATATTGATTTATTTCATAAGGTGTATTTATGAAATTACTATTTTTGTTTAAGTCAAAACTAAATGTGATTAAAACTGAAAATAAATACTATATCATTTTAAAGCTAAAAAGAATTTTTATATGTAATTTATATGTAGATAAAATGAAATAATACTTCAAAGAGATAAAATGTTATATAATTAATAATTTTTTTAGTAATAAAGTAGTTTCAAATAAGTAAATAATTTTCACAGGGTTAAAGGCTATTTATTTTGCCTTTTAAAATAATTTAAAAGGGTTAAATAAGCAATTAATATGATTTAAATAACATAAAAATTATAAAAATATAATTTTTATGAAAAATAATGTCTACTGATTTATAATGCTGTAAAATAAATTTATAAATTAATTTGGGTTTTAATTTCATTAAAAACATATTTATTGCATTTAAATAATGTAATAAATGAGTTAAAGTATACAAATTAAATAAAACCTGGGTTTTTTTTTCTGAAAATAAAATTCACAATATGATCAAAAATAATTTTCCATAAATTTTGAGCTTAAATTTATTAAAAACTAATTTATCGTGAATTATTTATGAATAAAATCATAAATATAATAATTATAATAATTTTCGAAAAATAAAATTATTACAATATTATTTTGGTCAAATTGAAGCTACGTGAATTTTTATAATAATTATATAGGTGCATAAGTATGTTAAATAAAATTGCTAAATTAAATACAAAATTCACATTTTCCTTTTTTTCCCTGTAAACCCTAATCCTAAAACCATTAAATTGAACCACGAAATGAATCTGATTGATCTTGAAAACATAGGGCTTTTGATTTAAAAGGTATAAGGATCATGTACACAAGTTTAATTGAAAAGTACCTAGACCAAAGTGGGTGAACCAAACACGAGAAGAAACAAGCACAAACCGAACAAAAAATACTTTAAATCTGATTGTTTGAAATTTGAAGTGAAAATGAGTTAGGGGAAGTAAAAATAGGCCCTATATGAGTGTTGGGGTGAGTTTAATTACAAATATAACGATTTGGGAATTGGGTTTAATAAAGCTGAGTGAAACCTTCGATTTAGCCATGATTTACGGGTTTAAATGAAAATTTGAAATAGAGGATGTAAAATCAGACCTTTTAGAGTATTCTTGCAAGTTTAATTGAAAAACTAAAATTTGAGTTAAGTATAAATGGGTAATATGTGTAAAAAATGGGTTTCTTAGAAATGGTTTTTATATAATTGGTAAACTTTGTAATTTAAATACATAAGTTATTTCTAGAAAAAAAATTATAAACTTATTAATTTATTTATTTTAATAAATAATAAAATAATACATAAAATTTGATATAATTAAATAATTTCTTTTTTAATTATTTGTAAACTATATAAATTGTAAAATATTTTTATATAATTCACATAATTTCAAAATAAAGATTGTGATTTATAAAATCCATAAATTTACTTATTTTGATAACAATGAAATAATTTATTAAATTATATGATTTGAATTTACGGGAAGAATAAATAAATAAATAAATAAATAAGAAAGAGGATAAATATTTTTGCAAGAAGAAATCGAATGGAAATGCGACAAAATCTTCGAATTTTATTAAATGAAATAATCAAAGTATAAGGCCTGGAAATGTAAACACAATAAAATTAGAGGACTAAAATTGTACAATTCATGATAGATGAAGGGGACAAATGACACAGGGACTATGCCTTTCTTTTTGAAGTACTAGCACGTCTTTATAATACTCCTAATCTCCCCGTTCATGATTTGTCCCAAAATAGCATTAAATATTGAATCCAAATGCCTAGCATCCTCTTGTGTCAATCCCTCATAAAATGAATTTATCGATTCCCAAGTTGGATGTCATGGTATGGATAATTGTTTAACATCATCTTAAAATGAGTGGACGCTTCATGAAATAATTTGTCTGGCTTTTGGAGAAAATTTCTAATGTTTTTTCTTGCATCATTCGTTCTCCGACTTGCATAAAACTCATCTAGAAACGGTTGTTGCATGTCACGCCAGGTTCGAATAAGAGCGAAAGGTAAAGATTAGAACCACTGTTGAGCTTTGTCCTCTAAGGTGAACTGGAAGAGTACCAGTTTAACATCATCTTGAGTGAACCCCTATCCTCCAATAGTATTACATCTCTGTCACACCCTCAAATTCCATTTGTGGGGTTTTACCGCGAGGCACGTGACATAACAGGATCCAAGTCAACGGTCACAATAAACGACAACTATATGATATGAAAATAAGGTAGAAAATAACCAACTACGCAGTTAAAAGTTTCAAAAGTAAAATAGACAACGACAGCGGAAGCTTTAAGTTTACAAAACCATAGTTTCACATGTATGAAGTTAAACCGATCACGGTTTACTTATGAATGCAAGACTAGACGCAGTGCGACTCCAGTGCGCCTAAGACTCCTTGCTACCTTAGCGACCTGATAAAACATGCAAAGTTACTCAACGCATACAGTGCTGGTGAGTCACAGAGATAAAGTTTGCAGAAGTTTGTAACAGTAGTAATCTAGACCCAACAATCCTTACATCTATACCTGATGCTAGCTAGACATCGTTACATGATATTATAGTGTCGTGAACCACTGCTGAACGTTAGAATGCCTCTATACCCGTCACCGGTTCATCACCCGGTGCCATAAGTTTGTAGGACAAATATGCACCCGCTACCGACCTCCAGTCGGTCCGAGTAGGGCTTTCCAGGCCTAATAGATCTATTCACACTTTCCCCGCTATGTATCCACATATTAATGGTTCACTAAGTTTGAGAGGTCTTTACTGATGAATAAAAGTCACTAAGTATCCATGTGATATAATGTAATACGTTGGTCTAAAAGTTTGTAAGTTCGTACCGCATGTTTCTCCCCCAAAAGTATGAAAACAGTAAAGAATGGGGCTGTGACACTCACTTTAGTGTGCTTCCCTAAACAAAGACACAGTCTTGATAGTCCTAAATACCGGCGATCTATCATAAAAGTTTGCATAAGTGTTTTGACTAATAACCCGTAGGTTAACTAGTCCCCGATTGTCCAGATCATGACTAAGTATGCTTGAAAACGTGTTTGACTGTTAAACCGATGCACCAGACTGACCCGACATCCCGTTGGTGACCTATTACATAAACAAATCATGTACAAATAGATTACACATAAGGTTCAAGCATATAACACTTAGTTTGCATCAAGAATCGCACAAAGCAAGGTATAAGGTCGAATCAGGGTTTCTGGAAGTTCATTCGACCCATATGGGTCTCCATTCGACCCATATATTGTTGATTTGACCCATACACAAGTTCATTTTACCTAACATATGTTAATTCGACCTAAACAAATGTTTATTCGACCTAACACATGTTCATTCGACCTTAACACATGTTAATTCGACCAAAACAAGATTCATTCGACCAAACTGATACTGATTCGACCCCAATGAACTTCATTTGACCCCACGATGGGTCGAATGAGGTTGTCTGGTTCGACCCCTTTCCTGCACAAACTCATAAAACGCATCAAATCGCATCTAAACAGTCCGAAAACATCACAAAACATCACGAATCACAGCAGTCAAGTATCAATAACATATCCCCACGAAACCCTACCAATTTTAGTCCAAAATCAGTCCGTTTTATAACTTACCCAAAATGGCAAAATTATGGAAATGTCACATCAATGCATGTAAACTTTACCCAATTTGGAAACTTGTTGAAATCACTTAACAATTAGCTCAAAATGCTCAGATTAGTAAGTATAGGAAAACCCTCAATCGTTTCATTAACATTAACATCATGAATTAAACCCTAGATCTAACATAAATCCCCAAAATAGACAAAACATCATCATCCAACAACTTGTGACCTAAGATAATTAAAACCCATCATTAATAACAGTCCTATAGCATCTCTATGACATCTATACAACATTCAATCATCAAACAACACATATCACAACATAAAACACCATTAACACGTGTTAATTTGTATGAAAACTTATGTTTTATGATGAGGTTTTGTTTAAAAAGGTTTTTAATCATGAAAACTATCTTAAAACACATCTGGCTCTTGGAGTTTAGTAAAAAAAAACGAATAAAAAATGCTTAAAATGGATTTTGGATCAAGAACACACCTTAGATCTTCACTTGTTTTTGGTATAGAAGGTTAGATTGTGAAAAACAAGGTCAAAAACTCCTTCCCCGGTGATTAAAGTCAAGAGAGAGTGTTTAGAGGCATTTAGGGTTTGTGAAATGATGAAAAATTGCAAAGTATGGTATTTATACTAACAGCCGGTTCGACCCCTGAAAGGGTCGAATGGGACATTATAGTGGTCGAATGGGAACTCTTGGGATGAGCATTCACTTATAGGCAAAAGTACGCCCCCACAAGTCACTAGGAAATTTTAAATACTTGGGTTAGTCAAAGTTTCCTATGGAAACAATCTCAATGTCTTATATTATTGATATTTATGTTTTGAAGACAAAATTTTATTGCTTGTTGTTTCATATCCTATTATTCATTGATCATTCGCTTTTGGATTTTTCATCATCATTGTTAAAACTTTTGTCCGCTATATTATCGCATTAAAACTTACACTATTTCACTTATGCTCTGTGACTTTTACACTATAAAGCATCGCTTCTCTTTTGCTAAAACATTTTTCCCATGACTCAAATTTTTAAACTTTATGTTTAACTTCGATCACATCCTAATTTTTGGAACATTGCGTCTTCATACACTGTTAAACACGAACGTGGTTTCAAAACTTATTAATCAACTTCTTTTATATCATCACGTTTACAAATTCTCTTGGTCGATGTCAAAGTATATCATTAAACTATGATCTTTTGTATCCCCTTGTGTTTCCACAATACTCATAACATCATAAATGCCTATCTACCCAATATAAACCAGTACACTACCCTCTAAAGCGATTAACTTGGCAACTTACCCTGTGTTATCATTTCATAAAAGCACAAAACCCAAGTACCCAATTTTGGAGAAACCTATTCACCAGATTAGTACACCCTATATACATCTCGTGTCCTAAAACAAATAGCACGCTATGAGCCCAAAGAAATGCCTTGACGACCCTTACAAACAACGAGTTTCAACATATACATTTCAAGTAAAATTGGATTTTTTTCTCAAATATTTCATAAAAAATTGAAAATTTTCAACTTTAATGGAATTCAACTTACAAGTTAAAGAAGTATTTAAAATTTTATTTTCCAAAATTCGTCAAGGCATTCGGGATCATTCACAACCTCAAACATGTTCTGCCCACACCTTTCAAACATTATCAAGGAGAATCAACCTAAACCAGATTCTTCATTGCCTTTAAGCAACTCATAAACTTATACCATATTACCAAAATACCCAGCTGATTCACTCAATCAACACAGCACGAGAAATTGTGCGCTGTGGACTTTCAACGTTGAATTGAGTTTTCGAAGCTAGGTCACCAACTGACACTTGAGACTTGAAACTTATCCAATATTCAAAATCCTTATCATTTCCATTGTTGTGACTCGATCTTCTTTTAAAATTTAAAGTCTATTCTCATAAATGTTATAAGTTATTTACATTCACATAATTTTAAAGCCTCGAAATTTTTCTAAAATATTTGGAACTCTATTTATGACAAATACGTTGGCTTTTATCATTCACGTCGTTTTAAAATCTTAGGTCTTTTGAAACACATTAAATTTGCACATACTTAATGAAACTGTTTTTCTCTTGCATTTATAACTTGCCCTATTTTCATGTAACAAATCCAGGCATATTTTCGGGAAAAGAACCTATGACTCAAAGTGTGCCTTATAAACTCGATTTCTCGTAAACACAAGAAAGTGTGTACCTGCGAAGTCCTATTATGCGAATTTATTTTCTAAAACATTCTTTGATCTTTAAATAGTTATTCTCATACTACATTACTACTGTTCTTTTAACCATATCGCAAAGTTTGGGTAATCTATGTTTCATAAACGAAAATTTATCCTTTTACACTTGTATTTTTTAATCGCAAAACTTTTGGGTTTAACAAAATAGCTGGACACATTTCAATCGGAATGTTGCTAGATGCTTGCTACCATTTTTGTACAAAACTACTAAACTTTAACTCCATTGCCAGTAGACTATATGTCTGTGCTGTGCATTCTTATTTGCAGTAAATTTCATTATTTTATTTTTGCACCATTTTTATCTATAGTGATTCTTACGTATTATCTTAATAGTGGTCATTTTCGCATTATTCTATTGGCAGTTATTCTCACATACTATTTGTAGTTATTCTCGTATTTTTTAGCGGATATCCTTGATGTGCCATCATTTACACACGTTTTATATGCATAATTAGCCAAAAAATAGGACGTTTTTGAGCTTATAACATTTAAAAATGCTACATAATCGTTCCTATTTTAATTTCTCAGTAAAATGGAGCTCCAACCCGAAAAGAAGTGATTTACGGGCAAGAATCAAGCTGAAGAAATGAGGCTACTCGCAAAATAAAAGGTGTAAAGACGACAACCCTAAAAAAAGAAAAAAAAGAAGAAGATAAAGCAATAAACTTGGAGGACAAGAAAAACCTTCTCAGGGACAAAAATGTGGATAAGAGACAAAGAGTACAAGTATAACCACAACCTTGTCTCACACATGCAAGATCTTGAAAGGGACATGTTTGCCTATTTGCCTATAAATAGCAAGCTCAACTCAACCATTTGGCATCCCTTCTTGTGCTTGATTTGGCCGACTACCAAGAGTCTTCTAGAGATCTTGGGGTCCTTTTGGAGGCCTTAGGGCCCTCCTATCATCCCTCAATGGTTAGGCCTCGACCTACCTTGATCAACTTAGCCAAGCACGTGATCGCAGAGTAGTTATGCAATAAAACATCAAGGGTCATGAGGATCATACTAGATACATATCACTTGAAGATGGAGAGCTTATCTATGAGCAGCCATGTTCATATGTTGATCATTCAATATGGTTGTATCTTTCTATTATTCCCGAACCCACTTCGATTTGTAGACTTTTATTATTATTAGTAGTAGTTTATTTTTAGTTACTTGTTGTGTTATCTTCTTCTAATCCTTGTTTGTTTATCTTATGACAGGTTCAAATGATGATTAACTTAATAACTTAAATTACTTTAACTTAATAACTTAAATTACTTTAATTTAATTAAATAACTAGAGGTTTAATCAGCTTCTAGTAGCCCCGAGCTAGATCCAAGGCAAGGAAACCGGTAGTGAGGCAGCTCCTTCGGGCTTTTGATATCCAAACCGGGTTCTAAGAAATGGCTTCTGAAGTTGACTAGATCTGAGTGACACATTTTTGGTACTTACCAGATGATTGAATGATTTTCTTGGTAAAGGGTGGATTCCCTACTGGTGCACCAGTGATCTTCGAATTGCACACCTTTAGGATTATGTTCCACCTTTATCAAGGGTTTCATTCAGCTTGGGAGGTTATGGGTTGGGCTTACTAAGTTATCCATCATTAAACCAACTTTATACTTATTAAGGCCTATAAATATTAAAGTGTTATAAAGACAAACAAAACAAGAATTCTATTTCTAGTTCTCGTTAGTACAAAACCGTTAACCAATGGGGATACGAGTCGCCTGAGTCAACTGTAAGAGAGATCCTTTGGTCTTCATGATCGTTAACCTACTTAGGGGATACGAGGTTGCCGGGATTGACCCTAAGGAGAGATCCTTTGGTACGGAACGCGAGAGATAAGGGAGATGTACAGTGTTCCAGGTTGGAAGTTAAGCCTCCAATTCAAGAAGAAGATAAGTTTGAGAACCAGAGACTTAACCGCGGTTTGAGGTTCCCGCTATATGCGAGGACCTAGTGGAATACCTTCATGCGGACGCGCATCGGGAGGTTGTGCATTCTACTCAGTAGTGGCCCCGCTTCTCTATAAAGGAGTCAACACTTCAAGACCACTCTTTTCTTCCTCACAAATAATTAATTTAAATTATTATTCTTAATAATAAACTTAACTATTTATACGGAGGGCCCTGAGATGTGCATATTAGTCTACTCTCCTATTTTATCAAAACCAAAACCTTTTAAAAACTATTTTCTTTTAAAGAACCCCTCCGTTTTATTTTTCTTTTAAAACCCGATCAGTGATCTGATGAAAGGTTGAGTAGGGGAAAGTGTATTCTTTTGGAATACGATACTCGGTATTTACCCTAGCAAGCTATACTATACACGCTAGGTTCTGTGCCTATGTGTTGGTTTTAGTTTCTAAAGTAATTATCGTTTACTTTATAAATTTAAAACTTTGTAAAAAGGGTTTAGTGAAAATCAATCTTTTCCGCCAAACCAATGTTTTGGGATTGACACATCAAGTTTTTGGCACCGGGGAAATTGACATCTTTTTAAACTACTAAAACCGTACGCATCAATCCTGACGCGTTACTTGTGATTATTTTTTTTTCACTATTTATTAGCAGTCATTCTTGCATCATTGATGTTGAGCATTAGTTCAATTTATTAACTCTTATTTTGTGCATTTGCGCGATTTACACGATTTATTGCTCTTTCGAATCGAAATTTCATGCTATACTTTTCATGAACGCGTGTTTTGAACTTATATTTTGTACGCATATTTTCCTGTTTTGAGCAAGACCCTGTTATACTTTTTCATTATTTTGTTCATCATCATGGTCAATGAACATACTAATTGATAATTCGCATGAGGTCTAAGCCAGTGCCCACGTGCGACTCGGGTCGGAGTACTCCTCAAACCCGAGGGGAACGGTGTAATCCTTAGAGTCTATCAATATGAGTGTTTAGAGCCAAACGATGTAAACAGGAAATAAACCGGTTATTTGTGTGGGTGAACCCGAAAGGGGAAGGACCACTAACCGTTCGTGATACTTACACCTTATTTCTCATTATGGTTATTCGGGTGAACCCGAAAGGGGAAGGACCTTTAACCGCATCTTATACTTGAACAGTGCCTATCACTTAACACATTTTAGTTGCATGTCTTGTTTCTTGTATCAATTATGTTAGTGCTATGGAAAAGCATAACACCCTAGTGTAAGATAAATCGGTGATTATGGTCCGGAACGTAATCATGGGTTTACAGGTACATGGAGGTGGTGTGTGATTCTACTTAGGCTATTGGTGGACAATCAGTACGAATCCAAGATATCGGTATTGTGGTGGGTTAGTTGTGGTACACCCTATATATAAGCACTAACGATACTGCGGGAGCAGACCAGGAGTCTGACCAAGAACCTACCCCATTATTTTCTAATGCATATTGGGCTATTTAATAGTGTTGGGTTTGATGATCCAGTCGTCACGGGTCATACAAAACCTAATTAACCTAGGTAGATAGGGTAAATAGGGTATCATATCCAAGGAGCGTGTGGTTAGTGAATGTTGTTTAGTTGATTAGACAATGGTACTTATGAAGATGCTATATAACTTATGAAGATTGCACTTGGTTCATTTAAGAAAGTTTAGTTGGAAAGAGTTTTGATTTATAAAAATTGGAATAGAAATGTAATAGAAAAAAAAAGTAGTAAACAATTTAGATTGTAAGAAATTTAATTAAAAGGACCACACCTAGGTTTCAACAAATGAAGTCTAAGGTTTTTACAAATGGGTCAAACAATTGTAATGCAATTGATGTTAACGGATTGATTGTTCAATAAGCTTAGGTGTCAAGTTTCATCAACATTCAACAATAGACTAAACTACACTTCATTACCTAGAACATACAACCCTATGTTTGTATTAGAGCAAGAAACCATGTTCATGACACTAGAAATTGGCACAAGATCAATTAACTAAAATGGCTTCAACATAAGATTAATCACAATCTAATACAATAGTTCAAACACACAATCACACAATCAAAAGTTTAAAGAAATACACAAATGTTAAACCCTAGGCCCTCAAATGTTTACTTCCCCAGCGTGATACAAAAGATTTAGCCAAGCATGGCCATGATGTTCTTTAATAAGTTTTGTTCTTCGATCTTCAACATTTGATCTTCAAAAGGTAATGGAAAAATGGATGTAGTAATGATGAAGATAATGATAAGGAAAAATGATGAACCAAATCTCAAGTCCCCCTCAAATCTCGAGTCAAACTCCCCATAAAAACAATTAAAAATTGCATTAAATCTTCTGTGGACCAAGTCTTGTCAGATGGCACCGTCAGATACGGCGAGACTGTCGTCAGATACGGCGATGGCGTCAGAGACAGTATGTTTGCCGTCAGAGACGGCCAGAACCTCATTGTACTTTCATGGCCTTTTTTCTCCCAATGCTTCTCAACTCCAATCTTTTGCTCTAGCATTGGGTAAACTTCACTCAATAAGCGCTTTTAACCTGAAACATCAAATCAAATCAAAGTGCTATATTCCGTTTCAAATAATCATGTAAAAGCACCATTTTAGATTCGATAGAAGCGGTGTTTTCAACCACGCATCAGGGTCCGATCTATTTAATAGGTCGTTGACCAACGTCTATCATTTTTTATAAGAAGATTTTTACACAAACTTCAATTCGTCTTCCTGGAGTCTTTCTTTTGACCACCCACACAGAAAACTCAAACCTTGTGTACTCTTACACTCTCGGTTATTTGGATTCTTGGTGCATACCCTAATAAAGTTCAGTCAAAAACCTTTATAAAGTAGGGGAGACTGCTTTATCAGTGCCTCTGCCCTCACCAGTTACACATTCCTAAAACTTTTCTCATTTAAACTCTCAACTTCCTAACCTCGGGTCAACTGTCAAGATTTTTTTAAAAAAACTTTTACTTTGATATTAGACAACTACCTTAAATTTTTTCAAATCATAACTGGTGCAATTTATAAAACCTACTTGACTTTTACAACGCCTCTTGTTTCATAGAAATCTCCACATTGAAAGAAATTTCGAGACGACATTTTCTACAGTAGGGGAGACTGTGACAACCTACACCCTCATCTTTTAGCAAGTTGTCAATTTTAGCCCTTCGTCTATTTTGAAGTTTCACCTCTAGTCCTCATCAATTATTATTTATTTTATTCTAACTTTTCTTTTAAAATGGTGTATGTATGCATTTTGTAAATGTACGTGTTGACATATAAAACGTACCATAATCGTATAATCATGTTATCTTATAAAAGTTCTATTTATTTTAATTTAGTATAAAAAGTTAAGTTAAATGTTATTCTTTCACTAAATGCAATTCTCATGTGTGTTTGTTGTATGTTAATTTGTGTGTCTTTGACTTGCCAAAATCATTAACCTTTGAGGGCCTGACATTTCAATGAATAGTACTATGGTATATACCCTTGTGACTCTGTTGAGAGACCTTAGGCATTGTCTTGTGATTCATTATACTCAAAAATGGTTTTCAAAGTGGTTGTTTTATTCTTGATTATTGATACTTGATTCTTAGGGTTGATTTTGGACGGGTATTACTTATTACGTAATTGCAAATGGTACCGCACATGAATGGCTAAACACTTTTTACTATATATTTAATCAAATCAGGGTATGCTCACCAATACATTAAATGTGTTGACAAAATTATTTTGTACATGTTTTAGGTTATTTTGAGACGTTTCCTTTAAACTTTTGAATTTATATTTAGGCTTGTCTTCATTGTATTTCAGTTTGACTTGACACTTTAGAATAATTGTATCTTTGAATTTCATTTCAATGTAACAAACTATTTATTCAATATATCAATATTTACACTTTAGTATCATGAGCTATTGAACAATCTGTCACACCCTCAAAATCCACTTGCGGAGTTTTACCGCGAGGCGCATGACAAACCAGGATCCAAACCAACGATCACAATAAACAAGTCTAAATGTAATTAATGCAATACCAAAACATAGTTTTAAAATCCCGTTTACAGCGGAAGCTTATTCAAAATAAAGTTCAACATAATTAACCAAAGTTCAATGTTTATGAAATCATGCAACTCTATCTAGACGCCGTGCAGACGCGTGCGCCCTAGTTCCATGTGCTACCTTAGCGACCTGAGAAAACATGTAAAAGTTTACGTCAGCACAAAAATGCTGGTGAGTTTACAGGTTTGCAGTTCAAATACCAAGTTCACCTGTCCATACTATAACAAATAGAAAACCAGTATACGCTAGCTAGGCGTACGTTTTGTTACTACCACGATTGGAAAACCATTACTAACTCGAATACCAGTTTGTGCCCGAATAGTTCCAAATGTTCCTGTTGTTCCTGTTTGAGACAATATGCACTCGCCCGGCCCTCCAAGCCGACGAGCGGGGTTGGTCACTCCCAATAGCGCTATTCACATTTCCCCGTTGTGCAAACCCGCACATTCATGGTTCCCCCCGGGACTTCCAAAGATCGTGTAGTATACGTTAGAACCCATAGTATGACAGAATTTACCAAACAATCGTTTTAACACATGTTTCCTCCCCCGAAAGTATAAAACCAGTTTAAAAGAGGGGCCGTAAACTCACCTTAAGTTGCTTTACTCCTAATCCCGAGTAAACTCAGCTGCTATGTTAGTCCCGTACAGTGGCGACCTAACATACGACAGTTACAAGTACTTAGACTAATAACCCGCAGGTTAATTAGTCCCTAGATGTCCAGACCATAACCAAGTTCGTTTAAAAATACCGTGACTGTTTAACTGACCCAAAGTACAAGACTCGACATCCCATTGGTGACCCGAGACTCCCCGTGTTATGTTTACGCTCCAAAACATACAATAACGCAAGTACACTTAACATACGTTAACACACAACAAGTTATAGCACATAGTTCACGTATCACCGAAATACCTCCAAATATATGTTACCAAGTTATTAGACATGTTACGGGGTTCCTAGCATGTTACTACATGTTAAATCGGGTCTCGGAATGCTAATATACACTTACAGCAGCAGTACACGCGATTAGGAAAAGTCAACTAGCATTTAGGAAAGTCAACTAGCAATTAGGAATCCTAATCGCCACTAATATAGGCGATTGGGGCTATACCATATGAAATTATTAGCATTTAGGGCTAATCACATGAACTTACTAGCAATTGGGGCTAATCACATGAACTTACTAGCAATTGGGGCTAATCACATGAACTTACTAGCAATTGGGGCTAATCACATGAAGTTATAGGCGATTGGGGCTAATCACATGATATTATTGGCGATTAGCACCCCAATCGCATGAGTTACAGGCGATTAGCATTGCTACTCGCCTGTAACCATGCTGTTCCGGTTTTTCGCGCGTTTAACGCTCCAAATCAGATCCAGAGCGTGTGTAACTACCCAATATCATCCCAAACACTATCCTAAACATGTTTAACCCAAAACCCTTCGTTCATCCTCGTAAAATCAGTCCTGCATGCAACCAAAGCAATCCAAACACATACACATAGCATGCAACATTCAATTAACGCATGTAATCATAACCCTATTATCCAATTACTGAGATCTCTATCATCATACTAACAATATTAATTCTGACCTAGCATGATAACACATCAAAACATCATCAAGATTCATAAAAATCCTATCTTTCTAATCATACATACCCATAACGCATGTTTATTAGTTATAATCCGATTAATAATTCTTATTGACGATTTTCAGAAAGCTTTTTCGTTTATGAACAGGTCTGGACCATTAGGGATTGATTAAAAATGTTTACAAAGTATTATGAATGAGAATTAAACCTTGGGATTGCAAAAGGATGATGATTAGACCTTGAAACCTTGTGTTTTTGATCAAAATCGCCTTCCAGAGGTTGTTTAAGTGTTTGGGGCGGTTATGGGACGACTAGGGTTTGTCTAATTGAGTTTAGGAGGTTAAGTATGGTATTTATAGGCGTTTCTAGTCGTCCAGCCCGTTCCATGCGATTGTGCAGGTTTATACGCGATTAGGAATCCTAATCGCGTGAACAGTAACGCGATTGGGCCTAATCGCATGAACAGTCATGCGATTAGTCCCAGTCGCACCACATGAACCCCAGTCACACCACATGATTCCCAGTCACACCACATGATTCCCAGTCACACCACATGAACCCCGTTTTAACATATGTTAACACATATTAATGTACCGACAAGTCACATAATGATTGTAAACACATAACACAAGTAAATACACATATTCACACTCGTTCACCAATTCCCGGGACTCGAGACTCGTATGTTCCGTATGCCCTGACCCGTTTGTACACTTGGTTAAGGACTGACATCTAACGAACCTCTAGACCAACATCCAATGATCTTCTAGACTAACCAATAGTTCCCGAACCATAACCCGACTTAACTAACCCAGTTAAGTACAATATACGCGTGACTCGCTAAGGTAGACTTTCATCTAGACAACGTTGTTAACCCGAATTTGCCAGGTGTCACACAATCGGCACTACGTGACACCTCGATGTTTCCGTCATCGGTTGGGGTGTTACAGCTAATAATAGCTTTATTCCATTTAAAAAATTGATTGATGCTAAGGATTTAATTAGAGGAGGTAGCTAAGATGGAGTTTATTGGAGTTTCTTCAAATTTTTGAGGTTTTCATTTTATCATTGCCTTATATATATATATATATATATGTATATATATGTGTGTGTGTGTGTGGGGGGGGGGGAAGATCATTTGAGAAGAATCTCAATTTGAGAAGAAAAAGAAGAAATAACATTAAATACTTTAACTCATTTCATATTAAATATTCAATTAATTAGTTTTAAATATTTTATTTTACACACATCAAAACTTGTCCTACACATATCAAAATTCATCCTACACGCATCGAAATTGTAATACTTTTATCATACACATATCGAAAATATCATTTGGTTTATCCTACACATGTAGAAATTCATCCTACACATACTGAAATTTATCATTCACTATAAATTATCTTTGCTTTAAAGATATATATTTACGAGAATTCTGTTGTCGGTACAGTGCCTCGAACGGAGCAGCCTTGATGCTCGTGTGATAACTGTTGTTGTACGAGAATTCTACCAACGGCAGATGAGCTTCCCAACCCTTCCCAAAATCGATCACACACGCCCGCAGCATGTCTTCTAAAGTTTGAATCGTACGCTCACTCTGACCGTCAGTCTGTGGATGGTAAGCCGTACTCATGTCTAGTTGGGTACCCAAAGCCTTGTGCAAAGACTTCCAGAAGTGAGAAGTAAAGCGAGAATCGCGATCCGAGATTATAGAAACTGGCACCCCGTGCTTAGAAACAACTTCTTTCAAGTAAAGACGAGCCAAACGATCCATAGTGTCGGTCTCCTTAATAGCAAGAAAATGGGCTGATTTTGTTAACCGATCGACGATCACCCATATCTTGTCGTTCCCGCTTGGTGACTTAGGAAGTTGTGTGACAAAATCCATAGTAATCCGTTCCCATTTCCATTCCGGAATTTCAGGTTGTTGCAGGAGACCCGACGGTTTCTGGTATTCCACCTTGACCTTAGCACAAGTCAAGCATTTGCTCACGTATGAGGCTATGTCCGACCTCATGTTTGGCCACCAGTAAAGCACCTTCAGGTCTTGGTACATCTTATCCGAACCAGGATGAATAGAATACCGGGACTTATGAGCCTCATCAAGAACAAGCTCCCGTAGTCCCCCGAATAAAGGAACCCATATGCGTTCTGCGAAATAGTGCAGGCCATCAGGCCTTCGCTCTAGGTGCTTGTCGGCACCGTGCATAGTTTCAGCTTTAAGGTTTTCCTCCTTCAAAGCTTCCAATTGGGCAGAACGGAGTTGATCAGGTAACGATGAATGGATAGTGAGCTGCAACGCCCGAACGCGACGAGGTTTAGAAGATTCCTTCCTGCTCAAGGCGTCTGCTACAACATTCGCCTTGCCAGGATGGTACTTAATAGCACAATCATAATCGTTCAAAAGTTCGATCCAACGGCGCTGCCGTATGTTCAAGTGTTGTTGGTCGAAAATGTGTTGGAGACTCTTGTGATCGGTGTAGATGGTGCATTTGGTACCGTACAAGTAATGTCTCCAAATTTTCAACGCGAATACCACGGCACCCAATTCCAAGTCATGAGTTGTGTAGTTCTTCTCGTGCACTTTGAGTTGACGAGAAGCATACGCAATCACTTTCTCGCGTTGCATCAACACGCAACCGAGTCCATGAATGGAAGCGTCACAGTAAACGACAAAATCATCAGGACCCTCAGGTAAAGACAGAATAGGAGCAGAACACAGTTTAGACTTCAGTTCCTCAAACGCGGACTCTTGTGATTCACCCCAGTCGAACTTCCTATCCTTCTGAGTGAGAGTGGTGAGGGGTTGAGCAATCTTCGAGAACCCCTGAATGAAACGACGATAGTAGCCCGCAAGGCCTAGGAATTGCCGCACCTCAGTTGGCGTCTTTGGTGCTCCCCAGTCCTTGATCGCTTCGATTTTAGCAGGATCGACATGAATCCCTAGTTCATTAACCACATGTCCTAGGAATTGGACTTCGCGTAACCAAAAGTCACACTTTGAAAACTTAGCGTAAAGTTGCTCCCGTCGTAAAAGTTCCAAAACCAATCGCAGATGTTCCCCGTGTTCGGTCTCGTTCTTGGAGTAGATTAGAATGTCATCAATAAACACAATGACAAACTTGTCCAGATACGGTTTACAGACGCGGTTCATCAAGTCCATGAAAACCGCTGGTGCGTTCGTGAGACCGAAAGGCATGACCAAGAACTCGAAATGGCCATAACGTGTTCGAAAAGCAGTCTTTGCAACGTCAGCCTCCCTGACGCGCAGCTGGTGATAACCGGACCTCAAGTCGATCTTGGAATAATAACTAGAACCCTGGAGCTGGTCGAATAGATCATCGATACGCGGAAGAGGATAACGGTTCTTGATGGTCAACTTGTTCAGTTCTCTGTAGTCTACACATAATCGGAAACTCCCATCCTTCTTCTTGACAAATAAAATCGGGGCTCCCCAAGGGGAAGAACTTGGCCGGATGAAACCCTTGTCCAAGAGTTCCTGCAACTGGCTAGACAATTCCTGCATCTCGGGAGGTGCAAGACGGTAGGGGGCCCGAGCAATAGGAGCAGCCCCTGGTACGAGATCAATACCGAACTCGACTTGACGATGAGGAGGAAGACCAGATAAATCATCGGGAAAAACATCAAGAAATTCGCGTACCACCGGAATGTCGTCAATCTTCTTCTCATCACTGGAGGAAACAGATAAAAGCGCCAATACGGCTGGATAACCCTTTCGAAGACACTTAAGGGCTTTCATGCTAGAGATGATGTTTAGCGAAACACCACCCTTGATACCGTACACAGAAAGAAATTCTCCATCAGGGAGAGGAATCCGAATAACCTTATCGTAACAGACGATCTCCGCGCGATACAAAGATAACCAATCCATTCCTACTACCACGTCAAAACTACCCAATGGTACCGGCATAAGGTCGATGGGAAACGATAAACCCGACAACTCTAACTGACACTCCCGAAGAACACTAGTAGCTTCAATCGTTTTACCGTCAGCCAACTCAATAATATACTTGGTCTCTAATGGTACCGATACTACATCTAGCAGTCGACTAACACCCATGGATACAAAACTCTTGTCGGCACCAGAATCAAATAACACGCTAACAGAATGATTATTGAGAAGAAACGTACCGGTGACTGTATCAGGGTCCTGCCTAGCCTCAGCAGCTCCAATGACGAAGGCACGTGCATTTCTGCCGCCGCCCCCGTTGTTACCATTCCCGTTGTTTCCACCCTGTTTCAGCTTTGGGCAATCCTTCTTGTAATGCCCAGTGTCACCGCAGTTGTAGCACCCTTGTTTCCCTGTAGTCCCCTGATTAGTCGGAGCTGAACTGTTGGTCGGAGCCTGAGTCGATGGAAGTGTAACCCGACAATCTTTAGCATAGTGACCTGTTCGCTGGCAGCGGTGACAACGGTTACTGTCGCAGTTCCCTTGGTGATGGCGTCCACACTTGTTGCATTTGGGCAGTTTTCCTGCATAACCACCCTGCTTATTACCCGAAGACGATGAACCCCCATTATCAAACTTTTTACCCTGCTGTGCAGACCCAGACCCTTTCCCGTCGTTTTCCCACTTGCGCTTATTGTTCTCTGGAGTCTTAGCAGTCGAACCTTTCGCCGGCAAAATCCCTTCATTCACCTTTAAATTAGTCATCCTATGTGCAGATCGAACTACCTCCGCATAAGTAGGATGATTCCCAGCAGCCACTAACCCTGCAATTTCCGGCACCAACCCTGAGACATAATGTTCAATCTTACGATATTCTGGCACGTGCAAATCGGGACACAGCACCGCCAGCTCATTTCTCCTCACAGTATACTTCTCGATTTCCGATCCAGTCATCTTGAGGTTCCACACCTCATGCTCCAGCTTCTGTACCTCTTCCCTCGGGCAATACTCCCGCTTCAACAACTGCACAAAGTTCTCCCATGGCATAGCATATGCCTCCCCAATTCCCATGTTCTGGGTGATACCATTCCACCAAGTCAATGCCACGTCCTGAAACAACGCAGCCGAATACTTCACCCGATCTTCTGGGAGACAGTTACACATCAGAAATACCGACTCCACTTTCTCCAACCACCTAAGCAAACTGACCGCACCCTCGGTGCCAGAGAATTCCTGGGGTTTGCAGTCCCGGAACATCTTATAGGTGCACATGGGTGGGGGTGGGTCAACAGGACCACCTGAAATGAAACGTATGAGAAATCACGAATAACGTACACAAGACTCACCAATGAGGCAAAGAAAACAGATAAAACAACTTACCACCACCGTTGTGCCCTAACTGAAAGGCAGCCTGGAGCAAGTTGTTCAGATCAGCCTGTGACAGGTTAATACCTCCACCACGACCACCAGCACCACCACGACCACCACCGCGTCCACCATTGCGACCACCTCCTCGTCCTCCACGCACTCCAGACATGATTCTGGCAGAAAGAACGAGAAAATTTAGTTTCGCAGTTAAAGATAACCACTAATGTTTACAAGATCAAAGCTAGATCCAATCCAGGACTATCCCTTCAAACCCAGAGCTCACTAGGGCTTCCATGCATTTCGTTTTATGATTTTGTGTGCACCCAAAATGATAAAACGTTCTACATGGTCCTCCAAGTGTTCTCCTAGTTCAAAGTTCAAATCACCGAACATAGACTCTTAGCTACACACCGTAATACTACGGTAGTTCATGACAAGTGTTTCTATTGGAATACGAAAGGGAGATGTCCGAGCCTTGGACAAATCTCAAGAGCACACGAGTTACCCCAATAGACCACACTGTCTAGAAAACAAGTAACCCAACCTAAGATAGAACGGATGATGTAACGTAGAAAGACCAACGATTTAGAGACACCCCGACAAGACCATACGTAAACCACTATAACGTTTAGTACCATGTGATCGTCTAGTGTGTGCGACTCGGCTATAGACTAGACTCTACATGCAGTCCTAGTTCACTATAACCATTGGCTCTGATACCAATCTGTCACACCCTCAAAATCCACTTGCGGAGTTTTACCGCGAGGCGCATGACAAACCAGGATCCAAACCAACGATCACAATAAACAAGTCTAAATGTAATTAATGCAATACCAAAACATAGTTTTAAAATCCCGTTTACAGCGGAAGCTTATTCAAAATAAAGTTCAACATAATTAACCAAAGTTCAATGTTTATGAAATCATGCAACTCTATCTAGACGCCGTGCAGACGCGTGCGCCCTAGTTCCATGTGCTACCTTAGCGACCTGAGAAAACATGTAAAAGTTTACGTCAGCACAAAAATGCTGGTGAGTTTACAGGTTTGCAGTTCAAATACCAAGTTCACCTGTCCATACTATAACAAATAGAAAACCAGTATACGCTAGCTAGGCGTACGTTTTGTTACTACCACGATTGGAAAACCATTACTAACTCGAATACCAGTTTGTGCCCGAATAGTTCCAAATGTTCCTGTTGTTCCTGTTTGAGACAATATGCACTCGCCCGGCCCTCCAAGCCGACGAGCGGGGTTGGTCACTCCCAATAGCGCTATTCACATTTCCCCGTTGTGCAAACCCGCACATTCATGGTTCCCCCCGGGACTTCCAAAGATCGTGTAGTATACGTTAGAACCCATAGTATGACAGAATTTACCAAACAATCGTTTTAACACATGTTTCCTCCCCCGAAAGTATAAAACCAGTTTAAAAGAGGGGCCGTAAACTCACCTTAAGTTGCTTTACTCCTAATCCCGAGTAAACTCAGCTGCTATGTTAGTCCCGTACAGTGGCGACCTAACATACGACAGTTACAAGTACTTAGACTAATAACCCGCAGGTTAATTAGTCCCTAGATGTCCAGACCATAACCAAGTTCGTTTAAAAATACCGTGACTGTTTAACTGACCCAAAGTACAAGACTCGACATCCCATTGGTGACCCGAGACTCCCCGTGTTATGTTTACGCTCCAAAACATACAATAACGCAAGTACACTTAACATACGTTAACACACAACAAGTTATAGCACATAGTTCACGTATCACCGAAATACCTCCAAATATATGTTACCAAGTTATTAGACATGTTACGGGGTTCCTAGCATGTTACTACATGTTAAATCGGGTCTCGGAATGCTAATATACACTTACAGCAGCAGTACACGCGATTAGGAAAAGTCAACTAGCATTTAGGAAAGTCAACTAGCAATTAGGAATCCTAATCGCCACTAATATAGGCGATTGGGGCTATACCATATGAAATTATTAGCATTTAGGGCTAATCACATGAACTTACTAGCAATTGGGGCTAATCACATGAACTTACTAGCAATTGGGGCTAATCACATGAACTTACTAGCAATTGGGGCTAATCACATGAAGTTATAGGCGATTGGGGCTAATCACATGATATTATTGGCGATTAGCACCCCAATCGCATGAGTTACAGGCGATTAGCATTGCTACTCGCCTGTAACCATGCTGTTCCGGTTTTTCGCGCGTTTAACGCTCCAAATCAGATCCAGAGCGTGTGTAACTACCCAATATCATCCCAAACACTATCCTAAACATGTTTAACCCAAAACCCTTCGTTCATCCTCGTAAAATCAGTCCTGCATGCAACCAAAGCAATCCAAACACATACACATAGCATGCAACATTCAATTAACGCATGTAATCATAACCCTATTATCCAATTACTGAGATCTCTATCATCATACTAACAATATTAATTCTGACCTAGCATGATAACACATCAAAACATCATCAAGATTCATAAAAATCCTATCTTTCTAATCATACATACCCATAACGCATGTTTATTAGTTATAATCCGATTAATAATTCTTATTGACGATTTTCAGAAAGCTTTTTCGTTTATGAACAGGTCTGGACCATTAGGGATTGATTAAAAATGTTTACAAAGTATTATGAATGAGAATTAAACCTTGGGATTGCAAAAGGATGATGATTAGACCTTGAAACCTTGTGTTTTTGATCAAAATCGCCTTCCAGAGGTTGTTTAAGTGTTTGGGGCGGTTATGGGACGACTAGGGTTTGTCTAATTGAGTTTAGGAGGTTAAGTATGGTATTTATAGGCGTTTCTAGTCGTCCAGCCCGTTCCATGCGATTGTGCAGGTTTATACGCGATTAGGAATCCTAATCGCGTGAACAGTAACGCGATTGGGCCTAATCGCATGAACAGTCATGCGATTAGTCCCAGTCGCACCACATGAACCCCAGTCACACCACATGATTCCCAGTCACACCACATGATTCCCAGTCACACCACATGATTCCCAGTCACACCACATGAACCCCGTTTTAACATATGTTAACACATATTAATGTACCGACAAGTCACATAATGATTGTAAACACATAACACAAGTAAATACACATATTCACACTCGTTCACCAATTCCCGGGACTCGAGACTCGTATGTTCCGTATGCCCTGACCCGTTTGTACACTTGGTTAAGGACTGACATCTAACGAACCTCTAGACCAACATCCAATGATCTTCTAGACTAACCAATAGTTCCCGAACCATAACCCGACTTAACTAACCCAGTTAAGTACAATATACGCGTGACTCGCTAAGGTAGACTTTCATCTAGACAACGTTGTTAACCCGAATTTGCCAGGTGTCACACAATCGGCACTACGTGACACCTCGATGTTTCCGTCATCGGTTGGGGTGTTACAGCTAATAATAGCTTTATTCCATTTAAAAAATTGATTGATGCTAAGGATTTAATTAGAGGAGGTAGCTAAGATGGAGTTTATTGGAGTTTCTTCAAATTTTTGAGGTTTTCATTTTATCATTGCCTTATATATATATATATATATATGTATATATATATATGTGTGTGTGTGGGGGGGGGGGGAAGATCATTTGAGAAGAATCTCAATTTGAGAAGAAAAAGAAGAAATAACATTAAATACTTTAACTCATTTCATATTAAATATTCAATTAATTAGTTTTAAATATTTTATTTTACACACATCAAAACTTGTCCTACACATATCAAAATTCATCCTACACGCATCGAAATTGTAATACTTTTATCATACACATATCGAAAATATCATTTGGTTTATCCTACACATGTAGAAATTCATCCTACACATACTGAAATTTATCATTCACTATAAATTATCTTTGCTTTAAAGATATATATTTAAAAAGGAATTATGATTTCATTTATTTAACTAGTTTGATGGGAGTTACAAAAACTTAAAAATTTATTTAACATTTAATTCAACTATTAAATGGAAGATTTCTATTGGTTTAATTTTTTTTATTTTTCTTCTTACAAGAAAGCTTTTTCTCATTTGAACTCTCCACTATATATATATATATATATATATATATATATATATATATATATATAGGGAAAAGTTAATTTGAGAACACCTATATTTCGTGCGAACCGTGAGAACGGCATCTAAAACCATTCAAATTCAAAATTTCTTTTTACACTTGGCTTTATTACTAAAATGCAATCTCAAAAACACAATTTACGTATAAAAATTCAAACGTATACGAAAATAATTTGTTTTTACACATGTGTAAATTTACTGTTTATACATGTGTAAACTGTTTCATTTACACATGTGTAAAATGTTAATTTTAAAGTGTTTTTGCAAGAAAAGATGAATTATTTGAAAAGAAAATACATTTATTAATGTTGTGTTTTGATTATAATGAGGTTTGTATTAAAAAAAATTGATTTTGATTGATTTTTTTACTTGTTCTCACAGTTCTCACGATATTTAGCGTTCTCAAGATAACCCTCCCCTATATATATATATATATATATATATATATATATATATATATATATATATATATATATTTGTAGGAACAATTTAATGCAATGATGACCAATCCTCAACTCCAATTGCAAATGTTTAGTCAATTCCATCCGTCACAAAACCTTGCCAACTTTGGAAATCAAGGCGGTAGCGGCAATGGTGGTGAAGATGATGAAGACGAAGATGTTTAGGTGTATTTGTAAGAATGGTTAATACAATAACATTTTTTTTGTTTATGCTATGTGACAACGTTATGTTTGTAACTATTATGAGTTAATTATGTCGGTATTTGTATATATATATATATATATATATATGTAAATCTTGGTATGCGTGCTTAGTTTTCTTGTTTTTTTGCTTGATTGTGCAATTGTTGTGTTTCAAGGGTGTTAAAACTATATATGAAAGCCAAAGAAAGAAAGAAAGAAAAAACTTTAGTGTCGCCGCTAAAGGTAACAACCCAGATTACACAGGTAACTGACACGTGGCATGACACGTGAAAAAAAAATCAAAAATAAATGCCACGTGGAATATTCTTTAGCGGCGACAGGTGGCAATTGGGATGACATATTAGCGACGTTAACTTTAGCGGCGACTGTCACCGCTAAAGGTGGAATATTAGCATGCTCTAGTTGCTTGTAGTGATTCCTATTTTATACACTCTTGCGGAGGATTGAACATGAGACCTCCCTCTAAAAAATGTGTCTCTACCAAATAGAGTAGCCAAGGTTAACATTTTGGTATTTTATTAAAAACTATAAATAAACATGTATAAACTTATAACAAATTTAGAGGGTGTTTGGGATTGACTTACCAAACAACTTATTGACTTATTGGCTTCTCTCAAAAGCCAATAAGTCAATAAGCTGTTTGTGTAAACCAAAATCACTTTTGGTTTTGGCTTTTCAATAAGGATGAAAAAGCTGTTTTTAAGAAGTCAGAAATACTGACTTTTGCCTTTTGGTTATTTTACACTAATAAGCTAAACCAAATATTTTTTTTAAAAACAACTTATTGACTTTTCCCACCACAAAAGCTAATCAAAACACTTTTTTAGAAACTCCTTTTCAAAAAGTCATAAGTCAATAAGCACTTCTAACCAAAAACACTTTTGAAGTTAAATAAGCAATCCCAAACACATCTTTTGATAAAAAAAAACATATCATTTTTGTATCTAAAATAAAACGTATAAATTGTGTCAATATTTTCTACCCATCCTTCTTCGTTAGATATAACGTTGGCTTTACTTAATATTTTTTTATCTATATCTATATTACTATATTAAAGAAACTCGGCAGATACATACGTAATTTCACCATCATTTTAAGATGGCATCCCAAGAGCCTCAAGTGTAATCCTTAAATTTTTACCCCTTTTCTTTTATTTATACCCTTGTGTACCACCTTTGATAGCAATTGTACAAAATAATAATGCAACTCATTGCATTCAATTTCAATAAAACCCAATATAAAACTCATACTATTTTAATGACTCCATAATTGCCATTCATAGACCGTCAATTCAAAGACAATGAATCGAAACCCTTCTTCTTCATCCATCTGAAAACTGTAAGCCTCCCTCTTTACCGTCTTAAATATAATCTACCCTTGTGAAGAAATCAATTCACATTTAAATGTTGAATTCAATGGACTCTTTGATGCCATCTCTTCTCCTACCTTTTATCTTACAGTTACACCCAACGCATTCATACATGACAGAGAGAAAGAGACCAGATACACCCAACACAAGGCGACTTTCACTCACCAACCCATCTATATTGGCCAATTCTCGTTCGTGTCTCTCTCCCTCCAATTAATGCAGGTACGTCGCTCTCTCCCTTTCTAACTCTCTCTCTCTCTCTCTCCCTATAATACATCTGATTAAGTTTTCATTTTGAATTAATACTTTGGATTTTCATTGGTTTCGATCGTCAATTAAGACCACTTTACAAATAATAGTAGATTGTGTTGTTTTTGTAGGGCTTAAATAAGAAGAGGTTGAGAAGGATACCAATCTTGTTTTCCTTTGGCAGGCATGGCTTTCGAATTGTGACCCATAAATAAGCAGTTGCTTTTTTTTTTTACTTTTTTATATTAATTGTTAAATTCATCTCGATTTTTGTTTGTCCTTTGATTTATTCGAGTTAGTTGTTTTTAGGGTTCTTGATTTAGAACTAAATGATTCCATCCTTAAAAACAAAAGAATATGACCATTTCTTCGCTTCAATAACCACAGAGAAGGTTGAATGCTAAACAACCTATAGGCAAATTTCTTAGTCAAGATTAGCATATTGTATGTTTTATTCTATACCCACTGTACACTCACTTCTTTGTGAAATTTTGTGACTTTGTTCATTATTTTTGGTGGGTTTTGTTTATTATTTTGAACTATGGATTTTGTGGAAATTTTGACTTTTACAGTCAGTGTTTCACTTTTCTTTTGGAATGATGTTGGTAAGGAAACACTTGCAGGCTTACGCTCTATATTCTTTATTTGTTTAGTTTTTAATTTTATGTTATTTGTTATGTATGTACTTTTTTTGTTTATATTTTGAGGAGGAAAAGATGATCTTCCAGTCCCTAATGGTATAAATTTGTGACTTATTATGCATTTGTTTATGTTGTGTTTACAAAAGATTTAAAAGAATTTACATTATTGGTTGAACATTAATTATAAATTTTTTGTTGGCTTGCAAGCAAGCATGCTACTAAGAAAGAAGAGAACCCATTGTGGAAAGATAATAAGCAGAAGGTAAAGATCATGGAACCCGAAAAAGATGATTCTAACTCCGATGAGCATGATTCGATATCTAGAGAATCAGATGAGGTATACATGTCTTACATTAATGTGCACGTTAATCATTTTACTTTTGCAACTCTATCTGATTATGATACTGAGATTTTTCTATGTATGAAAATATCTATATGGTTGCCTATTTCTCACATTGTTCTTTTTTATTTCATGAGAGATGAAAATCAAAGAAATGAGATATGCATAATCTCCTTTTAGAGCTTTTCTAATTTGTGTTTAAGTTGATATGCAAAGAAAAATATAAAAAAAATGTGGTAGTTTCACTTGTTTCCTTATAAATAGGTTGATACAGATGATGTTTTATATAAAAGGGGTCAAACTTAATTAGGCTAAAAATAGCTAAAAGGGGAAAGAGTCAAATGAGTCAACAGGTTTGTAACAACCGGCAAAATTAAGGTAATTCTGTACTAATTAATTAAACGCAATTAACGTAATTAACCGTAATTATGTGCTGATTATTTAACTGAGGCCTTAGAAAGATAGAAGTTCCCAAATAATGCATAGGAATGCATAAGTTTAATAGCAAAGCATGACAGGATCATGTGCAAGCAAATCTATCCGGTATGGACACTGGCGATTACCCGGTAAAAATTAAATAAGCGAAACGAACTCCGGACACCCGGAATATAAAATAAATAATATTTTCACAAAATATAATGAGTTTTGGAAACCCAAAGCCATACGTGAAAGCTTATTGTACAAATCTCCCGGTAACGAATAAAGTGCGCGTACCGCACCCGATACGCGCGTAACCCGTAATTTCACCCGGCAAAAGCCAAAATAAATTATCAGTAATTTAACTGGGCAAAATTTAAGGAATATTAATGGTATTTTAATATTCGGGTGACACACGGTTAAAAACCCAAGAATACCCGGGCGGTACCCGAAAGAGATTAACTTAAACATAATATGGAGTATTATTTAGTAAAGTGGACCCCACAAAAACACCCCATGGGGCCGGCCAAGGGCCCACTCAAGTGAAGATTACTTGAGTTTTCTTGTAAAAATCCATAATATCATTACAAATGATTAGATTGCATGCAAGAGTATTGGGTAGAAGATTAACAAACTCACCACCTCCCTCTCTCTCTCTAAACTCGGCCCAAACACCCTCTCACATAATCCCCAAGATTTTTTTTTGTATCTCCCACAAATCTTCCATAATCTCACTCAAAGATTATCATCCAATCCAAGCTAGATATTGGTAATCTTTGGAGATTGGATAGAAGATTATAAAGATACATACAAGCTCACACTTAAGCAAAAACACAAAAACTATTTCCTTTTCTTCTTCTTGGCCGTGGGTTTTCACCCCTACATCAACACTTTTTCTTCAATTTTTACACTAACAAATCATCTCTAAATCATCATCCATCAAACCCCCTTGTGTGTTCAAGAACTTGGAGCTTAACCCACTTGGAAGAACACATTAAACCTCACCCAAATCCAAGATCTTTGTCTTCCCTAGCCTTGAGCTAGTAGTAAGTATTACATTGTTTTATTCCTTAAATGTTCATGTTTTGTGCTATGGAAAGCAAGTTGTACATTAATGGGTAATAAAATGGATTTTATTAAGTTTTTTTGGAATAAAAATGGATGAACAATAATATGGGTAAATCTTGGATTTGATATTATTAATATGATATTTGAAGAGAATGTAGAAATATGAACATACTCTTGAGTGAGATGATGATTGGAACATGATTTTTGAAAAAGACTTGGATATGATCAAGGATGATCTTAATCATCATAAGATGATATGTTGATGACAAAAATGAATTAAAATGGGTTAAATAAACATAGATGAAAAGTTTCCATATTCAAAGTCCACTCACTTGAATAAGTGAAAAATTGATGTTTTGGATAAAAGCATGGAACAATCATGTTAATGACATCTAGGATGGATTATAAGATCATTAAAAGTGAAATGAGGTAAAAACAACTAAGCATCAAGAAAATGGATCTTCAAAGTCCACTAATTTAGGTGAAAAATGCTAACTTTGGAAGTTAGAGTAGAAATATGCAACAATTGAAAGATAAGGGATTAATGTTGTAACTTTGAAAGTTAGAGGACTAAAATGAATATTTTGGAAACTATTAGTCCAAAAATACAATAATGGAAAGTTGGTGTCAAAAGTATAAGTAATAATTTTTCAAGGATGATTTGGTAAAAACTAGTAACATACTTGGGTATTTTGTATAAAAAGAGTATTTTTATAAAAGTGGAAGTTATAAAAATGTGGACTTGTATTAACATAAGGTTTTTTTTTTATAAAAATAGAGATTTTTATAAAAATGATTGAACAAAGGTTAAAACTTGAAAAACTTGTACAAAAATGGATACTTTTATATAAATGGGAATATAAAAGTATCGGAAACATTTTTGGATCGCAAGTTGAACAAGTTGGGCTAAAAATATAAAAGGCATATTTTTCCAAGAAATATCCGTTCGGAATTGGAAGTAGGAATAATATTTCCATAGAACGCATATTGGAAGAAAATGTGGAAAAAGCTAACTAACGGACTTAGTTACATGAACTAACGAAAACGGATAAACGGACATATGAGAAAAATGCCATTACGACAAGATAAAAATATACATATATATATATTTTAAGGAAATAAAATATATATAACAAGGGTGAAACGTGCGAAACACTTTCCTAAGTGTAGAAAGAATATTCGTGGGAAAGGAAAACACAACGTAACGAATTAAAAACGCCAAACGACACATGAACTTAACAAGTAGTATCCACGCGATGGTATATGTACGCATACTCGCCTTCGACGAAATTCTAGTATATCTATTTGAATGGGAAAATAGATATGCGAGAAGGAAAACCGAGACGAGTAGGTAAAATATACCTATGAACGTGTGAGTGACCGACAAGATCCTAGTACATTTATTTAAATGGGAAAATAAATGTACGGCATGGTGAGTCTAGTCGGGCGTTAGAAATATGTTACCAAGCGACAAGAACTTAGCATATTTATTTGAATGGGAAAATAAATATGTGGCAAAGTGAGTCGAGTCGGATAATAAGAAATCACATTATATCGAGCGAAACGATCCTAAGTATAATTATTTAAATGGGAAAATAATTATACGTTGGGTAGAGTCGCGTCGAGTATAATATTGTACAAGTCACAAAGAATATTAATAAGAATAATATATGACTTGTAAGGAAAGGGTAATCCATCGCCATTGAACCTAGTATACGAAACTATTAAACGGGAATTGGGATAAAGACGTGGTCGGGAAGTTGGGTGTACAACTTGCCAAGGCACATACACCATAGGTGTAGTGACTTATACGCCTAGAACATTTGTAGGTGCGGGATCACAAACCTTACTATTTTCTTCTTTGAGCCGAGCACAGTTACAGGTGAGTCTCACGGCCCCATTTCTAAACTATTTAACGTTTTTACGGGGGAAAGATATGTTGGGATTGTATGACGGGTTGGATACTTGAGTAAAGATCGCCACTCGGGGTTGAGACCTCCCCACTATAATCATTAATTCAGGAAAGAGAAACCAAAGGAATATTTGGATAGTACTATTGGTGCCTGACAAGGCCCACCCCTAATCGATAGCGTCGATTAAGCATCGGCGTATGCCTGGGGTGCACGTATTCTGAAATCAAGTCGTAGGAATACCGAGTAACGACTTGGGGCAGGGGCATTATTAATTGTCTTGGTTTGGTTATAGGCTCAAGTAAATTATAGGACTTTGCAACTCCTATAAATGTCATAACAAGGATATTCCCACTTAATAAAGTTTTATTAAATCAAAACCTGTGAACTCACCAATATTTATATATTGACGATTTTCAAACATATCTTTCAGGTAATTGAATGATGAAGGTTAGCATGGCGAGCAGGGTCGGGGGAATCTCCAAGTCGGGCGTTGGAATGTCGTAAAGGGGTCTCATCTCTTTATTCCATGGACTTAGGGATAAAGGGAGGAGCCTCCTTATTAATTTCAAAAACAATTTATGATTATGTACGAATAATTTGACATGATTATCGGCGTTGAATAAATGCCCGTTTGTTTAATTACTATTGTGGTTTGCATTAATCTTGGCTTAATACTTTTGAACCGTCGAGCCACGTGTTTCCGCCATAGGCGTGGTGTGACAGAAAGTGGTATCAGAGCCAAGGTTATAGCGAATTAGCAGTTTTTAAAATCTAAACTATAACCGGATTTGGTTCAAAAGCTTTCAAAATAAATGCGAAACGCAATAAACTAAATTTTTTTCCAACGACCATTTGGGTATGTGGAGATTCCGACCAAGCTAGCCATGGGTAAGAATACGTATTATTTTTGTGTTAGAAGGTTAGGAAGAGTACCGTAGATATGTGCCTTAACTATCTAACGAATAATACTTAAATATTAGTACGGTTCTTTTGCCAGGATGTCAGACGCAGGGAGCGTAGCACCGAGCTACGACAGTAGCATTCAGATCATCCCAGCACCGCCAGCAGAGCCGATCGAGGTTGTGATACTCGATCCTGAGGATGACGAGATGGAGGTTGGCGCCGCCATAGAGGGCGCAGACGGAGACAGCTCCGACGAGACAGACCCGAGCGAGGACCCGGCGTGGGCCCCCGCTGGAGGCGACGTGGCCGCCGTAGCCGACCTACCGATGGCCGAGGCACCACCGGCTGACTTGTTTCTGGTGCCATTCCAGGCAGCACCACTGCCAGCACTTCCCCTCCGAGCCGTCAGGGACTTCCCTGTAGGCTGTGTAGGTCCTTCGAGGCCTATCCCTACACAGTCGGAGACTGTTGAGTCTCCATACGACCGACGCGCACCTGTCGATCGTGAGCCCTTACCCACCCCACTCATCCCCGTTCCCTCGGGCATGAGGCTCGTGCCCGTTTGCCGAGGACACAACGGGTGGATTTCGGATGACTCCGATGATGAGTCGACCGCATCGGTAGAGCACATTGCTGTGCCGATCCCACAAGCAGACCAGGAGGAGCACGTCGCTCCGATGATAGGACATGCCACCACTTCCCCAGCCGCCCTACCCGCCATACCCGCGCCCGTACCACAGGATGGGCCAGCTTCTACTGGGCACATCCTTGAGGGCAGCTCAGCCCGTAGTTCTGAGCTGCACCGAGCAGGTTTGGCAGCTCACGCCACTGCTAGCCCTCCCACCCCTACCACTGTGATATCCGCTCTAGAGTGGGTCGCTGTCACACAGCCCCTCATGGTCCCACTCGCCGAGCTTATAGTCCCCTCACCAGTATCCATGACACTACCCATCACCACTTTTCCCACACTACCACCCCTACCCGAGATGCTCCCTACACCACCACCTGCACCATTCACTATGGATGCAGGAGCCCCTTTTCTGATACCCCCATTTACACCGTATACTCTAGGTGCGGGAGACCCGTACCAGGTACCACCCTATTACTTCACCGGATTACCGGGCTTTGCCCCACCCTTCACACCCCTTCCCATACCCGATATCGTCGGCCCATCCCAGCCGACGTATACTGATATCCCTGGGCCGTCGCAGCCCCACGGGATGGCCCCACTGTCAGGACCAGCATGGTCCACGGTGATCTCACTGGAGAGAGATTTCCAGACTCTCACCGACACGGTGCAGCGCACCGTGAGTCAGATGGAGCAGCAGGCCCAGCTCATGTGGGCCAGGATCATCGATACCAGGGATGCGCTGGCACATTATGCTGAGGAGTTGCTGAGCATGGACGCTCATTGCGGGATTACGGGCGACGCACACTTTGCGCATCGCCAATTCTTGTACGATCGCATTATGGCGATTAGTATGACCATTAGCATGTGCGCACCCCAGTATCAGTACCCGCCGCCGCCGCCACCACAGTAGCGATACATCAGAGACGCTTGGGGGATCACTTACGGACATAGTAGTAGTAGTAGTAATATGATAGCACAGTATGGGTTATAGCACCCATCTGCATTTTTGCCTAGCCGAGCGGGATTGTGCCGGTATATGACATTATATTTCTAGTATATTTCAAAGGAGCAATGTATGAGGAATGTATCCTCGGTTTTTGTTATTATGAACAAATCATTGTACTCATGGTATTGAAATTAATGAAAATTTTGTTATGGTAAAATATGTGTTGTGATTGTCTACGATTATTATTACCTGTTCTGTTTATATCGTGATTGTGTGATGTTGTTATGATGATTATTGTGTTCGTGTGTTGTGTTGTTATTTATACTTTATGTGTGACGATATTGTATGAATGATCGCCAAATTAACCTTTGATAATGATTATTGAAGAAAAATGGCACCAGCCACCCGAAGCAACAGTGGAAATGAAAGACTACCCACGACCCCCGAGGAGCTTGAAACCCTAGTTTCGGGACGCATCGCCCAAGCTCTCGCGGAACACAATGCCACGCGCACCGAAAGGTCGTGAGATCGAACAGGGAGCGACCGACGCGAAACCTCCCCTACCGGTAAGAAGACTTCGGATATATACAACAGGAGTTTTCGTAAAACTCCTACCTCATATAACATGTTACTTTATTATTGCAGAAACGGCCTCACGAGAGCGTGGCTGCACGTTTAAAGCTTTCCTGGACTGCAAACCGCTCAACTTCAGCGGCACTGAAGGTTCTGTCGGACTAGTCAAGTGGTTCGAGAAGACCGAAGCGGTGATTCGTATCAGCAGCTGTACCCCGCGACAGGCTGTCATGTACGCCACTAACCTGTTTCTGGACCAAGCTCTAACCTGGTGGAACAACCAAGTGCAAACACTGGGAGATGATGTTGCTTACTCCTTGTCATGGTTGGAGTTGAAGGAACTAATGATCGCCGAGTACTGCCCGGCAAGTGAAGTACAGAAGCTAGAGACTGAGTTCTGGAACCTCACCATGGTTGGATCGGACGTAGCTGGGTACACGTCCAAGTTTCATGATCTCTCCCGGTTAGTGCCTCGCTTGGTTACCCCGGAAAGCAAGAAGGTGGAAAGATACCTATTCGGACTGGCACCACAGATACGCGGCATGGTCACTGCTTCCAAACCTACAACCATGCGCGAAGCTATCGACCTCGCCTTAAGCCTCACTGAAGACGCCATCCGAGTGGGCACTCTAATCCGAAAAGTATCAGGATTGAAGCTTACTGAGTCCAGCAGTGTTGAGGGTAAGAATCTGGGTACAAGTTCAGCCGTTGGGTCAAACGAACAGGGAAATAAGCCAAGGTTTGGGAAGCGTAAGTGCGATGAGAGGAAAAAGGATGGATCATCAGGAGGTTCAGGGAAGAAAGGGAGAGGGTATGTGGCCACTGGACGTGGAAATAATGGAAAGCAAGGTTACCAGGGCAAGAACGAAGTGATCTGCGGTAAGTGCCGTCGTTCTGGGCACAAGACAGAAGACTGCAGGTCGGGAGCGCCAAAGAACGGAGGAGCGAGGCCCTGTTTCTCATGTGGATCGCTCGATCATTGGAAGAGGGATTGCCCCAAACTCAACAACCAAGCCCGTGGGCGGGCATTCGTGATTGGTGCCGGTGATGCACGACAAGACCCTAATGTGGTCACTGGTACGTTCCCTCTAAATGGTCATTATGCTTCAGTATTGTTTGACACTGGCGCCGATTTTAGCTTCGTATCTGTCGAATTTAAAAGATTACTTGGTCTAAAAACTAGTAAGCTAGACACACCATACTCTATCGAACTGGCTAACGGTAAGACTATAGAAACTCGAGAAGTAGCGAAGGATTGTAAGTTGGATCTCTGTGGTCACGAGTTTGGCATTGATCTATTGCCAGTCGTACTGGGTAGCTTTGACATAGTTATTGGCATGGATTGGCTATCCGCACACCGCGCCGTCGTTGTATGCAATGACAAAGTAATTCAAGTTCCCCTCGCAAGCGGTGAAACCCTATCGATCCAATGGGAAAGGCGTGGGACGCCGTTAGGAATTATCACCAGCATGAAGGCCCGAAAGTGTCTAAGAAAAGGTCTCGTCGCAATCTTGGCGCACGTAGTAGATAAGAAGGCCGACGAGCGAAAGTTAGAAGACATTCCAATAGCCAGAGACTTTCCAGATGTGTTCCCAGAAGATTTGCCGGGACTGCCACCACCCCGACAAGTCGAGTTCCGCATCGACCTTGTTCCAGGAGCTGCACCCGTAGCGCGATCACCATATCGCCTAGCTCCTTCGGAGATGCAGGAACTGTCTGGTCAACTGCAGGAGTTGTTGGACAAAGGTTTCATAAGACCAAGCTTCTCACCATGGGGAGCTCCCGTCTTATTTGTAAAGAAGAAGGATGGCACTTTTCGAATGTGCATCGACTACCGAGAACTGAACAAGCTAACCATTAAAAATCGCTATCCTCTTCCCAGGATCGACGATTTGTTTGATCAACTTCAAGGATCCAGTTTCTACTCCAAGATTGATCTAAGGTCCGGCTATCATCAGTTGCGTATCCAAGAAGAAGACGTGCCAAAAACAGCATTCAGGACTCGTTATGGGCACTATGAGTTCCTGGTTATGCCATTCGGTTTAACCAACGCACCAGCCGATTTCATGGATTTGATGAATCGCGTGTGTAAGCCATACCTGGACAAATTTGTCATTGTCTTCATTGATGATATCTTGATCTACTCACGCACTAAGGAAGAACACGAGGATCATCTTCGATTAATCCTCGAGGTACTACGCAAAGAGAAGCTCTATGCCAAGTTCTCGAAATGTGACTTTTGGATTCGAGAGGTTCACTTCTTAGGCCACGTAGTGAATGAAAAAGGTATACATGTCGATCCCGCCAAGATCGAAGAAATCAAGAATGAAAGAAACACGTCGTTTCAATCACACTGATTCATGTGTATATATGTATATCGAATAAGCCAAGGATCAGTAAATTGATTCGTTACAATATTATTTAATAAAGATTAGTTTGATTATCAAATGTTGTTCATAACCTGTGATATTCGAAGAAACGCAAAAAAAATGTAAGTTTTGTTATCTGTTGTTGCTTGCCAAATTAGAAAAAGACGCCATATAGCATTGGTGTGTTTGTCTGTTTATAGAAGTTTAAAAAATGTAAAAATCAAAGGACTATTTAAGTTTTGATTATAATTCCAATTACACCAAGGCAACAAATGTGGTTATTGTTGTGTTGATACTTGATACATAGGCATATAGGTCAAACTATTTGAAAAGTCCATGTTCTATTCCTTTAGTCTTTTTCCTCTGATTTTGTTTTGTCTATACTTGCACATACGGATAGACAAACTTAATTTGTTCCTTACAAATTTTGTTTTCACTCTTGTTAGAAATTAAAAGTTTTTCTTTTCTTTTGGATAATTCGTTTTAACTCTCTGTTAAAAACTATAAATTCAATTTATCATAAGGAATCTCAATTTTGAATTGTTCATTATTTTTCTTAATTCCCTGTTAAATTTTAGTGGTTAATCACATGTAATGTTAGTCATGTACTATTAGAAACTACTTTCTTTACTTTCTTTACAAAAGGTTTTTATGACATAACATGGCCTTTGTACATGTTTTAGTTATCGACTTTTAGCCAACTGTATAAATATGCTTTATGTTATGTATCTATCAACTCCTCTAACAAACGGGTATGGGAAATAGCTATATATTTTTATTTGGTATTTAATAATATATTGTTAATTATGATTTTTTTCTGCTTTTCGGGCTCATGAATTACAATATGGGCTTAAAGACATATGTGGCCTTGGTACATGATTTAGTTACCGGATTTTACCCTACTATATGTAATGATTTACGGGAAGAAAACATGATATGTAGTTTGATCATTTAGTTTTATAATGATTTACGTGACGTCTACCATCTTTTATATTGTTGTTTTTTATGTCAACTCTTTAGTTTATACTCAACTGCATTTTGTATGTTGATATATTAGTGTCTTAACAAATTGGTATTAAAAAAATGTATGTAAAACCCGTCACACGATGTGCGCCTAAAAACCATAACTACTAGCGGCCATGTGCGAGCATTCCTACTAGTCATCTTACAATATATACATATTATACTTGTATTTCTAACTATCTTTTGAAACGACTTATAATCCTAAATTACTTCTAACTATCTTTTAAAATGATTTCTAATCCCAAAAAAACTTTTATATAAGTATCTTGCATGAGTTGAAAACTTTCTCTCTGTAAATTACTTTTATTATAAATGACACTAGACTTCTCTTAGTTTGCTTTTGTTATTGTCATTTGGATGTTTAACTTTACATATAAGTAAATAATTTCATAAAAATATATTATAAAAACTGAAAAGGAAAACATATTCCATTAAATCATACATATACCTCCACTAGAAAAAGATAATGGTAAGTGGTTTCCTCAATTCATTATGGAATACTTCTCACATGCAAGTGATTCTTCTATGCCTCTCTTCTTACTTACATTTTTTATTAAAAAATATAATATTTAAACTTTTGTTTCTCCTTAAACGATTACTGTGTTATTTTGTAAAACAAGCCATGGAAAGATGTGTTAAAATGTGTAAAATTGGTAACACCGAGTAACATATACATAAATAAATATGACTTATTCCACAAAGTTTCTGTTTGAAATTTGCATTTTTCCTTTTTCAATAATAAATGTATTCTACTGATTTTTAGTGAGTTCTAAAACAATGTGTAGTGGCAAGGCCGGCCTTAAAGGGGGTGTGGGGAGGACTCCCGACCCGGGCCTAATTTCTAAAGAGGCACTTTGAGCAGCGACGAGTATTTTCTTTCTGTTTTCGACCCAAAAAACTCTCATCTTAAACATCACTGGTTATAAACGCAAGAAGGTGAAAAGTAGATAAGAAAGAAGATGAGTCATACATGATAAACTAGATTGGAAGGATACGACATAATTAAAAAAAAGTTGAAGTGTGTTACTTGACATTTGTGTTGTGGTATAGTAAATGTCAAGCCTTTGCAGTAAATTTTAATATAAAGTAGTACTACAAAACATTAATTGTCTCACGCTTTTACACATGATGCATGTCAAATTCATTTTATTAAAAAACTCTTGAAGTCTAAACATGAAATAATGGCCCTTCAAATTATTATGGAATTTTAAGAAATGGTGGTTTTTTATGAGCTAATTGGCCGAACATATTAATTTTTATAATTATTACGACACCTTCAGGTCTATATTCGGTTCGACCGGTCCGACTAGGGAACCGGTAGGACACCAGTTCAACGTCCGCTTCAGTTATGAAGACATTGCTTAAAAGACCTAAGACTAAAGGGCACATATTTCATGGCTCGGCTTGGGCACCTGAATTAGCGTTAATGGGGCCTTAAAACAAAATTAGCGTCCCCAACACCGTTACATAATGGCCTTAAAGGGTGCTAATTAATATTGCAAATTTGGCTTGAAGCGTTAAATTTTTAACGCCATTTCTTCTTGGATATTGTGCCAACCTCTTGCAGCCAATCACTTTGAGAGGAGGGGCGCTAATTAGCACTTCCCACTATGGATGGACTAAGGGTGAACAACCGGGTACCTTATCAGGTACGTATTACGTAGTACCAGATCGGGTACAACATTCCATGTTAGTCGGGTAGGAGGGTGGGTATTTAAATTTTCTATTTATTTTATGCGGATGATACAATTTTTATAGTGGAATGGCTGGAATCAAATATAAATGTTATTGTGAGAATTTTAAATTGCTTTTACTTGGCTTCAAGTTTAAAATTTAACCTACTCAAGTGTAATTTATCTGGGTAAGAGTGCATACATTAACCCTTTTCAACTCCATATAGATTCCACATCACTCAATTATTTTCATTCACTCCACCTCTTCGTAAGAAAATGGTTTACGTCTATTAACTCCATCTAACACTATTGTTGTACTGGTTTTTGGGTTAAATAAAAAAACAAAAATAATTAAATTTCTTTTTTTTTTTTTTTGAACGGCCAACGAATCAATTTCCGAACACTCTCGGGCACCCTTTTGGCAAATCAGGTACTCGAGAGTACCCGGGCCACCAATTGCCACCAATTCCCGGGAAAACCCGACCACTCACCCGCCCGAAGGCACGATAGTGAAATAATCGGTAAAACCGGTCGGGATCAGGACTCGAACCCAAGCCAATGGCCGAGTCATCTCTCATTTCCCCTCCACCAATGTCGTCCAAATGTAGCTAGTGGGAATTGAACCCAAGCCTCCCTTAGAAAACTTTAGGCCCTCAACCAACTAGGCTACAAGTGTTGGACTAAATTTCTTAGTATTCCGTTAACATGTTAACAGATAAGCCCTTTAACGGCCCTTAATACAAAGAGGGAGTAGTGTATAATATCGGTTAACATGACATGTCAGTGCTAACGCCCCAGGTGTTGGACTACACCCCATGTCCTTATTGCAAGATCCCTCTTAATTACGTCGGTCCCAGGGGCTTTGGGGATTTTTAATTTTTCTTTGTTTTTTGTTCCTCCTTGTGTGTCGTGGATATTGGAGAGGTTTCGATCCAGATTTTTTGGGGGTTTTAATTATGATGAAAGGAAAGTTCATCGGTATCTTGGAAACGAGTCACTGTTGCGAAAAAGAAAGGGGGTATTGAGCTTGATTCTTTGGAAGCTTTGTTACAAAAATGGAGGTGGAGGTTTTTGTCTAACAAATATAGTATGTGGGTCAAGACGATTCAATAATTTTATCGGACACAAGTGTTAGTATAGCATTTTTTGGGCATGCTTTACACTTTAAAACCATTTTTTACCTTATCTTATACGTTTATTGCATGTAAATTTGATTATTTCGTGCAATTTCGGTGGAACGGAAGCTCCTTTGAATGGTTTTTATATTGTTTTATAGGTGTGGATCGGTAGCGAAGAACAATTTTTTTTTTTTTGAAAGGCCATAGTTTGTTAGAAATCGGTACCAAAGACACACTCAAATCAAACCAAAACTTGTTTCTTATTATTTGATGTGATATATGACTTACAAACTTTCATCTATTTATAAGCTTTTATTCCTTGTCCACCAAGGAACTATGATAATCTAGAAACTTCATTGACTTAACCTAGGAAATCTATCTCTAAAACCTAGTTTACAAGATTGACAACTAAGTCCTTCTAGTTACCAAACATTGCATTACAAGATTAATTTATCATTCACCCCCCTAATCTTGTAACACCAACGAGTCATTTCATCTCATTGAACTTCAAACGTGGCAATGCTTTAGTAAGAATATCGGCCCTTTGTAAATTCCCACTTATGTGCTCCACTTGAATTTGTTCTCGCCCTATACATTCTCCTATGAAGTGGTACCGGGTATGAATATCAATGCTTTTACCAAAGAACACCGGGTTCTTCATCAATTCTATCGCGGATGAATTATCAACTTTCAGAGTCACCTTTTTCTCCTTTTCACCCGTCACTTCTGATATTAAACCTCTAAGCCATAATGCATGACAAGCCGCTTCCGTTGTTGCCATGAACTCTGCTTCACAAGACGATAATGCAACCGTCCCTTGTTTCTGAGAAACCTAAGTTATCGGTGCATCGTTATAGTAAAACACTACTCCTGTTGTGCTTCTACCATCGTCCATATCCATCGCATAGCTGCTATCGCTGAAACCAAGCAACACTCGGCTTCCACCCTTCCGATACATAATGCCGAGATCAATGCTTCCTTTAACGTACCTCAACACTTGTTTTACAGCTTGCGCATGAGTTTTAGTAGGCCTCTGCATAAAGCGGCTCACATATCCGACTGAAAAGTTGAGATCCGGTTGTGTGTGAGTCAAGTATCTTAGCCTCCCAACTAGTCGTCTATACTCGGTAGGGTTGACCTCCGCGCCTTCATCATTCTTTGGAAACTTCAGACCTGGATCAAGCGGAAATTGAGTCGCATTGCTCTCCCACATTCCAAACTGTTTTAGAATTTTGGTCGCATATCCAGTTTGCTTGAGTGAAATTCCTTTGTCACTTTGCTCAACTTCAATTCTGAGATAATAGTGCAACTTTCCAAGATCACTCATCTCGAACTTTGCTTCCATTTGCCTTTTGAACGAACTAATATCTTCATTGGACGATCCGGTGATAAATAAGTCATCAACCTACGACAATCAACAAGCGTTGGTTCACATTCCTTCGGTACACCGCTTGTTCCCTTTTACACTGCGCAAACCTAGTTCATTCAAAGCCAAATCAAGTTTGATGTTCCATGCTCTTGGCGCTTGACGCAATCCATACAAAGCTTTAACAAGCTTGTAAATGTGATTCTCTCGACCCTTCTTCACAAATCCTTCTGGTTGAGTTACGTAAACTTCTTCCTTCAACTCACCGTGCAAGAATGTTGATTTTACGTCAAGATGATGCACTTCCCATCTCGAGTTCGCGGCCAAGGCTATAGTAGAAACCTAATGGTTTCTATCCAAGCAACCGGCGCAAACACTTCTTTGTAATCAATCCCATACCTTTGTACATATCCTTTTGCTACCAGGTGGGCCTTGTATTTCGAAATCTTTCCTTGTGCATCTTTCTTTACCTTGAACACCCACTTTACCCCGATGGTTTTAATCTTCGGTGGCGGATCTACCAACTTCCAAGTATTGTTCTTCTCAATTGAACTTATTTCTTCCTCCATAGCTTTCATCCAATGCTTCTCTTTTATCGCTTCTTGAAAAAAAATTGGTTCATCGTCAACAGAGGATAGTGACAATTGATCATCTCCGTTCAATTGATGCGTTAATCTTGGCATTTCTTCGACCTTAAAGTCTGCAAATTTCTTTGGAATGGTTGAGGTTCGATTCGACCTTCTTAGCTCAGAAGCCTCTGCGGACTGCGCGTTCAGATTCACGCGTGATGCGCGAGATCCTCCTTCTTCGTTAGCCGGCGCTGACGTTGCGCCCTCATCAAACATTCTTGGCGCGCAATCACCTGTGTGCGCAAAGTTGTATGTATGCACGAAGTCTTCCGCATGCGCGTCATCGTCTGTAGGTTGTGCAGACGCTTCAGACTCGTGCACGTCTTCTTCTGTGGGCTGCACTGGCGCTTTGGACTCAATAACGAAGTCTGTCCGTGTGCTCTCTTCGGTATTAGTGCGGGAGACGTAATCCTTCCAGTCATACTCTTCTGTCTCTTTGAACTTTACGTCCCCGTCTCAAACTATAAGTACCCGTCCATTGCTCGGGTCAAACATCCGATGCGTATTCTCTCCCGTTTATGGCTGAGAACCCATTTGCACCATTAGCAAGCTTCTATCATCCAACTTCTTCTGTCCAGGTGTTAAGATTTTAACAAACCCTACACACCCGAACACTTTAATACATGAACGATCTGCTTTCCTTCCCTTGATCTTTTCATAGGGCGCTAAGTCTTGCAGCGCCTTCGTTTCGTTGGAGAGCGATTCAGCAAATAAACTGAGTGCATGATTGCTTCGCCTCAAAAGACTTGTGGTACAGACATGGACTTTAGGATGCTTCGAGTAGTGCCGATTACTGTGCGATGTCGTCTTTCAACTACCCCGTTTTGTTGAGGGGTATAGGGAGCCGTGTATTGCCTTGCAATTCCTCTTTCCTTGCAGAAATCTCCTAGTACATGCGATGTGAACTCTCCTCTATTATCGGTTCTCAAGGTTTTTAGGCTTGTCCCAAGTTTCCTCTCCACTCCTTTGATGAACTCGATTAGAATTCCAGGAACCTGGTCTTTGGTTTTCACCATGTAAGCCCACATAAACCTGTTGTAATCATCTACAATCAGTAGCATGTATCGGTTTCCTGCTTGAGTCATTAGTGAGATGGCTCCGCATAGATCGGCATAAAGTAGTTCTAGCGGCTTTGACCCGCGATATTTGACTTCCTTTGGAAAAGCTCCCCTTGTTTGCTTTCATATCACACATGCGTCACATATTGCGGATGGTCTCTTGATGAATGGTAGCATAATCGAGATTCTTGATAGCGTCCTCAGCGCATCAAAATTAAGATGACCGAGTCTGGCGTGCCAAATCCAACACTAGTCATGCATGTTAACCTGTAAACAGACTGGCGCAACAACTTTTAGGTTAATCTTATAAACACGATTGGTTGAACGAGGTACCTGTTAGGATTAAGTGGCGCAACGAAATAACCGATTCACAACGAACACGCAATAATAAACGAGAAAATATAAAGCACGACACACGAACACGAGAATTTTACGTGGTTCGGTTCCAGTGGGGAACCTACGTCCACGGGCTGCAACTAGGGATTTATTATTAAGCTCTGACAGGTTTACAATTACATAGACAATGAATATATAGAGAGACTAACTAAGGTTTTAGGCTTGATGAACAAGAAACCCTAATGGGCTTTCTAAACATCTAAATGAAACAAGCCCAATAGAAATTAACTAGCCCAAGGACTTCACACCCAATAATCTCCCACTTGAAGGCCTTGCGATAAACACCAAGTCCGCCAACAAGCACAAAGCAATCCATGTCTTCAGTAATCCGTAAAGTTCAAACACACACAGGAACAGAAGTCTTCCAGGTCCAGCTCCCAAGAACAAACCAAACTTCAAACCATGTATCCCCAATCAACCTAGTTACAGCCAACCAATCATCATCAGTAAACAGAAAGGCCCGTTGAAGCCCCAGATGGCTTCAACCCAGTCTCAAAAGACCCCATCTTCACATCCTCGATCCCAACCGATTCCCATAGACACAAACCATCAGATACAGGGATTCTCAGAGGAACACTCCCCACTAGCAGAAACTTCCCAGGAGAGATTTCATTCGGAAACCTGGTCTTCTGAACCCAACGTCGATTTCCAGAAGGTGTCGGAACACTTCCTATGCTCCCACTACTACAAAAATCCCGTACATGTTCAGACCTCCAAATACGCTCAAGCTGATTACCTGAAGTCCCAGAGTCCTTTTCTGCAAACTGGACTCGTTTAACTGTCGAATCGGCGAGCCCGACTTTGGCATTCGTCTTAACAGGGGCGGTCACTTCCCCAGACGGAACAGGCACCATATACAACGACCCCTTCTTGAAACCGCTAGCAACCACGAGATTACCTTTAACGACCTTCCACTTTCCACCACCAAACTTAACGTCAAAACCTTGTTCGTCCAACTGCCCAACGGAGATCAACTTCGTTTCAAGCCTTGGAATAACCCTGACGTTACACAAAGTCCAAGTAGTGCCCCAAGTAGTAACCAGATCCAAATCTCCCATGCCAGTCACATCAAGAAATTCACCGTTTCCTAGCCTAACCTTGCCAAATTCGCCCTTTTTAACATTCCGCATGCCATCATTGCTATGGGTAGCATGGAATGATGCACCGGAATCCATGACCAAGGATTTCACACTGCTTTCAACACACAGTATCAAAGCGTCATACTCAGAATCGCTTACTGCAGCAGTGTTCAATCCACCATAATTCTTCGATCCTCCATCGGAATTCTTGTTCGGACATTCATTCCTATAATGTCCCCTTTCATTGCAGTCCCAACAGTGCACACTCGGACGAGCCCTAGACGAGCTCCTGCCCCGACCCTTGCTGCTGTAACATCGCGAATTTCCCCTAATTTTTTTTTTTTTTTTGATAAAAAGAATGTATTGTTTTAAACAATATATGTTTTAAATACCTTAAACTAATAATTATTTGTATCTCAACACTTTTGTACGTTTTAAAAATATTTCGAGTCACTTTCGGGCTTATATAATCATATTATGAATTTAGAATAATATAGTTTTAGGGAAATAATTGCCAAAAAAAGATTTGTGTGGACCGGGACTCGAACCCGCGTCCACAGCCAACCAACACACATTAACAACCAACTGAGCCAACTATCATCTTGTGTAGTATTTTAGAAGAAAATAAACTTAACACATTCCTTAAATTGATTAGTCAAAGTCTTAGTCAAACAGTCAAAGTCTTAGTCAAATAGTCAATTCATCATAAAACCTTACTTTATGGTGTTGACCAATTTTAATGGCTAATTGACTCCAAAACTAGTATAAAAACCCACCTATGACCCATTATACTTTGCACCTCTAAATCGATTGTTTCAATCCGATTAAACTTTCCCTCATACCTTTCTTCTATAGCCTATTACTTCTACAATTGAAGCTTTGATTATAAGCTCTTGTAATTGGCGAATTGGAAGCTTGATATTCTTTCTTTTTCGTTTTCTTCAATTTGGACTAGCTACGTTGTTGAGTCTTTGGGATTCGCCTCGCATACATTCACAACACTTAGAGGATAATTCACCTTAGCCAATGTGAGTTTACGTAGCCCCTTTTCTCTATTTTCACTATTTTTGGGGTGAAACATGTTTAAACATTTTATACTATCATTTACTCATACTTACTTGTGATTCAATTACATCATCATTCTATAATTTGACTGTAACAAAAAGACACAGTACAATCATTAACAATGATCAAGCCGCCTGTTTAGATTATAGCGCTATAGGTCTGACAAACCCATCCCCCCGCATAAATTCAGGGATGATCGATAACAGTAACAACATTTAACTAACTTGCGAGTTAGTCATCAGTCGACCCAAGGTTTGATTGTACAAAGACGCATTGTTACATGTCGGAATCATACTCTATCATCATACAACTGTGATTGTTGTACAAACTATTGTTATCAATTATATTCAAAAACCTATGTATTCTCACCAACTTTTGTTGACCCAAAATATTTTCAAACTTAACATGTTTCAGGTTATAGCTTGCTTGAAGATTAGAGTTATTGCTTGAAGATGCGTAGCTAGTATTTTTCATTTTGATGTACAAAATTCTTAGAACAATTGTATGTAATTTATTTAAATCATTTATTGAAATTTATTATTTACCATGAGCTACTGAACAATCATCAATACGTGACATCCCGATGTTTCTGCCATCGGTTGGGGTGTTACAGCTGCTCCCACTGTTTCTACTATTCCCCATTCCCCTGCCAACATGCAACATCTCAGAAGGCGACCCTTTAGTATTCCTGCGGCCAACATCCTCACCCAATACCAAATCCCGGATCCTTTCAAATGTTAACCCTTCAGGCCCAATTGAGTTTGTGACAACAGTCACTGTCCCGGACCAACTATCAGGCAGTGAAGATAGCAAAATCACAGCTTTGGTCTCATCATCGAATCTCATTCCCACAGACAATAACCTGGACAGAAGAGAATTCAAATTATTTATGTGCTCGGTCACTGAGCTTCCCTCTTTCATTCTCATCGTGAACAACTCTCTCATCAAGAACACTTTATTAGCTGCAGACGATTTTTCATACATGTTTGACAGAGCCAACATCATACCACGAGCCGTGGTTTCAGACATGATGTTAAATGCAATGCTCCTCGTCAACGACAATGTAATAACACCTCTAGCTTTCTTGTCCTTGGCATTCCACAGAGCTTCTTCAGCTTCATCCATTTGCTCCGGTTTTTCTTCCAGTACCATATCCAAGTCTTTTTGACCCAACAATGCATCTATCTGCATTTTCCACCAACTAAAATCCGAACTGTCAAACTTTTCAATCACCAATTTTTCGTCTTCAGCCATAATGACAAACGAAAAAATAAGATCAAAGTAACCCGGTTCCAAGTTGATAATAACCGGTCAAAAATTGACAACCAAACCAAACCCGAATGACCCGAATAATAACCCGAAACTTGAACACCCAAAACCCGAACAACAACCCAAACAAACCTAATCAAAAAACAAGAACGAGTGAACTTGTCTCTCTTGATCACGGCTGAAAAACGGTTGTAAACGGCACGTTCGCAGCAACGTCACAATTAACGGCGTCGATTCAATTGGTCTAACCCGATACTATATAGATCAACTTTCCTTGATCAATTTCAAACAGAAGATCCGGCGGCTCTCAAGGGTTATCGCAAGCCCTAACCTCCAATCTTCAAAACAGAATAAACACCTCTGCGAATCGTTACGTGAATCCAACGTGTCGTAACTCTGATACCACTTGTTAGGATTAAGTGGCGCAGCGGAATAACCGATTCACAATGAACACGCAATAATAAACGAGAAAATATAAAGCACGACACATGAACACGAGAATTTTACGTGGTTCGGTTCCAGTGGGGAACCTACGTCCACGGGCTGCATATAGGGATTTATTATTAAGCTCTGACAGGTTTACAATTACATAGACAATGAATATATATAGAGACTAACTAGGGTTTTAAGCTTGATGAACAAGAAACCCTAATGGGCTTTCTAAACATCTAAATGAAACAAGCCCAATAGAAATTAACTAGCCCAAGGACTTCACACCCAATAGTACCTTCATTAGAACCGATCCATTTGTTTCAAACATACAAAAAACGCCATGCTCGATCGTTATTTTGTGTCCTGACTCGTCCATCTGCCCGACATTGATTATGTTATTCTTCAGCGAAGGCATGTAGTAGACATCCTTCAAGATCCGCTGCTTACCCGACTTGCCTTCTAGGATAATTGTGACGTAGCCTCTTATCTCCACGCATGAACCATCTCCGAACTGAACCTTCTCTTTTATCCGATTGTCTAAACTTGAAAACCAATCATTATTTCCCGTCATATGATTACTTGCGCCTTTATCGAGAAACCATGTGTTGTTTTCTCACGGACTCTCATCATACTTCTTCAGATCAACTTGGTCTTCATTCAAGTACACTCCTTCATGGGTTGCCATATAGAGCACTGGTCCATCATCAAGGGTGAGGTTATTCTCTTCAGTTTTTTTTTCGGGTGGGGAAATCTCTTGAAAAGTGGCCCAACTCGTCACATCGGAAACACTTATGTTTCGAACGATCCTTTGTTGTCCTTTTAGTGGTTTCCTTCTCCCTTACGTGACCCGAACCTCTGCCTCGACCTCTTCCTTTATCCCTTTGTGAAGATGAACCTTCAGCTGACGCTTCTCTTCCACGGCCGAAGCTCTTTCCCTGCTTCTTCTTGGCTTCCCACTCCTCGTACGTAAGAAGAAGATGTTCATGCTTCGTGGTTTGATTATCTTCGGACCTTATCCTCTCTTCATAGGCCTTAAGATGTCCAACCACGTCGTCAAACATGACTGTTTTAAGATCAATCACCTACTCAAGTGACGCGACCATGTGAATAAACTTCATCGGCAATCTGTTTAAAAACCTCTTGACAAGCTTTGATTCTTCTATTCTTTCTTCGAGTGTTGATGCTTTAGAGGCTATACTTGCAATTTTGCATGAGAATTCGTCCACCGTACTGGTCTCTTTCATCTTTAGGTTTTCGAATTCGGACATCAAGGTTTGAAGCCGCACCTCCTTCACACGCTCGGCTCTGATGTATTGTAAAATACATCTATTTCCAGTGTAAAGTTTGTGTAATTTTTGAGTCGTTTAGATAGTACTTTTATTAGTTTTAGGGTTGTATCGGTCTATTTTATTTAGTATAGGTTTTTATAGATTTTTATTAGTTTTAGTTATTTTTTAGCACTTATTTATTTATTTTATATTTTGGTAGGTGTTCGAATGGACGTTGGAGCGTAAACGAGAAACTTTTGTCAAGTTAAGAACACCCGAGTCGAGATCACGGTGTCATAATACTGTATATATATATAATAGTATACTATATAACAATATTAATAATTAATAATAATATATAAAAAAAAGCAATTAGTTGGGCCATGGCCCAACCTAAACAAAACAACATTCAAAAAAAAGGTCGGTCAAATTAATCTACTTGTATATATAAATAAAAGTAGTTTAGGGACACTTGTCATCTTCTGAGGGCATCCCTTCTTTTTTTTCCCGCTCAAATAGATGGATCTTTTATTTGGGTTATGGATCCGGGTAATGGATAGTCCAACATATTAACTCCACTAAAATCGTTCATCAGTTATAATTTTCCGAGTTTTATTGTTTCAGCCAAACCTAACTCTATTCATTATCTTTCTAACCCAACCTAATACAAATCCTTTCATCTTCTTCAATAATATCGCCGAAGATTCAGGTATGAAATTTTCTTCTTCTTCAACTGATCTCTCAAGTTCTTTGTCAATAGTTATTTAATCCATTCGTTTTCAGTTATTTTATGTGAATGATTCTAAAATCGTATTAGGGTTTGTGTATTTTAGGGGGAACTGAACGATTCAGGTATGAAATTTTCGTTTATATTGATTTATATATACAATATTACTGCGTTGTATGTGAATCGTTGTAAAGTAAAATTATGGTTTGCCGATTTAGGGGTTTTATAATCATGTATTCTTTGTATAACCGTCGAATCGTTGTGAATCTCTATCTGACGATTTTATACAATCTTAATGAATCGTTGTGAATCTCTATCTGACGATTTTATACATCTTTTATGGTGCTTTCTGTATAACAGAATTTATTTGAACTCTGAGTAGCAACTTTTAGGTATTTAGGATGTTACAGCATAATGTGTTTTCCATTATAGCAAATTTCTATAATACACCTTTTATACGTAATCAGTACATGATAGGTTATTTGTCAAATTTTATAAGTGACAGAGTAAAGGAGTTATCATTCCAAAGGGTTTTAAAGATTGGAAAGATCTTCAAATAGTTGTATGAACATTCTTAAGTGCAAACACTTTGAAGTTGGTTGGACAAATTCCTAAGCATTTTGATTTTGAGAGTTATATTATTCTATACTTTTATATAAGTAGATCGTTTTGTTTATGGTTTAACAATTCCACATCTTACTGGCTGTATTGTTTTATGCATTACCATACTGACCATTTCCTTAAAATGGCACGACTCGACTGACCCATTCTTTTTGCCTTGCTAATTCATAGCAATAAAAGTCGGAAAAGGCCCCAAAATTTCATTCCGCTTTGGGCCTTCAGAATTGTTGAGCCTGCCCTGGTCTTAGCTATTATAGTTAATTTTAATATTTTGTTTGAATTTTGTACTGATTTAATATGTATTTGTATCTGTATTAGTATGCTATATTGTGTCCTATTTGTCATGTTTATAATACTTTGACTGTTAAACGTTACTGCTTATAATATTTTCATAGTAGTTTATATGTAATGCATAAAGCATTGTGCACTTTTGATAAGCTATATCAGATTAGTATGTGATATAACAGGGATATCTTTACATTAGTCGTGCTTATAATATTTACACTGTATTGGTTCTACTTATGATTTTTTTGGTGTATTTTAAATGTAGTTTATTGTGCATTGTGGATCCCTGTTAAGCTATAACAGATTAGTATGCACAGATTGTCTGTTCATCATCTTTTGCTTTTGGATTACTTATATTAATGAGGTTTTCTTGATTGATCTAATTTTTTGTTCATTAATTTCTTTTTAACAGGAAGACTGTTTGAATCTTTAACATTTTGGAAAAATGGTATTTGCTTTCTTTAGACCTATCCCTTTGAACGACGCCAGCTACTTGGTAATATTTTTTTTAATCTTATCTTCAATTTTTATTATGTATTTTTAACTGTTTTTTCATTATATTGTTATTCAACAGTTTGATGTTTATTATAGTATACTAACAAAATATTTATTTATTTAACTAATTAACAGAAATTGCCGCCATGTTACGACCATAACTACCCTGTGGGTCCTGTTTTGATAACCACGGATGATGATAAGTCATGGGGTGTAATAGTTGAACAAAAGTCAGACTCATTTCAGATAACAACAGGATGGAATCAAGTTGTAAAAGATCTTCGGCTTATAGTAGGCGATTTCGTTGTCTTTGAGTTGTTTGAACATGCTACTTTCAAAGTTACGATATTAAGTTCTGTTCAACCGTCGGATGTATCAAACAAATTCCCGTATTGGTGGATAATACCGGCAAAAAATAAGATGGTAAATATTTAAATTACCTTATTTTTTGTAATTATTTTATTTTTATATAATTTTCTGATGTGTTGGTATATATTTCAATCGGCGTATGTAGAATTTGCCTGCTGATTATGTGGACCATCATTTCAAAGACAGTAAGCTTCCACATCCGGTTGTCATACGTTTGGGAGATGTGTATGAATGGACAGTCCTAATTGAGCTGTATATCTTTGGATTTTATTTCACTGATGGTTGGAGCACTGTTTTTAAAGATCTTAAATTACGCATTGGAGATTTCCTGGTGTTTGAAAAGGTTGCTGAGTTTGAATTCAAGTTAGAACTGTTTCGAGAAGATGGAAGGCGGGCTGACGCTGATGAAATATGGAATGCAAATATTGAACAAGAATTGGAAGTTTCTGATGAAGTGATTGAGCTTTCTTCTGATGAATCTGAAGACAGTGATTCTGAATCTCCTGATGAATCTGAAGACAGTGATTCTGAATCTCAATATGCTGTTCCAGATCATGAAGCCGTTCAAAAAGTGACATACCGTTTAGTAAGTTTTTAGTACTTAAACATATGTATCTGTTCAAATTTATTTAGTTTTTATTTTAATTTATTTAATATTTACTTAACTTTTTGTAGCGTTTTTCAATCCCTTTTGGAAAGGATTGTGAGTTTGATAAGGTGGAAAGCTTACGTATTCAAGTGGAAAATGGGAAGTCTATTACTAAGAAGCTGCGTGTTGAAGGTTCTGGTAGTAAAAGGAGATATGCTGTCAGTGAGTGGAAGTCATGCATGAAGAAGCTTCGTTTGAAGAATGGTAGGCGTTATCGTATTATGTATTTCAAAAGGGAAGGTATGTTGGTGTTTTCATCTCCTTAGTCAGAAGCTACAAATTTAGAATAGTAGGTTTATCTAAAATGTAATTTGGAAATGACGTAGTAAGGAAGTAAGGTTTGATGAAAGCAATAGTGAATAGACCTTCAAATTCTCCAAATTTTGTTTACTTAGTGTTGGGGTATATTGTTGGAAGGTATATATGAAGTAGGGGATTAAAAGTTTTGTGGTCTTCTAAATATGTATAAGAAGACTTGAATGTTCCAAATTTTGGTTTATTAATGGTTAATATAAGGTTTTCTATGTAGCTTTAATTTCTAATATTATTTTTATACATTTTCATTATCTATAATAGTTTTCTTAAGATCTTTGTGTTATGAATATTGTTTTAACTTACCACAATAAACAACTTTCCAAAATCATACAACATTAATGTTATGTCAAATGGCAATAAACGTTTAAGATGAGCAGTTTCAAATATTCATTAGGACAGTTATTAGGACAGTTAATTTATATTTCAGTTTAAAATCAGATTTTGTTAATTAGTTTTTATATTAGATTGTAATCAACTGTCTGTTGATATATTTTTTTTTAATTATGTTTCAAATATATATTGTTTATTATAACATACTAGCTTATACCCCGGGAGCGTCCCGGGTTGAGAAATCTAAGTAAAATGAATAAAATTAGAAGTATCTAAGAGCATGTTTGGGATTGAGTTTAGAAACAACTTATTGAGTTATTAACTTTTTGAAAAAGCCAATAAATCAATAAGTCATTTTGAAAAGCCAGGATTTGGTGCTTTTCCAAATGACTTATTTACTTATTGGCTTTTTCAAAAAGCTAATAAGTCAATAAGTCATTTTTCAACTCAATCCCAAACACCCCCTAAACTATATAAATGACATCTATATAGCAATTACCTGTTGGAGAGCGTCCCGGGTTGAAATATCTAATATGACATAATAAAATATCTAATATGACAACATAATTAATGACTTGCCAATATATGATTAATGATTATTATTATTATTATTATTATTATTATTATAAACAAATCTCTGCCATAAGTTATCATATTCTTATATAAAAAAAGGTAAGTGGGTCGGGTATCACCTAATCCCAGGCCCGAACCAAACCCACAATTTTTTAAACGAATTTCAAACCTGACACAATACCTGTCGGGTTACAAAAAATAGTCGTTTTTTTCTCCATTTTTTATATAGTACTATGGTACTTGTTGGAAAGATAATAAAACGCTCGTTAATTTGGTGTAATTTTTTTCTTTAAAAAATCTCGTATATGAAAGATATTGAAGTTTAAAAGTTATGAGAGGAAACATGGAAGAGAAAATAATAAAGTTTTAATATTTAAATTTAGTAGATTAGGTATTTAATAGATTATGTTAAATAATATTTAAACCATATTTATTCCTTTTTTTTAATTGGTCTAGAGTTGCCACATCACATTTTATGTGGCATCTCTCAAAAGAGAGATTGCATAATATTATGACATGTCATCAAAATGGCTTTGGTTTATTATATGTATAGATTATTTTTAATAACATATATCTCCTAAAAATACAGATAATTATTCTTATCTTTAACTTTAAATTTTCAAATTCTTAATCTTATCTTTTAATAGAATTCGTTTTTTAAAAAGAGATTTTATCTCTAAATTTTGAATTTTAAATATACTTCTTTCTCTATATATATCATTAAAGTTCACCATTTTCACACATTCTCTCTACAAGAAAATAATTATTCAACCAGCTTTCTTGAGGTTAGTATTTTTTTAATTTCACATTATATTTTATTATTTATGTTAATGATTCACAATATATATAAATACTAACAACAAAGTTTTTTGGTTTTCTTATTTTTTGTTTTTATAATTAGATATGGCAAATGGAAATGTTACCATGTTGAATGCATTGAGGTTGAATGAAGATGACTGTAAAATTAAGGTCAAGATTCTGAAGGTGTGGAGGCGAAAAATGAATGGTGAAGAAAATAAATTCTACTCCATAGAAATGATTCTTATGGATGAAGAGGTAATTGAAATTTTTTAATTTTAAGATATTGTTTTTTTTTATTTTCATAATTCTATTATACTATACCACATTATACTATTCGATATCTTAATCTTTGTTTAACATATAGGGAAACAAAATACATGCAAGCTGTTTGCATAGATTCTTCTTCAGATTTGAGAAATTCTTCATTGAGGATGAGACTTTATTGATAAATAGGCCTTCACTTGCTGAAAACAAAAATAATTTTCAGTTGGTCAACAATGACCACAAACTAACTTTTTATATCAGCACATCTGTGAGGAAATGCGACGACTGGAGTGGTCCTGAACATGGCTTTGATTTGACTGATTTTAAGTCAATTCTTGGAAAATCGTCTGTTGTTGAAGATAACAAAGCTGTGGGTGCAGTAATAGGTTAGTAGTACATTATATTTGTTATACATATTAATAATATTTTTGTTGTACATGTTTAAAAAACTAACACAGATTTCGAACAATGTTATTTTAGATCTCATTGGATATGTCGTGATTTGCTATGACATAGAGGATACCGTAACAAAACTAGGACCTGGGAAAAGGCTTAACCTAAAGCTGACTGATTTAGAGTAAGTATTATTAAGCAGTTTCATTATATGATATTTACTTAACTTTCTTTTTAGTAAAGTGTTTAATTTTAATATGTATCAGTGATGAGGAGCTTGGTGTGACCCTTTGGGATGAATTTGCAATTGAGATGCACTCATTTATGACTCGCAAAGATAGGGAGAAGGATGTGTTTCTGCTTATTCAGTTTGGGTCAGTAAAGCTTCATCAAGGTAATTAAAGGCTGATACTATGAATTTGATATGAGTTTTATTTTTAGTATTGTTTATTTTTAAGTGTAGATTATATTTTCATTTTAGATAAGCGGAGTGTCTCAAATGCATTTAGTGCAACAAAGCTGTTCATTAATTCCGCTGTTGATGAAATCGTTACCTTTAAAGAACGGTAATTTTTATTTTTTCCGTTTGCGTGTAAATGATTTGTTCGCTGTATTAATTTTACAGTATATTGTGATGTTAAGTTATTTTTTATTGGCATTAGATATTTTGCAAAGTATGGAAACGCAAGGGCCATAAGTGGTAACGAGTCAGGTTCTGTCATGGCTGCTTCAGAAGAGGATATGTTTGTTAAATCTGAATATAGTCCTCTAGCTTTTGTTTCTATAATTGATGAGGTAATTTGAATTAGTGAATCTACTAATATATATTTTTTTAATTTGTATTTGTGTTGTTTATTTAAAAGGTTTTTTTTTTCACGCTAGAATAAACATTTGGTCGTGGTTGCTACAATTAAGGGGATATGTACTAAAAAACTGTGGTATTATGAGGCGTGCACTTCCTACCATTTCAAAGTTGAAAAGGAATTTGGTGTAATAGAAAATGCAGATGGAATTCCTGATATTGGTGAGCGGAAGTTTAAATGTAGTAATAAAACATGCAAGGTCGAACCTGTAAACGCTGAGTACAGGTATAATCTAAATAAATTTAAATACTTTTTTTGTTGGTTATTAATCTTTATTTCATTAGATTTCTGTTATTATTATATTTTGTGGTGTTATTTTATAAAGGTTCAAAATTCCTATTATTGTTCAAGACTCAACTGGAAGTGTTTCTCTAACTCTTTTTAATCGAGAATCAATTAGGATGTTAGGGAAGACGGCTGCAGAAATTGTCAACAGACAGGACCAGGTTTTACCTAATAATCCATTTTATTAGATAATATTGATTTTTACATGCACGTTATAAACAGTTAAGCAATAGTATTTTGTATTTACAGGCTGATGAGTTTGAGGATTTTCCAACCGAGTTTAAGCAGTTGATTGGAAAGAAGTTAGCGTTTCACATTAAGGTGACAAAATACAATGTTGATCACAACATTGAGTATTATGCTATTAACAAGGTTTCAAATGATGTTGATATTATTAAGAAGATTGAAGATAAGCATTCCGTTGAAAAGGTATGTGTAATACAGTTATATATTTCACGTCATATGATAGTGATATTCTACTTATATATGTTTTTTGTACTAAATCAGAGTGATGATCTAAATCAAAATGATGCTTCGCCGGGTGATCAGCAGCCAAATACGGTTTCGTTGAAGGTGATGTTTATTTTATTTTGTGGTGTTTCGGTATGTATTAGTAGATTGCATTCGTTTATATTCATTTTTTCTTTTTTAGGATGCGCAATCATCAACGGACGAGAATGTCACTCCAACGTCTACTGTTGCTGAAGATGCTAATAAAAGTACCTATGGTGATCTAAAAAGAAACCTGGAAGAGGTTTACCCGGCAGAGGATCTTTCACTTTCTAATGTTAGTGATTCAGATCAGAAAGAGGATGGAATTGTCGGAGATGCAAAAGAGGATGGAATCAGGGGAGATACAAAAGAGGAGAGGCGTTCAAGCAGAGCAAGTGCGAAGAAGCGGATGTTGGTTCCAAAAAAAAGAGAAATAGATTTATCCAGCCCCCATTCACCAGCTGATTCAGTTGTTGCTGTTTTTTATTTTGGACATGTTTGGTTTTTTTCGTTGTTGGATTGTTTCTTTTTTCGTTTCGTTCTAAGACTACTTTATGTTTGAGTAATAAAATGGTGAATGGTTTTCTTATATTGAATCGTTTTGATCCTCAAACAATCAACCTAAAGCATGCATTCATAGTGAAACGACTTTAGCTTTTGTGTTTATTCAATAGATTTGTTTGCTATTATTGAATGTAAAACATAATGGTAGGCAATTTTCAGTTTATTGAATTCAACACATAGGACACAAGCTTAGCATCCTCGATTATCCAGGTACATCTTCAGTTTATTTACATAAAACATGTGAAACAAATGTTTAAACAACAAATGTTATTATATGATTAACATTCAATACGATTTTCTATTGTATATGTTCCATTATTATTATAATTTGTAATTTGAATTTGAATTGGTGTGTTTTATTTTTATCTTTCCTAGCATTATTTTCTTTGTAACAAACTCTTCACCATTATCTATTGCAACTACTTTACAAATAATTATGAAAACTTTTGTTCATTTCCCTCTAAAATTCTTGGCATATTTTCGTGAATATTAATTTAGGATTTTACCAAAAATACTCACAGTTTGTTTGAAATTTACTTATAAACTTGATTTGGCTAATATTGAATATTCACGTTACAACATTTGATAAGCATTTCAATATTGAATATTCACCCTTGGTCATGTGATATTGAATTGGTAGGACCGAAATTTTTGAATCTTCATTTAAAGGCCACCATTTTAAGTCATTATCATATATTATCTTCTCTATTGGTTTGAAGTTAGAATCATAATTACCGTCCTTTTGATATGTTATATGGTTGCATATAATCAATCACATGATTGCTCTCAAGAACAGAGGTTTTGATGTTTGATATTATTCAGGTAAGTATAGTATCTTTTAATTTAAAGGTTTATTTCTAATATGATTCTTATTGTTGCTATTTCTTTGTTTACTTTGTTAATGTAATCGACATTTTATATATATATATATATATATATATATATATATATATTCGTTTTGGAGGAACATGTCTAAAAGAACATTTGAGCATTCATCTTCATGTTTACCAAATCCTGTCAACAATAATGAAACATCCGATGGTAACATTGTTATTACTTAAGTATGGGTGTTTGGTAATTTGTATTTCATTTATTTTCTTATAATGTTGGTTTAATTGTTTGTAGGTAATTTAATCAGGACACCTTTGTCACAAATTACAAATGGTATGGAAAAAAATATATTTTAATCTTAGAATATATATATATATATATATATATTAGTAGATAAGTTACGGCCAATGTTTATTTTTTGTAAAGAAAGTATGTGATTTTTTTTTCATTCTCCTTTGGATGGTTTTTTACAGTTATTACTCCGGATCCTGTTACTCCTACTGCAGCTTCTGTGAATCTAAAAGTTAGAAGGATATATTTGGATAAAAGAAAATGTAATGAGGGTAAAAGCATTCCAAACTCTAATAGCAATTTATCTACATCTGACATAAGGTCGTCGATTGTTAAGGATAAAGAAAATACAACGGCACATAGATATGCGCTTAGGAGTTTGCGTAGTACTCCTAGCACAATAAGCCATACAAGTTCGTTGAATAATATTGGCAGCGGTATGTGTTTTGGATCAAAGATTAAAGTAATATTTAGTTATATTAACATTTTTTAATATATACAATTTGTTTTCTATTTAGGTACATATGTTCGTATCGAAAATAATAGTACGCCATCAAGATCTACTTCGCAATTTGTAATGTCTTCAATGGTATCCCCATCTGGAAATTCAGGTTCCAGAAATGAAAGTTCCTGTTTATCAAAGTTATCTGCCGGGAAGCATAAGTTTGTTAGTAAGGCAAGTAATATTAATGTCGTACCAATGATTGACTTGACAGAAGATTTAGAAGATGATGAACAGCCAATCAGAGGTATCTCTAAAGGTATTCAATTATTAATACGTTCGTAATAGTTTTAACATAATTGAATCATCTTTTGTCAAGTCAAATTGTTTCCTCATTACTTTGTAAATATTTTGAATTATAGATTACGTAGATCATGGTGATCAAGTTGTTAAATGTGGAATTTGTAATGCAACATTATGGAAACTTGAGGCTGGTAAAGGAAAAATAACCCTTCAGAAGGTTTGTTATTCTCTATGTTGTGGTTACGGGCGTGTAGAGCTACCTGATTTTAAAGATGCCACATCAAGTTATCAAGATCTGTTTCGGCGCAAAGATGATATAAGCAAGTATTTCCTAACACACATTCGTCGCTTTAATTCTATGTTCTCTTTTACTTCTATGGGTGGAACGATTGATTCAACAATCAATACGGGAAATGCTCCTTATATATTCAGACTTGGCGGCCAAAATTACCATAGAATGGGAAGCCTTCTTCCAAAAGAAGGAGAACAGCCAAAATTTCACCAGCTATATATATATGATACCGATAATGAAGTGACAAATAGACATTCGTTGTTCATGTATGTATTTCTAATATTTATATATGTTAGTTTTATTTTTTTTTACTTTCGTAACAATATTTTATTTTATAATGTTTAACATCAACATTATTTTTTTGTAGCGGTGACAAACGGAATGGATCTACTAAATCTTCAAAGACATTAGATATTGCCATCATTGAAGCTTTAAAGGCTATGTTAGATAACAACAACCAGCTTGTGAAATCTTATAGGATGGTACGTGACTCTTTTAAGGAAAATCCTCATGTTAATCTTAAGCTCCGTCTTATTTGTGAAAGAGTAGAAGATGGTAGGACATATAATTTACCAACAGCTTCTGAAGTTGCTGCTTTGATCTTGGGGACATTACTGAAGCTCTTGGTAAGCGAGATATTATTGTTGAAAAAAACAACGGTTTTCTAAAGCGTATTAGTGAATTGCATCCATCATATTTGGCTCTTCAATATGTTGATGCGTTTTTGCGACTAAGGATTGGATATACTTGATTAACATGTGTTAGTAGATAGCCGAAGGTGATTCTGATGGGGCGAATGTAGATAATATGGGCGAAGGTGAACAGAACTGGGCGAAGGAAGATATGGACTGGGCGAATGTAGAATGGACAAGGACTGAAGAACACATTCGACCACTTGCAGTGGGCGAATGTGGAAAATGCTCACATTCGACCATCTGTAAGGGGCGAATGTGCAGAGCCTATAAATAGTTTTTGAGTTTTTGATTATGTAAGAGAGTTGTCATTTGTGTCCAGGTTCAGATCAGGTTTAGGAGTGTTTTTGAGAGATTATCTGTGTGTTTCTAGATTAACATAAACAGTTGTAAATGCTTATTGATTGAAAGTTAATCTATGAAAATGATATTGAAAATGATCTTGATTGTGTCGTGATTTGTATCTTATCAATTTGTTCAGATCTAGGGTTTCCGCACCTAGATTTGTGACTTGTATGATCGTGTAATCCTGTTTTAGATAAAATCCAACGCTCACAAAGTGGTATCAGAGCCTAGAGGATCATACAACAACAAGTTTGATAAGATCAGAACTGATTTGGACATGTTTTAGACAAATTATCATCTGTTTTTACAAAAACTCTTAAAAACATAGTTTTTGATCGATTTAAAGGTGAATTTGTGGTCGAATTCAAGTTTTCCAAGACTTAAAGTTGTTCCAAATCAATTCCGAAACATAACCTGATTGAGATCATTCAAATCCATGAACTTTTGAAAATCTGAGATCAAAATAACCGTTTTTCAAACAATAACCGTTTTTCAAAAATGAGATCTGACTGTTTTGGGCGAACCTGGAACCTGGACTGAGTGTTGTGGGCGAACCTGACAAAAAGTGGGCGAACCTGAGTTTTTGAGTGGACGAATCTGAAAATATTGTTGAAATTTTTCACATTCGGGTGAAAATTCCACATTCGACCGTTTCAATTCGGGCGAAAGTGGGAAGTGTGTTTGTGTGATTTACATTCTGGTCATTTTCACATTCGGGTGTTACTATTTGGACGAAAGTGAAACAAGAAGGGACGAGAGTGTGACAGTTTGGACGAAAGTGAAAATATTTGGACGAACGTACTATTTTTGGGCGAACCTAAGGATTTTTGCTGAAAATTTTTCTAAGTGTTGAGATTTTCAGATTGTGATCATGTGGCGTTTTCAGACTACTCAGGGATCAGCGACAACACAACCACAACAGCAGACAATGGACCCATGGACAGTGGCAGCGCAAAAGACGAACACGCAGTCCTCACAACCACTTAACTACATGACAACAACGAGCACGATGCCTCAGAATGTAGCACATCCGACATTACAATCAGAGTACTGGGGAGTAGCTGCAGCGGCGGTAAATACTCAAACCACTAATGCTATTTCTACCTTGATTAAGGATTTGTCTACAGGTAGTGGAACTCGGCCACCTAAGCTCATGGATATGCAAGAGTATAACCAGTGGCACACCATGTTCAAGATCCATCTGGAAGGCATGGGAGTTGAAGGAGCTGAGGCGTGGAGCATGATTGTGAAAGGATACACAGCACCGATTCTGGAGAATACCGGTGAGTTGATTCCTCTGGAGAGCTTGACTGAGGATGAAAAGAAGAAATACGTGGTGGAGAAGAAGGCATTCTCTCAACTGACACAGGCGATCACAAGTGACCTGTTGCATCAGTTTGGGACGTGTACTACGTCAAAGCAGCTTTGGGATAAGCTGAAGAGGAAGCATGATGGTAACGAAAAGACCAGGAGTCTGAGAATGGAGGAATTAGTTAAAGAGTTTGATAATTTTTCTTTCATTAATAATGAAACTTTGAAAGAACTAACTCCGAGATATATGCATTTATTGTCTGAATTGTCTAGCTATGGTGTACAGATTCCAATGACTAAGCAGGTGGATAAGTTTGCAGATGCTTTACCACCACAGTGGGATCAGCATGTGGAGGTACTTAGAGAGAAGGATGCTTATCAATTTTGGACCATTTCAGAGTTTATTGAAAAGCTGGAGAACAAAGAGCTGGAGGATAGGAGGAAAGCTAGGAGGTCACAGATTCCTCAGAATCCAAGTCTGTATTTTGGAGGTACTTCAGTTTCAGCTGGAAACTCGAGCTCTGGAAGCATTGCACCACATGTTGCATGTATTTCCAATGTCATGGATTCATCAAAACCAACCACCAACTACACACCACCACAATACAATTCCTACTCACAACCATCATACACACCACCACAATATACTTCCTACATTTCACCAGTCTCTCCAATGCAACAAGCAAGTTTTTACACTGCTAACCAAACACAACAACCATCAAACCAAATTACTCAACATAAACAACTGGTGGTTTTGGATACATCCAACTTAGGAAATGTGACTGTGGAGGTTGCTCAGCAACACATTGCATTAGTCTCAGCAATGGTTTCATCCTACAATGGCTTGGTTGCTAGTCAGATTGGGAACAACAACTTGACCAACGAAGACTACGCACAAATAGACAAGGAAGAGATGGAACTCATTGACATTCAATGGGCTTTTGCGAGTATAATGAGGAGAGCAACAGAGTTCATAGAGAAAACTGGAAGGACTGACTTGGCAACTTCTCCCAACACAACCTATGGTTTCAATAAGGAGAAGGTTACATGTTTCAATTGTGGAGAAAAAGGACACTTCAAAAGGGAATGCACCCAGCCACCTAAACAAGGTAACCGAAACCCTTTCAATGCAAATTACCAGAACCGTCAACAAAACCAAGTTTCTTACCAAACCAACAACAACTATCAAAACCGAAACTTTAACAACCAAAACAGACAACCAAACACTCAAAACCAGATTCAAAACCAATCTCCTAATCACCCAAACCGAACAGTTGTACCTATCACTACACCTACTGAGACTCAACAGAATGCGAGTCAGAACCAAGCTTTGGTAACTCAGCAGGATGAGAGGTTTGACTGGTCGGGTATGCAAATAGGAGTTGAAGAAGTAACTACTGGTGGGAATGTGGCTTGTGTTGCTTATCAGGTTGATTTGGAAGAGTCGGTGGCAGTTGATGAGAAGAAAGAAACTGAGGAGAGTGAAAGTGATGATTCTGAGACAGAGATGGAAGTGGAGAATGAACCTGTTGAGGTTAAGGCTGAGGAGAAGAGTTCTGGGATGGTGATTGATTCAGTTTCTGATGTTCCCGAGGAGTGTAAATCAGTTTATTCAGATTGTGAGAGTGAATCAGACACAGAGGGAAGTGTTGATTCTTTGGATGATGATATTGACCAGTTGCTGGCAGAAGCTGATTTTTTGATGACGAGGAAGTCATGCATAGCTGATGATGCTTTCACCAAGATCGACTACTCAAAGTTTTTCACTGGAAAGGAAGCTCATTTTGCTTTGATGGCCATGACCGAACCGCCAAAACCTGTAAGTTCTGAATCTAGCACTGATGTCATGAGTGATAAATACTGTGGAACTTGTGATAGGTTGACAGAGGAGAATAAACAACTCCGAATTTCACGTGATAGTGCTATTCAAAACTGTCAATCTACTCGCAAAGAGTTAAATGCTTTTAACAAAGTATTAGATGGCTATAAAAAGGACATTTCCGACTTGAAAAACACTTTGTCATTGAAACAATTGGCCATAAATAACTATATCAATGAAATTGAAAACACCAAGTTGGAAATGGCTGCCATTAAATGCTTTGCTGAAAAAGTTAACAAGAAGCTGGAAAGTTATAAGAATGTTGCTTATGTCGTGGATCATATCATTGATGATAACACCACCAACTACAAGTCTGTACCATCTCCGGTTCTTTTTGAGAACCATAACTATCATCAAGTTATACCGGAGAGTTCGGTGAAATCAGACTCATCATCAGATATGGAATCTAATACCTCGAGTATTGGTGATCCATATTCCGATGTGAGACCGATTTTGGGCTTAAACAATGAGGGTGTTTATGCTGAGAGTGATAGTTCAGACTCAGATAATGATGATACTGGTAGTGATAAATCTGTTAATGAATGTGAGATTCCAAAAGAAAATCACATCATTACTACTGAACCAGTGTCACCATCTGATCATGTTCATCCAATGGCAAAGGCTATTCATGATAAAAAGTCTGAAAAGGTTGATGTTAAGAAAACTAATGTTGTTAAGAATGAGGTCAAAAAGAATGAGCTGAATGAACCAAGTGACAAACCTGTAAAGGTGTTTTATCGGATGGAAGGATCCGATAAAATCATTGCTGATGAGGAATTTCCGATTAAAAATGTTAACTATTCTAAACTTGATAAAATCTGGCAAGAAAGCACAATATGGTTTCCAAAACATGAAAGAACCAATGAAATTCCACCAGAAATCTTAAAGAAACTGTTTTCAGAAGTTCCTCAAGAGCCAAAAATTCATGTCACTGAGTTCATTCGACCAGATGATAAAGCAAATGGTTTTCATGAACCTTCTTACTCGAAAGGACCACTTCCTGAGAGTTTAAGAAATCAACAATATAATGATCAATTTCCTGTAAGATCATTTGCTTCACCAAATGCTCATTATGTGTTTGAGGAATATAGAAAATGCTTTAAATGTGGAGAACGCGGGCATTTACTTGCTCAGTGTCCATATGTAAGGCACAAGAGACATGAAGTTGAGGTTAAGAATTCCATGAAAAAGCCGATTGATCATTATATTCCACCGCATAGACGGACTGTTCCTCAACAACAACATTTTCATAATCAAAACAATTTTCAAATGAGGAACAACCGTCCATTTCATTATGATCGGAGGAATCGGATTGCAATGGAACAATCTTGGAGAAAACCAGTGGTGAACACAACAGCTGATAGACAAAAGGTTTCACAAAAACCAATTGTCAAGTCAAATGTTGGACCTAAGTCTGTTAATTCAGATAAGGTTGCTAAGAAAGTTACTTTCAGTAACAATGTTCAGAAACCTATTGAGAAACCAAAATCTCAAATTCGTATTCTCAAAAGGTCTGAACAATCTTGGACACCTAATGGTTCTCCAGGAGCCTCTACGTCAAAGGTGAGTGAGAAAAGTGAAACTGTTTTGAAAAATCAGAAAACGGTTGATTCAAAACAAAAAGTTGTTGAAAAAGTCATTGAGAATGATTCTTTGAAAGCCAAAGTTCAAAGGCCCAAGACTCAGGCTTGGGTCCCCCGAAAGAACTAATTGTCGACTTTTTGTGTGCAGGGAGCTTCAGTTGGCCCTATTAGCAGTCTCTGGATTGTTGATAGTGGAGCTTCAGGCCACATGACGGGGGATTTGGCGTTGCTGTTCGATGTGAAGAATATTAATGGAGGATATGTTGCGTTCGCGGGTAATAAAGGAGGTTATATCACGATGGAAGGAAGCGTGAGTAACGGGATTGTGACTTTCGAGCGGATATCTTATGTCAAGCAGATAGACTATAATCTGTTGAGTGTCAGTCAAATATGCGACAAACAATTTTCTGTGCATTTTGATGACAAATCCTGCTATATACTTAAACCGGGCTTCAAGATTCCAAAGGAGTGGGTTATGTTGATGGCACCTCGAGTCAACAATCTTTACATTCTTGATATGTCCAAGGCGATGACACCACAGGGGCAGATAACATGCTTTCTATCCAAGGCGACCGAAAAAGAATCGATAATGTGGCACCGCAGGATGGGGCACATTCATCTGAGGAAAATGAATCAGTTAGTGAGAAATGGACTTGTCGATGGAGTTAACGTGAAACATTTCCATCTAAACGACAAGTGTGTGAGCTGCATGAAAGGAAAACAACACAGACAATCCCATAAAGTGAAGAAGGTTAACTCTGTTGAGATGCCGCTTGAGCGATTGCACATGGACCTTTTTGGACCGGTCAAGCGCAAAAGTCATCTTGGAGAGCTTTATTGTTTAGTCGTCACTGATGACTATTCACGATTTTCATGGGTGATGTGTTTGAAGAACAAAAGCGACACCTTTACCAACTTACAAGTTCTGTTCACTCGGCTGGAGAATATTTACAATTTGAAGATAAAAAGGATCAGGAGTGACAACGGGACGGAGTTTAAAAATGCAAAGATGGATGAACTTTGTGAAAGCAAAGGGTTACATCATGAATATTCAGCTCCGTATACCCCGCAACAGAACGGTGTTGCTGAAAGAAAGAATAGGACTCTGATTGAGGCTGCAAGAACAATGCTCGCTGATTCAAATCTTCCAGTAATGTTCTGGAACGAGGCGATTTATGCAGCAAACTATACATTAAATCGGGTTTTGACAGTGAAGAAGTTTGGAAAAACATCTTATGAGCTGTTACACCGACGAAAGCCCAATTTAGAGTATCTAGAACCATTTGGGGCGCCATGTACGATGTTGAATCCAAGTGAGAAGTTTAGTCCTAAAGCTGAAGAGGGATATTTTGTTGGATATGCAACCCCGCTCAAACGGGTATTCAACAAACGAACTCGTCAAGTGGAGGATTGGGCAAACGTGGAAGTTCAACGATACACACAAAATTTGCAAGGAACGGGCCCTGATTGGATGTTTGATTACAAAGATTTCTTTGAATCATTCAACCTAGATAGCCTGGTTGAAGAAGCTGTGATTAGATTACTTTACGAGTGTGAAAACGCGGCAACTTCACCATTGATGCGTCCAATCACCGTAAACCCCCCACCAGCTTCTAGTGATACCAGTGCTCCTACACAAGAAGAAGAGTTATTTCAAGAAGCTTCAACTTCATTAGACACTTCAGAATCTGAAGATGAACAATTTGAAGAAGCTGTTCTTGAAAATGCAGAAGACTTAGAAGAGCAATCTGTGAACCCAACTCCAAATCCAGACGTTGCTTCATCGTCTAACACGGGTCATGATCAGGATGCTGTAGAGAACTTGACTGCTCAGACGGGAGTGATTGTACCTGTTAATCCGGAATCTAGGATTCATCGTATTCACTCGCTGGAGCAAGTAATCGGTGATCCTGGTAGTGGAGTAATGACTAGAGGGCAGCTTAAAAGCGTGAATTCGCCAGAGAGTTTTGGTGCTTTAGCATTGTATGCCAAAATTCAGAAATCTGGTAGCCAAAATGATTGGTCGTTTGCATGTTATTTGTCGCAGGTAGAGCCAAGGACATACAAAGACGCTTTGCAAGAAGATGCCTGGGTTGAGGCAATGCAGGAGGAGTTATTGCAATTCCAGAAATTGGGAGTCTGGACGCTCACAGATTTGCCGCCGGGAAGAAAGAAAATAGGCACTAAGTGGGTGTTTAAGTGCAAAAAGGATGATCGTGGAGTTATTGTAAGGAACAAAGCCAGATTGGTTGTGCAGGGTTTCCATCAGATTGAAGGAATTGATTACAACGAAATCTATGCACCAGTAGCACGAATGGAGGCTATTCGGATGTTCCTAGCGTTTGCTTCGTATAAGAAATTTAAAGTCTATCAAATGGATGTCAAGAGCGCATTTTTGTACGGTAAAGTCAAGGAGGAGGTTTATGTCGGGCAGTCACCAGGCTTTGAGGACCCAATCCACCGGGACAAGGTCTACGTGCTGAACAAAGCTTTATATGGTTTGCACCAGGCTCCAAGACAGTGGTACGAGGAGCTAAGCACATACCTCATCTCCAAAGGATTCAAGCGCGGCCTCGTCGATTGCACCCTCTTTACGAAGAAGACGGGAGATGACTTGCTTCTAGTACAGATTTACGTTGATGATATTATATTTTGTTCAACTAACGAACTCTTGTGCAGGGAATTTGAAACTGTTATGCAGGAGAAGTTCGAAATGAGCGCTATGGGAGAAATGCAGTTTTTCCTCGGCTTACAGGTGGATCAAAGACCAGACGGGATCTTCATTCACCAGACGAAATACGTAGCCGACATCTTGAGCCGATTCCAGATGGAGGACTCTAAGCCGATGGATACCCCAATTCAACCCAATCACGGGATTGGAGTCGATGCTAAGGGGGAGCTGACAGACCCATTTACATACAGAGCAATCATCGGATCTCTGATGTATTTGACAGCGTCTCGACCAGATATTATGTATGCAACGTGTCTCTGTGCGCGTTACCAATCGAAGCCGAAACAAAGTCATCTGACGGCGGTCAAGCGTATCCTTCGATATCTGAAGGGTTGTCCATCAAAAGGACTTTGGTACCCTAATGATGATGATTTTGATTTTATTGCTTTTAGTGATGCAGATTGGGGCGGCTGTGACAAAGACAGCAAATCAACAACAGCCGGTTGCCAGTTTTTAGGGAGCAGGTTAATTACCTGGCAATGCAAGAAACAGACTTCCGTCGCACTGTCTACATGTGAAGCCGAGTACATCTCAGCCTCGAGTTGCTGTTCGCAAGTGCTCTGGATCCAACAACAGATGGTCGATTACGGTTTGCAGTTTCTTAAAACCCCTATACACTGTGACAACGAAGCCGCAATTGCATTAACTAAAAATACTGAAAATCATTCTAAAGCTAAACATATCCGGATTAAATATCATTTTATCCGTGACTGTTATGCTAAGGAATTGATTGACATGGTCAAAATCCATACTGACTACCAACGTGCAGATTTGTTTACAAAAGCTTTTGACAGATCTCGCTTTGAATATCTTTTGAAAGTAAACAATATAAAGGAAAAACAGGACTAATCGGCTCCTCGGTTTATCATTTTTAGTTTTTAGTTTTAGTTTTAAATTTTTGCTAATTGGGAATTTCTCTTTGCTAATTGGGAATTTTTCTTTAGTATCATAATCCTCAAAGAAGTTGATGCTTTCGAGGGGGTTGTTTAACCCTCAAAGAAGTTGATGCTTTCAAGTGGATTGTTTCTTTCAAATTTTTGTTTTCGTTTTTTCAGAAAAATTAAAAATCCAAAAATGTGTTCTTTATTTTAGGGGGAGTCATTTTATCAGAAAAACCAAAAACATTGAAAAATTTTCAAAATACCTAAAAATTAGAAAAACCCAAAATGATTTCCTGGATAAAAAGAGGAAATGATAGTACATCAGTGGGGATCTGACACAGGCTAAAGAATTGTATAGTTTAATGCGACGTATGTTGATTACGTGTGATATGCTGATAGGCTTCGTAGACTATATATTGCGTGCATTAGTGATACAAACATAACAAACTACGCGTTTGTGGATGAACACCTCATGGGCATATGGTCTCAGTACCGTAATTTCGTTTGATAGGGTGTTTGTACAAAACTCGGAGGTTTAGGGTCGTTATGTTATTAGTTGTCTGGGGATAGCCTATCTGATCTTCTGCTGTAAGTCATTACGGACCTAGATCAGACAGGATGTCTTTATAAAAGAGCTTTATGCCAAAACCTAAAGTTACCGAATTGAGGAACTTTCCATGTTATATGATGATCAAAGATTATCTATAATATCGTATTGATCATTGATGCAAATCATGATTAATATCAGTCCTCAACCTGGTATGGTGCATATGTTACTTTGCTGCATTAATTTGCTGACCTGTATACCTCTATGCATTATATCTTGTACAATTACAGACGACGAAAGCATAATCACGCTTTACAATGAGTCTTTGTGCAAATTACTTCTTGATACGGGAGTATGTCGTGTGTGTGGGAACCACAATGTGTTGGTATAATACATTTAATTCGTATCATTTTAAAGCATTGCGTAATTGTCTGCATGTGAGCTTATGTGGACAACAATATCAGCAATTGCCGTGTCACATATTGTTTCTAATGATAATATTGAAACAGATCAACGCTGTGTTCAGATTTCTCAGAAAACTGATATGATCCTCATACCGGAAATCACAAAATGTTTACTGCTTTCATTTACTTTGATGCATTTTACTTTGTTGCATTTTACTTTTATTGTCAAAAAGTTACAAAATCCAAAAAGATTTTAGGTGTGTTTTGATATAAATTTCAGAAAATCCAAAAGATTTGCATTTCTGCTTTATTTTTGATATCCGGGGATGCTTGATGGTCAATTTCTGAGATTTGATAACACCATCTGGACTTTGTAATATTCAAAATGTGAAAATTTGAGTTTTGGAAGTTTAACGGATTGAAAAATGTTGAACGGGATTCGAATTCGTGATTTGGCGAAATTTTCAGATTTTTCCATTTCACATTCGCCCCTTAATTGGGTCGAATGTGGAAAAATCATCTCATTCGGCCGTTTTTGTTTTGGGCGAAGGTGGATATTTCCACTTCCGAGTGAAAATTCCACTTCCGGGTGTAAGGTTTCACTTTTTGGTCTTAAAAAGGGGCGAAGGTGGCCTGTATCTACATTCGTGTCATTAAATTGGGGCGAATGTGGTTTTCACCCACATTCGTCCATTTCAACCGGGCGAAAGTGGATCTCTATATATACCTGTTTCACCTTCGAGTTCTCATTCTGATATTTTTTCAAAAATTTGCATCATAACCAGACCTTGTTGCTCGTGCATTTTATGTTCCTTTGATTTGTTCCCTGATCATTGCTCATCATTTTAACACTAATTTTGCAGGTAATGGACGACATAACAGATCAAAATTGACTGTCTAAAGAACACGACCTAGGGTTTTTGTTCTAGTGATTTTTAATGTTGATTGATGTTTGATTTTGATTGCCGATCAATTTTCATAGGTTTTAGGGGGAGATTGTGGAAGGAATTAGGTTTATAACATAGTTAGATGTTGATTTGATCGATTGTACACAAATGAACCCTAATTCCATTTAAAAACCAATGAAAACTGATGTTTTGACAAAATTGGAAATAGACGAGTGTTAATCGGCATTATTAGCATACATTAGAATCAAAATTACAGGTTAAGACAAACTATGGCAAAATTTTAAAATTTGGGGGTAAACATTTCACATTCGGGTGTTTATAAAACGGGCGAAAGTGAAGTTGGATGGGCGAATGTACTTTCAAACCGGACGAAAGTGACTTTAATCAGAAACTTTTTCATTTTCGTCCATATATGATCACATTCGACCAGTTATTCCCACATTCGGCCAGTTTCAAAATGGGCGAATGTGCAGACGTTTTTGACCAAAATTTTTATATTTTTGTCGTTTTTGTGTTTTGACGCGTTTTACTGATTTTTATGTGCAGATGGCTGAACAACCCGAGAATATTGAATCACCAGCAGTGAATGTTGAGACTCCAGCAGAGATCACAGTTCAAGATCCAGTCCCCGTAGCTGAAACATCTACTCCGAGCAGTTGGCCTTTCGAACGATCGCACAACTGTTGCGCGTATCTAGGAGACGTGGAGAAGAACACAGAGTTTACAGGGATTATTGAATTTCTGAAGAGGAGCAGGATTGTACATGCTCTAGCCACACCAACCATCATTTACAAGGACATAATTGAAGATTTTTACCAGAACGCTAAGTATGACTACTGGGATAATCAAACTATCATCAAGAGCAAGATTCAGGAGATGGAGATGTTCTTGACTGAAGCTGACATTCGGGAGGCGTTACAGATTAAGTTCGAAGACAGTGAGGATCCCAGGGAGTTATCTTGGACAGAACAGAAGGCGTGCTTCTTAAGGATGAAATACAAAGGTCCAATCACTGACGGATCTATGTATAAAGGGAAGCTGGGAGTGCAGTACAAGTACTTTGCACATGTTCTGATTCATGTCTTTGGTTGTGTGAGTGGTGGTTATGACGTAATGAGAAAGAGTTTGAGTTCATTAATGGTTGCGTTGACACTCAACAAACCATTTAATGTGTCTGGGATGATTCTTGACCACATGTTGGAGATGCTGAAGGGTATAAAGTTTAAGAAGTTTATGTTGTATCCGAGGTTTCTAATGATGATCTTTGACTATAAGTATCCAATGCTGAAGAAGGATCCGACAATGATTCTAGGCCAAGATCACATGAATATTAGAACCTTGATGAGGATGAAAGGTTACAAAGGTGTAGCTGATAATGAGAAGCCACCTAACAGGAGGTTATTTGGGGCTTTGGCTCGTCCGGATTACACTGATCCTGGCAAGAACAAAGCAAGACATGATGATAGTGACTCAGATAATGATGATCCCTTAGTGTATGCTGATTCAAGCACTAAGCGGAAACGTCAAGTAGTCAATCCTGGAGCCAAAGGGAAGGGCAAGGGAAAGGCTATAGATCAGGGAAGCACAAAGCAACAGGCTGCTAGAAAGAAATCGACGGCGAAGAAAGGATCGGGTTTGGTGGATGAAGAGTCTGTAGATTCGGAAGAAACTGAGGTTGATGAACAGTGGGATTCTGATGACGAGAACGTGAGGACCACCAAACGTAAGGCCACTATGGTTGGTGAGTCTGAATCCTTGAATCAGTCGATAGAAGAGTCTGAGAGAAGAAGGAAATCAGTTGAAGATGAAGGTCTAGGAGTTGACCTAGCTGAGTTGAGTGTTGGAGATACAGTAGTTGTGAATTTGCCAAAGAAGACAAAGAAACAAAAGACTATGGCAAAGAAATCAAGTGTTAAAGAACTGAGGGAAAAAGAATTGGCTCAGTTGTTGAAGGGAAAAAGATTACCTGATGCTGGAACACCTTCTAAGCTATCTTCACCAGTTGCCAAGAAGCAGAAGAAAGCGAAAGAGGCAGAGACTTTACCAATCGATCAGTTCAATATCGATATGGATAAAGTGCTCGATATGTTTAGGAAGCCTCAAAAGGAAAAAGTTGTTGAAGTTGAGCCCTCCAGATCAAAGTCAAAGAAAATGACTGTAGATGATGATGTTATGAAACAGGTTAATAAGAAGATGGAGGACATGATGAAGATGTTGGTTGCTCAACAAGCTGAAATTACTAAGTTCAAGCAGAATGAGGAGAAGATGCTCCAAATTGTAGTTGCTTCAAAATCGAATCAGGATGAGATAAATGATAAGATTCAGATGTTGGAAGCAAAGAATGAAAAGCTTGAAAGAAGATGTGATAGAAACAAGAACAAGATCAAACTGATTAAGGCTGATAACAAAGAATTGAAGAAGGAAAACAAACGCCTTTGTGGTTTGATTGAAGAGTTGTATAGCAGAGCACCACAGTTGAAAGAGGGTGAAGAAGATGAAGAAGAAGATGAGCAGAAAGTTGATTATGAGTATTCTGAATCAGAGAAAGAAGATGATGATGATGAGGATGATGATGGTTCGGATAAAAGTGATGATGACAATGATGATGATGATGACAACAATGATGATGATGATGATGCTGAAGGTACAGGGAAAAAGAAGGGTGATGAGTTTAGCAGTGGAAGTGATCATGAAGGAGGAGATGATACTTCTAAATATAGTTATGAGAAGAGAACACCGCAGAAGAAGAAAGATACTGGAGAATCGTGTTCCAAGAAGAAAGGTGGGAATGTAGATTCGGATGAAAGTATCTTCTGGAACGAAAAGGTGAGATCTCTGTCTGATGATGCTAAACAGATATACAAGAATATGTTAGAGAAGAGAGAGTGGACCATTGAGTTCACTGGATGCTTCGCTGAAATATTCCAGACTGATGATTTGAGATATGAGCTGGAATATGAAGATCCAGATCTTGAAGAAGGGGAACTACCTGCATCTGTGGCGAAAGAAATTTTAGATGGTCTCGCACAGAGGGTGGGTAAGACGTTTGTGTAAGACCCTAACCCGTAAACTTGTGATTAGCATTTAAACTTCCGAGTTTAGGCCTTAATTAAAAATCACTCCCGATTAAAACTTTAATCTTTATAACTTCGACCCATTTAACAAAGACTTTGATTTAATAGAAACATTCCACTTTACATTCATAAGTATTTCAAACCTATAATAAGGTTTGTGTTTTGATCGGGAAGCTATCGCGGAAGCGTATAAGTGATCGGGTGTGTTCGGTTCTCCTCGCGACTTGATCCTCGCTCCGGGACTTTCAACGAATGCGTACCTGGCACCATTACACAAATAATGGTTAGTGAGATTACCAATAATGCATTTACTATAGAAGAAGTGTCATTAAGACCCGGTTTTGGATATAACCATTAGTAAAACTTTAAAATTTCTAAAATGCCCTTACAGGCAACGAATCCAATTTAGCCGCCCGTAGACGACACTACTTGGTTTAATCCCAATGTTTTTAACGATTAACTTGTTCAAAAGGCTGTAAGCCCTTATGGACTTAGTTTTCCATCAATTCCAATATTTCCTCGCTATTAGTCATTGTTAGGCGCATTAGCGCGCATAGGACATAATTATGTAAACGACTTACCGATTTGGCACCCACACTTCATGTGGGTGGTTTTCATACACGTACTACTTCGCCCAAGGCATTTATTTAACTACTGACTTACCAGATAGCGTTGTTCCATTCCAAACCTTGATAACTCTTGTCCATAATACTTGGCATCATGTGCCTCATTCCCAAATGTTCACCTGTGGATGACTTCCTCGATAAACATTAGAATTTAGGTTTCGAATGGTGACACATCACCATTTGACCCATTTGTATATTTTAAAACTCCATGCTTGATATATAAGTGTTAAGTACCGGGTCCCAATGGTGAGAACATCGCCACTTGACCCGTTCATGAGTTGCACACTTCGGATGCAACACTAACTTTGTTACTTACCATACACTATTTCTATTCTAGTCTAACATGAATGAACCCAATTAAGGTGTTTTGCCTTGTTTCCATATATGTCGACTCTTTAATCGTCATAATCAAGTTATAGCCTACCTCTTCAAGATTTACCACGTTTAATATATTTCATTTCTTGGGTGCACATGTCACCTCATTGATTATCATAAGGTAGTTTATACATAAAATTTATATGTTTAGGCCCTATTAGTGGCTTTTGCCACTCGGGGTCCTACCTTTCTCCCATAACTAAGTCTAAAAGATTAACACGCAATGCATAAGTCATGATATTTAGTATAATAACGTAAGCAACACTTACCTTGTATCCTTGCGAGCTTCATGCTTGTACTTGTATTTGTTCGACCCGTTCCTTTCCAAGCTCCTACCTAAGCTTGTCAGAGTCAAACTACCACATTGTATCCACAAGATGATTAGATTAGTCAACCATTAACATGACTATCACACCTTATGAATTCACACACACTTCTTCATCAAAGCATGCTATATAATAAACAACTAGTTTTTGTTTTATGAATATTTCCATTCACTAACCGTTTGACCCGTTAGTGAAGTTACATATAAAAAAACTAGGTAATAAATGGTTTTGAATGCTTTAAGTATATCACATAAGTTGCTCTATGTCCTAAGAATCAACACTTCATGCCCAAAGCAAGTATGTATATGATCTTATGCCCCTTTTTGATTAATAACAACATTAATAATGTGCAGCGATTTTCTATACAGCTGCTGTATTTGACCCTTTTGACCCATTTAAAATCCGAATTAGTTGAACATGTTCAAAGATGGATTGTGCTTCGTGCAAAGACCTTTCCAGGCGTATAAAGAACACCTCCTAACGATTTTTCTATGATTTTATACGAATATTTTAAGATCAGGTCAGCAACTATATTTTCATTTTTCACAGCTTTCAAAGCTTCTGCCCAGCTGTTCTAATTCACCTTTTTGACCCGTTTAACAACTATATAATCTTCATATGATCAAAAACAGCAAGAATTTACTCGATAAGCTTTCCGAAAAGGTATAGAACACTCAAATCGGATAAACGGTTGATTTTATATGATTTTCTTAAGATTAATCAAAATCTATATAAAAGCTACGAAAATCATGTTTAGAGTCCTTTCAAGTTCGGCTTCCCTAGCTTTCAATCTCGACACCTATTTCATGATTATTACACCTAGTGCTTAGTTGTGCGTTCATGGCATATGACACCATATGATTCATAAATGTTCATGTTTATGCATCACTAGCAAGCACACAAGTTTAACAAGTTTCACACAATTAGTTTCTTTTTCAAGCATTTCATCAAACACCTTATGTGCTTAAGTTTCCCAAAACTAAGATCATGACTAATATTATTCTACCTTTACCAATCATCAATTAACCACAATTTGGTTACTAATAAGAACCAACATCATCATCATCTAGTGCAACTAAGCAAGTGCAATCAAACAAATCACCTCTAAACCATTAGGGATGATCAAACATTACACATAACTCCTCAATTTCATAAACTTAACCTAATTGAGCCAAAACCCACTTTATGTTAAGTATGAACATAATCAATTACACATCTAAAATGTGATTCATAACCGATTTATACATGATTGAGGCTCCCTAAAGCTAGAGATACCTCTAACAATCTATAACCTCACGTTTTAACAACACCCTTGATTTTCACTATAATCAAGCATGAACATAACATCAAATTTAGCCAAATTAAAGGTACCTTGTTGTGTATTAGACTTAGAGGATCTGAATTTTAGCTAATGCAGTGAAAACCCCCTTGATTTGGCCTTGAATTGAGCTTGTTCTTGATTTAGGGTTTGTGGGTGAAGGAGACCCACTCTCCTGATGATTTTCGACACATACACACACAAAGTGTGTGTTCTTATCTTTTTTTTTTTTTTTTAACTTAATTAATAAAACACAAGTTTAGCATATTGGCAACTATGGTCCCTCAAGTTCCAATTTCCATGTTTATTATTAAATTCACTTTGTTACTTATTAATTATGCATAACGATGTATTTAGGCGAAACTAAATTTCGGGGTGTTACAAGTCTACCCCCCTTAAAGAGGTTTCGTCCTCGAAACCTTTCTCTTGTAATTTCTTTGGTCCAACTCAAGAGCTTAACCTCTCTATATTGAATTGAGCATCGCTCATCCGTTTGTCAACTTATGCATCATGATTAATTTTGTGCTATATGTCTAGGGTTATCACCCCTTTACTCGGCTTCCTTAACTTTTCGATTATTATAGGAAAGCCTCAACTTTCGTATCATTATTTTGAGTCACACTACTCTTTTATTTAACTAGATGTTATTTCTTTCCGTAATATCTTCAAACATACCCCTACCGGGTATTCTAGCTACTCATGTATTCCTCATAGACCCGCCTTAGCATCGTAGGCTATCCCCCGTCTACTATTATCCCGAAGGATGTAATGATTTAAGGGTTCGTTCTATCATGCGCCTTATGGCATCTACTGTGTTACTCAATTGTAGTATGCATATGTATACATGCCTATGAATTTATTAACAACGAGTAACTTGTCTTGGTTTCCAAGATTAACCCGGCTTTTAAACCTAACTGTTTTCTAATCCCTTAGATCTATCTATTGGGTTCCACCCACCCTTCGTGATTGTTGTGGGAATCGTTACCGGTTTCCCACCTTTTACCCAGCCAATTTGCTGGACTCCCTGTTTCAAGTATTGCATTCTAAGGTATGATCCATTATGGTTCACCCCCCTTTTTATTTTATTTTATTATTTTATTTTATTATTATTATTATTTTTTTTTTTTAACCTCACGCCAAGTGAGATATCCAGATTACTATGCTCGGGCTCACCCGTAACATATCTAATTTGTGTCCGACAATTTGAACTTGGGTTTTCCCCCAAATTCCTGTTTTGCTAACTCGGTTGGTAGTCATTGCCCCCAACCGACCCGTTTAAGGACTTTTGAATTTCATATTTCAAATCGTTTATAAATTTAGAATGCTTAGTTTCTAAAAGTCCTTTGTCTGATTACCGATCTCAATATAAATTGAGGTCGGTTTTCTTTTCATAAAACACAGTGTAGATTGGTCATTACAACGTATTGTAACGACCAATCTCCTGTTATCACGGTTTGCATCTGATTGTAATAACTATCCAACTGTTATCATAATTTGCTTTAAATTTACCAGCGATACAATCTAATGTTATTGCAGTTTACTCTTTTTCATCCTTAACCCGAGGGTTGAATGATTTACTGATTTATCACGGCCTAAGCCCGCTCTTTATGATCATGCTTTTTGCACTTTTATTCAACCAAGTTCATGACTTTGATTAAGAGTGCAACTGCCTTGGTCTCTACAACCCGCTCGGGATTGCTTATACCTTGGCTTATTAGTGTATAATTTTGTCACTGACACGAAAGTCCAGTTGACCCATGGGTTTATCACGACCCATGTCTGTTGTTTATGATTTATCAACCAAAACCATAGTTATGATTGATTTACTGAATCAATACCTCGGCCTCTACGATCCCCACGGGTCGTTTATACCTTGGTTTTTTTTTTTTTTTTTTTTTTTTACCCTTTTGTTTATCATGGCCCTTCGAACCATATTCAACTAATCCATGATTGTCCCGACACCTCACACTTACTTAGACCTTGTTACATAGGTTGTATATGTATCAATTGTAAGAAACCCACAGTATCATATGTTTAACACTTACCTGGCCAGGGTAAGCAATCCGCATATGGTACACATGGACTTGTTATAATTAGTACATCACATCCTATGTACGCAAAGCTTCAGCTCATGCTTGTGTCTCTTATTTTATTTGGTAAAAACCCTTCCTTGATAATTTATTCAATGTTAGGTTTTTACCTTCATTCATTAAGTTTTAATAAGCTTTGTGTGATTACACTCATTGGTATGATCACAATGCCTTTCTAGCACCCCTCGATTTTAAGCATTAGTTTGGGATGATTACCCCCATCCCGATTTCGATGTTTGAGTTACCTTTGTGTATTGATTGTTCACTATCGCGAACAATGCACATTTACCATTTTGTTTATTGCTTCCGTATGCAATTACCACTCTTCGGGTGATAATTGCATACTAATGCACCTACTAAGATTTTGAGCGTGTACCTGTTTGATACTTGCCCGCAGGTTTCCGTTTTGTTATTGATCCATTGGTCTGAATCATTTCTTGACTTGGTCATTAGTGAGCATGCTATCAGCCGTGCTCTCGAGCCTTCTACCACCTCATTTGGTGAATCATTCGATCCTATCTCGATCAAAAAAATGTTTTCATCCCTGTCAAATTTAAAATTCCAATTGATTAGTAGCATGACATGTCGATATTAGTATGCATCATTACAGTAATATTGTTCGAATTCTTGTTACACAAGAATTTCGTTGCCCGAATAAATCTTTGGATAGGCTTCATGCCACCCTACCATTTCCTCACCAAGATGTTGTGATAGCATGTATCTACACCATATCACTATTGATCATATATGACAATCCCTGATCAAACCGGATTGTTATTGTAAATATTATTTACCGGATTCCTTGATCAAGCCCCAGACCGAACACCCTTCAACACTTGAGCGCACAGTTTGAGTCCAAGTATCCTTCTCGACACTCGGATCCCTCAAACCAATGGCTCTGATACCACTTGTAAGACCCTAACCCGTAAACTTGTGATTAGCATTTAAACTTCCGAGTTTAGGCCTTAATTAAAAATCACTCCCGATTAAAACTTTAATCTTTATAACTTCGACCCATTTAACAAAGACTTTGATTTAATAGAAACATTCCACTTTACATTCATAAGTATTTCAAACCTATAATAAGGTTTGTGTTTTGATCGGGAAGCTATCGCGGAAGCGTATAAGTGATCGGGTGTGTTCGGTTCTCCTCGCGACTTGATCCTCGCTCCGGGACTTTCAACGAATGCGTACCTGGCACCATTACACAAATAATGGTTAGTGAGATTACCAATAATGCATTTACTATAGAAGAAGTGTCATTATGACCCGGTTTTGGATATAACCATTAGTAAAACTTTAAAATTTCTAAAATGCCCTTACAGGCAACGAATCCAATTTAGCCGCCCGTAGACGACACTACTTGGTTTAATCCCAATGTTTTTAACGATTAACTTGTTCAAAAGGCTGTAAGCCCTTATGGACTTAGTTTTCCATCAATTCCAATATTTCCTCGCTATTAGTCATTGTTAGGCGCATTAGCGCGCATAGGACATAATTATGTAAACGACTTACCGATTTGGCACCCACACTTCATGTGGGTGGTTTTCATACACGTACTACTTCGCCCAAGGCATTTATTTAACTACTGACTTACCAGATAGCGTTGTTCCATTCCAAACCTTGATAACTCTTGTCCATAATACTTGGCATCATGTGCCTCATTCCCAAATGTTCACCTGTGGATGACTTCCTCGATAAACATTAGAATTTAGGTTTCGAATGGTGACACATCACCATTTGACCCATTTGTATATTTTAAAACTCCATGCTTGATATATAAGTGTTAAGTACCGGGTCCCAATGGTGAGAACATCGCCACTTGACCCGTTCATGAGTTGCACACTTCGGATGCAACACTAACTTTGTTACTTACCATACACTATTTCTATTCTAGTCTAACATGAATGAACCCAATTAAGGTGTTTTGCCTTGTTTCCATATATGTCGACTCTTTAATCGTCATAATCAAGTTATAGCCTACCTCTTCAAGATTTACCACGTTTAATATATTTCATTTCTTGGGTGCACATGTCACCTCATTGATTATCATAAGGTAGTTTATACATAAAATTTATATGTTTAGGCCCTATTAGTGGCTTTTGCCACTCGGGGTCCTACCTTTCTCCCATAACTAAGTCTAAAAGATTAACACGCAATGCATAAGTCATGATATTTAGTATAATAACGTAAGCAACACTTACCTTGTATCCTTGCGAGCTTCATGCTTGTACTTGTATTTGTTCGACCCGTTCCTTTCCAAGCTCCTACCTAAGCTTGTCAGAGTCAAACTACCACATTGTATCCACAAGATGATTAGATTAGTCAACCATTAACATGACTATCACACCTTATGAATTCACACACACTTCTTCATCAAAGCATGCTATATAATAAACAACTAGTTTTTGTTTTATGAATATTTCCATTCACTAACCGTTTGACCCGTTAGTGAAGTTACATATAAAAAAACTAGGTAATAAATGGTTTTGAATGCTTTAAGTATATCACATAAGTTGCTCTATGTCCTAAGAATCAACACTTCATGCCCAAAGCAAGTATGTATATGATCTTATGCCCCTTTTTGATTAATAACAACATTAATAATGTGCAGCGATTTTCTATACAGCTGCTGTATTTGACCCTTTTGACCCATTTAAAATCCGAATTAGTTGAACATGTTCAAAGATGGATTGTGCTTCGTGCAAAGACCTTTCCAGGCGTATAAAGAACACCTCCTAACGATTTTTCTATGATTTTATACGAATATTTTAAGATCAGGTCAGCAACTATATTTTCATTTTTCACAGCTTTCAAAGCTTCTGCCCAGCTGTTCTAATTCACCTTTTTGACCCGTTTAACAACTATATAATCTTCATATGATCAAAAACAGCAAGAATTTACTCGATAAGCTTTCCGAAAAGGTATAGAACACTCAAATCGGATAAACGGTTGATTTTATATGATTTTCTTAAGATTAATCAAAATCTATATAAAAGCTACGAAAATCATGTTTAGAGTCCTTTCAAGTTCGGCTTCCCTAGCTTTCAATCTCGACACCTATTTCATGATTATTACACCTAGTGCTTAGTTGTGCGTTCATGGCATATGACACCATATGATTCATAAATGTTCATGTTTATGCATCACTAGCAAGCACACAAGTTTAACAAGTTTCACACAATTAGTTTCTTTTTCAAGCATTTCATCAAACACCTTATGTGCTTAAGTTTCCCAAAACTAAGATCATGACTAATATTATTCTACCTTTACCAATCATCAATTAACCACAATTTGGTTACTAATAAGAACCAACATCATCATCATCTAGTGCAACTAAGCAAATGCAATCAAACAAATCACCTCTAAACCATTAGGGATGATCAAACATTACACATAACTCCTCAATTTCATAAACTTAACCTAATTGAGCCAAAACCCACTTTATGTTAAGTATGAACATAATCAATTACACATCTAAAATGTGATTCATAACCGATTTATACATGATTGAGGCTCCCTAAAGCTAGAGATACCTCTAACAATCTATAACCTCACGTTTTAACAACACCCTTGATTTTCACTATAATCAAGCATGAACATAACATCAAATTTAGCCAAATTAAAGGTACCTTGTTGTGTATTAGACTTAGAGGATCTGAATTTTAGCTAATGCAGTGAAAACCCCCTTGATTTGGCCTTGAATTGAGCTTGTTCTTGATTTAGGGTTTGTGGGTGAAGGAGACCCACTCTCCTGATGATTTTCGACACATACACACACAAAGTGTGTGTTCTTATCTTTTTTTTTTTTTTTAACTTAATTAATAAAACACAAGTTTAGCATATTGGCAACTATGGTCCCTCAAGTTCCAATTTCCATGTTTATTATTAAATTCACTTTGTTACTTATTAATTATGCATAACGATGTATTTAGGCGAAACTAAATTTCGGGGTGTTACAGTTTGAGGAGTTTATGATGAATGAATCGATTCCTGATATTCCTGAAAAGGATATGGGAAGTCATTCAGATGATGTGCAGACTCCAGAAAACAATGAAGTTGAAATAGAAGATATTACTCATGAAGAGTTTCCCCAGTATTTCAGAAAAGAAGATGAGAATGAAGTATTTCCTGACTTCACAGAGATACCAAATAAGTCAGCTAAACAAAAAGCAAAGAAAAGAAGCGAAGAGTTTGTTGAGAAGGTGTTTGGTAATGAAAAGAAAGATTCTTCTAACCAGTCTGATGAGTTGAAGAATTATCTGAAGAAGTTGAAGGAGATGGATGAGAACCGACCCAAACCTGAAGCTCAAGGTAACTTTTATCGATTTCATAATGCCAAGTTCAAAGGCAGAGCTCTTGGGTGGACTTATCTAGGCAGACTGAAGTGTATTGCAGCGAAATGGGAAACCGGAATTCTGTATTTTAACAGATTCTGTGATTTGCTTACTCTACCGTACTGGGCGGTGAGAGATTTATGCAGATTCCCAATGTCAGGTGCCGAGGTAAATGGATCGCATGTCGGTTGGTGCGCAGACAAATTGGTTTGGGAAAGTCGCACAAGATGGAACAGGTTCAAGCCTCAATATCCACGTAGAAAAGTTCATAGGGATATTGATCCTCAAACCAATATGAAGCGTGTGACGTTGATATATAAAGCACCTAATGTGATGAGAAAGATACCGTTGATGCCAATGCCACAGCATTTTAGTGCTGATTTCATATTCTGGTATTACGATTGGAGGAAGGCAGAAGCAGTGATTGTGTTGAGGGATGGAAAGGATAAATACAAGCATGTACATGTATTTGATCCTATGTGGCTGATTAATTGCACATTCGAAGACATCATCATGTTGTTCTACAATCCGATATACTATGAACCCAACGACTTTGCTCAAGCAAGAAAGTATACTCAAGTTGTGGGAGTTTGTTTTGCATACGATATAAATGCAGGAAGCAACTTGGAGGGTAAACTTGGCAAGACTGTGAAGATCGCTAATGTGTCAAAGCCTGTGAAGAAAACATTCGAGCCGCCAATGACTTCTGAGCAGAAGAAGCAGCTCAGAATCAAACTGTTGAACAAGACGATGGACTATCAAAGAAAACTATCCAATCAATAGTCGAGGGGGAGTTTGTTGATGCGTTTTTGCGACTAAGGATTGGATATACTTGATTAACATGTGTTAGTAGATAGCCGAAGGTGATTCTGATGGGGCGAATGTAGATAATATGGGCGAAGGTGAACAGAACTGGGCGAAGGAAGATATGGACTGGGCGAATGTAGAATGGACAAGGACTGAAGAACACATTCGACCACTTGCAGTTGGCGAATGTGGAAAATGCTCACATTCGACCATCTGTAAGGGGCGAATGTGCAGAGCCTATAAATAGTTTTTGAGTTTTTGATTATGTAAGAGAGTTGTCATTTGTGTCCAGGTTCAGATCAGGTTTAGGAGTGTTTTTGAGAGATTATCTGTGTGTTTCTAGATTAACATAAACAGTTGTAAATGCTTATTGATTGAAAGTTAATCTATGAAAATGATATTGAAAATGATCTTGATTGTGTCGTGATTTGTATCTTATCAATTTGTTCAGATCTAGGGTTTCCGCACCTAGATTTGTGACTTGTATGATCGTGTAATCCTGTTTTAGATAAAATCCAACGCTCACACAATATCCGCTTTTGTTTCCGTATGGTGAGGATTGTTATAGAATAGATATTCCACATAGAAAAACAGAGGATTCAGAAACAAGTAAACGTCCGTATTGTACTATGCGAGAATTTTTTGCGTACCATGTTCAAGATAGGGTAGAGAAATTCTCATTGATTCTGAATGCTGGAAGACTATTTCAGCAATTTTTGGTTGATTCTTACACCATGATTGAAACTGAGCGACTTAACTTTGTACGTTATTCGCAAAGTGATCTTAGGTGTGACACATATGAGAATATTCAGAATCAGCATAAGGATGGTAATAAAGATTTTTCCAAGTCGGGTAAACGTGTAATACTACCGTCGTCGTTTACTGGTGGAGCTCGGTATATGATGCAAAATTACCTCGATGCAATAGCTCTATGTAAGTGGTACGGCTACCCAGATTTTTTTATTACTATTACATGTAACCCGAAATGGCCGGAGGTAAGAAGGTTTCTTAAGGATAAAACAGTTAAGTCGGAAGATAGGCCTGATATTTTATGCCGTATTTTTAAAATGAAGCTTGATACGTTCTTGAAAGATTTAAAGGAAAAGGCAGTTCTAGGAAAAGTTCAAGCAGGTATTTACTTAATCAATTTGAATTTGTCCATTTAAGTTAGTAGATTTGATAAATTATTAATGAAATTTATGCTTTTTAATTATTTGTTTTTTAATGAAAGTAAAATTTTTACTTTTTAATTCTCTGTTTTTAATGAAAGTAAATATTAAATTCCGGTTTTTTACCATGTGTTTCTTTGTTGAAGATTGCATCTATTATAATTGTTATTTTTTTTTTATCACTTCTCAAGTATGATAATAGATAGGCTTTAGCGTGTAACTCAAGTATTGTTATTTCCAATAGTTCATAAAAATACAATTATATTTATAAAAGCATAATATTCGTTCTACAATTATGTAATTGAAAATGTTTTTACTTTTCTTTTGTAGTTGTTTACACGGTGGAGTTTCAAAAACGTGGTCTTCCACATGCTCATATTTGCTTATTCATGGATGTTGATCACAAGCTTCCGACGGTTGACCATATAGAACCGTTTATATCTGCTGAGATTCCTGATAAAAGAGAAGATCCGGAATTGCATCTTCTTGTGAGTGAGTACATGATGCATGGTCCATGTGGAGAAGCTAATATGAAGTCTCCATGTATGCGTGACAGGAAATGCACGAAAAAGTTTCCAAAGAAGTTTTCACCTGAAACGTGCATTGATGCTAAAGGTTATCCGATATACAGGAGACGAGACTCGGGAAATTTTGTTCAGAAGGGTGATGTTCAGTTGGATAATAGATATGTTGTTCCATATAATAAGTATCTTTTAAAGAGATACCAAGCTCATATCAATGTAGAATGGTGCAACCAGGCAGCTTCTATCAAATATTTGTTCAAGTATATAAACAAAGGACCTGATAAAGCGTCTATGGCTATTGTACCGGATGATAAGCAAGATGTTTCTGATTTACCAACGGACGAGATAAAGGAATTTTATGATGTTAGATACATATCTGCATGTGAAGCATCATGGAGAATTTTTAAATTTGATGTTCATTACAGATATCCTTCTGTTACTCGACTTCCTTTTCATCTTCCAGGTCAACAGAACGTGGTATTTGGCGCAGAGGATCATGTTGATGATGTTTTAAAAAAAAGTTCTGTGGCTTCATCAATGTTTTTAGGCTGGATGAAGCTTAATGAAACTGATCCAGTTGCAAGAGAGCTTAGCTATGTGGAATTACCAACAAAGTTTGTGTGGAAACTTAAAAAACGTTGTTGGGAGACAAGGATTACAGGTCGTACAGTTGGTCGTGTTCATTTAGTTTCTCCCGCTCTTGGAGAGGCTTATTTTTTGAGGATTCTTCTTAACAAAGTCAAAGGACCGACATGCTTTGAGCATATTAGAAGTTATAATGGTGAAATATTTCCTACATTCAGAGATGCCTGCTTTGCACGTGGACTTCTAGATGATGATATGGAGTACATTGAGGCAATTAGAGAAGCAAATCTTAGCGGGGATGGTCGTTTTCTTCGTGCTTTGTTTGGAACAATGCTTTTGTGTAATACTCTTTCCAGACCTGATTATGTTTGGGAGAAAACATGGACGATTTTATCTGATGGAATTCTCTATGCACGGGAAAAGAATTCTAATGTTCGAGGTACCATCATAAACATTTAATAAAGCCGTCGTTTTAGTTAGAATATCACCTCATCGATTTCAATTAATACTTGCATATAACGTATTTTAATATTCATGTTGATTCCTGATTGTGTCCGTATTTTTTTTATATATTTAATGTTTTTTAAGCTATTGCATTTGTTTTTTTCATGCTTTAGATTTATCGCTTACCGAAGATCAGATAAAGAACTTGACTTTGGCTGAGATTGAAAAATTTATGCTACGAAATAACTCAAGTTTAAGGAGATTTCCATGTATGCCTTTTCCTGATGATCAATCAGTAGCTTCCGCTCAGAATCGTTTAATCAATGAGGAGTTGAATTATGATCGTACGGAATTAGTTAATGAATTTGACCCCATGTTTAACTCATTAACTGATGAACAGAGACAAATTTTTGATGAAATTATGAAAGCCGTGGATGGTCAGAAAGGGGGTATTTTCTTTGTTTATGGTTACGGTGGAACTGGAAAAACTTATTTATGGAAGACATTGTCAACGGCAATTCGAGGTAGAGGTGATATTGTGTTAAACGTTGCATCAAGTGGTATTGCATCTTTGCTACTGTCAGGAGGTAGGACCGCACATTCTCGCTTTTCTATTCCTATTAATGTTAATGAAGATTCACAATGTCATATCCCAGCAAACAGTGCTCTTGCTCATTTATTGAAAGAAACTAAATTGATCATATGGGACGAAGCTCCAATGATACATAAGCATGCAATTGAAGCTCTCGATAGGTCAATATCAGATTTATTCAATGGTGATGTTTCGTCAAATGCTGATACACCATTTGGAGGAAAAGTTTTTGTTTTTGGTGGCGATTTTAGACAAATTCTTCCTGTTGTTCCAAACGGAAGTAGGCAACAAATTGTTAATGCAGCTTTAAGCTCTTCTTATTTATGGAACAAATGTAAAGTGCTAAGGTTAACTAAGAACATGAGGCTGACCGTTGGATCTAATGAAGATTCACAATTAATGTTAATGAAGATTCACAATGTCATATCCCAGCAAACAGTGCTCTTGCTCATTTATTGAAAGAAACTAAATTGATCATATGGGACGAAGCTCCAATGATACATAAGCATGCAATTGAAGCTCTCGATAGGTCAATGTCAGATTTATTCAATGGTGATGTTTCGTCAAATGCTGATACACCATTTGGAGGAAAAGTTTTTGTTTTTGGTGGCGATTTTAGACAAATTCTTCCTGTTGTTCCAAACGGAAGTAGGCAACAAATTGTTAATGCAGCTTTAAGCTCTTCTTATTTATGGAACAAATGTAAAGTGCTAAGGTTAACTAAGAACATGAGGCTGACCGTTGGATCTAATACGAGTGATTTGAAAGAAACTGCATTGTTTGCAAAATGGTTGTTGGACATTGGTGAGGGGAAGGTTGGAGGTGATAACGATGGCGAAGCAATTATAGAAATTCCTGATGATCTGTTAATAAAGCCGTCATCTGATCCGATTGAAAGTCTAATAGAGTTTGTTTATCCAGATATTCTACAAAACTATAAAAATCCTGAATTCTTCCGTGAATGTGCAATTTTGGCTCCTAAAAATGAAGTGGTCCATGAGATTAATGATCGTTTGCTATCTATATTTCCTGGTGAAGCAAAAGAGTACTTGAGTGCGGATTGTCTTTGTCCGGATGAGAAGAGAAATGAAGAGATAAATGATGACATATACTCTCCGGATGTTCTAAATGGACTGAAAGCATCTGGGTTGCCTAATCATCGTTTGGTGTTGAAGGTTGGTGTTCCTGTTATGCTGCTAAGAAATATTGATCAACAGAATGGATTGTGCAATGGTACAAGACTACTAATTAAATCACTGGGTAAACGTGTTATAGAGGCTGAAATAATATCAGGAGGTACCATTGGAACCCGAACTTATATTCCAAGAATTACTATGATACCATCTGACAAAAAGATTCCATTGAAGTTCCAGAGAAGGCAGTTTCCCATATGTGTTTGCTTCGCAATGACGATAAATAAAAGTCAAGGACAATCACTTGCTCGAGTTGGTTTGTTTTTAAAACAACCTGTATTCACCCATGGACAGTTATATGTTGCTCTTTCAAGAGTAAAGAGTAGATCAGGAGCAAAATTACTAATTTTAGACGAAGATGATGAAGCTACGAATAAGACGACCAATGTTGTTTACAAAGAAGTCTTTAGACACTTAAAGTAATTGAATTTTCTTTCTATTGTATCACGAACGTCATTTTATTTATGTTTATTGATTTAATGAATTTGATAATTCGTTTTTACATATCATATAATAAAATCAATAATTCGTTTAATGAATTTGATAATTCGTTTTTAACATTAATAGGATAATTCGTTGCTTTAATTATTAGTGGATTATCATTAATTTGAAATACAATTATCTTATCACAAATTTGAAGTAAGTTTTAAAGGATAATGATTATATTCTCATCTTCTTATCTCTTTATCTATATGTTTTTTTAAAAAAATTGCATCATGTTTATTATAAATTGTCTAACAAAGTTATTACTTTGATACAAAGAATACCAAAGCCGAAGCTTGCACACAAGTTAGTCATTTAATCTTCACACGTGAATCCCCTGTAAGTCATACTTAAATTCAATTCTTTTACCTTCATTAAAATGTTGTACGATCTTTGATTACTGAAAATTCGTTAATTGTTAATTGTTAATGGTTATCGACGACAGTAGCAAAATATTAAGAGAAACTTTATCTTTTGAAAGTCTTGAGTTGACCTGATTAAAGCGTGGTTGTGTCCCCTTCTCCGTTCAAAAGCTCGCGCACGCAAAACTGATGCAGATTTTCATACATCTTCTTCCACTGCTGAACCATTTGCATCGCCCTTTCGCTATCTGCTTTTAATCTTTCTATCTCCATTTCAGAAGCTCCACAAGAACCACGTTGCTGATGGCAAAATATACAAAATTAAGTTGCTTAATTGGTGATTTGAATTACATATAATTTCGGCTAAAGTTTATCTCATTTGTTGATCATTAAATTTGAATTTTAATATGAGCAGATCTTTGTTATTATATGGTCTAATGTCTTCATTGTAACACTTAAAGCCTTTGTTGTTTTAATAATATTAACGTCCATTGAAGCTATAATTGAAACGTTAATTGTGTGAATAATGTCGCAACATAACTTTCGCTTAATAAATTCCCATTTTTTTTACATTAGTATGTTGTCTACGCCTTGATGTTCGATATTGTTTTATAACATTATAAATGTTTTCATATGTATACAGGTTGAAAAGATGCTTCCATCGTTTTATATAGAGCTAATTAACGTTGTGGCACACTTTATGGTATTACAAAATCTATGATTATTCATTGTTTAAAATTTTTATTATGGACATTATATGTTATTTTTTGATATGTTTGACATAAATGCAGGTCTTACCGTCTTGGTTTTTCACTCAGTATCTTCAAAGTATTTGTTGTAACGTTGTTATACAAGTTGATGCTAATAAGTCTTACAAAATACGTGTATCCAAAAGAGATGGTGAACCGGTATTCTCCGAAGGTTGGAAGACGATGATTGAGGATCTACAACTTAATCAGGGAGATTTATTAGTTTTTAACCCGTATGATATGCATACGTATCAGCTTGACGTTTTTCCTCTTGGAATTGAATGGAATAGCTTGGATGATTGTCGAAGGAACAACATGAATATCACTGCTGCAGCTTTAGATAAAGATAAACGACATGTTGCGTTATTTGCACATCGCGTTTATCAAGATACACCGTACTTCTTGGTATTGTTTGTTTTAATTAGCTAAAGAATATACTTATTTTGTTCATACGATGTTAATTATTCTTTATCTGTGTGCAGATTATTCCTGAGTTATTTGCCAAAAACATGAAGTACGATAAACTGGAAAACAAGGATGTTTCAGTTTTTCTGAATGATGTTATTGAGAAGAAAGTGAGGCTGGAAAAATTTGATAAACAGTTTGTGTTTATTAATGGTTGGTCAGAATTATTCAAAAGCTTGCCTTTGGTTCCATACTTGATTGTATGTCATCAGGTTGATTCCCAAAAGATTAAGCTTACCATTTTTGTTGAGGATGGTTATCAATTTATAATTTCGAAAGAAAAAGTTCCTCATGTTACGGACAGAAATATAGGATATGTCCGGTTTGAAAACATGATATCTACATTAAATGCCAACAAAGTTTATCATGAGTTCATCATAATTGCTCGAAACCGCCTTGTGAGTATTTTTTTTTTGCTGTTTATATTATCAATATTACTAATTTATTCAAAAACTTAATATATTTTTATGTTAATTTAGAATTCATTATAAATCATTATATGTTTGCATTATGTAGCGTCTTCCAAGGAGAATTGTTAAGATGGCGGAATTTGAAAAAAACAGTCTCATTACTGTAAGGAATCTTCAAGGTACTCAATGTATAATGTCGCTTCGTAAGGAAATGTCAAATGGAGAAATTAGATTTGCTATACAAGATTGGGGTGATTGGTTGAAGGTAAATGAAATAGCAAATGGTGATTTTGCCACTTTTAGGTACTTCAACACAGAAGGTGTGCTTATACTAACTTCAGTTTCCAAAATGAAGAAACGTGAAAGTAAGAAGCGCAAGGCCAAAAGAAAATTTTCATATGTTTGATATTACGTCGTATTTCTTTTTGCATTTTTTTTATTTTAATTGTTTTTTTTAATATTGGCTACTATGTGAACTTAGCAATACAGCTATGACATTTTGTTTGGTTTTATTTTTTCATGGTACTTAATTGTTTGTTTTTGTATTGTATTTAAATATTATGTTGGATATATTGACAAAAGTATCAAAAAGTTAATTAAATCGCAAAACTAACATATTTATACAAATAACTTTTAGTCAAACCCCTTGGTATAAGTTGTTAAAAGTTATATTAACACTCCTTAGTATAAATAGATAGATAGAAATCATGTCAATTCATTTAGAAAATATTTGTTAATGTTAATATGCCAATAATCAATTATCATTGTAACTTTCTTCCTCTGTATAATAACTTATATTTATTATGAACAATAACGTAGCGAAACCCGTGCATCGCACGGGTACTAAACTAGTATGGATATATATAATCTTTGGCGGCACATTATATGGAGCAGAAATTCATTCAACAAATTGCAACAATTCATTCAATCGAAAAAACAAAGAATTGCAATTCAATCGCACAAAGACAAAAAGGGGACCGGCCATAAGCGGTGACGAGCGGAAGGGCACGGAAGGAGAAAAGGCCACGGGCACGTTAAAGATCAATAGCCAGCGAGCCTTGGGTTAGGTTTAGTTTTCGTTTATTATTTTTATAGACATGGTTAAAACTATTTTTATTTATTTTGTGATGTTTATAAAGATTATGAACTAAATATTTTATGGTTGCTTAGGTTTATGAACTACACACGTTATTTGCAGTTTTTAATGATTCTTGGTTTTTAAGTTGATGTGTAGGATTACATGATTTTAATTTTATTGTTGGATTTGATATATGTGTGTTGGTGTTATTTTTATTTGAAGTTTGTTTATTGGTTTTGTGGAGCTAGGCATGTAGAGATACCCCCTAGGTCTTGAAATCAATCTAGTTCGTCAACTTAGGTTAGCGTGCTAGTATTTGGAGTTGGAGTACGACACAAGTATAACAAACTAATATAATAAATTAACTAAGACGTGCAGTCCATTCTTGAGGGTGAGAAATCTAACTCGAGATTGCTAGGTAACTAACTAGGCATTGTTCGGTAGCTGGCAAGCGCTAGGGCGGGAGTCGCTACTTGTCCGTGTTTAGAGTTTTCCTAGGTTTTCTTCAGTAGAGTTTAAGTCTGCTTCATAGTTTGAGGGTTTTAATCCAGGAGAGGTTTTAATCTGATTTCTGTGGGATTTTGGTACGCTAGGGCGATCCGGATCCATCTTAGCATTTCTACACTTGTCCCGCCTTGAGTCTAGTGAGCTATCTTTGACAGGAGGTTTATTAGATAAGAATAGGGTCTCAAGTTAATTACCAGATTCATGATTTATTGCTAGTGTCTAGGGATTTTACCTAAGTAACCTGCCTTCTTCCTATCTGATTTCTCCAAGTTCCTAGGTTCGTATAAGCATTTTGAGGTTATTTCATTTATATTTAGTTTCTTCTAAGTTTTTAATTATTAGTTTAACACCCCCCATTTAAGTATATATTTATTTAGGCTAGTATTTGGTAGAGGTTGTGATCTAGAGTTGCATTCGCGTCTTTGGGTTCGATACTCGGTCTTATCTGTTTACTGCTTTGCGACCGGAAAACTTGCCGTGCGTGTGTAGTTTTTAGGTGAGTCGTTTTAATTAAAACTTGTGTTATTTTTATATATACATTTACACACATCAAGTTTTTGGCGCCGTTGCCGGGGACGCAATTGGCACTCTTGAGAATTATCCAATCCGTTTCTGGTCTACTATTTTGTGAATAATTTTTGTTTTTATTTTTCATTTTTTCTTCTTATTATTATTTTTGATTCATAATAAATAATTTTTTTTTATCATGTGCGAGATCTGCGGAGGACCCCATTTTACCATAAGATGCCCTCATTCATATTCATCGGGGTATTCCACGGATTATTATTCTAACACGTATTTGCAGCCGCAGCCATATCAGTCATACCAGCCTTCATACCCGCAGGCTAACCGGTGGTTTAACCCTGCAACATCTGAGTCACTAGATAGAATAAAAAGTCGACCTGATCGTCTACAAGCTAAGATGTATGAGGAAAGGCATGGTGGGAGCTCGTCAGAGTATCCACCTAGCCAACATTTTTATCAACATCCCGATTATCGGGATGTCTCGTCTCACACTAGACCCGATTTTGCCGCCTTACTTGCTAAACAACAGCTCATGCTCGAGGATATCGATTCTTTGCTATCCAAGCGCACCGACTCTTTGAGGGAACAAGATGCGGCACTTAAAAGGCTAGAGGCTCAGGTGGATGAACTGAAGACCATAATGGACGTTGAAGTCCCACCTTCAGTTCAGCAGGTTAATTTCACATATGATGACCCAGACGAGATGGTAACACTTACATCACCTGATTGTATTAGGCCCGTTGCTGAAACTGTTTGTCCTTACTCATCTGATTCTGTGCATGATTTAACTGACACATATGATTCTTTACACTTGTCTTGTGAGGATGATATTTTGCAAGATTCAGGGTTAGAGCCAGAGACCATAATGGACGCCTTAGTCCCACCTTTGGTTCAGCAGGATGAGCAGCCTTGCCAGATCTCTAGTTCAGCAGCATATCCTTGGGGGGCAGATGTCTGGAGGGAGGCTGAGGAAGATATGGATTTTTCAGAATCCACAGGTTGGCTGTTTGAGGAAGAAGTGGTGGAAGAGGAAGACACCACTGACCTGCTTGAAGAAGCAGCTGATGGAGAAGCAGAGTTTGGTGACGAGTTGGTTGATTTGACAGCTCCAGAAGTGGATAAAGATTTTGAACAAGTGTCACCAAACAAGGAAGATGAGAAAGAAGCAGTGGTGGAAGAAGAAGAAGAACACCACAGCCGGCCCGTGCAGGCATTGCATATTACACTATTACTAGTGCCACCACCATGGCCACCACCACGGGAGAAGGCGAAGAGGCACCTGGACCGACACAGGGTGAGGGTCAGGAGTTGCAGAGACAACAAGTCCCCTCACTACATGCCAAGAATTAGGTTTGGTCCAGGTAAATTTAAATATTGGTGGCCCGACCCATTTATATTCGATAAAATATTTTTAAATTCCACTAATGTAATTTTTCTAAATAATATGGACCGGGTGGAATTAAATGGGTTGGATCGGGTCCAGATAAAAGAGAAGCCCCTGATTAAGTTTAAATGTGGGGAGACTCTGTAGAGTTTGTAAATTTATATTTATACCTATTTTTTTTTCTAGCTTTTCATTTTTTTTATTTGTGGTCTGTCAATCGGTAGTGGTTCATAGGTTTTTATTTTTTATTTTTTATTTTTTGTGTCTTTGAGTCTGTTTGCAGGTTTGCGTGTTTGCTTAGGTAGAGGAAATTTCACCATGAGTGGATCCCATGTATTTATCTTTATATATTTTATGATTGGGAGTTTTGATAGAGGTTTGGGTAATAAAAGATATTTTTTCTAAAAAAAAAAAAAAATTAATTAACTTTCTGTGAAAAAAGATTTTTCACGTAATGTGAGGAGTCTGGGCTGACCTGTTCGCCTTATGCGACCGGCTATTACCCCGGAAAGTTATATTTTTTCTCTTGCAACGCGTGTTGTGATCACCAGTGTCCTTCATGTTGAGCGAGAACCAGATTTTTTTTTTCTTTTCTACCCATTTGGTTCTACCACCATTCACCGCCATTTTGCCACGCAGGTACGTTTTCTTGTTTGTTGTTAAATTATGAGTCTAAGTTAGTAGTTTGAGTCTTTTTATTTTTGTGTGGTTCGGTATTATGCTCGGGTTTTGTTTGTTTTGTTTTGCGCAGGTTTGGATTGCACCACCCGTACTCAATCTCCATTCGGGTGATTCTGGACCTGTACGTTATATTGAAGCAACCCGAGAGTTTACCATTGTGTCAGAGCCGATCGCGACCAAAATGCTATACGATCGAGCTGGATTGGACTAGAGCTTACGAAGAAAAATTAACCAGCTAAGTCCTTTTCAATTTGCCCTCGTCTTTTTATTTTTGTATTCGGAATTTTTTTTTATTAGTTTTTGTTTTGAGTCGTTTTCTATTCCTACATTGAGGGCAATGTAGAGTTTAAGTGTGGGGATGGGAAACTGTCGTTTAATCTGTATATAAAGTCATTTAAAAAAAAACGAAAAAAAAATTGAAAAAAAAAAATAGTCCCTGATTTTGAAGTTTGCATTATATAAAATATGGAAAATGATAGGTAAAGTTAGGTGTCCGGTTTTCAAATAGTATGTATAATAAGAGATTAAAATTGATTGAAAACGTGTCTGATTTGGGATATGTGGGTAGGCTCGGCCGGTAGAAAGGTTTCCTTTGAAAAGTAATAAATTAATTATGTTAGGCTATTTTGTGGGTTCTCATCTAGGAGAAACGAGGAGACCGAAACCGCCAAAAATAGTATAAGAAGCACCGTTATAAGTAGAAAACCGTTAGAATTTCTAATCACTTTAAAATAAAATTAGAAATCAAAGCAAAATTGCTGAAGCTTAAAGTGCCTGGCCACTGGGATAGCGACTTGGATTGGTCACACCCTCTGAGTTAAGTATGCTGAGATGAAAAAAAAAATGTTGAAGCTTAAGGTGCCTGGCCACTGGGATAGCGACTTGGATTGGTCACATCCTCTGAGTTAAGTATGTCAAAAAAAAAAAAAAAAGTGATTTTAAATTCTCTTGGTTTTCTACATAAGACGGTTGGGAAATGGTCAATTGGTCGTTCCTTTAGCTTCATAAGCTTGAGGCGGGATTAGGAGGAACTGTGGCTTCCTTCGAGTGAGACCCTAGATAGACTAATCAACATGAACTTAACATAAATAAAAAGGGGCTTGGAAACCGGTGTGGGTTTAAGAGGATCAATATACCTGCAATCGCAATCAACACGTTAGTAGATTATTAATTAAGTAACCTATGTTTTGAAACTGGATGTAAACCTAACTGTGATTCCATAGCATAATTCTTTTTCAGGGACGAAAAAGAGATAAGTGTGGGGATATTTGATGTATTGTAAAATACATCTATTTCCAGTGTAAAGTTTGTGTAATTTTTGAGTCGTTTAGATAGTACTTTTATTAGTTTTAAGGTTGTATCGGTCTATTTTATTTAGTATAGGTTTTTATAGATTTTTATTAGTTTTAGTTATTTTTTAGCACTTATTTATTTATTTTATATTTTGGTAGGTGTTCGAATGGACGTTGAAGCGTAAACGAGAAACTTTTGTCAAGTTAAGAACACCCGAGTCGAGATCACGGTGTCATAATACTGTATATATATAATAGTATACTATATAACAATATTAATAATTAATAATAATATATAAAAAAAAAAAGCAATTAGTTGGGCCATGGCCCAACCTAAACAAAACAACATTCAAAAAAAAGGTCGGTCAAATTAATATGGATATATATAATCTTTGGCGGCACATTATATGGAGCAGAAATTCATTCAACAAATTGCAACAATTCATTCAATCGAAAAAACAAAGAATTGCAATTCAATCGCACAAAGACAAAAAGGGGACCGGCCATAAGCGGTGACGAGCGGAAGGGCACGGAAGGAGAAAAGGCCACGGGCACGTTAAAGATCAATAGCCAGCGAGCCTTGGGTTAGGTTTAGTTTTCGTTTATTATTTTTATAGACATGGTTAAAACTATTTTTATTTATTTTGTGATGTTTATAAAGATTATGAACTAAATATTTTATGGTTGCTTAGGTTTATGAACTACACACGTTATTTGCAGTTTTTAATGATTCTTGGTTTTTAAGTTGATGTGTAGGATTACATGATTTTAATTTTATTGTTGGATTTGATATATGTGTGTTGGTGTTATTTTTATTTGAAGTTTGTTTATTGGTTTTGTGGAGCTAGGCATGTAGAGATACCCCCTAGGTCTTGAAATCAATCTAGTTCGTCAACTTAGGTTAGCGTGCTAGTATTTGGAGTTGGAGTACGACACAAGTATAACAAACTAATATAATAAATTAACTAAGACGTGCAGTCCATTCTTGAGGGTGAGAAATCTAACTCGAGATTGCTAGGTAACTAACTAGGCATTGTTCGGTAGCTGGCAAGCGCTAGGGCGGGAGTCGCTACTTGTCCGTGTTTAGAGTTTTCCTAGGTTTTCTTCAGTAGAGTTTAAGTCTGCTTCATAGTTTGAGGGTTTTAATCCAGGAGAGGTTTTAATCTGATTTCTGTGGGATTTTGGTACGCTAGGGCGATCCGGATCCATCTTAGCATTTCTACACTTGTCCTGCCTTGAGTCTAGTGAGCTATCTTTGACAGGAGGTTTATTAGATAAGAATAGGGTCTCAAGTTAATTACCAGATTCATGATTTATTGCTAGTGTCTAGGGATTTTACCTAAGTAACCAGCCTTCTTCCTATCTGATTTCTCCAAGTTCCTAGGTTCGTATAAGCATTTTGAGGTTATTTCATTTATATTTAGTTTCTTCTAAGTTTTTAATTATTAGTTTAACACCCCCCATTTAAGTATATATTTATTTAGGCTAGTATTTGGTAGAGGTTGTGATCTAGAGTTGCATTCGCGTCTTTGGGTTCGATACTCGGTCTTATCTGTTTACTGCTTTGCGACCGGTACACTTGCCGTGCGTGTGTAGTTTTTAGGTGAGTCGTTTTAATTAAAACTTGTGTTATTTTTATATATACATTTACACACATCAGGCTCCTTGGTGCCGGTTTTTAATTGCTTCCCACATCTCCTTGGCCGTAGTCAGGTTTCCGATCTGGAGCACCAAATCTTCGGCTATTCCTTGGAATAGAAGTGCTATCGCAATGTTGTTTTTCTTCGCGTTAGCAACTGTCCCTGGTTCTATCATCTCCCAAACACTGTTAACGTTCAGGATTACCTTCATCTTCATTGCCAAAACCGTATAGTTCACCGGAGTTAACAGTGGGATTTGGATAGATGTCGTGTTGTGGTCTTTGGCTGTAACGATCTGTCGATTAGCATCGTCTTCCATTGTAAACGATTTATGCGCGACACGTCTTCTTCTGCCGCAGCCTGCTTTTGATCAGACTAAACCCGTCGCTAAGATCCTTCCAATCGCAGATCACTTTTGTCGATCGGTTCTTGTCTAGCCGGACTTGCTGATCGTTATCGAACGTATTGTTACCCAACCCTGAGCTTTGATACCAATTGTTAGAAATTAGTACCAAAGACACACTTGAATTAAGCCAAAACTTGTTTCTTATTATTTGATGTGATATATGACTTACAAAACTTCCATCTATTTATAAGCCTTTATTCCTTGTCCACCAAGGAACTATGATAATCTAGAAACTTCTTTGACTTAACCTAGGAAATCTATCTCTAAAACCTAGTTTACAAGATTGACAACTATGTCCTTCTACTTACCAAACCTTGCATTACAAGATTAATTTATCATAGTTCAGTGAAAATCTTTGTACAACCCTAACCTAGCGGTCCCAAGTTCGAATCCCTACCCACACACCGGTGTCCTCCTTGCCTAAGCTCAAACCGTCACGGAGAATTTTTTTGTGGTGTGTATGGATCGAACCTGTGACCTAACCCCAGAATGGGAACTCCTAAGCGAAGAACAATTTTGATGATGGGCTAACTTAGTTTATTTGATACGGTAATACAAAGATATCAATAGCAATAATCTTCGTAACCAGTTGCCTTAATAACTTAATCGACTCTCCAATCCAGTATAGCTCCTAATAAATTTATGAATCAAGTTAATAGACACCCAAAAAATCAAAACAAGATGACAACGATGATAAAAGAAATAAACTTTTTAAACTTCCACTCGTTCATCATAGATTGAGATGGGTAAAATAGTTTTGCTTGTCTCTTATAAAAAAACAATTAAATAACGTATTTTGAAATCAGACATTATTCTATACTAACATTTAGATTTAGAGTCTTGAGTTCAAGTTCAGTGGTAAGGCAAAGCCTTTTAATACACTAAAAGTGTAAGGTCTTAAGTTCAAGTCTCACACAAGAAGTAAGAAATTCGCATTTCAAAAAAAAAATTATATTTAGAGTCGACTCTTAGGACCAGTATGCACATGGTCCATGTCATTTGTCATTTTAGGTAGATTCTTATCTAGAGAATATCCATTGTCCCTGCTTTGAAATTTAATTACAAAATCGTTGGTTTTTTTTAGCGGTTAATGTTCTTTTTTTAGGCGGTTAATTATTTGTTTTGGGGCTTTTGTTTTTTTCTAATATATTGCTTTGGCAAAAAATTATTGGGCTACCAAGTATATTGCCTTGGCAATTATCAAATCTCAGACTACTATGTGAATGCAAGGTAATTTTTTTTGTCTTTACAAATGTAGGTGTCGGTAGAAATTCAAATTGGTTTGCATTTCGACGTAATTTTTTTTAAATGAGTCGATCGAATATAATACGTTATTATTAGACGGCATAAATTCGAGGTGCGCCCGCAACGCGGGGCTAAAACACTAGTTGTATATATAACAATTCTGATCCAAGAAAACACTGTAGCGAACGTCGTTTTCGCTACAGTGTTTTCTTGTTTATTTTTTTTTTATTTCAAAATAAAAAAACCTTTCAATTCCAATTTAATTACGAAAACGCCTTGCGAAATAAAAACCTTTATATTTATACGGTAATTACAAAAATGCTAGATCCTCTTTTTCAAGTGGTTTAGCCGCTTTGCTCGGCGCAACGCGCACCGGCGTACCGACAGAACAATACGTCTCTCTACGTTGTGTTATCCAATTAGCAGACCCTCGCAATTTCGTTTGTGTAACTCCGTTGTTCGTCGGAAAAATCTGTAGCTTTTCACAAATCGACGCCGGTTATGTTTCTACGCCGCGCTTAGCGCGGCGGTGTAATTTACTAGTTGTGAACAAATGTCTTTTTATGTGTTTACAGGCTTGTCCTAAAAAATCCTACGATTTAGGGAATTTTTAGAATTTTATTTAGTATTTATAAAATGAAATTAAATTATATTAAATTACATGATCATGAAATAAATGCTACTCAAGGTCAAAGCTTATAATTTTATTTAGTAGAGTTGTTCAAACTTCAAACATGAAAGAAAAATATCAAACCTTACACACATAAAAAAGGAAGAAAAGAAACACAACCATGTGAGTCGTAGTCTTTTGTGGTAGTTATGATTTTAGTATTACCCTACGTAACAAAGATGTGTTAAAGCTAAGGAATTATTTGGCATCACGTACCTTTGAGCTTTTGACTCATTCAATTTTGTGGAATATTTATTTTATCATTTCTTTTAATTACGAAATCCAATCAATAAATAGAATATAATATAATAAGATAGTGTTTAGTATGCATGAATTGAAAACAGAAGTGAATGGACTGTTGTAAGAGAATAAAATGCACTAATCACCTTTACAAACATTTCACTCTTTCTGAGAAAATGTTCACCTTGCCTTAATGTATCACTCTTAGAAGTGATCACCTTCTACGTACTCACTAATCTCAGTTGGTAGTTATCACCACCAGGGCCGGCTCTGAGGCAGGGCAGGGTGGTCGTCGGCTTAGGGCCTGACCCTCAAATGGGCCCGAACTTTTTAAAGAATACGGTCACCGGGATTATGCGGAAGTGGTCGATAGTCGTCGGAGAAGGGAAAGCTCACCGGAGAAGGTGTAGATCTTTACGAGTTCCATTATGACTTGATCCCGGCGAGTTTATGGGGGATGGGAAGTGGCTAATCGGATGAAAAGAAAAAAAAAATTAAGAGATGTGAAAATGGTGGTCAAAAGAACATCCACTGATATGGATCAGAGATGCAATGAAGATGAGAGTATTTTTATTTTTTTTTTTACTGATTTTTGAGTAGTGATTTGTGAACATAAAGTAGCTTCAAGATTTGGGAAATAATAATATTTGGTTTGACATACTACAAAGCCAGCTGGCTTCACCGTTTTTATTTTTATTATTATTTTTATATTTTATATACTTAAATACTTGTTTATATTTATTTAGGTTTAATTTGTATTTTGGGTCCATATGAATTAAGTCCATGGTTTTTTTTTTTCTAATTAATATCTCTTTATTTAACAATAGAGATGTTTTGACATTTCTTTTAAATTTTAATTTTTTTAATCATTAATATTTCATTCTAAATTTTATTTCGTAAACATAATATACTATATCTACAGTCTTTTATTCAAACATGGTTTGCAAAATGCCCTATGTATCATTGGTAGACAAAATTACTAATAATATTGACCCTTTCTTTAAAAACTTCTGGTTTCGCCACTGGGACCAGTCACCGGAATCCTTGGTCCTCTCTATCGAAACACACACAGAAAGTGTGTTTATGTGTCTCGTACGTTTGTTTTGTGCAGAAGAAGGAAAATCAAATAGATGACATAGTTCTGTGTTTTTTTTCCTTGAAATGGAGTTTGGGTGTGGCCCAAAAGTGAGGAAGCGGTGGGAATATTTCAGGGTGGTTTGGGCCCAAAAAAAATTTCGCCCTAGGCCCAAATAGTTTTTGCCGTTTTCGGAGACGACCCTGATCACCACCATCTCTATCATTAATAAACTTAGCGTTGCCCCTTACATAATTCTCACAACTCTATCTTTACGGGTTCACAAGATACAAGAATGAATGAATGTTTAGAGAAAAAGGGTAAGTGAAAAAGGTTACGGTTGACTTGTATTTATAAGCAAAACACAACAATCAAAGAGCTGTTAACTGGCAGCCTGACAGTCGATCCTACGATCGATATTATTGACCGTGGACCATCAAGTTTGTCTTTTGATTGCTTTTTAATTCTTAAACGTTATGCAACGACTATAAACAACTACCAATACCTTTTTTAACACACATATCTCTAATTTAAGTGTTATAAAATCATCCATGCCCAACCCATCAATCTTAGATATTTACTTTTTAAACATCGTCCATATGTTGTGCACTTTGTAACATATTTAGTCCCCAACCAATAAATCTAAAGGTTTCACCAGGTTCAAGCTAGAGACTAAATGCGTTATAAAGTGCAAACCATATGGACCATCCATGTATTTTTTTTTTTTTTTTTGAAATATAGGGACCAATCCAAAAATTTTAAAATAATAAATCAAAATCGACTATTAGGGGGGACGGGCACTACCCATAACTTTTTTCAACTTCACTGATTTCTATCAATCCTGCACTGCCACATCACTTCACTGATTCACTTCACTAAAACTGTTTTTTTGAGACATCACTTCACTGATTCGTTTATTTATTTTTCATTTAAATAAATAAATAAATACATATTTAAATTTATTTTTTTCACATGGTTTAAAAAACCATAGCTACCAAAGCATCAACCGTGTCACCTAATAGTCAGGAAATTTAATTTTTTTTCATTTATAACAGTAAAAAAACAAATTTGGCATTTAACCATGCCACCTAACGGTCTGGAAATTTAACACTTTACATGCTAAACCGTTTAAGTTTTTTTGTATATAAACACACCACACCACTGTGGTTAAAACACACATACACACCCACGGTTAAAACCTACACCCACACCGTTCAAACTAAAACAATGACGTGTTGGAATGAAGAAGAGGAAGAAATCGCCTTGGTGGTGTGCATTTAAGATGCCCAAAACGATTCTGTTCTACAACGCCAACGTCGTCAGGGCTCGGGGAGGGACATAGGTTCTGGAACCGTGTCCTAGCAGACTTCAACCAGCAGTCGATGTAAACGATCTCACCATCGAAAGCTTGCAGCGAAAATGGACCGATCTCAACAATAAATGTGATAGGTGGAGCACCCTCTACGACCGCACATTGAGGGAGCACCCCGGCATTGACGCGCGGAGTTGGCTATCGAGTTCACGCAGGTGGATTATGTGTCTCGACACCGCAACAGTTTCGACCATGTCAAGGCATGGTAACTGTTGCGTCAAGTTGCATCATCATCATCATCATCATCACCATACTCAGTTAATCTCACCTATAGCAAAGCTAAGGTATCGTCTAAGGAGGGTAAGATGTAGACAACCTTACCTTTACCCCTAAGAATAGAAAGGCTGCTTACAGTGAGACCCCCGGCTCGATGTGGTTTGGTATCAAGCTTTGGACATAAGGCACAGAACACTTAGCAATCGGGACAAACCCGATCGGTGCATGTACCCCCTTTGAATTTTGGCTATCCACGCCACCACATGATGCATGATTAACCGTCCGTTGTTTTTAACGTTATTTTCACGAAATTAGTAAAATAACGCTAAAACTAGTGCAACTTTACTTTTGCCCCCCAAGGGCAACTGTTGCGTTAAGTTTAAGTTTTTTTATTTATGTTTTAATATTTTGTATTTTTTATGTTTAATAATAATGTATTTATGTTTATTTTATTTAATTATGATTTTAAAAATAAAAAATCGTTAAAATTAAATGAAAATAAAATTCCAAAAATGGTACCCAAACGGTGAAGAAACTCACGGATGATGATCACGGACCCACTATTAGCACCATCGACGACACTGTTGCCGTGTTGATAGTAAGGTTACCGGGAGGTACCCGTAGTCGATATGGGTAACGCCCCGTCCCCTCTTACATTTCTATTTTGGTCTAGATATGAACGTGTTGAAATAGATATGTCATATGTATTGTGAGTCAATGTTTTCTACAGTTCGATGATATAGACATCTCATTTGCATCACTGAACGGTGGAAGTCTCTTTCAATCTACAAGCCAAAAAGAAAAATAAAAGGTGCAAAAGGAGAAAAAGTGAATTAAGAAAAAGAAAAATCGTAAACTAAATTATTTTTGATGGTTTTTAATTAGAAATTCGTTTATACTTGGAAAATTCGTGTGAGAATAACTTGACCAGTTTCTACGATTATAATGATATTACTAATAGATAATTTAAAACGTCAAATAAAGAATCTCTGATAATGCATATAAGCTTAAGCTTTCTAATGACGCATCCAAATAACCGAAAATGTTCTTCATTTAATGGATGTTGAGCGAGTCGTGTTTGCTAGCCGAACACACAATTTTACATGATAAGTGGGAGGGGCACTCTGAGAATATATTTTTTCTTTCACTGATTTTAAACAATTATGTACTGTCACATCACTTCACTAATTTACTTTACTGAAACACTTTTTTGAATGCAACACTCTACTAATTTTTTTTTTCATTTAAATGCAAGGGTCAAGTTATCCTACACAGTGTAACAAAAATAAGAAGGGTGAGAATGATACAAAAAACACAATAGATCACGAAATATGACACAATGAGCCACAAAATATAACACAATACCCAAAAATATAACACAATGCTGAAGAAAAAAGACACAATGAATTGCAAAAATGACACAATAATGAAAATAAGAAAAAGACACAATGCTACATAAAAGACACAATGATATAATGCAAATTCTACAAACCACAAGCTAAGATCCATAAAAACGAAAACCTAAAAATTAACACCGTAGGGTTCGATGAGACGGTTCCAATGTCGCTTGAATGAGTTCAATCGGAGTCCGTTTGATACCCTTCCTATGACTTCCTATTTTTCTTTCACTGTGTATTTGATCATAACCCTTAAATGCAAATCTAAACCTTTTTTTTAAAATTCACACGGAATTATAATTTACCACCTAACGTTCAGCACCTAATTAATTTCCATAAAGTGTTAAACCCAACACGGTCAAAAATATTTATTTGCATTAAAATCGGTCCTTTCTAATGTTAGTGCAAGTTTGTGACCATTGCTATGCAATTCAGTATATAGGCGTAGATAGAATAGTGTATAACGAATATAGTCACTGGGCGAACATGTGGTGACCCAGGCGAAGATGTGTAACTTCGTCTGAGGCCCAGTCCAGTGAGAATATTTCACCATAAGCCTATATATATGTGTGTTAGACTTAGGGTTTCTGGGAGAAGAGTTGCAACAGTTCTTAGGTGAAGACTATTGTGTGTGGTCTAGTCCAGGTTGGCCTGATGTTGAGCTCACCTCAGGCCGGCGTCCTATTCAACAACGTATGTATGTGTGTATGTATGAAGAATCTGTGTCGATTCGTTCTATCAATCAATAAAGAAAGATTCGGTTATTACATACGTACTGTTTGTGTTTGACGTCTAGTATATAATCATGAGTTATCGTTTGTGATCAATTCGACACGATTTAACAGTGGTATCAAAGCATGGTTACGAATCAGAAGGTCTAACCGCCTCTCGATTCACGATCGCTCTTGATTTTGGGTTTTAATTTCGCTAAAAACTCATTGGGGACGTTAAAATCGAATGGATCTGATGCAGTTTATGTTTGATCAGAAGTTCCTATAGCTTTCTACATGATTTTTCAATCAAATCTGAAGGTTTTTTTTGTTGATTTCGGCTGAAAAATTCGATTAGGGTTCGAATCAGACTGAAAAACGAAGTTAGCTATCTTCGTTAATGGGGCATCTTTGTTAATGGGGTATCTTCGTTAATGGGGTATATTCGTTTGTGGGTATCTTCGCTCGTGGGTATCTTCGTTATTGGGCATCTTCGCTTATCGGATATCTTCGCATATTAAGCATCTTCGCCTAGTAAATCTGTTTTGGATCGTAGGAGATTATCGGAAGTAATCTGGTCAGATTGGTCTGCACAGATGAGTTCGTCTAAACTCTAAGGAAAAAAAAAGTCTGGAATCCAGAAAATTTTTATTGCACGAAAATTTTTCTGGATGATTAGAATAAGGAGATGTTCTTGGAGGAAACGTTCGGTGATAATAATTTTCCGAAAATTTTTTACCGGTTCGAGGTGTTTATGGGAGAATAATCATAGAAGAGTTGTTCGGGCAAGGAATTCCAGCTTTATCTCTAGGCCTTATGTGTTAAGAACTGTGAGTCATGTATTCCAGTATGTTTTACAGTCCCTTTTGGATGAGTAACTAATGTTGTGAATGGTAGAAACCGAAAGTGAACACGTTTTAAATCTTCGAGTGATACTTTAGGATTGGAGTTGAGTGCTTTTGCACAGGGCTTTGATTGAGAGTATCAGGTTCTACTTGAAGATTTCAATGATTTTTTGCGGAGAAAAGGGGGAGAGAAAAATCACTCTATTGTTCTCTGAAAAATTTGCACATGCTCCAGTAAAGAAGATCGTGGTGATAGTTTGGCATGATTTTATTCTTATGTTTTCTATTCAGGATTTCGAGTGACAAATGTTCTACCTAGTTTCTGGTCATGGCGGGTGATTATGGATTGGGTGTTTGGGATCAATATTGAAGACTGAGATTGAAGATTACTGAGCATGTGTGTGAGATTTTGTTGAAGTATCTTTGTAATGAAGCTGATCATTCGTTGCTGATTAGTTGAAGATTGAACATTATCATATGCCGGTTACTTTGAAGATTATTAATTAGGCATAATTCTTCATGGGAGGGAAGTTGCAGATTATGGTGGATATAGAAAGTAATTCGGATAGCGTACATTGAGAGGGAGATTGGACATGAAAGGCTTCGGGTTTTCGGTTGATTTGTGAAGATATTATATAGAGTCAGACACAGCTGGTTGAAGACAAGGATCAAGAAAACAGAATGTGGAGTTGTTCGTGCAGGTGTCAGTCTAGGAGCGAGTCTTGTTCATGGGTCACTAGAGGTTGATGCTTGAAGGTCAAATTTCAATGCCAGAAGATCAAGTCTTACCGGAGAAGAACTGAAATAATCAGTCAAGGGGGAGTTTGTTAGTGCATTATTTGTGACTGATGATTATCAGTATTTGTCATAATTGATAGCAAAGGTCAAGGAGGAGTTTGTTAGTGCAAGTTTGTGACCGTTTCTATGAAATTCAGTATATAGGCGAAGATAGAATAGTGTACAACGAATATAGTCAGTGGGCGAACATGTGGTGACCCAGGCGAAGATGTGTAACTTCGCCTGAGGCCCAGCCTAGTGAGAATATTCCACCATAAGCCTATATATGTGTGTTAGACTTAGGGTTTCTAGGAGAAGAGTTGCAATAATTCTTAGGTGAAGACTACTATGTGTGATCTAGTCTAAGTTGGCCTGAGATTGAGCTCACCTCAGGCAAGCGTCCCATTCAATAACGTATGTATGTGTGTATGTATGAAGAATCTGGGTCGATTCGTTCTATCAATCAATAAAGAAAGATTCATTATTGCATACATACTGTTTGTGTTTGACGTCTCGTATATAATCAGGAGTTATCGTTTGTGATCGGTTCGACACGGTTTACCATCTAACCGTCAGAAAACATGCAATACGGTTGGATCTTTTAGTATATAAACCACCATGCGACGGTGGTGAAAACACACTTTAACATCAACACAACATCAAGAACCCCCACACCCTTCAAAATGACCCGTTGGACAGAAAATGAAGAAATGGTCGTGGTTGTGTTCGTCAAAGACGCACAAAACGACCCATCCTTGCAACGCCAACAAGGCTCATGTGGCAAGGACACACGGTTCTGGGACCGTGTTTTGGCGTACTTCAACCAACAAGTCGGCCAAAGCGCCCGCACAATCGAGAGTCTGCAAAGAAAATGGACCGATCTAAACAAAAAGTGTAATCGGTGGATGACATTGTACGAGAGCACCGTGAGCCGCCACCCGGGCATTGGGCCAGAGATTTATGTGGAGATGACCCAAGTGACCTATGCAGGTCGTTACCGCGACACATTTGACCATGTCCAGGCGTGGCACCTCATGCGCCAACTTTAAGCCTTTTTTGATGTATCTTTATTAATGTTTAATATTATTGAATTATGTTTATATTTTTGTTATTTAATTTTGTTTTAATTTATTTTTATTATTTTTAAAACACACGGTTTAAATTATAAAAAAACAATAACAAAAAAGTGATAAAACACACGGTTATAATAAAAAAATGAATTATATTAATTCAAAAGTAATAAAAAAAAACATGGTTACAAGCCCGTTAGATATAACCATAAAACGGTTTACGAGACCCCTACCAGCACTGCTGGCGGTGGTGTTATCATGCTGGTAGTGGGGTACCCGTGACCTTTTCTGGTGGTGCCCCATTCAACCTAAGAACACGACCCCATATATATATAGGAGAATGTTTAATTGAGAACTCATAGTTAGGGAGAGAACTCCTACTTAAATTAAGAAAAAATTAAAAAAAATCATAACTCAAAATTTAAGTCAAAAACCAAAAAATCTGGTTCGGAGCTTCTCTTTCCCACGTCATCCCTGTTTAGAAAAAAAAATAAAAATAAATAAATAAAATAAAAAAATATGCGACTTCTAATGCACATGTGTAGTAAATGTCCGGTTAGCTTTAGGGTTCAGCTTTTAGGTTTAGTTTAGCTTTTAGGGGTAGTTTTTTTAAGTTTAGCTCGTAAGATTTAGGTTTTTTTAGGGGGGGGGGGAGGGGTGGGTAGGGTAGGTTAAGGTTTTTGGGTAGGGGTTAGGTTTTTGGGTGTGGTGGGTGGGGCTTAGATTTTTTGGTAGGCGGTGGGTGGGGTGGGTTTAGGTTTTTGGGTGGGGGTTGGATGGGTGGTTTAGGTTTTTGACTGAGACACCTTCCACAAGCTGATTCTGCATCAAATGGTTCATTTTCCTCAAGTGAATGTGTCATATTCGTCTGTGCCACATAATAGATTCCTTCTCTGTCGCATTTGATAGAAAACAAGTAACCTGCCCCTATGTTGTCATAGCTTGATTCATATCCAGAACATACAAATTGTTTACCCTTGGAGCAGAGATCATAACCCACTCTTTAGGAACTTTGAAGCCCGTTTTCAGAATAACATATGCGTTGTCATCAAAGAACACTGTGAATTTCTTGTCACAGATATGTGAAACACTCAACAAATTGTGGTCTATCTACTTCACAAAACTTATCTTCTCAAAACTTACCACACCATTACTCATACTACCTTCTTTTGTGATATAACCCCCTTTATTACTAGTAAAGGCAACATACCCCCCGTTGATATTCTCGATGTCAAATAGCAGAGATAAGTCACCCGTTGTGTGCCTAGAAGCTCCACTATTGACAATCCACAGGCTACTGATAAGGCCTTGTGCAACTCCCTGCACAAACCTTTAAATATTAGTGGTTAAGGGGGATTTTAAGTAACTCGGAGTGTAAACACGAGTGGCAAAGCTAGTCGCCCCTCACAAGAGGCGACTAGTTTGCTAGACGTGTGTTATGAGTCTAGTCGTGTGTTGGTAGACACGACTAGCTTGTAATAAAGAGGAAAAGCTAATCGTGTGGGAGAGGCGACTAGGAAAGCTAGTCGGGTGGTAAACTAGACGACTAGCTCCTTAGTCGTGTGCCAGAAGGCACGACTAGCTTTGCTAGTCGTCTCTACAGTAGCACGAATAGGGTTTACTATATAAAGGGACACTTAGAAAGTCTCTTTCACTTTTCAAATTCATTCACTGTTCCTCTCTCAACGATTACTAGACATTGTTTTTCCCTCGTATTTTTTATCATTGAAAACTGTTAAGGACCATTTAGGTATTCCATCTCTTGATTTGTAGATCCTAACAACAAGTTTTTGATGGATTAATCGACGGTTTTGATACTCAAACCCTAACCGGCCCTAAATCGATTAATAAACCTATGAAACGTGCTTAATAATATAAAATCAACATAGGGGTTTCTTAGTCGATGGTTTTAGATCAAAATGCAACAAAAATCACCATCCAATTCGACCCATATCAATTTTGGCCCATTTGCATGTGGCTGATAGTGTTCAGACGACTAGCTTTGATAGTCGTATGTACACTGTCACGACTAGGCTCCCAGTCATGCCTTCAACCAGGCGACTAGCATACTAGTAGTGTGGATAAGAGGCGACTACCCTAAGCTAGTCGCTTGTTGCAGGCTGCAAGTTCAATTGTGTCATTTTTGTCCGATTTTGCGTCGTTTTGCATTTCAAATCTTTCATTTGAATGTTCAACAACATGAATTGGGAAAGCTCGAACAGGAACAACGTGAGTGCATTTCTCGGGCCCATCAAGAAGGATAAAAACCAAGTGTTTGCCGAGATGCTAGAGTTTCTGCGCCGTTCAAGGATCGCCTATGCAGTGATGAAGCAGCATGCTCCTTACAGAGATACTTTACGAGAATTCTATCATCACGCAGCTATTGATTGTAGTGGTGCCAACAGTTATACGCAGCAAAGTTCAAGGAAAAGATGTAGTTGTGTGCGAACAACTTCTTCATGAAGAGCTTCGTTTCAATTACTCATCCACTGATCCTATCATGGTCGACTCCATTCTGATTTGAGGATGCTTTTTGGGAATGAAGTACAACCGTTCCATGAAAAAGGAGAAGATGTTACACAAGGCTCATGTGTGTCCACCGTTCAAACATTTGATACACGTCGTCTTGCAATGTTTGGGTCCTAGTAGAAATAATTTTGTATTCCAAATTAGAAATTGTGAGGTAGAGTGCTAAATGTGTGAAATATATTAAAGACTCAATTGTACTCTAAAAATGGTGTATCAGGATGCTAAAAAAAGTAAATAAGTGACAACTATGCTCGGGATGGCTTAGGTTTGCTTCGGGATGGACAGTTGTATCCTCGTGATGAAACTGTCTCACAGAATAATGAAATAGGCAAAAATCAATGAATGTAAATGTAATGCAATAAAAGAAAGGCACTCGATGTACGAGGAAAGCCCTTGATCAATGTAGATCGACGGCACAAAACCTCGGGAGGAGTCTAAGCCCCTGGCTTGTTTGGTAATATTAATAAGGTGAAAATAGTACAACTTTGGAAAGGTGATGAACGAGTATCTAAGAGTACAATATGAGTGTTGTGTGTGTGTGTAGAGAGTATCAGGTGTTCTATGAAGTGTTAAGCAAGTGAGAAGAAGTATCCTAGACTCGTTTGATCACCCCTATTTATAATTACACGAAAGTAAATAATGAATCCCATGATATCCGCCGTGTTTAATGATCTTTGTGGACTATTTTCAGGTGACCGTTGTGTTGTTTCAACTGAATATAGTTTTTATATGGCTGTTTCCTCCTTTCTCTCCTATATTTAATGCTTGTTGGTTACAATTTTGACTTCTTTTTTGAGCTTGGACTTGTTCCACACGCACAACTCTTCAATGATTAACTCCTCTGACTTAAATGAGTCAATATAGCTGTTAGGGAGGAGTTACACGCCTTAATATTGATTAACTATACAGTTAACATCTTCTTTTGTTATACTAGTATTAATCATAAGTTATAATGGACATTTTGGTGGTAAAGAGGGTTCGTAACATCATTATTTTCTTTACACACGTTTGACTAAAGCTCATGAATAAAAATAAAATCGATTATAAAACATAATTTTGATATTATGTTATTATTATCTCCTGACTTAACCAAAGCCAATCCAACATGGAAAATTTTTTATCCTCTTGCATGCCTTGTATGAAATTGAAACATTTAAAAACATTGACATCATAGGAATAAAATCCTGAATCCGCCACTGCACACCCTATAGCCTAATAAGCTATAAAGAGGCGGAAATAAGGAGAGCCAAATAGATTTATCTATTTCAAAAAGCACCCGAACGTACTAAACTAGTTGGTTTTAATTAAAAATACAAAACTTTGATGACGATTACATTTCATTTTTGGGTGGAAAAAGAAAGTAATTTTCCAAAATCAATCAATTCTTAAATAATAAATGCTACCCAAGGTAAGCACTTTGAACAAAAGTAGGCCCCACAACAACAAACACCTTCCCGTGAGGTCGTTCACACCAGATCACCTCCCAAAAAAAGTAAAACAAAAACCTTTACAAAAGAAAGACCGAAAATCGTGCCACATATATATCACTAAACATTTTATTTAAATCATAATAATCTATACCCCTTATAACCAATACGTCCTTATACATATCACCAGAACACTGATAAGCACACTCACTTATCAAATCCCTAATTCCTTTCTCTATCATCTCGTACCACTCGTAGTATTTATATCTTGTCTTCTATGGTTCTTCGCTTCACACCTCCTTCCTTTCTTTCTCTCTCTTCCCAACCACTTTCTCTCTCTAGAAACCCCTAACTTACCATCTATATTTATATATATATATATAGAGAGAGAAAGTAAGATTAATGAATTTTTCTGAGTATTATTCTGTTCGATCTGTTCTTCTTTAATTTCTCGTCGTTTGAATAACGTTACTTTCTTTCTCTACAATAATTTCTCTCTCTAGAAATCCCTAATATACATATACATATATTTATAGAGAGAGACTGATGAAATGTTTTCAGTAGAAAGTTTTATTTAATTCGATCTGTAACTTATTATTTCAATTTCTCGTCGTTCGACTCACCTTTCTCTCTCTAGAAATTTACTCTCTCTCTCTAGAAATCCGTAAAAAAACAGAGTTTTTGATGAAATTTTCTCAGTAGAAAGTGTTGTGTTATTTAATTCGATCCGTTCTTCTTCTTGTTATCATTATTTCGGGTTCTCGTTGTTTGAATCAAAAGGTAACAAAGTCCTGTATTATTATTATTTTTTATTTTTTATTATTTTTTTTACGCACACACGCGTTCATTTATTCATGTTATTGTTGAATATTGTGGTTATAGGGTTATAGATTACGCATCTAGTGATTATTAACATCGATTGTGTGGATTATGATGTTTAGCGGTGTGTTTGTGTGTGGATTGTTTTAGGAATTTTAGGGCTTTTTGTTTTTGAGCTGTTTAGCTGAATTATATATCAGTGATTTGTTGTTTTCTTTTGTGTATTTATTTATTTATTTATTTTTAATATTTTTTTTTTTGGAATTTTATTTTGCTTGCAGATTTGGTAAAGTTATGTCTTCTCTGAGCAGAGAGCTTGTGTTTTTAATTCTTCAGTTTCTAGATGAAGAGAAGTTCAAGGAAACAGTTCATAGGTAGGGTTTAAACTTTAATTAATATAATATATATTATAATATAGTTTGCCAAATTTCTGTTTTGTGTTATTATTTTTTTTTGTAGATTTTGTTTGTAAATGATATATTTTTCGTGTAAAATGATGGCGGTTAACTGATATTTATTAATTGTCTGTGTTGTGGAGATTGGAGCAAGAATCAGGTTTTTTCTTCAATATGCGTTATTTTGAAGAAATGGTGACAAATGGTGAATGGGATGAGGTGGAAAAGTATCTGTCTGGATTCACAAAGGTGGATGATAACAGATATTCGATGAAAATCTTCTTTGAGATACGGAAACAGAAGTATTTAGAAGCCCTAGACAAGTATGTTTTGACGTTAATGCAATTAAGCGTGTTAATACGTGGTTAAGTTATATATAATCTGATTATTATTGAGATATTTTCAGAGATAACGGTGCTAGATCTTTTATAATCTGATGAATTTGTAGGAAGGATCGGTCTAAAGCCGTTGAAATTTTAGTGAAGGACTTGAAAGTGTTTTCGGCGTTTAATGAGGATCTTTTTAAAGAAATAACTCAGCTTTTGACTCTAGATAACTTCAGGTGTGTAATAGTTACCTAATCTGTTTTGAGTTTTGTTGTAAAAAGTGGAAAGTTTTAATATATATGGTAAATACATGCTTATAGGGATAATGAACAATTATCCAAATATGGAGACACCAAATCTGCTAGGGGGATTATGTTGGGTGAGCTAAAGAAGTTGATTGAAGCAAATCCCCTGTTTCGGGACAAGTTAAACTTTCCGAGCTTAAAGAACTCAAGACTTCGAACACTTATTAACCAAAGGTTCATATCTTTATACATATCTAGCGTTCGATCTCTCTAATAACATGACTTCATATTAATATTTAACTACAAATTGTAGTCTGAATTGGCAACACCAGCTTTGTAAGAACCCGAAGCCGAACCCGGACATCAAAACGCTTTTTGTTGACCATTCTTGTGGGCAGTCACAGCCAAATGGTGCTCGGGCCCCATCTCCGGTAACTAATCCATTAATGGGCTCTGTACCAAAGCCTGCAGGCTTCCCACCTCTGGGTGCTCACGGTGTAAGTGAAATTAGGCTTTTATTTACAGTCATTTGAAGTTTTAGTTCAAACTGAGGTTTCTTAACCTAATTTATACGTCTTTTTTTTTTTATATGTGTAATAAGCCTTTTCAGCCTGCGCCTGCACCTCTGCCATCATCTCTTGCTGGTTGGATGGCAAATCCATCTGTGCCTCATCCGTCAGTTTCTACGGTTCCTATTGGGTTCACCCCGCCTAATAATGCTGGTATGTATATTTTTAACTTGACCAACTTCATGCATTTATCTAATTTAGTATTTTTGATAATATTATCTTGGTAGACTGTGCAATGTTTCTGATTGTGGTTTGCTATTTCTTGTTCTATATCACATTGAAGGTTTGTTGAAGCGACCTAGGACTCCTCCCGGACCTCCCCCAAACAATCCAACTGTAGATTATCAAACAGCTGATTCTGAACACGCTTTGAAAAGAACACGTACATTTGGGATATCTGATGAAGTATGACATACTTTCCCTATTCTCTCCCTTTTTATAAGGAAGGATCCTTTAACATTTTTAGAAACTATATTTCTTCATTGTCAAAGTTCTATTCTCCTTAATCTTTACATGCATGTAAACCTTCATTTTAGAAGTTAGATACTATACTGATTATATTCCAACTAGTCCGTGTCTTTTAAGAAAAAAATGTCTGGTTTTCCTTTTATGAAATGGGTCAACATTTTAAGTTTGCAAGTCGGTGGATACTAAAAGCTGATGCATCTCTGATGTTCTTAGCAGGTCAATCATATGCCTGTAAATATGTTACCTGTTGCTTATATGGGTCAAAGTCATGGCCAAAGCTCTTACTCGTCTGATGATTTGCCTAAGACTGTCGTCATGACCCTAAACCAGGGATCTTTAGTCAAAAGTATGGATTTTCATCCATTACAGCAAATTCTGCTGCTTGGTTAGTATTTCACCTTTAATTAATATATCAACCTTCTGGTCTTCTGTGGCTTATGCTTTAAAAAATTATTAATGCTTGAAATTGGTAAAATATTTTTATTTTTTGTCTATAGTTGGAACTAGCAATGGAGACATCATGTTATGGGAAGTAGGTAGCAGGGACAAGCTTGTGCACAAGAATTTCAAGATTTGGGATATTAGTGTTCTTACGATGCCTTTGCAGGTACATATCTGAACATTAGTTTTTTATTTATATAATTCGTTGAGAAATGTTACTTTGTAATGCTTTAGGGTATTTTTTTTGGTAAAGTAATAATTTTGCTCTTTGGGTATTTCAACTTGACATTTTAACTTCTGTTTGCAATAGGCATCTTTCACCAACGATAATATTACATCAATAAATCGTGTAACCTGGAGTCCTGATGGAACACTGTGTGGTAATATCGATAGTTTACCTTTTTTTTTTCTTTCAATAAGTGTATTATTACCTTAATTAACCAAAAACAATTATCATTTCTTCCGTATAGGTGTGGCATTCTCAAAGCACATTGTGCAGATATACTCCTATCATGGCGCTGATGATCTCAGAAATCACTTGGAGGTTTGTCTTGTTTAAATCTTCAGGTTTTACTTTTCTAGTTTAAGTGGTGACAGGTGGTGTTTGTTGTAACCATAACTTTTTTTGGTTGTACAGATTGAGGCTCATGGTGGCAGTGTCAACGATCTTGCTTTCTCTTACCCGAACAAACAACTTTGCATTGTGACTTGTGGCGAGGATCGATTAATAAAGGTTTGTCCTTTACCCATGTTTCTTTTCTCATTAAAATCTTATGGTATTGAATTTATTTAAATATATAATATTAATTTTTTAAAATAGGTGTGGGATGCAGTAACAGGGGCAAAACAGTTTCAATTTGAGGGTCATGAAGCACCTGTCTATTCTATATGTCCACATTTTAAGGAAACCATTCAGGTATAATCAGTCTAATTTGTTATGCAATCCTTTTCCATGCATTGTTGACTAGCAGCTGCTAATTTGTTTATTTTTACTTATATATGTGTACCAGTTCATCTTCTCAACAGCAACTGATGGGAAAATAAAGGCTTGGTTGTATGATAATGTGGGTTCCAGGGTGGACTATGATGCACCAGGTCATTCATCCACTACTATGGCATATAGCACCGATGGAACAAGGTTTAAAATTTTATCCTTTTTAATTTATCTATTTATGTGGCAAATTCAACTCATTTATTTTTAAATTGGTCAGTTTGGGTTAAATTATCTCATGAACAGGTCAAACGGGTAATCTAAAAATAATTGGCGTAAAACCTTCTGAAGCATTTATTAAAAAGTTGGATCATTATTGAAAAATCATATGTTTGTGATGATATCAGGCATGCTATTAAATTTTTTTGCACAAACAGTGTTTTGTGTCAAGCCAACTGAATTTAATTTTGGGCCAGGAGGCATATTCTGGCTCTCTGATATTAATTACAATATGTATATGATGTTATTTACATAACTAATGGGAAAAATGAAAAAAATTAGCTTAAAGGAAACAGGTCAAACATGCCGGAAGTTACCTAAAGTGTATTTTCGGTGCGTAAAACCTCTGAAGTAATTTTATTTAAAAATTAGATTAATATGAAATAATTTCAATTTTTGCAATCACATTTGACATAGTTTGTTTATAAAATATCTTGGACAAAATTTGTTTTTGGTTGGTCTGTACAAAAACTTACCTGTTATCCCACTTGCCTGACCTGCACATTTGTCACCTGTGCTCTATTGTGTGTATTTATCTGACGCTATTTGCTATTCATTATATTTATCTGACGCTAGTTGCACAATTAATAGGTTATTCTCATGTGGAACAAATAAAGATGGAGATTCATACATTGTTGAATGGAATGAAAGTGAGGGAGCTGTGAAACGTACTTATAACGGGCTTGGTAAACGATCTGTTGACGTTGTGCAGTTTGATACTACCAAGAATCGTTTCCTTGCAGCTGGCGATGAATTTATGGTTAAATTCTGGGATATGGATAATGTGAACTTATTGACAACGACTGATGCTGATGGTGGTTTGCACGTATGCATTAGATTCTTTAATTTGATATATAACTTGAGAGTTTCCATAGTAGGTGGGCAAGGGAAGTTGTCTTATGGGTTCAAATTGGTAATTTGTGTGGGTCAAAAGGTCGGGTTATGCTGGGTTTACCAGAAACACTTTTTTTCCTAATATTTTTAATAAGTTAGCCTATCAAATATGATCACAAAAACTGTATCTAAAAATCCGAAAGTTTGAACAAAATGAGTTAGGAGGTTTTATGCATTTGAAAGCTCACCCTGTTTGATTCCCATGACCTTTTTATAGCTATAGAAGTAGTCTAAATAGGTTCATTATTAAGTAAACGGGTTGAATCACCAGAAAGTAACTTTTTTTAGGTTTTGATGACTTGATGTATCTGCAGGCTTCTCCTTGCATTAGATTTAACAAAGAAGGGATTCTGTTGGCTGTATCAACAAATGATAATGGGATCAAGATTCTTGCTAATCAAGATGGGCTTAGGTTGCTAAGAACAATGGAGAGTCGACCTTTTGATGCTTCTAGGGTTGCATCTGCATCTATGGTGAAGGTAATTCGGTTTTTAGATTATGCTAGTCACATCTTATTATTGTTATATGGTGTCTTACTGAAATGCTCCACACATATACAGCCCCCCTTGATGACAATGTTTGGTGCTGCTGCTAACCCATCTGTGGGACCCAGTATTATGGATAGGGTAACACCAATGCCTCCGATGTTGGCTATGGTGAGCATCTCTTTGTTTTTTGACAGTCAATATGGATAGAGTTCTATATATGGAATTATGGATTATTTTTGTTTGTGGTCACTTGTCATGACTCATGAGGTTAAATCTTTCCTTGTGGGGTGTTCTTGTAGAATGGTGACAATCGGAGCCCGATTGATGTAAAGCCCAGAATCGTAGATGAGGCTATGGAAAAATCTAGAACATGGAAATTAACAGAAATTATCGAACCGTCACAGTGTCGCTCCTTAAGGCTTCCTGATAGTACATCTTCAGCAATGCGGGTATTACTTTTATTTCATTTTACAATCATGTCGCTGTTTTCTTATTTTTTTTTTTAAATCTTGAATACATGGCAAGAGTGGATTTGCTTACATTAATCAGTAGTGACAGTTTTAGTAAAATTGGCTCTGGCTTTTTTCATCTTTATGTTCACATGGTTTGTGTTACAGGTTTCAAGACTGATATACACAAATTCGGGACTTGCTATATTGGCTCTAGCAGCTAATGCTGTCCATAAACTGTGGAAATGGCAAAGAAGTGATCGTGGTTCAACTGGGAAGGTATTAATGATTCATATTCATTTAGCATTTGTACAACAAGACAAGAGATCACAAAAAAATAAAAATAAAAAATAAAACCAATAAAGGTTTTTCGGTTTTGTGCCATTTTTACGTTTGATTTCCAATTTCAAATCTTTATTTACAAACCAAATGGTGGCCAAACCAGATTCATTTCTATCTCCCTTCCATGAATTTGTTTTCTGACACATGTCTTAATTAGGCTACTGCTAGTGTGATACCTCAGCTATGGCAACCAGCAAGTGGTATATTGATGACCAATGATATTAGTGATACAAACCCTGAAGATGCTGTTCCATGTTTTGCATTGTCCAAGAATGACTCATATGTTATGTCTGCTTCTGGAGGGAAAATTTCTTTGTTTAATATGATGACGTTTAAGGTTGGTTATATTTATACCTTATAATATCCACTTTTATCTCACCTACACATATATGATATAACTTGATTTGTGTTTAATTCTGGTTATGGCTGGTTTATGTTGACCAACAGCAGATGCTTTTTTGGCTTTTAGTTATTAAATTATATGCCTGTTTCTTTTTATTTATCTCCTCTTGGCGCATCTGCTAGAGGCAACAAATTGGGTGAGTTGGGCATAGGTCAAAACTTGTGATTCTTTACTAGGGATTCAAATGGGCTGGGTGTCCCAATTCGCTTGTTGTCCAGTTTTTAGTAATCTTTAATTATTTCAATGTACGCATTATAAAAGCATTCCTATTGTTTGCTCTTGGCACTAACTTTTATTAGTTGCATCTAGTGCTCCTTTTGTGGTCACACTTTTGGTCTCTAGGACATTATACTAAACAGTCCAGCTTTTCAAAAACCAGTTATTACCCTTTTAAGCTATGATTTTGGTAATGGTTTCCTTAAGTTTGTAATTAATTTATCTTTTATTCTCTAAAGACCAACTCTTCTATCGATTTTCTGTACTTCTATTTTATTTTTTGATTTTCAATTATTGTTTTTAATGAAACCAGTAAGGAGATTTCATTTATATGCAGACTATGACTACATTCATGTCCCCACCGCCTGCTGCAACGTTTTTGGCATTTCATCCGCAAGATAACAACATTATTGCCATTGGCATGGAGGATTCTTCAATCCACATATACAATGTCCGAGTTGATGAGGTTGTTCATTAGATCTTGTATTCAAGAAAATTTAAAATTTTAAATTCTGTATTTAATACGTGAAGTGATGTCTTCATTGTTTATATGTTTATATGAACAGATCAAAACAAAGCTGAAAGGTCACCATAAACGGATTACTGGCCTGGCCTTCTCCAATGTGCTTAATGTCTTAGTGTCTTCTGGTGCTGATTCTCAGGTAATTTGGTTTATTATTATTATTTTTTTTTAAATTAGTGGCAGCAATTTGGATATATTTATTTACCAACTGTTGACGGGTTGCTTAGTGTTCATTTTATAACGAGTCAAATGGCCAAAATCAGAAAAAAAAAAAAACTATCTTCAGTGGAAATGGGTCAAAAGGGTTGAATGAGTTAAAAGTTGCTTAACTGTATTTTTAATGCATAAAAGATTGTAAATCTTTTTAATAAAAAAGTTAAATTAAAATCAGAAAATAGCAATAAACTTCAACTAATGTTCCATCAGAGTAAATATATATTCATTTTTTGCTGTTAAGAGGCAATTGCTGTCCAAAATGTTTCACTTTTGAGACTTTTTAAAATATAATAAATTAACAAACAATCCTTTTAAAGTTATTTACTTATTATTATTATTATTATTATTATTATTATATTATTATTATTATTATCGTAATAAGTTAATATAAGAATATTTAATACTCAACTGTAAATAAAACTTTAATGGCCTAGATACACCGTTTGTGTAAGGCTGTTATTTTATGTAATTAGCCCTTGTATTAACTGAACTTTTGTAATCATATTACAAAAAAAGTGTTGTGGGTTACCTCCCCATACCAAAGTTTACACATTATCTAACCTGTCCGTTTTGCCACCTCCATGTCAAATAATTAGCCGATGGAAAATGTTAAATGGTAAAGATTTGGCGTACTCTGAGGAGGTCAATGGCAATGAATATCTTTTATTATCCTAATAAAGATTTAAAAGAACTTGTTTATTGCATTTTATGGATGACAGAGCTTTTGTCTTGTTGCAGCTGTGTGTTTGGAACACAAGTGGATGGGAAAAGCAAACAAGTAAACTCTTGCAGATTCCTGCAGGGCGTGTGGCTGCTCCCCTTGCTGACACGCGTGTGCAATTTCACCAAGATCAAACACATTTGCTAGCTGTACATGAAACTCAGATAGCCGTGTACGAAGCACCTAAGTTGGAATCCCCTAAACAGGTCTGCTTCTTCAGTAACTATTCAAATCTTTGGTCACTCTAGTCTCTTGAAGTGTTTCCATCATTTTTTAGGAGAGGGTCAGGCGGGCTGGGTTCCGGTCAATAGTATACAAGTTGGGTTGACCATACGTTTTTTTAGTAGTTTGTTGGTGTGTCAAATATGTTTACAAAATTATCTTATTACTAATTACCCATAAATCTGTCAATTTGGGTAGTGTTGTATCAGCTAACTTTAGAGAAATTAGTAATTGCCTTTAAAGTAATTGGTTTGCCCTAGTTGAAAGTCAACCACATATATTTCTAATGCATAAAACTTCCTAAATCGTTACTTCTCTTTAAAAATTTGATTGATTATGAAATATTTAACCTTTATGAAAAAATACTAGCGGGGAAAATATAATAAAAAAATGTTACTCTTCCATTACTGAAATGAAATAAATGAATTTTTTCTTCATATTACCCCAATCGACCCATTCATAATTGAATGCGTTGAATAAAATTTTAACGATGGTAAAAATATTGAACATTGTTTATTTGAAGTGGATTTATTTTTATTTTTACTTTTTTTTTGTAATCACATTTGCTCATGAATTCTGATTTATTGTGAAATAGTGGTTCCCGCCGGAGACAAATGGGTTGATCACCCATGCTACTTATTCGTGTGACAGCCAGTCGATATTTGTGAGCTTTGAGGATGCAAGTGTCGGTATTCTTACTTCATCAACACTCAGGTTGCGATGTCGGATCATTTCAAATGCTTATTTGCCAAGCAATCCAAAGTGAGTATTCTTTATATCATGCAAAGAGAGATGTTTTTTTTGACCCCTTATACATATTTATAACCACCTTTCATGTTTCGTTTGGTTTTAATCTATGTTATGCAAATGATTTCATTGAGTGGTAAAGTCACAGGGCTGGATAGGTTGGGTTAATAGGTCAACACGGGTACTTTCCGGATGCTTTTGACTCAAAACACTATATTTCTGTACTTTTAACCCGTTTGCTTCAGTCAAACCTTGTCTTTTTTTACCCGTTTGACTTGATAAAACATGAGTTGACCAATTCATATGCTAATAGATCAAAACTGCAAATTCTACTCAACTTAGTTTCTTCTATATGTGTCAAATTGGAAGTTCAGGCGTGTTGGATAACGGGCCAAAACAGGCTGCATAGGCCTGGAACACTTTTTTGTTGCCTATTTGTTCAAAAAATGCAACTAAGAGGTGTTACTTTCAACTACAAAAGCTTTTAAAGCTACACTATTACAATATTTATACAACTCTTTTTGCATAAAGCAATTTAGAAGGTTTTATGCATTAAAAATATGCGCAGTAGGACTTTCAACTTGTTTTCTTTTCGTTTGGTTTTTTATTTTGCCAATTTAATTTGTTAGACAAACCATAACCCAAATCGACCTGTTCATAAACTTCTTTCATGAACCTTTTCAGTTTAAGGGTGCATCCACTTGTTATAGCTGCACATCCATCTGAACCAGATCAATTCGCATTGGGACTTAGCGACGGTGGTGTATGTGTGCTTGAGCCTCTGGAGTCAGAAGGCAAATGGGGCACATCACCTCCAGCCCTAGAAAATGGTGGTGCTGGTCCAAGTAGTACAACTCCAGGTGCAGCAAGTACAACTGATCAACCACAGAGGTAATTTATAAACTTTAGGTACATCATTTTAGAGGATGGTTATCCCTTACAAGCTAGTTTTGACAACACCATAATTTAAAAAAAAAGTATGTTTAGAAACGATGTCATCGCTGTTTAGTCATTAGGTTTTGGCATAGAAAACGGATTTGTTATGGTGTAAAGTTTTATGAACATGCGAATTGTCGGTTTTAATTTTCTAATTTTACTTATAAAATGGAAATGATTGTAGGCCTTTGGTAATGGCCTCGAGTTTTTCATCTATTGATATCTTTATTTTTTTTTTGTTTTCTTATAATAACTGGTTATTATTGTTGGAGCAATTCTATCCTTCCCTTCTTTGCCTTGTATTCTAAAAGAAGAAAACGTGTTAACTAATTACTAATTGCAAAAGTTAAACATACAACTCAATATGAAGATAGAAGGTAAGCTACCCAATATTCAGGCGAGCCTTTACATGAGCCCATACGTGTCTCTGCGTTCAGAGACATAATTTGGACACGTAATCTCATGTGCATGAACCTTGTGAGCTACTAAACTACTCTATCCTCCACCGAAGGGAAGAACTGAAACTAATATACAAGCAAGCATTGGTAAAGAGGATGTATGATCATCAATTATATGAAAAAAATAGTGAGATCTTTTAATCCTTGTCAACTTGAGATTGGCCTTCCGGTTGAAAAACATCGATGAAGAACAGGACATAAACATCTTTGGGTTGATTCGACGGTTTGGTTCGGATAAGATTTACATTATAATTAAAATACGATAATAGCAAATAAGTAATGGACAACCTAACAATGAACAAGCAACAATTCATATTCAATAAACAAGATTTACATTAATTTGCCCCTTTTTGTTGAAATAAAATTTTAAAAGTTTATTGAAAAAAAAATAATAATAAAAATAAACAAGAAAACTATAAAAACAATTCATCATATTCAATAAACAAGATTTACATTAATTTGCCCCTTTTTGTTGAAATAAAATTTTAAAAGTTTATTGAAAAAAAAATAATAATAAAAATAAACAAGAAAACTATAAAAGTATAAAATTAACCTCTTCGATTAGCCATCTATGAGTCAACTTCCATCATAATTTAGAAATTAGAATTTGCCTATGACCTATTTGTTCATAAAAGCGTGATGCTTGATTGCCGTGATGCGTTGATCAAAGTTCTTGGAGCCCTAGCCGCCATATATATTTTTTTTCGATGTTTGTGGTATTTAGTATTTAATTGGAGATGAACTCGATGATTAGAGTGGGTTTGTAAAAGGTTCTTTTTGTTATAAACTAGTTTTTTACCGGCGTCACGCGTTGCAGCGACGGCCTAGCGTTTACGATTTCATTTCAAGCGTTACGATAATGACAGTACCACGACTTTATTCTACGTTAGAAAAGCGGCGTCAACCTGGTGCCTATTTATTTTTTGTAATTATCAAATTAATATTTATGCCTACGTAAAAACAAATACTCAAAAGGTTAAAATTACTGAAACATACAAAGGTTCAAGTAAGCGTATCCACTAAATTTTAATTGATTATTTATTACAGCTACCTAGCACATCAGTTGGTGTTTTTTTATGTGCAAGAATGCAAGTTAAACTTGGTACATCACAACCTACCCACCCACATATAAAATTCCAAAACTAATCCTTCACCCCTCATTTACACACAAATAGGGCTGTTCATGAGCCGAGCCGAACCGAACGGACCTTTGCTCATGCTTAGCTCATTTACAAACCGAACCGAGCTGAGCGGCTCGTTTACAACCGAGCTGAAAAGCGAGCGAGCATTGTTCGAGCGCAAATTTTTTCGAGCGACCGTCGAGCGAAAAACGAGCAAAGAGTAATTTGGACAACCATAAAATTGGGATGTTATCTTCAATGTTTTCGTTGTCAAGTGACAACTAAGGTGGAACTGTCCGATGAGGACACTAATATTTAGGTACAAGTGTCTAAGAATGAGGCTTAGGTTGAGGCAATGAGCATACTACAGAGAACAATTGTCGCTTTGTAACATAAGGTGATATCAAGCGACGACTAGTGATGGACGACTAATAACATAAAGAAGTCAAGGTTGTCATGCTACGACTTAGGGTTTTTGTGACACCCGGCAAATTCTGGTTAACAACGTTGTCTAGATGAAAGTCTACCTTAGCGAGTCACGCGTATATTGTACTTAACTGGGTTAGTTAAGTCGGGTTATGGTTCGGGAACTATTGGTTAGTCTAGAAGATCATTGGATGTTGGTCTAGAGGTTCGTTAGATGTCAGTCCTTAACCAAGTGTACAAACGGTGACGATTTGTAGGATCGTCAGGGCATACGGAACGTACGAGTCTCGAGTCCCGGGAATTGGTGAACGAGTGTAAATATGTGTATTTACTTGTGTTATGTGTTTACAATCATTATATGACTTGTCGGTACGTGATTATGCATTAACATATGTTAAAACGGGGTTTAACGCGCAAAACACACAAGACCAAACCCTATAGGCGAGTAGGAGGTCTACTCCCCTATAGGGGAGGCGAGTAGGGAGCCCTTAAGGGCGAGTAGGCCCTACTCGTGTATACATAAGGGCGAGTAGGCCCTAATCACTAGAACTCTCAGGCGATTACAAGCCCTAATCGCCTGAACTGCTGCATACTCGCTAGTAACGTACTGGACGACTAGAAACGCCTATAAATACAATGCTTAACCTCCTAAACTTCCTAATATCAACCCTAGTCGTCCCATAACCGCCCCAAACACATAAACAACCTCTGGAAGGCGATTTTGATCAAAAACACAAGGTTTCAAGGTCTAACCATCATTCTTTCATAATCCTAAGGTTTGATTCTCATCCATAACACTTTGTAAACGTTTTTAATCAATCCCTAATGGTCCAGACCTGTTCATAAACGAAAAAGCTTTCTGAAAATCGTCAATAAGGGTTGTTAATCGGATTATAACTAATATACATGCGTTATGGGTGTGTATGATTAGAAAGCTAGGGTTTTTATGATTCATGATGATGGATTGATGTGTTATTATGTTAGGTCAGAACTGATATTGATATTATGATGCTAGAAATCTCAGTAATCGGTTATTAGTGTTATGATTACCTGTCACACCCTCAAAATCCACTTGCGGAGTTTTACCGCGAGGCGCATGACAAACCAGGATCCAAACCAACGATCACAATAAACAAGTCTAAATGAATTAAAATGTAATTTCAAAACACAGTTTAATATTCCCGTTTACAGCGGAAGCTTATTCAAATAAAATCCAACATAAATAAATCAAGTTCAATGTTTGTGAAATCATGCAACTCTATCTAGACGCCGTGCAGACGCGTGCGCCCTAGTTCCATTATGCTACCTTAGCGACCTGAGAAAACATGTAAAAGTTTACGTCAGCACAAAAATGCTGGTGAGTTTACAGGTTTGCAGTTCAAGTACCAAGTCAACCTGTCCATACTATAACAAAATAGAAAACCAGTATACGCTAGCTAGGCGTACGTTTGTTACTACCACGATTGGAAAACCATTACTAACTCGAATACCAAAAGTATGCCCGATGTATGTTCCTGTTGTTCCTGTTGTTCCTGTTTGAGACAATATGCACCCGCCGACCCTCCAAGTCGACGAGCGGGGTTGGTCACTCCCAATAGCGCTATTCACATTTCCCCGTTGTGCAAACCCGCACATTCATGGTTTCCCCCGGGACTTCCAAAGATCGTGTAGTATACGTTAGAACCCATAGTATGACAGTTGTTACCAAATAGTTGTTTTAACACATGTTTTCTCCCCCGAAAACGTAAAACCAGTTAAAAGAGGGGCCGTAAACTCACCTTAAGTTGCTTTACTCCTAATCCCGAGTAAACTCAGCTGCTATGTTAGTCCCGTACAGTGGCGACCTAACATACGACAGTTACAAGTACTTAGACTAATAACCCGCAGGTTAATTAGTCCCTAGATGTCCAGACCATAACCAAGTTCGTTTTGAAAATACCGTGACTGTTTAACTGACCCAATTGACAAGACTCGACATCCCATTGGTGACCCGAGACTCCCCGTGTTATGTTTACGCTCCAAAACATACAATAACGCATCTATACTTAACATACGTTAACACACACAACAAGTTATAGCACATAGTTCACGTATCACCGAATTACATCCAAATATATGTTACCAAGTTATTAGACATGTTACGGGGTTCCTAGCATGTTACTACATGTTAAATCGGGTCTCGGAATGCTAATTTACACTTACAGCAGCAGTACACGCGATTAGGAAAAGTCAACTAGTGATTAGGAAAGTCAACTAGTGATTAGACATCCTATTCGCCCCTATTATAGGCGAATAGGGGCTATTCCCCTTTACTTCATGCGATTAGGGGCTATTCCCCTGAACTTACTAGTGATTAGGGCTACTCGCATGAACTTACTAGTGATTAGGGCTACTCGCATGAACTTACTAGTGAATAGGCTTCTACTCGCCTATATATTGGCGATTAGCCTTGTACTCGCATGAGTTATAGGCGATTAGCATTGCTACTCGCCTGTAACCATGCTGTTCCGGTTTTTCGCGCGTTTAACGCTCCAAATCAGATCCAGAACGTGTGTAACTACCCAATATCATCCCAAACACTATCCTAAACATGTTTAACCCAAAACCCTTCGTTCAACCTCGTATAATCAGTCCTGCATGCAACCCAAAACAATCCAAACACTATTCCCATAGCATGCAACATCAATTAACGTATGTAATCATAACCCTATTATCCGATTACTGAGTTTTCTATCATCATACTAACAATATTAATTCTGACCTAGCATGATAATACATCAAAACATCATCAAGATCCATAAAAATCCTATCTTTCTAATCATACATACCCATAACGCATGTTAATTAGTTATAATCCGTTTAACAACCCTTATTGACGATTTTCAGAAAGCTTTTTCGTTTATGAACAGGTCTGGACCATTAGGGATTTATTAAAAACGTTTACAAAGTGTTATGGTTGAGAATCAAACCTTGGAATTGTAAAAGAATGATGGTTAGACCTTGAAACCTTGTGTTTTTGATCAAAATCGCCTTCCAGAGGTTGTTTAAGTGTTTGGGGCGGTTATGGGACGACTAGGGTTGATATTAGGGAGTTTAGGAGGTTAAGTGTTGTATTTATAGGCGTTCCTAGTCGTTCCAGCACGTTACATGCGATTGTGCAGCAGTTCAGGCGATTAGGGCTTGTAATCGCCTGACAGTTCTAGCGATTAGGGCCTACTCGCCCTTAACATCACACGAGTAGGGCCTACTCGCCCTTATGGGCTCCCTACTCGCCTCCCCTATAGGGGAGTAGACCTCCTACTCGCCTATAGGGTTTGGCCTTGTGTGTTTTGCGCGTTAAACCCCGTTTTAACATATGTTAATGCATATTCATGTACCGACAAATCACATAATGATTGTAAACACATAACACAAGTAAATACACATATTTACACTCGTTCACCAATTCCCGGGACTCGAGACTCGTACGTTCCGTATGCCCTGACGATCCTACAAATCGTCACCGTTTGTACACTTGGTTAAGGACCGACATCTAACGAACCTCTAGACCAACATCCAATGATCTTCTAGACTAACCAATAGTTCCCGAACCATATCCCGACTTAACTAACCCAGTTAAGTACAATATACGCGTGACTCGCTAAGGTAGACTTTCATCTAGACAACGTTGTTAACCAGAATTTGCCAGGTGTCACATCATCCCCACGTTAAAAGAATTTTCGTCCCGAAAATTTGTACAAGTACAGAAAGAACAACGAAGGAAACAAGCAAAAAGATAGAAACCAAAGGAGAGATTTACCCGAGTTGTCACATCATCCCCACGTTAAAAGGAATCTCGACCCGAGATTCATTCAGCTGCCGATGAGACATGTCTCGACTCGAACGCTTCCTTAGGAAAGAGATGAGGATACTTAGACTTCATCTGATCCTCCCGTTCCCACGTATATTCCGGTCCCCGGTTCGAGTTTCACCGAACCTTAACGATACGAATCTTGCTGTGACGTAGGCTACGAATCTTGTAATCAAGGATCTCCACAGGTTCTTCCACAATCCGAAGACGATCATCAACCTTGATCTCTTCTAGTGGAACGATAAGAGACTCGTCAGCCAGACACTTCTTCAAGTTTGACACGTGAAAGACGTTATGTACGTTACCGAGCTCCGTCGGTAGATCAAGTCGATATGCCACCGGCCCAATCCGTTCCAGGATCGTAAATGGGCCGACATATCGCGGATTGAGTTTGCCACGCTTCCCAAAGCGTATGACGCCCTTCCACGGTGAGACTTTTAGAAGTACCTTGTCATTGACTTGGAATTCCAGTGGTTTGCGACGCTGATCAGCATAACTCTTTTGCCGGTCCCGTGCCGCCGCCAACCGATTTCGAATCTGTACGATCTTTTCCGAAGTTTCGTACACTAGTTCAGGCCCAGTGAGTTGACTCTCGCCCACTTCAGCCCAACAAAGAGGAGAGCGGCATTTCCGTCCGTACAGTGCCTCGAACGGAGCAGCCTTGATGCTCGTGTGATAACTGTTGTTGTACGAGAATTCTACCAACGGCAGATGAGCTTCCCAACCCTTGCCAAAATCGATCACACACGCCCGCAGCATGTCTTCTAATGTTTGAATCGTACGCTCACTCTGACCGTCAGTCTGTGGATGGTAAGCCGTACTCATGTCTAGTTGGGTACCCAAAGCCTTGTGCAAAGACTTCCAGAAGTGAGAAGTAAAATGGGAGTCACGATCCGAGATAATAGAAACAGGTACCCCGTGCTTAGAAACAACTTCTTTCAAGTAGAGACGAGCCAAACGATCCATGGTGTCGGTCTCCTTAATAGCAAGAAAAGGGGCTGATTTCGTTAACCGATCGACAATCACCCATATCTTGTCGTTCCCGCTTGGTGACTTAGGAAGTTGTGTGACAAAATCCATAGTAATCCGTTCCCATTTCCATTCCGGAATTTCAGGTTGTTGCAGGAGACCCGACGGTTTCTGGTATTCCACCTTGACCTTAGCACAAGTCAAGCATTTGCTCACGTATGAGGCTATGTCCGACCTCATGTTTGGCCACCAGTAAAGCACCTTCAGATCTTGGTACATCTTATCCGAACCAGGATGAATAGAATACCGGGACTTATGAGCCTCATCAAGAACAAGCTCCCGTAGTCCCCCGAATAAAGGAACCCATACGCGTTCTGCGAAATAGTGCAGGCCATCAGGCCTTCGCTCCAGGTGCTTGTCGGCACCGTGCATGGTTTCAGCTTTAAGGTTTTCCTCCTTCAAAGCTTCCAATTGGGCAGAACGGAGTTGATCAGGCAACGACGAATGGATAGTGAGCTGCAACGCCCGAACGCGACGAGGTTTAGAAGATTCCTTCCTGCTCAAGGCGTCTGCTACAACATTCGCCTTGCCAGGATGGTACTTAATAGCACAATCATAATCGTTCAAAAGTTCAATCCAGCGACGCTGTCGTATGTTCAAGTGTTGTTGGTCGAAAATGTGTTGGAGACTCTTGTGATCGGTGTAGATGGTGCATTTGGTACCGTACAAGTAATGTCTCCAAATTTTCAATGCGAATACCACAGCACCCAACTCCAAGTCATGAGTTGTGTAGTTCTTCTCGTGCACCTTAAGTTGACGAGAAGCATACGCAATCACTTTCTCGCGTTGCATCAACACGCAACCGAGTCCATGAATGGAAGCATCACAGTAAACAACAAAATCATCAGAACCCTCAGGCAAAGACAAAATAGGAGCAGAACACAGTTTAGACTTTAGTTCCTCAAACGCGGACTCTTGTGATTCACCCCAGTCGAACTTCCTATCCTTCTGAGTGAGTGTGGTGAGGGGTTGAGCAATCTTCGAGAACCCCTGAATGAAACGACGATAATAGCCCGCAAGGCCTAGGAATTGCCGCACCTCAGTTGGCGTCTTTGGTGCTCCCCAGTCCTTGATCGCTTCGATTTTTGCTGGATCGACATGAATTCCTAGTTCATTAACCACATGTCCTAGGAATTGAACTTCGCGTAACCAAAAGTCACACTTTGAGAACTTGGCGTAAAGTTGTTCTCGTCGCAAGAGCTCCAAAACTAACCGCAGATGTTCCCCGTGTTCGGTCTCGTTCTTGGAGTAGATCAGAATGTCATCAATAAACACAATGACAAACTTGTCCAGATACGGTTTACAGACGCGGTTCATCAAGTCCATGAAAACCGCTGGTGCGTTCGTGAGACCGAAAGGCATGACCAAGAATTCGAAATGGCCATAACGTGTTCGAAAAGCAGTCTTTGCAACGTCAGCCTCCCTGACGCGCAGCTGGTGATAACCGGACCTCAAATCGATCTTGGAATAATAACTAGAACCCTGAAGCTGGTCGAATAGATCATCGATACGTGGAAGAGGATAACGGTTCTTGACGGTCAACTTGTTCAGTTCTCTGTAGTCTACACACAATCGGAAACTCCCATCCTTCTTCTTGACAAATAAAATCGGGGCTCCCCAAGGGGAAGAACTTGGACGGATGAAACCCTTATCCAAGAGTTCCTGTAACTGGCTAGACAATTCCTGCATCTCGGGAGGTGCAAGACGGTAGGGGGCCCGAGCAATAGGAGCAGCCCCTGGTACGAGATCAATACCGAACTCGACTTGACGATGAGGAGGAAGACCAGATAAATCATCGGGAAAAACATCAAGAAATTCGCGTACCACCGGAATGTCGTCAATCTTCTTCTCATCACTGGAGGAAACAGATAAAAGCGCCAATACGGCTGGATAACCCTTTCGAAGACACTTAAGGGCTTTCATGCTAGAGATGATGTTTAGCGAAACACCACCCTTGATACCGTACACAGAAAGAAATTCTCCATCAGGGAGAGGAATCCGAATAACCTTATCGTAACAGACGATCTCCGCGCGATACAAAGATAACCAATCCATTCCTACCACAACGTCAAAACTACCCAATGGTACCGGCATAAGGTCGATGGGAAACGTTATACCCGACAATTCTAATTGACACTCCCGAAGAACACTAGTAGCTTCAATCGTTTTACCGTCAGCCAATTCAATAATATACTTGGTTTCTAATGGTACGGGTGCTACATCTAGCAGTCGACTAACATCTTTGGATACAAAACTCTTGTCGGCACCAGAATCAAATAACACGCTAACAGAATGATTATTGAGAAGAAACGTACCGGTGACTGTATCAGGGTCCTGCCTAGCCTCAGCAGCTCCAATGACGAAGGCACGTGCATTTCTGCCGCCGCCCCCGTTGTTCCCATTCCCGTTGTTTCCACCCTGTTTCAGTTTTGGGCAATCCTTCTTGTAATGCCCAGTGTCACCACAGTTGTAGCATCCCTGTTTCCCTGTAGTCCCCTGAGTAGTCGGAGTTGAACTGTTAGTCGGAGTCTGAGTCGATGGAAGTGTAACCCGACAATCTTTAGCATAGTGGCCTGTTCGCTGGCAGCGGTGACAACGGTTACTGTCGCAGTTCCCTTGGTGATGGCGTCCACACTTGTTGCATTTGGGCAGTTTCCCCGCATAACCACCCTGCTTGTTACCCGAAGACGATGAACCCCCATTATCAAACTTTTTACCCTGCTGTGCAGACCCAGACCCTTTCCCATCATTTTCCCACTTGCGCTTATTGTTCTCTGGAGCCTTAGCAGTCGAACCTTTCGCCGGCAAAATCCCCTCATTCACCTTTAAGTTAGTCATCCTATGTGCCGATCGAACTACCTCCGCATAAGTAGGATGATTTCCAGCAGCCACTAACCCTGCAATTTCCGGCACCAACCCTGAGACATAATGTTCAATCTTACGATACTCTGGCACGTGCAAATCGGGACATAGCACTGCCAACTCATTCCTCCTAACCGTATACTTCTCGATTTCTGACCCAGTCATCTTGAGGTTCCACACCTCATGCTCCAGCTTCTGTACCTCTTCTCTCGGGCAATACTCCCGCTTCAGCAACTGCACAAAGTTCTCCCATGGCATAGCATATGCCTCCCCAATACCCATGTTCTGGGTAATACCATTCCACCAAGTCAATGCCACGTCCTGAAATAACGCAGCCGAATACTTCACCCGATCTTCTGGGAGACAGTTACACATCAGGAATACCGACTCCACTTTCTCCAACCACCTAAGCAAACTGACCGCACCCTCGGTGCCAGAGAATTCCTGGGGCTTGCAGTCCCGGAACATCTTATAGGTGCACATGGGTGGGGGTGGGTCAACAGGACCACCTGAAATGAAACGTATGAGAAACCACGAAATATGTAAACAAGGCTCACCAATGAGGCAAAGAAAATGGATAAAACAACTTACCACCACCGTTGTGCCCTAACTGAAAGGCAGCCTGGAGCAAGTTGTTCAGATCAGCCTGTGACAGGTTAATACCTCCACCACGACCACCAGCACCACCACGACCACCACCACGTCCACCATTGCGACCACCTCCTCGTCCTCCACGCACTCCAGACATGATTCTGGCAGAAAGAACGAGAAAATTTAGTTTCGCAGTTAAAGATAACTACTAATGTTCACAAGATTAAAGCCAGATCCAATCCAGGACTATCCCCTCAAACCCAGAGCTCACTAGGGCTTCCATGCATTTCGTTTTATGATTTTGTGTGCACCCAAAATGATAAAACGCTCTACATGGTCCTCCAAGTGTTCTCCTAGTTCAAAGTTCAAATCACCGAACATAGACTCTTAGCTACACGCCGTAATACTACGGTAGTTCATGACAAGTGTTTCTATTGGAGTGCGAAAGGGAGATGTCCGAGCCTTGGACAAATCTCAAGAACACACGAGTTACTCCAACAGACCACACTGCCTAGAAAACAGGTAACCCAACCTAAGATAGAACGGATGATGTAACGCAGAAAGACCAACGATTTAGAGACGCCCCGACAAGACCATACGTAAACCACTATAACGTTTAGTACCATGTGATCGTCTAGTGTGTGCGACTCGGCTATAGACTAGACTCTACATGCAGTCCTAGTTCACTATAACCATTGGCTCTGATACCAATCTGTCACACCCTCAAAATCCACTTGCGGAGTTTTACCGCGAGGCGCATGACAAACCAGGATCCAAACCAACGATCACAATAAACAAGTCTAAATGAATTAAAATGTAATTTCAAAACACAGTTTAATATTCCCGTTTACAGCGGAAGCTTATTCAAATAAAATCCAACATAAATAAATCAAGTTCAATGTTTGTGAAATCATGCAACTCTATCTAGACGCCGTGCAGACGCGTGCGCCCTAGTTCCATTATGCTACCTTAGCGACCTGAGAAAACATGTAAAAGTTTACGTCAGCACAAAAATGCTGGTGAGTTTACAGGTTTGCAGTTCAAGTACCAAGTCAACCTGTCCATACTATAACAAAATAGAAAACCAGTATACGCTAGCTAGGCGTACGTTTGTTACTACCACGATTGGAAAACCATTACTAACTCGAATACCAAAAGTATGCCCGATGTATGTTCCTGTTGTTCCTGTTGTTCCTGTTTGAGACAATATGCACCCGCCGACCCTCCAAGTCGACGAGCGGGGTTGGTCACTCCCAATAGCGCTATTCACATTTCCCCGTTGTGCAAACCCGCACATTCATGGTTTCCCCCGGGACTTCCAAAGATCGTGTAGTATACGTTAGAACCCATAGTATGACAGTTGTTACCAAATAGTTGTTTTAACACATGTTTTCTCCCCCGAAAACGTAAAACCAGTTAAAAGAGGGGCCGTAAACTCACCTTAAGTTGCTTTACTCCTAATCCCGAGTAAACTCAGCTGCTATGTTAGTCCCGTACAGTGGCGACCTAACATACGACAGTTACAAGTACTTAGACTAATAACCCGCAGGTTAATTAGTCCCTAGATGTCCAGACCATAACCAAGTTCGTTTTGAAAATACCGTGACTGTTTAACTGACCCAATTGACAAGACTCGACATCCCATTGGTGACCCGAGACTCCCCGTGTTATGTTTACGCTCCAAAACATACAATAACGCATCTATACTTAACATACGTTAACACACACAACAAGTTATAGCACATAGTTCACGTATCACCGAATTACATCCAAATATATGTTACCAAGTTATTAGACATGTTACGGGGTTCCTAGCATGTTACTACATGTTAAATCGGGTCTCGGAATGCTAATTTACACTTACAGCAGCAGTACACGCGATTAGGAAAAGTCAACTAGTGATTAGGAAAGTCAACTAGTGATTAGACATCCTATTCGCCCCTATTATAGGCGAATAGGGGCTATTCCCCTTTACTTCATGCGATTAGGGGCTATTCCCCTGAACTTACTAGTGATTAGGGCTACTCGCATGAACTTACTAGTGATTAGGGCTACTCGCATGAACTTACTAGTGAATAGGCTTCTACTCGCCTATATATTGGCGATTAGCCTTGTACTCGCATGAGTTATAGGCGATTAGCATTGCTACTCGCCTGTAACCATGCTGTTCCGGTTTTTCGCGCGTTTAACGCTCCAAATCAGATCCAGAACGTGTGTAACTACCCAATATCATCCCAAACACTATCCTAAACATGTTTAACCCAAAACCCTTCGTTCAACCTCGTATAATCAGTCCTGCATGCAACCCAAAACAATCCAAACACTATTCCCATAGCATGCAACATCAATTAACGTATGTAATCATAACCCTATTATCCGATTACTGAGTTTTCTATCATCATACTAACAATATTAATTCTGACCTAGCATGATAATACATCAAAACATCATCAAGATCCATAAAAATCCTATCTTTCTAATCATACATACCCATAACGCATGTTAATTAGTTATAATCCGTTTAACAACCCTTATTGACGATTTTCAGAAAGCTTTTTCGTTTATGAACAGGTCTGGACCATTAGGGATTTATTAAAAACGTTTACAAAGTGTTATGGTTGAGAATCAAACCTTGGAATTGTAAAAGAATGATGGTTAGACCTTGAAACCTTGTGTTTTTGATCAAAATCGCCTTCCAGAGGTTGTTTAAGTGTTTGGGGCGGTTATGGGACGACTAGGGTTGATATTAGGGAGTTTAGGAGGTTAAGTGTTGTATTTATAGGCGTTCCTAGTCGTTCCAGCACGTTACATGCGATTGTGCAGCAGTTCAGGCGATTAGGGCTTGTAATCGCCTGACAGTTCTAGCGATTAGGGCCTACTCTCCCTTAACATCACACGAGTAGGGCCTACTCGCCCTTATGGGCTCCCTACTCGCCTCCCCTATAGGGGAGTAGACCTCCTACTCGCCTATAGGGTTTGGCCTTGTGTGTTTTGCGCGTTAAACCCCGTTTTAACATATGTTAATGCATATTCATGTACCGACAAATCACATAATGATTGTAAACACATAACACAAGTAAATACACATATTTACACTCGTTCACCAATTCCCGGGACTCGAGACTCGTACGTTCCGTATGCCCTGACGATCCTACAAATCGTCACCGTTTGTACACTTGGTTAAGGACCGACATCTAACGAACCTCTAGACCAACATCCAATGATCTTCTAGACTAACCAATAGTTCCCGAACCATATCCCGACTTAACTAACCCAGTTAAGTACAATATACGCGTGACTCGCTAAGGTAGACTTTCATCTAGACAACGTTGTTAACCAGAATTTGCCAGGTGTCACATTACGCGTGTTTGTATGATGTTGCATGCTATGTGAATTGGTGTTTGGATTACTTGGTTGCATGCAGGACTGATTATACGAGGTTGAACGAAGGGTTTTGGGTTAAACATGTTTAGGATAGTGTTTGGGATGATATTGGGTAGTTGCACACGTTCTGGATCTGATTTGGAGCGTTAAACGCGCGAAAAACCGGAACAGCAAGGTTACAGGCGAGTAGCATTCCTAATCGCCTATGTTATAGGCGAGTAGGATGCTAATCGCCTATAACACAGGCGAGTAGAGGTCTAATCACTAGTAAGTTCAGGTGATTAGCCCTAATCACTAGTAAGTTCAGGGGAATAGCCCTAATCACTAGTAAGTTCAGGGGAATAGCCCTAATCACTAGTAAGTTCAGGGGAATAGCCCCTAATCGCCTATAGTAGGGGCGAATAGGACTCCTAATCACTAGTTGACTTTCCTAATCACTAGTTGACTTTTCCTAATCGCGTGTACTGCTGCTGTAAGTGTAAATTAGCATTCCGAGACCCGATTTAACATGTAGTAACATGCTAGGAACCCCGTAACATGTCTAATAACTTGGTAACATATATTTGGATGTATTTCGGTGATACGTGAACTATGTGCTATAACTTGTTGTGCGTTAACGTATGTTAAGTGTACTTGCGTTATTGTATGTTTTGGAGCGTAAACATAACACGGGGAGTCTCGGGTCACCAATGGGATGTCGAGTCTTGTACTTTGGGTCGGTTAAACAGTCACGGTGTTTCAAACGAACTTGGTTATGGTCTGGACATCTAGGGACTAATTAGCCTGCGGGTTATTAGTCTAAGTACTTGTAACTGTCGTATGTTAGGTCGCCGCTTTACGGGACTAGCATAGCAGCTGAGTTTACTCGGGTTAAGGAGTAACGGAACTTAAGGTGAGTTTACGGCCCCTCTTTTAAACTGGTTTTATACTTTCGGGGGAGAAAACATGTGTTAAAATGATTATTTGGTAACTACTGTCATACTATGGGTTTCTATTGTGTACTACACGATCTTTGGAAGTCCCGGGGGGAACCATGAATGTGCGGGTTTGCACAACGGGGAAATGTGAATAGCGCTATTGGGAGTGACCAACCCCGCTCGTCGACTTGGAGGGTCGGCGGGTGCATATTGTCTCAAACAGGAACAACGGGAACAACAGGAACATACATCGGGCATACTTTTGGTATTCGCGTTAGTAATGGTTTTCCAATCGTGGTAGTAACAAAACGTACGCCTAGCTAGCGTATACTGGTTTTCTATTTGTTATAGTATGGACAGGTGGACTTGGTACTTGGATACAAAACCTGTAAACTCACCAGCATTTTTGTGCTGACGTAAACTTTTACATGTTTTCTCAGGTCGCTAAGGTAGCATGACTGGACTAGGGCGCACGCGTCTGCACGGCGTCTTACTAGGGTTGCATGGTCTTTTGAACATTGAACTATTATTACATTGTCGAATACTGTTTTTGAATAAGCTTCCGCTGTAAACGGGATTTTAAACTATGTTTTGAAATTGCATTTATATTCATTTAGATTTGTTTATTGTGATCGTTGGTTTGGATCCTGGTTTGTCATGCGCCTCGCGGTAAAACTCCGCAAGTGGATTTTGAGGGTGTGACAGATTGGTATCAGAGCCAATGGTTATAGTGAACTAGGACTGCATGTAGAGTCTAGTCTATAGCCGAGTCGCACACACTAGACGATCACATGGTACTAAACGTTATAGTGGTTTACGTATGGTCTTGTCGGGGTGTCTCTAAATCATTGGTCTTTCTACGTTACATCATCCGTACTATCTTAGGTTGGGTTACTTGTTTTCTAGGCAGTGTGGTCTGTTGGAGTAACTCGTGTGCTCTTGAGATTTGTCCAAGGCTCGGGCATCTCCCTTTCGCACTCCAATAGAAACACTTGTCATGAACTACCGTAGTATTACGGTGTGTAGCTAAGAGTCTATGTTCGGTGAATTGATCTTTGAACTAGGAGAACACTGGGAGGACCATGTAGAGCGTTTTATCATTTTGGGTGCACACAAAATCATAAAACGAAATGCATGGAAGCCCTAGTGAGCTCTGGGTTTGAGGGGATAGTCCTGGATTGGATCTGGCTTTGATCTTGTGAACATTAGTGGTTATCTTTAACTGCGAAGCTAAATTTTCTCGTTCTTTCTACCAGAATCATGTCTGGAGTGCGTGGAGGACGTGGAGGTGGTCGCAATGGTGGACGTGGTGGTGGTCGCGGTGGTGCTGGTGGTCGTGGTGGAGGAATTAATCTATCACAGGCTGATCTGAACAACTTGCTCCAAGCTGCCTTTCAGTTAGGGCACAACGGTGGTGGTAAGTTGTTTTATCCGTTTTCTTTGCCTTATTGGTGAACCTTGTTTACGTTATTCGTGGTTTCTCATACGTTTCATTTCAGGTGGTCCTGTTGACCCACCCCCACCCATGTGCACCTACAAGATGTTCCGGGACTGCAAGCCCCAGGAATTCTCTGGCACTGAGGGTGCGGTTAGCTTGCTTAGGTGGTTGGAGAAAGTGGAGTCGGTATTTCTGATGTGTAACTGTCTCCCAGAAGATCGGGTGAAGTATTCTGCTGCGTTATTTCAGGACGTGGCATTGACTTGGTGGAATGGTATCACCCAGAACATGGGTATTGGGGAGGCATATGCTATGCCATGGGAGAACTTTGTGCAGTTGCTGAAGCGGGAGTATTGCCCGAGGGAAGAGGTGCAGAAGCTGGAGCATGAGGTGTGGAACCTCAAGATGACTGGATCGGAAATCGAGAAGTATACTGTGAGACGGAATGAGTTGGCCGTGCTGTGTCCCGATCTGCACGTGCCAGAATATCGTAAGATTGAACACTATGTCTCGGTGTTAGTGCCGGAAATTGCAGGGTTAGTGGCTGCTGGGAATCATCCTACTTATGCGGAGGTAGTTCGATCGGCCCATAGGATGACCAACTTAAAAGTGAATGAGGGGATTTTGCCGGCGAAAGCTTCGACTGCTAAGGCTCCAGAGAACAATAAGCGCAAGTGGGAAAATGACGGGAAAGGGTCTGGGTCTGCACAGCAGGGTAAAAGGTTTGATAATGGGGGATCATCTTCTTCGGGTAATAAGCAGGGTGGTTATGCGGGAAAACTGCCCAAATGCAACAAGTGTGGACGCCATCACCAAGGGAACTGCGACAGTAACCGTTGTCACCGCTGTCAGCGAACAGGGCATTATGCTAAAGATTGTCGGGCTACACTTCCATCGACTCAGACTCCGACTAACAGTTCAGCTCCGACTAATCAGGGGACTACAGGGAAACAGGGATGCTACAACTGTGGTGACACTGGGCATTACAAGAAGGATTGCCCAAAACTGAAGCAGGGTGGGAACAACGGGAATGGTAACAACGGGGGCGGCGGCAGAAATGCACGTGCCTTCGTCATTGGAGCTGCTGAGGCTAGGCAGGACCCTGACACAGTCACCGGTACGTTTCTTCTCAATAATCGTTCTGTTAGCGTGTTATTTGATTCTGGTGCCGACAAGAGTTTTGTATCCAAGGATGTTAGTCGACTGCTAGATGTAGTACCCGTACCATTAGAGACCCAGTATATTATTGGGTTAGCTGACGGTAAAACGATTGAAGCTACTAGTGTTCTTCGGGAGTGTCAATTAGAATTGTCGGGTATATCGTTTCCCATCGACCTTATGCCGGTACCATTGGGTAGTTTTGACGTTGTGGTAGGAATGGATTGGTTATCTTTGTATCGCGCGGAGATCGTCTGTTACGATAAGGTTATTCGGATTCCTCTCCCTGATGGAGAATTTCTTTCTGTGTACGGTATCAAGGGTGGTGTTCCGCTAAACATCATCTCTAGCATGAAAGCCCTTAAGTGTCTTCGAAAGGGTTATCCAGCTGTCTTGGCGCTTTTATCTGTTTCCTCTGTTGATGAAAAGAAGATCGACGACATTCCGGTGGTACGCGAGTTTCCTGATGTTTTTCCCGATGATTTATCTGGTCTTCCTCCTCATCGTCAAGTCGAGTTCGGTATTGATCTTGTACCAGGGGCTGCTCCTATTGCTCGGGCCCCCTATCGTCTTGCACCTCCCGAGATGCAGGAATTGTCCAGCCAGTTACAGGAACTCTTGGACAAGGGATTCATCCGGCCAAGTTCTTCCCCTTGGGGAGCCCCGATTTTATTTGTTAAGAAGAAGGATGGAAGTTTCCGATTGTGTGTGGACTACAGAGAGCTGAACAAATTGACCGTCAAGAACCGTTATCCTCTTCCACGTATTGATGATCTATTCGACCAGCTTCAGGGTTCTAGTTATTATTCCAAGATCGATTTGAGGTCCGGTTATCACCAGCTGCGCGTCAGGGAGGCTGACGTTGCGAAGACTGCTTTTCGAACACGTTATGGCCATTTCGAATTCTTGGTCATGCCTTTCGGTCTCACGAACGCACCAGCGGTTTTCATGGACTTAATGAACCGCGTCTGTAAACCATATCTGGACAAGTTCGTCATTGTGTTTATTGATGACATTCTGATCTACTCCAAGAACGAGACCGAACACGGGGAACATCTGCGGTTAGTTTTGGAACTTTTGCGACGGGAGCAACTTTACGCCAAGTTCTCAAAGTGTGACTTTTGGTTACGCGAAGTCCAATTCCTAGGACATGTGGTTAATGAACTAGGGATTCATGTCGATCCTGCTAAAATCGAAGCGATCAAGGACTGGGGAGCACCAAAGACGCCAACTGAGGTGCGGCAATTCCTAGGCCTTGCGGGCTACTATCGTCGTTTCATTCAGGGGTTCTCGAAGATTGCTCAACCCCTCACCACTCTCACTCAGAAGGATAGGAAGTTCGACTGGGGTGAACCACAAGAGTCCGCGTTTGAGGAACTAAAGTCTAAACTGTGTTCTGCTCCTATTTTGTCTTTACCTGAGGGTCCTGATGATTTTGTTGTCTACTGTGATGCTTCCATTCATGGACTCGGTTGCGTGTTGATGCAACGCGAGAAAGTGATTGCGTATGCTTCTCGTCAACTTAAGGTGCACGAGAAGAACTACACAACTCATGACTTAGAGTTGGGTGCCGTGATATTCGCGTTGAAAATTTGGAGACATTACTTGTACGGTACCAAATGCACCATCTACACCGATCACAAGAGTCTCCAACACATTTTCGACCAACAACACTTGAACATACGGCAACGCCGTTGGATCGAACTTTTAAACGACTATGATTGTGCTATTAAGTACCATCCTGGCAAGGCGAATGTTGTAGCAGACGCCTTGAGCAGGAAGGAATCTACTAAACCTCGTCGCGTTCGGGCGTTGCAGCTCACTATTCATTCATCGCTGCCTGATCAACTCCGTTCTGCCCAGTTGGAAGCTTTGAAGGAGGAAAACCTTAAAGCTGAAACCATGCACGATGCCGACAAACACCTAGAGCGAAGGCCTGATGGCCTGCACTATTTCGCAGAACGTATATGGGTTCCTTTGTTCGGGGGACTACGGGAGCTTGTCCTTGATGAGGCTCATAAGTCCCGGTATTCTATTCATCCTGGTTCGGATAAAATGTACCAAGATCTGAAGGTGCTTTACTGGTGGCCAAACATGAGGTCGGACATAGCCTCATATGTGAGCAAATGCTTGACCTGTGCTAAGGTCAAGGTGGAATACCAGAAACCGTCGGGTCTCCTGCAACAACCTGAAATTCCGGAATGGAAATGGGAACGGATTACTATGGATTTTGTCACACAACTTCCTAAATCACCAAGCGGGAACGACAAGATATGGGTGATTGTCGATCGGTTGACGAAATCAGCTCATTTTCTTGCCATTAAGGAGACCGACACCATGGATCGTTTGGCTCGTCTTTATTTGAAGGAAGTTGTTTCTAGGCACGGGGTACCAGTTTCTATTATCTCGGATCGTGACTCCCACTTTACTTCTCACTTCTGGAAGTCTTTGCACAAGGCTTTGGGTACCCAACTAGACATGAGTACGGCTTACCATCCACAGACTGACGGTCAGAGTGAGCGTACGATTCAAACTTTAGAAGACATGCTGCGGGCATGTGTGATCGATTTTGGCAAGGGTTGGGAAGCTCATCTGCCGTTGGTAGAATTCTCGTACAATAACAGTTATCACACGAGCATCAAGGCTGCTCCGTTCGAAGCACTGTACGGGCGGAAATGCCGTTCTCCTCTTTGTTGGGCTGAAGTGGGTGAGAGTCAACTCACTGGGCCTGAACTAGTGTACGAAACTTCGGAAAAGATCGTACAGATTCGTAATCGGTTGGCGGCGGCACGGGACCGGCAAAAGAGTTATGCTGATCAGCGTCGCAAACCACTGGAATTCCAAGTCAATGACAAGGTACTTCTAAAAGTCTCACCGTGGAAGGGCGTCATACGCTTTGGGAAGCGTGGCAAACTCAATCCGCGATATGTCGGCCCATTTACGATCCTGGAACGGATTGGGCCGGTGGCATATCGACTTGATCTACCGACGGAGCTCGGTAACGTACATAACGTCTTTCACGTGTCAAACTTGAAGAAGTGTCTGGCTGACGAGTCTCTCATCGTTCCACTGGAAGAGATCAAGGTTGATGATCGTCTTCGGATTGTGGAAGAACCTGTAGAGATCCTTGATTACAAGATTCGCAGCCTGCGTCACAGCAAGATTCGTATCGTTAAGGTTCGGTGGAACTCGAACCGGGGACCGGAATATACGTGGGAACGGGAGGATCAGATGAAGTCTAAGTATCCTCATCTCTTTCCTAAGGAAGCGTTCGAGTCGAGACATGTCTCTTCGGCAGCTGAATGAATCTCGGGTCGAGATTCCTTTTAACGTGGGGATGATGTGACAACTCGGGTAAATCTCTCTTTTGGGTTCTATCTTTTTGTTTGTTTCCTTCGTTATTTCTTTTGTTCTTTTGGTACTTGTACAATTTTCGGGACGAAAATTCTTTTAACGTGGGGATGATGTGACACCCAGCAAATTCTGGTTAACAACGTTGTCTAGATGAAAGTCTACCTTAGCGAGTCACGCTTATATTGTACTTAACTGGGTTAGTTAAGTCGGGTTATGGTTCGGGAACTATTGGTTAGTCTAGAAGATCATTGGATGTTGGTCTAGAGGTTCGTTAGATGTCAGTCCTTAACCAAGTGTACAAACGGTGACGATTTGTAGGATCGTCAGGGCATACGGAACGTACGAGTCTCGAGTCCCGGGAATTGGTGAACGAGTGTAAATATGTGTATTTACTTGTGTTATGTGTTTACAATCATTATATGACTTGTCGGTACGTGATTATGCATTAACATATGTTAAAACGGGGTTTAACGCGCAAAACACACAAGACCAAACCCTATAGGCGAGTAGGAGGTCTACTCCCCTATAGGGGAGGCGAGTAGGGAGCCCTTAAGGGCGAGTAGGCCCTACTCGTGTATACATAAGGGCGAGTAGGCCCTAATCACTAGAACTCTCAGGCGATTACAAGCCCTAATCGCCTGAACTGCTGCATACTCGCTAGTAACGTACTGGACGACTAGAAACGCCTATAAATACAATGCTTAACCTCCTAAACTTCCTAATATCAACCCTAGTCGTCCCATAACCGCCCCAAACACATAAACAACCTCTGGAAGGCGATTTTGATCAAAAACACAAGGTTTCAAGGTCTAACCATCATTCTTTCATAATCCTTAGGTTTGATTCTCATCCATAACACTTTGTAAACGTTTTTAATCAATCCCTAATGGTCCAGACCTGTTCATAAACGAAAAAGCTTTCTGAAAATCGTCAATAAGGGTTGTTAATCGGATTATAACTAATATACATGCTTTATGGGTGTGTATGATTAGAAAGCTAGGGTTTTTATGATTCATGATGATGGATTGATGTGTTATTATGTTAGGTCAGAACTGATATTGATATTATGATGCTAGAAATCTCAGTAATCGGTTATTAGTGTTATGATTACGCGTGTTTGTATGATGTTGCATGCTATGTGAATTGGTGTTTGGATTACTTGGTTGCATGCAGGACTGATTATACGAGGTTGAACGAAGGGTTTTGGGTTAAACATGTTTAGGATAGTGTTTGGGATGATATTGGGTAGTTACACACGTTCTGGATCTGATTTGGAGCGTTAAACGCGCGAAAAACCGGAACAGCAAGGTTACAGGCGAGTAGCATTCCTAATCGCCTATGTTATAGGCGAGTAGGATGCTAATCGCCTATAACACAGGCGAGTAGAGGTCTAATCACTAGTAAGTTCAGGTGATTAGCCCTAATCACTAGTAAGTTCAGGGGAATAGCCCTAATCACTAGTAAGTTCAGGGGAATAGCCCTAATCACTAGTAAGTTCAGGGGAATAGCCCCTAATCGCCTATAGTAGGGGCGAATAGGACTCCTAATCACTAGTTGACTTTCCTAATCACTAGTTGACTTTTCCTAATCGCGTGTACTGCTGCTGTAAGTGTAAATTAGCATTCCGAGACCCGATTTAACATGTAGTAACATGCTAGGAACCCCGTAACATGTCTAATAACTTGGTAACATATATTTGGATGTATTTCGGTGATACGTGAACTATGTGCTATAACTTGTTGTGCGTTAACGTATGTTAAGTGTACTTGCGTTATTGTATGTTTTGGAGCGTAAACATAACACGGGGAGTCTCGGGTCACCAATGGGATGTCGAGTCTTGTACTTTGGGTCGGTTAAACAGTCACGGTGTTTCAAACGAACTTGGTTATGGTCTGGACATCTAGGGACTAATTAGCCTGCGGGTTATTAGTCTAAGTACTTGTAACTATCGTATGTTAGGTCGCCGCTTTACGGGACTAGCATAGCAGCTGAGTTTACTCGGGTTAAGGAGTAACGGAACTTAAGGTGAGTTTACGGCCCCTCTTTTAAACTGGTTTTATACTTTCGGGGGAGAAAACATGTGTTAAAACGATTATTTGGTAACTACTGTCATACTATGGGTTTCTATTGTGTACTACACGATCTTTGGAAGTCCCGGGGGGAACCATGAATGTGCGGGTTTGCACAACGGGGAAATGTGAATAGCGCTATTGGGAGTGACCAACCCCGCTCGTCGACTTGGAGGGTCGGCGGGTGCATATTGTCTCAAACAGGAACAACGGGAACAACAGGAACATACATCGGGCATACTTTTGGTATTCGCGTTAGTAATGGTTTTCCAATCGTGGTAGTAACAAAACGTACGCCTAGCTAGCGTATACTGGTTTTCTATTTGTTATAGTATGGACAGGTGGACTTGGTACTTGGATACAAAACCTGTAAACTCACCAGCATTTTTGTGCTGACGTAAACTTTTACATGTTTTCTCAGGTCGCTAAGGTAGCACGACTGGACTAGGGCGCACGCGTCTGCACGGCGTCTTACTAGGGTTGCATGGTCTTTTGAACATTGAACTATTATTACATTGTCAAATACTGTTTTTGAATAAGCTTCCGCTGTAAACGGGATTTTAAACTATGTTTTGAAATTGCATTTATATTCATTTAGATTTGTTTATTGTGATCGTTGGTTTGGATCCTGGTTTGTCATGCGCCTCGCGGTAAAACTCCGCAAGTGGATTTTGAGGGTGTGACAGTTTTACTATTAAACTTAGTATTAAATTTTTATTTGATAAAGCGGGCTAGTCATATTTTATTTGCGTATATTGGACCAAATGTTATGTATAAATATGTAAATATTACTATGATTTGTGGGTATATATATAATTATATATATATAATAAATAAGTAATAATTTATTCGAGCCAAACCGAGCCGAGCGGACCTTTGCTCGTGCTTGGCTCGTTTACAAACCGAACCGAGCCGATCGGCTCATTTACAACCGAGCGGGCGATCGAGCGAGCATTTTCCGAGCATTTTCCGAACGAGCGGCGAGCGATCCACGAGCGGCGAACGATTTGAACAGCCCTACACACAAACAAACAAACAAACAGTCACCTACCACTGACGATGGAATAAATGACTACAACGTGAAATCTCCCGGAGGAGCAACGGTGGAGGGCCGCCACAGACGACGTCACGTCTCGTCCTTCCGGCACCTACGAACCTGAACTCATACACGACCACCGCTCGTTCTCCCCCCTCTCTATAAAAAAGTCGTAGCCACCACCATCACCACTCCCCCCCTCTCCCTCTCGCTCTCACTCTCACTCTAAAAACAACTCCTCTGTTCACGGGTTTCAGGCAAGGGATGGCTTTGTTTTGTTGCAGCAACACTCCAGCAAAAACTTTATGACTCGAGATCGGCCTTCAGTCTAACAGATCTAGCCGGAAACGGGCCATGCAGGCAATTGTCGCCGGCCGCCGTCTCCGGAAACCAGGCTTTAACCATCGTTGCTTCCACACATAACCACATCTCTAACGCCGGTGCACCACTTTTTGTGGGCGGCTTGGGGTGTTCTCTGGGCGGTTTTGTGGGCGTTTTGGGATTTTGATCCTGACCGCTGGAGTAAAGTACAAGGACACGTGGAAGCATCGGCGTTGCTGGAGCGGTGGTGACGGAGGTCACGTTGCTGGTCCGATAGCAACTTCGCCGATGAAGAAAGCCATTTCCTATCTCCTGCTTGCACTGTCTTTTTATCTGGCTAAAGCAACCTCGCAACCTAACGAAATTACCGAAGTTGCCACGGAATACTGTAGCTGAAAAGACGTTTAGCTACAGTATTTCGCTCTCACATAGAAATCTAGTAAATGTATCTATATATAATATATTACACTAGTTTTATACCCGTCCGTTGAACGGGTTGTAAAACAAAATTATAAAAAAAAACTTATAAACTTTATATTTCTTTATTTTTTTTTGCTACAACTTCAATTTAAAACAACCTTTGTATATGAAAATATATACAAAAGTCAATGATAGTACCACTTAACATTAAATACAAATTATAAAGAAACAAAAAAAAATAGTTTAAATATTTGGTTGATGTGAACAATATTAATTTAAAAGGTTAAATTAAAATGTAAACATGTATGTTTTTTATAGTTCTTGGATTATGCATTTTAGTCTTTATATTTTACGTAATGTGGGTCAAAAAAACTGAAACTTTGATAAAACCGAACCAATCCCTTAATAAAACCGAAAACAAAACCAAACGATTTTAAGAAATCGAACCAAACCGATATTTTGAAATCATTGTTATTTAAACTGATGAAATGATAGTATCACATCTTATAATACAAAGCTTATAAAACACACATTTGATTTTATTGATCTACCTTATCTAACATTTTTATGTTGTAGATAACAATTTTTATTAAGGGAAATGAACATTGTAAATATTTGTTTGCATGTTACCTACATATATAAAAACATTATTACAAATCCCGTGTGAAAACACGGGAAGACTAAATCCAACTAAAGCTAGAAATCCATTCATTGATGGTTGTGCTTTTGCCTTTCGTAACCACTGATGAATGAAATAGCTGATTGGAAACCACTGATGAATCTGTAACCACTGATGAATGAAACAGCTGATGATAAATCAACAGACACATGAAAAGCTCTGTTGGGATAACAGATATTAAAAAGAAACAGATAATCTTAATATCCAACTGAGATTTCATTACTCTGTTTACGAATATCTGTTGACTTGCTAACAAATTTGTCAAACAATTATTATAAGATTCAAATGTATTATTACAATTACATAATTTCAATGAAATTTCTGAGTTAACAAAACTACATACAAAATGGAAAACTTGGTCTGTTTAAGACAATTACATCCCAAAATATAAAAAACATAAACAGACCAACTGCTATGGTCTGTTTACTAAACACCAAATTAAGAAGTCAATCATCTGTTGCAAGAAAAATTGTGTTTAGTAACGTTTGTTCAAGGGCAGAGGGTCTGTTAAGGAGATATTTCTAAAACAGCTGTTACTACAAACAGTTGTCGATTCAAACAGATATTCCTTCAACAGTTTTCTTCAAATAGAAGTTGCTTTAAACATTTGTTACTAAGTTTGTTTCGTAATCATCTAAGTTAATGAATACTCTTTACATATTCGTCCAATTTGACAGGTTTATTCTAACAAAAGTGTAAACTATAACCATTACTTATATGTTACTTGTTGGAAAGATAATAAAACGCTCGGGTTATTTTTTTCCGTTTTTTTTTGCATAGCACTATGGTACTCGTTGGAAAGATAATAAAACGCTCGTTAATGTGGTGTAATTTTTTTTTCAAAAAAAAATGTGATTTAAAAAAGTCATTAACGTTTAAAAATCATAGGAGGAAAGTGCATGTGCTATGCACATGAGAGAGAAAAAATAATTTAATAGTAGATGGAGTATCCATGACCAGCAGGAAAAACTTAAAGAAAGCCTCCATAAGATGTCATGTGTCCCTCATTAGCTTTCATTTATATATTATAAAAGATTAATGCGGTTATCACCTTCTAAATTAGATTAGCTTATTCTCCAAGTTATGTACTCCTATATATATCCTCATTGTAGACACACCAAAATAATAATAAAACATCTCTTTCTCTCCCTGTTATCTCTTCTTATATTCTTGTTATTAGGCTAGTTTCACAACACGTTATCAGCACGAAAGTGCAAGTGCTCTCACAAAAAAAAAAAAAAAAAACCCCAAATCCCCTTCCTTGGTTTCATGTGAACAATGCAGTTGTGGTTAGCAACTTTTCATCGAAGTGTGTTCAATCAAACCCTCTTGCAAGTAAGTTTTATTTTAATATATGAGATTTATTGTTTATTAATATTATTGTTCATTATGCGTATAAGTAGTTTCTTGGATGATTTGTAAATTTTTTTTCGAGTAAACTGCCATTTTCGTCCTTGAGGTTTGACACTTTTTGCCAGTTTCATCCAAAAGATTTTTTTTTCTCAACTGGCTCCACTAGTTTTCAAATTCTTGCTGGTTTCGTCCAAGTGCCTAACTCCGTTAGTCAATCTCAGTTAACTGAGGGGCAGTTTTGTCATTTTATTGTAGCCAAACACCTTTTATTCCTGCTATTAAACTTGTCACCAAACACCCCTCTAGCTAGTTCCTACACCTGCATCCAAACATCCCCTAATCTGTCCCTCCTTTATAAACCCTCCCCCACCTTCTTTGTTTCTTCTTCTTCTTCTCAGTCCCGCCCTCTTCTCTTCCCTCCTCACAATTACTTCAATCAGGGTTTACTCTTTCCCCCAAACCATAACCTCTCCAACCCAAATGCTAATTTGGATTACGATCTGGCTACTATCGAGCAACATTTGTTGCAGCAAACAACAGATTTCAACCCCAATGTTACCTCCGTTTCTTTCTGTTTCATTGTAACCTTTTATCAAGATCACATTCTTTATTGGTCCAAATTGCCTAAATAATTCGGTAACTTCATTTTTCTTTATCCACAATGGAAGGTTCCCCACAAAAATTTCCCCTTTTTCAATTTGTTTGGATCCCGAATGACCTGAACTATCATCCAAATAACTTGTATTTTCAGTTTTATCCGAATCAGGTGGTGGAGGTGGAGGTGCTGGAGTTGGAGCTGGTGGCGGAGAGAGTTTGCTGGTTAATCAGAGCTTTTGAGTTAGGGTTTGTGATTTATTATTATTATTATTATTATTATTATTATTATTATTATTATTATTATTATTATTATTATAATACAGATAATATTTGAATTGACAACTTTACCCCTCAGTTAACTGAGATTGACTAACGGAGTTAGGCACTTGGACGAAACCAACAAGAATTTGAAAACTAGTGGAGCCAGTTGAGAAAAAAAAATCTTTTGGATGAAACTGGCAAAAAGTGCCAAACCTCAAGGACGAAAATGGCAGTTTACTCTTTTTTTTCCCTTGTTATCATCCAAAAGACAATATAAATATCTACATTTAGGTAGCGTTTGGTATGGTGGAATGGAAGGGGGAATGGAATGGACCATTACGAGGTAATGAAAAATAGTGTGTTTGGTTGGTTAAAGGAATGGAATCACCCATTCCACAAGGCATTCCATTCCCTCAAAACCATTCCATCCACCCCCCATGTTTTTTTTCCATTCCATCTCATTCATCCTTTATTAACAACACCATAACCCACCACTCACCACCATCGTCACCACCCACCACCGCTGTCGCCACCACCCACCACCACCGTCGCCCACCCACCACCGTCGCCCACCACCGGTGCCGCCACCACCCACCACCGCTACCGCGACCCACTACTTTCACTCACCTACCCCACCACTGTCGCTGCCACCCACCACCGTCACCTACCCACCACCGCCATCCAACACCACCCACCGCCGCCCACCACCGTCACCCACCCACCACCGCCACTGCTCGCCATCGTCACCCACCCATGATCACCGCCATCCACCTCCACCCATCGCCACCGTTACCGCCACCTACCACCACGCTACCGTCACACACCACCACCTACCATCACTACCACCAACCACTACCCACCTCCGCCACTACTCACCAGCGTCGCCCACCCACCATCACGGCCATCCACCTCCACCTTCCACCGTCGCTGCCGCCACCCACCGCCGCCGCTACCGCCACATATCACCACCGCCATCATCGCCACTGACCACCACCCGCCACCGCCACTAACCAGCGATTTTATTTCTTCGTCTTTTCATGCCTATCCAACAGCACAAAATAATGTTTTGTTTCATTCCCACATGGCAACCAAACAAGACATGGAATGGTAATGATCCATTCCATTACCTTGTCCATTCCATTACCTCGTCTATTGCATTCCCTCTTCCATTCCATTACCCCATACCAAACAGACCCTTAAGGTACTAAAGATGAATCTTCTGAGATCTAAAACAAATTGTTTGGATCAAAATTGCAATTCAAATCAACGAGATCTTATTTAATTATTTCAAACAAATCTAAATAATCCTAAACTTGGTTTCTATAATATTTTTGGTTTACGTTCATTTACCATCGTGTTGCTTGTTTTTTAACAAGAATTTCTCCAATAAGTAAATTGGATCTTCATTTTTCGAGATAGAATTATTTTAAAAGAAGAAAATATATATTAAAGGGGTTAGCAAGACTTGTTTGGCAACTCAAATAATTGTTTTTTCATATTTGTGTAAACACATTAAAAAAGGCATATGTGAGAAATTATATAAAGAAAATAAATTCGAGAAGTTTCTTTTAAAATAAGTTAATGTGTAAGCTTATTGTGGATTTTTTATTTTGAGAATGATCTTGACAAAACTTTTAGCGAGAACTTCATATATATGGTAACTACTATTTGCTTACGTTCGAAGCCTTAATATTTCAAATATACATTTGATTGAACTTATATATTCTGTAGATATTGTTACCAAGGAACCATGGATGAAAAAAAAGTTTTCACCCTTTTTCTCCTTTCACGATAAGAGAAAATATATTAGTTCTTATTAGTAAACTCTATCTTTAAAATTCAATGGTAAATTAATAAGATTACGACTGGGATAATTTGGGAATATTGGTTTTGGTTTTAAAATTTGATATTTGGTCGGCGTTGCAATCACTATGAGCATAGTTTATTGCTTTAAATTCTATGTTAAATTAAACCTAATAAAATCCTTTTCAAGAAACCAATAAAGATCGAGTAAGTTGTAACTACTTGTAAGGCTATGGGATTGTGTATTTGTTTCTTTTATTTGACACTTGCATCTACTGTTGAATATTGTTGTCCTGAGGGAAAATCAAATGAAAAACATTTTTATAAACTTGTATTATAATTTGTTTTATATGTTTACATGTTATAACATCAAGTATTGTAGAATTTGTTTTTATGGTATGCCTTATATGCTACCATTTATTTATATAATGTTGAGTATAACTAAATCAAAGTTATGATTTAATCTTACGGTCATGAAATATCAAAAGTATGCTTACTCGAAGTGTCATGATCTCTAAATCTCATTACCAGTTTATAGAAGGTCATAAGATTTTAGATCGGTACATATTATTTCTTGGATATGCAATTACTTCTAATTGATGTTACGTGAAAAGAAGATTATTTATGAGGAAATTTGAATAAAAAATTTTAATGTGTTACACATGAGATATGCTCTAAGCAATCTCAATAGAGATATGAAAAGTTTGAAATAATTTCCATATTCTTCTGACCGAGTAAAGCATGAATATATACAAGTCCATGAAATTTTTTCGGTTATATATCATTCCCTGAAGTAAAATTTGATCATGTAATAATAACTAAAATTGTCATAATCATGGAGACAATTGAGAAAGTTGTTATGATGGTCATAATGTGATCAACCATCAATGATTATAATGATAGTCAAGTTAATAATGAGTTCGATCATAAAAAATGCAATGATGATCATGTTACTAATGAGATTGACCATCACATGTGGCAAACAAAAGGAGTGATTATATAACATGATGGTTTGAACATTGAAGTCACAATACATTCTTTCATATCATATCTTTTGTATTACATACATGCAAGTAATACATATTCGATCATAAACTAGAAGTTTAGTTTATGGATCATAATTATTTAATTAGTTGGCATGACCGGTAAGACCACACCGAGTCGATGATGATGTAAACATAATGAAGAACTTAAAGATTCTTCAATCTGATACATAGCATGTAATGTTTGCTCTTAAGCAAAATTATATATTTGCCATATAAAGTAGGGTGAGTATCACTATATATTTTGGAATTGATTTAAGGATACGCATATCCTAGCATGATACCATTTAGTATTTAAAATCGATGCATCGTCAAAATGGTTATCAAGTTAGCAACCTGAAGTTTGCTTGATTTATGACTTAGCTAGATAGCAAGCATATTATTCTAGATTGACATATTTAATCAATTCCCAAGATACTAATGATCATTAGAATAAGTGTTGAACTTCATATAGCTTTTGTCCATACACGTGTTGCTTTCATCGAGATGATCACTAAACATCTACTATTGATTGCAATGTCAATGATCATGAGAGCAAAAGTTCATGTTTATATTTGATTAAATGTGGTTTTACATGCAGTAGCATTTATTCACATCAAGCCAATACGTGGTAATAGTTTCTCCCCATTATAGTTGGTTTTTGGTCAGGAACCAAATATTGCTCATCTAACATTTTTGTTGTGTGACATATATTGAAATTGATCCACCATGATGCACGGAGATGGGACCTTAAAAGGTGATTGGGAATATATGATGATTTATAGAGCCTTAAACAAGAGATTTATTTACATCTTAATTAATTGATATCCATCTCAATGGACTAACATTCCCAACATTAGGGGGAGATAAAAGGCAGTTGAAAATAGAAATGAGTTAGAATGAAATATCATTGATCCTCGTACTAAACAATGGGAACCAGAATTTCAAAGGATAATTCATTCACAGAGATTAGCGAATTAATTACCAGACGCATTAACTGACCTAAATATGATGAATAGCTAATCAAGTCACATACCAATTGCTAATGCTCCATTTAAGATGAGTGTTCAGGAAGGACAATCGTATATTGGCAATAAGCCTACTGCACGCCTAATGCGTGGTAGACTGGTCGATTCCAAAGAATAAAAATCCTCGAGAACTTGGAGCAAGTAAGAAAGATGGTCAAGTCAAGGTTATAGTAAAAAGGTCTCTGAAGAGACATTAGACATGATGGTTCCAGAAGAACCTCAGGTACCTGAAAATAAAGAGATCTCGTTATATAGTATCATGTCTACGAAATGTATGGAATCGAAATAAAATCGACGTCGTTATAAATTTTATGTAATGTAGCGCTTGAAATGAGGATCAAGATTTAAGATCTGCCTATGAATGAATAAAAGAAATGATTGGCCAAAATGGAAAGACGCAAATACGGCAGAATTGAATTCTCTATTGAAAGGGAAAGTTTTGGACCAGTAGTCCATACAACAAAAGTTGTAAAACATATAGATATAAAAAGGTCTTTTGTGTGAATCAACATTTGAAAAGAAAATGATATACGGTAAAATTGGTGGCACAAGAATTTCGCAAAGACTCATAATTGATTATGAGGAAACACATTCTCCAGTGGTGGATACAATTATTTTCCATTATGTTATTAGTCTGGTAATGCAAAGAGAGAATTGAAATGGGTCTAATAAATATCATGATTAACTTGACACTGAAAGTTTACAAGAAAATACATGATGAAGGATTTAATGTGTCAAAATCTTGTAACGTAAGTTCTCGAGAACGTTATGATCAGAATAAATAGATTAAATTCTGAATACGTTATGTTTATTATATAATTGAATATAAGTGGAACTCCTCATGAGTATCCTAAAGCAACTGAGTGCTTGCTTAAAAGGTAATATGAAACATCGTAGGATGTAATAATTTTGCACCAATACATCACAGGTAATAAATTGAACCTCGTGATTATGACACTTCCATGTATAAGAATGGTACAATACAAGATGGAAATGAAATGGATGTTATTGTTTTTAATTTTCCAATTTATTTGTTAAATGTTAAAATCATATACCAAAGCTCTTAAAGAGTAAATGCATTTGTATAATTGGTCAAGATGAAAAAAATCCTTAGATGGATTGATGATGCATGCAACATTGATATCAATACTTTAAGAAGTATTATGTAAAGGTAATAAAATATGTATGGACTAAAATAAGGGGTTTGAGTATTGTAAAACTCATGAGATATCCCAATAAAGAGCAACATAAGTTTGATAGTATTATCCAACTTTTATCAAAGGTTCTCTCTTAAAAGTTCATTCGCAGTTTACAGTGATGATTTCTAAGCATTATCGAGACTGTCACACCCTCAAATTTCCACTGCGGGGTTTATACCGCGAGGCACATGACATACCAGGATCCCATAGCCATAAGTCATATTAGAATACTGAAGTAAATGATGGGGTTATACTGAAGTAAATGAGCAGTTTACAGTGTTAAGGAATTTGCCCAACTTAAGTGTGAGCAAGATGAGTAGGACAATGATATTGTGGCAAATACTGAAGTAAATGATGGGGTTATATGTCTTCCAACTCAAGAGAATGAGTGTTTAAATTCAAGTGAAGACATATATCCTATTAAGGTATTGGGTGATGCAACTGTTAAGAGTAGAAAAGTGGACCTCAAGGATCTCGGGCAAGTTATCATAAAGTGGCCCAACAACAATAATCACCCAATTCTCATGCTGATTATTGGGAATGTAAGTCCAAGATCCTTTCCACGTGGTATCAAACAACACTCAATCGTAGACGGCAACTAAGATTGAATGTAAAGAACAAAGAAGAAACTTGAAATCGAAAGATTGTATTATCAATGTGCACACGAGTTCAAAGACTCACCTGGTACACCCAACCGATTACAAGAGAGCAAAACCACAAAAGACTAGCAACCATAGAATGACCTAGGAACCCCCTATTTATACATACATAGGGTGGTTCACATACATGGGCCTATAAGGCCGAAACCCACTAACTAACTAGAACACTAAACAAACCCAAAACAGTTAATTGGTAAAAACAGACGCAAACCTCTAATTTACATTGCCCAACAGGGAAGAAATTGTGGATTTGGAAAATAAGCTACCGAGTATATGTTGCTAAAATCAGTTCCCACGCTCGGTCCAAAACCCATGCTAAGGGGGCCACGCCGGTTCCCACGCCATGGTGGGTTGGTGTTTGGGACGTAGGTGAGCTTTCCACGCTCAAACACACGCTCCACTCCCCGTACTCTAAGTTCTAAGAGGAGACGGGTCAGCACTCATGTTGTCCACGGGTACCCTAGTATCCACACGGTAACACCACTGTCGCGGGTACTGTTAGGGGTCCCGTGGACCATTTCACTGGTGGTAAGAAACGGGCGTGAAGTCTTTTTTAAATGCAACGGTCAAAAAAATTTTGACCGTTTAATATTTTGACCTATTATATTTTTTGACCGTTTATCATTTTTGACCGTTTACAGTAAAAAAAATTACCATCCTATATAAACACCATATACTTTATTTCACACACAAAATTTTATACAACTACATACATTTAATATCAAAATGGGTGGTGGCAATTTGTTTCCGATTACATACAAATCATTGTCGATCATCCCGTGTAAACTGCCAACCCACCGACTACAAGCCCACCTACTACACACCCACCAACAACAAACCCTCCGACTTTAAAGCCAACGGCTACCAACCCATTGAGGTCAAACCATCCATCATTTGAAATTTACGAGCCACGACTTCCTGGAGATTCGCCAATGTAAGAATTGCATTACGTATATGATTGCACAATGGCTCTATTACAACTAGGAGCGATACGGGTTCGAGTTGCTGTTACATTGTCAGAGTGTAACACTCCTACAATACATAATCCACCGGCTACAGCCACAACTATTCCAAGTTGGGTTAAAAATTACAAAACTGGTCCCATGGCCAAATATGTAATGTATTCGGAATTGGATAAGTAAAGGTCTTGTCCGACACCCAAAGGTGAGTGATATCGATATGAGTGGTTGGACGGACTTGATAGTGATCGTGATTGTTCTTCGCCCGAGTCAATTGCGCACTCTTTTTATTATCTCTGTATTTCTTTAAGTTTAGGAATGCGATAATCTTAGTTTTAGGAATGTAATAATTTAAATTTTAGGAATGTATTAAACATTAATATCATAGAAATTTTAAATAATTAAAAATTAATATCATAGAAATTACAACTATCAAACTACATTATTTTAACCTAACGCAAAAATTTCCATGCCGCAACATGGGTGAAATTGATGTCGTGCGTAGCCATATAGTTGACTTCGGTGAGTTGGATTGCCATATCCTCGACAATATCAAAAAGGTGTTCCATCGGTTACACTTGGCGAAGAGATCCACCCACTTACTAACGGGTGAATCAATGGTGCGGTCATTTGTACAAGCTAGTCGATTGAATTCCACAAACACGTTGCGCTAAAACAAAGCCCTCCTTAAACTGGGAGGATGATGTCGGTTTTGGATATCTACCCATGCCATCACTAACGTGATCTCCTCATCAGTAACGTGATATCTACCCATGCCATCACTAACGTGATATCTACCCCTGCCATCACTAACACAGACCATTTTTACGAAGTGATTAAAAGATGATTTTGGTTTTGGTATTAAAAATTATGGGGTTTTATAGAGTAAACATTTATAGCCGTTAGGAAACGGTAATATTACCGTTGGTAAATTTATTACCGTTAGGAAATTTAAATAACAATTATTTTTATTAAATTTAAATAAAAATAAATAAAAGAATTAGTGAAGTGCTGCCTCTAAAACTATGTTTCAGTTAAATAAATCAAATCATTCACATCAGTTTCACCATCCCCCATTTACTCCCAACCAATCATAACCACATATTACATTAAAAATCATTATAGTTTCTCTCTCCTCCATTTACAACCACTTTCAACAAATATTAACAAATAAATACAGTTTTCTGTTTTCTCTAAAAGATTCCCAAATAACCCCACATATACCGATAAACATTAGATTTCTCATTTTCTTCACTCACAACCACTTATATCCACCCCATATAATTTAAAGAGACACTCTCTGGAAAATGGGGGAGCTACTGTGAATGCTCTCAGTAAAATAATGTGTCAGTGTCAATTGGTTGAAAGTAGTAAAATTAAAAAAATTTATGGCAAATGCCCCCACCCACCCTAATTATATATATAACATTTCCGATCCTTAGCTACAGTAATACGCCGCTTTCACGTGGCAATTCGGTAAATAAAAGAAAAGATAGGGGCACGTTAAAAAAAGCTTCTAGACGTTGTTTCTGTCAACTTCAACACCCGGTGACCACCACAATCATCGTTCGACGCTACCACCATCGCATGGGAGTACCACCTTAGTATTTCAGATGCAGGCGCCGATCATCGCACCATCACGTCGCCACTTTCTAAGCACCATCTCTGGTAACCAAACACCACCAGGCCATCTTTTGACAAATTACATCTAAAAACCTCACTGCTTCTCTGTCTCCACTCTTCTCTGTGTAAAACCCATTGCATCACCAACGCCCAAAAGTAGACTCGATGACGGTAGTACAGATCCGGAGACCTCATCTCGACCAACACCATCGCTATCATCAAAGTGCCTTATTCCTACTACACGTGTTCACCTTTGCCGGCATGATGATTTGGGCGACGACGGCGATGTGTACAGTCGTCGTTGTCTACAACGTTGGATTATCAACTGCCGGTGGTAGGTGTCGGCCTCTATTATTGTTGTCGGGTTCTACTGCAGAACGCTAGGTTGCGATAACGGTTGTCGACGGTGGTTGCTGACCTCATTGCTCTTGGTTGTAGGTTTCTAGATATGAAGTACCACTGTTGCTTTTTAAAACCTTCTACAGAGTGGTACTAAACAATGTATTAGGAAAGCAAAGACATGGTGGAGAGTTGGAGAGGGTAAAAAATAAAGTGAAATTTTAGGAGTGTACAATTACTTTTCCTTTTTAATCAAATGTATACAAAAACATTGATTTATTATTTTAAAAAGTAGATAAAAGGTTAAAAGGTTGGCAACCAACGACTGGGCAAGTGAGATGTAATACGCTGCCAGGTTGGTTTAGAATCGTGTTTGCGTAGCGAAGTGTGCAGGCAAAATAAAACTTTTTATGCATCGTTTACGAATCATGTGTCGACCACCGTTCGTTCTAGCTCAGTTCGTAGGGCGCCTACGTTTTAACCACGTGTTCGTGCGCTTGTGTCCCACGTACGGATTGCCTTTTTTTTCGCAGTCATATTTATTCTTACCGGGTTAGATATGTGTTCGCGGGGCAACGCCCGCTATGTCACACCCCAACCGATGACGGAATACATCAAGACGCGACTTATGATAGATTGTTCAAAGACTTCATAACACTAAAATGTGACAATATATTAATATGAATTTCATTTGCATATCTAAAATTCACAAAAATACAATTTGTTTTAAGAAGAAACGCATCAAACGCCAACATCAAGTAACATATAGAATGTTTCGTTTGTTTCTAAAACCGAATCCTAAGTAATATTTCATGTTTTTAAATAATGACCATCACAACTTTTCTAGAAGAACACTTCATGTATTTATTATTTCAAAATTTTGAATTTTACATATGTTTTAACTTTTCTAGAACATTTCATGTATTTATTATTTCAAATCAAAGTTTTGAATTTTACATATATTTTTGTATGATTTTGGTATGAATATGTCGGTCTTGTGGGGTCATCCGGTGGAGTAAAAAAATGTAGTATTTAATAATTTGTTGAAAATGTTACGATAAAAGGCGTTGAAATACCTACTAGCATTGAAATGCCAAGGAAAAAGGATGAAAGATGGTGGTTATTGCTAGAAAAAAATAAAATGTTGGAAATTTCCAAGATAATTCTTTCCAGTACATTATGTGTATAAATTAAAATGTTAATAGAGAGAGCCAGCAACCACACACAATTTCCCGTTCAAAACTCAAAAATGGATCCAACTTCATCATCATCATCTCTCTCGTCTAAAAGGAAATGGCATCAAGATTCTTTTCATGATGAACCCTGCTGTAAAAAGCCAAAGAATGATGTGTTCTTGAATTATTCGTTTGAAGACATCGGCAACAGTTTCATACGCCACCTCAAGGGAGCATTCGATCGCTACAGTTATACTATATCAGACCACACCATGGTCCCTGTTGGTCAAAATGTGTGTTTAGAGTTGTTGAAAGCTATTCATGAATCTGAGATTTTTGTTGTAGTATTCTCCAAACACTATGCTTCTTCTGTAAGGTGTCTGGATGAGTTGGTTGATATTATGGAGTGCTTAGATAAGTTTGATGATAGGAAAGTTTTTCCGATATTTTATAAGGTGGAACCATCTGATGTTAGAAGTCAACAAGGTCCTTTTATGGAAGCTTTTCATGCTCATGAGACCATTGTAGATCCAGAGACAGTTCAAATATGGAAGAAAACCTTGAAAGAAGTTGGTCAAATTTCCGGTCTAACCTTGCAAAATGGGTAATTTCTCACCCTTTTTTTACTTGTTACAAATATATAATACTTCTAGGCAATAGTTCGGGTTTTGTAGATCAGGGTGTTATGAAAGATTTTGTAAAAACGTAATCAAACTATATATAATTCCCCGATTCATTATTCGGTCAACGTAATCAAACTAATTATAATTATAGAAATCTAGCGGAAGCAATTTTCTATTTGGGTTTCGTTTATTTGTGAGCCCTGCAGCCAAGGGCTGCTTGGTTTCTAGTAATCGACTATCAAAATGGCAAAGTGGTTTTTTGGTACAAGAAGTAAAAAAGATATGATATGAAAGGAGTATGTATTTCTTATTGATTGAAATGTTTTTGGTACATACTCAAGGAGAAAACAATCTCCTATAAATACATAAAGTAAAACATAAAATAAGTAATGAGCTAATCTTGAGCATGATGAAAGCTTGGAGGAAAATCAAAGTGAGGCATAAGACTAGGAGAGAAGGTTGGAGGAAAATTAGGAAGACTTTGACTAGAATTATTACAATGACTAGTCAAATGGTCATGATCTCCAATACTCACCCTCAAGTTGGAGCGTGTGTCAATAACGCCCAACTTGCCGAGTAATATTTCTTCTTTTTCGAACACTCCACCTCGAGTTGGAGTGTTTGCTTTTCTTGCGGGTTCAAATAACCTGATTTTTTTCTTTTTCTTGCGGGCTCAATTAACCCGACTTTTCTTTTTCTTGCGGACTCAAATAACCCGATTTTTCTTCTTGCAAGTTCAAAAATTTGAACCCGACTTTTCTTCTTTACGAGTTCAAAGGAACCCGACTTTTCTTCTCGCGAGTTCAAAGAACCCGACTTTTCTTCACGCGAGTTCAAAGAACTCGACTTTTCTTCTCGCGGGCTCAAAGGAACCCGGCTTTTTCTTCTTGCGGGTTCAAAGAACCCGACTTTTTTTTTTCTTGTGAGTTCAAAGAACTCGACTCTTCTTCTTTTTTTTTTTTTTGCAAGCTCAAATAACTCGACTTTTCTTGCAAGCTCAAATATTTGAACCCGACTTTTCTTTTCTTGCGGGTTCAAAGAAACCCGACTTTCTTTTTCTTGTGGGCTCAAAGAACCCGACTTTTCTTTTCTTACGGGTTTAAAGGACCCGACTTTTTTTTTTAGTCTTCAATTTTCTCCATCTTACCTTTGCCCATCATTGCCTCCTTTTTTTTTTTATTAATTACATCCTTTTCAAAAACGTTGAAAAACATTTTTTTTTACTCGTAGCCCAAGACTTCCTCTTTTTTTTTTTCGAGCAGGATAGTAACCTGCTCTGATACCATATAGAAATCTAGCGGAAGCGATTTTCTATTTGGGTTTCGTTTATTTGTGAGCCCTGCAGCCAAGGGCTGCTTGGTTTCTAGTAATCGACTATCAAAATGGTAAAGTGGTTTTTGGTACAAGAAGTAAAAAATATATGATATGAAAGAAGTATGTATTTCTTATTGATTGAAATGTTTTTAGTACATACTCAAGGAGAAAACAATCTCCTATAAATACATATAAAGAAAACATAAAATAAGTAATGAGTTAATCTTAGGCATGATGAAAGCTTGGAGGAAAGTCAAAGTGAGACATAAGACTAGGAGAGAAGGTTGGAGGAAAATTAGGAAGACTTTGACTAGAATTATTACAATGACTAGTCAAATGGTCATGATCTCCAATAATAATGCCTCTTTTCATTATTTGGTCCGGTTATGAAAAGAGTAGTTAAAAATGATGTTTGTTTTGGGTCTTTTGATTTACGCCTACTTTTAATTTTTTTTATTAGAAAATCCAAGTCACTCTTTTTTTTTTGAACGGCCATAAAAAAAAGAACAAAGAAAACTAGAATGACGTAGATACCATTAAAATATCAAATGAAAGTTGAATGAAATTAAGCAGAATAAAAAAAAAAGTTTTAGCCACGAAAAACATTGGAAACTTAAAGAGTTTTTTCTCAAAAAAAAAAATGTAGGTTAAAATAAAATGAAGCACTGATAATACTAAGGCTATAGGGTGTGAAGACACAAAAAATGTAATTTCTCAGTGTCACGTAGGATGCCACCTCACCTAGTGAATGTCTCAAGCATCTTGAGACATGAGTGGGGTGTGGAGACACCAACACTCCCATGTCTTAAGCATTTATTATTATTAACTAGGTGAAATCCCGTGCGATGCACGGGAAGACTATATCATTTTTTAAGGTTTGTTTTTTAAATACCAAATCAAGAAGTCAAGCATCTGTTGCAAACAAAGTCTGTTTACTAATGTCTGTTCTAGAGCCGTGGATCTGTTAAGGAGATCTGTCTGAAACAGCTGTTGCAAGTAAACTGCTGAAACATCATCTGTTTGAAGCAACAGTTGTTTCAGACAAATCTTCTAAACAGACCTTAGTAAACAGACTTTGTTTGCAATATATGCTTTACTTCTTGGTTTGGAAAGATAATAAAACGCTCGGGTTTTTTTTTTCGTTTTTTGTATAGCACTATGGTACTCGTTTGAAAGATAATAAAACGCTCGTTAATTTGGTGTAATTTTTTTTTTAAAAAAATGTCATTTAAAAAAGTTATCAACGTTTAAAAATCACGGGGGAAAGTGCATGTGCTATGCACATGAGAGAGAAAAAATAATTTACTAGTAGATGAAGTATCCATTACCCATTTAATTGACCCGATAAAATGAGCGGAAAAAATAGAAACTGTGCCCCATATAATGACATGTGTCTCACCTTTATTTTCATTTATATATAGTAGTAGATAGTAGATTTATTTTTAATATTAATTTTAAGTAGTTTTATAAAGTAACAAATAAACAAAATAGTGTTTAAATAAATACTAAATTTTATAAAAAAAATATAAAAATCAAAGACTAAATTTTATAAAAAAAAAAATTACACACCTACAAACATAAAGAATCTTTTTGTTTCTTCCACACATACTTTACCTTTCCCTTTCATTTGTTTCTTTTTCTTTCCATACACCCTTCCCTTTCCATTCCACACAAACCCAATTCCTTCACATGACACCGCACAAACCCAATTCCTCCACTAAAAGCTTAACTGGAAAGGTTCAATCTCTCCATGATTACAAGGGTCATCCAGATAGCTTCATTTGCTCACTTGTTCCAGTAGCTCCTTCTCAAGCCCAGTACACCCGAGGTACAATTCCCCCCCCTCTGGATCTCAAGTGCGTAAAGAAGAAGAAGCAGCAGCAGAAAAAAAAAAGAAAAAACGTGATTGGTTCGTCTCTAATGTCCTGAGAGAGACGGGAGGGACAGGGGGACTTGGGATGGGGGCGGTGTAGGGAGGTGGGACGGGGCAAAAATCAAGGGACTGGGGGGGGGGGGGGCGTCTCCATACCATATAGCCTTATAAGGTTAAGGGGCTGGTTGGTTGATTAAATACCGAACCATTAAGAAGTCTGAATAGTTAAGAGGCTCTGAATGATTAAATGCTGAATGGTTCAGCTATGTACCAAGTCTGAATGGTTCAGCTCTTAACCATTCCATTCAGAGCCTTTTTTAGGTTGAAACAAACAGTTTGAATGCTGAATCATTCAGAGTTGAATGGTTCAGAGCCTCATTAAGAGACTACCAAACATGCCCTAAGAAGAATTTACGGTCTTTAGAATTTCAAGGGGCTTTAAATGACCATATGATTATTTTTTTACTTAAAAACATCACCTATATTCTATACTAGTGGGTGTTAGACGGATAAAGTTCTCATTTTATGTTTATACCTAAGGGTACAATTGTAATTTCATTACATGACAAATTTAAAACCACAATTAAATTCTATTGATTAGTGAAAAAAAAACAAGAACTTAAGGTTATTAATACAACAATTATATTCTATAAATTAATAGTTGAATGTTAAAAAAGAGGCAAAAACAAAAAAAAATAGTTTGTATTATAACGTTACACCATTCACAATTTTAAACCCTTATATTTTGTACGTCTTATCTACAATAAATTAACCGCAAACAAACTCACATGTTTGTTATATAATTCTTGAAATTAGCCTATGGAGATTGACAAACAACTGGCAAGAATGCACTTTACCTATCATGTTTTTGGATAACAACATAATATTTTTTTTAATCAATAATAGAGGATAAATTTGATCCGATTACAAGTCGGTTTAAATCTCTATTATATAAAAAGTAAAAGTAATAGGTGGAATATGGATGTTTAGCGCTACTGTTTTTTGGTTATTCAGGTTATTTAAATTACAATTTGATTTATGTATGAATTCAGATCGAGCTAAATAAACAAAATTATATATATATATATATATATATACTTTTTATAAAAGAAATTCAAGTTATATATAATTCAATTTGAATTTTCTAGTCGAATCGGGTTGAAAATCATAAATTTGACCAAACACAACATCTAAACACTGTGCAACACAGCGACAACGCGCGAGTTCATGCTAGTAAACTTAAAAGTCTGTATTTTTAATCACATAATAAAACAAATCTAACCGACTTATAACAAAATCATAAAAATATTAATTATCTTTCAAGGTTATAAACTGAGACCATCTGTGTAACAGGGCGTTTTCCCCTAATAAAACCTATTTCACGCATACACACCATCCCCGTGCGCGTTTAACTAGCGTTTTGTGTGCATGGCGTTATATGCTTAAGGGAGGACAAGACACTTACCGTGAATCTCACGGGTATCCACTACCAGCACGGCAACAGGGCCACCGATGATGCTGCTAGTGGATCCATGGAGGGTTTACGTGAAGAAGTTCACGGTTGGTTAAATATTTTGTTTATTTTTTTTATTTTATTTCAATAACCAACATCGAAGGATTTATATTACACAGAGACAAGAATAGAAAGTAGACTTCAAATCGCATACCATATTTTAGAAGGACTTCAAATTGCAGACTTATATTTTGGTAAGTGGTGTAGGTGACGGGATGAACAGAGGTAGAAGACAAGAATTAATTTTAAGCTTTTAACCTAATTGAAAAGTGTTTGTATATAAATTTAACCATCATATTCAATTCCTTTTTGGCTTTTTAAAAAGGTTAGAGACAAATATATATAGGCTACAAATGTTTTATTTTATAAGTTATTTTAAATGAAAATAAGTTATTTTTTTACATGAAAAATAAGTTGTTAATTATATTTCTACGTGTGTTTGCATTTCTGTATTTTTTTATAGTTTTAGTAATGTAAATTTATTTTTTTTAGTTGAGTAATATGTTTAATTAATGTTTATTTAAAAAAATAGAAAAAAAACATTTTAGTGAAGTGTCTTTAAAATAGTGTTTCAGTAAAATGAATCAGTTGATGTATCAACGTAAATTAGTGAATAGAAGCACTCTTGTGCTGTAACGCAATCTTTACTCCTAACTTTTCTATGACATTTTTCTTATTCACTGCTTCGCATTAATTACTCAGTAAACTCTATTTTATTTTTATTTTCATGTATTATTTATTTTAACTTCCATGTATTGTATAAAATAGTTAATAATTCATTAAAGTGGATCTATGATCTGTATGCCCGCAAGTATCATTAAATATTTGTAAGATAAATAAGTTACTATTAGTTTTAGTCTTAGATTATAAAATCAAATGGAGCCTTCACGGTCTTAAGCTTTTCAAGAAAAAAAATAAAAATCTAAGTCGTTATTGTTATTTTTTATCATCGATTCATACACCAATCACGCATAAAATTTCATAACACTTATTTATTTATATTATGTACTTTAAAAAAATAGTGAAATGTTTGTTCATAACACTTATTTTATACTATATTTGTGTGAATTACTTGGTTGTTGTTGTCATGTACTTTAAAAAGTAGTGAAATGTTTTGTGCTTTTTTTTTTTTATATATTTTAATGAAATATTCTATGCTTTTTATGTATTATCAGGTTTTGTTTATATTTTAATTTTTTTTTGTCTAAATTGTTTTCATTTTAATAAATTGGGCAAGTTACATAGGAATAACAGGTAGGCAGACAACAAGCTGCGTCGCCACCCCCTTCTGGACAGAGAACCCTAATTTAGAGAAAACAAATCCTCGCTCCTGGGGAGTCGAGAAGTTGTTGTGGACCACCCGCTGAACTCTCGTCAGGAACCTGATTGCTTCCGGTGCCAATGAGCCAAAAGTGTCAAAAGCAAAAGGGACAAAAGGATGTTGGTTATCCTCGCAGGCTTTAGCGTGCTTTGCCACCTTGTTGGACTCTGCTCTTAGTACCGCTTGCCCGGCCACAAACCCACTCTCCCTGAATCCCGCTAAGGGTGACACCCCCGCAAGGTCCACACATGCGTGTTTCCCACCTTCCCAACCAAACACTAGCATGTCAGCCGGACGTAAAGTGGACCTCCCTTCTGCTGGGTCTGTAAGAAAGTTAACCGGGGCCTCTTTCTTTCCCGAGATCCCTGCTCGTCTAAGAATATCCATTACAACGTCCTGAACGAAATCATGCCTGTACTTAAACCTTGGTAACTCTCTACAATGGAGGGCATGCTCCCCATATTTATCCAAACACGCTTTTCGGCAAACCGGACATGTTTCGTCATCCGGGAAAATGGGAATCATCAACCGATATTTAAGGATTGCTCTATATTCCACCGCTGACATTCGTTGTCCCAGCCCTTCGATAGGGATAACAGTTAGGAAATCCTGGGCGTGGGGCCTCTGTAAGCATTCCATGACAGCTTTCTGACTTTGTACGATTCGACGATAAAGAGCATTCACCAAGATTTTCTGTGGCTTTTTTTTTTTTTGGGGGGGGGGGGGTGTCTTTATTGGAGAAATCGCCAAGATCAAAGTCAGGGAGATATTCATGCAGGCGTTCCAAAGCGTAAACATAATCCGGATCCGTGTTATCAACACCGCTGTTACGTAAAATATGATCTTGCAACCCCCAGGATTGAGATCTGGATGCAACAAAAGCACAAGCCATGTTTACTATGGTTTCGTCAGCAAAAGAAGCTATCACGATGGTACATGATAAAAAAACACACCAAGAAGATTCAAACTAACCTTATCATCACCGATTTACATAAAGAAAGAACAAGTATGGGAAAATGCTTTGCCGGAATCTTCATGAGAACCCTAGCCGCCATCATCGTAGTCAGTGGCTAGGTTTTGAACACCTTTCACCGTCATCTGACCTACCTGGATTCTGTTTCTCTCACATTGTGTTCTCTCTGGTTTTATCCCTCTCTAAAAACATTTTAAAATATGAAATAAGACCTTAAAAGATGGATTAAGAGTGTATAGAACGGGTAACCTCTTTAGTGTACGAGGGTTTAGAAAGGATGAAACCAAGAAGAAATAAGCTTCCTTTGTAGTTTTTGTCTAATGTGTATATGTTGTGCCAATGATACAATTAGGGCTTTGTAAAGAGCTAAGTTGTTTTTGGTTGTACATTAGTATTAGGAAGTTGTATAAAAATATGCATTCTTAAGATTGTTATACATTTTTGTAGGATTGAAAACGAACTAATTTAATATCTCACGATTTATAAACTTTAGGCGTGGAATCCCCTCGGATCTAGCAAAATGATAATAAGATGATCTAATCGAAAACACACGTGAAATCCATAAACATTCAATCTCTTGTATTACGTAATGATAAGATAAACAATTACAGACTCGATCACGTAAAACAGAGTATAATCAGATTTGAATTGAGTTTGGGCATTAAATACTCAAATGACATAACTAACTACCCTAACAAACCTATATATATAGACTTTCTCATTCGCTAGATCAACCTAGCAAATGTGTCACCACATCTAGCCATTCGTTAGAATGACTCTAAATAAACATAAAAACATAACAAGTTGACTTAATATACTGACAACGACTATTATAACAACCCAAAAGCTACAGACACATATGAACTTCATATACAATTATGCATAAATTATTGTAAAACTCTAAAATTTGTAACATCTATCATTCTTTCTCCAATATCCATTATGTATAGTATTACATATATAGGGTAGGGATCCTAAGAGAACCAGGGCTGATTGAGAACCGGGATAACCATTCTGGACCACTTGTTTTTCTATAATTTTTTTGTATTTATGCATATGTGTATATTATGATTTTCTTTATATATATATATATATATGTATATATATAGGGCAGGGATCCATAGAAAACCCTTGTTATATGGTAAACTCTGGAAACTCTAACTTCCTGACTTTTTTTTATATGAAAATTTTAGGGTATGTAATATACATGATTTTAAGCATTTTTGGCCAAAAAAATGGAAAAAGTGCCGAGGCATTTAAAAAAAATAAATAAAAAACCGTCTTCGGGTAACAAATGGTTAACACGTGTTAGTTTCGCTTAACATGTGTTAGTTAAAACTTTATTTTTTTTTTTAAAAAAAAAAACTACTCGGCGCTTTTTTGATTTTTTTGGCTCAAAATGCTTAAAATCATGTATATTACATGCCTTATTTTTTTTCAAAATTTAAAAATATTGGGAAGTCAGAGTTTCCAGAGTTTACCATATAACAAGGGTTTCCACATTATCCTTTCCATATATATATATATATATATATATATATATATATATATGTGTGTGTGTGTGTGTGTGTGTGTGTGTGTGTGTGTGTATTGCCAAATACAAATGTATGATCCTTGTTTTTTAAGTTTTAGACATGTATATACGTATATGTATAAATCCAATGCTTTTTGTTTTAAAAATGTTTGATACAGAATGGTACTCACAGTTCTCAGTTAGCCTAGTGGTGTGTGTGTTTGTGTGTGTGTGTTTATAGGGATCCGGTAGGAAAATAAGTTTTGTGAAAAGTGTGAGAAATAATAAAAATTGATATGTATGCATAATTTTTTGGACTCATTTCATGATGTCTTGAATTGTGTTGCCTAGAAAAATACCAAACATAACAATTAATAATTGAAAACAATATATTTTAGGCTTACAACTTAAAACAACATGCCAATAACATTAAGCAGTGTGTTTTAAGTGTATTAAATTTAGTGTGTTTTATTCGTGTTTTAAATTTAATGACTATAATACATTGCTTTATGTTTTAAAATATTGTGTTTAGTGTTTTATTTGTGCTTTAATTTAACCAAACTTCTCACGAAAACCAATTTTTCTATAGAATCATATATATATATATATATATATATATATATATATATATATATACAAAGGGCATTTTTCGTACAAAGTGTGAGAAGTTTATAGACATCGTGTTTTAAAATTTAGGCATGATGTTTTATATTCTTTTGGCACATTATTATATAGAAAAACACAAAACATAACAATTTAAAACACTAACTAATGTATTCTCGACATGCAATCTAAAATACCATACGAAGAAAGTGATAAGTGTGTTTTAATGTCATGTCTAGAATACATTTGATTGTGTTTTAAACTGTTACGTTTGGTGTTTTTCTATATAATACAATGCAAAAGGAATAAAAAACATCATAGCCAAAAGTTAAAACACAATAACTACATAGACTTCTCACACTTTGTACGAAAAATGTCTTTTGTACAGGAACCTAAACATAATGACTATATGCAATATTTTAATGTAGTCAACTATACTAATTTAGCTTGCAGATTATCACTTAAGGGTTTTTTTTTTTTTTTTTTTTTTTTTTTTTTTTTTTTTTTGAAAAAGACTTCAAGCCAATAGTCCAATTTAGGTGTTGAAATAAGTTAGTTATTAAAGCCACATGGAATAAACTTCTCAATGTGATTTCACAGTGACGAGGCGGAATTCTTACTAAAAATTGTTGAAGAACTTGCAGTGATGAGAAGTCCAGAACTGTTGCATGATACAGAGCACCCTGTTGGCATAGAATCTCGTACAGAAGAACTAATCTCAACATTAAGGTTAGACTGCAAAGATCATGTTTTAGTTGTTGGAGTTTCTGGAATTAGTGGGATAGGTAAGACCACTATTGTCAAAGAGGCTTATAATAGAATTGCTGCAAAGTTCAATATTAGATGTTTTCTTGCGAATATCCATGACCACTGTCAGGTTCCAAGTTGGAAGGTTGAATTGCCGAAGGTGCTCATATCTTGTCTTACCCGAAATCATAAGTTTTCAATCATGGGTAATCATAATGACTGCATTACTGAAATAAAAAGGTTGGTAAGTCGTCAAAAGGCTCTACTTGTTCTGGATGACGTTGATAACTTTCAGCAGTTAGAAACATTATGTATTAATCCCGCATGGTTCTATAAAGGAAGTCGAATAATCATTACAACAAGAGATAAACGTTCATTTGGTGACATACCGTATGCATCCTATGTTACAAGGTTGTTGAATATAAGGGAGTCTTTAAACCTCTTCACACAACTTATGGTTGCAACTATGAACACGAAGTTCATAGAAGAAGTTGCCAGTCATGCTGGAGGCATTCCATTGGTCCTTAAGGTTTGGAGTCGCCATTTTAAACAATGTGCAAAGGAAGAATTTCCAAGTGAATTGGAGAAATTAAAAAGAATTCCACATGGTGATATTCATCAGAAACTTAAGATGAGTTATGATTCACTTACTAATAGAGCCAAAAAGTTGTTTCTAGATATTTCCTGTTTCTTTATAGGTATAATGACATATGAGGGTTATTCATATGATGTAGTTGTGAAAGTATTACAGGATGAAGAGAGAGCATACTTCCCAGATAAAGAATTTCAAATTCTAGTTGATAGAAGTCTAGTTGAATTAAAAAGAGGTAATCAAATGTCAATGCCTTGGGCAATAAGGGAAATGGGTAATGAAATTGTGCGACAAGAAAATGAAGATAAGCCTGGACAACGCACTAGATTGTGGATGAAAAGGGATGTGATGCGCGTATTGACAGAATTTTCGGTATATTCTCATTGTGTTTAAAGTTATATAAAGCATGCACGTTAGCTTAACAATCGAGTAGCATACTGAAAAAGCAACTACCATTATTTATTTTTCCTTTATATACTAACAGGGAACTGAATCGGTTGAAAGCATTCAATTGGTGACATTTGAGGATGAAGAGAATGTAATTGTGCAAGTAGATGCGTTAAGAAAGATGAGCAATTTGAGGTTGCTTCATATCAGTAATGCTCATAAAATACATATACCAATATTTTGGAATGGTAGTTCCCACGATGAAATGGCATCTCCCTTGTCTTTCCATAATCTGCAATACATGTCGTGGTCTCAATTCCCTTTCAAAAGCATCAACCATATTGACATGGCTAATGTGGTGGTTATAAGACTAAAAAATAGCAATTTGGAAATACTCTGGGAAAGAATGAAGGTATGAGCTTGTTATTTTCATTTCTAATGTTCCAAATTAATAACACACCATTGAATAATGTAAATGACAAGTCGCGTCAACATCTTACTATCTTAGAAGGTGACGAATTTGAGACTTTCTAACTCCAACTAACTAAACTATATTATTAAGTACTAAAAAGGTGTTGGTGCGACGTGGCATAAAACAAAAACACTACTAGGGTGTGTATGGTTCGATCCGTTAGTCTATTTTATTAGCAAATCAATTTTTGGTTAATCACTTCGGTTTATTCTATTAGATTGACACTTTTTTATTCGGTTCGTTTAATAGCCAGAACCAAGCTAGCGCTAAAACTTTTGCTTAGAAATACATAGAATTGATGCATAAATAAATGATGGATGTATAAATATATGAAAAAAGAGTATAAATACATAAAATATATGTATAGAAATGAAATACATCGCATAGAGGTATTTCATATACTATACCTTCATTTAATGTATATATGCTTAAATTCCATATATAGACTATGGATCATAAGACAACCATATATAGGGCTTATTCGATCTAATCATACCACGTAATCCTTTAAAAAGCGTCCTGAATGAGTTATTTCAACTCGACACGTTCTTTCTTTTGAATCAAAATTAAAACATTAAGTTCAATTATTTTGAGCAAACGAGTAATTAGTTTATCGGAATTCAAGTAAAAATTAGACGAATGAGGTTTTCTTTGTTGACATAAGATCTAATTGTATAAAGAATCAAAAGTCACAGAAAATAGAAAACCCACCCCTTTTTCTATATTCCTGATTATTGATAAAGAATCCTTTATTAACCTAACAAGATAATAGATGAAATTCTTATAACAAATAAAAAAATATCTTCTTCTCGTTATATGTAATAAAACTCTAGAAAGTATATAATTTTTCATCTTTCTATATCTTACGCTAATCCTGTTTTGACTAAGAATCCTTGCTGGATGAGATTCGAACAACCCTTCAATTCAATATAAATAGAATCTAAACAAATAAGTAGAATCTAATTCATTTTTAAGAAACTTTTTTCAAATCCTAGTTATAGGTTGCTATCCTTTCAAATCCTTCATGTAAAAAGAGTGTTGTTTCGGGATCCCACTTATCTTAGTATGAACTAATAATGAATATCAAGTTAAGTGATGTGTCCAAATTATGCATTCTGCTATAATTTCACAATGATTTATGTTCTTGGTTATTGTTGTGAGGGTCTTCCATCCCGATAAGCTCACCTCTCAACTATGAGGGACATGTCACCCAAGACTGTGGCGCCCAACCCTGAAAAACACACCTCCCAAAGTTACAATATTGACATCAAACTACTCTACTCTTTTGTGAATAACTTGCCAATGGCCAGAGCAGCTAACAAGCTACCACTTGATATGGTAAAGGCAACGTAGCCTCCCACGTATGCTCATTCCCCACTTAAAATAATTAATTTACCAAGAAATTATTGATCTATTATGGATTGTGTGACAATATTATAATAGAAGTAAATAAATACTGTTTACTTCTAACACGAGTTCACCAATCTTTGGTTTACACCAAAGCTAACACATAGACCATGTAGCTAAGTCGCTCAACCAAATCTTGGCTTATCACCAATGCCAAGTATATAGATCGTACTGACCTTAAGTGAAGTTTTGATAGTTGAGGATCAACCACAACGTGTGAATGTTTCTACTCACAAATGGGTTAATCTCTACACGTGGAGTTAATGGTTAGCTTATAAGTGCACGAGTTTTTTCACGCCACAGGTACACTCAGAAGTCCATCCACTTCCTACCAAAACACCCACAAGACCAAATAATAAGTTGATTAATTAGTTAGTTAATCAAACAAAGAAAGAGTAGAAGGAATTACCAAGAATACAAAACATCACTTAAACTAAACATATATTATATAGATTCATACCAAGATAGTCTTCACCCTAGCAACACTCTATGAATCCTAGCCAAACAATGGCTTTACAATAGGCTCACTAAGGATGATTCTGTGTGAAATCATGATGAGGGTGGTTTCTCTCTAAGCTTACTTGACTAAAGTGTTTATGGGGTGATCCCAAACGCAAAAGGTCACTTGCAAGACCCTAAAACAACATAAATGTGGGGGAGAATCGAGTAGAATGTGATGCCAAAATGAGAAGTGGAGGTCTCTATTTATAGTCAAGTTGGCATGTCAAGAATGGATGTGCTTAAAGGTTGGCACGCCCGTGCTCAGTAGTTTGGTACTGTACTGGAAGTCCGTTCTGGCAGTTTTTGTCTTGAGCACGGTCGTGCAAAAGGGTTGGCACGGTTGTGCTTGTCCTTATGTTGAAACTGCTTGTCAGTCTTGATCTGCTGAGACTTATGGTGCACGTATGGAGGAAGCATGGTCGTGCCAAGTGATGAGCACACCCATACACATTGACTTCTTCATTATGGTTGACTTGGAAATGTCGACTAGTTTACCGAGGTATGAGCATGTCGTGCAACTCTTGCTACGCTCTGCAAAGTCTTCAATTTCCTTCCTTTTGTGCCGCTTTTCACTCCTTTTTGCTTGTTGCTCCCAAAATCCTGCATTTATCTCTTAGGAACGAGTTAGAGATATTTTATAAGGATAACATCATGTGTAAATGATGGCACATCAGTGGCATAATCATTATCAGAGATTGAGTTGCATTTTCAGTAAAATCGGGGGTATACGCAATACATATAAAATATTCAAAATTTTAGGTAACCCAAAAAAGTTCAACCAATGGGCATAACCGAATTAACCAATCCAATTATACATAAATGTATATAGGTTTTAACTAGCACATCGTACATTTTCAGTATATTTTCCTTCTGTATATATATATATATATATATATATATATATCCAAAAAACGCAAAGTTGTTAACTATATTATAGTGTTTTTCATTAAAAAAAAAACAAGTTGAGAACTATGTTATAATGTGTATCTTCTCATTCAACAGCTTATTACACGAAAATTGTCTGCAAGCACAAATGAGACAAAATTCTGACATCAATGAATAACAACGGCCGAGTAAGTGGTGAAAATTTCTAAAACAAAATTTTAAATTCAATAAATAGTACATACTTTTTTATACCACAATCAAAATAATCGAATCCTATGTGCTAGAGGACGTGCAGGCACATGAATATATACATAGCAATACTTTGTGCGATACACTAAGAAAAAAATTAGGGTGATTGTGAGGAAGTGGGAAGTTACTTGTGCAAACACACGAATATATAAATAATAATAATAATAATTTGTGAGATGCGGTTAGCAAAAAATTAGGCTAATCATGGGGGAATAGGAAGTTACATTATTTTAATACTATATGGTGTACTCATGGCCTTCAGACCAAAGGGTGTGGAGGGCCGGCAAGGGCCGGCTTGCCTATGCCGCCCTGGGCAACACCGCCCCGAGAGCTGACAACGGCATCACCGGCATGCCGAAGACTTCTACGCCGGGCCATTTATTATTATTTTTAATAGATTTTTTATTATTTTTAATAATTCTGGCCAATGAGGAGGTCCGTCATCATAGTGCACACCACCCCCTTAGAGGCCCATCATGAATATGCCTCTCCCCCACTCCTATGTGGCGCCTATGTGGAGGCCCATCATGAAGATGCCACCCTTTTCCACACCCAATGGTCTAAGGGGGGCATGGAACGATATGTAGCACCCACCTCAGCGTTGGGGGCATGGAACAAGAAGAGAAAAAATCGACGGGGTGGTGCTAGTAGCGTGGATGGTGGGGCCCCTGGTGGGGGAAGAATTATAGGATGAGTTTATATACAAGGGTAAATTAATTTTTTTATTTTTTAAAAAAAGAGTTGTTGTGGGGACCAATGGTTCTATTCCATTATCCAAACGGGAGTTGCCACATCACCGAGCTAAGTAATTCCACGACGGTGGAAAATCCAATAGGGGTTGCCTTACGTCGGTCTCCACGAAGGACATGGGATGGTGTGGGTGCCACTAATGGGCTTCACACCCCCGTTTCACGCCCCCACACTGTACAATACAAGAATTTTAAATTCCCTCCTAAATTTTTTATTATGTAATATACATGTTTTCAAGCATTTTAAACACACAAAAAAATCAAAAAAATTGTCGAACTTTTTTTATGTTAAATCCATGTGGCGGGAAACATAGGCACTACCACGGGTGTGCACGGTTCAGTTCCATTCGGTTACTGGCCTTTGCCCAAACCAAATTCACCTGTTAATCTATTTTATTAACCGGTTAATTTTCGGTAAATTAGTTTTGTGTATCGACTAGATTGTCGATTCTCGGTTCGAAACTATTAATAAGCAAAACCAAACTTGGGTTAGATCCTTTTTCATATATACATAAAATGGAAATATATAAATACCTGAAATGGAGATATAAACGATGGATACATACGAAAAAGTTAATGGCTTGGTTTTGTTAATTTTGAATAACCAAGGGTGTAAATAAAATCCATAACTGATTTTCGATTGATTTCAGATGGTTTTCGTTTCGGTTATTACTTAACCCCAACATATCATTTTTTAAATTAAAAAAAAAAGCAATATTAATACTATACCCAAATTAAAGAAAAAAAATGCTTGTTTATACAGTTTAATAATATTAAGAAAATATTAATGTAAGAAAAAGTTATGGACATTTAAAAATCATGGGGGTAGTTGCTTAAAATAAGGGTGAAAAAAGTGTAATTATTATTTAAATAAAAAGTTGAGAATAGTTGATGAGGCAAATGTGTAAGTGTTATGTAAAAGACATATTTGCCTTCAAAAGTAGTTAACATGTGTATTTAGTGTTGTACTCTAAGCAATTATACTTGTAAAACTTAAATTTTAAGAGGTCCTTTGAAAATGTATTATAAGATAGTATAGATATAGATGATTTTGGTTCATTTTCGTTTTCGTTTTCGTTTTCCTTTTCCTTTCGGTTTTTACTTAACTCCAACATATCATTTTTTTAAATTTAAAAACAACTATAGCAATACTATACTCAAAGTAAAGAGAAAAAATGTCTGTTTAAACAGTGTAATAATATTAAGAAAGTATTAACGTATGAAAAAGTTATGGACATTTAAAATCTTAGGGGTAGTTTGTTAAAATAAGGGTGAAAATCTGTAATTATTTTTAAATAAACAAAATTGAGTATAGTTGATGGTGCAAATGTGAAATTATTGTGTAAAAGACATACTTGCGCGCCCTCAAAAAGTAGTTAACATGTGCATTGTGTGTTGTACTCTAAATAAGATAGTAGAGATGAATTTCACATGGACATTTTAAGAAACCCAAAAGTTAAGAGTTTTCTAGAATGTTAACAATCTTAAAAAATGGGTAAATTAGTCTTTTAAATACTAATTATACTTTACTCCCCTTATCTTAATTTCCTTAACTTACTAAACTTTTTTTTTATTTAAATAATAACATTCCCCTTGTTTTAAGGCAACTATCCCACAATTTCTATTTAAAATATTAACCTATGAAAAAAATATGATTATAAAAATATCATGGGGTAATTGCCTTAAATTTAGAAGAAAAAACTAATTGTTATTTAAATAAGCAAAAGTTTAGTAAAACTGAGAGGATTTGGTGTTGTTTGTTTTTACTGAGGCAAAAGGTCTGCAGACTACGAACCATATTTGCAGTCATCTGTAAAAGAAAAAGTGGACTAAAGGTCTGCAGTCTGTAAGAAGACTATTTGTTTTTTTAACTATTGCAGGTTACAGAAATAAAAAGTATACATACAATTACAAATAAACAGAAAAAAGTATACATATAGTAGCAACTATACTCACAAACAAACACATACAAAAAGGTATACATACAATTGCATGTAAACACAAAAAAGTATACATACAGTTACAAAAAAGGTATATATACGGTAACAAGTTTAGTCACAAACAAACACACAACTTGGTTAAACCCATCATCTAACAAGTATACAGTCAAACCTATCATAAAAAATACAAGTCAAACCTTTCATATAAACAAGGAAAAAGATTTAAAAAATCAGATTTAACATGAATGCTGCAATAACATTAAAAAAATAAATAATAAAAACACAATAAGAACATGGAAAAAGATTAAAAAAGCAAAAAAATAAACTTGGGAGACGGAGGAGGGAGGACGGCTGCCAGAGGATGGAGGGCGGGAGGGAGGAGGGAGTGAGGACGGCGGTGAGGAGGCTGGTGGTTGTCTGTTGTGTGAGGAGGGAGTGGGATGGCGGGGAGGACGGATGAGGAGGGGGTGGGGACGGCACAGTGGATGGTGGTTGGTGGCAACAATGACAAGTTAGGGAGGAGGGAGTAGGAGAAGTTTGGTCTAAGGTTTGAGAGGTTTTGAGGAGGAGAAGATATCTAACAAAAGAAAAAATATGAGAGAAGACTTGAGAAGAGGTAGAACCAAGTATGCCCCAAGAAGAGGACGCACAGACATTTTTTAGGGATATGTCTTCCAAAAAACAAACAACATGCAGACTCAAACGTCTGCCCTTCCTCTTCTTTGCATATACAAAAGAGGCCAGGAAGAAGTCTTAGCAAAAAACAAACACCCCTTTAAAGTATAATTAGTATTTTGAAGACTAATTTACTCTACTTGTTTAACATTTGTTAAGCTAAAAGCATCATACGTTTTAAATTACCATGTCTTGTTTCAATATTTTCCTTGACTATAATTACTAATACCTAAAATGCCTTATAGGAAATTATTTTAATCTAGCCACACGTAGTCGATGCAACTTAGTCAAAACTCATTTTTTTTGACCCGTTAATTTGTTTTAAAACATGTAGTCCCCTACGGACTTAGTTTTTCACCATTTTCTTAATTTCATTAGTTTTCAGTCGTTTATGCGCGTGTTAGCGCACACTAGTTATTGTTACGAAAATGACTTACCGAATTGACACCCACACTTCATGTGGGTTGTTTTACCATGAATTTCTTGGCTCAACAGCCGTCCATTAAACTACGAACTTACCCGGTAGCATTGACCCATTTCCATACCTTGTAATTCTTCTTCATGATCGTTGGCATCAGGTGCCCATTTTTCCAATATACTTACCTGTAGGAAATCTTAATTTACCCACATTAATTTTCCGAAATTCAAATAGTGATGCATCACCATTTGACCCGTATAACTTCTTGAATACTAATGGATATATAAGCATAAAGTACCGGGTTCAAATGATAAGAACATCACCATTTGACCCATTTAACTAATAGTTCATAATACTCCAATACTCAAGCTTATATTCTTGGATTCAAACGATGATAACATCACTTAACCCATTTGACCCGTTTATCACAATACTTAATTGTTTCAACTTTAAGTGTCGGGCCCAAGTGATAACATCTTCACTTGACCTATTTGAACCAATTTATAGCTACTTCACATAACCGTATCATTTATTGGGTAACTAGGTGCACACTAGGTTATTTACATAATATTATTACCACCTAGCTTGATAAGAGCAAACCTTCACAACACTCATAAGATTGATTAAATTAGTCTTTATGTCAAATAACTAACACATCTCATGAGTTTATTCACACCATTTAATCGACACTCTATTTTAGTCAATTTGACTTTTAAACGTCAAACTGCCCCTAACATGATCATGTGCACTAGCATAGGGCAACGATTCTAACATGATCTAGCCTTTCATTTATCACATCAATTTCATTAAATTTGGTTCACATTCAATTTCTCAATCATCATTAGGCTACTTTTTCATCATATGGTGTGTTTCCATCTTCTATGCCTAGAATTCATGTTTCTAAGGCATGGTTATTGGCATATTATGCAATTATGTTATTTTTCATCCGAATAAGCTTCTAGTATGCATTTCACAATCCACTATCAATCATGTTGATTTACTCAAATAACATACAAACATGTGAGGTCTCAATCATACCATTTTATTCAATATTACTAACTAAGCATTTTCACAAACACCTAGTATGCATATTATAACATCCATGGTTATCCTAATTACTAGTCATCTTGCAAATGACCAATTCATGAACTTATCGTGTATGAATCATTCTACCCATCATGTTGTGCTACCCTTTTAATCCATTTGCAATTTCACTTAGCAAATAAATGTCATGCAATACACATAGGATGTAATTTTCACACAACACATGCTAGAAACATAGATTTACAACTATTTTTGCAACATTAAAGCTAATAATGAAAACCAAAATCATCATCTTTGCAAACAAGCAAATTCTAGTAATTAGATCATCTCTAAACCATTAGAGATGATTAGTATCACTTACACTCAAGCAATAATACGAATTTAACACAATTTGCTCAAAACCTACATATGGGGGTTTCAAAATTTTGATGAGTTTGGTACTTGGGTTCTTACCAAAAGCTTTAAACTTGAAGATAACCCTCTAATTCACACCCCCAATCTTGCCATCATTCAATATATTGCATCCCCTCTTAAGTTTTTGGGATTTTAGGGTTTGCTTGTTGTGGAGGAGCTCCTCTTTGGAGCTAAATTCGTATGAACCCTAAAGGGGTTTCCTGAACTTATTTTTAACTCACCATTTTTACTGAAATGGTCCCTCAAGTTTATCCCAATACAATTTTATTATGAAACTCAAATAACAAAGTTAGGTTTCTAGTGTTATTTACTTACATATTTCAATAACAACACTAATAAGGTTATTTCCATATTAGAACATAACCCGTATTCTTTTCATCTAAGTCACGTTTCATTATCCATAAAATGTTCATTTTACTATTTAATTCATTTTGTTATTTATTAATCACGCCTAATAGCGTAATTAAGAGAAACGGATTTTCGGGGTGTTAGATTGAAATAAACCATAAATGTATATTTTTTTTTACTTAACAATTGTATATGTTAACAAATTACATTATTTAGTTATCCTACAAAGGCTAAACAAATAAGAAGGGTGATAAGTCACTAGAAAATGACATGTGTTCAAAGAATAAACAAGTGAGAAGGGTAATTTTGTCAAAAAAAATATTCACATGCAACTCACATGCCATTTCCACTCTCATTTTAAAACGCCCATAGCTTTTCTACATGTCATTAAAAAAAAACTTATACCATAATATTGAGCGTCTTTTTATCTTTAATACGAGTACCATACTGTTACACTTTTGAAAAAAAAATCAAAAACCCAATTGCGTAAGACATAATAGAGATAACGTAAAACATAATGAGTACCAAATGAAATATGCAATGAACATAGGTTATAAAACACAATGACCGGCCAAATAAAACACATTAGACGACATACTAAAAACACAATGAACAGAAGACTACAACATAATGGATAATAAACTAAAACACAATGAATAACATAATAAAACACAATGTACACCATAAACACAAAACTATTTGCGTAGAACACAATGAACAACGTAAAACACAATTAAAAGCGTACTAAAAACACAATGGACAAAGTTTAATCATATGTAGACTTAAAAAACACAATAAACATATTATCAACACACATTTGCATACTATAACACAATGGACTAGCTGTAGACACAATGAAGTAAGAACACTCAGTTAACACGTATTGTTTTTTTCAATTTTAGTATAGCAAAGTGGTACTCATATTAAAGATAGAAAAACAGTCATTAATATGGTGATTAAAAAAAAAAAGATTATCATATAAAAAATTATATTTGTTTTAAAATGATGGAGGAATTGACATATGTCTTCCATGTGGAGAGAGAAAGTCAACAAATGAGATTTTTCTTATTATGCCCTTCTTCTAAGTTAATATTTACTTGTTTTCATCAAATCGATCTCAATATTTTAAATCTAATATCAATGGACCAAAATCCTTCTGACCCTCCTTACAAAAGTAGACCTTTGTATTTGATCATAATTTTATATTTTATTCTATTAGTATAAGAGCATATGTAGTGGACTTAATGATGGGCGTTATAGAGCCCCATGGAGTCCCATAAAGCCCCCCATAGAGCCCCCTAGAGCTTTATAATAAAAAAATAACCTTGGCATGAGCAGCATGGCGATATGCCCCTTGTCCTCTACCGAATCAAAATCAACTTCTATACCCACCAATTTCTACCCCCATAAAGCCCCTACTACTACACATATTTTTTTTTATATAAAACCACACATTTTACTTTATTACTATTTTAATGCATAAAGCCCCCATACAACCCATCCATTACACATGGCCTAATACACCGTTTTTTCAACCATGAAAAGCATATGGATTTCCTCATATAGCATTATATTTATAAACCACCCATGTAACACACATATAATCATGCTTATATAATTTGATATTTACTCTATTATATATACGTGTATCCAGAATCTCAAGAAGCTAAGAATCCTTGATGTGAGTTATTCCAAACAATTAATGAACACCGGTGATTTCTACGGACTTGAGAATCTTGAGGAGCTTATCTTAAGAGGTTGCTCAAACCTAATGGAGTTGCACGGCTCTATTGGTTGCCTTCACAAACTTGCTATCTTGCATTTATCAGGCTGTCTAGGGTTAAAGAAGATCCCTTGGGAAATGATAGTCAAGTTATCATCTCTTCGAGAACTCACACTGCCAGGTTATAGCTGGAATCAAGCACCTTACACCAGGAATATATTAGAAGCCGATGAGGAAATCCATCCATTTTTGTCTTCGTTAAAAGAACCTCTGAGCCTTCTCCAACTTCAAAAATTGAACAAAATAGAAGCTTATTATTCTGAAAATCTGGCGAGTCTTCCTTGGAACATGTCTGAGTTAAAATCTTTAACACTCCTCTACTTTCGTAATTGCTCCAAACTTGGATATGAAGACCCTCAATTTCTCATGAAAATTTCAGGCCTAACAAACCTAACTCAATTAACAATGAGTAAATGCAGCGTATCTCAAGTACCTGCTGAAATTGGGAATTTGGTGTCATTAAAGAAATTAAACCTTTCAGATAACACATTTTGTAGCCTTCCTGATAGCTTAAGCAACCTTTCCCAACTTGATCACCTCGACATATCTCATTGTTCAAAACTACGATTGCTTCCACTTCTTCCATCAAACTTGACATCTATAACCGCAGAATTCTGTAGGTCGTTACATATAATGCCATTGGACCAGATGCAAACAAGCTTTAGTTTTTGTTCTAAAGCCTTCAAGGTATGCAATCCCTCCTAAGCAAATTTTCTAATAAATAGAACTAATTCTTGTGTGTGTGTGTTTTTTTTTTAATTTTTTTTATGAAAAGAAAAGTTTATGTTTTATTGACACATAATCGCGACAAATTACATTAAGATAGCGGGCAACAAGCTGCGTTGCCACCCCTTTTGTGTATTGTAATTATATATATGCATCCTGCTGCTTGCAACAGGAATCAACCTTCTGTGAACCGTTGGTGATCTATCTCGAATTGGACAACAAGGAGATTCCTGGTTTGTGTAGTTATCGAAACACGGGAGACACTTTATCTTTCGTGGCACCGATGCACTTGAGTAAGAAAATTTGTGGTATCATCTTATACACAAAATGCAAAACGAGTGTTGTTATTAAGATCTTTAATAAAACAAAAAATACAAGTGGGTTTCTAGAAGAAATAGGCTTTGAAGGTAATATGCAGATCATGTTTTATCCAGTTTATTGGACGTTAATATTAATATAAGCTAGATATATCACGACGGTTCAATATGAAAACAATCCGGTTTGTATATCACCATACAACATGCCGGTTCAATACAAGACGTGACGATTCAATACATACCGGTTCAAGACACGGACGCATCGTTTCATCAATAGTTGTGTCGGTTAACATATAGTAGCATTAGTATATATATGTATCATGTATCACATTTGATCGGTTATCAAGTTTTGTTATCAAACCAAAACAACCGAAGCAGTTTCTTTGTATAATATACGATCAATTATCAATAATATTATCAATCTTTATCAGTTTTGTTATCGATTTGCGTATATCCTTTGTAAATCTTCCAACAAATCTGGTATCAGAGCCAAGAAATAAAGAATCAATCAAAAATAACTGCTCATTCCGGTTACTGCGTTCGAACAGAAAACAGAGTATCACAACGTTGTTCCATAAACTGTCCAAAGGATCAATCAAAACGCAGACGAATCAACGACAACAAAGAATCACATAATTGATTGTCATTCTTGATCAAACCGGTCGAAACAAGAACAGAGGAGTCAAATTTCAATCATCCAAAAAAGGAGTTTAAAAAATCCGTTGAAACTGCAAAAGGATAACCCGCATCATTTCAACAAAGATCTCTTATCAAAATCATACGAAAAATAGTCAGTAAATTTCCTGATCTCTCTATTCACTTTCGTTTTGTACTCCCACACAGAAACAGAAGATTATATACTCTGTTTATTATCCGTAGTTTAGCGTTTAAATTATCAATATATACGAGGATTACGTACGGATAGTTATATAGAATTAAGATATAGATTAGAGGACATATTCTAGAAATCATTCAGATTTGTGTTTCTTGTTCGTTGGATTTTGCGAGGGAAAATCGAAGGAAATATTTTATTATTATTTTGAAATTGTTTGACCACAAAAAGTCAACCCTCGGAAAAAAACGGACGGGCCGGATTAAAAAAAACCAATTCAGAATATTGAATTGATTTATTTTATGTTCTAGAATATATTTTTTTCAAAACATATAACAAAATAATTAAAAGGGAAAAGAAATCATGACAACACAAGGAGGGGTACAAACTCAAATTCCAAAACTTTTGGGACAAAATTACTATCATTGGCATATTCAAATGAAAGTACTTTTAGAGTCCCAAGATTTGTGGAATGTAGTAGAGGATGGTGTTAGGGAATTACCAAATGATGCTAGTGATGCCTTACGAAAAGAACACAAAGAGCAAAATAAGAGGGATAAGAAGGCACTTCACTATTTATTTCAAGCTTCAACGGATACAATATTTGAAAGAATTGCAAATGCAAAATCATCTAAGGAAGCATGGGAAATATTATACAAATCATATCATGGAGAGCGTCGCGTAAAGACAGTAAAGTTACAAACCCTTAGATGCGAATTTGACATCCTAAGAATGTCAGAAACAGAAACAATAGAAGGATATTTTGATAGGGTTACCACAATAGTTAACCAATTAAGGATGAATGAAGAAGATATAAGCGATAAGCGAGTAGTTGAGAAAATATTGCGGAGTATGACCAGAAAATATGAGTCAGTGGTAGTAGCTGTAGAAGAGTCCAAAGATTTAGAGGAATTATCAATTGAAGAACTTATGGGAATATTACAATCCCATGAATTAAGACTTAAGCAATATGACACACACGTCATTGATCAAGCATTCCAAGTACAAGACGGGACTCAAGTAAGAAATAAAGGAGGGAATAGATATAGTAACAGCTACAGAGGAAGAGGAAGAGGAAGAGGAGGTAGACCAGGGCGATACGGACCCATTGTATGTTATAATTGTCAAGGATTAGGTCATATAGCTAGAAATTGTCCGCATAAGGAAGAAAATGAGAAAGATGAATCCGCAATGGTATGTAAGGAAGATAACAGGAGTCAACCAGAACAAGATAGTATGTTCATGATATTCATTATGGAAGAGGATAAGGATACAAGTTGTTGGTATTTAGATAGCGGATGTAGTAATCATATGACAGGAAATAGAAATATATTTATCTCATTTAATGACCAAGATAGACGAGAAGTAAGAACAGGAGGTGTCATATTCAATGAGAAAAGAACTTGGGAAGAAAATGAAGAAGAAGAAGACATTATAACACTTAATGATAATGAGAACATAGAAAGCAGTGAACATAATACAGAAGATCAGGTCTCAATAAGAGAAGTAAATTCACCATTACAAAACACTTTAGAAATGGAAAGACAGAAAGAGCCAGATGTACAAATTGAAGATGAAAACTTGGACGCTACAACATCTAGTCAAAGTCCACCTTTAAAGATACAAACATTGGACGACATCCATAGTAGAACTCAACCATTAAGCAGTCCAAAAGTACGGGATTTATGCCAAAGACATCAAGAAGCTGCAAACTTTGCGTTCTACACTGACTCAGATCCAATTGATTATGATGAAGCAAGTAAGGATGAGAAATGGAAGGAAGCAATGAAGAGAGAAATAGAATCTATACAAAAGAATGAAACCTGGGAGTTGGTTGATTTACCAAAGGATCAAAAGCCCATAGGAGTAAATTGGATATACAAGATCAAATATAATGAACATGGGAAAAGCAAACACATAAGAGTAAAATATTATTTTATAAGAGATATAATCAAGACTGAAGACGTGGAGATAAAGTTCTGTAACACTAAAGATCAAGCAGCAGATATCTTCACCAAGGCATTACAACAAAAGGACTTCACAAGATTACGCACTATGTTAAATGTTCTACCAATCTAGCTTAAGGGAGGGTATTGGACGTTAATATTAATATAAGCTAGATATATCACGACGGTTCAATATGAAAACAATCCGGTTTGTATATCACCATACAACATGCCGGTTCAATACAAGACGTGACGATTCAATACATACCGGTTCAAGACACGGACGCATCGTTTCATCAATAGTTGTGTCGGTTAACATATAGTAGCATTAGTATATATATGTATCATGTATCACATTTGATCGGTTATCAAGTTTTGTTATCAAACCAAAACAACCGAAGCAGTTTCTTTGTATAATATACGATCAATTATCAATAATATTATCAATCTTTATCAGTTTTGTTATCGATTTGCGTATATCCTTTGTAAATCTTCCAACACAGTTGACGATACAACACTGGTGGTGGAAGCAGGTGATACCGTAGAACTTCAGTTTGGAGAAGATCCGGATTCATGTTTAAGATGCGGGTTACGCTTTATATATGATAGTGATGTAATGGATTCGAAATTGGTTCTTCAACCTGTCAATGACATCCAGGATGATCCCAACGATTACGAGTCGGCTTCCGATTCATATTATGATTGTGATTCGGATTTCGATTCAGATATAAACAAGGCCCGACAGTAACACACCATATGTGTTGTTTGTGTTTTAAAAGGCGAAGAAGATGCATCACTCGGATACAAAGCTATTTATCAGCAGAAAACAACAAAATTAAAGTACTAGTCTATGTGTTTGAATGCAAAGATATAGGCTATTGTGTGCGTTATAATTAAACTTGCCCACTTTCAATTTGTAGCTCTTCTAGCAAATTTACTAAGCGAAAAATATTAGCAATGTTAATGTAAACTATACTTTATACATACATGTATTTATGTGTCACATTACTAAGCGAAAAATATTTTTATGTTACAATTATTATCTTTAGTAAGTCGAACAGTTAGTCGTTGCATTAACCGACAGACCATTAAACGGCGTAATCATTCAGTAGCAACGGTTCAACAAATGCTTATGCTATTATCCACTTGTTCTATTTATTCTGCAAAGAAATCAATAATTTGACAGCATTGTTGTTCGGATTGTAACAAAAGAAAATATACAACCTAAATTTATTAATTTATGTTCAAAATTGCACTTGAGCAACCGCACGATCCATAACTCATAGAGAATCACGAGAAGCACCTCTGGCTGGGAGGAAAGCTCATCAAAGAGGATGTAATGTAGGCATTAAATAAACTGTAAGATTTGGTGGGAACACAAATATACTTAACCAAACTAATAAGTGGCAGAGATTCTGAGAGGGTAGAGTTACACAATACTAGCACACATCCATACATAAAATGGCAGGATACAAGGCTATTTATAGCTGTAGTTTTGAAGGTTATTTACAATTATCTTTGGCGGGTAAAAGTGGGTTAGTTAACTGCCATTTGACCCGTGTGTTGACCTACAGACGTAACCAAATAATAAATGAGTTTTGACTTCTAAATTTGACCAAAATTTTATTACATTTTTTTTGAACATTCAAACGAGACTTTTATTCACAAATCGCCCAAGATTACAAAAAAAAAAAAAAAAAAAAAAAGCCCAAAAAGCCCATCAAGCGAGCGGCTACCTAGGCCATCACAATTGATATGCTAAACTACAACTGTAAATCTCACCTAGATGCACCCAAAGTAGCACAGTAGCCAAACTAACCATTATCAAGAATTGTAAACTCATACCACCTCGCCATATCCAAGTCCGGCCTTTTCGCACGTCTGATCATCCACCAAAATGACTCTACCTTTATCTCCTCTACCATCTTAGGCGTCACAATATTAACCTCTTTGAAGACCTTTCCATTACGACTCAGCCATAACCTCCAGAATACAAGCAGGACAATAGCATATATCACTTCCTTCAACTTTCGGTCAACATCCATAGTAAGACAGAAGTGTACCAGCTGCTGCACCGACCCACTATGATCCGCAAAATTGACCTTCACCCATTCGCCAATGTTCCACCAAGTTGCCCTTGCTCATACACAATTGAGCAGGATGTAATCGACTGTTTCTAGCTCCAAACCACATCGCTTACACAATCCATCACCCACTGGAACACCTCTAAAAGCTAGAGTCTCTGCAGTAGGAATCTTATTATCCAAAGCCCTCCAAACAAAATGATATACCTTCGGCGTCACAATTGTTGGGTTAACCGGTTCACTTACGGGTCAAGTACGGGTCATGCGTTAGTATTTTAGATGGTTATGAAGTTGCTTAATTATGTGCATGGAAACTTCAAGGGCTAAAGGTTGCATGGTTGGAAATATGAAGGATTTATTTGAGCATTTGAATAAAGAAAGAGTCAATGTTTGACCGAGATTTCTTGTGAACGTTGGTTTGGTGGTAGTACACATTAGGTGTAGAATAGGTCACCATTTGTCCTATTATTTGGGTAGAATAGGTTTTTTTATTTTATTTTATTGTTTCCTAGTTGACTATGTATAAGTCTATATATAGACCTTTTGTTTAATGAATGAAGCAACCCTTTTCATTTCAAGTATTTTTTTTCTGCACATCATATTGTTACTTACGTGAGTGTAGTGAGTAGTGTGTGGGTTGGGGCCTGAAACCAACAGCAATACGGCTCCACGCGAATGTTTTTCCCTGATTCTGCAGCAAAGAACTACCCAGCAACGATTATCGGACTATTTTGACAGAAAAATCCCTTTCCTTGTCGGCCGAAACCCATTTCCACTCATCCTTCGCTTGACTCGTCTTTACCCCATTAAGTAGGTTCATTAATTCCGAGAATTCTTCCTTTTCAGTGACAGAAGAAGGCGCGCTTTTCCACCCCGAATCCCAAACCCCAACCCCGTTAGAAAATGAGTAACATTTGACCACTTCGACCCTTTCTCCTGCAGATTTTTAACAATTCTAGGAACCGCTCACTAAATCTTTTATCACCACACCAAATAACATCCCAAAACCCAATCGAGTTACCCTTTCCTACCACCCCTTTAAATTTTTCATTAAGCACAATACCTCTCTTGAGAAAATCCTTGTTTAGTGCCCCGATTGTACCCCATGTTCCAGAGATTGAACTTTTACACGACACAAAACTATACCTATTACTTCCCCCATGAATAGCTTTAATTACTCTGCACCATAGCTGTTCCGCTAAACATTTGAATCTCCACCACCATTTCGTAAGAAGACCCAAGTTTAAGTCTTCAATGCTGCCAACCCCTAAACCCCAGCCCGTATTGGTTTGATGACCCTGTCCCAAGCGACCCACCTAATCTTATTTGCTGTGGATATTCCTCCCCAAAAGAATTTCCTTCGAGTTCCTTCTAGTACTTTAATCACCCTCATTGGTGCTTTAAATAATGACAAATAATAATTAGGAAGCGCACCCATTACAACTTTTGCAAGTACCACCCTCCCCGCAAAAGATAACGCTTTCGCTTTCCATGATGACAGTTTTGACCGGAACTTATCAATTACCACTTACCAGTTAGTTATTCTCTTCATATTCTCGCCAACCAGAAGACCAAGATAAATGAAAGGCACTGAACTTTTCTTACATCTTAGGATCCCAGCCATCTCTTTGACCCGATCATCAGAGACATTAACCCCAAATAGATTACTTTTGAGCAGATTAACTTTCAATCCAGAGGCAACAGAAAAACCCCGCAGAATTCGGCTCAGATTTCTAATATTATTTTCCGACCATAGCCCCATGAACAGAGCATCATCCGCGTAAAACAAGTGTGAAATAATGGGACTTTGGTTCGACAGTTGGATACCCACATACGACCCAGCCTCCATTGCATTCGACATCATAACGTGGAGGGCCTCCATAACGATGGTAAACAAAAAGGGCGATAATGGGTCGCTTTGTCTAAGGCCCCGCTTTAATTGAAACTCATCAGTGGGTGAGCCATTGACAAGAACCGCCGCTTTCCCCATCACCAATACACCCATTACCCAATTTTTCCACTTCGTAGGAAAACCTATATGATGCATGATATTTATCATAAACTTCCACGACACACTATCATATGCTTTCTCAAAATCGGCTTTAAACAGTAGCATTTCTGTACTTGACTTCTTAGCCCACGAAACAACTTCATTTGCGATTAACGGTCCATCAAAAATGTTTTGACTCCAATGAGATAACACTCCCGATCACTTTTTTAATCTGGTCACCAATACTTTTGATATAATTTTACCAAACACCCCTATCAGTGAGATCGGCCTGAATTCAGACAAGGTCATCGGATCCCGACATTTCGGGATAAGCGCCACAAAAGAAGAGTTGCACGACGTATGAAGAGAGTTGTGAACAAAGAATTCAAGCATAATGTCACCCACATATCCCTCGAGTGACTCCCAGTAATGTTTGATGAATCCGAACGAAAACCCGTCAGGACCCGGTGACTTCTCCTTACCACAATCCCACACACCCTTCTTTATTTCATCCATTGTAAATGGCACAACAAGACTGTTAGCATCCACAGCTGAAAGTTTCTTGAACCCAACCGCCGACATTCTCGGCCTTGACTTAAGAGGTTCATCAAATTTATTTTTAACCGCCTCCATAGTTTTCGCCCTAATGACCTTTATATCAGATTCCCAACGACCATCAATGAATAAACCATCAATTTTGTTTCTAGCCATCCTACTATTGATAATCCCATGGAAGAACTTCCTATTCTCGTCGCCTTTAAGAATCAACTCCAGCTTGGATCTTTGATTTAAATCCCTCATTTTATCCCATTCCCATTTTTTATAGTAAGCCTCACAGCCTTCCAATCCTCACATTCGGCCCCATTCAAAGGCCTCATTTCCGCAATATTCTCGAGTCTACTAAGAGTGTTCTTAGAATTTTTCACTACAGCCAGTTTAGATTCCATATTAATCGTTCTCCACCCCTTGATTTTAATTTTAATGGCCTTCAACTTTTCCAATAATCTAATATCACTTCGGGCAAAATTCACTTCACCGTCTAAACCACCACGAACCACATCATCCAATCCCACCTTCCCCAGCCAAGAATTAAAGAAGCAGAATGGACAAGGGCCACAATTTGCACTTGAGCATGACAACACCACCGGCGAGTGATCAGACACATCTCTATCCAATGCCAATAACTTAGCAAGTGGCCATTTATACATGAAATTATCATTAACCAACATCCTATCAAGCTTGCTCATCTTCTGGCCATTATAAGACATATACGTGAATTTCTGACCCCCCATATTGTACTCCAATAATCCTACATCAGAAATAAAGTTATTGAATGCCAACGCATTCACCATCACAAAAGTCGAGTTTAACCTTTCATCTTCACTTCTCACATCATTAAAATCCCCCAACATTATCCACATACCCTTGTACTCATCCTTTGTTGCCCTTATTTCTGCCCATAATGCTCGCTTCAGAACCGGATCTGTAGGAGCATAAATGTTCATGACATATAACGTCTCTTCCACCCCCCTTAATTCCCCTCCCACCAAGATAAAATTCTGACCCGTTTTAATCACTTGTGCTTTGAACAGTGATGAGTTCCAAATGGAAATTATCCCACCAGATCTACCATTAGCATCCACCACCGCCGAGTCGTGATCAGAACCATCCCTAAACCTATTCACTTGAACTTCAGAAGTAGATGACATCTGTGATTCTTGTAATCCCACAAAAGATAAATTAAACAATCATTTTACATTCCTAACCTTAGCTGATTTTTCTACTCCTCCTGCCCCCTTAAGATTAAATGACAAGAAATTCATTTTGAAACATTAGGCCCCATCTCTGCTTCTATCGACTTGCTCAATTGAAGCTCAAAACCTTTCAACCCCAACCCTGCAGATTTACCCACCCCAATAGTAACACTAGCCTCTTATGTATTTATAGGTTCTTGCTCTTGACCACAAACCCCCTTTGATTCCCCTACCACCCTTGATCTCTGCGACTCAGCATCAGATTCCTCCACCCATTCGTACTCAAAGCCGTAATCAATTCCCCCTTCACCTTCAATAACATAAGGCACAAAATCTTTTACTTTATGCGCCGAGATATTAGAGCTTCTCCTTTTCCTTCTCTTTTTCTTTTTACCTCTAGAACCAGAGGACCCACCTCCCTCCTCAATATTACAATTATTTAAGTCAGGTATCCTTGTTCTGTTTCTGTGTTTAAATCTACCCAACCGGGCCCCTAGCCCACTACCCTTTTTTCTTTTAATATTCTGTCTATCATTTAATAAAGTATTAGCCCACATATTAACTATGCCAGGATCGATTTGGGCCGGCCCAACCTGATTTAAATTCACCTCTTGATTGAGCTCTGGTCCCACCACCCCATTAATCTCATTCGCAAACTCATGGGAAGCTGGATCGACCTTGCCATTAATAGCCCCATGCACATTACTCGAGTTTCCATGCTGCAGGTCTCCATGCAGATTAGACGATTTATCTACCATCGGAATCAAACCGTCAAGCAGATTACCGGCGACCCTGTGGTCGTCCCTGGCGATACTCCCTACCACCACCCCCGGAACCCTATTAACCTCCGGCATCTCCACATCAACTTCATCCTCCATTTCTGGATGAACGGCCGACGTATCCGACCCCACCACCGTTAACCCATCACCCATAAAATCCGGTACCCATCTACCCGTATCCGACGTATCCGATGTATCCAACACACAAATTCTTCATTTCTCCATCTAATCTTAATCTGTTCATCAAATTTTTTTACCCGTCTTAACCGATGCTCCCACATAAGCACCGGAAAAGTCCGAATCCGCCATCCCATTTTTAGCATGTCTTATAATATCCCTATAAGACGCTGCAATTTTTTCCAAGTTATTCTCAGACCGGAGAATCAGCGGTAAACCCGTGATCTTTAACCATGTTAGTCTTTCGTAGTCAAGGATCTGGCCCTGCCATTCACACACAGATAGCAGCCAGTCCCCTATACATCCTTCATACTAAGAAATTCTGCCACCTTAACCTAAGATGAAAACGTTAACAGGACTTTTAAACCACCTAGATACCTGTCACACCCCGCCAAGGCGGAAACGCGATGTGCGACTTCGAAAGATTTCCAAGCACAAAAGGTCACACGAGCATTAATTAAAACAAAGTGGGAACTTTCATTAAACAACCAAATCCGTTCAACATTAGTTAATTGTTTAATGCTAAACCCATTATATATAAATGTCTAAAATTATTATGACAACACAACGGTCCAAAATGAGGTATCCCACAAATGCTCGCACGCGACCCCTGCAAGTTCCATTGTCCATGCTAAATTCCTGAAAAACATTCATGTAAAATATACGGGTCAACATAAAGTTGGTGAGTTCACGGGTTATCTATATGATGGACATGTAATCCAAATCCGACTAAATCATTTCCTAGCTAGGGCAATAATCAATATGTGATCTTACATGAGCCCATAACCAAACCTTGACATTTTGTGCCTCGCCCATTGTACACTAAAGAAAATGAAATAATGTGAAATACAAGCACTCTTTTGATATATGTCATCCGTTCAGAGCGACTGACCAAGAGTGGGGGTGTCAACCCAATAGATCTATCCCGCTGTTTCATGGCTAAGTGATGCGCGGTTGCACGCATCATGTTTATTTGCCAATTTTGTATATTTTTTAGTCGAGTAGATAGTATTTTTATTAGTTTTATGTCTGTACTCTATTATTTTAGTATTGTATATATTTTATTACTTTTTGGTTGTTTTTACTATTAATTTATTTATTTTATATTTTTGGTAGGTGATCGCATGGAGCGGGGCTAAAACAGTATAAATTATATTCGAGACCCGAACACTTGAGTCGAAAGCACGGGTCATAATACCATTTATAATAATAATAATAAATGTCAAAAGATTGGCCTAGCCCATCTAGAAGAAAAGTGAGGAATAACGGAAGTCTGTGCAATTTTTTTGGAAGATTATTTTGATTGGACGGCAAGTATTATTTTTTGGGGAAGCTCGATGAACACAAAAAAAAGAGGATCGCATATTATCGCACAAGAAAGGCACAGAAGGAGATCAAGGAAGGGACGAGGAGAGACAAAAGGAAGAATCAAGCTCCATGGCCATGAGTGGCTAATCCCCTTGTATCACACTCGGGATGTAAACTTTTGAAGATATAGGGTTAGTGATTGGGTATTGTTCTTAAACTATTGATTGTGTTTTTGTGTGCTTGAATTAACTGTGTTGAATTGTGATTAACCTTATGTTGAACTCATTTTAGTTAATTGATCTTGTGCCAATTTCTAATGTTATGAACATGGTTCCTTGCTTTAACACAAACATAGGATTGTATGTTCTAGGTAATAAAGTGTAGTTTATTCTATCTTTGAAATTGATAAAACTTGACACCTAAGCCTATTGAGCAATCACTCCGTTAACACCAATCACACTACCATTGTTTACCCATTTGTGAAATCCCTAGTATTCATTTGTTGAATCACTAGTGTGATCTTTTTAATTAAATTGTTTACAAACATCATTACGTACTTTTTATTCTTATAATTTCAATTCAAGCCTTAGTATAATAAACAAAACTTTCCAATCAAACTCTTAAATGAACCAAGCACAAACTACATAAGTTTCTAGCGTCTTCATAAAAAGAAAAACACCGTTTAATCAACTAAAATAATATCCACTAACCACACGCTCCTCTGGATTCGATACCCTACTTACCCTGGCTACCTAGGTTATTTAGGTTTTGTATGACCCGTGACGACCGGCTCATCAAGTGGCGCCGTTGCCGGGGAGCTAGTGCGCTTAGTGTTTAGTTTTTAGTTGATTATTGTGATTAACTGTTAAATTTGTCTTTGTTACTTCCTTTTGTTCGTTTTTACGCGTGGTATGTTAAGTGTGAAGATGACAGATAATGCATGCATGCCAATTTTGTAAAATCTGAAGATTGGGAAATTAGCAAGACTTGATCGTCATCATCACAATGTATTGGGAAGATGATGATAATACTTGTCCTTTTTGTGGGAGCCCATATCATTTGTGGCGAGATTGTCCAGTGGCCCGTAAGAAAATGGAAGCATTTAAAGAACGACAAGATCATATTATTTTTAGGCTCGAAAAACCTAGAGGTTCACATTTATCTTCGTCACATCGTCAGTCACGCTATTCAAACTCCCAAGGCTATTATCAGTTAAATAACAGGTATCAAGGGAGTTCATTTAGCCAAAGGACGCAACCATATCCAAACCATGAGGAATATGATGACTACTATCCTAATAGCCCTCAACCGACATATAAAGAACCTCAAAACTCATGAGATTCCAAGTTTGATGCTATCATAGATATGATAAAAAAGGCGAAGCAGGGAAATGAAGTGAGAGACAAAGCTCATGAAGCTTTGGTTATGCAGGTTCATCAACTAGCTGAGGAAATCTCCCAACTTAAACGTGAGCGTGATGAGTTGGCTAATGGTGTAGTGGTTTATGCTGATTAGATGAAGATACTGCAAGTCTTTTTGAATGGTGAACTCCAACTGAAGACTTAGTATCTCATGAAAATCTGGTGGCTGAGGTGAAAGTTCCTCACGAATCTTATCCCGTGTTGATTATGGCACCCAACAAAGTGGAGGATGAAGGTTCAAAGATGAAGAAGAGGAAGGTGGGCTGGAAGGACATTGCGCAATTTATTGTAAAACGGCCCCGAAACAAGAATCACCAGATTCTCATGCCAATAACTGGGAAGCAATTGTGGATTTGGCATGTGAACTACCGAGTGTATGTTGGAAACTCAGTAGGAAAATGTGGGATAAAACCTTCATGCTTGGACTCGATGGACAAGTTGAAAGAGAATGAACAGATTGGGGCATGGAAGGTAAACTACCGAGCATACATTGGAAACTCAGTAGGCAAATGTTCTTTGAGACCACCATGAATGAATATCAGGTATGATTCTTGTACAGTTTGTATAATTATTTATTTTGTTTTATTTTTGTTTTATTTTATTTAGTATTTTGAGTCTCTTTTGATTTCTGGAAATGCTTGGAGTTTAACTTGCAATCAGATAACTTGCCTGTACTCAATCTCCATTCAGGCAGGGTAAATCTGTATACCATCGGTGTATCAGGCATCCCAGAATTTTACGTTTTTATTTTTCTTTTGAGTCTTAGTTTCAGGTTTGTCTATCAGCCGCGAATGAAATACTATACGGTTTGATTGGGAGGAATTCCAGAGACTCATACGCGCACTGCCTATATCCAGGGGAGTCTGTTCCTTTTACTGTTGTATTTTATTTTTATTTCTGCTTTATTTTATGCCTAGCTCACATTGAGGACAATGTGTCGTTCAAGTGTGGGGGTGGGGAAAATTCGTTTTTATTTATTTTTGTGTCTTAAAAAAATTGCGTCTAAAAAAAATTAAAATTTGAAAATGTCTTGAAAACTGTTCCTAAAAAAAGCATTCTAATCAGGTATAAAGTAGCTCTTTCGGTACCTACCAGTTGTTTCTTGATTGTTTTGGCAGTAGATCCCTAGTCATGGTCTAATTTGTGGAAAAGTAGTATGAACCGTTTTCAGCATGTGTTTTTAAGAAAAAAAATTAGAATTGTCTGACTAGATTTAACAAGCTATTGGTAATAAATGCATGCACACATCGGCGACCCATTTCCCCACTTTTGTGAGATCTTGAGCCTACTAGTTGATAGATTGATTTATATATTTTCGTTTGTTGAGAGTAGGCCAGATGTTTCTCTGTTGCAGAACTTGTGTGATTTGATACATGCTTAGGTTGTAGACTAGATATGCACGTACATGACAAAGGCAATTTAGGATTACCCTTTTCGTTTGATACCCGTGTAATTGTTTACATGATTAACCTGTTTACCAACAATATTACCCCTAGTAGCCATGTTGAGCCTTTACCTATTCGTTTGCTAAACCCAAATCAGTTTCTTAAACCGACCTTTTGTGTCACCAGTGTTACTTGACAATCGAAGTGTAGTTATTATGATGTTTAGTATTTATACGTTGAAAAAAAAAACAGTCAATTCATGAGGCCGATATACCAAAGTAGGCGATTGAAAAAAAAGAGTGAAAAATAAAGATATATATATATATATATATATATATATATATATATATATATAAGTTGTTAGTATGTAATACGGGTCGAAAATAACCCGCAGTTTTAATTATTGTGTTTAGTATGAATAAAAGATTGCCATGGGTCGGTACGTGTCTTCGTTTTAGCCACTTGTTAGCCATAAATTTCCTACCTTTACCCTAAGCCCAAAACCCGTAAGTCCTTTAGATATGTGCATTGCCTACAGTTGAGGTGTGATTGTCATACAAGCCTATGATAACAGAGTTGCATACTTGGTTTTTGAGTGATTAATACTAGCGCATTACATGCTAGTCCAGATATTAAACCGAGTGGAGTGAAAAATTGTGAGGGGTGTGTTGCATGAAAATAAAAACCGGAAGCATGTTAAATTTAGTCGGGTAAATTCTGTTTTTAAATGAAAATCAATTTGACTTGCTGAATTAACACATCTAATGCTGATCTGTAAATGGGGTATGACTTTGGACCTTAGCTAAGGGATGATAGGGCGACTGGGTGCTAGTCTGTGATAAAGTCTTAAGCAGAGTGTATATAATTTTTTCGAGACGAAAAAAGATAAGTGTGGGGGTGTGATGCGCGGTTGCACGCATCATGTTTATTTGCCAGTTTTGTATATTTTTTAGTCGATTAGATAGTATTTTTATTAGTTTTATGTCTGTACTCTATTATTTTAGTATTGTATATATTTTATTACTTTTTGGTTGTTTTTACTATTAATTTATTTATTTTATATTTTTGGTAGGTGATCACATGGAGCGGGGCTAAAACAGTACAAATTATATTCGAGACCTGAACACCTGAGTCGAGAGCACGGGGTCATAATACCATTTATAATAATAATAATAATAATAATAATAATAATAATAATAATAATAATAATAATATTATATGTCAAAAGATTGGCCTAGCCCATCTCGAAGAAAAGTGAGGAAAAACGGAAGACGGTGCAATTTTTTTGGAAGATTATTTTGATTGGACGACAAGTATTATTTTTTGGGGGAAGCTCGATGAACACAAAAAATAGAGGATCGCATATTATCGCACAAGAAAGGCACATAAGGAGATCAAGAAAGGGACGAGGAGAGACAAAAGGAATAATCAAGCTTCATGGCCATTAGTAGCTAATCCCCTTGTATCACACTCGGGGTGTAAACTTTTGAAGATTTAGGGTTAGTAATTGGGTATTGTTCTTAAACTATTGATTGTGTTTTTGTGTGTTTGAATTAACTGTGTTGAATTGTGATTAACCTTATGTTGAACTCATTTTAGTTAATTGATCTTGTGCCAATTTCTAATGTTATGAACATGGTTCCTTGCTTTAACACAAACATAGGATTGTATGTTCTAGGTAATGAACCTAAGCCTATTGAGCAATCACTCCGTTAACACCAATCACACTACCATTGTTTACCCATTTGTGAAATCCTTAGTATTTATTTGTTGAAACCCTAGTGTGATCTTTTTAATTAAATTGTTTACAAACATCATTACTTTTTATTCTTATAATTTCAATTCAAGTCTTAGTATAATAAACAAAACTTTCCAATCAAACTCTTTAATGAACCAAGCACAAACTTCATAAGTTTCTAGCATCTTCATAAAAAGAAAAACACCATTTAATCAACTAAAATAATATCCACTAACCACACACTCCTCTGGATTCGATACCCTACTTACCCTAGCTACCTAGGTTATTTAGGTTATGTATGACCCGTGATGACCGGCTCATCACTAAGTCCATAGCTAATGGTTACGGTGTGATGTATGACACGAGGGCTTAATGGATCCTGACAGAAAAGTAAAAACAAAAGTCCACAGAAGATGCCCGTTAAACCCACAATGACAGAAAAGGAGACAGTCACGAAGGAGACTCTCACTTTTAACATCCCAACACTGATGTTGACATTTATGAATTACACGATTTGGGTTGTTCTTGTTATGGAAATATTGAATGCCAATAAACTTTGGGAAGTAGTGGAACCCACCGAAGGTACGTCGAAGATGGATGTAAAGAAGGATAGGACAACGATTGCCTATCTCTTTCAGGCAATTCCAGAAGATATGGTGATGCAGGTGCCGTCACATTCTACAGCAAGAGAAATCTGGGAAGCATTAAAGACAAGATTTATTGGAATTGATCGAGTCCAGAAAGCAAGACTTCAATCATTACGCATAAAATTTGAGACGCTATCAATGAGAGAGACAAAAACCATAGACCAGTTTGCTGGTAGGTTAAGTGCGATTAGTACAAAGTCAAAAACCCTAGGAACGAAAATTGAAGAGTTAGCGTTGGTACGAAATTGCTGGAGTCCGTACCAGAAAGTTTCCTACAGATTATTGCATCCATAGAACAATATTCAGATATGGATACCATGACGCTAGATGAAGCGCTTGGAACACTTAAAGCTTATGAGGAACACCTTAAGTCAAGAGATAAAAAGAAATTTGGACCATCGAGTCAAGAGAAGCTATTATTTACAAGGCAAGAGAGAAGGCTTTACAGCAATTACAAGAACTACAACTAGAATCGAGGTAGGCAGAACTTTAGGAAGTTCAATAAGAGTCAAAGATATGAGAGGAAGAATTTTGACAGAAATGGCCATCAAGATTAGAGAAGTGACAGAAGTTTCACTAAAAATCGTCATGACGACAGTTACAAGCCCAAGAAAGATGCAAGAAATGTTGGGTCTGCTGACCTGGAGAAGAACAGATGATTGGAAAGCCAAAATATGCTATCTATTTGATCCTTGAATAAACAGTCTTTACAACTTACTTCTCCCAAAAGACTGCTGACCCTAACTACTGTTCTATCCAAACAACTGCTCAACAACTGCTGATACAAAGAACTGCTAAGGAAACAACTGATGAAGAACAACTGCTGACCAAAGGTCTGAAGAAGAGCAACAGCAGATACAAGTACTGAAGACCAAAGCACTGCTGGAAGCAACAGCACTTAGGCTTCAGCAGTGGATACAAGATCGTCAGAGTTTATCTTTAACAGCTGTTTACCATCAGTGCTTTCAATGTAACAGTAGTTTGTATAGCAGATGTTTAAGTTTGTTATTCTGTTAGAGGTCACTGTCTTAGGTGACGTCAGCCTAGGTCATCAGTGGTTTGAGTCAGTCTATAAATAGAACAGTGCATGTACTGTTCTATTGTATCACACACAAAACATTCTCTCTGACAAACAACTGTGTGATCAGGCTGAGGGGGAGTAATTTGTACGATTGTAATCTTTGATATATTAATGAAAGCATTCGATCGAAAAACATTTACTCTCTTGTTTTGATTTACAGTTTATTATTCCGCTGCACTTCATTCTACTTTCCTTCCATTATTGTCATTATTTAATTAAACAATCAAAACAAACAAACTCAGATCCTAACAATTGGTATCAGAGCTTGGTCAATTAAATTCGATCTAACAAATCAATTTAATAATCAGCTCACAATTATTGATATCGTTTGTCAGTTTGATTGAAAACAGAGTAATAGTTTAATTTCGATTCAACCGTTGTTAAACAGACTTTGTTTTTGAAAAATCAGAGAATGGCTTCTATCAATCACGATCCACATAACACTGGCACGAACAACAAGCCACCGATGCTTGTCAGATCTGAATACAATATCTGGCAACGTCGGATGAGCCATGTTCTAGCTCAACAAAACACTGGGTGTTGGAAGTCGGTTATCTTCGGACCACATGTTCCGACTGTGCCGAGTACTGAAGATCCCAAAGTGTTTGAGCCAAAGAAACTTGAAAACTACTCCGACCAGGATTTTCAGAAAATTGAGCTAGATGCTAAGGCCTTCAGTATTGTGGCCATGGCTCTACCAAATGATATATATGCTGGGTTGTTACACTGTAACAGTGCAAAGGAGTTGTGGGATGCACTGAAAGAGCAGTTTGGTGGGACTGAGGAGGTTATTGAAAACAACCGTGAAATACTTAACCAACAATATGAAACATTCAGTCATGTCAAAGGAGAGTCATTAACTCAACAGTTTGAGAGATTTAACTGCTTAATTAGTGAACTAAAATTGGTTGGTCTTACTTACCCTCATTCAACTTTGAACCATAGGTTTTTAAGATCATTACCAGACAAATGGGACACTATTGCAATTGTTATGAGAAACTCAATAGGATTTAAAGACCTATCACTGACCCAGCTTCATGGTAAGCTCTTGACCTATGAAAGAGAGCTTAACCAGAAAAAGAAGCTCCAGGACTCTGGAAAAGTGTCTGATGACTATGTGTTTGGGAACACAGCACTTTTGGGTCATGATGAGGTGCCTGGAAACACAAAGGATCAGAGTTATGATCATTTTATTGACATAACTTCAGGTTTTAACTCAGGTTTTAACTCTGATTCTTATTCACCTAACTATGCTTTCACAGCAAGTGGTGGTGATATACAGGCATCTGATAACATATCCTTTGAGTATGATGACCTGAAATACTTTGACCCTGATGATTTGGAAGAAATGGACATTATGCACCAATTGGCCCTTCTCAGTGTAAGAACTAATAATTTTTACAAGAAAACAGGGAGAAGGTTTCCAGGGTTGACTGGCAGATCTAAGGTGGGGTTGGATAAATCAAAGATCAAGTGTTATAAATGTCATAGGTTTGGTCATTTTGCTAGGGAATGTAGGGGTCAACATGGTACACCTATGATAACCTATCCAAATCAAAGACCACAGACCAACACTTATCAGAATTCCTATAATACCCCTGGACCAAATGTGCAAAACACTGCTCATTTTGCACAGTCCTCAAACACTGTTCCTGTCCAGTATGTCCAAACCACTGTTCCTCAGATCCATTATGTGCAAACACCTGTTGCTCCACCACCTGTTCAAACGACTGCTGCACCATCCTCTGCTCCTGCAGAGACCAGTCAACAGAGCTTCTTTACACAAGGCTTTGTTGATTGGAGCAGTCTACCTGATGAGCTAACAGATGAGAATTTTGAACTGGTTGCCAAAGCTGAAAATGAACCAGAAAACTTTTGTTTCATGGCTGTGGTTGATGAGATTGAATCTGAGGAAGTGGTAAATGAATCTGATGTTGTGACTGATGATATTGTTAGTGAAGTTGTTGCAGGTGAGAAACCTGAAGAAGAGGTTGTGAATCTCTCAGATCCCTGGGGTGCATCTGATGAATGTGAGTGCAAGTGTGATTGTGCATTGATGGCTGCTGCTAAGGTATCTCCTCAAATTCTCAAAGAGTTGTGTTCTGACAAATGTGTAATAGCATTTGCTAACATTAAAGAGGTGAATGAAAACCTTAGAAAGAAAATTTTGGATGATGAGGTTAAATTTGAAAAACTCACTAAAGATTTGAAAACAAGTTTAACTGCAAAAGAATCTGAAATTAGTAGTCTAAAACATGAAGCAACTATTGTCAAAGACCAGCTCCAAACTATGATAACAAAATATCAAAGTTGTAAAAGTGAGCTTGAGTCCACCCAAGTTGAATGTAAAAAATGGGTGGAATCATGTAGAGGTTTTGAGATGCTACTCAACAAACAGACCAAAAGTCATGTGAAATTTGGGTTTGGTTTTGCAACCACTGCTCCAGCTTTTGAAAACACTGACACAAAGGATCAAAAGTCTGTTGAGATAGTTCCAACAAACCTGCAGGGTCAAGAGATTAAAATCACTGAACCAAATGGTAAGAAAATTGTTCTTGAAAAACCAGAAGGTTCCTCATCTTTTGCTGAACTTGAAAAGTATGAATTTAAACCTACTTGGTCTGATGAGTGTGATACTCTTGAGAATTATAAACCTGTTGATTTTAAAACCCCTGAGGGAAAAACAGCTCCTCAGGCAAGGGTCATTCCCTTGGCAAAGGTCATTCCCTTGAAGGATTCTCCAGCAGATGCTCAAACATCTGCTGAAAAGAAGCCTGAAAAAGGGAAAAAGAAAGAAAAGACTGTTAACTTGTTTTGTGATTTCTGTGAAAAGAAGAATCATATCACCAAAAACTGTTTTCTTCTAAAAGCATATGATATCAACAAAGGAACAAGTGAATGTGATTCAAAAGCCACATGCTCAATATGTGGGAAAAAGAATCATAAGACTAAAGAGTGCTTGTATCTCAAAAATTTTGATGTAAAAATACAAGAATACAAAGCAAAAACTCTTGCAAACCCTGTGGTTAGTACTCCAAAAGGAAAGCCCAAACAGACCTTTACACCTGTCCAAACATCTGTTACAAAAAGGCTTGAAACATCTGCTTCTAGAGATGTCCAAGTAACAGATGCTCCACCCACAAGCAAATACCCAAGAGGTTATGGTCAACCTCCATGTCACAGTCTGCTACATGTTTATGAGGAGCCAAAAAGACCCTCTAAACCAAGAGTGAACAGAAATCCATATGGGTATTATCATCTGTCAGGGGGTGATCAAACAACTGCTGCCCCAAGTGCTGACATACAAGCACTGGCAAATGGTCAGCAGCAGTTGTTGACCCTAATTCAAAAATTGGTCCAAACCACTGATCACCCTCCAAAACTTGAGTCTGAAAGGTCTGAGGATCCATCCAAAGCCAATTTGGCTTTGGACACTCACCAAAACTAATCATTTACTGATGTGCAGGGAGCTTCTGCTTGTTTAGATAGTCTTTGGTATGTAGATAGTGGAGGTTCCAGGCACATGACAAAATGTAGAGCCCTACTTCTGGACTTCTTGGCTCATGGAGGGGGTGATATATCCTTTGGTAATGATTCTAAAGGTAAGGTGTTGGGTTCAGGGACTGTACAGGCAGGAAAACTCAAGTTTGAAAATGTCAATCTTATTGATAATCTCAAGTTCAATCTTCTGAGTGTTTCACAAATGAGTGACAAAGGTTATGGCTCATTTTTCACAAAGAAAACTTGTAAGATTATTGGGCCAGAAGTGGTGAAAAAGATTGATACCATTATTGCTGAGAGCAAAGCACAGCTTGTTGCTCATAGAAGTGGCAATGTGTATGTTGTTGATATGTTAAAGGATAATCCTATGGCAAATGTCTGTCTGTTTTCTGCTGCCTCCACTAAGGAGACAGAATTGTGGCATAGGAGACTGGGTCATACCAACCTTAATACTATCAACACACTCTCAAAACAAAGCCTTGTCAGAGGTCTTCCATCAAAAGAATTTAAATGTGATGAGCATTGTGTTTCTTGCTTAAAAGGGAAACAACATAAAAGCTCTTACAAATCCATTGATGAGTCCAAAACTAGTCAGTGCTTACAACTGTTGCACATGGACTTGTTTGGCCCTGTTAAAATCATGAGTCTAAGAAGAAAAAGATTTTGTCTTGTCATAGTTGATGATTTTTCTAGGTTTACATGGACTTACTTTTTACACTCTAAAGATGAGACTGCAGGTATATTGAAGGACTTTGTCACCAAGGTTGAAAAGCAGTATGACTTGCCAGTAAAAGTTTTCAGGAGTGACAATGGAACAGAGTTTAAAAATAAGGAGTTAGATGACTTCTGTGTGTCAAAAGGGATTGTGAGGCAGTTCAGCATCCCAAGAACACCAGAACAAAATGGGGTAGTTGAGAGGAAAAATAGAACTCTTATAGAAGCTGCAAGAACCATGCTAGCAGATTCTGGTTTGCCACTGTCCTTCTGGGCAGAAGCTGTAAACACTGCTTGCTATGTTCAAAACAGAGTTTTGATCAACCCCAGACATCAAAAAACTGCTTATGAAATTTTGTTCAAAATCAAACCATTAATCTCATTCTTCAAAATCTTTGGCTGCCCATGTTTCATTTTAAATCTTAAAGATTCCATTTCAAAATTTGCAGCCAAAGTAGACTGTGGTTATTTTCTGGGATATTCTTCTACTGCTAAGGCCTACAAAGTGTTTAACACAAGGACTAAAACAATAGAAGAAACCTTGAATGTTAAGTTCAATGAACTTTCATCTCTGAAAATCCCTGCAAACCCTGCTGAATTATTTGATTTAGATAAATTCAAATTTGAAGATATCACTGTTAAGACTAACAATGCAGGTATTCCACAGTCTCCACAGCAAGATTACAGAACAGATGTTGTGATTTCCAGTCACTACAAAGTCTATTCTGCATCAGAAGGAGCAGTTGTTCAAAACAGTTGTCAAAACTCTGCCACAGCTGTGTCAACCACTGTTGGCCAGTCCTATCCTCAAACCTCTGCTTCACCCCTCACTACCACTGACCTATCATCTGTTGACAAAAGTCAATCCTCTGTTGACAAAAGTCAGTCAAGTTTCACTCCACTTGGACCCATTCCTCCACTACCATTCCAAACATCTGTTGACTCTACAGAAGTACCAACAGATGTTACACCAACAGAGTCACCAAACCTCTGTCCATCACCCCAAAATGCCATTGTTCCATATCAAGGAGATCTTATTTACTTAAGAGCTCATCCACCAGACCAGATCATTGGCAACATCAGAGAGGGAGTGCTCACAAGAAGCCAATCCTCAAATATCTGTCTTTTTGCAGGTTTCTTATCCCTCACACAACCTGTCAAGTACCAAGAGGCACTGAAAGACAACAGTTGGGTAGAAGCCATGCAAGAAGAACTCCTTCAGTTCAAAAGACAACAAGTATGGGAGCTTGTACCACTTCCTAAGGATGTTTGTCCTATAGGAACAAAGTGGGTCTTCAAAAACAAGACTGATGAAAGGGGTATTGTTGTCAAGAATAAAGCCAGGCTTGTGGTTCAAGGCTTCAGACAAGAAGAAGGAATAGATTATGATGAGACCTTTGCTCCTGTAGCTAGACTAGAGGCCATCAGACTCTTTTTAGCCTTTGCTGTCAACCACAACATAAAGGTGTATCAGATGGACATCAAATGTGCCTTCCTTTATGGCAAAATTCAGGAGGAGGTCTATGTATGTCAGCCACCTGGTTTTGAAGACACATTCCATCCTGACTATGTCTACAAGCTCAACAAAGCTCTGTATGGACTTAAACAAGCACCAAGGGCCTGGTATGAAACTCTCTCCACATTTCTCTTATCCATTGGCTTCACAAGAGGTAAAATTGACAAAACTTTATTTCTTAAATGGAAAGGGAAACACTTAATGATTGTTCAAATATATGTGGATGATATCATCTTTGGATCCACATGTAACCAAATGTGTGAAGAGTTCAGAAAACTCATGACAGCAGAGTTTGAGATGAGTGCCATGGGTGAGCTTCAGTGTTTCCTTGGTCTTCAAGTGAAACAACTGCAAAATGGCACATTCATTCACCAAAACAAATATGTAAAGAATTTATTAACCAGATTTGAGATGAATGATTGTAAGCCATGTAGCACACCCATGAGTACAGTCAAGCTGCTCACTATTGATGACAAGGATGAACTGGTTGATCAAACACATTATAGATGTATGATTGGGTCTTTATTGTATCTAACTGCATCTAGGCCAGACATTATGTTTGCTACCTGTGTCTGTGCCAGATCCCAGGCTTCACCCAGCAAGTCAAACCTTATTGCTGTAAAAAGGATATTCAGATACCTCAAAGGTGCTCCCACACTTGGTATCTGGTATCCTGCTAATGGAAACATTGAGCTTTCAGGTTTTTCAGATAGTGACTTTGCTGGCTGTCACACCACAAGAAAATCCACTTCAGGAGGGTGCCAATTTCTAGGGAATGCCTTAGTTTCATGGCAAAGCAAAAAGCAGGCAGCTGTTTCAACTTCAACAGCTGAAGCTGAATACATTGCTGCTGCAAGCTGTACAGCCCAATTGATGTGGCTTCAGAATCAACTACTGGATTTTGGGATAACTGCACTTAGGACTCCACTCATGTTGGACAGCCAAGCTGCTGAAAATATCATCAAGAATCCAGTCTCTCATTCCACTACCAAGCACATTGACATAAGACATCATTTTGTCAGGGACAGCTATGAAAAAGGTTTGATTTCTTTACACCATGTTCCAACAGAGGATCAGTTGGCAGATGTGTTAACAAAAGCTTTAGACACATCTACCTTTACAAATCTGATTTCCAGAATTGGCATGTTAAACATGGATTAACCAAATAAATTTTTTAATAAATTGTTCAGAAATCAAATATTTTCCTAAAAATGCTGTTTGGTTGAAAAATCTGTTTATAACATCTGATCAGATAAAACAACCACTGTTTCATTCATTTCCACTGTTGGTTGAAAAGTCTGTTTCCAAACATCTGATCAGATAAAACAACTGTTAGTTGAAAAATCTGTTCAGAACATCTGTTCAGATAAAACAACTGTCCACATCTATATATATATACTATATTAAAAAAAAAAAAAAAAAAAAAAAAAAACCCAACGGTTGGATCCATCAGCTGTTTGTATCAGTTGTTTACCAAAACAGCTGTTCTCCACCAGATGTTTCATCCATCAGATGATTGCCACGTCTGCTCATATAAACAGATGTTTGGCCACATCAGCGGTTTCATTGAGCCTATAAAAACCCTGTTTTACCACAACAGATGTTACACTGTCTCATTGTATTCAAAATACTGTAAACCGCCTTCTTCACTCTCAAACCCTTCATCAATCTTCAGTCATTTTCCCCGTCGAAATCCATTACAATGGATCTTCAAGCCAAAGCTACACACAATTGTCTCCCCTATCTGATTAAAACAGATGACAACACTCCATTTCATTCCACCATCGACATTTTCCTCAATTCCAAATACTTACCCATCCTAACCGCCAACGCCCCCATTTATCTGGATACACTCCAAGAATTTTGGTTGAATGCTGAATTTCTATTACAAGATAAAAAGCCTACATCCATTATTTCCAAAATTGGAGAAACCAGTATCGTCATTACCCCTGATATCATATCCACAACCTTCACACTGAATGACCTGGCAGGTAAGGATTCCTTCACTAAAACAGAGCTTCACACTGAGTTCCAAGAAAGAGGGTATGATGGTCAGATGACTGGATCAACTCTTTTCAAAAAGTTTTTCCCTCCAGTCATGAAATTTTTCTTCCATACTCTTCTTCTTTGTGTCTCTGCTAAGTCCACATCCTTCAATGAAATACCATTAAGGATGCAATATCTGGGATATGCTATGTTGTCAAACTCTGACTTCAATCTTTCCCAGGGTTTGTTCATGGACTTGGTATCAAATGTGAAAGCAGTCAAGTCTGGGTCAAACAATGCTTTTCTGATTTACCCACGAATTCTTAGTGTAATTTTACAAAAATTATTACCTGAAAAAGTTTTCAAAAAGGGTGCTGCTATGCAAATGAAAAGCTTAACTGATGAAACTTTCACAAGAATGCTGGGTGGAAGCACCCAAGAAAAAGTGTCAAAAGTGTCTAAAGTTTCTAAAACACAAACAAAGAGGACAAAGGCAACAACTGTTGTCAAAACCTCTGTTGTTGAGCCCACTGCTCCTGGTGATCATGGCACTACATCCAGTGCTGTGAAACCCACACCAGCCACTTCCAAAAAGAAACATTCATCCACAAAAACCACCACTCAACCACAAATGAGGCTTCTGGATGTTGAGGTACCAGAAGAAACCTCTGTTGCACCACAAAAGCAACATGAAACCACTGTTGTTACTTCCTCACAACAGTTGGACATACCTCCACCTGACAAACCTCCTCATGAATCCTCTCAAAAGGATCATGTTGTAAGCCAAGGGGACACACATCATGATGCATTTGAGTCACTTGACCATATGTTCACAAGCCCCTCTCCCAGGGCTAACTCTCTTCTTACTCCACCACTCTCACCATCACATGTTCCACCAACAATGCAACCCCTGTTTGAAGCAATTGAATCTCAGGAAGATCCCAGTTCCTCTCTTCCACCTGTCACTGAGAGTATACTCCAACAAGTGACTGAGCCTGAGAATATTCAATCTGCTAACCCCCAAACAGAAGAGGAGGTTACACCACCAGGGTTCAATGAAACTCTAGGTGAGTTTTCAAGTGGAGCAGCCACTACTGATGTAGAGACCACTGTCTCACATCAGGACAGTGATTTCATAATTAAGACTCCCTTGAAGGCAACAACTGTTGAAGCCACTATAGTGTCTCCAAAAACAGTTGGAAGTCCCCAGTACCAAGAAAAAGGGGCATCTGATTCACCTATTAGGCCTGAATCAGATAAAACTACCACTGGTAGGGACTCAGATGATCCTATTAATTTAGGAGATGAGTCAAAATACCAAGAATTGACGGCCAGAGTTTCTGCTATTGAAACATCTGTTGCTGACATCAAATCTGATGTCAAGCTTATCCTAAGCTCAATTGCAGATCTCTCCAAGAGTCAACCATCCACCACTGATATAGCCAATGAGTTATGGAAATCAGTTTCCCCCATCATCATAGCTCACAGGAAATTGGCTGATCAGACACATGAAACCTACATGGCTGAGATCAGAAATATGGTTGATGCAAGGTACAAAGATACCCATGCTGACATCAAAGCCATCAAGGACCATCTACTGAAGACTACTGGCTCTGCCCCTACCACCATCCTCAGGGATGAAACTGATGATGATTTCACGGCTGATGATGCCAAAAAGGGGGAGAGTGGCAGAGATAGGCTACCAAAACTGGATCCTTTTGGTTGCCCACCTTCTCAAAAAGGTCAAGCCAAGTCTGCCAAGAAACCAGAGTCTACCAAATCAGTTCCACAACAACAACATCAACCACCACCACCACAAACCACTGAAAAGAATAAGGCAGTAGATGACTCTGCAAACATAGAAGCTGAAAAGGCTGCTCAGTCCAAACAACAAAGGGCTGACACCTTGGAAGTAAAAGCAGAGTCATTGATTGAACTGAAAAAGAAACAACAAAGGGAAACTGAAGATGTGGGATCCTCTAAAAGGATGAAAAGACCTGCCAAGCATGTTAGAAAACCACCATCCAAGTTACAAACCTCTGTTGCTAAAACCACTGCTGCTGAAACCACTGTCACTGAAACCACTGCCACCCAAACCACTGAAACCACTATACCCAAACCAACTCACACTCCTGAACCAACAACCACCAAACCTACATCACCAACCAAAACTCCAACATCTGCTGGTTCTTCTAAAAGGCCAACAGATGTTAATCCAACCACTGCTGCCAAATCACCTTCACCAAAAATCATGTACACAAGGAAGAGAAAATCAACCTTTGTTGTGCATGATGAAAACATTCACACATCACCAACCACCATTTCAACTGCCCAATCCACTCCTCCCATCACAGCCATTCCACTCACCTCATTCTCACCACATACATCCAAATTCACAACCCATAGACCACCACCAACCATTACACCATTGGTTGTTCAGTATCCCCTTGAACTTGATCTACTCAAGGGGGAATTACAATCCTTCTATAATACTGAACAGCCTTCTGAAAGATCCTTCCCATCTCTCCCAAACTTCCCTGTTCCCCTCAACCTTGATAAATATCTGAAATACAAGGGTGAACAGGTGGATGCCATCATTAAGGAGAAATGCAAAGGGAAGGATGACAGGACTGCTCAGGGCATCCATTCAGCAGAGCTTAGCAAACTCAGAAGGATTGAAGACTTTGCTAAGACCCTGAGCAATTCCATGTCAACCATGCCTCTCAGTGTAGACTTGGAGAAGGAGGTAAGGGAATCCCTACTTGAACAGATAATGGCAACCAAGCCCTACAAAGCTAACAAAAAGCAGTTCAATGGCTGGACTACTCATGCTCTGAGGGAAGAACTGATCAGAATTGAAGAAATGGCCAAGAATCCCAAAGCTAAAGTCTCCATTCCCAATTTTGGCAAAGGCAGAGACCCAGTCAGAGCCTTGAAGTTCAAAAGAATGAGGCAGGAGATTGTAGCTGCCAATTATGGGGAGATGAGGTCTGTTTCCAGATGGTCAGAGCTTAGATTGGTTGAAACCTATAAAAGTCTGGAAGAGAATAGAAAGAAGGATCCCAGCCTTCCAAGAAAACCAGTCTACAATGATGAGCCTATGATGAAGAGACCCCAACAGACTTTCAACCTAGACAGCTTACTTGAAACCTCTGATCTCACTGCTGCTGCAAGTAGACAGTTCAAAAAGCAGAAGGAGATGTCAGAGGAAGACCAAAGAAAGTTTGCTGACACTTTCATAAAGGAAGGGCTCTTCAATCAAATCCATTATTTCTCTGATCCCACAACAGAGAAACTGAGAGAACTCATAGGAAGACCACCATCACCCAACTCATCAAGAATAAAGGTTCATCTCAGCAAATCCACTGACTCAAAAATTCTAAAGTGGAAGGTCAACAAAGACAACCACGAATTGACACTGCTCAGGTCAGATGGAAAGGTTCAGAAGATCAGTATGGATGATGCTTACAGCCTTTGTGCAGAAGATCACCAAGCACTGCTAAATCTGGATCTGGAAAGAGATGAAGAAGACCTATTTGCTTTGAACTTTGAACTACAATTCAAAGGTCAAATCAGAGAAAGTCTGATGAGGAATAAAGATCAATGAATAAAGCTGAGTTTTGGCATCATCTGTTCTAGGGGGAGATTGTTGGGTCTGCTGACCTGGAGAAGAACAGATGATTGGAAAGCCAAAATATGCTATCTATTTGATCCTTGAATAAACAGTCTTTACAACTTACTTCTCCCAAAAGACTGCTGACCCTAACTACTGTTCTATCCAAACAACTGCTCAACAACTGCTGATACAAAGAACTGCTAAGGAAACAACTGATGAAGAACAACTGCTGACCAAAGGTCTGAAGAAGAGCAACAGCAGATACAAGTACTGAAGACCAAAGCACTGCTGGAAGCAACAGCACTTAGGCTTCAGCAGTGGATACAAGATCGTCAGAGTTTATCTTTAACAGCTGTTTACCATCAGTGCTTTCAATGTAACAGTAGTTTGTATAGCAGATGTTTAAGTTTGTTATTCTGTTAGAGGTCACTGTCTTAGGTGACGTCAGCCTAGGTCATCAGTGGTTTGAGTCAGTCTATAAATAGAACAGTGCATGTACTGTTCTATTGTATCACACACAAAACATTCTCTCTGACAAACAACTGTGTGATCAGGCTGAGGGGGAGTAATTTGTACGATTGTAATCTTTGATATATTAATGAAAGCATTCGATCGAAAAACATTTACTCTCTTGTTTTGATTTACAGTTTATTATTCCGCTGCACTTCATTCTACTTTCCTTCCATTATTGTCATTATTTAATTAAACAATCAAAACAAACAAACTCAGATCCTAACAAGAAATGTAAGATGTTACAATTGCAATATCGTAGGACATATTGCTCCCAGATGCCCTAAACCTCGAAGTAAGCAAGAAGAATCTCACCAAGTAATGGAAGAAGAGGATCCCACATTACTTATGGCAGTTGGTGAAGAAAGAAATGTAGTTCTAGAAGAGAAGAAGATTATACCAGAACGTTATCACGGTGAAGATAATGGAAATGAGACATGGTATTTAGACAATGGAGCAAGCAATCATATAACAGGAAGACACCCCTATTTCACATAGTTAGATGAAAAGATAGTAGGAAGTATAAAGTTTGGAGATGGATCATGTGTCAACATCAAAGGTAAAGGCTCAATATTATTGGAATGCAACAATGTAGAGCAAAGACTAGTTACAGAAGCCTACTACATTCCATCACTCCAAAGCAATATACTAAACCTTGGGCAAGTTACAGAAAATGGATGTAAAGTGATTATGGAGAATGAATATCTATGGATTTATGACGCCTACAACAACCTATTGATGAAAGTCCCAAGAGCTATGAATAGACTCTACAAAGTAAGGCTCAGAATAACAAGTCCGATTTGTTTACAAGCCATAATAGTATCATCTGCATGGTTATGGCATGCACATATGGGACATGTGAATTTTGATTCACCAAGACAATTAAGCATAAAGGAATGGCACATGGAATACCAAAGATTAAGCACCCATCTCATGTATGTGATGCATGCATTACAGGAAACAAAGTAGGCTTCCGTTTCCTTCTCAAGCAAGTTTTAGAGCTACGAGACCTCTAGAATTAGTACATGCAGATTTATGTGGACCGATTACACCCACATCATTAGCAGGCAACAACTATTTCTTCCTGATAGTTGACGATTATTCAAGATATATGTGGATCTACATGCTTAAGTCAAAAGATCAAGTTTATGAGAATTTCAAGAAATTTCTAAGTGAAGCTTAGACAGAGACAAGTCACAAGCTCAAGAGATTAAGAACGGATCGTGGAGGAGAATTTACTTCTAAAGCACTTACCACGTATTGTGAGGACAGAGGAATCCTAAGACAGCTTACAGCACCTTACACACCTCAGCAGAATGGTGTAGTAGAAAGGAGAAACCGTTCAGTAATGAGTATGACAAGAAGCATGTTAGAGGCTATGAACGTACCGCAGAACTTATGGGAAGAAGCAACAAGACAAGCGATTTATATACTAAATCGGTTACCTACCAAAGCACTATAGGGAATGACACCCTACGAAGCAGTAAATGGGAAAACACCCAATATCAAGCACATTAGAGTATTTGGATGCACATCATATGTGAAGGTAACAACGCCCTATTTGAAGAAGTTAGAAGATAGAAGCAAGAAAATGGTACATCTAGGAAATGAAAATGGTTTAAAAGCCTATAGATTATATGATCCAATAGGAGAAAAGATACATATCAGTAGAGATATCCAATTCATAGAAAATGAACCATGGGATTGGGACAACTACTTGAAAGAAGGAAGCAAAGACGAATCATCTTGGACGAGATTTGAGATACATGGAGATAAAAAAAAGTGAAGTTGTACAAGAGCAAAGTAATGAGGACAATAAAGATCAAGAAAGTGATAATGAATTTTTCAGTAGTCCAATCACAGCTACAAGAACTCCAATAACAGTTCAAGAGACAACGATAAGCATTCCAGCAGTTGAGACAAGTACTCAAGAGTTAGAAGACTCACAATGGATAGAAGCAATCTATGAACAGAAGATTATGAACATCTATATTTAGCATATGATGAAGAAGCTGCAAGTTACAAAGAAGCAACAGATTACCCACAATGGATAGAAGCAATGGAAAGCGAGATAGACTCTATAGAAAAGAATAACACTTGGACACTGACTTCGCTCCCCTCGAGTCAGGAACCAATAGGTCTAAAATGGGTATTTAAGGTCAAGAGAGACGCAAGTGGACAGATCACCAAGCATAAGGACAAATTAGTAGCAAAAGGGTATGTACAACAAGAAGGTATAGACTACAATGAAGTATTTGTACCCGTTGCAAAATGGAAACAATCAGGCTACTACTAGCATTGGCAGCACAGAAAGGATGGCAAGTACATCACTTAGATGTAAAATCAGCATTCTTACATGGTGAATTAAAGGAAGATGTCTACGTATCACAAGCAGATGGATTCTTATAGAAAGGAAAACAGAACCCAATCTACAAGCTAAAGAAGGCTCTATATGGTTTGAAGCAAGCACCAAGAGCATGGAATTTAAGGTTGAATAACATCCTAAAGGAGATAGGATTTATAAGATGTCCACAAGAACAAGCAGTTTACAAGAGAACTTCAAGACAATCAACAATAATTATAGGAGTTTATGTCGATGACATAATAGTGACAGGAAATTCAATGAATGACATATCAAGCTTCAAGAAAGAAATGCAAAGGCAAGTATGAGATGAGTGATTTAGGACTACTCGCATACTATTTAGGGATAGAAGTACGCCAAGAACAGGGAATGATACAATTGAAGCAATCAGCCTACACAAAGAAAGTTATTAAGGAAGCTAGACTAGAAGACAGCAATCCAACAAAGAGTACAATGGAACCAGGTCTGAAGCTCACTAAAGAAGATGAGAGTGAACCAGTCAATGAGACAGAATATAGAAAGCTAATGGGAAGCTTAAGATACTTACACATACCAGACCAGATATCACCTACGCAGTTGGATACGTGAGCAAATTTATGGAGAAGCCAAGAATAACTCACATGAAGGCAGTTAAACATTTGATAAGATATATCAAAGGCACATTGAATTATGGAATTCAATATAGTAGAGGAAAAAGAAGCAGAAATCATTGGTTACAGCTCCGGAAGTTATGGAGACCAAGAAGATGGAAAAGGAACTGCATGAACAATATTCTACTACAAAGATTCACCTATTACATGGACAAGTCAGAAGTAAAGCACAGTAGCATTATCATCATGTGAATCAGAATTTATGGCAACTACATCAGAATCTTGTCAAGCAATATGGCTACAAGGAGTACTAAGCGAGCTCACAGGTGAAAGACCAAAGCATATCAACACAAGGTATCAATTTATTAGTGAATGCATAGAGAACGAGCAGCTACAAGTTGATCATATCAGTGGAGAGATGTAGAAAGCCGACATCCTCACCAAGGCATTACCAAGGATAAAGTTTATAGAGATGCGAAGTCTCATAGGAGTTGAAGACCTTGGGGAAATTAAGAATTACGGGGGAGAATATTAGACATAATTCCGGATTTCCATATAATATCACATATTATCTTAAGTATTATACATAATATTAGATATCCTAAGTTGTATAGTTATGTCGGTTATTAACCAACCGGTGTGTCGGTTGTTAGTCAAAGGGTCACACCCTTTCATCGTGTATAAATACCCCAAGATATCATTTCATTTAGTGTATGTATTGAATCTTTGCATCTCAAGAATTCTCTCTCAAGTCTTTTACCCTTAAACGATCCTGTGATCTCACACTATATATACTAACATATTGAAAAACGATTGATAAGCTCGAGTAACGCGTTTAAAAATGTTGGTTCTGCTGCATTACGCGGGTTTCCTACTAGTGTGTGTGTGTATATATATATGTCTTTTTCATAGTATATATGAAATTAAAAAGTTATTACCAAATTCATTAGATCAAAAGAGCACATGGATAAAATATTCCAAATACAAAAACATGGGCACTTTATTTATTGACCATAAGACAACACAATATATAAACAAATAAGCAAAAAAAGTCACATATTCATACATACATTACATTAACATACGACCATACGTATAAGTACATTAAGAAGGAAAAAACTACATGCACTCAAAATAATAATTTAGTAAAAGAAAGCCAAAGCAACGGCCAACAAAGTGATGGGCACCACGGGGGCGAAAGACGGAGTAGATGCACTCCATGGTAGTGGAATGGGGCTGCCAAATGGAGTAGCGGTGACAGATGATGGAGACAGTGGTGTTGATTCGGGAGCCATGGCGGCAGAGTGAGAGACATTGATAGTTAATTTCTGACCAAGTTGGCAATGACCTATAACGGTGCAAATATAATAGTGAGTGCCAGGGCGGGTCAATGTAATAGTGGCTGGGCTAGTGGAGTAGAGTGAGAGGGTGTCGTTGGAAGCGCATGGGTCCGTGTTGGCCGATTGAGAAACTTCGGCCACGGTATGGAATCCATTGGTGAAGTTAAAAAGGAGTGTGTCTCCAACGTGGAAGCTTCGTTTGGAAGCCCATGTGGTGTAAGCGGAGGTGGAGGCACCTCCGAACAGCGGAATAGTCCAGCCCAAGGAATCGCCTACGATGTGCCTAGTTTTAGCCACCGTGGGTTGTAGTTGAAATGATGCAACCATTATGACCACCAACACGACCATCGTTGAGTTTGGTCTTGCCATCGGTGTGTGTTGAATCTCAGGTCGCCCTGTTTCGGTCTTAAAAGGTTTATATTGTTGGTGCTTTTGTTTGTAGAGATTTGAGTTTGGTGGTGGTTTGAGGTTGAGAGTTAAGTATGTATTTATAAGGGTGGTGGAATGTTTTAGAGTTTTGGTTCGTAGAAGTATGATGCTGACTTATTGTGAGTTGTAAAGTCGATCAAAATTGTAGTAAATTACATACATGGCATTAGTGTGGTATTAAGAATTAAGAGGTTTCTATCAAAGGATAACTAATCCTGGAGAGGTAAAATAGTCATTTCATATTTATCTATATAGGCAAAATTGTAATTTTATAAAATTGGAAAGACAAATTTAGACTATAAGGAGTGGTGGGGGGGGGGGGGGGGGGGGGAGAGGGGGATGAAGCGCCATGTGGCACTTGTGGGACCCTTGTGGGGGAAAAAATAATTGTGGGGAGTGGAAGGGGGGAAGGAAATAATATTATATTGTGTTAAAGTTAAAAAAAAAAAAAAACTGACCAATCGCGTTGTGCCACGTGTCCAAGCCAATCCCCCCACGCTAGTGGAATCTCTCCCGCCCCCCCCCCCCACTCCCGCCCCCTTCCACGCCGGGTTGCGGCGGTGTTCCCCCCCTTCCCGCCCCTCTCCCGCCCCCACTCCGGTTGGTCTTAATGCAACAATTAAATAACTATTCTATTGATTAAATGCACAAAAAGACAAAAAAATGAGAATTTATATGATATTTTACACATCCATGAATAAACAAATAATAATAATAATAATAGAAATATAAAATGTTAATAAGAGAAGAAAAGAAACATGCCATTGATCTTCGCCCTATATATCCTCACATCGTCATAGAAAAGGGGAACCGACGTGGAAAAGAGAAATGGTAAGCCAATCGTTAACTTGTAATTGACCACTCAATTCAACTCATTCTATGTGATTCAATCATCATCAAAGCAATTAAATTGAAACCGATCGGGCAGATCTGTTTAAAGACCCAAAAACTCCCGACCTAAACTTGTGTCCCTTGACCCTCTCTGTTTTTTACCACGTTCTTGCAGACCTTAGTCCTGCAACAAAACCACAACCACCTCTGTTCTGACCCATAGTATAACTACCGGCAAAAGTTGTGAGAAGGATTAAGATTCCCAAATAACCCTCTCCATGCATGCAAAATTTTAGAAGTTGGTACTACGATGTTTCTACTAGAGAGGTTAGAATAGAAAGAGATTATCTTCTACAAATCCGAGTGTTAGATCCAATCTTTCATGTTTAATATTGATGACTTGAGGTTTTCACATATTAACAATATCAAATGTGTAGCAGAAAATGACTTCCATGATGAAGTTTTGCTATTCATAAGAGTTGTTAAAAGGCTTTAAAATTAAAGGATGATGCACAAATGTTCATAAGAGAATTGATGATCGATATGATCATCATCATCATCATCATCATCATCATCATCATCATCATCATCATACTTAGTTGATCCCACCTATAGCAAAGCTAAGGTAGGGTTTGAGGAGGGTAAGATGTAGACAACCTTACCTCTACCCCTAAGAATAGAGAGGCTGCTTCCAGTGAGACCCCCGGCTCGATGTGGTTTGGTATCAAGCCTTGGAAATAAGGCACAGAACACTTAGCAGTTGGGGCAAACCCGATCGGTGCATGTACCTCTTTGTCTTTTGGCTATCCACGCCACCACATGATGATCGATATGATAAAAGGCTTTAATAACAAACAAGTAGAGGATCGCTCATAGCTTAACTTTTGTTGGAATGATTTTGGTTGTTTAACTTTTATCGGCTGCATTGACAATTAGTTAATGATTTTGGTTGTTTAACAAGTAGGGAATGCCTTTATGTCTACATAATTGATGTTTTTTGTTCTTAAAACTTTCGTAATACACAAATATATTAGGTGTTTAAGGCTTGTAAGGTTATATTACACTCACCAAAAGAGCGTTGATGAATCCCACATCTGTAAATTGTCGATTCCGCTGCAACGCACGGGTTCACACTACAATATCTCACTCGCGTAAACGAATTTGGTACTAGACATATACGTACGGGCTCGCATGTAACGTATTATTACTTAGGTACTCCAACTAATCGGCGTAGATTTTCAGTTTACTTTTCTCACCATTTTGACGACGCTTCAAATCAAACAGAAAAGAGTAGCAAGGCGATTAACCAAATGCAACAGCTAAACAACTTGCAGCTCCGCTGCAACGCGCGGGTTCCTGCTAGTATGTTTCAATGATGCTGATTATTGTGAGTTGTAAAGTCGAGTTCTGTTACAAACTGTAGAGTAGAATTATAGGTTGATTACCGTTTTAAAATAAAAAAAATAAAAAAAAAGGTATTAAAAGGTTTTAGTATAAATAAAAAAGAACAAATTATATTTAAAATATCCAACCCAAATAATGTTCATTTGGCTGAAAAAGGAAAGAATTAGCAAAATACAAATTAGTGAAGAGTTCAAATGAGAAAAAAATGTTTTACAAAAAAAAAGTTTAAACCAATATGAATGTTCTATTTAATTATTGTATTTAATGTTAAATAAATGATTACTTTATTGTAACCCCTAATTAGTTAAATAAATAAAACTCATAATTCATTTTCAAAATATATATTTTTTTAAAAGCGAACTTAATTTACGGTGAATGATTGTTTTGACATGTGTACGATGAATTTATATATGTGTAAGATAAACGTATGATAATTCTGGATAAACGTATGATAATTTCGATATACGTATAATGAAATATGTTTTGTATAGGATAAAATATTTATGACTAATTAATTAGAGAGAAAATAATTAATATGAAAAGATAAAGAATATAATGGTTACCATTATACCATTTCTTCTTTCTCTTTTCACATTAAAATTTCTTCTTAAACCATCATCTCCATACAAATTATCTCTAATTTTTACATATAATGATAATAGTCCCGTTATACCATACAAATTATTTCTAATTTTTACATATGTGATGTCACATTTAGTAATTACATAATGTAATGATAGTAGTCCCTCTAGAGTTCAGAGTGATGAATTCCATCAGTGATTTATTAAATAACTAGGGTAACTGGCAATGGAAATAGTCAACTAAAGCATGTTATGATTGCTACCTTTTATAGAGTCTTAAGTGTATTCCAAACTAGTCGTGTTCATATGCAAATAAATTAGGACCAACAGTCATCGTGGAAGATTTGTTTAATCAAATTTACACACTATTTTATTGTGAACTATTCGAAAAGTTATCGCTAATATGCTTAGTAACATGGTACTAATGTTAATAGTTATAAATATCAATACTCAAATGTGTACAGTGATGGATTCAAGAATTTTTTTCATGAAGTACGAAATCATATAGCTTATATAGGTCATTTATCCATCAGGTGCCCGGGTCGGGTGGACTCGTATACCAAAAATAATAATACGAAAATTGTATAATTAACAAAAGGAAACCAAAAGTCCCAAAGTAATTTAAACGTCATTACAAATGCTTAACAAAATTAAAAAATCTAAAGTTATTCTCTTCGGGTCTTCATTTTTTATAGTCTATCTATAACATCTTATATCTCCACGTTTCTATGCAAGTTCTTTCCTAAAAAAGCAATACAACTACTGTTTAAATTCTCATCACCAATCCTATTGCGCAAATTGTTCTTCACAAACTTCATTGCCGAAAAGCTTCTTTCAACAGTTGCGATTGCGAGGGTAATGTGAGAGATAACTTCAATAAAGGATACGCCAATATAAAGTTAAGGTGTGTCTTTGTTTCAACCTTCAATTGTACAAGACTTGATATACCATTCAATTGAGGGTTTTTAATTGGGAGAGGAAATGACTGGTGGACTACTTCGTTTATGTAATGTTTTAGGCGCTATGTTGGTTTTTTTTTTTAATTTATAATTAAAACATAACTATGGGCTTACTCTTTAGATTGTGTTAGTGCGTTACTAGCCTGCTAACTATTAGAATTTGGTAAACTCTAAAGTCTAAACACAAAAGTTGGTTACTAACTATTAAAATGGACTATTTCTAAACACAAATTTATATATTTTCTTCCTTGGGGGTCGGTTTCAAAAGCCCAAAGGGTGCTAAAACCTATGAGAAACTATGGACTTACTCTTAAAATTGGGCTACTAGCCTACTAACTATTAGAATTGGGCTAACTCTAAAGTTTAAACACAAAAGTTCACTACTAACTATTAAAATGGGCTATCTCTAAACACAATTTTTTTTTCTTAGGGCCGGTTTCAAAAATCTAAGAGGGTGAGATTGAAAAATTTTATGGGATGCAGACGAGATTAACGCATATATATAATACTAAAAAAAATCAAGGTGGGCGCCTGTCCCCTTTTAACTTGGGATGGGTCCACCAATGAATATGTATATTAAAGGAAGACACACATATGTGTTTGTAACAAAATAACACGGTGATTGTTATAATATATCGCAGAAGGGGAGGGTTAACTTCAGAACGCTAAATATTGTGAGAACCGTGAGAACAAGTACAAAAATCAATCAAAATCAAATTTTTTTAATACAAATCCCATTATAATCAAAATACAACATTAATAAATGAATTTTCTTTTCAAATAATCCATCTTTTCTTGCAAAAACACTTTCAAATTAACTTTTTACACATGTGTAAATGAAACAGTTTACACATGTATAAACAGCAAATTTACACATGTGTAAAAACAAATTATTTTCGTATATGTTTGAATTTTTACGCGTAAATTGTGTTTTGGGGATTGTATTTTAGTAATAAAGACAAGTGTAAAAAGAAATTTTGAATTTGAATGGTTTTAGATGTCGTTCTCACAGTTCGCACGAAATATAAGTGTTCTCAAAATAACTTTCCCCTATCGCAGAATATGTAACATATATACACAAATGAAATAGTAGGTTAAGAAATCAAATTAGCTATTTTTTCTGAAGTTGGAGAAAAGAGTGAACAATAAGAGCATGCGTAGTGGCCTCGTTATCCGGCGTTTTAGGCCACCATAGCGCCGGGAACACCGCCCCCCAGGCGCTATGGTGGCGTTATGGTGGTATCCAGCGTTGAACATAGCGAGCGTTTTGCATGAGAGATTGTGCCTTTGACCGTTGTTGAACGGTCCAATATTTAAAAAAAAAATCTGATTTATTTAATTTTTATCTATATATATATACTTCATCTTCTACAACATAAACACACACATATACAATTCACACACACAAACAATTCATACATACACACACTCTTTACAAACCAAAAACCAAAAACCAAACCTATGGCAGCCTGGACGAATCAAGAGCAACTCGAGTTAGTGCGGGCGTGGATAAACGTTAAGGAGATCCCGTCAACCAATAGGCGGGCTTTTTGGCAGGATGTGTTGGTTGAGTTCAACCAAATCACGGGAACGAACCACCGTAACGTTGACCAGATCTACAGTAAGTGGCATTCTATACGAACTAACGTTGACAGGTGGCATGGAGTCTATTCAGCGACGATGCAGGCGCACCCTGGGGTTAGCGAACAGATGGCAATTCAGTTGACACACGACGCCTATCGTCAACAATACGATAGCGACTTCTCAATCACCAATCTTTTGTCGTGGTCTCTGATGCGTTTTCACTATGTTTAATTTTTAATGTTTAGGCTTTATGTTTAATGTTACGTTTTTTGTTTTGTGTTGTATTTGTAATGTTTAATGTTTTAGGCTTTATGTTTAATGCGTTTTCACCAATCTTTTGTGTTTAATGTTAGTTTATTTTAAAAGATTACATAATATTTTAAATTTAAACCACATAAGCACATAAAATTACAATCCTAAATTACTTATTACAAACAGAGTTCCTAATCCTAAACTACTTATTAAAACGTTACATAAATGCATTACATAAAGACATAATATAATCCTAAATTACTTATTAAAACCTAAAAATCCCACTACGGAGAGTAGTTGTCCCAGTCCTCGAGTGTGCAGTACTCGGGGGATAGGGAACGTGAGCTGTCCCTCCCATCGGACCTTGCATCCGAGGGGAAGTAGTAGTTCTCCCCACGAGGGGAAGGCATGCTCCAAAGGCGCTCCTCCTCCTCAAGTTCCCTGAGGGCTTCCAAGTCCTCAGGAGTTGGGTCCCCATATTCACCGGGTGGGGTGGGGATAGGTTGGTGGTGGTGGAGTGGGCAAGTATTATGGGGGGTGGGGATAGGTTGGTGGTGGTGGGTGGGGGTATTCCGGGGGGTGGGGATAGGTTGGTGGTGGGGGGAGGGGATAGCAGCAGCAATTCGGAGGGTGGGGGCCGACACCCTCAGTCGGTCCATTTCATTAATAGCCATGGTATAATCCATGGCCCAGGCCCATTCTTCATCCGTGAAGTCATCATCGACTTCAGGATGAGGAATGGTTGGTGGTGCCGCAGCAGGAGGAGGAGGGTGATAAATCCAATGTTGTGGAGGAGGAGGAGGAGGAAGAGGAGGTTGTGGAGGAGGAGGAGAGGAGGTGAATGGTAGTCTCCGGGGCCGGCCCCGTCCCCGGACCCGGCGAGCGTACTGCCGGACATTAGAAGGTCCGGCAGCTCCTGCTTGAAAACTGCCCATATTATTCATTGTGTTCAGGATGAGGAAAGGATGAGGAAGAGGGAAGAGGTGTGACTGAGATTTGGGAGGAGGGGGGTATTTATAGGTGTGACTGAGATTTGGTGGGGGGGGGGGGGGGGAAACTTTGAAATTCAAACTTTGAAATTTAAACGTTTGGGGGGGAAAGTTTGAAATTCAAACTTTGAAGTAGGAGGGAAACTGTTTGAAATTCAAACGGTTTGGAACAGTAACCGTTTGAAATTCAAAATTTTTTTTATTAAATTTTATTTTTTAATACTAAATAATTTTTTTATTATTTTATTAATTTAATAAACTTTCAGTTTAAATTTTTATTTTTATTATTATTTTTATTTTTAATGAAATATTATTAAGTATTAAATATTCTTATTTAAATAAAAAACAATAATTAACCAATCATTACCAATCATTTATAACCCCCACATAACCCCCCTTCCCACTACACCCTCTTTTTCCATAACCCCAACATAACCCCTTTTCTATTACTTTTTAATATTTTAATCCTATAACCCCACATAACTATCTACCACTACACATACCCTAAGAGAACAAATTGGTAGGCGTGTGCACGCACACACATGTGTGTGTAACAAAATAATGTCGTGAGTATAAACTATGTTGCAAAATATGTAATTAACATATATACACAAATCAAGAGTAGATTAAAAAATCAACTTGGCTATTTTCCAGTTCCAGAAGATAGACAAAATAAAGTTTGTTGAGACCCGTATCCGACATGGTCTTTAAAATATAATTCATTAATATTCGAGTTTGTTGTCATCATATTAGTAAGTCTAAATACAAGTACGTATACAACACCAAGGTTTTATGTATTATCTTTTGTGATACCAAGTAATTAGTTGGAGATGATTTATCTTGGTGCATAAGTTTATTGAAGAGAAACGATACACGTACCTTATGTTACATTTTCAATGGAAAATGACCAAAAGTTCATTATGCGTAACATCAAGACAAGATGAAAGGTTATAATGATGTCCACTTATAATAGACTATATAATATATATGAAAGGTCATAAAACCAACATATTATGACTTTCATCATTTCAACGTGTTCACACATATACCTACGTGTAGTAGCATAAGATGCCGAGAATTTCCCATAGTATCGATCTAAGAAAATCGTCAAACGTGATCGTTTAAAAATTAGCGAAACTCTTATGAACGATTATTTTGTTGATGAACCAAAGTACAATGAGGAACATTCTTGTTATCGCTTTCGTATGTCGAAAAAGTTGTTTTTAAAATTTGTTAGTGATGTGGAGGCATAATATCCTTGGTTTCAAGGGGGTATGACGGGAGGTATAAATAAAAGTTTTACGACAATATAAAAAGTTGCCTCCGCTGTGAAACAACTCGCGTTCAGTAATACACGTGACGAGAACGACGAGTATTTACAAATATCCGAAAGGACTTGGCGAGAATGTCTACAATTTGTTAGCAACGTCGTAAATGAATTGTACGGTAATGAGTTCTTGCGTAGGCCGACAAGCCACGATGTGGGGATTTTGTACCACAAACATGAGGAAAACATTACATTCCTGGGATGTTAGGTAGTATCGATTGTATACATCTTGTTTGAATGATGTGTTCGAAACATTTAAGAGGCTAATTTATGAGAGGTGATCACGAATACCCAACGGTGATGCTTGAAGCGGTTACTTATAAAATTTATGGTTTTGGCATGGCTATTGTGGTCCGCCCGGTTCACTCAACGATATCAATTTGCTCCGGACATCTCCAATATTCGTTATGGAACCACACCAACATATCCATTTCAAGTGAATGGACATACATACAAACGTGGATACTATTTAACCGACGGGATCTACCCTACTTGGTCAACGTTTGTAAAAAGGCTTATGTACTCAACCGATTCGGTTGATAAAAGGTTTAAGAGATTGCAAGAAGGGGCAAAAATGATGTTGAATGATCATTTGGTGCTCTAAATGGGAAATGAGGCACACTTAGGCGACCCATACGTGCAATGACCGTAGATATATGAAGAAACAGCGAGTAACTAGATGATACTTGCCTAACAGGAGGTACGTGGGGTGATAGACTCATTTGCTGCAGGATATAATCCTTTGCTCCACACATTAGCTGGATCCGAAACCTGTATGAAGAACCTGCGGGCCGTATTAAAGGAGGAGACCGTCTAGAGTCACAAGGACTCGTGATAGCAGACACAAAAATGGTGTTTAGCCTTGTAGCTTGTGAGATCGAGAGGGTGAAGTCCTTCACAAAGGAGGTGTGAGCCCTTTATATAGGGAGTACACGGGCCGGTTACCATTTACCCATAACCACGACGATGGACTTAGGCCTGGGTTATGGGCTTGCCTTCGTTTGGCCCAATTGGTTAGAATTGGACGAAGGACATTATAAGGGAACTAAATGTAATAAATGCAAGCGAGAGAGAGAGAGAGATAGAGAGAGAGAGAGAGAGAGAGAGAGAGAGAGAGAGAGAGAGAGAAAGGTGTACCGCCCTGCCAATGGTCCACGTGGCGCGTTGCTAGTGGCTGCAGGAGGATCTTCTCTATCCGCGTCAGATTATGTCAAGCAGTGTTAGTCTTCTCCTTGTGGAAGATTGTCTGAGGTTACGCCTGACACCAAAGCAAGTGGGAATAAGGAGGCTGCACCTTCCCTGCTGGCGCTCAGACTTGGCGGGCGAGCCCTGACACGCGTCAGGTTATGATTGGTCCGTGACAAACCATCATTGAGTTGGGCGATGGGTCGTGCACGGATGGATTGCACTCCATCTGTATGTGACACCCGGCATGTTTGAGTCAACATTTTATGAACACATAAATCTACCTTAGCGAGAAACGTTTATAAACAAGCTTAACTGGGTTAGTTGAGTCGGGTCAGATTAGGATTGTCCAGGGTTCAATGATCTGGAGGATCATTGGGAGTCGTTTTGGGAATACACTAGTACCGGGTTCCGTTGTTGGTGACATTACATGAACTAATTAAGTATATGTGTAGATTATGGGTCGTGTGGTGGATTGTATACTTATACTTGCTTAAACGATGTACAAATGAGTATACGTGCCTAAATATGCTAAACATAGACTATGGGTGCATGCTTATGTGTTAAGATGTGTTAGAATGCGTTAAACACGACAAACTGGGAAAAGGTTAACATGTGTTAAAAAGTGTTGTTGACATGTGTTAAAAAGTGCTGATGACCTGAATGTGGAAATAGTGGGCGAACGTGGAAATGGAACTTGAAAAATGGGGCGAACGTAGAAACAAAGTGGGCGAATGTGGAAAAGTTCCACATTCGACCATTACAAAGTGGGCGAATGTGGAAAAGTTCCACATTCGACCATTACAAATGGGCGAATGTGGAAAAGTTCCACATTCGACCACATAAAAGGGGCGAACCTGGACTGGGTATAAATACCATCCTTAGCCATTTTTCACCATTTCACAAACCCTAAACGCCTCCAAACACTCTCTATCAGCTATTATCATTAGGGAAGGAGTTTTTGAGCTTGTTTTTCATAACCTAACTCTCTAAATCATTACAAGTGAAAATCTAAGGTGTGTTCTTCATTCCAAATCCTTTTTTAAACAATTTTAACTTGTTTTCATCTAAACCCCAAGGGTCCAGATCTGATATCCACATGTTTTATGGGTAAAAACCTTCCTAATATCTTTCTAAATAAAACCTATTCATAAACAATGAGTTTTTATGCAACCTAAACATGTGTTAATATGATATTATGCATTGTTTGATGATTACTTGTTGTATAGATGATATGATAACAACCTAGGGCTGTTATTAATGATGGGTTATAATTGAAACATGTTACCTTTGATTGGTTATGGTGTTTTGACTATTAAAGGGGTTTTTAGTTAGATTTAGGGCTTGTTTTTGGATGGTTATGATAAGGTTATGATAGGGGTTTCTTGTTCATGATGATTTAAGTATGATGAGCTGATGATTGATTAAATTTAGAAAGTTTCCTAATTGGGTAATGATTTCATGCATGATGATGTGACATCTCCATAATTTACTATTTTAGGAAACTTGTAAAAACGGATAGATTTTGGGGTAAAATCGGTAGGGTTTCGTAGGAATATGTTAATGATGCTTGACTGCTGTAACTCATGATGTTTCGTGATGTTTTCGGATGTTTTCGACGCGTTTTTGGGAAAATCTAACAGCAGGGGCGAACCTGGAATACCTTCGACCAGCCGAACGGTCGAAGGTGGACTCCCAGGGGTCGAACCTGGAAACCAAGGGGCGAATGAACCATAAAAAGGGGCGAAGGTGGAAAAAGGGGGCGAAGGTGGAAGTTTAAAGCCACCTTCGACCACTCAAAGCCACGTTCGGCCCTACGATAACAAAAATGAGATTTTTGATACGAACTAAGTGTTTTATGCTTGAACTTTGTGTATAATCTATGTGTACTTGATTAGTTAGGGTAATGGGTCACCAACGGGATGTCGGGATGGTCTGGAATGTCCGGTTAACGTTTAAACACACTTTTTAACATACGTAGTCAAGATCTGGACAATCGGGGACTAGTTAGCCTTCGGGTTAATAGTCATCACACTTATGTAAACTCATTGATAGGTTGTCATTAGTTGGGATTATCATACACGTGTTGGAATTCTAGTTACCAGAAGACGCACTCTAAGGTGAGTTTCACGGCCCCACTCTTTTACTGGTTTTACAATTTCGGGGGAGAAAACATGCTGTGTTCTTTAAACGTGTGTCAAATGTGTTTTTCCTAAAAGGCGTGACAACTATGTTTTGGGTATTCATGTATTCACTACGTTTTGGGAATGTTCATTTGGGTTCAAGGTATTCATTTATGTTCCGTATTATATGGCCTATGTTGTGGCAGTTCGTTAACCGTGGTGCGGTAGTTCGTTAGCCTCTATGTGGTAGTTCGTTAGCTATGTTATAGTAGTTCGTTGGCCATGGGATGGTAGTTCGTTAGCTATGGTGAAGCAGTTCGTTGACCATGGGATGGTAGTTCGTTATCTTCGGTGGGCGATAGTTCGTTTGGGAGGTTCGTTATGAAGTTCAAACATTTAACGAGTGTTTTCATCGGTCGGTAGTATCATGATGGTCTTTCAAAAGTTCGTGAAACGTTTTACTTAAAAACCTGTGAACTCACCGGCATTATTTGCTGACGTTTTTAGCATGTTTGTCTCAGGTCGCTAAGGTAGCAGCTGACGATAGGCGCACGGAGTCTCACGGCGTCTAGGATTCATGTGCATCTCATTTAGTATTTTCAGATTTTCGTACTTTTGATTTCACGTTGTAATAAAGTTTTACGCTTCCGCAGCGTTGGATCATTTGTGAAAACTTAATGGTTTGATTATGTCATTTTTACGTATCATATAGTGTTGTTTATTGTGACCGTTGACTTGGATCCTGGTGTGTCACGCGCCTCGCGGTAAAACCCCGCACGTGGAAATTTGAGGGTGTGACACTGTAGCCTTGCAGGTCTTGGGCTCCGCAGAGTCGTTGTCTTCAAATACTTAGCCTTGTGATTGGCATTGGTGATTCTGTCCGCGGAGGTCTTGTGTGTCAACGATGTTGTAGGGTAGGATTCGTCTCCGCGCTAGGAATTAGGACCCTATCCCTTCCATAAGATCATGAGTTTGACGTATACGTGCATGATACTACACAACATGATCTTAAAGCACGAGGGAAAAGCTTTCTCACTAGTGCACATCATGGACCCCGTTGTGCAACCCATTTTTACTGATGACACCCTCACAAAGTTGATGGATCGAGATACGCATTTTCTGAAGACTAATCTTGTGTTGGTTTGGGAAAACAAGAGCCAACCTACAAAGTTGAAGGGTGTTTTTTAGAATAATTTTTTGCATCTTAGTATAAGTCAAATAGGTTTCATGTATGGATAACTATTAATCTTAGTTTGAGTTAACTAAGTATCCTTAGAGACCAAGTATTGGTATGCTATAAATAGAAGGAAGTTTTGTAATCTTTTCCATTATTCAATAAGAGAACAATTTGGCTTAATAGTTTTGCATCTTTGATATCAATTGTCCAACATTTTCGACTTTTATTTGATCTTTTGGCACATATTGCATTGAAGATGTAGCTTACCTCGATGAAGAGCCATAACAACAAAGCAACCAAGACGAAAACCATATTTAATTTGTAGTTATGGTTTTTTATTTATTGGAATTATCTTTTTTCTTTTAATTTAGAGTTAAATGCTAATTTCGTCTCTGAGGTTTGGTCATGTTTGCCACTTCAGTACAATAATATATATATATTTTTTTGCAATGGAACCCCTAAGGTTTGGATTTTCTTGCTATTTTCGTCATTTTCACTACGAAGGGATATGGCGCCAAAACAATGACACCATATAAAAAGTCAAGAGATAAGAAAGACGAATGATTGATCATACACCAACAATAGGTTGTGTACATAAAAGTGTTACGCTTGTTCTCCCGCCCGTTCTATATATATGTGACGGACGGGGACCACGTCAGACACCATGATGTTAGCCCTTCCGCCCATTTTACGTCAGCGGATAAACCTGCGTCTCCGACCGTTCAGATACTCCGACGCAGGTCCCTCCGCCCGTTTTACGTCAGTGGAGCAACATGCGTCAGCAACTGTGACGCCAGCCAACCCGCCCGTTCTACGTCAGCGCCAAGCTTGACACAAAACAAAGCTTCCTCAACACGAGATATAGAAGCTTTGTCGACACGACTGAAAAATACCTTTCTGGGCAGTATTGAGACACACACCCCGAGGCAGACATGCCCTGGGCAACTGTTCCTGACACAACAGGCTGCCCGTCAGAGGCTGCAACCAATCAAAGGTTGTTCCTGGTCTGACTACTAGAAAAGACGACGACGTGGCAGCTCCCCAGCCAAGATATCTCTAATAGAAGACTTACAAGTAATGCAGACAAACAGAAGACTGAATTATGATCAAGGTGGAAGAGGTCGTGGCTGTGGAATAAATAGAGGTCATGGAAGAGGCAGGATTAATGAAGACAGAAGTAAAGGGCAACAGGTTTGGCCATATTAAAAGAGATTGTTGGTTTGGAGATGAAAGTCAAGGGCAGGCTAGAGTGGCTGTTGGTTCTGAAGAAGATCAACAAGCCATAGAAGAAGATACAACTCCATATTTATTCATGGCTATTACACCATGTGCATCTGAGTATCCTAGTCTCTGGTTTATAGATTCTAGGTGCTCAAATCACATGAACAATGTAAAGAGTAGTTTTATTACTCTAGATGAATCATTCAAATTAGGTGTAAAGCTGGGAGACAAGAAGGAACTGGCTGTGGAAGGAAAATGAACTATCAAAATTAAAATGAGTAACGGTTCTTTCAAATATTTAGATGTTGTTTACTATGCACCTAATCTTGAATACAATTTGATGAGTGTTGGGCAGCTTATGAGGAAAGGTTATGCACTAATTTTTGAGGATGGAGCCTAGTCAATTGTGCCTAATGAGACCCAGTCTGAGTTGATGAGAGTGAATTTTTGTGACACCGGTCAATGATCCAGGTCAACATCCGTACACATTTTACTTGATATTGTCATTTCATGTGCATATTAGACATTTTTGCACTCTCTATACCCCCCTAGTATAGTAAAGCCAGAACTATCGTAGAAATTCGATAGATTATCCGTTTACAAACACCACACCCGAAATATCCAAGACATTTGGTGTTGAAAAATCAAGCCAATCACACGCTCAACAGAGAGCAACCGGAAACCCGATTACTACGTATGGACAAAACAACAACACACTTGGCAATACCCAAGTGGAAAACTACACAATTCCACACAAATCCGAATAATTCAAAATAGATTTTATGAAAATAACACACACAAAGTCATGAAACATTACCCGAAGTACAAACATGTGTTAACATGAGGTAATACCAACCAACAGCACATGTTTAACCTCAATTAACATATGTATCTATTGTGTGGTCAATAATATTATTACAAATACACATGTTATCGACACATTAGATAATACACAGGGAAAAGAATGTCAAGGATGGCGGTGTTATAAATTTAACATGACATATTTTCGCGTGTCATCTGTTTATGACACACATTTATGACAACATTTATTGAGACGCGTTATGACACTTTTTAATGACACATTTTTATGACAGTTTTTAACGACACATTTTATGACATAATTTTATGACGTTCTTTGCGTGTCATAATTTTTTAATGTAAAAAAATAAAAATTCCTGTAAAATTACATATTTACCTTCCTGGATTTATTGTCATTTTATTATATGCAAAATAATTAGCAAACTAATAACAAAAACAACATTTCATTATATAATTCATGTTTATCTAACTACAAACTAATCCGAGACAACGTTTAATGTTTACAAAAATATATTGTATCGACATTACATTGCCTTCAAACAAGTTTCGATCATTTGAAAATAAATGTCGAGGTGTAGCCTAACCATTCTTCGCGTATGACATCCATGTCCTCATCCCCGTAATGATCCGCTCCTCACCCAACCCGAGACAACAATAAAATTAATACATTATTCGAGGCCGACCAATTATTTTACAAAAATCATAAAGCATCGTTACGTTTATTTTGCCTTAACTTACATTATACATGTGTACTAAAAACATTCTTGGACTCTGGAATGAACAACAGGCCAACAAGCAGAAGAACGCAAGGAACGAGTCCTGCAGATCAATAAATATTAAGTTATTGGTTTTGTAGTCGGAATTTGTTTGATTTTTTATATTTGTACATACCGGTTAAAGGTAATGTTCTCCATGAAACAACAGTTCCCAACAAGAATGATATAGATGAACCAGTAACAATCATGAGCTGCACAAATCAACATTAAAATAAAATCTTTTTATATAAACGTGATAACCAAAATCAGAGGCCCCACCAATACCCCTGCTATCACAACTCGGTTTTTATGATAAATATGCCATGATTCTAACCTGATTAAGAGTGGTGAGCCCTCCGCGTAGATTTTTTGGAGCTATTTCAACAATATATATTGGAACCTATTTATAAATGTCCAATATAAACATTCGTGCAAGTTGTGTATAAATTATTCCTCAAGTTTGATACAATCTTGGCCATTTACCACAAAAGAGAAAATCCCTATGCCATATCCAGTGGAGAACCGACCCGTATCAAGTAAAAGAGATCCCTAAATGAAACATTATACCAACAAAAGTTAAGTTATAACCTAAATAACACCAAAGTATCTGCAATTGTTGCTGTAATGAATGCTAATAGTTTGCATTTTGTCATGGTAAAAAAGATTGCAAGCCATCATGCTATACTGAATGTCTGAATACAGCTGATAATGCCATGGCCTGTTTCCAACAACAAAACATAAAGAATATTTTCAGATCACAGAAAGATTGATGACAGAATGTGATTGTACTTCATGCAGATAATGTTGTACAACAGAAGCACATGTTTAGGACAGTCATGTGTACCTGATCATGATCCAGTAAAGTGACTTGACACAGATAGAAAAAAAAATCCAGGGTCCGCCCCTCTTTGTATACCCGGGATTTTGACCATCTTTTATCCTAGTAATCCCTGAAACTTTCTGGAAAAAAAAAATTGTGCGCGTTAGCAAAAGCGAGACTGAAAATTGTTGCTGGAAATGTGGTTATCGCACCACAGGCACTTGGAAGCAAGGTTTAAAAGTACGGAAACGTGCCTCGAGGCGAACCGACGCATAAGCGCGAGGCGGAAAGAAATATATATATATATATATACATATATATAAATGTTAGATATCTTACAAAAAATGAAATACTAACTAATTTCAGCGTCAAATTCATCAAAATATGCACCCTGAGGCGCAGCCTCAGACTCGTTTTCCTCCCGATTCGCCTTGAGGCGCATGCCTCAGCCATTTTTTTTTAAACCATGCTTGGAAGTATTCGACAAGGACGTTAGGGGCCTTTTGGACTTGCTGATGCTGATGGGTTGGATTGATACATGGTTGGTGCAAACATTGGAGGAGGTGTACCTGAAGTCGGGGTTCCTGAGCTTCCCGGGGCCATCATTGGAGCACTAACGGTTAGGGGCCTTGGGACACCATTGTTGATCTGACCAGGTATGGACGGGTTGCCTTGACCAGGTATAGATGGGTTGACCTGACCAGACATGTTTGGATTGACCTGACCGGGCATAAAAGGCGCACCAGGTGGTGCGACCATTGGAGGCATGCCTGGATAACCTGGTAGAACATAAGAACAAACATGATTAAAGACAGTTTAACAAGAGTCACGAATTATAAACTAAAAGAATTACGTAGGGGTCATTGGTTAGAACAAAAGATAGTTTTGAATATTTATAGATAAAAAGTCACCATATTTCCGTACTGTTTTCTAATCAACACATTTGTGTGAACAAGTGAACATGGGTCAATCGGAACCATATTTATTAATGTGTCAAAGAGTGTATAACTAAAATAATTAGCTAAAAAAGAATAGCGTCAAACCGGATGAATAATTTCATGTCACCTAAAGCATACTCAAGTCAAGTGCTTACAAATTCCTAAACTATACTGAGCAAACATGTACCATTGTTTTAATAAATAGTCTTTGTAATCATATTTGATATAATTATTTATGAGGTTTTAAAAAATGAACAAGATATATTGTTGGATCAATCCAACCTGTGTTAACGTAGTCGTACAGTGACATTAAGGTTTAGTTTCCCAATATTTAAACATAAAAAATTATAAGTTGCATAATTAGGTAGAGTACCAGGAATAGGTCTTGGCAAAGGAACAATATGATTAGTTTGTAATTTTCGTCAATTAAATCTCAAGCGTATAATATGACTAAAATTTTGATTCTATGCAACGACTAGCCCAGGCACCCTATGGAAAGTTTTCATATTTATATACATGCAATAGGATTTAAATTCACTATCAGATACCAAAACTTACAGATAAGGGACTCAACTCGTCAACATATAGTATAGGAGACGCGCCAGCATTCAATACCATTAAATAACAATTATAGTTATCAATCTAGACAACAATTAACAGCTAATAAAACCAAATTAGCAACAAAAGAACCATAACCACTAACCTGATCAACAACAGTCTTAGTGATCAAATCACCAGCAACCTCTTTCGACTCAGTTGCAATCGCCAAACTCATCCACAACCCATTTCCCCCCATTCGGCACAGCAGCAGCCACCATCAAACTCCCAAACCTTTTCAAATCCCTCACTTCCTTCAACACACTTTTCACACCTTTCTTCTTAACCAAAGCAAAAACGACATGATCCATCGCCTCCTCATTCATATAAACCTCAACCGTAACCTCATCCTTACACGGCAGAACCGCATTATACAACCTAGCTATCAAATCATGCCGGCTTTTTAACTCCATCGTCGCCACTAACCCCTGGCATAACCTCCACCCACTCGCGTAAAACTTAAATACATTCCGCCCTTCCTTCAATAACAAAGGTGCATCATCCCCATCCCCATCCCCATCCCCAACACCTAACAAACTAATTTTTTTATCGAAAATCATGCCACGGGTGGCGAATTGCGCCGCCCAGGCTAATGCTAGCCTTTCATTTTTCTATTACCGGTGAAATAATTAAGAGTAAACATAATTAAAAAACAGACACAAATAATTTCAATAGCATATGTTGGATCCCCGCCGCAACGCGCGGGTGAGAAACCACCTAGTTACAATTAAAAAAACCATGTACGAGTTCATGTCAGAAACCGAAGTATAGATCTTGATAATCCAGCAACCCTAAGCTCTTTACATTTAAGAAATAGTAACAATCAAGCAATATTAGATCTTAATAAACCTAAGCTCTATACTATTAAGCAATAATAACAGATAAACAATGGTTTAACCAAATAGATTGATGTTAATAATCGAGCTTCAACCAAAGTAAGAGCTTCAATGGTGAAATCACACAATAAAAAACAATACGCTCTCAACTGAATTAGGTTTACCTTCACAAGCTTCAACAAGAGTAACAAAGCTTCAATGGTGAGGTACAGAGCTTCCATGCTGTTAAACTGACGATAACGGTGTTCATTAGGGCTTTCTTCAAGCGACGATAATGGCGTTCGTTAGGTGATGTACAGAGCTTCGATGTACGATAATGGTGATGTACAGAGCGAATCGAGCTAATCCATCACCGTATAACACCAATCCTCTACCGGTTTCTGATTGTGATGTATTATGTGTTTTGAGGGAATGGGGATTGTGTATTTTAAGGGAATGAGAGCAGATGTTCTTTTACGAGAGAGAGAGAGAGAGAGAGAGAGAGAGAGAGAAGGGGGGGTAGGGTGGGGAGGGTTTATGGGGAGGAGAGCAGGAGAGTGGGGGGAATTTGAAATTTTCGTGACATAAAACCATGACACTCAAGTTTGTTTAACATCATCTTTTTTAATTTATGACGGAAATTATTGACACCGCAGAAAAAAGCGTCAAGAATTTATTAGTTTTTATCAAATATGACAATTTTTGTATGACATACACTTTTGCATGTCATTAAATAGGTGTATGTCATAAAAAGAATGTCAAGGAAGGGTATTTTTCTAGTAGTGACATGTATGTTAACATTCGAAGATCCATTCCTATGGATAACTAATGGATGACAATAACACCTTATGCACCTTCATACATCTATGGAAATTTGGGTATATATACACATATGTGTGCACAATAATCTAACCAATAGAAACTAGCACATGAAACCATGTGTTTTACATATATAATCGGCCACATGCTATTGCATACACACATGATATGTGAAACAACTTATGAACTACACATATGTATATATAATTGATGAAAGGGACATAACATGGACAAATGACAAAGACTCAAACTCTCACAAACACATACATGTGTAGATATGTATATATATGTGTGTTATAGACAAGACAAAACTACACTCAACTTATACCATATTGGATACATGACAAATCTTCAACACACACATCTTTCTTTTCCTTTTTCCCTCTCTCGACCGAAAACAACAAACCCACAAACATTTGCACTTCATGTCATTAGGTCAAAAGGGATAAGACTCCAAATCTTTTGACAACCAACTTTATACCACAATAGGGCCTTGGTGTATGATAACTCTCCTCCCCATACATGATCATAACCCAATGAAATGGATCCCTTGTCCTTGTCCTCATCTTTCGGACAATACACAAGACACATTCAAGGGTCCTTTTCAATGGATCATCACAATCTTACACAAAATAAACCATGTAAATTTTGTGGAAGTACAAAAACCTCAAAACACCTTGATGATCATAAATTAGTTTTGTCCATAATACACATGCATGGCACTATGGTACAAGATATTATCAATTACACACAATTAGGCCTTTATTAGGCAAGTCATCATCTTCCTAGGCTTGATACCATCCAAAATAAGAAGATCTCCTTTGTTTTCATCTTTCGGCCGACTCCCAAGAGCACCACAATCATCCATCATTGTCACGTGTGACACCCGGCATGTTTGAGTCAACATTTTATGAACACATAAATCTACCTTAGCGAGAAACGTTTATAAACAAGCTTAACTGGGTTAGTTGAGTCGGGTCAGATTAGGATTGTCCAGGGTTCAATGATCTGGAGGATCATTGGGAGTCGTTTTGGGAATACACTAGTACCGGGTTCCGTTGTTGGTGACATTACATGAACTAATTAAGTATATGTGTAGATTATGGGTCGTGTGGTGGATTGTATACTTATACTTGCTTAAACGATGTACAAATGAGTATACGTGCCTAAATATGCTAAACATAGACTATGGGTGCATGCTTATGTGTTAAGATGTGTTAGAATGCGTTAAACACGACAAACTGGGAAAAGGTTAACATGTGTTAAAAAGTGCTGTTGACATGTGTTAAAAAGTGCTGATGACCTGAATGTGGAAATAGTGGGCGAACGTGGAAATGGAACTTGAAAAATGGGCGAACGTAGAAACAAAGTGGGCGAATGTGGAAAAGTTCCACATTCGACCATTACAAAGTGGGCGAATGTGGAAAAGTTCCACATTCGACCATTACAAAGTGGGTGAATGTGGAAAAGTTCCACATTCGACCATTACAAATGGGCGAATGTGGAAAAGTTCCACATTCGACCACATAAAAGGGGCGAACCTAGACTGGGTATAAATACCATCCTTAGCCATTTTTCACCATTTCACAAACCCTAAACGCCTCCAAACACTCTCTATCAGCTATTATCATTAGGGAAGGAGTTTTTGAGCTTGTTTTTCATAACCTAACTCTCTAAATCATTACAAGTGAAAATCTAAGGTGTGTTCTTCATTCCAAATCCTTTTTTTAAACAATTTTAACTTGTTTTCATCTAAACCCCAAGGGTCCAGATCTGATATCCACATGTTTTATGGGTAAAAACCTTCCTAATATCTTTCTAAATAAAACCTATTCATAAACAATGAGTTTTTATGCAACCTAAACATGTGTTAATATGATATTATGCATTGTTTGATGATTACTTGTTGTATAGATGATATGATAACAACCTAGGGCTGTTATTAATGATGGGTTATGATTGAAACATGTTACCTTTGATTGGTTATGGTGTTTTGACTATTAAAGGGGTTTTTAGTTAGATTTAGGGCTTGTTTTTGGATGGTTATGATAAGGTTATGATAGGGGTTTCTTGTTCATGATGATTTAAGTATGATGAGCTGATGATTGATTAAATTTAGAAAGTTTCCTAATTGGGTAATGATTTCATGCATGATGATGTGACATCTCCATAATTTACTATTTTAGGAAACTTGTAAAAACGGATAGATTTTGGGGTAAAATCGGTAGGGTTTCGTAGGAATATGTTAATGATGCTTGACTGCTGTAACTCATGATGTTTCGTGATGTTTTCGGATGTTTTCGACGCGTTTTTGGGAAAATCTAACAGCAGGGGCGAACCTGGAATACCTTCGACCAGCCGAACGGTCGAAGGTGGACTCCCAGGGGTCGAACCTGGAAACCAAGGGGCGAATGAACCATAAAAAGGGGCGAAGGTGGAAAAAGGGGGCGAAGGTGGAAGTTTAAAGCCACCTTCGACCACTCAAAGCCACGTTCGGCCCTACGATAACAAAAATGAGATTTTTGATACGAACTAAGTGTTTTATGCTTGAACTTTGTGTATAATCTATGTGTACTTGATTAGTTAGGGTAATGGGTCACCAACGGGATGTTGGGATGGTCTGGAATGTCCGGTTAACGTTTAAACACACTTTTTAACATACGTAGTCAAGATCTGGACAATCGGGGACTAGTTAGCCTTCGGGTTAATAGTCATCACACTTATGTAAACTCATTGATAGGTTGTAATTAGTTGGGATTATCATACACGTGTTGGAATTCTAGTTACCAGAAGACGCACTCTAAGGTGAGTTTCACGGCCCCACTCTTTTACTGGTTTTACAATTTCGGGGGAGAAAACATGCTGTGTTCTTTAAACGTGTGTCAAATGTGTTTTTCCTAAAAGGCGTGACAACTATGTTTTGGGTATTCATGTATTCACTACGTTTTGGGAATGTTCATTTGGGTTCAAGGTATTCATTTATGTTCCGTATTATATGGCCTATGTTGTGGCAGTTCGTTAACCGTGGTGCGGTAGTTCGTTAGCCTCTATGTGGTAGTTCGTTAGCTATGTTATAGTAGTTCGTTGGCCATGGGATGGTAGTTCGTTAGCTATGGTGAAGCAGTTCGTTGACCATGGGATGGTAGTTCGTTATCTTCGGTGGGCGATAGTTCGTTTGGGAGGTTCGTTATGAAGTTCAAACATTTAACGAGTGTTTTCATCGGTCGGTAGTATCATGATGGTCTTTCAAAAGTTCGTGAAACGTTTTACTTAAAAACCTGTGAACTCACCGGCATTATTTGCTGACGTTTTTAGCATGTTTGTCTCAGGTCGCTAAGGTAGCAGCTGACGATAGGCGCACGGAGTCTCACGGCGTCTAGGATTCATGTGCATCTCATTTAGTATTTTCAGATTTTTGTACTTTTGATTTCACGTTGTAATAAAGTTTTACGCTTCCGCAGCGTTGGATCATTTGTGAAAACTTAATGGTTTGATTATGTCATTTTTACGTATCATATAGTGTTGTTTATTGTGACCGTTGACTTGGATCCTGGTGTGTCACGCGCCTCGCGGTAAAACCCCGCACGTGGAAATTTGAGGGTGTGACAGATTGGTATCAGAGCCAATGGTTATAGTGAACTAGGACTGCATGTAGAGTCTAGTCTATAGCCGAGTATCACACACATTAGACGGTCACACATAGTTACGAGTCGTGTCGTTTGGTAAACATACTAGCCTTGTCGGGGTGTCGGTGTCCTCATCACACAGTATCGCGTTATTTTAGGAATGTGTGTATCGGGTGATTTGAAGTTCTAGCTAGGAGCACGCCTAGAGGACCATGTAGAGCGATTTGTTATTTCGGGTGCACACGAAATCATAAATCGAAATGCATGAAAATCTTGGTGGACTTCGTGTTCGGACTAATGGTCATGCTGGAACCATGTTCTAAATTCGTTTGGGTCACTTGTAGCTCGATCTGTTGGTGGTTTTGAGTGTCTTGTCTCATGTTTGGCAGAACATGTCTGGTCGCGCTGGTGGACGTGCTGGTGGACGCCGTGGTGGCGGCGGGGGTCGCAATGGCGGTGGACGAGGTGGTGGGAACATCACCATGACTCAAGCAGAGTTGGAGCACATGTTACATCAACAATTGAACGTTGCGTTGGCTGCTTTCCAGGCTGCTCAGCAGACCCTGGGAAACACTAATCAGGGACAGTCTGGGTGCTCCTACAAGAAGTTTATGGACTGTAAACCCCATTTCTTCAATGGGACTGAAGGAGCGGTGGGACTACTTAGGTGGTTGGAGAAGATTGAGTCGGTGTTTGCTATGTGTAACTGTCCCGACGCTGATCGCGTCAAGTATGCGTCTGCTACACTGGAGGGACATGCGTTGACCTGGTGGAACTCCACCACTGCAAACCTTGGTCTGGGTGAGGCCAATGCTATGCCGTGGACCGAGTTTGTTCAGATGTTGAGGGCAGAGTATTGCCCAAGAGACGAGATTATGAAGTTGGAGCATGAGTTTTGGAATCTGAAGATGGTTGGGTCGGAGATCGAGGAGTTTACTGCTAGGCACAACGAGTTAGCTGTGATGTGCCCCGGTTTGGCTACACCGGAGTACCGGAGGATTGAGCACTACGTTGCTGGGTTAGTGCCGGAGGTTGCTGGACTTGTTGCCGCTGCTGATCACACTACTATGTTGGCCACTGTTCGGGCAGCTCACAAGCTGACCAACATGAAGGTTGCTGAGGGCGTTCTACCTCCGAGGGGTGCTGCTGTGAAAGCCCCTGCGGACAACAAGCGAAAGTGGGATGGTGCTGGGAAGAGTGCAAGTTCGGGTCAACCGCAGCAACAGGTGAGGAAGACTGAGGCTTTGGGGTCGTCTTCAGGTCAGAGGCAAGACGGGTACACGGGGAAACTGCCGGAGTGCAATCAATGTGGGTTCCATCATTATGGCAGCTGTGAGAGGTTTCGTTGCAACCGCTGTAAGCGTGTGGGCCATGTTGCTAAAAACTGTAGAGTCAATCTACAGACAGTTCCAGGCCAAGCAGTTGTCCCTGCCCCTGTCCCTCAGGGGAACCAAGGGTGTTATAACTGTGGGGAGACTGGGCACTTCAAACGTGATTGTCCTAAGCTGAACCAAGGGACTGCAGGTGGTGCAGGGAACGAAGGTGGCAGCCGAACTACTCGTGGTCATGTTTATGTCATTGGCGCTAGGGAGAACCAGGAGGATCCTGATACTGTTACTGGTGAGTATTCTTTTCTTGATTTTCGTTATGCTAGTACTCATTCTCATTCACGTTGTTTGGCGATTCGTATTCATTGTGTGCATTCAGTTTGGTATTTGGTTATCGTTTTGCATTCATGGGTCTGATGTGGGTCCTTTGGAGATGCTACTTGGACGGTACCCGGTGTGTCATTTATACCGATCACAGTAGTCTCTAGTAGGCCTTCGATCAGGAGGATTCATTGTTTTGTATTCACTTTGGGGAGGGCGGTTCCCCCGACATAGAGTATTCGTTGATATCATCTTTCGTTCGTGGTTATCATTTCGTTTGTGTTCTAGGAAACGTTACTTGGGTTAGGTCGACACTCATTACTGTCGAAGAGTGAATCTCGGGGCGAGATTTCCTTTCAACAGGGGGATGATGTGACGACCGGGAAAATTTTTCTTTTTATCGCTTCGTTCTCTTTGACTTCGGGAAATTTTCGGGACGAAAATTCTTTCAACAGGGGGATGATGTGACACCCGGCATGTTTGAGTCAACATTTTATGAACACATAAATCTACCTTAGCGAGAAACGTTTATAAACAAGCTTAACTGGGTTAGTTGAGTCGGGTCAGATTAGGATTGTCCAGGGTTCAATGATCTGGAGGATCATTGGGAGTCGTTTTGGGAATACACTAGTACCGGGTTCCGTTGTTGGTGACATTACATGAACTAATTAAGTATATGTGTAGATTATGGGTCGTGTGGTGGATTGTATACTTATACTTGCTTAAACGATGTACAAATGAGTATACGTGCCTAAATATGCTAAACATAGACTATGGGTGCATGCTTATGTGTTAAGATGTGTTAGAATGCGTTAAACACGACAAACTGGGAAAAGGTTAACATGTGTTAAAAAGTGCTGTTGACATGTGTTAAAAAGTGCTGATGACCTGAATGTGGAAATAGTGGGCGAACGTGGAAATGGAACTTGAAAAATGGGCGAACGTAGAAACAAAGTGGGCGAATGTGGAAAAGTTCCACATTCGACCATTACAAAGTGGGCGAATGTGGAAAAGTTCCACATTCGACCATTACAAATGGGCGAATGTGGAAAAGTTCCACATTCGACCACATAAAAGGGGCGAACCTGGACTGGGTATAAATACCATCCTTAGCCATTTTTCACCATTTCACAAACCCTAAACGCCTCCAAACACTCTCTATCAGCTATTATCATTAGGGAAGGAGTTTTTGAGCTTGTTTTTCATAACCTAACTCTCTAAATCATTACAAGTGAAAATCTAAGGTGTGTTCTTCATTCCAAATCCTTTTTTTAAACAATTTTAACTTGTTTTCATCTAAACCCCAAGGGTCCAGATCTGATATCCACATGTTTTATGGGTAAAAACCTTCCTAATATCTTTCTAAATAAAACCTATTCATAAACAATGAGTTTTTATGCAACCTAAACATGTGTTAATATGATATTATGCATTGTTTGATGATTACTTGTTGTATAGATGATATGATAACAACCTAGGGCTGTTATTAATGATGGGTTATGATTGAAACATGTTACCTTTGATTGGTTATGGTGTTTTGACTATTAAAGGGGTTTTTAGTTAGATTTAGGGCTTGTTTTTGGATGGTTATGATAAGGTTATGATAGGGGTTTCTTGTTCATGATGATTTAAGTATGATGAGCTGATGATTGATTAAATTTAGAAAGTTTCCTAATTGGGTAATGATTTCATGCATGATGATGTGACATCTCCATAATTTACTATTTTAGGAAACTTGTAAAAACGGATAGATTTTGGGGTAAAATCGGTAGGGTTTCGTAGGAATATGTTAATGATGCTTGACTGCTGTAACTCATGATGTTTCGTGATGTTTTCGGATGTTTTCGACGCGTTTTTGGGAAAATCTAACAGCAGGGGCGAACCTGGAATACCTTCGACCAGCCGAACGGTCGAAGGTGGACTCCCAGGGGTCGAACCTGGAAACCAAGGGGCGAATGAACCATAAAAAGGGGCGAAGGTGGAAAAAGGGGGCGAAGGTGGAAGTTTAAAGCCACCTTCGACCACTCAAAGCCACGTTCGGCCCTACGATAACAAAAATGAGATTTTTGATACGAACTAAGTGTTTTATGCTTGAACTTTGTGTATAATCTATGTGTACTTGATTAGTTAGGGTAATGGGTCACCAACGGGATGTCGGGATGGTCTGGAATGTCCGGTTAACGTTTAAACACACTTTTTAACATACGTAGTCAAGATCTGGACAATCGGGGACTAGTTAGCCTTCGGGTTAATAGTCATCACACTTATGTAAACTCATTGATAGGTTGTCATTAGTTGGGATTATCATACACGTGTTGGAATTCTAGTTACCAGAAGACGCACTCTAAGGTGAGTTTCACGGCCCCACTCTTTTACTGGTTTTACAATTTCGGGGGAGAAAACATGCTGTGTTCTTTAAACGTGTGTCAAATGTGTTTTTCCTAAAAGGCGTGACAACTATGTTTTGGGTATTCATGTATTCACTACGTTTTGGGAATGTTCATTTGGGTTCAAGGTATTCATTTATGTTCCGTATTATATGGCCTATGTTGTGGCAGTTCGTTAACCGTGGTGCGGTAGTTCGTTAGCCTCTATGTGGTAGTTCGTTAGCTATGTTATAGTAGTTCGTTGGCCATGGGATGGTAGTTCGTTAGCTATGGTGAAGCAGTTCGTTGACCATGGGATGGTAGTTCGTTATCTTCGGTGGGCGATAGTTCGTTTGGGAGGTTCGTTATGAAGTTCAAACATTTAACGAGTGTTATCATCGGTCGGTAGTATCATGATGGTCTTTCAAAAGTTCGTGAAACGTTTTACTTAAAAACCTGTGAACTCACCGGCATTATTTGCTGACGTTTTTAGCATGTTTGTCTCAGGTCGCTAAGGTAGCAGCTGACGATAGGCGCACGGAGTCTCACGGTGTCTAGGATTCATGTGCATCTCATTTAGTATTTTCAGATTTTCGTACTTTTGATTTCACGTTGTAATAAAGTTTTACGCTTCCGCAGCGTTGGATCATTTGTGAAAACTTAATGGTTTGATTATGTCATTTTTACGTATCATATAGTGTTGTTTATTGTGACCGTTGACTTGGATCCTGGTGTGTCACGCGCCTCGCGGTAAAACCCCGCACGTGGAAATTTGAGGGTGTGACATCACGCAATGTCAAAGACTTGCACTAAGATGGATTGTACTACCAAAACCTCAAAGACCAAGGTGAAGGACTTGCCAATCGATGGAGTATAAAAGGAGGTTCCAAGTTAAAGACTGAACCCGTACCTTTCACTTACCAAACAAACTCTCTTGTCTCTCTTTCTTTATCTTTCGGCCGAGTATCCTCAAGCCCCAACCTAACTCAAGTTCGAGCTATAATCATCCATCGACAAGCTTCCTTGGAGAAGACAAGCTATGGGAAAGATCACAAGGCCACTCAAACCCGGTTCATCACCATTTACTCCTAGGTAAGTCGACTGACACTTCAATTCTTATAAGATTAATGTTATTCGGCCTCTACCACCTTTTACACAAACACCCATTTTCTTGCCTTGTATAGCATTGGAATCGGCCCAAAGTTAAACACATACACATACACTAGACTCATATGTGTATATATACACACATTACACATATCCACGGATTACATGTTTAACACCCCAACCGATGGCGGAATCATCGAGGTGCCACGTAGTGACGATTGTTCAAAAGCTCATGGTACTAAAATGTAAATATTTGATTATTGAATATTGTTTTACAACATGTGAAAATAAATACACAACAACAATTGAGATAGTTGATATATTTAGTCTAAGTCCAAAGTCCTATGTGAAGCGTCAAGCAGCTTATCCTAAAACATGCACGAAAATAAATTTGGTCAACATATGATGTTGGTGAGTACTACCTAGTTTTGTACATATAGTATAAGTTTTGAAAGGTAGTACAATTCATGTGTCTAGCATCACCAAGGCATTATGTAAACACGCAAGTAACCACACAAGACAAAGATCAAATGTAAAGTTTGTACAATGAAATTGATAATGAGCACCTCAACACGTGTGAGTCTAATAGAGCACCATAACATAAGTTATGTCTAAATGAGCACCGTAACATAAGTTACGTCTAAATGAGCAACGTAACATAAGTTACGTCTGAGTGTAAAGAGCACCATAATATAAGTTATGTCTAAATGTATGATTTTTTATGTAAGCTACGTTCATGTTCAAGCATAAGCACAAAGATAAACAAGACACGTATATGAATTGTAAATGAATAAAATGTATGTGTAAATGAATACGAAAGTTTTGTATACTTGTGCATGAATCACCCCAAAAGTTGTAAAAGCGGAAAAAGGGGATAAGTAATACTCACCTTAGCACGGTGGTAAGTCTTGGAATTGAATAAGTGTAAACCAACGTTTGTCAAGTATCACCCTATGTATAAGATAACAAATAAGTCTAAGTCTATCTAGTCTATAAGTATTTTCTAGGGTTTCGAATTGGGGATAAGTATTCGTTTGATTAATAATTAAATTGTTTATTAAATATGAGAAATTTAATAAATAAATGAATAAAAGTCTTTTTGTAAATTTTAATTTAAAGATGGTCACAATATAAAGTTTTTAGTATGAAAATAATTTTTATAAAATTATTTTCTTAAAAATAGAATATTTAATCTATTTATTTCAAATTGTCAAAATATGACGTTAATATCTAAAAATGTTAAAATTAAAGAATTATTGAATTAAAAATTGTATTTCTATTCCAAATGAATAGAAATAATTTATGTAAAATTTTGGTGCAAAAACATTGAAAAATGAATTTATTATGATTTAATTATGATTAAAACTAACAAAAATTGATTAAAAATATTAAATAAACGATTTTTCTGAAATAAAAATCATTTCAGAATTGCGTATTGATTTATAAACTTAGGATAATTTTTGTGGAATTTAACAAAGTCGTTTAGATATTTTTATTGAATTTTAAAATTATAAATGAATAAACTTGAAATATTTATAATATATATTAACTAAATTATTTTTGAAAAACTAAAAATTGAGTGATGAACTTTATCATTTGAACATCATATAATAATTTATATAGAATTTATAAACCACGTTTAGTATTTAAAAACTATTTTAAAAGATTATTATGTAAAATATATATAAATAAAAGGAAAAAAAATGTTTGTTGGTTATGGGAGTCGAACCCGGGCCTCTGGCCGGTTCGGTTTTATCACAAGCGTGGCCACCAACTGAGCCACACCCTGAGAATGAATTATATTGGATTTAAATTAACTATATAGGTTTATGTGTTAAATGATTAAATGAAGAAAAATAAATGTGATATGTGGGGATCAAACCCTGGCCAAAGGCCGGTTCGAGTCCATAGTTTCAGCGTGTAAACCAACTGAGCTATATAAGTTGGTTGTGTGTTTTTCTTTTCAAAATAATTATATACATTATCTGTTTTATTTGTTCTTCCCCAAATTCATCAAATCGAACCCTAACTTCCTAATTACAAGAATTAGAGACCAATAGCCCCTGGATTCTTCGGGCTATTGTTCTTAATGTGCCGAACAATGAAACCCACAAAGAAAAACTTACAATGATGCAGAATCGCGATATGAAGGGTCGGTCAAAGGGGAAAGTCAAACACGGCTCAAGAGCTTCGATTTGCAGATTGTTTAGCAGAAATTTAGAGTGGTGAGATGTTTATCGGCGAGTAGTGATGGTCTAGGGACGTCCAATTTATAGTGAAAAGCTTAGAAGAACGAAATGGAAGGTTTTGACTCGGCATTGAATGGGTGGACGCGTCGAGGTGTATAATAGGTATGTATTAATGATGATTGACCAGGTAATTGACGCGTAATGGTCAATGACAATCGATACCCTTCCATTTCAGATCAGAATGGCGTGTTAGATGGGTTGATTGATGATGCTCGAGGTGTGCAGTTGACTTTTTCAAGTCAAACTGCTTTGAATTCAACATGCTATAAGAATAATTCGTGTGGGTTATGATCAGAAAGGTGCTATAGCTCAGTTGGTTGGTACGTGTGGGTGTTTGGATGGACCGGGTCTGGACGCGGGTTCGATTCCCGTCCAGACTGTTTCCTTTTTTTTTTTTTTAAGTGAAGGGAAGGGGGAGAAGTGGGCCTGGGTGATGGGCCGGACTTGGGCTGTTATGCTTGGGCTTGGGCCCTGAAATGGGTTTCAAGGGGATGGGTTTATATGGTTTGGGTTTGTAGGTTAATGGGTTAGGATAATGGTTTAGAGGTGGTAAAATATAATGACTAACTTTATTATTATTATTATTATTATTATTATTATTATTATTATTATTATTATTATTATTATTATTATTATTATTATTATTATTATGAGGATGAAATGTGGCGTACAAGATAGGAGGTGCGAAATAATAAAAAAAATGTATATATATATATATATATTTAATAATAATAATAGTGATAAAAGTGACGGATGTCACAACATGAAACATATGTACACTCGACACAGACACACTCATGGATGCACAAACATGTATACAAACCCGGTTGAACAACACTAGAAACGATTTTCGAACCAAAGCATGTATATATACATATATACCTGAAGCTATTCTACATTGTGTATGTAATTATATACGATTTCTTGTAAATACACTTACACACACTTATGATCATTCATTTGTACATTGATTGACACAAGTGAGTCATTTGGGATATGTTAAACAATCGGATTTGAAGTCACTAATCTTGAAAAGTTTCAGCTATAATAATGAACATACGTTTTTATGGAAAGATCAAAGGTTTAACATATATTATATTATATTGTAGTGTTAAACTAGTTTTAACATATGTTAGATTGGGAAATATTATATTACCTATGATAACGTTTGGGGCCCATTTAATAGATACATTTTTACAATAAAGTGCCTGGAATTTCCAAAACCGTACATTTTACAAAGTACCCATAAAACAAGTAATTACTGTCACATGCATGAACTATGGCCCGCATATAACTGACACAATAGTCCACAAGTCAGGTGAACAACCGGTATGGTAAATGATAAGAACGTACAACTTACCATGTCCTAGATAATCGTAGGGCAATCATTGTCGGGACGATAGTTACCTAACTTCTCTGCTTTACTAGACCACAACCAGGTGAGTTCCACGGCCCCGTTTTACTGCTTTCAATTTTTTTTTTGGGAATAAACATACTACATTTATATTACAATACATTTTGTGTGATATTCTATCGTGACTACCATGTGGAACATGAGATATTCGGTTCATAAGCTCAACAGTCCTTGTACTTACATTTACAGTATAACCATTAGCTAACAAATGCCATGAAACACTTAAATAAATAAATTGGGTTGACACCCCACTCTTGGTTAGTCGTTCTAACCGGTTACATACAAGAGATTGTCAGTATTCTACTATACATACGTTGTATTTATTGTACAATGCGTGAGGCACAAATGTCAAGAGGTTTGGTTATGGGACTCATGATTTGCACAATAATCATTCGCCTAGCTATCTTTTGATTGGTCAAACACGAATTTCATAAGCACTTTACATAGTACATTAAAACCTGTGAACTTACCGACATTATGTTGACAAATCGTTTATGCATGTTTTTTAGGTAATTGATCATGAGGAGCAGGGACTTGGGAGAGGGGTTCAAGTATGCATATCGTGGTATCATCACCGGTTGAGATTCAATTATGTAGTTCATGTCATGTTTTCGGTATTTGGTCCATTGACTTCCAGACAATGTTACATTTTTCTTAATTACGTATGACTATGGTTATCATTTGATGATATTACTTTAAATTACATCTTATGTGTTGCTCGAACCTTGTGCTTGAAAACCCTTCGAATCACATCCGCGTGTCTCCGCCTTGGCGGGGTGTGACAATCTTGTAGCCGAAAACATGTTTCCCTTGGATGCCTCAAAAGTGAAATCAAGTAATGCAAGCTAATCTCATGAAATCACTAAGTTATGGCATTGCAGCAAATGTTTAAAAACAAGATGGTTGATCGGCTGCCACAAATGAAAGACTATGGGCAATGTGAAGGATGTGCATTGGGAAACAACTCACGCTACCATTCCATACAATTACCAAGAGAGCTACACAATTACTTGAATTTGTGCATACTAATGTGTGTGGGCCAATGCCTGTGAACAGCTTGGGACGTAGTAGGTACTTTCTTCTTTTTATAGATGATTTCTCAAGAATGACATGGGTCAATTTAATAGAAAAGAAGTCTAAAGTGTTTTCAAAATTAAAAAAATTTAAAGCACATGTTGAAAAGCAAAGTGAAAAGTTCATTAAAGTCTTGAGAAGTGATAGGGATGGTGAATATTGTTCACATGAGTTCAATGCCTTTTGTGAGCTTCATGGCATCAAAAGGCAGTTGACTACACCATACACCCTTGAACAAAATGGAACATGTGAAAGGAAGAATAGAACAGTGGTGGAAATGGCACAATGCATGTTGTTGACCAAAGGACTGCCTAGTTATTTCTAGGCAGAAGCAGTTTCCACTGCAGTACATATTCTAAATATTTGGGAGTATTGCATATGCAATGGAGCCTGCTCAACTAAACCACAAGTTTGATCCAACTTTTTCTAAATGCATACTGATTAGGCTCTCAACTCCTACCAAGGGGTATAGATTGTATAATCCTATCATAAAGCAAATAATTACTAGAAGATATGTCAAGTGCTTTAAATAATTAGCTTGGTATTGGTCAAAGGTAGGAAATACAACCAACAATCATTTGTGGGATCTCAGTGTATTTGATCTATTATTGGATGATCATTTTGCTCCTGAGTCATCATGGCAAAATGGATCATCATCACAATCTAATGAAATTGCACGAATACCCAATCCAACAATGGATAAACATCAACCAGTCAACAGCAGAATGGAAGTAGTTCCACTGGTGATTCAATTGTTGATTCTAGTTTACCTCATCTCAAAACTAAAAGTGTTCAAGAACTATATGACAACACCAATCCAATGTAGGATTATATGGTGTGTGAGTTTGCACTTAGCATCTCAGACTCCATATATTATGAAGAAGCAATACAAAAGGAGGAATGGCAACAGGCTATGAAAGAGGAGATAAATGCAATTGAAAAGAATAACACTTGGCAACTTATACAGGCTCCTACTAACAAAAACATTGTAGGACTAAAGTGGTTGTTCAAAACAAAATTGGGTCCTAAAGGTGAAATATTGAAGTACAAGGCTCGGTTGGTTGCAAAGGGGTACTCACAAAGGAAGAGGAGAATGGAATTTCAAGACACATTTGCACTAGTGGCAAGATTTGAAACCATCGGAACTGTTCTGGCAGCTGCTACTCATCAAGGTTGGCAGGTTTTTCAATTGGATGTCAAGTATGCCTTCTTGAATGGTAGACTTGAAGAAGAAATATATGTTGAGCAGCCCCAAGGATTTGAGATTGCAGGACATGAAGACAAGGTGTACAGACTCACAAAGGCTCTTTATAGTTTGAAACAGGCTCCTAGAGCCTGGTATGCCAAACATAATGATTATTTTACAAAGCATGGGTTCAAGAGAAGCTGCAATGAACCTACTCTCTATGTAAAAGAAGTCAAAGACATTGGACTTATGTATGTATGCCTATATGTTGATGACATCATTTATACTAGTCACGGTGCAAAGCTTCTTCTTGATTTTAGGAAGGGTATGATGAGAGAATTTGAGATGTCTGACATGGGAGACCTCAAATACTTTCTTGAGCTAGAGGTCAAGCAGTCAAAAGATGGTATTTTTGTATGTCAAAGTAAGTATGCAGCTGAACTGATTAAGAGAGCAAGAATGATTAGATGTAAAATGGAGCAGAAACTAATGAATACCAATGAGAAGCTAAGAGTAATTAATGAAGCTGATCCAGCTGATGCAATACAATATAGAAGTCTAGTTGGTGGATTGATGTATTTACGACATACTAGACCAGACATCAATTTTATTGTGAATGTTTTGAAAAGGTTTATGCAACATCCAAGTAAACTTCATTTTGGTGCTTCAAAGATGGTGTTGAAGTATGTTGCAGGAACATTGAATCATGGTCTATGGTATGCAAAGAATGAGGAAGTAAATCTAATTGGATTCACTGATAGTGATTAGGCAAGGTGTGTGGATGATAGGAGAAGTGTTTCAGCTTATGTGTTTAGTCTTGGTAATGGGATCATTGCATGGAGTTTAAAGAAGCAACATTCAATAGCCGTGTCCAGTACAGAAGTAGAGTACATTGCTGCCACTAGTGCCATTTGCCAAGCTATCTGGCTTAGAAGAATATTGGATGATTTGTAAATGGTTCAATCAGGTCCTACAATTATCTGGTGTGATAGCAGGTCAGCAATTCAGTTGTCTAAAAATCCAGTGGTTGATTGGAAGTCTAAGCATATTGAACTAAATCACCACTTTATTAGAGACATGATAGCACAGAAGCAAGTTTGTTTAGAGTATTGTGGGACAAATGATCAGCTTGCAGATGCATTGACAAAGGCTTTGTGCAAGGAGAAGTTTGAGCAGTTCAGAATGATGATGGGAATTCGGGAATATGAGTTCAGGGGTGGTGTTGATGTGTAACTCAATATTCCCGCCTAACATGCATGCACGTGTTTGTTATATTTGAATTGAATAAGGTTGTTGCTAGTCAGTTATGGAAGTCCAAGTCTTATGGATTGTTCCTAGTTTCTCTGGCTTATAGCCGTTAGAGTTTTTAGCTATTTAAGTATGTGTTTGTTTCCTTTGATGCATGTACTCTCAATAATATTTGAAAGCAATAAAGAATCTATGTTGGCTTTCTATTCTTTCTGAGTGTTCATCTTTGTGAGTTGTTATTGTATATGAGTTATATACCAACAACCATTCACTATCACTCCCGGGCTTGGTCGTTAATTTGTTCCGGTAAGGTCAAGGGTCTCGGGGGTATGGAACGCCATTTGTAAAGTTGATGAATTCCTAGCAAATCAAATGTACACCTAGGACAGATGATGAAAGGGAAACTAGGCAATGGTTGCAAAATATGGTTTTGGATAGATATGTGATTGGAAACTCTCCTTTAAAGTATTTATTTTCAGACTTGTTCAGTATGGAAGTCAATATAAGTATTTGCATAGCATATAGTCTCTTGTTTCTTAAGAATGAAATGGTGCCTTATTGGGTATGGAGTAGAGAATTGTTGTTAGGAGAGGAAACGAACCGGCTGCAACATATCTTGAATGAGTTGAGGTACGTCGTTATAAAAGGAATGCATAGATATTTGGGTTTAGGTTCTGGATCCAGGCAGGTATATTTCGGTGAAATCTTGTTGAAGACTAGTAGCAAAACACACAAGGTATAATTCCTCATTTGAATGGAATAAGTGGCTACCGATTAAACTGAACGTCTTTTGGTGGCGAATGGAGCAAGACAGACTACCAACACTCTTGGGTCTTTGTAGAAGGAACATGTTTACCGATTGTCCGTTATGTGGGGAAGGTGAGGAGACTTCATATCATATCTTCACTTCATGCCTGATCGCAACTGTTATTTGGCATAAGCTAAGTGTTTGGTGCGGAATTCCACCGATATTTGCTTACTCCGTCTATGATTTGCTAGAAATACACAAGAACCATGGGATAAATAAATTCAAGAAAAGACCGGCACACTCAGTTTAATGGTGGGGAGTTGGGCAATATGGCGGTCCAGAAACGAACAAATTTTCTCCGGCAAACAGGTACAAGTCGATGCAATTTTTGGTGAAATTCATTTCATGGGCTTCCTGCGGATTAGGAACATGTCAAAGTTTAGGTATTTCATTAATCCGGATCAATGGTGCCACTTCAATATTAATGGGTAAAATTGGGTGTGAATTAAATTGCTCTTTGCCTTAAAAAAAGAAATAATCAAACTACCAATGTCTAATTAATACATTTAGAACATATAGGATGATTTCATTACTAAAGTGGTGTGGGCGGTGGGCCTTAAACAAGTGCCAATTGAGACCTATCTATTTGTTAACTTTATTGTGGACCTAAAGCACCTGATCACCTAAAGTCACAATATATAACTAAACCTATTAAACTATACAAAGTATTCGGCCCAAAGCATACACTTATATATAGGGGAGGGGTGCATACACTTATAACCCGCTTGCCCAACCGGCAATTGATTCGGTATTTTGAAGGACTTAAATGATAGGGTTGGTTTAGTTCATCAAGGACATATAGCATGAATTAGTAAAAGTAGATTCACCCCGTGAATCATGCACCCCGAAACCCGGGATGTGTAAAAGTAGTCCCAACCCGGACTAGAAACGTTACGTAAGTTGTCTCTACCCGAGACACATGCTTTTGAGAAAAGAGTAGTGAAACTCACCTTAGGTTGCAAGCAAAAATATCCAAACTTCAACGTAATAGAGACTCGCTACCGACTCCCTTGTAGTGCTAAAACTCCCTAGAGCCTTGAGATTAAACCCGAACTAGATTGATTAAGTGTGAGATTAGTTGATTGATTGAAAATTGAAAGGGTATGGGGAAGGGGGATCTCACGGCGCAAAGAACAAGTAGGTTAGGGTTTTTTTTTTTTTTTGAACTATAATTATAAGATAAGGTTGCTTGTTCTCCAAGTAGTTGGATATTAGGGCCCTTCTAGTCCCTTAACTTGACCCGTTAAGCATGTTTAAGTCCAATACCGGGCCCGATAATATTAATTACTCTAAATTGCATAAAAACTACTGTTTTTATAATTACATGAGATATTAATCATCAAGTGTATATAATTTGCATGGTTTACGTATTAATCGTCAGTCAAGTGATAATTCACATAATTCACATAATTCATATAAGCAGGCACTTCACATCCATCATGATTTAATTGCACATATTATAATTATACATGCCACACAATTCACCAATGTTCGGGATACAGGACTCGTGTGCGTTAAACAATGCTTTTCCTATTTAACACATATGTTAATATCATCTAACATGTGTTAGGCCTACTTAACTAACCCTAGTTAAGTATTTAACCATGCACAACACGTAAGTTAACTAAAGTATATCATGTAAGTTAACTAGAGTTCAGAAAAAGTATTAACCTGAAAATGCGGGGTGTCACATCATCCCCAAGTTGAAAAGAATTTCGTCCCGAAATTCAGCAAGTAAACAATAAAGCCAGCTATAAAAATGTGTGCTTGGTTCCCGGATGTCACACAGGTGAAGTTGATGAAATCCTTATATACACTTTAGTTACCATTATGGTATGAATAGGGCTGCAAACGAACCGAACGAACACGAACACCTGTGGCTTGTTGTTGTGACCAGCGGTAAGGGAGCCAGTTTGTGGCGGCTGTTATGCTTGAGAATTTAACCGATCGGAGATGGACGTAATCACCTGTGGTTGTTGATTTAGTGAGTAGAGGAGATAGTGAATTTGTTTAACAAGATCTAATATGAAAACGTGTATTTAGTGTATGTGTAGTGGGGTGTTTCATGGGCTTTACATGGAATAAAATATTATAAAGTAATAGAAGAGGCTTCATAGGGCTTTATAAATGATTAGGTAATCATTGCTTAATTATTCTTTTTTCCTTAAATAATAATATTAAATACCAAAAAAAATTTCATTAAATAAAAAAAATTACAAATACTAAAAAAATTACAAAACACTAAAAAAAATATTAGAAATCCTAAAAAAATTACAAATACTCATAGATCATATTTTTTCTCGATTTTGGTCTTTTGTTTCAAACACATTTCCAATTCTTTGGCGGTTAGGTGGTCGTGCGACTTCATGTAAAACTCAAAGTCGCGTTGAAATTGTCGATCCTTCATAAGCTCAACCACCTCTTAGTTTTCTTGGATACGTTGAGCCCCGATGGCGCGTATGTCTTGGAGGCGTTGGTTAATCTCAGAAAATGTCGGGATTAACTTGTTCACCCCTGACAAAGACTCCGCTCGGGCGGCTCGAGCAACCTTTTCGACCGAGCAGACGGGGTAACTCATCCGACCCTTCCTCCCTTGCAAAATTTGCATTTTCTTCGACGTTTAGGTCGTTGAAACGCACGTCAGACTTAGGCGTTTCGGGATCAACTGAGTCAGAGGTCTTCCACTTCTTTGAAGGCCTCGTATTTCTAGCCCTAGATGAAGAAGTTCCAATCGTTGGGCGAATGTTGGACCATTTGGAGCAGTCTCGCATCAGCCGCCAAACCCTCAAGTATTGAAAATTCCCATGGTGTTGTTTATATTCTTCTAAAGCCGCCTCCAAAATATCTCGTCGCTTTGGCGAGATTTCCAGCTGTACCGGATGCGTTGATAAGCAGCTTGAAAGTTGGTGCATTTGCGATCATATCGGTCCACTTGCCCGATATGGAATCCTCGGGCCGGTAGTTTTCTCCCCTACCAACTAGACCAAAAAAATATTGTTCGGACTCTTCTCCAAAACTCCCCTTTGTTTTGATAGTTCGCTAAAAAACCCGATCCAAAAAAATATATAAGTGCGCGTTTAAAAAAATATATGTAAAAAAATATAACATAACAAAAAATATATATCTTACAAACAATGGGATCCTCCGAAACGTCAACCCATGCTCGGGCTAACGTGAACAACTCCTCATCATCCCATGGCTGTACGTTTTTTTGGCGCGGGGTTCGGTCTCTTTTTTTTGTGTGATCGTCTTTGTCGCCCGGTTGGTCGCTGGGGCTCTTGCTCCGACAACGGCTCCTGTGCCTCCGGAACTGAGAGTGAATCTTGCCAAGCATTTGATGACCCGAACATCTAAGAAGACCCAAACACTTTTGATGAGTCGAAACCACCTCCCTTATTGAAGTTATACATGGGTTGGTTTAACAGATTCATAAAATCTGCTTGGTTTGAAACCGAACCAGGAACTATAGGTTGGTTAGGCTCGCCAGTCGATTGAGAACCGAACCCGAAACCACCTCAACAGAAAGGATTCATCTTTGTGTTTGATTGTGTGTGTGGAGAGTAGAACCATGGTTTGGTTTGTAAGTTTGTGTAAGGTTTGTGTTCCGTTGGTTTGTGTTGGTTTGGGATGAGTTTGTGCATATATGTATATATTAAGTTAGGTTTTTTTTTTTTTCTCCAGTCAAAAACCCAATGTCCCACACATGCATTCAATTCAATCTCCCCTCCCATAACAATAACGCTCGTTACCCTCATAACGATCCTTACCATAATGCTTCCATAGCGCCTGGGGAGGGGGGCGGTGTTCCCAGTGTTATGAGGTGTCAAAATACCACCACTACACTTGACCTAAAGGAGTTCCCTTTACTACTCTTGTGGACACCTAGCACCATCCAACAGACAGCTGGCGCCACACAGCCTTACAACCTGATATAAGGGCATGTGTAGTGGTAAGGTTATGGGGCGTTTTCAGCCTCTATAGCGCTCCAAACACCGCCCCCAGGGGCGCTATTGGGAGTTTTATGGTGGCAGCGTTTTGGTGATAGTGGGCGTTTTCTCTGACATTCTTTTTATTATTATTATTATTATTATTATTATTATTATTATTATTATTAAGAAGATGAAGAGGAGGAAGAAGATGAAGAGGAGGAGATGATGGCTGCGTTGGTGGTGTGAGGATGACAACACTCCAGTTGTGTGGTTAAGATGGGGATAAGAAAGAGAGATGTATATCAGAGAAAATGAAAGATTGAAACAATCAAGAATGAAGATGCAGTAGTATCTAGAAACCATAGAAGAAACAAAATCATGTACAACTAATACAAAGCTATGTACAATATCACTAAGCACACAAAACCAATTAAGCATATAGTACAACACTACAATGCACAAACCATTTGTAAATTAATATAATAATAATAATAATAATAATAATAATAATAATAATAATAAAAATATATAAAAAACAATAATTACCCAATCATTTATAACCCCCCATAACCCTCCTTCCCACTACACCCTCTTTTTCCATAACCCTCCATAACTCACATTCTATTACTTTTTAATATTTTAATACCCAGAACCCCCCATAACCCCCCACCACTACACATACACTAAAGGTGCTTGTAACCCTGCCACATGAAACTAAATTACTGAAATAACCCTGGTTCTTATACACAAATTACCAGAATAGCCTTGTAACTGTTATCTTCTATTTTGATTAATACATTGTATATTTGTATATGTATAATATAAGAGATTAGACATACAATTATTTCAAATGGGTATATCGAACCGGACTATATGGTATATCGTACCGGTTCGTACCAAAATGAGCATACCCCCTTTCGTACCGAATTCGTCTTGCCTAATGAATTACGTATTCGTACTGGGTACCCGTATCGGAACGTATCACCATTTAGGTGACTACGTGTTAAACCGTTTCTCACACAAGAGATGTTTAGGTTTATGTAAGTGGGACAAAAATAACGTAAAACATATCTCGTCTTCATGCAAGACCTTATTGTATACCACGGTATTTTTATATTGTATAGGCGTTAAAAAAAAGTGGTTCTTCTCGTTTTCAATGTATATTTGGTTTTGAAATTGAATGCTCCTTTATATTTTATATGTATACATTATTCTTTTTTGTCGTAGTCGACAAGGAAATCAAAAGTTATTACCGAAATCATTCAACTAAAAGAAACACAAGGCCTCAAAATATTAAATATACAATAATGCGAACATTATTACATGAGTATGTGACCGTACAAACAACAAGATGACAAAAACAAATAAGCAACAAAGTCAGAAGTTGATAAAAACATCAAGAAAAATATAAAAGTTCCGTTCAATCAAATTGATCTAGTAAAAGGCAGCCAAAGCAACGGCCAAGAAAGTGGCGGGCACCGCAGCGGCAAAAGGTGGAGATGCGCTTAATGGCGGTGGAATGACGCTGCCAGTGGGCGATAGCTCAAAGGTAGGAGGAGTAGCGATGGCAGATGGTGGAGTAACGATGATAGATGGTGGAGATAGGGGTGTTGATTCAGGAGTGATTGTAGCAAGGGGAGAGACATTGATAGTTAATTTCTGACCAATTTGGCAATGACTCACAATGGTGCAGATATAGTAGTGGGGCCCAGGTCGGGTCAATGTGATGGTAGCGGGGCCGGTGGGGTTGAGTGATAGGGTGTTGGTAGAGGCGCATGGGCTGTAAGCTGCCTGAGAAACTTCAGCCACATTATGCATTCCGCTAGTAAAGTTAAAAAAGAGTGTATCGCCGACGGTGAAGGTTTGTTGAGAAGCCCATGTGGCGTATGTGGCAGCGCCACCAGAAGGAATAGTCCAGCCCAAGGCGTCTCCTACGACGTGCCTGCAATTTTAGTAGATCATGTCAATTATGTTTAGTGGTAATGAAAACCTACATTATGTATTGTATTCTAATTATATAAGTGTTGTGCTAAACATTTTTACTTACCATACTTTTTAAAGTTGTCACTTTGTTAACATTCCCTGATTCACACAAAAAAAAAAAAAAAAAAAAAAAACCTCTTGATTTAACGTTATCGAGAGTGGTGTACAATGATAATTCGATTACCGATATGGTGCGTTTAGCCAGCCTCTAATATAAAACATACCTTGTTTGCGCCATCGTGGATCGCAATTGAAAAGATGCAACCATCATGACCACCAATACAACCATCGTTGACTTTAGTCCAGCCATATTGTATAGTGTTTTGTTGAATCTCACAGGTCGCCACTTACACTCTAGAGATTAGTGATGGTTTGATGAGGTGATGAATGGGTTGAGTATGTATTTATAGGGTGGTGCAATGGTTGGAGTTTCTGAAGGTACAATTATAATGTTGACTTATTGTGAGTTGTAAAGTCGAAATTGTAGCCGGTATGGAATGTGGCATGGCATTATTTTGGTATTAGGTTTGAAGTGGTTGTAGTATTAAAAAGTTATAACCCAACCAAAAGGTGTTCATTTGGTTATAAAGTGTTTTTGAAATATAAATTATTTTATTGTTCTCTATTTTTAAAAAGGAATGACTAGATTTTATATCAACTCTTGATATTTGTTTGACACAATTGTCATTTCTTTTACTCTTTCAATATTCATGTCTATAGTTGTTTTGAGCTATATCCTATAGGGGAGTTTGGATCGACTTAAATCACTTAATTATAGATACTAATATATTATAAATTGTTTTTTTTTTTTTTTTTTTTTTTTTTTTTTGAACTATCTGACTTTTTCACAAACACAAGTTTCTAACAGGAAATTCCCATGATGATCTTATTTGATATGCCCTTTGAGGAATGAACTAGACCACATTTCCGCTCATTCGTTGATCCTAATTAGGGACGGACATTTCAGTACCGGTACCGAAAAGTACCGGTATGGCGGTATTAGTGCTGAATGGTACCGTATCGATTAAAATTCGGTGTCAATTCGGTGCCCAATTTTTGGCGTTTTCGTGATCGGTACTTTCGGTTCAATACCGGCTCGGTATGGTACCGGTATTTTACCTTCAAATACCGTATCGTACCAAATATTTTCAGTACCCGTAAGAGTACCCAATTTTGGGGCTTTTTGTATCGATATTTTTGTACCTATACCGAACTCATCCCTAATCCTAATCCACGGATGAACTATGCCAAACTGTTACTCATGCGTTGATCCTGATCCAACATGCAGGCCTATCTGTTAATATAAGTATATAACGCCATTGTTCTTGAAGTTTGTCATATGAAATTATCGCCAACAAACTAGTTGATCTAAATTTAAAAAATCTACTTTGACCCCTGGTTGAAAATATCTGGTTCCATTAGTGTGTGCCATTGTATCTTATGTGTTTAATGGCATGCCACTATAGTTAAGGCATGCGGTATAGTTTAAATCTTCTTAACTTTACCTAGATGCCACATTAGCCATTTTTCCTCATTTACTTCACTTCATCTTAAGAAAGTGGTTTAACTTCCTATATATAACTATACCTTTTAATGATTTTTGGTTTAAAAAGAGAAAAAGAATTAATTCAGTCTATTAAACATCGCATTAACATGTTAACAAATAAAACCTTTAACACCTCTTGACATAAGGACGGAGTGATGTGCAACACTGGTTTACATGTCATGACATGTCCCATATCTTAGTCTACACCCATGACCTAATAGTTACAAACACTCAATGTGCATATATAAACTCCATATTGAAACAAATCCTTTACCTACACATAGTAACATCAAGTGTTTGGGATTTGATAAATTTATTTTTGACCGTACTAAAGACGATATCCAAGAAGGATCCAGCTGTAAAACACCAAATTAAACCCATATGACAAATCCTATGTTAGTCGTTATTAGTACGTGTTTCCTATATGTTCTAATTTGAAATGCAACAATGGTGAGCTAAGATTTTTCCACTGATCCATTTGATGCATGCTAAGTACTTTTGAAAATTAAAGGATTAAATAGAGTTGTCATTTCTATATAATTATTGCTTATCACTGTAACTAACTAAAAAAGTTCTTAATTAAAGAAGTTGTTATCATTAAATAGTATCATATGAAATTATGTATTTTTCTTCATACAATACACTATACAAAGCCAAATATTTACTGTGTTAAAAATCATGTAATAGGAACAAATTTGTAATAGTTAAACCAAGAATGTTGTATATTTATTTAAAATACGCATAGGTTTCTAACATCAACTTGCTATGAATATGAGAATGACTATAAAAGTTTTGATGAAAAATATTTTTAAAAGGGTATCACATTTTGTGAAAAAAAAAATGAAATGTTCAGTGACTCACTACATAAATCGAAAGGTAGTTAAGGTTTAAATATAACTTGTCTTTTAGGTAATGCAATTATTTCACATTAACCGGAAATGAGCCCCTTTTCACCTAATGCGCCCTCGATACGATTAAATTATTATTCAACCTTTAAAACTTAACCATCTCTTGGGATTGTTTATATATATATATATATATATATATATATATATATATATATATATATATATATATATATAAGGGAAAGTTATTTTGAGAACACCTATATTTCGTGCGAACTGTGAGAACGACATCTAAAACCATTCAAATTCAAAATTTCTTTTTACACTTGTCTTTATTACTAAAATACAATCCCCAAAACAAAATTTACGCGTAAAAATTCAAACGTATACGAAAATAATTTGTTTTTACACATGTGTAAATTTGCTGTTTATACATGTGTAAACTGTTTCATTTACACATGTGTAAAAAGTTAATTTGAAAGTGTTTTTGCAAGAAAAGATGGATTATTTGAAAAGAAAATTCATTTATTAATGTTGTATTTTGATTATAATGGGATTTGTATTAAAAAAAATTGATTTTGATTGATTTTTGTACTTGTTCTCACGGTTCTCACAATATTTAGCGTTCTCAAAATAACCCTCCCCAATATATATATAGATGAATTCTAAACAGAAAACCATCTTGAGTTAATGAAACCCAGTAAACCCATTTCCATGGTCCTAAATTGTTCACGTTCTACTTTTTTCACTTACCCATAAGGGTATTTTGGGTAGTTAACTTAATCTCAAAGAATCTCTTTTCCAATCTCTCTCATCTACTCAATCTGACACATTACCCTTCTTATCTATTTTTTTTCCAATCTCTCTCTCTCTCTCCAAACATACTACACAATAACCAGGGAAGGGAAGTTGTCTCTCACCTCAAACCCACATACACAACATAGATCTTTTGATTCCAGCAAACAACAAACGAGCTGAAGACTTATCACATCAAACGTCTGAGGACGATGTGTTTGCTTTGCGTAGTTTGCAGATCCAGATCCACATCCTCTCGTTTCTGAGCGACGGCCGGCCACCACCATCATCAGTGGTGGCGGCGTGGTGAAAAGGGGAGATGGAGAGGGTGGAAGACATTGGTGGTGGATCCCCATGAATGGATGATAATTTCAAGAACATACGACGACATCCTTTTTTTTGTTTTTGTGGATCTTGCAAAGAAAAAGGTGATTAATTTGTTTCTCCTGATAAGAAAAAAAATAGAAATCTTATTTCAATTTATAATGGATAATGAACACCAAAGTAGTGAATTTGTTTTTACAAATTGTTCTACTGGTGAGCAAAAAAAGAAATCATATTTCAATATGCTTGTTCTTTTGGTTCTTCCCAATATGTATTTTTTTTTATTGAGATTGATGTGTTCGATTTATTGTTGTTGGGAAGAGGGCTCTGTACCTCTCAAAGCTTGATAAAACACGTATTTCAATTTATGTAATTTTTTTATTGAGATATATGATGTTTAAATTTTTGGGTTATTTTGTTCTAGATCTAGATCCATGCCTCGGTGGTTTCAAGATCTAGATCTAGGAGTTCAAGCTTTGGTGGTTGAACAAGGGGCTGTGGAAGGTGAACAAGAGGGTGATGACGGTGGTTCCAGATCGTATTGTCCAGATCCCTACACTTTTTGTTTGATTTTTTCCTGTTTTCTGTTGTAAGAACAGTTGTTTATTCATTTAAAAACATATGTTTTTTGTTGTTTGGGGTATAATTTATCATATGGTTTTGTTGTTTGGTTATAATTTATCATATGTTTTTGTTTTTTGGTTATAATTTATCATATGTTTTTGGTGGTTGGTTATAATTTATCATATGTGTTTTGGTGACTTTTTTGGTGGTTGGTTATAATTTATCATAATTTAACATGTGTTTCTTTGAACATGTTTACAAAAAAAAATATGTATGTGAGGCTGAAACTGGGTAAACGAAGCATGAATGAATTTTTATAGAAAAAGACATAAATATATGTTAATAAAATAACAGAGAGAGGAGAGAGGAGAGAATTTGTAAATTAGATATGGATAAGATTACCCTTTTGTGTGTAAAGATATAACTTTACTTTTGATTAAAATCTAGAATTGATCTTGACCATAGATCACATGTAACGGATGGTTATGATTGGGGTTTCGTGGGTTTTCTCAAGTGGGGAGGGTTTTCAAATTATCCCTCCCCTATATATGTATATATATATATATATATATATATATATATATATATATATATATAGGGATTGGTTCAAATAAAAAGTTTAAAAAACGTGCGAAGGATGCGAAGGCTTCTACGCGTGTTTTCTTTAAGGTACTATTGTCATTTTACTCGAGATTTAAAACCCATATCTTTTATAAAAGGATCAGATATTCAAATTTGTATTTAATAGGTTTTAGATTTTGAAATCAGTATAAATATTGATCATAATTCACATGATCAATCATAATTCAGTTCATTCAATCATAAATCAGTTCATTCTCTTTCGATTATATCTCCAAACGATTTTCCTTTATTCATTCATCAAAGATGGCTGTGAATAATGATTGTGCAGGTATGATTTGAGGTATCTGTTACGTAATGTTTTGTTCGATTGATTTCTTTTTAATGATTTCGTTTTCTGTTTAGTAGAATTTGAATTAAATTCAGCTTTTTTTATTGATTGTTCGTTGTTTTTCTATTTATGAAAGCATTAAATTATTTGTTCTTTGTTTTGTTATTAAATTCATCTTTTTTTTTTTGTTTTTGATTTCTTGGATTAATGATAGTATTTACGTTTTTTTTTGTGTTTTTTTGTTTGTTTATTATATTCATGTTACGTAATTTTCATTACGTTATTATATTTATACTTACTAGGCCATTATGTTAATGTGTTTTTTTTTGTTATTACGTGATTTCCAGGTTTTATTTTCAATGATAGAGCTAAAAGTAGTTCTACTCGGGCTGTTTCAACAGTTTATAAACCACAAGTTGCCTCTTCTATGACACCATGTGTTGATATGGTATTTCCATCGATTGATTATGCGTATGAGTTTTATGTGACATATGCAAAAAATGCTGGATTTAGTGTTCGCAAAGGAGGTCAATATGTCCATGGTGAGATTCTTAAGTTAAAGCATTTGGTTTGTTCAAAGGAAGGATTCAAACCTTGTAAAGCGTTTGATAGTCTTCAAAATGGTAAAAGTAGGAATAAACCATCGCAGAGAACAGGTTGTAATGCTCATATAGTTTTTTCGTCAGAGAATGGACAGAATTTTAAAGTTTCCAAGTTTGTTGAAGAGCATAACCATTACTTGGTTTCTCCAGAAGATATGCAATTTCTTCCATCATCACGTAATTTGACATATCAACAAATGCATGTGTTATGCAATATGTCCAAAGTAAACATTGGTCCTGTTAAGGCTTTTAATCTAATGAAGACGATTTATGGTGGATTTGAACAAGTTGGTGCTACTGCTGCAGATTTCAAAAATTTTAAAAGGGATTTGAACTTATATATTGGTGAGTATGATGCGGATATGGTAGTTAATATGCTGCAGAAGAAGCAAGACTTTCTTCCTGATTTTTATTATGAGTATAGTCATGACACTAAACGACAGTTAACTGGATTATTTTGGGCTGATGAGCATGCAAAAAGAAGTTATAAAGTTTTTGGTGATGTTGTTTCATTCGATGCTACTTTCAATTCTAACAAGTAAGTTCATTACGTAATTATTTTATTCATTTTACGTAATTATTTCAGTTTAATTAATTTAATTTTTTTTCTTTTTTAGATACAAGATGGTATTTGTTCCATTTACCGGTATCGATAATCACTGCAACAATATAACTCTAGGTGTTGGATTGCTGAGTTCACAGACAATTGAATCCTACTCATGGCTGTTAACTTGTTTCAAGAAGTATTTTGGTAAAGAACCGCTTGTTGTAGTTACCGATCAAGATCCTGCTATTAAACAAGCAGTTGCATCAGTTTTACCAAATAGTAGGCATAGATTGTGCATGTGGCACATCATGAAAAAGGTTGCTGATAAGGTATGTCATTTTTGCTATGATTTTTGATTTTTTATATGTTACGTAATTTTCAAGGCTTTTATTTGTATACCATATTTTTATTACGTGATTATTTTATGATATGATTTTTGATTTGTGTATGTTACACGATTTTCAAGGCTTTTTATTTGTATACCATATTTTTATTACGTGATTATTCAAATTCAAAAATTCATAACAGTATGTGTTTTTGTTATTTTATAGGTTGGTGCTGCATTATGCAACAATGATGATTTTAAACAGCGTATTTGTGACATTGTTTGGACAGATTCTATTTCACCGGAAGAGTTTGAAAAGGGATGGGATCAACTTGTTTTTGATTTTAATCTCTATTACCATGACTGGTTGTGTGACATTTATTCAAATAGAGCAATGTGGATTCCTGCTTTTTATCGCGATGAGCCAATGTCAGGTCTTATGCCTACTACTTCAAAATCTGAATGTGAAAATCATTTCTTTGGTCAAGTTTCCAATGCTCAATTAAGGCTTCTTGATTTTATTAGTCATTTTGATACTGCCATGGAATCCCAAAGGTATACTCATAGGAAAAATGATCATGAGACGAGATATAAAAAACCGGATTTTTAGACTGATTATCCTATTGAGGTGCAAGCTGCGAAATTATATACAAGAAGTATTTTCTTTGATGTCCAAGAAGAAATTTACGGAGCTGTGCATAAATGCATAAATGTCTTTCTTTCACATGAAGGAGATATAGGGACGTTTCTAATAAAAGATCGTTCTGCGTATGGTGCCGGTTTGATAGAGGTATGTATAGTTTATTTTTTATGTTACGTAATTTTTTACATATCATTGTAATAGACATTACGTAATTATCTGTTTCATTAGTATCTCACTTTCATATACCTCATTACGTGTTTTATTTTTTATGGAGATCTTTTTGTATTGCAGGTTAAATTTAACCTGGAAGATTTGACAATTTTATGTTCTTGCAAGTGTTTTGAGCGACATGGTTTATTGTGTCGACATGCTTTTTCAGTTTTAAGGTTGTGTGATATAAATGAAATTCCCAGCAGATACATTCTTGATCGCTGGAGGAGTGATGTTATTTGCAATAGTCCCTCTCGGTCGAGCTTGTCGTTGGTGATGCATAATGATGAAAATGGGGACCATCAAAGTGTTAATGATGTTGTTCGTGATATAATGCATTTGAGTGAGTATGTAGTTAATAAGTTGATTACTGATTTTGAAAAGTTGAAGATGTTTAGAGACGAGCTAAAAGCGATGAAAGAGAAGACAGATGAAGCTGGTATTTAGAGGATATCAGCCAAGAAGAAAGAAATTATTCAAGCTATTATTGGGCCTCCAGATCAAACTGAGGCTGCTGTTCGTGTTCCTCATGGTATTAGGAATAAGGGTTGTGGGTCACGCAAAAGGTTTAAATCAAAACGTGAACAAGCGTTTAGTCGTGCAGGGAAGAGATCAAGAAATTGCAAAGTATGTGGGGGTAGTGGTCATGATAGGCGCACCTGTGAAGTTCTTAAAGGGACCGCAACAACTAACAACAAAGGGAAAGAACCCGTCAATGAAGCAGATGCGGATAATAGTTTAGATTCGGAATATGAAGTTGGCGATGATTGATTATGTTTTTTTGTTAAATTGACATTGAAACATTTTCTTTACATTGTTACGTGATTTTTTTGTACATAGATGGTTTTTTTTGCATTTCATTACGTAATTAGTTGACATGTTACGTAATTGTATCATAGCACAATCATGCATATATAACCATTACTTTACATTTTTTTGACATGTTACGTAATTTTATGTTAGGTAACCATTATCAGTTTCATACATGATTAACATATAACCATTATCATACATGTTTTTTTGTATGTTACGTAATTGTATTTGTATGTTAGGTAACCATTATCAGTTTCATACATAATCATTCATACATTATCATTCAATATAATCAGGCCATACACAATCAACTCAATCATTCAACATAATTAGAAACATACATAATCATTCATATAATGTAGTATCTGATAAGCAAAATGTTAAATTGTATCAGGACATTTGCCATACAAAAACCAAATGTTAAATTGTATCATGACATTCCGACACGTGGCACTAAAACTAGTCCAACATGATCATTTTGTCTTTTCACAAGAGTTTGGAATAAGTTATGCTTGTACTTCGCCTTTTCACTGTATTCCTTTTGATGAAATTCCCTAGCCAGACGATCAATTAAATTTTTATTTTTGTTGGCATCGGAGAGTAGGATTTTTGCTAGATATTTGTAGCGAAGGTCATCAATCTGCATTTGTTGAGTTGCTCCCTCTTTTTGAAAATCAGTAACCCATTTTGTTCTATATGTGCTCATGAAATTCCCCATATGCCTCATTGTGAACATCCCACAATTGATTTTGTTTTGTGTAGTTCTCCATTCCATTTGAACTCTCACTGGTTTTTTGCTTACCATTTTAGGAGTCATGGTGTGTTCATTAACCATCATGTAGTTGCACAAAGAATCATTCTGCATACATTACGTAATTTACCATAAGCATTACGTAATTACCTAACATCAAAATAATATTAAGTAAAAATATTTTTTTACCAATGGCACTATGATGTACTCGTATTTGCTATTATCTCCAAGCTTGCTGTTGTCCAATATTTCTATCTTCAGTGTCTTCATGTTGAAACATATTACATATATTTGGTCCGAAGATACGATGGGCATGAACAACAAATCCACCTCATTGATTGATTTTATTTCATTTTTGCTAAGTGCAAGATTTAAGTTCGCTGTCATGGTGTCCATTCGCTTTAAATCATCATATTGAGGCGTGAAGCAGTCACTTGGCTGTAAATTTAGCATACATTACGTAATTTAGCAAAACCATTACGTTATTATAATTTATGTATTACTTGAAAAGGCTAAGGAGCATACCAGAATATTTGTTTGAACAAACAACCTAAATGGTGAACCTGGAGCTCTTTTCTTCTCGTCGTGGTTCAGCACATGCGATCATGCATCCAAAACATTAGATGATAATGTTATTCCAGGGTATAAGCATTCAAATACCACTTTGAAGAATGGAGTCCCATCATCTGGATAGAATACAACATCACTGTGAAAGATAAGTTTTAATACACATTATGTAATTTTTTTGTAATAAACTATGTACTGAAAATATTCATTACCTAATTTTTCTAACAACAAATTAAAGTAATATAAGGTTTTCTTACCGTGTTGCCTCTGTTGCTGCAAATATAAACTGCGCAATTATGTTTTCATCATCAGTTATTTTGTTCTTCATTACCACCTGGCGTTGAATGTAAGGAGACTTCAGAGGTCTAGCCAACATCCTTCTTCTTTTTGCACGTTCAACTTGTTTATGGGCTATGGTTGACTCCAGTGATTGATTTAATATTAGTCTCCCTACTGTTTTTGGTGTTTCGACATCATCTTGAGAGTTTCGTAGGAATGGTAGATCTGGAATTACATCTGTAGGTGCATCATCTAGGGAGAGATTCAGATCGAAACTTGGTCCTTCGTAGCTTTCATAGCTTTCATTATGTATTTCTACTTTGTCTCCCTCCGATGTCTCGATTTCTTTTCCTCTCCTAGATCTTTCTTCAAACTCATTCAATTCTTTCAAGAATTGCGAATTGACAGTTTCGGATGATGTTTGTGTGGTTGAAGTTTGCAAAGCTGCATTCTTTTCTTCTTTGTCGGCTGCTTTTATCATTTCAGCAATCATATTTGCGCTGTCACTCTCTAGGGCCTCATTTCCTGATTTTAGTTAACAATTTATATACATTCATATAAGTTTCATTTAATATAAACATTTTTAATATACATTACGTAATTTTTTTTACCTTTATCTGTTGGGTCTTAATTTGGTAGTCTAATGTTATCAACAAGTTAAAGTCAACAAGTCAAAGTTTGGTCAACAAAAGTCAAAGTCGAACGAGTCGCGGTCAACACGTAAGGCGACTCGAGAAATCCAGATAATAGATCGATGAGTGAAGCTCAAGTTATGATCAAGAAAGGCGCTATGGATAATAAATATATTTTGTTTAGATAAAATATATTTATTACTTTAGAAAAATAGTTTTCTTGTTTAGTGGGTGTTTTAGTAATTTATTAACCCTAGGGACCTAAGTGTAATTAGCCTAATTATGGTTGGGCTATAAATAGAATGCTAGATTAGGGTTTTGAGGTAACACACATGCTAGAGATTTTAGGGGTTTTATTGTATTCATCTTATGCAAATCATCTAGTGGGTTTTTTATTGAATATTTTGTGTGTGTTCATCTTTATATCTTCAACTTAATCAGATTCAAGCTCCAAATCGATCCTACAATTTGGTATCAGAGCTTGGTACTCGAATTTGGGATTTAACCATCTACAAATTCGTCAATTAATCTGATTTCTGTTGAAGATTTTATAGATTGTTTTAAAGTTTTTTTTTGGGTTTTTCATCAAGTTGCATACTTATTTGTGCACTTAGCTCATAAGTTGTGCACTTGTTTCTTATTCTGCATACTTATTTCTTGATGTGTGCACTTAACTCATAAGTTGCATACTTATTTCTTGAAGATTTTATAGATTGTTTAAAGTTTTTTGGTTTTTTCATCAAGTTGCATACTTATTTGCGCACTTAACTCATAAGTTGCGCACTTGTTTCTTATTCTGCATACTTATTTCTTGCTGTGTGCACTTAACTCATAAGTTGCATACTTATTTGCGCAGTTAACTCATAAATTGCGCACTTGTTTCTTATTCTGCATACTTATTTGCGCACTTAACTCATAAGTTGCGCACTTGTTTCTTATTCTGCATACTTATTTCTTGTTGTGAGCACTTAACTCATAATGTTGCATACTTATTTCTTATTGTGTGCACTTAACTCATAAGCTGCATACTTATTTCTTGATGTGTGCACTTAACTCATAAGTTGCATACTTATTTGAGCACTTACCAAAGGAAACTTTGGGAGACAGTGATTTAGCCTTCTGTGGCTTTATCACAGTGTACTTATTCGTGTGTTCTAGTCGTTATTCTGCCCGAAGTTTCTTGTGCCATCAGATCAACAAACCGTTAAATCTGCATACTTAAATTCTGCATACTTAAATTCTGCATACTTAAAATCTGCATACTTAAAATCTGCATACTTAAATTCTGCATACTTAAAATCTGCATACTTAAATTCTGCATACTTAAATTCTGCATACTTAAATTCTGCATACTTAAATTCTGCATACTTAAAATCTTCATACTTAAAATCTGCATACTTAAATTCTGCATACTTAAATCTGCGCACTTAAGGACTGCGCACTTAAGGACTTGGACTTAGTATTGGACTTTAAAACTCTAAATTCAGAAAATCAATCTCAAAATCAACTTTAATCAATGGCTGGTAATAATAACAACTTAACCATGAATCCTATAACCCAAGCTGAACTGGAAACTGGAACCATATCTCGAATCCCTAAGTTAATGGGTGCACAAGATTATGGAACCTGGAAGAACCGTATGAAAGCCTTCTATTATGTGAATGATTTCACCCAATGGACCTCAGTTCAACTCGGACCACACATCCCAATGAGTACCACAGAGGCAGGAGAGGTGTTCAACACTGATCCAACTACTTATACAGACCTTGACAAGCAGTTGATTCAACGTGATCACAAAGCCTACGATGCTCTTACCAAGGCTCTGTCGAATGATGTTTTTAACATGTTCGAAGAGTATACCACTGCTCAGTCTTTGTGGTATGCCTTGTGTGACTACTATGAAGGAAATCAGGACATGATTCAGAAGAAGCAAGACATGGTTCAAAAGGAGTATGACATGTTTGGAAGCATTCGTGGTGAAAGTTTAAGCAGTCACATCGATCGTTTGATGAATATGCTCACAAAGATGAAGAAAGTCGGGATTCCTGTTAACAACCGCAATTCAATCAAGAAGTTGTTCAATTCACTCCCAAAGGAATGGAGCTTGAAATTCATGACGGTCAAGAAGGACTTTATGATTTTTCCAATGACTTTGTCAGATGTGATAAATACCTTAAAGTCGAATGAAAATGATGTCACAAAGGGTGAGATGAATGAAGTCGGTTACGTTCCATTATCAAGTCCACCAACATCAATGTCTAAAAACATGGCTTTCACTGCTCCTATTAGTGCGAAAAGCTCCACTCCATCCTCTATTTCAGCTGAAAATGTTAATAGTTCTTCAACAAATTCTAGAAATGAGATCAAGCCTACAAAAGGATCTGTGGTAGTAACAGATGAAAATGAGACTGCTGAAACACAAGCACCAAAGGCATTTGGGGAGGATTGTGACTGGGGTGAAGAAGTTACGGTTGCAGAAGTCGACAACAACAAGGCACTGATGGCAAAGATCTGCACAAAATCAACACTTGGTGTGAGCTCCTTGGAAGGGTCATCAGCGGAGATACCAAAAGGAGGAGGGATGGAGAAGGCTAGTCTAAAAAGTGTGTTGAGTGAAAACAAAGGAAAGGAGGCTGCTGCCGAGGAAGCTTTAGTTGCTGAGAAGACTTCCACAAGTAAGGCTGATCAACCACCGCAGAGTATGCAGAAGAAGGTTGAGGAGAGAGACCTGGTAAGTATTCCACTTGAAATAAAATCAAAGCTGTGCTCACCAAGGTGTGTTACAGCCGTCGCTTACTGTTTGTCCCACAATAGGAGAATTTTAAGAGAGATGGATGACATCCGAAAAATTAACACTGAAATGAAAGAAAATGAGTTAGCATATCAGCGAAAGTTAAATGCAACAATAGCTGAAATGCACACTCTAAAAGAATTTGTTCTCAGAAAAGATTTTTTAATAAATGACTTAACTGAAAAACTAGAAATATCTAGAAATGAAACAAATCATCTCCAAATTGTTGTGGACAAATGGAATGTAAGCAAGCATGCTCATACAGATATCCTTGATTGTTCAAGGAAATCTTTCGTCAAGGATGGAATTGGGTATAAGGATAAAAAGGGAATTGTAAAATGTCTATTTTTACCCTTGAGCAAAAGTGAATATATACCCATTCCAAAACCACATCCAAAAAATGATCTTTTCGAAAAAGAATGTGTCACGCCTGAATCAAACTCTAATATGATTAAAAGCAATGCAGAAGCGACACAAAAGGCAGAAGTTGAAGATGATGACAGTTGTGGTGGAAAGACTTTGGGGTTGGGTCACCCAGAAGCCAGTTACTCAACAGTTAATTGGTTTATTTGGAATAATGAAAAGACTAAGACCGTCATAAATTTGGATGGTTGTACTGGACCTAGACCTAATGTTGATTCGAATGGTGTGGTAAATGTTTGTGATAGGCAGAAACCTATCTCACGTTCTGATGTTTGTCATGATGATATTGTGCATGAATGTGCTGATTTAAAATCTGCATTTTGTGATGATAAAACCGTTTGTGCTCCACCTGTTTTTGTTCCCGCTCTTGAGAATAACAGGTTTGGAAAGTTCTTAACTGAAGAAATTCCAGAGTTTACTCCGTCAACATCATGCAAAGATGATTCACAAAGTGATTCGGAGTTTTGTTCATCCAGAGAATGGGAAAGCTCAAATGACTCAGAAACTTCAGTGTCAGAACTTGATGATAGAGTTGACACTACAAATCAACTCCATCAAGATTCACTGGAAGAAGATCTGTTTATAGAAGATTGCTCAACTTCAGATGATGAATCAGTGATGAATGGAAATCACACGGGGTCAAAGATCAGAGAGTCAAAAGGTGTTGTAAAACCCAAAGCTTCTCAACAAGCCGAATCAAGCTCAAAACAATCTACATCCCCAGTTGCTTCACGCAGGACAACAAATTATCAAAAGCCATTCAAGGCTTGCTTTAGGTGTGGTAAAGAAGGTCATGTGCTCAAGCAATGTCGACAAAATCCAAGCGGAAAAGGTAATGCGGATTGCTTCTTTGGATCAAAGGATAAAATGCACACATCTTTGAATGTTAGGATGACTCATATTCCATCAAGATCTCCACATGTGAAGCCGTTTTCACATGATTCAAAGATTAAAAGGACCAAAGCATCAAAACCACAATCTATTCCTCCAGGTTTTAAACAAAAAATTGTTTCAAAAATTAAATCATTCACAAACAAATTTTTTGAACCAAAACAGGTTTGGCAAATCAAAACAAAAGTTGAACAAGAAACTAATGAGGAAAAAGGTATGGTGTTTCAAGAAGTTACTTACATTGATGTAAAAGGACAAACCAGGACCACGATGGCCTGGGTTCCACTCTCTAATTAATTTACTCATGAGTGCAGGAACTACCATGGAGGACTGTTAGTAACACGGTTAGTAACAGTGGTTGTTCCAAGAATAGGGTTGGAGCGGAAATCTCACAGGTTTGGTTATGGTATCTGACCTGATGGCACAATTGACACCGTTGTCACACACTCATTTTCTTGCTGATATATGTTTATGTGTGTCTGATGTGGAAGACTTTATTTTTTTTTGTAAATATTATTTTAAAAAAAAATTAATTAAAAAAAAAGGGGTTGTACAAAAATTAAAGTTTAGGGGGAGTATGAAAATATAGTCTCGGCCATGAGATGTGATTAATGCAAATAATCCTGATCTTATATGGGAAATGATAGGAACTAACTTGTTTATGTCTGCACATGAATATGATCTAAAGGACGTTACAACTACAAGTTAATGATGTGCCGGTAGGTTCAGCCTTCAAGTTGAGTAAACTGCTATAAGGTGAATAATAATAAATCTACACGAAAAGCTGGATTCCCACTGTGTTTTAGGTCTGCACAAGCTGAGTCCGGTCATACATAGGTTGAGAGATTAAAAGACACAGAAAATTTTGTGCATATATATATTCAAAAGACACCTAAGAGTGCAGGCTACCAATGCGGGGCCAACAAATCAAGTGAGCACCAAAAGACACGCAATGTTAGTGACGTGCAAATATATATAAATAGCTCAACAATCAGATGATCAACTTCTCTGCTTATGGAAACATAGACCTGAAGCTCTCATCATCTGATTGAGATAATGATCATCTTCTCTGCATATGGAAACATAGACCTGAAGCTCTCATCATTATATCTCAATAAACCCTGAGGATTGGTAGGCTTATACCTAGCACAAGTGGGGTCCACAAAATTTTCGTCAATATTACCAAAAACATGATAATCTCATCACCAAACGTATGTTGAAAGACGAGAGGCATGGACTTAAGAGGACAAACATACCGACAATCGTTCTTGGGTTGTAACTATCCTCAAGAAAGTTGAAGTGTGGCTAGGCTTTTCAAGTTAGTGTGATCCCATATCTGGTCCCTTCTATATCTCAAAGGTTAATGGTTGTTAAAAAAAAAGGATTTAAAAAAAAAAAAAACAAAACAAAAAATCCTAAACAAAAAAAAAATATTTATTTGTGTACAGTTGTTTTTAAGTCTTCCATGTCACATCATTTGTGTCTCAAGTCGTTTGAGATACTTACCTGATTGCACACCACAGATGTGTACGGTTTTGTCTGTATGTTGATTTTTTTTCTAAAGAAAATTCGGAGTTGTGTTTGTGATTGTGGATAGGTTTCTTGGACTACTTGCTGCAATGATGGCCGATCATCAGTTGAGCAAGATACCAAACCAAAGCACCTGTTTCCTCAAGTTTGCAGAAGACACCAAGATAGGAATCCTCCTCCTACGTCTTTTAAACCACTCAAGCTACCGAGAGTTGAAAAAGTTTGTTCTTGATTTTCAAAGATGATGCATGCAAAAAGGGGGAGATTGTGAGATATGAGTTCTCAAAGAGCAAAGTGACAAGAACACCTTCAGCAAAGAAAATTTGGAAAGCATCAGTCTGGGGGAGTATTGTTGGGTACTGGAATTGAGACTGAAGCTTCCTAAATTGAAGATCACAGTATGTAGAGATTGACGATTCTGAAGATGATACAAGAGATTGATAACATTAGACTAAGGGGGAGATTGTTGGGTCTTAATTTGGTAGTCTAATGTTATCAACAAGTTAAAGTCAACAAGTCAAAGTTTGGTCAACAAAAGTCAAAGTCGAACGAGTCGCGGCCAACACGTAAGGCGACTCGAGAAATCCAGATAATAGATCGATGAGTGAAGCTCAAGTTATGATCAAGAAAGGAGCTATGGATAATAAATATATTTTGTTTAGATAAAATATATTTATTACTTTAGAAAAATAGTTTTCTTGTTTAGTGGGTGTTTTAGTAATTTATTAACCCTAGGGACCTAAGTGTAATTAGCCTAATTATGGTTGGGCTATAAATAGAATGCTAGATTAGGGTTTTGAGGTAACACACATGCTAGAGATTTTGGGGGTTTTATTGTATTCATCTTATGCAAATCATCTAGTGGGTTTTTTATTGAATATTTTGTGTGTGTTCATCTTTATATCTTCAACTTAATCAGATTCAAGCTCCAAATCGATCCTACATTATCGACAGGTGGTTCATTTGTTGTTGCATCTTTCAAAGCATTCATTATATCTTTAACTTCATTCACAGCTTCTTCCTTATTTGTTTCTTCAAGTTGTTCAGTTGCGGCGATCATTGGATTTTGCATTCCGGTGCTAACACTCGGTGAAGTTGTTTCCTTTTCATTCAAATCTTCTTTTTCACCTGTAATTACGTATTCTGATCATTAATAAGTTTTGACAAATAATGTGTTACATGATTTTTTACCTTTATCGACAGGTGGTTCATTTGTTGTTGCATCTTTCAAAGCATCCATTATATCTTTACCTTCTTTCACAGCTTCTTTCTTATTTGTTTCTTCAAGTTGTTCTGTTGCGGTGATCATTTCATTTAGCATTCCGGTGCTAACACTCTGTGAAGTTGTTTCCTTTTCATTCAAATCTTCTTTTTCACCTGTAATTACGTATTCTGATCATTAATAAGTTTTGACAAATAATATGTTACGTGATTTTTTACCTTCTAGTGTTTCAGCTGCAATCACTGTAACATCGCGAATTTCCCCTAATTTTTTTTTGATAAAAAGAATGTATTGTTTTAAACAATATATGTTTTAAATACCTTAAACTAATAATTATTTGTATCTCGACACTTTTGTACGTTTTAAAAATATTTCGAGTCACTTTCGGGCTTATATAATCATATTATGAATTTAGAATAATATAGTTTTAGGGAAATAATTGCCAAAAAAAGATTTGTGTGGACCGGGACTCGAACCCGCGTCCACAGCCAACCAACACACAGTGACAACCAACTGAGCCAACTATCATCTTGTGTAGTATTTCAGAAGAAAATAAACTTAACACATTCCTTAAATTGATTAGTCAAAGTCTTAGTCAAATAGTCAAAGTCTTAGTCAAACAGTCAATTCATCATAAAACCTTACCTTATGGTGTTGACCAATTTTAATGGCTAATTGACTCCAAAACTAGTATAAAAAACCCACCTATGACCAATTATACTTGGAACCTCTAAATCGATTGTTTTAATCCGATTAAACTTTCCCTCATACCTTTCTTCTATAGTCTATTACTTCTACAATTGAAGCTTTGATTATAAGCTCTTGTAATTGGCGAATTGGAAGCTTGATATTCTTTCTTTTTCGTTTTCTTCAATTTGGACTAGCTATGTTGTTGAGTCTTTGGGATTCGCCTCGCATACATTCACAACACTTAGAGGATAATTCACCTTAGCCAATGTGAGTTTACGTAACCATGTTATCGCAATTCTTTATACTTGCAACATTATACTTAAGCAATTCTACATACATGTCTAGTTGTAAACTTTAATGCCTCATGATTTAGACAACAACAACAGTTTCAACGAGTTTCAACGTTACATAATCATTAGCTATGGCCAAGCCGGCGATACTCAATAATAGATCTATTGGATTGACAATCCCACCTAGATTCGTTGACCATCTTTTATGGGGAGCGCGGGTGATTGTTATCGTTCCAACATATTATTAAGGTGAACCGTGGATGACGGGATGGACCTAAATTAGTCGGAGGTTTGATTATGTCGATTCAACATTTCATGTTTATTCATGTAGACTTAAACTTACGATAGACATATGAATTGCTAAACTTTTATACTTAAACTTATTTGCTTGTCATGGCTTATGTATTCTCACCAACTTCTAGTTGACCCCCCACCCATTTTTACAACTCAACAGGAAATAATGATGCATGAAGACTAGAGTATTAATATGAGAAGACAAACTGAAGTTTATGCTTATTGGGTTATTTTGATGTATTAGATTCCATTTAAAACTCAGTATGTACTTTCATTTTTGGATATTTGCACTTTAAATTAATTTCAATTAAAATTTGATTACCATGTGCTACTGTATACTCATTCTTACGTGACACCTCGATGTTTCCGCCATAGGTTGGGGTGTTATAGATTAGTATCAGAGCCATGGTTATAGGGAATTAGGTTATTAGAAAAAAAAATAATCTAGTCTATAACGATAGGATTTTAACCAGTACTTGCTCCTTTTACTTGCAACCTTACTTGTTTATATTCTCTATCCTACTTCTTATCCTTACTTTAGTCCCTACAAGAAGAGTGCTCTACATCACAAGATATACTCTTAGACTAGTAGGAAAAATCCTCAGGTTTAGCCTGAACCACCTTGAAGATCTCGTCGAAGTTCTAGATTTTAATAACGAACACGTGCAATCTGGAAGGGTGAACGCCTGTATTCTGAGTTTTCTGTCTAGGACTGGCATTGCGCATAAATCCCAATCAGACGAGGGACCCGGATGCCTACCTGGGAATTCTCGGGATGAGTGTTCACTTATAGGCTAAAGCATGTCTTCATTATGTTATTAGAATCTAGAAGTTTTGATAAGTCGACGTTTTCGTTTATTCGTTTTAACTAATGAATAAATGATTACAGTCACTTTCCTTAAACTAAGCTCTAAAATCTCAAAATTTTACACCTTAAATCAATCTCATTTCATAACCATCTATGGATTTCACAATCACACTTCACCTTACCATCTTAGCCACTTTTTTTAAATATTCAACACCCTACCCAAATCATATTATTTCATTTCTCCACATGTTACTTTTTTTTTAAAAAAAACTATAACCTCATACCTTAGCACAAACTAAAGATTTCTAAATCCTGTTGTATTTTCATTACCTAGTAACTTTACAAAGTACATATTTTTGTCAAAAGATGTCCTCGAACTTAAATTCAATTGTTTATTTATTGACGTAACAAACAATTTTCTATATAATGCTTTAAACTATTAAAAATCACTTAATAGAACCTTGATCTTCAAAACCTAATGTCATATTTGAAATCTCCAACTAACGTGAATATTTTAATCAAAGCCCACTTAGCTTGTACTATTTAACAACTTTTGCTTTATGTATAAAACCAAATTTTGAAAATAAAATCTTACCATCCATAGGAACAATATTTAGTCTCTAAATTCTCCATCGACACTCACTCATTTTCAACTTGTTCAAATTTTTACAATACTTGGCATATACCACAATCATGTTTTCTTATACACTTGATTATAACCTTTGATCCAAACCCCAAAATTTACACTGCTACATAATCTCCTTATTATAAAATAAACTTTTTATAAACTATCTTCACATTCACTATCTCTCACAACCTTGATTCTGCTTCAAGAATTTTCATCATCTCTCAAAATCAAAATTCACATCCTTTACCTCCTCGAACATGAACTTGATCTCCACGATAACCACACCATTGAAAACTTAATTGCTCGTTGCATCAAACTTGAATATTAGTTATACATGAGGATTTGATTATCTACCTGAACAATTGATTATTCATGATACATGAAAGCATGGAATATAAACTATTCGCTATAAACACACCTAGAGTCATTAACCTTGTCTAGGGCAACTCTGTTACAACTCGCATGCTATACTCGATACTTGATGCATTTACAAACTTGCTTACATGTATGTATTATCAATTTGCAACTTATGTGATAAACCAAAAACAATTGTTACACTTAATCAAAACAACTGATAGAGGATGAAGTACTTGCTCAACAGTTAGTAGAGTACCAAATAACCTACTGAACGATTGGTAGAGGTCATCATGCCTGCTCAACAGTCGGTAGAGGCCCTACAACCTGCTCAACGACTGGTAGAGGCTATCGCACCTGCTCAACAATCGGTAGAGGTTCTTACTCACTAACTGGTAGAAGTCTTTTTCCTGCTCAACAGTTGGACTCATTTTTGGATACATTGTATACAAGGTTATTTTGCATTACTTACATGTGTGTTTAGAGTCATAGAAGGACACAAAACTCTAATGTAAGGTAAATTGGTGATTGCGGTCCGGAACGTAATCATGAATTTACAGATAAGTTAAGGTAGTGTGAAATTCTAATAAGGTTTTAGTAGTTCATTTGGTTTTCATATAGCCAATCAATTCATGCCTTTCTTATAAGATTCCTAAAACATAAGTTTAGTATTTTGCTAGATTCTTATGCTTCTTGCTACTTCAGACGAACCTAATCCAATCCTTAAAACTCACATCTCAAACGTCTTATCCAAATTATTCGAAACAAATTATTCTATTACCTATAAATTCATGTCGTGCCTTAACCCAAACCACAGCTGCCTTAATTTCTACCTAATCAACCTCAAACCTGTGTTTTTAATAACTTCGGGACGAAGTTTCCAAAAGTAGGGGAGACTGTAACATCGCGAATTTCCCCTAATTTTTTTTTGATAAAAAGAATGTATTGTTTTAAACAATATATGTTTTAAATACCTTAAACTAATAATTATTTGTATCTCGACACTTTTGTACGTTTTAAAAATATTTCGAGTCACTTTCGGGCTTATATAATCATATTATGAATTTAGAATAATATAGTTTTAGGGAAATAATTGCCAAAAAAAGATTTGTGTGGACCGGGACTCGAACCCGCGTCCACAGCCAACCAACACACAGTGACAACCAACTGAGCCAACTATCATCTTGTGTAGTATTTCAGAAGAAAATAAACTTAACACATTCCTTAAATTGATTAGTCAAAGTCTTAGTCAATCAGTCAAAGTCTTAGTCAAACAGTCAATTCATCATAAAACCTTACCTTATGGTGTTGACCAATTTTAATGGCTAATTGACTCCAAAACTAGTATAAAAACCCACCTATGACCAATTATACTTGGAACCTCTAAATCGATTGTTTCAATCCGATTAAACTTTCCCTCATACCTTTCTTCTATAGTCTATTACTTCTACAATTGAAGCTTTGATTATAAGCTCTTGTAATTGGCGAATTGGAAGCTTGATATTCTTTCTTTTTCGTTTTCTTCAATTTGGACTAGCTATGTTGTTGAGTCTTTGGGATTCGCCTCGCATACATTCACAACACTTAGAGGATAATTCACCTTAGCCAATGTGAGTTTACGTAACCATGTTATTGCAATTCTTTATACTTGCAACATTATACTTAAGCAATTCTACATACATGTCTAGTTGTAAACTTTAATGCCTCATGATTTAGACAACAACAACAGTTTCAACGAGTTTCAACATTACATAATCATTAGCTATGGCCAAGCCGGCGATACTCAATAATAGATCTATTGGATTGACAATCCCACCTAGATTCGTTGACCATCTTTTATGGGGAGCGCGGGTGATTGTTATCGTTCCAACATATTATTAAGGTGAACCGTGGATGACGGGATGGACCTAAACTAGTCGGAGGTTTGATTATGTCGATTCAACATTTCATGTTTATTCATGTAGACTTAAACTTACGATAGACATATGAATTGCTAAACTTTTATACTTAAACTTATTTGCTTGACATGGCTTATGTATTCTCACCAACTTCTAGTTGACCCCCCCCCCCCCCCATTTTTACAACTCAACAGGAAATAATGATGCATGAAGACTAGAGTATTAATATGAGAAGACAAACTGAAGTTTATGCTTATTTGGTTATTTTGATGTATTAGATTCCATTTAAAACTCATTATGTACTTTCATTTTTGGATATTTGCACTTTAAATTAATTTCAATTAAAATTTGATTACCATGTGCTACTGTATACTCATTCTTACGTGACACCTTGATGTTTCCGCCATCGGTTGGGGTGTTACAATCACTATTGCATCTAGCATCCCTGTGCTAACACTATTCTGGTTTTCCTTTTCACCTGCAACTACTAATATACTTTTTTGATATCCATTACGTAATTTTTAACTAACTTCTTTATCATTTAAATATACATTACGTAGTTTTTACCTTCTATGTTTTCACCATTACTTGATTTGTAACTTGATACCCATGACTTCCATTTTCTTTGCTTCTCACGTATAAGGTTGCTGTCTAAATAATTTGAAGTGGCTTCTTCGAAAATTTCATCTATTTCAACAACATATGTTTGAAACTTCTCCATTTTGTTTTCTATCTTTGAAAGCCAGTCATGCAAACAATACGTGAATAAATTTTTCTATTATAGCAAAATGCATAATAAATTACAGTTACTTACATTCTCATCAATTGGTAAGGACTTTTGTCTTTCTTCTTTCCCATCGTCTTTTTCCTTTTTGACCCTTTTATGCTCTCATCTGTTGACTTTTGAGCTGCAACTTTTTGTATTTTTGGTGTTGTTGTTGCCTCATCTTTGGTATTCTCATCATTTGAATCACCAGCTTGCAAATATTACGTGACTTTTTAAAATCCTATATACATATGCATGTTACGTAATTGTATATAGGTAATGCACTTACATTAGGAACTTGTGGAGTGTTGTAATTTTGCAAGAAATCATCAATGTCAGAGAGTGATTTTGTTGTTTCATACACTTTGTTGAATTCTTCTGAATCTTGATTTTGATTGAGATCCATGAGGATCTATTGTTCAAGAAAGATTTGCTATTCATCATGCTGAATGTATGCATCTTCATTTGCAGCTTCATTCTTATCATCTTCTTCCATTTTTTTTGCATCACCTTCTTCACCATCATAATCATCTCCACCAACACCACCAGCATCTTCATTTCCACCATTATCTTCTTCATCCTCATCATTATGTCCTTCTTCATTTCTAGGACTTTCTACTTCATCATTTCCTTCTTCATCCTCATTAACTTCATCAGTTGAAAATGGCCCATTGTCATACAAATGTTTATTAACATCAGACAAATTCTGGGTGCTAATGTACTTAATTGCTGGTGTTTGTGCTATTTCAGTAGCAAGTGATAGACTCTTTTCATGTACATAAAGCAGCTGTCATGTGAATAAAGTTAACATTTGATCATTACGTAATTAGTAAGAACACATTACGTAATATATATCATTACAGTTTTATACGTAATTTGTATTTATACATTACATAATTATGAATAAAAAACATACCGCAAGAAAATGCAAAGGTCCATTATACATTTCAGTTCCATTCCAGCTTGCTTTTGTTCGTTTGAGACACAAAATTAAGTAATCAAGCCAATTCAATTTTTTATTGTTTTTTCATCTGGCACTCCTTTCAAGAACATTTTATTCACTGCTGAACTCTTTGTTGATTGCCCAAATATAGAGTTGTAAAGAACAAGGAAGTTCAACTTAAAAATCTAGTCTCCCCTGTTGCCTTTAATTATTTTCTTCTTCATGTCCGAGACTAAAATTTTGTTATGCTCAAATTGGGACTTCCAAACATTCATTATGTTAGACGATCCCTTCCTTGGTTTGTTTTTTTCATTTACTGGGTGTTTGCCCATTGGGACACCAAGGATTTGTTGAAATTTCTGGCTTGTAACTTGAATGATGTGGTTTCCTACATTCAACTCATTTCGTCTATCATCATAATTCACCAATAACCTCCTTGCTAATTTTGTTGGCACTGTTTTAATGTTCATCGATAAAAAAGCTTCAAATCCCATCTATTTGATTGCTTTTTTCTGCGCACTTGATAAGTTTGCCATCGCCTCATTCAGGTTATCAACAGACTCCCTTACATTTAATTTTATATTTTAGTACAGAACAAATTGGTTTCTTGGTAGTGAATTTTGAGGCACTTCTGGTGCATCAATAACTTCTATGACATTCTCAGGCTCTTCTTGTATATCAACAAGGTCATTGTTCACTGTAGATAAATTGAAGTAAAAAATGGCAACATTATTATCATATTCAACCTGTTACTATAATCACGTAACATTGACAGAATCACTACATTTCCATTACCAAAATAACGTAACATAGACATAATTATCATATACCATAGACAGAATCATTACAAATTTCATTACCAAAATAACGTAACATAGACAGAATCATTTCTAGTTCTATTACTAAAATCACGTAACACATAATCACTACTATTTTTCATTTACTAAAATCATGTAACATTGACAGAATCACTACATTTCCATTACCAAAATAACGTAACATAGACAAAATCACTACACATACATACTATTTTCCATTACTAATATGACATAATCACTACTATTTCATTTACCAAAATAACATAACATAGATAGAAACATTTCTAGTTCTATTACTAAAATCACGTAATATTGACAGAATCACTACATTTTCATTACCAAAATAACGTAACATAGACATAATTATCATATACCATAGACAGAATCATTACAAATTTCATTACCAAAATAACGTAACATAGACAGAATCATTTCTAGTTCTATTACTAAAATCATGTAACACATAATCACTACTATTTTTCCTTTACTAAAATCATGTAACATTGACAGAATCACTACATTTCCATTACCAAAATAACGTAACATAGACAAAATCACTACACATACATACTATTTTCCATTACTAATATGACATAATCACTACTATTTCATTTACCAAAATAACATAACATAGACAGAAACATTTCTAGTTCTATTACTAAAATCACGTAACACATAACAAAAAAATTCTCTGTACCATTTTTTTTTGAAGGCCTGTCATGGTTTGCTTTACTTCTAATCTCGGATTTGTCACTTTGATTTTTGGTTTTTGCAATTTTTCTTGGCCCTGACAATTAGAAATACGTATTTTAGTACAATTTCACAGCATAATAACAATATTAATTCACGTAATACTTATTTACCTTCATCATTGTGGTTTTTTTTTACTATCAGTCTCTATTCCTCTTTTTCTTCCTGTAACATGCATAATGTAAATTTTTAGATAATTTTCAATGTAAAATTTGTTAGAGAATAACGTAATGTACTTACTTTCATATACTTTTGAGTATTTCATGGTTAATCTGCGTAGAAATGGAGTTGATTGATGATTTTGAAATAGGGTTTTTTGAGTTTTGATTTCGTTTTTTTGGGAAGTTTTGTGTTTAAATGAGACTGAACGGTCTCTTTGTTATGATTGTATAATTTGATTGTAGAAAATTTGATGATAATACCCTTATTAACTGTCTAATCTCTCATTTATTTACAAAATTGCCACCGCCTAACTTTTTATTTAATGACGTAAGAATACGTAAGATTTGATGCTTGATGGACGGTTAGGATGACTTCGCATCCTTCGCACGGTCTCTTGACTTTAGAATAACCGCCCCCTATATATATATATATATATATATATATATATATATATATATATATATATATATAGGGAAACTATAGATTGAAAACCCATGTGAGTTAAAGAAACCTTGGAAACCCAATACTAGGCCCAGAATCAACCACGTCATTATTTTTGTTATCCCTTCCAAGGGTAGTTTTGTCATAATATTTTCATACCTTTTCTGCACATTCTGTAACATGTCATACCTTCTGCAAGTTTCATATGTATTTGCAGGAAGAAAGAGAATTTACTTTTCACTATACATCTCATTCCTCTCTCTCTCTCTCTCTTTCTCTCATCATTCATTTGTCTTCTCCATAACTCTCTCTCTCTCCCCCCCCCCCCCCTCTCTCTCATTCTTCTTTCAAAGACTTTTCCTTCTTACTATGATCTATTTTATCAATTGACCGATGTTTTAGCTTCCAACGATGCTGACCTGGACCTCCTTCTATGTTTTTCTTTACTTTGATTATCACAATGACTAACCGGAGATCTAGAAGTGTCACGGTGGTTGGAAGCAGAGGGTTTCGACAAAACAGAGTAAGGTGACGGTGGTGTTCAGTGGTTGGATCTGTTCAGGAGTAAGGCGGCGGTGTTTTGTGGTGGTCCGATCTGTAACACAAACTCGTTTTGTGGTGGTCAGATCTGTAACACCTTTCTCTTAGCTTCTCTTGATGAAGTATACATAGTAAAATTCCAACGATAACATGGCGATTAGGCTGATTTTCAACATCGTAGATAAGAACCTGGTTTAAAAAAAACATGATTAATGAATAACATGAACACTTTGTGTGTTTTTTTCCTGTATGAACGAAACCCCACAAAAAATAGTTTTTTTTCCTCCGTTTTTTATATAGCATTATGGTACTCGTTGGAAAGATAATAAAACGCTCGTTAATTTGGTGTAATTTTTTTCTTTAAAAAATCCCGTATATAAAAGATATAAACGCTTAAAAATTATGGGAGGAAACATGAGAGAGAAAATTTTAAATTTATTTTTAAATTCTTTTTTACTAAAATAACTCAATTTAATTTTAGTAATTGAGAATTGAGAGATAGATGGCGAGATAAATTTAGGGTTTTATTTTTATCTTTTTTTTAATTAAAAAAGAAAATAATTTAAAAACACTAAAATTTTTCAATTATGATGCCACGTGGCAGTTTCATGGAGAGGTTGAAGGCATAATTGCACTCCACATCAGCAATGTTCAATTCTTTTATATATATTATTACTAGGTTAGTTCCCGTGCGATGCACGGGATTCCCTACATTATTATTCATAACGAATACAACTTATTATATAAAGAAACTAACTTACGGTGTTAATTGATTATTGACATATTCAGATTAACGAATATTATTCGGATTAACGAATATTCTAAATAACTTGACATGATTTCTATCTATTTTACTAATGAGAGTTGATTACAAAAATATATATATAGAACTCTTAACAATTTATACCGAGAAGATTGACACAAAGTGTTTTGTTTAAACTGCTTACTTTTGCGATTTAATTAACCTTGTTGAGACCTTTATCAATTTATTAACTGAATTTTTTGAAAGAACTACAAGGCACACAAGCAACAATCAGGTGAATTTATACTGGTGATAAGATAATATAAACTCCAAGAGTAACTTGCATTATGCAGTACCACCCATGCAACCACTCAAGAAACGATGAAAGGACACATTGAAACAAACAAAACTGCAAATGCCACAATATTATTCAAGGAACTGTTATAAACTAATAACCTAAGTTTAACGCATGCAGCCACTGCTTTTGGCCTAACAAAAGGAAATTCCAGTCTAAATGTTTATCGTAAGGCATTTGATCAAACAGGTGGTGTGCATAAATATTATATAATAGTCTACTTTCTTACCTGACCAATGCCATATTTCTTATCTAGATGGGAAAGTATAGCAGCATCATTGGTCATCTTGTTAACAGCAAAGTACTCAACATTGTGGGTAATGTTATACTGTGAGACTTTAATCTGAAAAAGCAAACCTTTTTCCGATAAAATCATCAAACTCAGCTGGGAATTCTTCAAAATCAGTAGACTGTACGGCATGAATATTACATGTTGCATGCAAGTTAGATACAACTTGAGGTAAAAAAAGGAAAAAAAAAAGGTCACATATAATCAAACCTTTTCTTGTTTTACAACCAGATCCTCAGCAGATTGCTTTACAAAATTGAATGCCTCTCTATTGAAAAGGGTGAGGGAAACACTACCAGTGGAGTCTTGAACAATTATGGGTATTTTGAACCTTAACACAATGTAAAATAGAATTAGCATATTCTTAATAGTAAGGGTAAAAAAACAAACAAAAAATGTAATGCACTTAATATCAATGCAAACAACACCTGTAAATTGGATTTATGTCTTCAGCAATGCACTTTTCATTAGTACATTTAAACACCTTATCTGCGACATCACATGATCCATCTGGTCTCTCAACAGTAATAAACTGTTTTTCCACTTTGCACTTGCAAACATTGCAACTCTCATAGTACCAAAGCTTTTTATTACAAATACCCTTAATGGTAGCAACAATGACAACATATTTCTCCTAAAAACTAGAAAAACAAATATAAACTTTTAAGAACACAACTAAAAAAAAATACTTTATCCAGTATAATGAATATTTATTAAATATTAAATATAAAGTATTAAATAAATATACCTCATTTATTAAAGATACATAAGCAATGGGACTAAAGTCAGTGTCATGAAGAAATACATCTTCAATAGATGTCATCATGACGGAACCTGATTGTTCACCGCTTGAGGAAGTTGCACTTGAAAAATTGTCCAGATAACTGATTAGATGTCAAAGTGTTACTTTTTATAGCTTAAAAGGTCTATAAACCTAAATTAAAGAACATCCATAGAAGATCAGAAAACTTTACATTGTACCTTTTCTTAAAGGATTCAATATCCGCAATGTCACTGTTAATGAACAGCTTAGTTGCATGATATGCATTAGACACAGTCCGCTTTTCTGAAAAAAATATTTATACAAAGTTTAAAAAACATAATGGGAAATATTCAAAGCACCATACTCAATAATTAAATGAGTAACTCATATAAAACTATAGAATATTCATCTGTTACCTTGATAAAGCTTCAAAGCTCCAAATTGAATAACTAAAACAACATCTTTCTCCCTATCTTCACGTGACATGTATGCATTCATCTCCAGAGCAAAATCGTCCCACAACGTAACAGGCACCACATCATCACTGAAATGTATTAAAAATTATTAATGTATTATAAAAAACTGTACCTCAAATATTAAAGTTGAGGGCTAGAAAACTTACTATAAATTTTTCAGCTTCAAATTGATCCTTTTGCCAGGTCCCAATTTTGTGACGGTGTCCTCTATTGGGTAGCATATCATAACATATCCAATAATATCTTAAAACAAATAAAAAGTAAATGTTAGTTTTAAATATATGAATAAGATAAAAGTGGGAAATTATAATTAGTAAAAAAATACCTATTACCGCACCCACAGTGTAACATTCGCAAATTTCTAATAAATTTGGAATAACATTTAGGGAAAAAATTGTAATACCCGAATTTTAATTTGGTAAAATAGTTAAATTGTTTTAAGTGTCAAAACTAATAACTAATTTTGCTACATTGAAAATTGAATGCATAACTAAAACGTAATGCTCAAACCAATAAAAAAAAGAACTAAATAGAAAGTTGTTAAGTTTTGATGTTAAATGAATTTTTTTTATAAACTCAACGGTTTATGAAACAAACAAAGTCAACATGCCAACCTTATGTATTATTTTCCTACACTACTCAAATCGGGTTCAACATGTTTCAACAAGTTTTTATTAGTAATAATTATGAGCATTTATATATTGAAACAACATTTTTTTTATTGATACTTATGTTTGTTTGAAATTGTTTTTATGTCACCATAAATTCCATTTATTAACCTTGATCATTTGAAATATATATATAGACACACATGGGGGCATTATATTGGAAAAAAATAATCATTTGTTCACTATATTCCTGTCGCGGATTTCACCAATTTCTATTTGCATCTATAATTCTTCTTTGAGTTCCCAAATTTCTGAACAAGATTAGTAGTTATCCTACGCGTTTAAGGTCCAAGCATAATTCATTAGTTCTTGTTTTCTGACGAATTTGGAAGCTTAATCTTGGGTTCTATTTCGGTTTTATTTCTACAAATTGGATTAGCTACGTTGTGAGTTTTTCCGATTATTTTTGCATGATACATTATTCATATTTATAGATCAATAGCCCTCTATTTAGTTTGTTAATTATAGTGTCTAAGGGTTTCAATTGGATAATCTATGGTTTAGGGTGTTCTAGATTATTTGGGGATTTTGATTTAAAAGTTTACAGAAATTTATAAATTCATAACTCACTCATTTCTTATACAAAAATTATGAAACTTGGTAGACTTGCTCCTATAACTGATTAGAAGTTTTAGAAATTATTTCGGAATTTATTGAGGCTGTTTAGTATTTTTAATTATTTTTATGATGCTTTAATCATGTTTAATTCATATAAAATCGTATTAAATGTATTTTAACACAAAAATTGGTAGAAACATATTTCATTATGTTAGAATAATTTTCATGTCATTTTTCCTCTATTTTGATACGGTTATATGTGTAATCTCATTTTATTTGTTAAATTAGTTTTAAAACAAATAATATTCATGTTAAATAGGTTTTTGTCACAAAAACTCTATAAAATTTATTGTGAGCCTTTTTAATTAAGTAGATTGAGTTTTCATAGAAACTTTTACCTTTACAAGTGTTTTGTGTTTTATTTTGATTTTATGTGGTTTTAATGATATTTAAATCATATAAAATTGAAATTTAATTATTTTAATATGAAAATTTGTCATAAATTATTTCTAATCATTAAGAACTGAAATAAAAATTATTGGCTCAGAAAACATTTATTTGTATTGATTTTTCCTATTTTTAATCATTTAAACATGATTTAATACCATTAAATCAGTTTTAAATATAAATAAGTTTATAAAAATTATGGGAAAATTATTTTCATTACTTTACATCAGAAAGTATCCATTTTCTATGAAAATAGTATTTTTGGATTGTGTCTTGTATTATTAGTCTTATTATGTTTAATTAGACATAATAAAACATTTATTTATTTGTACAATTTAAACATCTATTTTATAAATATTTTTTTTTATAAAATAGAAATACTCTTATGGTTGAATGTCTTTATTAGCATTTGTTGGATCGATGTGTAACTCCTAGCCAATTATTTCAATATTTATTACTGTTTACAATAATTAATTTAAGTAATTAACTATATTATTTTGTCTTAATTAGTCAAAACATATGTTTACCTAAATATTCAATTGGGAATAATTATATTACCTAAACAGCATTTACAAACTTTTATATATTATTTTTGACGTACAACTTTTACATTAACGCGATTTATCATAAAAACTTTAATTCCCCAAATCGACTTAGCAAGCCCTAATGCCTTAGACCCTAGATACTTTAGACTCTTAGACATTTCCTTATTAGTATTCTTATACATTATAGGTTGAATTCCTCGGAATTCCCATTACTTAGCTCACGATCGCTTAAGTTGGATTTTGATCACTTTCGCAAACTGTGAGTATATCTTTCCCCTTTTTACTGTTTTACTATTCTGGGGTGACTCATGTACTTACTATCAAGTTTCAATTTCTTATACTTAATGCAATTCTCATGTGTGTTTGCTTTATGTTAATTGGTGTGTCTATGACTTGTCAAAATCATTAACCGCTGGGCGGCCTAGCTTTTCAATGAATAGTACTATGGTATACCCCCTTGAGACTCTGTTGAGAGAATCTTGGTCATTGTCTTGTTAATTCATTATTCAGTTGGTTAGTCATGTGTTAGTCATTATTCTTAGGTTTGGTTTTGAACGGATATTACTTATTACATAATTGCAAATGGTACCGCACATGAATTGCTAAACATTTTTCCTACTATATATATATTCAAACAGGGTATGCTCACCAATACATTTTTGTATTGACATATACTATTTTCGTACATGTTTCAGGTTGTTTTGAGATGCATCCTTTAAGCTTTCGGATTTATATTTAGATTTTGATTCATTGTATTTCAATTTAGTTGGCACTTAGAATCGTTGTATTTCATTTGAATGTAATAAATTATTTAATCAATGTATTCAAATTTACACTTTAGTCCATGAGCTATTGAACAATCGTCACTACGTGACACCTCGATGTTTCCGCCATCGGTTGGGGTGTTACACACAGCAATGTTATCCTCCACATTATCGGATTTTCCTAAAACGGATTTGAAATCCGAAAAAGTAAATCCATGTACTGGACCTGCCCAAACGTTACATTTCCTCACAGATGTGCTGAAGTAGAACGTAACCTTGTGTTGATTGGTCACCAGTTTGAAGTTAGCTCTGTTCTCAGCAAGAGACGGCCTTTTGATGAATAGGCATTCATCTTGGATGAGATACTTCTCAAATCTCAAAAAGAATTTATGAAGACAGGTTGCTGATATCTTGGTACCCTGTATATAAAAAAATGTAAATGACAATAGCATCAATAAAATTTTAAAAACAATGTTATTACTTTATTATGTAAATTATACCTCTTCGTCCATCAAGATCATCTCTATGGAGTAGCATTTGGTTTGGTCTTCATTCATCATTCTCTTCCAAACCTTAACAATCTTCACCTTGATTGTACAGTCAGTGGAATTGATGTCCAATGCATTCAACATGGTGATATTTCCGTTTTCCATTAATCTGTATTTAAAGAATAAGGAAAAAAAGAATATGAAGCGACTCTTTAAAAAGAGTTACTGTGTAATTAAATGTATAACAAAAGAAAGCTTGAATGTTGTAATACCTTGGATTTGCAGAAACAACAAAGCAGAATTATGTGAAAATGAAATGGGGTTACTCAGGTGTATATATAGGGGCTTTGATCCCTAAAGTTTAGTTATTTAGTTTAATTCAAAATTTAAATTTTAAGTTTAAAGATAAAATTTTCAAACTATGATTATCAGATTAGATATCCAATATATAAATTTCGAATATATAAAAACTAATAAAAAAATAGGAATGTTGTTAATGATTTTAAAAGTTGATATTATCAAAATGTTCAGGTTAAAAAAAAATTGTTGTTTAAATTGATGAAATGTTAGTAGCTGTGTTTATTTTGGGTAAATACTAATTTCAGAACTGATAAATTTAATAAAATCATATACTAAATTCAATTAAATTCAATATACGCATAAATGAAATAGGTATTAAGGAGACTAAAGTTACTTATTTTATTATTTTTTTTGAAATATGGACCATACCTCATTGGTTTAACCATTGTTAGCTTCATCTCTTACCGCCTAGCTCATTGCTAGTAGCAAAGTATAACCAAGTTGACCCATTTAGATAGAGCTCCAAAGAGACAAATATTTGTTACTCCATAATAAAGGAAATGGCGTCGTTGAAGATGTGACATGCATAGCTGTGAATGTAAAAAGCGAGCAATTCAAGAAACAAAATGAAAATACATAAATGGAAACAGTAAATATGATAGGCGTCGTACCTGTGCAAAGATCATCAGGTGACTGAGTTGAAGTGGACCTAAATGAGGGTCAGGAAAAATCATTGTCTTCTATTACACAAAGCACAGTCTGGGGAAAAAGTAAACTAAAATTAGATAAACATGCGAATACCAAGAGCTCCATTCATATCTCCAGTTGTCGCAGCTGCTTTATGCATATTATAAAGCTGAACATGCAAATTTCCCTAGTAACTGGCTTGAATTGTAACCATTCGATATTCGAAAAATAAGATGTTTCCATTCATGAAGCTTTTATAAATGATTGGAAATGAATATCACAAGACTTTGGTTATATCCAACAGTTGTTGAACTGTCGATATATATTTTTATTCAATAACAAATGTTGAACATAGATCTCATAGATTTCATATACATCAAATAAAGAAACCATTTTCATAGAATATAATACATGATTAGCAAAGTAACACACACAAAAATTAAAAAAAAACGTACCATGTGGGTGAGTCAAATGAGTAAATACCTAAAAATGGTCTAAGGGAAAATTATAAGAAATGGCACAACTAAAAACCCAGAATATGGAGGAAACCTTCCTACTCACAAAGACAAATTTCTTCATCTTGAGCCCCACTTTGACTTCGAATTTTTCTTTACTAACTATTATGCTTTTAATTTATTCATTTTTTAATTGTAAAACACCATCGTGAATGTCATTAGTTAATGCATCTATTGATGAGCAGAATTCAATGATAACTCATTTCATATTCAAATATCAAAATTTGATATTATATTTCAAGAGGAATGATAACATAAGAAACGATTCATCAGCAAAGATCGAGAAGAAAGGAATAAGATTGAACAATTAACATATTAAACATTGATTAAATCGAAAAATTAGAGGAATATCAGATTGCAACAGGAGAGATCGAGAAGAAACATACATGTTTGTTAGTTCTTGCGATTGACTTTCGATTCGAACACAAATAGGCGCAAACCTAATAGATGAAGAAAGCAATTGCGGAGAGAACATTCAGATTTACTTGAAAAGAACGAATTTGATCTGATTTATTTGCATTGAGATTGTGAAAGAGAAGATTTGGTAGTTAGGGTTTGGGAGGAAAATAGGGAAAGTAGTGTGTCTATAGACCGATTTTATTGGACCAAATTTCTAGGAGTATCCATTACCCATTAAAGGATCTATAACCCAAATTCATGACCCAACCATTTGAGCGGGAAAAAAAAGAAGGGAGGCCCTCACAACATGACAAGTGTCCCTAAACTACTTTTATTTATATATATTAGTAGATTAATAGATTTTAGTAGAAACTTCTATAGTTATTATGCAAGTCACAGAAATCGATAAATGTCATTTTTGTTGGCTTAAAAATTGCAGATAATCACAAGGAGCATTTTGAACAGAGTAAGCGTAACCCTCTTAGACCCGAGCAGCCCCGCACATGGTAAATTTGCAGCTTTTAACTCTCATGTTTCAATATAATATTGACTGAGTTACCCCTGCAGGAAGTCTGTCCATGTGAGGACTTGACTAATAATGACATTGGATTGATAATGGGTGAAAAAGGACGAGTTACCAGAATACTGAATATAAGGATTTTCCTAAAGCTATAATTAACTTGACTATTAATGAACATCGGATTGGTAATTGGTCATAAATACCAATTAACTTGTAAAACCAGTATTATTCAAATTTAAGGCATAAAAAAAACTTTCACTTGTTCATTTTTCTCATACCTATGTAGGTATATAAGCTGGCAAGCTTGTATTACATGTCATCATCTGCAAATTTAGCTACAACATTGCATTAGTTTTTATTTCCATGTGTGCTTGGTAAATTATTCATTATTAGTTGTTACAAACTTGTTATGTATGTTCCTTGATTCTACTATCATCATTGCATGAGCAATTTCATATAGGAATCATTATAAGAATTCTTAAATTAGTTTTATCATGTGAGGCTACTAAACAGTGCAGTGTATAGACAGGGAGTTAATTCCAGCATGAGCAGTATGTTGTTAGTGTTTTTTTTTTACTTCTTGTGTCTTAAAATTGAGATGTTTGTTGGTCTTTGGTTGATGAAAACCTAAGAAATTAAATATAATAACTGGTAAAACTTAAAATCATCTCAACAACAAGAAATTAAATATAATTGTAAAAAGAAAAAATAGTACACTAGATCATATCAACAACATTTAGTTATTGTAAAAAGCCTAGATATGATTTTGTTTTTTTTAACAATGCTTTCTATTTTTTTTTCCGAATGCTGGAACAGCCAACAATGGATTTCTTCTGCTCTTGACTATACTAAATTTATTGATATGCCATTCTTTGTTTGCTATAGGATACTGATTGCAGTGCAGTTAAAGAAAGCTTAATTGTTGATGGCAACATGTTTTTTTGTTGACTTTGAATATCAAACTTCTATTTAATGACTGCTAATTATATATACACATAGTGCATATTTTACTTTTTGATGCAAAACTCAATAGCTTTTAGCATTAATATGATTCATGGATGAAAAGGTTTGATAGCTAATCAAATGTTTAAAACACGTATTCACCAAATGTGTACTTCGTGATGCAATGAACGTTAGCGTCCATAATTGTAACCTTGAATCTAATCACCTTTATTGTCATATCTTAGCCATCTATATATGTTGTCAGATCAGCTTGATAAATCATGTTTGACAAGCATCATGACAAGTCAACTTGTTAGAATGATAAATATAACTTTATTTTACGTTTAATAAGTATATTATGAACTTAAGATTCTGCTGTTTGTATGTAAACATTAATATGTATGTTGTTTAATATGTAAACATTAGTATTAAGTACATTAGATAAGATATGAACCACGGACACAAGCTGCTACAACATGGATTCAGGGACTGATCAGGAAGGCCGTGGACTTGTCAGAAACCAAATGGGTCAGCAAACAAGTGTAGGAACAGCAGCAAACAAAAGAGAAAAGGCGGGACACATTGTGAAAGTACCAAATTACCCTTGACAGTTAAATATGGTTGAATAATTTGGCGGCAAACTGAACCGTTGAGAGTTACAACAAAACAGAACCAAACATGTCTTTTCGACATATAACTGTCCTTAAACAAACCGGTTCAAAACATATAAGTAGGATCAATGTGTTTCATTTATTCTTATCAAGATTGTTCATATTACAATCCAAAACTTCCTTGTAAATTCTTTGTAATCTTTCTGCTTTTTATAAACTTCCTGATCGTAACTATTAGCGGACATCACTCCTCAATCAAACCAAGTCAATATCATTTAGTCAAAAGTCAATCAATTGTATTTAATATGCTCAATCATCTCCTTGAGAGATTGTTTCCTTAGTTTGTATATTCTTTGTGTATAAATACCCCATTGTATGATCAATGTAAGACACACAAATTCATAACAATAACATGGTATCAGAGCTAGTTCTGATACATTGAACAATAGCTCTGCTGCTCTGTTTCACCGCCTAACCATCCTCTTTTCAGGTTGCGAAGCACAAACATTTACCTTTTAATTTATCTACTTCTTCTACTGTTTGCCCATTTGATATTGTGCATTGCGATTTATGGACATCTCCTGTCCCTAGCAAACAGGGGTATAAATATTATTTGGTGATAATTGACGATTTCACTCAATTTTCCTGGGTGTTCCCATTGAAATTTAAATCTGAAACTTACACCAAATTTACACAATTTTATAAATATATATCCACCCAATTTCACCACAACATTAAATCTTTTCAATGTGACATGGGTGGCGAATTTGACAATGCACAGTTTAAACAATTTGCCGCCACCCACGGGTTGCAATTCCATTTCTCTTGTCCCCACACATCTCAACAAAATGGGAAAGCTGAACGCATGACTCGTCGTCTTAACGAAATCATGCTTTCTCTTCTCACCCATGCTTCTCTCCCACCAAACCTATGGGTTGAAGCTCTTCACACATCTGTCTACCTTCACAACATTCTACCATCCAAAACAATTGGTTTTCGCACCCCTACCGCTGCCTTATACCTCAAAAATCCAGACTACACCCACCTCCGTGTCTTCGGATGCGCATGCTTTCCCAACCAATCCGACACCCGCCCACATAAGCTTGCCCCGAGGTCTGCACCTTGTGTATTCCTTGGCTATCCTGCCGACCATCGTGGCTATCGATGCCTTGATCGTACCACAGGGAAAATAATTTTGTCCCGCCATGTCACCTTTAATGAACTTGAATTCCCGTTTTCAAAATCATAGCAACCTACACCTGACTCATACACATTTCTTGAGACCGACCCATCCCCACTCATCTACACACAACCGTCACCCTCAACCACCATCCCCACAACCACTACTGTCTCATCCCCCACTCCTCCCACTCCACCACTAAACACTGCTACTACACACCCCCTCTCCATCTTCCCCTCAACCCGCCCCAGCCACCCAACAACCGATCACTTATTCTCGACGAAACACTCGTCCACCCAACCCGTCCACGGTTTCTGACCCTCTTGTCCCACCTGCACCTCAGCCCCGTCACCATATGACAACCCGCTCTCGTGACGGCACTTCAAAACCAAAGGTACCCTTCAATTTAAACACAGAAACCGTTTCCCCTATCCCAAAATCTCATCTAGATGCCCAATCTGATCCAAACTGGTATGATGCTATGAAAACTGAATACAATGCTTTAATAAATAACCACACATGGGAACTCGTTTCTAGACCACCCGAGGCACATATTATACGATGCATGTGGTTATTTCGCCACAAGTTCCATGCTAATGGGACTCTTGAACGCTACAAAACTCGATTAGTAGTCAATGGCAAGTCACAGCAAGTCGGCGTAGATTGTGATGAAACATTTAGCCCTGTGGTTAAACCCACAACCATTCGTACAGTACTCAGCCTCGCATTGTCTAAATCATGGCCGATTCATCAATTAGATGTTAAAAATGCATTTTTACACGGCGACCTTAACGAGACTGTTTATATGTTTCAACCACCGGGTTTTGTGGATAGTCGAAATCCCAAGTTTGTTTGTAGGTTAAAACGGTCCTTATATGGACTTAAACAAGCACCTCGCGCTTGGTACCAGCGGTTTGCGTCCTACATCATACGGTGTGGATTCAAAACTTCCACTTCGGACAGTTCTTTATTTGTCTACAGGTGTGGTACTGACATGGCTTATCTTCTGTTATATGTTGATGACATCATACTCACTGCCTCCAATGATCAATTACTCCAGCATTTTATTACAGCTATGTCCAGGGAGTTTGCTATGACTGACCTTGGCAAGTTACATCAATTTTTGGGGATCGAAGTCAAACATACATCAGGTGGCCTTTTCTTGTCTCAACAGGCGTACATTCAAGACATCCTGGCTCGTGCCAAATGGAGAACTGTAAACCCTATCATACTCCTGCAGACACACTGTCCAAATTCAGCGCCAATACATGTGACCTCCTTCCTGATGGTACTCTGTATCGCAGCCTTGCAGGGGCACTACAGTATTTAACCTTTACAAGACCGGACATTTCATATGCAGTTCAGCAAGTTTGTTTATTTATGCACGCTCCTCGTGTCCCTCATTTCAACTATCTCAAGCGGATTTTACGATATCTTCGGGGCACTACAGACCATGGCTTACACCTAACCCCCTCCAATTCGGCCCAACTCACGGCTTATTCAGATGCTGACGGGGGGGGGGGTGTCCAGACTCGCGCTGCTCCACATCTGGTTATTGTATTTTCCTCGGCAACAATTTAATCTCCTGGTCATCCAAGCGACAACCAACCATTTCAAGATCTAGTGCTGAAGCTGTGTATCGGGGAGTTGCCAATACCGCTGCTGAACTTTCTTGGATACGCAATTTGTTACGAGAGTTACATGTTCCGGTTACACAAGCATCCATCATCTACTGTGATAACATTTCAGCCATGTATCTCTCACAAAATCCGGTCCAGCATCAAAGAACTAAACACGTGGAGATTGATATTCACTTCGTTCGAGAGAAAGTTAAACTCGGAGCAGTTTGAGTTCTCCATGTTCCAACCGAGTTTCAATATGCTGACATCTTCACTAAAGGCTTACCACGCATACTGTTTGATCGATTCAAAACCAGTCTTTGCATCCGGCCGGCTACTGCTTCGACTGCGGGGGCGTATTAGCGGACATCACTCCTCAATCAAACCAAGTCAATATCATTTAGTCAAAAGTCAATCAATTGTATTTAATATGCTCAATCATCTCCTTGAGAGATTGTTTCCTTAGTTTGTATATTCTTTGTGTATAAATACCCCATTGTATGATCAATGTAAGAGACACAAATTCATAACAATAACAATAACATTATCATCAATACATATATATTTTCTGTCTTAAATTCGTGTGTTCAATTATCCGAATTGTTCTTGTGTTTTGATTAATATAATAATCCGCTGCAAAATTCTGTTCTGAGGGCCAACAAACTGGTATCAGAGCGGGTTATTCAATTATCAGTTTTTCGAAACAATTCTGTTTTAGTTTAAATTCTTCTGCAGTCAGTCAAACATCGAAAATCTGTTCTGAACTTCTGTTCATATCTTCCTGCGTCAGTTTTTTTTATAAAAAAAACAGAAATTCAATTATTTCAAATCAGTTTGTACACCATGTCTGAAAGATCCATCAATTCGTGTTATAATCCAGAAAACTATCACTTAAACACACATAGAAATCGCAAAGAAAGAAGGGCAGAAATGCGAAGAAGAGGAGTGGAAACAAGATCATGTTTTTATTGCCACACACCGGGTCATCTCATAAGTTCTTGCCACATAAGGGAGAAGGATGAAAGTGCACAATTAATCAAAGATGCCATAGACACCGGCATAAGTTATTATCCACAAGAAAGGTTGCACAATGAAGAAGAATACATCCTCAAAGGATCCGGATTTGGTACTTGGAAAGATGTTTGGTATGTAAGTCCCAAAATTCAGAATCATATAAGTGGGGACCTTGATTACTTTCTTAAACTAAAGAAATCTTTTGGTGTAGAAAGTAGATTAAACAATGATTTTGTTTTTATAAGGGGTGTTGGAATGGTTAGTGTTGAATCCGAAAATAATACACTAATCATACCAAATGTGTTTTATTCAAATGACTTGGATGACAACATTCTAAGTCTACCCCAATTAAAACATCAAGGTTTCATAGTCAAGATTGATGGGAATACATGTAGTGTCTACAATATGTTTAAGAATGAAAGTATGCAATTCAAAATGATGAAAGAAAATAAAGATGATAAGGAATCTATGTTGAGGGAATTAGGAGATGATCATGAACATGAAAAAAAGAAAGAATGAGTATTTGAATGAATACTTTGAAGAATTATCCCTCGATTCGGAACAAAACATAAAGAAAATGGAAGAATCGGTTCATGATCTTAAAATAGATTCCATGGTGTCACACTCTCAAATTTCCACATGCGGGGTTTTGCCGCGAGGCGCGTGACACACCAGGATCCAAGTCAACGGTCACAATAAACGACATCTATATGATAAGAAAACAACGTAAACTACCATTGAGTTTCAAAATCCGTTCTAACACAGCGGAAGCAAAATGTATTATTACAACTTAAAAGTAAAACTCAAAGTCTGAAATGTTTAACAAAACATGCATATGATCCCTAGACGCCGTGAGACTCCGTGCGCCTATACTCAATGCTGCTACCTTAGCGACCTGAGAAAACATGCCAAAAAGACGTCAACATATAATGCTGGTGAGTTCACAGGTTTTAAGTTCGTAAACGTTTTCATGTGTAAAGCAATTCCTCATAAAATGCCAAGTGTGCAAAAGTTCCAAGTAAATAACAAACGTTCCCTTACTACTACGACTATGTTGCTAAAACCATTACTGACAAACGTTGCTCAAGTTGCTGCCCATGTGTCAAGTGTCAAGTGTCAAGTAGAGACAATATGCACCCGCCCGGCTCCCAGCCGTTAGGTGGGGTTCGTCACACCCGATAGATCTATCCACATTTCCCCCGTTGTGCCCCGCACATTCATGGTTTCAATAGGGACTTAGGTTTCGTCGTATAGTAAATAAGTGCCAAGCGTCAAGTGTCAAATGCCAAACATCAATGTTTAAAAGTGTCAAGTGCCAATGTTTAAATATGCCAAGTGCCAAACGTGTCACGTTTCTCAAAAGAGTCACATTCCCAAAAGGCGTCATGTTTCTAAAAGCGTTGCGTTTCAAAAGTGTTGTGTTTCAAAAGCGTCGTGTCTCAAAAGCGTTGCGTTTCAAAAGCGAAAAGTGGTAAGTTTCATAAGAGTTGCGTTTTCGAATCATAAACGTTGCATTGCTAAAACGTGTGGCATGCTTCTCCCCCGAGAGAAAAGAGTATAAAAGAGGGGCCGTGAAACTCACCTTAGAGTGCGTCTTCTGATAACTAGAATTCCAACACGTGTATGATAATCCCAACTAATGACAACCTATCAATGAGTTTAAATAAGTGTGATGACTATTAACCCGAAGGCTAACTAGTCCCCGATTGTCCAGATCTTGACTACGTGTGTTAAAAAGTGTGTTTAAACGTTAACCGGACATCCCAGACCGACCCGACATCCCGTTGGTGACCCATTACATCAATTAGTCATGCACATAAGTTTAACACATAAGTTTCAAGCATAAAACACTTAGTTTGCATCAAAAATCTCATTCCGGACATCAGATGGTCGAATGTGGTTTTTCCCATTTCCACGTTCGCCCGTTTGAGCCACGTTCGCCCGTTTTTCCCACGTTTTGTTCCACGTTCGCCCGTTTGAGCCACGTTCGCCCGTTTTTCCCACGTTCGCCCGTTTTTCCCACGTTCGCCTGTTTTTCCCACGTTCGCCCGTTTTTCCACGTTCGCCCGTTTTTCCACGTTCGCCCATATTTTATTCCACGTTCGCCCATTCGAACCAATTTTATTCCACGTTCGCCCGTTTTCATCAGCATTTTATAAAACGCACCAAAACGCATCTAAACGGTCCGAAAACATCACGAAACATTACCAATCACAGCAGTCAACTATCATTAACATATTCCTACATAACCTTACCAATTTTATCCCGAAATCCGTCCGTTTTACAAGTTACCCGAAATAGCAAATTATGGAGATGTCACATCAAACGCATGCAATCTTTACCCAATTAGGAATCTTTATGAAATCAATCAATAATCAACTTAATATACTCAGATTATCATGAACAATAAACCCCCCAATCATATCCTTATCACTATTATCATGAACAAGCCCTAGATCTAACCCAAAATCCCCAAAATGAACATAACATCATCAATAATCAAGTGTAACCTATCTCAATCTTAAATCATAATCAATAACAGTCCTAGATCATTGTCATAACATCTATACAGCAATCAATCATCAAACAATGCATAACGTCACATAAAACACCATTAACACATGTTATTTTGTATGAAAACTCATTGTTTATGAATAGGTTTTGTTTAGAAAGATATTAGGAATGTTTTTATTCATGAAAACATGTTTGAATCAGATCTGGACTCTTGGGGTTTAATGAAAACGAATTGAAATGCTTTAAAAATGATTTAGAATGAAGAACACACCTTAGATCTTTGTGTAGAAGATGTTTGTAGGTTAGTTATAGAAAACAAGGGCAAAGACTCCTTCCCCAATGTTTAAAGTTGCTAGAGAGTGTTTTGAGGCGTTTAGGGTTTGTGAAATGGTGAAAAAATGACAAAGTGTGGTATTTATACTATGTCCACATTCGCCCCTTTTACCTGGGCGAATGTACCCTCCTTCGACCCTTTCACAGGGTCGAACGTACCCTGACTTGGTCGAATGAAATTCTTTAAATTCCATATCCCAGGTTCGCCCCTTTTGCAAGGGTCGAACGAGGAGTATTGTCCAGGTTCGCCCATTCGATTGGTCGAACCAGGACTCAAGTTTTTCTAGTTTTCCAATTTGTTGTGTTTAACGCATTTTAACGCACCCTAACATACGAGCATGCAACCTTAGTCTATGTTTAACATATTTAAGCATGGATGATTATCTATACATCATTTAAACACATCTAAGCATATAATCCACCATACAACAATTAGTCTACACATACACTTAATTAGTTTATGTAATTCACCAACAACGGGACTCGTATCGTGTGTGTGTGTGTGACTAACCCAATGATCTCCCGAATCATTGGACCCTGGACTGGACAATACGGACTGTGTTCCGACTCTACTGACCCCGTCAAGTATGTTTAATAAACATTTTTCGCTAAGGTAGACTTATGTGTTTATAAAATGTTGACCCAAAGATGCCGGGTGTCACATCATCCCCCTGTTGAAAGAATTTTCGTCCCGAAAATTTCCCGAAGTCAAAGAGAACAAAGCGATAAATAGAAAAATTTTCCCAGTCGTCACATCATCCCCCTGTTGAAAGGAATCTCGCCCCGGGATTCACTCTTCGACAGTAATGAGTGTCGACCTAACCCAAGTAACGTCTCCCAGAACGCAAACGAAGTGATAACCACGAACGAAAGATGATATCAACAGATACTCTATGCCAGGGAACTGCCCTCCCCAAAGTGAATACAAAACAATGAATCCTCCTGATCGAAGGCCTACTAGAGACTACTGTGATCGGTATAAATGACACACCGGTACCGTCCAAGTAGCATCTCTAGAGGACCCACATCAGACCCATGAATGCAAAACGATGACCAAATACCAAACTGAATGCACACAATGAATACGAATCGCCAAACAATGTGAATGAGAATGAATACGAGCATAACGAAAATCAAGAAAAGAATACTCACCAGTAACAGTATCAGGATCCTCCTGGTTCTCCCTAGCGCCAATGATATAAACATGACCACGAGTAGTTCGACCGCCGCCTTCGTTCCCAGCACCACCTGCAGTCCCTTGGTTCAGCTTAGGACAATCCCGCTTGAAGTGCCCAGTCTCCCCACAGTTAAAACACCCATGGTTTCCCCGAGGAGTAGGAGCGGGGACAACCGCTTGAGTCTGTTTCGGCTGCAGATTGACCCTACAATCCTTAGCCAAGTGACCGAATCGCTGACAACGATTACAGCGAAATGCATCACAACCCCCAACATGGTGATACCCACATGTGTTACACTTCGGACTCTTACCAACATAACCCCCAGTCTTCTGCTTAGATGACGCTCCCACAACGTCCTGCCTCTTAACCTGCTGTTGAGACGACCCAACGTTCTTCCCAACACTCTCCCACTTCCTCTTGTTGTCCGCAGGGGCCTTCACAGCAGCACCCCTCGGAGGTAGAACGCCCTCAGCAACCTTCATGTTGGTCAGCTTGTGAGCTGCCCGAACAGTGGCCAACATAGTAGTGTGATCAGCAGCGGCAACAAGTCCAGCAATCTCCGGCACTAACCCAGCAACGTAGTGCTCAATCCTCCGGTACTCCGGTGTAGCCAAACCGGGGCACATTACAGCCAACTCGTTGTGCCTAGCAGTAAACTCCTCGATCTCCAACCCAACCATCTTCAGATTCCAGAACTCATGCTCCAACTTCATAATCTCGTCCCTCGGGCAATACTCTGCTCGCAACATCTGAACGAACTCGGACCACGGCATAGCATTGGCCTCACCCAGGCCAAGGTTCGCAGTGGTGGAGTTCCACCAGGTCAAAGTGTGTCCCTCTAGAGTAGCAGAAGCATACTTGACACGATCAGCGTCAGGACAGTTACACATAGCAAACACCGACTCGATCTTCTCTAACCACCGGAGCAGACCCACTGCCCCTTCAGTCCCATTGAAGAAATGGGGCTTACAGTCCATGAACTTCTTGTAGGTGCACCCAGACTGCACCTGATTAGTATTTCCCAGGGTCTGCTGAGCAGCCTGGAAAGCAGCCAACGCAACATTCAACTGCTGCAACATGTTCTCCAACTCCGCCTGAGTCATGGTGATGTTCCCACCACCTCGTCCACCGCCATTGCGACCCCCGCCGCCACCACGGCGTCCACCAGCACGTCCACCAGCGCGACCAGACATGTTCTGCCAAACATGAGACGAGATACTCAAAACCACTAACAGATCAAGCTACAAGTGACCAAACAAATTCAGAACGTGGTTCCAGCATGACCATTAGTCCGAACACGAAGTCCACCAAGATTTTCATGCATTTCGATTCATGATTTCGTGTGCACCCGAAATAACAAATCGCTCTACATGGTCCTCTAGGCGTGCTCCTAGCTAGAACTTCAAATCACCCGATACACACATTCCTAAAAGAAACTGTTATCGCACGAAGATCCCAAAGTGAACAGTCACTCAGGAGTGTACTATGACAAGTACTAGTGCATGATAGTGTGTGTGCAGGCAAGTATGTACATTAGAGCATAGAGGGGAGATATCCAAATCCCGGAAAAATCTCAAAAGTGTGCCGAAGCCACCCCAATGTACACTACTGCCAAGTATAAGCGATAAGCCCCTTCATCTTCGAACCCGAAGAAGAAGATAGAACCAAGGTAGGAATAACAAAGGATGGATAATGTGATACTGTGTGATGAGGACACTGACACCCCGACAAGGTTAGTATGTTTACCGAATGACACGACCCGTAACTATGTGTGACCGTCTAACGTGTGTGATACTCGGCTATAGACTAAACTCTACATGCAGTCCTAGTTCACTATAACCATTGGCTCTGATACCAATCTGTCACACCCTCAAATTTCCACATGCGGGGTTTTGCCGCGAGGCGCGTGACACACCAGGATCCAAGTCAACGGTCACAATAAACGACATCTATATGATAAGAAAACAACGTAAACTACCATTGAGTTTCAAAAACCGTTCTAACACAGCGGAAGCAAAATGTATTATTACAACTTAAAAGTAAAACTCAAAGTCTGAAATGTTTAACAAAACATGCATATGATCCCTAGACGCCGTGAGACTCCGTGCGCCTATACTCAATGCTGCTACCTTAGCGACCTGAGAAAACATGCCAAAAAGACGTCAACATATAATGCTGGTGAGTTCACAGGTTTTAAGTTCGTAAACGTTTTCATGTGTAAAGCAATTCCTCATAAAATGCCAAGTGTGCAAAAGTTCCAAGTAAATAACAAACGTTCCCTTACTACTACGACTATGTTGCTAAAACCATTACTGACAAACGTTGCTCAAGTTGCTGCCCATGTGTCAAGTGTCAAGTGTCAAGTAGAGACAATATGCACCCGCCCGGCTCCCAGCCGTCAGGTGGGGTTCGTCACACCCGATAGATCTATCCACATTTCCCCCGTTGTGCCCCGCACATTCATGGTTTCAATAGGGACTTAGGTTTCGTCGTATAGTAAATAAGTGCCAAGCGTCAAGTGTCAAATGCCAAACATCAATGTTTAAAAGTGTCAAGTGCCAATGTTTAAATATGCCAAGTGCCAAACGTGTCACGTTTCTCAAAAGATTCACATTCCCAAAAGGCGTCATGTTTCTAAAAGCGTTGCGTTTCAAAAGTGTTGTGTTTCAAAAGCGTCGTGTCTCAAAAGCGTTGCGTTTCAAAAGCGTTATGTTTCCAAAAGTGGTAAGTTTCATAAGAGTTGCGTTTTCGAATCATAAACGTTGCATTGCTAAAACGTGTGGCATGCTTCTCCCCCGAGAGAAAAGAGTATAAAAGAGGGGCCGTGAAACTCACCTTAGAGTGCGTCTTCTGATAACTAGAATTCAACACGTGTATGATAATCCCAACTAATGACAACCTATCAATGAGTTTACATAAGTGTGATGACTATTAACCCGAAGGCTAACTAGTCCCCGATTGTCCAGATCTTGACTACGTGTGTTAAAAAGTGTGTTTAAACGTTAACCGGACATCCCAGACCGACCCGACATCCCGTTGGTGACCCATTACATCAATTAGTCATGCACATAAGTTTAACACATAAGTTTCAAGCATAAAACACTTAGTTTGCATCAAAAATCCATTCCGGACATCAGATGGTCGAATGTGGTTTTTCCCATTTCCACGTTCGCCCGTTTGAGCCACGTTCGCCCGTTTTTCCCACGTTTTGTTCCACGTTCGCCCGTTTGAGCCACGTTCGCCCGTTTTTCCCACGTTCGCCCGTTTTTCCACGTTCGCCCGTTTTTTCACGTTCGCCCATATTTTATTCCACGTTCGCCCATTCGAACCAATTTTATTCCACGTTCGCCCGTTTTCATCAGCATTTTATAAAACGCACCAAAACGCATATAAACGGTCCGAAAACATCACGAAACATTACCAATCACAGCAGTCAACTATCATTAACATATTCCTACATAACCTTACCAATTTTATCCCGAAATCCGTCCGTTTTACAAGTTACCCGAAATAGCAAATTATGGAGATGTCACATCAAACGCATGCAATCTTTACCCAATTAGGAAACTTTATGAAATCAATCAATAATCAACTTAATATACTCAGATTATCATGAACAATAAACCCCCCAATCATATCCTTATCACTATTATCATGAACAAGCCCTAGATCTAACCCAAAATCCCCAAAATGAACATAACATCATCAATAATCAATTGTAACCTATCTCAATCATAAATCATCATCAATAACAGTCCTAGATCATTGTCATAACATCTATACAGCAATCAATCATCAAACAATGCATAACATCACATAAAACACCATTAACACATGTTATTTTGTATGAAAACTCATTGTTTATGAATAGGTTTTGTTTAGAAAGATATTAGGAAGGTTTTTATTCATGAAAACATGTTTGAATCAGATCTGGACTCTTGGGGTTTAATGAAAACGAATTGAAATGCTTTAAAAATGATTTAGAATGAAGAACACACCTTAGATCTTTGTGTAGAAGATGTTTGTAGGTTAGTTATAGAAAACAAGGGCAAAAACTCCTTCCCCAATGTTTAAAGTTGCTAGAGAGTGTTTTGAGGCGTTTAGGGTTTGTGAAATGGTGAAAAAATGACAATGTGTGGTATTTATACTATGTCCACATTCGCCCCTTTTACCTGGGTGAATGTACCCTCCTTCAACCTTTTCACAGGGTCGAACGTACCCTGACTTGGTCGAATGAAATTCTTTAAATTCCATATCCCAGGTTCGCCCCTTTTGCAAGGGTCGAACGAGGAGTATTGTCCAGGTTCGCCCATTCGATTGGTCGAACCAGGACTCAAGTTTTTCTAGTTTTCCAATTTGTCGTGTTTAACGCATTTTAACGCACCCTAACATACGAGCATGCAACCTTAGTCTATGTTTAACATATTTAAGCATGGATGATTATCTATACATCATTTAAACACATCTAAGCATATAATCCACCATACAACAATTAGTCTACACATACACTTAATTAGTTTATGTAATTCACCAACAACGGGACTCGTATCGTGTGTGTGTGTGTGACTAACCCAATGATCTCCCGAATCATTGGACCCTGGACTGGACAATACGGACTGTGTTCCGACTCTACTGACCCCGTCAAGTATGTTTAATAAACGTTTTTCGCTAAGGTAGACTTATGTGTTTATAAAATGTTGACCCAAACATGCCGGGTGTCACACATGGAAAAATGCATTGAATTTTTAAACATAATAGATCACTTAGAATATCCATGGGCACATAGGGATTTGTTGAAAGACCATTTCCATAGAATGGTTGATTGGTTTTTGAACTTTTATCTAAAAGTTCCAAACCGTCCAATCCCACCCATGGTTGAAAAAGGCAAGAAAGTGAATCTATTTGATCTTTATATATTGGTCAAAAGAGAGGGTGGACATGAAAGAGTATCAAAGTATAATATTTGGGTGGTAATAGCAAAAGAATTGGGTTTGGATTTTGAAGACAAGGATATGTTGAGAATTCTTTATGCTAAGTATTTGGATGTCTTAGAATGGCAACACCAAGTGTACAAAACAGCCCTAGACATTGCAAATCAAGATGAAAAAGATGGTGTTGGATGTAGTGAAGTAAGAAAAACTGGTCTAATATCACAACTCATGAATCGCCTTCACCAAAGTTCAACCACAATGCATGAAGACTATGCTCTCTACATGGGAGGAGATTGGAAATCAGCAAATAAATCCATCAAGAAACGCAAGTTTGATTTCTCTCAAGTTGAAGAAGCACTAAAAGAAGCAATGGACTCCCTTCCAAGATCGTCTATGATGAAGCCTAGTTATATTTAAGGGAGGGTGTTAGAATGATAAATATAACTTTATTTTACGTTTAATAAGTATATTATGAACTTAAGATTCTGCTGTTTGTATGTAAACATTAATATGTATGTTCTTTAATATGTAAACATTAGTATTAAGTACATTAGATAAGATATGAACAACCACGGACACAAGCTGCTGCAACATGGATTCAGGGACTGATCAGGAAGGCCGTGGACTTATCAGAAACCAAATGGGTCAGCAAACAAGTGCAGGAACAGCAGCAAACAAAAGAGAAAAGGCGGGACACATTGTGAAAGTACCAAATTACCCTTGACAGTTAAATATGGTTGAATAATTTGGCGGCAAACTGAACCGTTGGGAGTTACAACAAAACAGAACCAAACATGTCTTTTCGACATATAACTGTCCTTAAACAAACCGGTTCAAAACATATAAGTAGGATCAATGTGTTTCTTTATTCTTATCAAGATTGTTCATATTACAATCCAAAACTTCCTTGTAAATTCTTTGTAATCTTTCTGCTTTTTATAAACTTCCTGTTCGTAACATTATCATCAATACATATATATTTTCTGTCTTAAATTCGTGTGTTCAATTATCCGAATTGTTCTTGTGTTTTGATTAATATAATAATCCGCTGCAAAATTCTGTTCTGAGGGCCAACACATCTATGGTTGGATCATGACCGTACTCGTTAACAAGTGTGCCCTCCTCTGGCTCAGTCTTGTAGTGTAAGTACTCTTCATTTCCATATGTTGAGTTGGCTCACCAATATAGTTTACTTGGCAATATTGTTGGCTTTTCCTACAAAGAACCAAACAGATAAGGCTAGAACATTAATATGCATTGTATGTTTCTACGGCTTAAGGTGGTAACAAAGGTCTCGAGTGCTCAATCCAAAATATGTCTTCATATAAATATTTAAATCCATAATTCGTTTTATCTAAACTTAATAAAGAACATAGGTAAATAATTAGTGCTAAAAATATAATATACTTAATATACATATTTACAGATATTAAATGCAGATTAGGTTATTGGATGCACGAAAAAAAGTTTTTGGCGATTTCAATCATTTTAGTTGATTTTTTCCTCTACTGATCATTGACTCAATAGAGATACAATATAACCCAAATTGACCCATTCATAAATGGATAAAAATTGTAACCTTTATAATATCAACAAAACATAAACTTATATACAAGGCTTAATATAACCATTAGTGTAGCGACCAATTACGTAAGGCTTTGTTTGGTGGAGGACTGTCGGTACAAAGAAACAATTTATTTTGTCTATATTAAACATATTTTATTCTCAAATTTACTTTATAATATATTGTTGGAGTTACCATTCTGATCCGTCGGAAATTCGATTTCGCACTGTATTGTTTTGGCGCGATACAAACCACTATGTATTGTGAAACGAAATAGAAAATAAAAAAAATTGGTCGTGATATATCCCGAGGAATAAAGGGATATAAGCATATGTTTTACATCAATTAAAAACTAAAAATATAAATTAAACCGTGATATGTTAAAAATATATTGAAAAATTTAGATAACGAAACTTGGTTCAAAATATATGAGATGAAATTAAAAATTAGACAAACATTAAAAACCAATAATTCAGATACGGTCCATAACCCATCATTTTCAATATAACAATGATTTGTTGTGACGTCTCATGGTTTTTATATATCTTATTCTGAAATAGATATAAAAATATTAAATGACAACCAAACATTTTATTACATCAAATAATAGTATCCAATCAAACATTGTTATTATCACAAAAAAATAAAAATATAACACAAAAAAACTAGAACCAACCAAAACTCATCTCATCTAGCTAGTACAACAAAGCTAAAGCAGCCGCCAATAACGTGACTGGTACCACGGTGGTCAATGATGATGAGCCACTTGGAGACGGTGGAGGTGGTGACATGCTACCGCTGGGGGTGGGGGTGGTGGTGGGAGCTGGAGTGGTGGAATTGGACCCAACAGTGATCATAAGCTTCTGACCAAGTTGGCAATGTGTTCCAACAGTGCATATGTAGTAGTGGTTGCCTGATGTTAAGGTGAGGGTGGTCGGGCCACTAGGGTGGCTAGAAATAGGGGAGGTTGCGATGCATGGGCCGTATGAGGTTCGTGAAACCTCTGTCACGTCGTGGAATCCGGTGGTGAAATTGAAAAAGAGGGTATCGCCGACGTTGAAAGTTTGTCGGGATGCCCAATTGATGTAAGTCATGTTTCCGTCGGTTGGCACGTTCCATCCAAAAGCGTCCCCAACGACGTGCCTGTTATTTATCAAATATTGTTAATTGTATTATGCTTTTAAAGGGGACGGTACTCTGGTAAAATTTATTAGAAAAGAATAAAAGAATACAAAACAAATGTGAATTACATAAAAAGTACCTGGTTTGTGCCACGGTGGATGGCACACATAACGATGCAATGGCGATAACAACCACAACCATAATTAACTTGGATGATGCCATTTGTGTTTTGTGTTAAAATCTCAGGTCGCCCACTTTCTCTCACTAGAAACTTTCTATTTGTGGAATTTTTCTCTCTCTAAAAAATGTTTTGAGATTGGTGAAGATGAGGTGAATTATGGGTAGGTATATATAGGAATGAAAGTTTGAATGTTTGTTGAATGAGTACGTTACGTTGACTTGTGATGATGGTTAAAAAGTCAAGAGATTGTAGTAGTTGTTGAATTTGGAGCAGATTTATTGGGCATATAGTCTTGTTTTCCCATTGCCCCATAGTCCACGTAAAAGTCTTTTCCCTTTTGTTTTTATTGGCATATGTCATATAGTTATTGTAGACCATACGTTATACACGGGGAGATAGGTGCGACGGCTGAGTAGCACATGCGAGAGAGCAGAAAACCCTGCACGTCTTTCTCACCCAACAATTTTACAGTGCACATGCATATATCCAGAGTGACGGAGCTTGAACATATAAATAGATGAGACAAAAGTTACAGGACCCTTAAGCCTTGAGTTAACATGCATCTCTGGCCCCTTATAAGCTTCGCCATTACATACATCCCCTAAAATCAAGTCTTAAAACCACTGATAGATTTTTTATTTTTACTTTTAAAGTACCACTTTAATGAGAATAAACATCTGATAAAACTAGGTAAGAGGCCTTTGATTGTAGCTCATGATAAGGTGTCACATATGGTAGCTTTATAGTTAAGCGCCAAACAAAGAAGATAAAAAGGAAATGTTATTTTTTCGTGTTTTCAATTTTGAAAGATGAAAATAAATGAGAAAATAGGAAAAAAAAATATATACGATTTTTTTTTGCATGTTATGGGGTTGAAGAATAAAAAATGTTTGTTTTTTTTTTCTTTTCTTTTCTTTTCTTTTTTTTTATGTTTTAGTTGTTTACTTTTTAAATAAATAAGATTCTATAATATGTGATGGAGGTCGGAACCTGACCGTTGTCGAAGGGTCAGCAAAAAATAAGATTAAAATAAGTTCCTTATTACCTTATTAGATAAGGTAAGTCGAGTGTCGAAGCACGATAAGTACTGTGGAAAGTGTTTGCTTAACTCGATTGATTACTAATTAACCAATTACTAGAAAAGTAAAATTCGGTAGTTTGAGAGTGATTGTGAAAACAAAATAAAAATTAAGATGTAAACACTTGGAGAAAATGTGATTCCTCCACGTTTTGGATTCAAAGTGACTCCAAGTAATTAGTTTTTATTAAGAAAATCACATAGACATGATTAAGATAATTAATTAGTTGATATAAATGAGGACTAAGTACTTTGATTGCAAAATAACGAAAGGTTATCACACGGTTATCAATTGAAGATTACCAAACCCAATCCCTATCTAATATATCCCAATTACTAGAACTCTCGGGAATTGAAAGAATCCAAACTAGGTTTTAGAAAAAAAAAAAAAAAATCAACCGTTTACAATCAAACTAATAGATCACTAAGGAAAAAGCATCGAATACTTAGAGTGTGCTAATCTCAAATACAAAGTAAAACTAAAAACAATCATCCACTTACAAGAATCCTCCACCCGGAGAAAACCACGAAAAGACTAGCCACTCATGTTCTTGATTTGATCTTCAATCTTGATGTTTGATTGCATGTTTGATGTTAGAATGATGATTGGAATGGTTCGAATGGTGAAAAGATCTTCAATAATACTCCTAGAATCGCCTCCTGAGTCGCTAAGAAAAGCTAGAATGGAATTGTGGCTAAAAACCCTATTTTTATGACTTTTAATGAGTTTCCCGTAGTCCAGCGTCGTAGCCTATGACAGTCAGCACCAGAGTCGTAGACTATGCTACTACACATTTTGATGTGATCAACCAAGGAGTTGATGTAAGCTACTCCAATCAGCAATAGATCCGTAAGCTACGCCTTTGACAGCTTTCTACCAAAACTTGTTTTCTTCATAACTTTTTCGTTATAACTCTGTTTTCTTCATGGTTTGCGACCATGTCTTCGTTTTTCGACCCTCTATCATGCCAACTTCATATATCTCCATTTACAATCCATGTATTTCTCCAAAACACGTCAAATCTTCATATTTATTCTGCAAAATATCAATTTCTCACAGTTACTCAATTCCACGCATATTAACACATAAAAACACATAAGATTTAACATTTAAACACTTAAACGCTCATTCCAAACCCATTCCATCACATCCCCACACTTTACCTTTGCTTGTCCTCAAGCAAATCTGTTCGAAACACTGTCACGGACAAAAACAAACACCCCAATCGTCCCTACCATGCATTAACTACGGTCCAAAGTCATACCTCATTCACATATTAGCATTAAATGTGTTAATTTAGTAAGTTCAAATTGATTCTCATTTAAAAACAGAAATTGCCCAACTAAAACAAACAAGCTTTCGGTTTTTATTCTCATGCAACATACCCCTCACAATGTTTCACTCCACTCGGTTTATATCTGAACTAGCATGTAAGGCGTTAGTGTTAGTCAGTCAAAAACCATACATGAAACCCTGTTAACATAAGCTTGTATGACAATCACACCTCCACTGTATCACATAGACAACCCAAATATCTAAAGGGCTTGCAGGTTTTGGGCTTAGGTAAAGGTAAGGAATCTTTGGCTAAAAAGTGGCTAAAAGAAAAAGGTGAAACAAATTGCTCGACAATCCTTATTCAACATAACTAACAAACAATCAACGCTTGGGTCACATTCGACCCATAATAAATTACTTCTATTTTTTTTTATGATGATGATAATGATGTTTTTTTCAATTCTTTTTTTTTTTTCACAACTCTTTCACTAACAACTTCAATACTTCACACCTTGGATGTCATAAACAACTCATCAAAGTTAACGGGTCAATTTGGGTGAATATGTGGGGTTAACAAATGAAAGGGTATAAGGCTCAAAGTTGGCTAATAAGGGTAATATCTTGGGTAAATAGGTCAACACATAAGCAAATAACTGGTGCAAAATAAAATAGGGATTCTAAATTGCCTTTATCATCTATGTGCATAAACGTCCACTCCACAGTCTTAGCCTGTATCAAATCACACAAGTTCTAAAACAGAGAAACAAGTGGGCTACTCTCAACAAATAAATATATATTTCTGTGTAAATCACTCTAACAACTCTAGTAGGCTCAAAATCTTACCAAAATGGGGAATGGGTTACCGATGTGTGCATGTATTTATTACCAATAGCTTGTTACTCCTAGTCAGGAAACTCTAAATATTTTCCCTAAAAATACCTACTGAAAACGGTTTATATTACTTCTCTACGACTTAGACCATGACTAAGGACCCTTACTCACAAGCAAACAACGAATTGGGAATGTACTGAATAAGCCGTTTTCATGTCCGATTAGACCGCTCAAAGGAAAAAATTTTAAAAACTTGAAAATTTTTTTTTCAAAATCTCTCCTCATCCCCACACTTAGGATACATTGTCCCCAATGTAGAGGATTTTAAGGTCAAAACATGGGATTTTACTAACTCATGCAATTACTAATTTAAAAGCGGCTAATCATTTCCCACCAATCCATCCAACACATAATAGACTCACAAATACGATTACCAAACATAACATCTAATGTTTTAACAGACCACCAAAGTTACATCACAACTAAAACACACTAAAAATAAAACAAAATAAAAAGCTAGGAATGAACACATGGACCTGATCAGTAATCAGTGAGGGCTCAGTAATAGCGCGAATGCGGGTCTCCAAAGACACCCAGCATGGTGTCCGCATTTCTCCAAATCCAGCTGCGCCTTCAGAGCTACCATCTCCTTGCATATGCTGCTCATCCTGTGGCAAATTATCCGACATGCCCTACCTATGGTCCGTAGCTCTTATTCTCATGCCTTCCTAGTTGACCTTATATGGTTTCTTGACCTTCTTCTGGTTCTTCTTCTTCTTCTTACCCTCCTTGATTCAGCCTTTTCAATCTTGTCAACCATGAAATACTCTTCCTCGGCGTTTGGGTCTGTAAAACTTGAAAACACATTCAGACTAAGTGTCCTTTCCCCAAACCTCATATTTACCGTCGCATTGGCACAATCAATCACAGCATGTGTCGTTGCTAAGAACGGTCTACCCAATATAACCATGGGTTGTGTCTCCTTTTTTATTAGAGACACAGTCCATTAATAAAAAGTCCATTGGGTAAAAACAATCCTCCACCTTGTCTATAACATCCGTTTGCATTCCCCTAGGATGTATCGCTTTTTAAATTGGTAACACCATGGTGATGTCGACCTTTTTTCAGAGGACCAAAATCATATTGGTTATAGATACATCCTGGAAGAATGCTAACACACGCTCCAAGATCCAATAAGGCCCTGCAAATTTTAAGTTCTCCAACCTGTATTGGAATCAAGGGCGTTCCTGGGTCTTGGAGTTTCAGTGGACACGTACCCAATAACGCGACATGAAGATGCGTTGGTAATTCAAACTGTTTTGGCAGCTTGATTTGCCGGTTTTGGATACTCAACTCCTTCAAACTCTTAGCATGAGCAAGATCTTCTTTTAAAACATCAAGTAATGGTTGATTGGTTTTTACTTTTTCAAATTCTTCCCAGTTTTCATTCTTTGGTAGGTTAATTCTCAAAATTGTTGTTTTATTTTGTTCCACTGCAGCTAGAGGGAATGGGGGATGTTTATCTTCCCCATACTTATCCTCCTCTATAGTGGAATTTTCTCTCAAAAAATTTTCACAAAACAATTATTTAAATTTCTATATGTCGTTTGTGAAATCAGATCTTGTTCATCTCTACAATCTATAGAATTAGATAGAAAACTTACCGTATTGATCCGCACATTTCTCGTGTTTGATGATTACTGATGTGATTAATTAACCTGAGTATCACTCGGTAGCTTCCCATTCGCTTTCTTCATCTCTGGAACGTCTCCAACTAAGTGCCCAACCTGCGTAGTTAAAGCTTGAACAGTTTTATCACGTACCTCACCTTTCTGCTTGATGGCCTGCAAATCCTATTGAATCAGCTTCAACATCTCCATTACCCCACTATTCCCACTACCTGACAACCCAAATGACTGACCACCCTTTTGGTAACCCCCATTACTACTCCCATAACTAAAATTTGGGTGATTCCTAAGACATGAGTGATAAGTATTCGAGTTCTTGTTCGACCAATTCCTATATCCCCACAATGCCCACACATGGGCTGACCACTAACTCCTAAGGTAGCTATCTGATATTCTAATCTAGCAAACCTCTCAGCATCACCTGTACTACCCCCACTTCCAGTTTTCATAGTTGTTTTCCTTGATCTTCTTGAATATTTTGCCTTCCTCTTCGTTGTCTAAGCTCTCCTCTCGAGGTACTCCCAATCAACTTATTCATCGTTAGTGCCAAATTTACCATTTGAAATATAATCTAACGCACCTTGGTCCTCATAATGTAGTCCCTCATAAAATGAATGAATCAACTCACACAGCTGGATGTCCTGATTGGGCAATTGTTGATCATCATCTTGAATTGGGTAAGTGCTTCGTGAAATAACTCACCTGGCTATTGTGAAAAGTTCATGATGTTCTTTCTTGCATCATTGGTTCGCTGACTTGTATAAAACTCATCAAGAAATTGTTGTTGCATTTCTAACCAAGTGTGGATTGAAGCCGAAGGTAATGATTGGAACCATTGCTGTGCTTTATCCTCTAGAGTGAATTGAAACAGTACCAACTTCACCTCAACTTATGTAAATCCTTGCCCCCCCAATCAAATTAATAAATCACTAAGCAAAAAGCATCGAATGCTTAGATTGCTAATCTCAAATACAAAGAAAAACTAAAAACAATCATCCACTTACAAGAATCCTCCACCCAGAGGAAGCCACGAAAAGATTTGCCACTCATGTTCTTGATTTGATCTTCAATCGTGATGTTTGATTGCATGTTTGATGTTAGAATGATCATTGGAATGGTTAGAATGGTGAAAAGATCTTTAATAATACTCCTAGAAGTGCCTCCTAAGTCCCCAAGAAAAGCTAGAATGGAATGGTGGCTAAAAACCTTATTTTTATGACTTTTAATAAGTTTCCCGTAGTCCAGAGTCGTAGCCTACACCAGTCAGCACCAGAGCCATAGGCTACGCTACTGCACATTCTGATGTGATCATCCAAGGAGTTGCTGTAAGCTACTCCAATCAGCAACAGATCTGTAAGCTACGCCTCTGATAGCTTTCTACCAAAACTTGTTTTCTTCATAATTTTTTTGTTATAACTCTGATTTCTTCACCGTTTGCGGCCACATCTTCGTTTTTCGACCCTCTATCATGCCATCTTCATATATCTCCATTTACAATCCATGTATTTTCTCCAAAACACGTCAAATCTTCATATTTATCCTGCAAAACATCAATTTCTCACAGTTACTCAATTCCACGCATATTAACACATAAAAACACATAAGATTTAACATTTAAACACTTAAACGTCCATTTCAAACCCATTCCATCAAAACCAAAACATATTGGATTAGTGGAAGAACATATTATATTTGGTAGATTAAGGTTCGCAATTCAGAAAAAGGTATCGGCACAACTTGTTGCCCGTCTACCTTATATTTTGTTGTAACTTAATAAGTTTAAGATAAATAGTCACAAAAAATTATTATGTTAAAAAAGTAGAGTAAGAAACTAAGAATGTTAGTTTTCATTCATAAATATCCGTACATTTTATTTCTTTTCTGGATATTAGCGTCATAACTTATTTTTACACATATGATGTAGAGTTTATGTTCTCTGTAAGTCCCTATGTAGTCGAGCGCCATCTTAGGTGTTATCTCCATTTTCACGCCCCCTACACCATTACGTAGGGGCGTGAAATGTCAAAAAATGGTTGGGCCGTTTTATTTATTGCGCTGGAATGCAACTCTTTCCACCAATAGTATTTTGCCACGTCACCCATTTGTTTGAATATTGTTTTCAACGGTTAAAAAAGGGGCGCTAAATTTTTTCACCCCCACCACACCTCATTTATTTTTAAAGCCTATGCTGACTCAGTTGGCACGTGGATCAATTAGAAAAGGGGGCCTTAAAATTTTCCTCCTCCTACTACACATGGTCTAATGTTTCCTACATTATTATTAGACTATGCGGAGTGGGGGCGGGAAAGAGGGCGGGAAGGGGGGGGGGAACACCGCCATACGCTGGCGTGGAGAGGGGCGGGAGTGGGGGGCGGGAGGAAAGCCACTGGCGTGGGGGGAGTGGTGATGGACACGTGGCGCGATGTAATTGGAGGAGGCTTATTTACCGTTTAAAAAAAAAGAAAAAAAATGTAACCGTTGGTTAACGGCTAGTATTAAAAAAAAATTTATTATATATATATATATATATAACATCCTATACACAAACACACTCATTTTTTTCATAAAATCCTCTCAATACTATCATATATTTTCAAAAAAAAATTGCAAGATGTCGAGCGATTCTTCGAGTTCAGACGATATGTTTGATCAACTCGCTTTGGATGACTTGGGCGAAGGTGCCGCAGAAATGTTAATGGCGACCGTTCAGAGCGTCGTTGAACGATAGGACTGTTCTTAATTAGTCCCCAATCTTCAACGATCTTATAAACGAAATTTCACCAAAAGGATGTTTTTTTTAAATGGGGTAGAATATAAGTACGGGTATCTTCTAGCAGATGGAATTTACCCTGATTGGGCCGTGTTCGTAAAATCGTTTACACGGAGGACGACGTTAGACCCTAAGAGGAAAAAGTTTAACAAAGCTCAAATGGCTGCACAGAAAGATGTTGAGCGTGCTTTTGGTGTGCTGAAAAAAAGATGGCATATTTTGGCCACACCCTGCCGAATGTGGGAAAAAACGCATATACGAAATGTGATGTACGCATGCATTATTTTACATAACAATGATTTTGGAGGATGAAGGGCGTGCAATATGCGAGTACTTTGGTGAGGAAACGCAGCAAAGTCAAGCAAACATTACGGATGAAGAAAGAAACGCCAACAACTTTGAAATCAAGAGTAGCCAAACACATCACAACTTTCGAGCGGATCTGGTTGATCATATTTGGAGTGTACCAAGAGATTACGCATCTGATGAAGACGATAGCGATAACTAAAGTGTATTTTTTTTATGTTTTTATTAAAATTTCATGTATTTTTGGTTTGTAAGTGTTTTTTTATTTAACTTTGTAGTTTATTATGAATTAATATTATGTTTTTTTAAAAATTTGTTTTATATTTATTAAAAAAGAAAATTAAAAACAACAAAAAAAAAAGAAAAAAGAAATGCCAAGTGTCACTTCCCCCCACCTCTTCCCCCCCTTCCACTCCCCACAATTATTTCCCCCCCACAAGGGGCCCACAAGTGCCACATGGCGCTTCATCCCCCTCTTCCCCCCACCACTCCTTATAGTCTTATTATTATTATTATTTATTTATTTTTTCGAAAAAAAAAATCATGTTTACTTCATAGCAATTCAAAAGGACAAATTTACGTCTAATTAGACGACTGAAGGGTCGAAGGACTACTAAGTTTTTGGATAACATTTCCTCTTTATTTCCTTTAAAAGTAAAAGAAAACTTTAATTTGACAGTAAAAAAACACTCAATTCACTCATCCCTTTCCTCCGTTAGCTTAAAATGTAAGCCTGTGAATCATTACGGAAATAATAAGTTTTTAAAATGAATACGTAGCTGGCAAATGACAATAATGGGTTTTTGCTAATCATGATCAATTGATCATATTGTTGTACAAACTCTTAAAGTTTTGATGTGAAGTTGGCTCCCCCCCTTTTTTTTTCTAATTGTATTTATATTTTAATGGAAACTAGTTACAACAACAACCTTACCCAGTAAATCACACAATTAGCGAAGCTAAGAGTAGGGTCTGAGAAGGGTGAGATGTAGGCAAACCTTTCCCCTATCCTTACGGATAGAGAGGCCGCTTCCTGAGAGACCCCCGCCTCCATAACTCACAAACGACAGGCCAAACAACACTAAAAAGGTAATAAAGGGATACTGAATTTAGAGAAACACTGAAAGTGTCACGTACTAAACAGAGGTATAAATGCCATCAAAAACAACATAAACCATAAACACCCAAATACAAGACACCCTTATAGGCCTCCTACCAATGTAAGAAAAAGTCTAGGCTTCTAGAACCACGCTACGATAAAACCAAAACCACCCTAATAATCCTTAACCTTAATCATGCGTCTCCACGAACCCCTATCCTCGACCATGTCCTCAGAGAGGTGCATCTCTACTAAATCCAGCCTAATCCGTTCATCCCAAGTCAATTTGGGTCTTCCTCTACCCCTCTTTCCCACTATATTGAGGATTTCCACTACTCTAACTGGGGCCGTCATTGGCTTCCTCTTCACATGCACATACCATCTTAATCTTCCTTCCTTTATCTTGTCTGATATGCTAGCTACCCCTAACCTTTCTCTAATAACCTTATTTCTTTTTCGGTCTACCCTAGTATACCCGCACATCCACCTTAGCATCCTTATTTCTGCTACCTCCATCTTGCAATCTTGTGTCTTTTTAAAGGCCCAACAATCTGTCCCATATAACATAGCAGGTCTCACTGGGACCCTATAGAATTTTCCTTTTGATTTAGTTGGGAACCTCTTGTCACATAAGACCCCACTAGCGGCCCTCTACCTACACCAACCAGCTTGTATGCGATGGGTGACATCACTATCTTGCTCCCCATCCCTCTAAACAAATGATCCTAAGTACTTGAACTTAGTTACCTGCGGGACAACTTGACCTTCAATCGAGAGGTGAGTATTCTCATCGCTGCTTGCACCACTGAAACCACAATACATGTACTCGGTCTTAGAACGACTAATCCTTAAAACGTTGCTCTCTATAGGTACACACCAACGTTCTAGCTATACAACTTTGAATAGTCTAATAGATACCCAAAATTTGTGTAAATCACATACCCAAAATTCCAACTAAATGCTACAAATGTGTAGGGTCACATATGAATACATATACAACTTTGAATAGTCTAATAGATATCAAATGAATATGACCATTACCTAATAAAAGTATATAAAAAGTCATCATAATAATATGAATTAGAAACATGTTGCTTTATACAAAAAATAATTTATTCACTCAACATGTGTATACATGTAATGCAACTATAGCTAGCTCAACACTGATTTCCTTTTATAAATTCTATTTTATTGATAAGTTTGATAATTTTATAAAATCTTTTGAGACGACAAAAATGTTTTGACTTCTCCTAATATATTTTATCCATATTAGGTCATTTTATTTCTAAAAAAAATGTTAATTTTGTGGTATTTTGTTAACTAATTTTTTTATAGACAACTATGCTATATCCCGGATCTTTCCGGGACAGACAAATATAATATTAAAACAAAATACGTGTTATGATGTAGCATAGAAATTAATGTACCATAATAAATTAAACTAATTGCTTGAACAATCAAGTTGTTTGACGAATTGCGCCAAAACAGTCCATTTATTTAACAGGGTTAACTTAGCCCAGTTAAGTCAGGGGCAAAAATGTAATCTCACCTCTAAGGTTTTAACCAGACCTCGTTTCTCCTTATTAACCCAAAATTTTCATCTTTATCGTCATTTACATCCTCTGATTTTCCTTCCAAACTCCTCTCATTGTCTTCTTCTCCTTAATGACTTGATCATGGAGGAATGACTTGAGATGAACGATGAAAACGACTTTGATCCTCACTCATATTTTGGTTAGTAGTTCTATTTCGATGTATGTGTTAATTACTGAACCTATTGTCACTGAAATTCCATGTTAACTGTATTCTTTATGACAATGCAGGTTCAAGTAAAGAGTTATTTTCAGTTAAGCTTCATCATGGTGGTGAGTTTAATGATCCTGACCCTGAAATAGCTATGTTGTATCTAGACGTCAAGGTGAACTACATTGATTATCTCAACTCAGATTGTTTTGTTGTGATAGTTTTGTATGACATTTTGGTTGAACTCGATACTTAAAGACTAATGAAGTTAGGTTTTTTTTAAGCTGATAGGACACAACCTAGATACAGGATTAAGAACAATCGTATTTGATTCACAAGTGCTTGAAGTAAAGAAACTAGTTGAGAATGAGAAGCAAATTGAGATGTATGTTAAACATATTGACCCAGACTATCCACGTTTAAAACACAAAGATCTAGGTGAAGATGTTCAGAGTAATAAGTCTGATGAGGATGAATTCTCATATCAGACAAATTTGGATGCATCAGAATGTAGTGATAGTCAAGATAGTGCTTATAAGCTTGATAAGGTTGAGGACATTGAATCATTTGGTAGTGAGGATAGAGCTGATGCAAACACCAATAAGATAAAGAAAATCAGGGAAAGTGTAGGTGATGATGATGACTCTGACTTCATTATAGATGAGGACAATGAAGTGGAGGATTATGAGGTTGATATGGAATACTATAAGGCTGCGGTAGACACTGATGTTACTAATGGTGAGGAATCAAATGATCAAATGGATGATGAGGTTGAAGTAGATTTTGATGACTTTGACAGTTTGAGTGACGAGGATGAGCATAGGTTGCATAAGTCAGTTAGGAACAATAGGAAATAGAAGAGGAGAAGCAAATAAAAAATGGTGGTTGTCCCTTTTATCTAGGTTAAGCGTTTAGTTCTAGATCTCATATGAAGAAATTGGTCATGAAGGATTTGGCTATGGATAATAGGAGGCAGCAAAGGGTTGTTAAGAATGATAAGTCTAGGTTTTAGGTTGTTTGCCAGGGTATTAATACACAACTAGGTGGTAGTTGTGATATTAATGTAGAAAACATAAACTTGGGGGCATTTCTGTAAAACCACCCAAAATAGTTAAAAAAAAAGGGGGCAGGCAGAACCCTCCACCTCAGCCTCCACTCCAAAAGCGAAGAAACCTATGAAAAAAATACCCCCACCCACTTGTCCTTTTGTTATGCACCTCTCCTACAATAAAGTACATAGGGCTTGGATTGTCAAGACCTTATTCACATATCATTGTTGTCTTCAAACTAGGGGTGTTAGATTATGCACAATGTCTTGGTTGGCTAAGGAGATCGATCATATTGTTTAGGAAAGTCCCAACATATCACTTGATGCTTTAGTAGATATTGTTAAGAAGAATAGGCAGGTTCATGTGACAATTAACCAGATGTTTAGGGCCAAAGGGAAAGCAACAGCAAATCTGGAAGGTTCTTATATGGCTTAGTATGAGATACTTAGGGATTATTGTGAGGAGTTGTTGAGATCTAATCCTAGAACAACAATCAAAATTGATGTGGAGAGATAGTGCAATCCAAGTTGCCTTACAAGGCCGTTTAGAAGAATTTACATTTGTTTTGGAGGTCTGAAGGAAGGGTGGAAGTTATGTGGTAGAGAAATCCTGGGTTTGGATGGTTGATTCATGAAGGGACCCTTTCCTGGACAGATTTTAACTGTTGTAGGTGTGGATGGTAACAATGGTATTTATCCAGTAGCTTATGCATTGGTGGAAGTAGAAACTTTGGAGTTAGTTCTTGGTGAACCTGGGGATGATTTGGGACTTAAGCCCAATTCTGATTTCACTTTTATAAGTGACAGGCAAAAGGTAAGTTTCTTTCTTGTTTCCTTATTATGTTGTTTATGTTAAATGCTTCAATGAAATGATGAGTAATTAGAATTATTTTTCATATGGTACTATGTAGGGTATCATACCAGCCATCTCTAGGCTATTCCCAAAGGCAAAACATAGGTTCTGTCTAAGGCATATCCATGAGAACATGAAATCAGCATGGAGCGTACATCTGTACATGGAGTTGCTTTGGAGTTGTTCAAGTGTGGCCATAGCAATAGGGTGGGTGAAGGCTATGAATGCAATAGCCAAAGAAGATAAAACTTTGCATGATTGGCTAAAAGAGATTACACCAAAACATTGGTCAAGATCTCACTTTACAGGTATGACTCATCTTATGTTTACTCTATTTAGAATGTATGTTAGGAATACTGAACTGTAGTATGTTTAATGCATACAGGAAGGGCAAAGTGTGATTTGGTCTTGAATAATATCTGTGAAGTTTTCAACAGACAACTAGTGCATTGTAGGGAACCTATCATCAATTGCCTTGAGTACATAAGGGAATACCAAATGAAGAAGATTGTGGTTGTAAAGAAATTGATTGCAAGAAGTGATGGCCCTTTAACACCTACTGAAACCAAGGCTTTCTCATAGTTGTACTTCCTTCTCTGATCCTCATACATGTCTTCCAACGATACTGGGATGTTGGAGTTTTCAACCATCGGCCTGCTATACCTGTTCTCAATAGTTGCCCATACCAGTCCATCGATACCCTCAACGTGAGTCTGGAATCTACCTTTCCAGCTGTGGTAGTCGGCCATAAATTGAAGTTTCGATGCCCTATTCGAACTACCGGTCTCTAAATCGCTTAAGAGTACCGAAGACAGATGATGTGCCTGTTGAGACGCAGCAGCCGCGAGTGCCCATGGATTCGTATTCATAGCTTGCTGTTGCTCGGCCTACTGTTGAGCCGCAAGCGCCCACGGATTGGTTCCGACAACATTTGCTTGCATTTGCTGTTGTTGCATCCGTTGCGCGTTACGCTCGGCTGAAAATTGCCAATGATTTGTGGGAACGTTCATTTGATTGTTGATTGGTTGGTTGTATTATTGTCTCGGTTGATTTAAGTGTCCCCACGGGTTCGCCATATGTTGAGGTTCGTTAAAAGTCCGATACTTAGTCAAATTTTCAGTTACAGCAGGTTATAGGCGAGTACATATTGTAAATGCTAGTTTATAGGTGATTGGAGTCCTAATCGCTAGTGAACTATTACGCGATTACAAGTTTGTGGGTGATTAGGGTTAGACACGTGATTAGGAGCTATGCCACATATAGTTATAGGCGATTAGCTCCTAATCGCTAGTGAATATAGGCGATTACAATCATAAATGCTTATAACTTCAGGCGATTGGGCTAAATGCTAGTGAAAAGGTGCGATTGGGCTAATCATGCAATATGTTCATACGATTAGGGGTCTGCAATCGCCTGATCTGATCTGCAACCTCACTTTTGCTCAAAAACTACCATTTTTGCTTCAAAATCTTGTCCAAAACGATGTGTTTAATCCCCAAATGATTAGAAAAGTTTCCAAAACAGTTTTAGAACAAAACCTAATAAAAAACCACACGTTTTCATCCGTAAAAACACACTAAGAATTTGAAAATATGGGTTTTTTTATGAAAAACTCAAAGTTTCAAAGTTCAAACAGGTTTTTGGATAAAATTCTTAACTTCAACACAAAACCCACCTGTTTTCACTCGTTTTTGTTATCGAAACACTCGGGATAAGAGCCTCGGCTCTGATACCACTTATAGGATCGACTAACGGGTCACCCGACAATCACGAGGTTTATATTCAGAGTGCGGAATCCTCTGAATATGTTCCAATAACAACAAAAACTAAGAAACAATGATATATGAGTAATCAACACACACACACATGGGTCAAAGGATTTAAGATTTATCACTAAAACAGAGCTCGAGTGTTTACAATGATCAAATCAGACTCTAAGACCTGGGGGAGGGTGTTTGGAGAATGTGTGATATGAAAACTGATGATTAGGGTAACGATTGGGCCTATTTATACCTCCAGTACTTGTACAGAACAGTATAGGCGATTAGGAAGCTATCCACCATGTAGTAACATGCGATTGGCCTAATAGCATGTAAGAACTAGCATTTAGTAGCCTAATCGCGTGTAAGAACATGCGATTACCATGTAATCGCATATAATGATCATCCTAATCGCCTGAATGTCCCAAACACATCCAAAACGCTTATAAACACCTCCAAACACCCCGAAACGCGTCCAAACATCTAATATACTAGCCTAGGGACATCATGCACTAACAAAACACCACCCAGCAAAACACCGAAAACGGAGGCAAACAACCAATATTTCCATTTCTCTCTCTAGAAAAGTTATGAGACGTGATGAACCACACATCACCACCGCTAATTTTCAGGCGGAGATGGTTGCTTATGATGTTTTAAAGAGAAGGTTGCTTGTGATGTTTTAGAGCATTCTTAAAAGTGGTTGTGAGTAGAGGAGAGAGAAAAGGTAATGATAAAAGTATAGAATAAGTATTATTAAATAGAAAATTAGAAATTAAGATAGTGATTTTTAGTGTAATTATAGAGATGGAGATGAAATGTTTATTATTAATAGAATAAAGTCAACTATATATTAATTGTATTTATGATGTATATCCATTCCATAGTTATAGGAACCATATTGTATTATATATATTGGTTATGAAATAAAGAGGAGGCAAGGTTTCCAATCTATCATGGTATCAAAGACCAGAACCCCTACCTCCTCCTCTTTCTTCCATCGATCCTAACCCCTGCCACCTTCTGTTCAATCGTAGACCTTCCTGCCCCATTATTTCTTTTTTCTTCCTTCGGCTATTATCTTCAACAACCCTCTGACCTCCTCTCACAAAATATTGAAACATCTCCCTATATTAATTTTTTTTTCCATCGAATATTATCTACAACCACTCTCTGCCCTCTCACAAAATATTGAACCATCGCACCCTCCCACTTTCATCATGACTTCTCCTGCCCAATCCACCACTATTATCCCTTCTCTTACGGTTGAATCCAAGATTCATCCCGCCACCACCGTGTCCAACATCAAGAACTTTGTCCCTATTGTTCTTGAAATCGAATCCTCGCAATACGCCTCATGGGCGACCTTATTTAAACTCCATTGTAAAGCCTTCTTGGTTGAAGATCATCTTCATCCGAGACCCCCACCACCCGACCCTACACAAGCCGAAGAATCCCAAAAGCCTAATGATGATTGGGATCGTCTAGACGCCATTGTACTACAATGGATCTATAGTACGATCTCCAATGATCTCCTACACACTATTATCAACAACGTCTCCAATGCACATGAGGCTTGGGTCGCCATCGAGGACTTATTTCACGACAATAAAAGTTCCCGAGCGATTCATCTCATGACCAAGTTCTCTAACACACGCTTGGATGGGTTCCCTAGCATGACGGCATATTGTCAAGCCATGAAGGTTTTGGCGGATCAACTCGCCAATGTTAATGCACCGGTGGATAATGATCGGTTAGTTTTACAGTTGCTTGCTGGGCTTAATGACCAATACGAAGGTATATCTACCATTATTAAAAAACCAAGATCCTTTGCCTTCGTTTTATAATGCTCGTTCCAAATTAATTCAAACTGAAACCGACAAAGCTGAACGAGCATCTCATGCCGCCAAAACCGCTTCATCCGCCTTAGCCGCCACCACATCCCGTAACCAAACCTATGACACCACCCGCCCCGCTGCTCGCTCCTACGGTCGTGGCCGTGGTCGCTCTGGCCGCCGGGGTCGCGGACGTGGGAACCATCAGCGTCCACCTTCCCAAAACTACTTCTGGCCATCACCCTACCCCTATAATTTTAATCCGTGGAACACCTCCTGGCCAAATCCACGTACACCTCAATCATCCAATAACCAACAGACCCCATCCCAGGCCCAATTCCCTTCCTTTCCACCGGCCCCATACTACCCTTGGCCCAATACAACCCCACCTCCATGCCCTTATCCAACCTCACGTGGCCCACAGCAAACCTCGGCCCAGCAACAGGGACTCCTTGGCCCAGCTCCATCCCTTAATAATTATGCAGCCTACTCTCCTACCGACATCGAACAGGCGATGTACACGATGTCCCTGCAACAGCCAGACTTAACACAATACATGGACACAGGTGCTTCTTCAACAATGTCTCATGACAAAGGTGATTTTCATTCCTTTTCTAACTCTTGCATTCCTCAACATATAATTGTAGGTAATGGTCATGCTATTCCAGTTTTAGGACAAGGCACAAAATACCTACCCAAACCCTTCCCCCCATTTATCCTTAAAAACGTACTCTACTCACCCAAATTAGTTAAAAACCTTATTTCAGTTCGTCGTTTCACTAGGGATAATTCTGTGTCTGTTGAATTTAATCCGTTTGGTTTTCTTGTGAAGGACCTCAAGACGCGGACTCCGCTCCTGCGATGCAACAGCAGCGGTGATCTCTACCCTCTGGTGCTCGGGTCCTCCTCCTCACAACCCACTGCTTTTGCTACCATCACTGCTGACCTATGGCACCAACGTCTTGGCCATCCAGGGCGTCACTCTTTAAATTCAATAAAACCCTCTGTTTCGTTTGAGAACTTTAATAAAAATGTTTGTGACTCAAGTGTTTTTGGCAAAAGTATTAGACTTCCATTTTTTGCATCTACTACTTGTGTGTTTAAACCTTTTGATATTATTCACAGTGATGTATGGACCTCCCCTGTTATCAGTTCCACTTGTCACAAATATTATGTTTTGTTCTTAGATGATTACAGTAATTTCTTATGGACCTACCCACTAACCCATAAATCCAATGTCTTCCCTGCCTTTACCCAATTTGCATCCACAATAAAAACTCAATTTGAAATGACCATTAAGACCTTTCAATGTGACAATGGTCGTGAATATGTTAACAACTCTTTCCAAAAAAATTTCACGACCAATGGCATTTTGTACCGTCTCTCATGCCCATACACCTCATCCCAAAAACGGCAAAGCCGAACGCAAAATCCGCACCATAAATAATATCATACGCACCATTATGGCCCATGCATCCCTACCCACCCACCTTTGGTCCTTTGCCCTCGAAACCGCAACCTACCTCCTAAACATTTTGCCAAACACCGCCACCAAAACCAAAACACCTACTGAACTTTTATACAAAGCCACACCCTCCTATGATCACCTTAGAGTTTTTGGATGCCTTTGCTACCCTCTTACACCATCCACCACCATTCACAAACTTGACCATCGTGCTCAACCATGCGTCTTTCTCGGTTACCCACCGATCCACCGGGGGTACCGATGTCTCGACTTGAAAACGAAACAGATCTATATTTCACGACACGTGGCTTTCGACGAAACCACCTTTCCTTTTAAGCAGTCAATCGCCCAACCCCCACTTACGAGTTCTTGGCGGACCACTTTCCCCACCATCTCACACCTCACATTAATACCACATCCAACTCACCTTACGCCCAGAATATAACCGGCCCCACCATTCCTACCTCGTCCGCCCCAGCCCACGTTGATCCATCTCCAAACCAATCCACAACAGGCCCAACTTCTCCAAACACATTCACCTCACCCAGGCCCAACTCCATACCCGAGACGAACCGACAAACCAACTCATTGCCCAATTCCAACCAACAAACCACCTCTATGCCTGCCACTGACCCAACATACGCCCACCCCACTACCTCGCAACCCACTCCACCGCAAACCAGGACCATTCACACTCGCTCCATGAGCGGGATCCATAAACCAAAAACACCTTTCAACCTCCACACCTCCACCAAACCGGCCATTGTACCCATACCTAAAAACCCCACGGACGCCTTGTCCATACCGGAATGGCATTCAGCCATGTCTACTGAGTACAATGAATTGGTTAGAAATGGGACTTGGGAATTAGTCCCGAGGCATGCAGACATGAATGTTATTAGAAGTATGTGGCTGTTTAAACATAAATACAGGTCGGATGGTTCTTTAGAGCGTTACAAAGCTCGTTTAGTTTGTGATGGGTGGTTGCAACAGGTTGGAATTGATTGTGGAGAGACTTTTAGCTCGGTCGTTAAACCGACAACTATACGCACGGTGCTATCCATTGCCCTCTCTAAACGATGGTCAGTCCATCAACTTGATGTCACCAATGCGTTTCTTCATGGGAATCTCCATGAAACAGTTTATATGTATCAACCTATGGGGTTTCGGGACAAGCAGTTTCCGGATTACGTTTGCTCTCTTAAAAAGTCACTCTATGGTCTCAAGCAGGCCCCTCGCGCCTGGTACCAGCGTTTCACAGATTTTGTCTTATATATTGGTTTTCAACACAGCAAGAGCGATGCCTCTCTCTTTACATTTCATCAGGGTACTCATACTGCCTACTTTCTTCTCTATGTCGACGATATTCTTCTAGTTACTTCGTCTGACAAGCTTCGTCACTTTCTTATGTCAAAGCTAGCCGCCGAATTTGCAATGAAAGACTTAGGTCCTCTTAGCTTCTTTCTGAGTATTTCTGTGACTTGCACCAACAACACCATGTTCCTCTCCCAACAGTCCTATGCGACTGAGATTGTTACACGCGCTGGCATGAAGTCGTGTAATCCGGTGGCTACTCCAATTGACACCAACGGTAAACTTAATGCCACGACCAGTGATTTATTTTCTGACCCCACACTGTTTCGTAGTCTTGCTGGGGCTCTACAATACCTCACATTTACCCGACCGGACATCTCATATGCTGTTCAACAAGTATGCATGCATATGCATTCTCCTAGAGTTGATCACTGGAATGCGCTTAAGCGCATTATTTGGTACATTAAGGGAACTCTGCACCTTGGCTTAACCTTACACGGTTCCACCAGTCAGTCCTTGGTCTCATATACAGATGCAGATTGGGCCGGTTGCCCAGACACGAGGCATTCTACTAGCGGGTACTGTATTTACTTTGGTGATAACCTCATTTCTTGGTCGTCTAAACGACAGAGCACCGTTTCACGCTCCAGTGCAGAGGCTGAATATCGGGGAGTCGCAAATGTTGTCGCTGAAATTTGCTGGATCCGCAATTTACTCCTCGAACTCAGTCATCCCTTATCTCGTGCAACATTGGTGTACTGCGACAACGTCAGTGTTATCTATTTATCTGGGAATCCCGTTCAACACCAGCGCACCAAACACATTGAATTAGACATACACTTTGTTCGTGAACAGGTACAACGGGGTCACGTTCGAGTTCTTCATGTTCCTACCAGATTTCAAATCGCAGATATTTTTACCAAGGGCTTGCCTCGCATACTCTTTGAAGACTTCAGGGACAGTCTCAGTATCCGATCACCTCCCGCTTCGACTGCGCGGGTGTAATAGAATAAAGTCAACTATATATTAATTGTATTTATGATGTATATCCATTCCATAGTTATAGGAACCATATGGTATTATATATATTGGTTATGAAATAAAGAGGAGGCAAGGTTTCCAATTTATCAATTATAAATGCTCTTAATGAGAAATCAGATCAGAGTAGAAGACAGAGAGACTTTTAGAGAGAGATGTTGTCTACACGCATAGGAAGGTTGTACACTCAAAAGAGGCAAGCATTGAGAAGTGTACTTTTGCAATTTTTTTGAAATGCGTGCGTGAACTCGTACATTGATTTCTCTCTCACCGTAGCAAGTTGCTAAGACTGAATGGTGTGCACTCGGGAAGCTGGAGCGGGGAGGTGAGATGGCAGCCATCCCGTTCGGGAACACCGCCCCCCCCCCCCCCCCCGAAAAAAAATCGGGGAAAACGGGGAAATAATCCCGTTGGAACCGAGCTCTGTGATTGGTGCAATTTTTTGGAACGTTATAATAATGGGCCCCACCTGTTTTTGAAAGTTAGCCGTTTGTAAAAAAAAAAAAAAAAAAAAATCAAACATTTACTATATATATATATATATAAAAAATTTACCCCACAATTCACAAACTCACTCAAATTTTTAAACCAAACCACCACATTTTATAAATTACTCTTCCAAATTTTATAACCAAACCACCCATGGATCCAAGGCGTTCAACCCCACAACCCTTTTACCCGAACAACCCCGCTACTCCTTCCACACAAGCTCCAAACTTTCCCTTCCCCGCTACACCGCTCGACCCTAACACATTCGGATTTGGCGGTTTTAGTCAACCACAAAATCCATGGCAAATGCAAATGCATCACCAACAACACTTTCATATGCAAATGCCACCCCCGAACCAAATGCCAACCGTCCCCGCTAGACCCGAAACTCAAGCCGAACACGACTTTATATCGTTAGGCGTCGATGACGACGTTATCCCCGAAACTCAACCAACATCTAAAAAAGACACAAAGGGGAAGAAACGTGCCACTTCTAAGGCGGATAGCGTTCCATGGACTCAAGACGAGCTGGAGGCCTTAGCACGAGCGTGGGTGAACGTTTCTACCGACCCGATACGAAGTAAGTTTATTTTATTTTTTTTTGGCCGTGGGTTTTATGGATGATTTTAATTTTTTTTTTATTTATCACGTGTAGGTACGAATCGAAACAAAGATAGCTTTTGGAACGCGGTTTGCGAACAATTCTTCATCTTAATGCAACGCACGCCTTATCGAACCGGTCATGCCGTTAGTACTAAGTTTAGGGAGATGAACGCAAAATGTGGAGAATTTGCGGGCGTTTATCAAAGATGTTGGAACAATAGAAAGACCGGTGAAAGCGACGAGAACGTGTTGAAGAATGCGCTTGGAATGTTTTGCAAAAAAAAGGCTAGTGGGGGGTGGGCGTACATGAGGCCGTATGAGATTTTGAGAGCATGTGATAAATGGAGGGTGGTGCCAAACGAAGTGGCACAAGCAAAACGAACAAAGACGAGCACCTCGGGAAGTTATAGTGCGGGGGGGTCCGATGCTCGTTGTACTATAAATATAAATGATGACCCCGAGTTTGAAGATGATGCTCCCGCGCCCGATTTGGAGCGGCCAATTGGAAGGGACCGCGCGAAAAAAGCCGCATCGGGCTCAAAAGGAAAGGCCACCGCTTCGAAATTAAGTGTGGTTGATAGAATAGATTCGTTGATTTCAAACTTTAACGAGTTTAAGTCGGAGCAAAATGAAAGGTGGAATGAAAGAAAGAAGGAGAAGGAAGAAGCACTTGATCTAGAGCGGGAGAAGCTTGCGTTGGAGAAGGCACGGCTCGCGTACGAGCAAGAAAAGGTGGAGTTTGCGATGATGGACAAAAATATCGACGATCTTCCCGAGCAAGAAAGAGCGGGGTGGGCGGCGAAGAGAAACATGATCGCGAACAAGTGGCTTGGAAAAGATATGCTTTAGATGGTTTTTTTATGTAATTTTCTTGTTATTTTTTAAATTTCCATGCATTGTAGGTTGTAATTTTTTTTAATTTAATGAACTTTATGTTTAGTTTTTTTTTTCGGTTTTATTTTTTATTTTTTTTAACTATTGCCGTTTAAAAAAAATAAATTATATGTTTTTTATACATTTTTTATAAAAAAATAATTATGAAATATAAAATATATAATTAAAAAAAAGGAAAAAGAATAAAAAAAGGAAGGGGGAATGGGGGAGTTGGGGGAAACCATTTCCAAAGTTTGGGGGAGAAAATGGGGGAAATGACATGGCGCTGATGTGGCGGTTGGGGGAGTTGGGGGAAAAAGGGGGCACACCATATAGTCTAAATATAGGATTTTTAATATGTGATAATCAACTGTTGCTAAATAAAAAGACAAATTTGATTTACTCTTTTTATCTTCTAATATAAATTTTATTATATACAGTTTTCTTTCAAATTGTAATATATTTTTTTTTTCGTAAGTATACGAAAAAACAATTTACTTTGAAACAACTAGTTTTAATAAATTAGTTTGTATGGGAATGTTGACACAAATAGTTACTGACATGTGACATGTGACATGTGACCAAAGTTAAACTTGTCACAGAACAAGCCATTGCCACCACCCGGTCACAAACCAGTCACTAAAAACTAGTCGTAAAATTTGTTACAACTTTTGCGATTGAAACTCTTGTTGATAATGGAAAACGTAATTATTATTTAATTATTGTAGAAATAAATATAATAATATTCTTAATAATAACAATTTGAAACTTGTAGTAGGGTATTATAGAACAAGTCAATACTAAAAGTCTACAAACATAGAAATTAGTACTATTGGTCAAAAGATGATGTCAAGATTGTCAACAGAGTAAAACGACGGGCAACTCAGGTGCAACTTCTAAGGCAACGTTGAAGCCTTAACATAATCTCACCTGGAGCCCCTGAGCATTTATGTTATTTGACATTAACAAAATAAAAGGAAAAATGTAAACTATATAGATTTGAAATCATTTAATATTCCTCCTATAAATATCAAATCCAAATATACCATACTTCATCAACAATTTCACAAAACCGGTGCTTGAAAAAAGAAAAAAAAAAAAAAAAACCTTACATTTTTTTAATTAAGTCCAACTATGGCAACAAGTTTCAATTTAAAATTGGTGGTGTTCATAGCCATAATGGTTGCATCCATGCAATTTCATGGCACCATGGCACAAACCAGGCATGTAGTCGGTGACGCCTTAGGATGGACCATTCCTCCTGGTGGCGCGGCAGCATATACCACTTGGGCTTCACAACAAACCTTCACCGTTGGTGACACTCTGGTCTTTAATTTCACCAACGGAGAACATGATGTTGCAGAGGTTTCAGCAGAGGCCTACGGCCCATGCACTTCCACAAACCCTATCTCTCTCAACACAACCGGCCCCGCGACCCTTGCTTTGACCACAGCTGGCACACATTATTACATTTGCACCTTCACAAGTCATTGCCAAATTGGTCAGAAGTTAACTATCAATGTCTCCGCCTCAGTCACATCACCTCCATCAACCACTCCTACAACGCCGGACTCTCCACCTAGCACCACTCCTCCATCAACAACTCCTACGACACCTGCGTCTCCACCCACCACCACTGGTGCTCCCCCGTCAGTAACACCTACGATGCCTACTGAACCATGTCCCCCCACTTCATCTCCAACCTCCAGCCCATTATCGCCACCAACCTTCACAACCGCCAACACTATACCAACACCTAATAGTGGAGCTCCGTCTTTAACTATCGTGGTGCCTCTCGTTCTCTTTGCATTCGGCTTGGCTTTTCTGAATTATTAAACTTTCTAACGAGTGATTGCAGTTATACTTTTATCATTTTATATGTGTTGCTTAAGTTCATGTATTTTTTCCATTGTTAATTACTAGTGTTGGATTATTGGTACGTATACATCCGTTTTCTGTGTGAGAATTTAATAAATATTGAGATGATATAATTCTATGTGCATATACTTTATTTGATTTGTTGCTACGTTTGAATCTAACTCAGGCTTTGTTATCAGGAGGAGCTCTACTTAATGGAGGGTGGGCACAAGTAGGGGTGTTCAGAAAAACCGCAAACCAAATAAAAACCGAAAATCGAACCGTAACCGTAACCGAAAAAAACCAATCCGAACAACGAATTTGGTGTTTGATTTGGTTTTAACCGAAACCGAATTGCTTATTCGGTGTTTGGTTTGGTTTTTGGTTCTACATTGTTTTTTATTTGGTTTATTTGGTTTACTAGACTATTGCCCGCGTGGACACGCGGTTCAACAACTAACAATTATTTGGAGCAGTAAAATAAATATGATGTGTTTTTCAAAATTCAATGAATATGACACAAATTACAGGGCAGACATAAAGAGAGACTTACAGTAAGTTAGAAAACATTGTGTTTTAAATTCTAAAATGACAACAATGAAATTTGAAATTCAAAATTCGATATTTAATTGATTACCAATATAAGCTAAACTAATATTAGAATAATATAACACAATTAATAGAATCAATTAATGTATTAATTGAAGAGTTGACACTATATGTAGAGACTTTGAATCTTATTAAATGTGTAATTAAAAGGATAATTAGTATGGGTAATTTCTTACCATTATTAACCAAAACTCAAAATTTGAAATTTTGTATAATCTGAATTTTAAAATTCAAAATTCAAAATTTAAGTTATTACCATTAAACTTGAAGATAATAACAGAAATGTTAGATACTAAGTATCAATTATCATTTACTCTAATTTTGACTTCATGTGGCACAATTTGATGAAACAATTGAGAAAACACAAGGAATTCAAACATACAGATAAACAGATGCTTACATCATCTAAACATCGTCGTCCCATCTCCATCATCGTTACTTCACCTCAATTATTCCAAATCTGGGAGAAACATGTATATCTAGGTTATAAAAAATACTCATTAAGTGATAAATGAACAAACCATTAAAATAGTAAATATTATAAAGGATTTAATTAACAAAATCCATGTGGAAACAAAGGAGCACACCAGCTTAAAACCTTTAAAAGTGTGGCGGTGATCAAAGACAATTGATAAAAAATCGGAGGCCTCTCAAAGCTGCCCACATGTACCACAGAATACCTTGAAGCAGAAAAATAAACACAAATCAGAAAAAAAAAACACAATTTTAATCTTAACTATTCTTAACCGATTTTGACTTTTAATTATTTAATGATTTTCGATTTAAAAAAATGAAAATTTTATAAATTTTAAGCTTGTGCCATGTGGCACAATATGGGAGGATATAGGAGGGAAAGTGAATTGTGGGAGTGACATGTGTCAAAAATGACTTTTGTTTATTATATGTATAGATAGATAGATTCTTGACCAACTTTGACCTAATTTAATTATTCTTGACCGATTTTGACTGTTAATTATTTAATGATTTTCGATTTAAAAAAACGAAAATTTTATAAATTTTAAGCTTGTGCCACATGGCACAATATGAGAGGAGATAGGAGGGAAGGTGAATTGTGGAAGTGACATGTGTCAAAAATGGCGTTTGTTTATTATATGTATAGATATAGATAGATAGAATCTTGACCAACTTTGACCTAATTAAATTATTCTTGGCTGAATTTGACTTTTAATTATTTAATGATTTTCGATTTAAAAAAAATGAAAATTTTATAAATTTTAAGCTTGTGCCATGTGGCACAATATGGGAGGAGATAGGAGGGAAGGTGAATTGTGTAAGTGACATGTGTCAAAAATGGCTTTTGTTTATTATATGTAATAGAAGATAGATTCTTGACCAACTTTGCCTCATTTAATTATTCTTGACCGATTTTGAGTTTTAATTATTTAATGATTTTCGATTAAAAAAAACGAAAATTTTATAAATTTTAAGCTTGTGCAATGTGGCACAATATGGGAGGAGATAGGAGGGACGGTGAATTGTGGGATTGACATGTGTCAAAAATGGCTTTTGTTTATTATATGTATAGATATAGATAGATAGAATCTTGACCAACTTTGCCCTAATTAAATTATTCTTGGCCGAATTTGTCTTTTAATTATTTAATGATTTTCGATTTAAAAAAATGAAAATTTTATAAATTTTAAGCTTGTGCCATGTGGCACAATATGGGAGGAGATAGGAGGGAAGGTGAATTGTGTGAGTGACATGTGTCAAAAATGGTTTTTGTTTATTATATGTAGTAGAAGATAGATTCTTGACCAACTTTGCCTCATTTAATTATTTTTGACCGATTTTGAGTTTTAATTATTTAATGATTTTCATTTAAAAAAAACGAAAATTTTATAAATTTTAAGCTTGTGCCATGTGGCACAATATGAGAGGAGATAGGAGGGAAGGTGAATTGTAGGAGTGACATGTGTCAAAAATGGCTTTTGTTTATTATATGTATAGATAGATAGATTCTTGACCAACTTTGACCTAATTTAATTATTCTTGACCGATTTTGAGTTTTAATTATTTAATGATTTTCGATTTAAAAAAACGAAAATTTTATAAATTTTAAGCGTGTGCCATGTGGCACAATAAGAGGGGAGATATGAGGGAAGGTGAATTATGAGAGTTACATGTGTCAAAAATAGCTTTTGTTTATTACATGTATAAATTCTTGACCAACTTTGACCTAATTTAATTATTCTTGACCGATTTTGACTTTTAATTATTTAATGATTTTCGATTAAAAAAAACGGAGATTTTATAATCTTTAATCTTGTGCCATGTGGCACAATATGGGAGGAGATAGGAGGGAAAGTGAATTGTGTGAGTGACATGTGTCAAAATGGCTTTTGTTTACTATATGTATAGATTCTTGACCAACTTTGACCTAATTTAATTATTCTTAATCGATTTTGACTTTTAATTATTTAATGATTTTCGATTTAAAAAAAAAAGAAAATTTTATAAATTTTAAGATTGTGCCATGTGGCAAAATATGGGAGGATATATGAGGGAATGTGAATTGTGGGATCGACATGTGTCAAAAATAGCTTTTGTTTATTATATTTATAGATAGATTTGGATAACCGAATAAACCGGTAAAATAATTAATTGTTAAATAAAAATAATAATATTTAATAACTCATATATAATATAAAAACTCAAAATATTAAACCCAGCTCAAAATAAATAAAGCCCACCAATTTATAGATGTATTAATCTGAGTATAAACTAGTAAACTAAGGTTCATTTTACTATTTCTAATTTTTATAATGTTTCTGTTTGCGTGGTTTGATTTTTTGGTTTATATTTTTTGCAAACTTTCTTTTTGGATTTTGGAACATATAGGTATATAAGTTAGAGAAAAAAAACTTCGTTTCAATTTTGTTTATTTAGTTGAATTTGGTTTGTTTGATTTTAAACCGAAACCAAACCGAATTCAATTTGGTTGAATTTGGTTTGGTTTTCATATTCCTAATTTGGTTTGGTTTTTGGTTTGAGGTACAAAATTTTGAAAACCAAATAAACCGAATCGAATAAACCAAATAAACCGTATACCGAACCGATGAACACCCCTAGGCACAAGCTCACGATCAAGTTCCAATCGGTACTCAAACGAACATAAGATTATGACTAACGACCACAATATTTGTCAACATAAAGTCAATCAATCAAATCATCTTCCACCATGATTTCCTCATAGTCAAAGATATTTCATATTTCATTTTAATATGATTTGTATATTTTACTAAATGAGAGATATTCTCTCCCTCAATTTTGTAACCTTTCTAGTACTTATACTTGTATATGTGAAATAGAAAATTATCAAAGAATTACCATTGTAATAATATTATTAAATCAAGAAAACTTTTTAAAAACTTGATTACAAATTGCTACCCAGTACTTGCTATATATAGCAAACATAACTATAACTATGAATGTTCACATAATTATTGCCAGAAATACAACATGATACCAGAAATACTCAAAACTTTATTAATCAATCAGAAACAAAAATAATATAGATCAAAAACTCTCAACAAATCAATAAGCTCTCAAATACAAAAGCAACTCTCAAGAAAGATAACACTCAATACCTATCAACAGATTACAAGAACAACTAAAGATCTAATACAAGATGTATTAGATCAATACAAAGAAACTCTAAATTTGTTTAGACGAAAGAGATGAAAAAGAGTGCAAGAGATCAAAACTGGAAAACAAACGAGATGAAGACTTTATATAGTCAGATGGTAGGCTCAGGAGAAAACACACCCGAGCCTATGACAGTCGTTGGATCACCAAGAAGAAAACACACAAGTATACGATCTGAGCCGTTGATATAGGAAAGGGGATTGCCAGCTTGGCAATCCACTTGTAATTTATAGGTTCACATGTCTTGAAACTGTGGAAATTCTTTCATTTTCAACACTTTAAAAATCATATTGGTTGTAGTCGTTTTTGTAATATATATAAGGATGAAACGAAAACTATCTTTCAAACCGACATCGAAATTAAAATTACGATACAGGCCGGATATGTCATCGACATTCAGTAAAACAACTAAGAAGCTATATTCATCTTATAAAAAGTGTTTACTTTATAAAAAAACTAAAATGAATATTTAAAAGTAGAGTATTTATATATTAATAGAAAATACATTTTAAAAGTATGTCGTTTTTATATCCTTGAATTTAGTAAATATTGTTATTTTTATGTTTGTAGTTGGAAGCTTGTTGTAACTATAGCTTTGATTATCAATCAACAATTTGTATTTATTGACAAAACAAATACAAGGATCGAACTTCGTTCCGGAAGCAGAGAGGTTTGGAAACGAAACTGACAACCAACTGGGCCAGCATATATATATATATATATATATATATATATATATATATATATATATGGGATGGTTCAATAGAAAACTCATTTTATTGAGAGAACTCGAGAACTCTATATTACATATGTGCAATATATCATATTTTGCATATGTGTAATATATATTGCACATGTGTAATATATCATATGTTACACATGTGTAATATATATTACACATGCGCAATATATCATATATTGCGCATGTGTAATATATATTACACATGTGTAACATATGATATATTACGTATGTGCAATATATGATATATTGAGTGTATTACATATGTGTAATATATATTGCACATGTGTAACATATGATATATTGCACATGTGCAACATATGCAATAATAATATATTACACAAGTGTAATATACAACATATGATATATTACATATGTGTAATATTGAGTTCTCAAGTTCTCTCCCTAACTATGAGTTCTCAATTGAACTTTCCCCTATATATATATATATATATATATATATATATATATATATATATATATATATATATATATATATATATATGGCATGGTTCTGTAGAAAACCCTAAATATTGAGGAAACTCTAGAAAACCCTTAAAAAAACCTACTTCCCGAGCTTTTTTTTTTTTTTTTTAAATTAGGGCATGTAATATAAATGTTTTTAAGTGTTTTGAGCCAAAAAAATTAAAAAAATGCCGAAACATTTTTTTAAAAAAAAAAAAAAAAGTTTTGCATCATAACATACGTTACCAGTACAAAAATAAGGTAACATATGTTATGATGCACAACTTATTTTATTTAAAAAAAAAAACCGCTCGGCGCTTTTTTTGATTTTTTTGGCTTAAAACACTTAAAAACATGTATATTACATGCCCTAATTTTTTCAAAAAAAAAAGCTCGGGAAGTAGATTTTTTAAGGGTTTTCTAGAGTTTTCTTAAATTTTTAGGGTTTTCTATGGATATTTAGCCTGTTTAATATATATATATAATGCTTAAGTTCCGCTAGCTCTGCCAATATATACACATAGATATATAAAAAATATATATAAAAATTTGTGCCCCGGGAAAAAACGGGCTTCGGCCGGGGCTGCGGCTCGCCCACCCCTGGAGCCGGCTCTGTTGGTATCAATAGAAACAGTTTTAACCACACCTTTGACAACTTGATCTCTCAAAAAATAAAGAACTAATTCAAAGTGTTTTTTTTATCATAAAATATCGGATTAGAGGCTATAGACATAGCAACATTGTTATCACAATATAAATCAATAGGTGTTTTGACAAGAATATTCAATTCTTCAAGCAAGTTCCTTAACCACATCACCTCACAAGATGCTGCACACATGGCTCTGTATTCAGCTTTTGCTGAAGACCTAGAAATTGTGGATTGTTTCTTGCTTTTCCAAGAGATTAAGTTATCTCCCAAAAAAACACAGAAACTAGTCACAGATTTTCTAGTAATTATATATTTCTCCCCAATCAAAATCAGAAAAAACTTTCAGATCAAACTGATCACTTTTCCTGAATCTGACCCCTTTCACAGGAGAATGTTTTAAGTATACTAGAAGCTTAAAAGCAATTTTAACATGACCGTCTAAAGGATTATGCATGTATTGACTCAGGTAATGTACAACATAAGAGATGTCAGGTCTTGTATGAGACAAATAAATTAGTTTGCCAACAAGCTGTTGATAAGCAGTTAGGTTCACAACAGGTTTCGACTCATGTACTAAACCAGTTAAAACATGATTTTGTTCAATAGGTACATTGACTGGTTTACAACCCAACATACCATATTCAGACAACAAATCAGTGCAATATTTTCTTTAAGTTAAAATAAGATCATCATTTTTCCTTATTACCTCAATTCCCAAAAAATATTGTAATTTTCCCAAATCTTTAAGTAAAAACTTAGTTTTAAGACACAACTTAAGTTTTTCAATTTCAATTAAAGAGTTACCAGTAACAACTATATCATCAACATATACAAGAAGAATAATAACCAAAGAATTAGAAATTTTAAAAAACAATGAATGATTACATTTACTTCTTTGAAATCCAAATTCAAATAAAACATTCACAAGTTTTTCATTTCACATTCTAGGGGATTGCTTAAGACCATATAATGACTTTTTTAGTCTACAAACCTTATTATCCTCTTTATTACAGTAACCCTCAGGAAGTTTCATGTAAACTTCCTCATTTAAATCACCATACAAAAATGCATTGTTTATATCTAACTGAAACAATTCCCAATTATTATAAACAGCCAAAGATATAATACATCTAATAGTAACAATTTTGACAACAGAAGTAAATGTTTCATCAAAATCTATCCCTTCCTTTTGACTATAACCCTTAGCAACTAACCTAGCTTTATATCTTTTAACTTCACCATTAGTCTTATACTTTATTTTAAAAATCCATTTACACCCCCACAACATTTTTATTTTTAGGTGTATCAACAATTGTCCAAGTGTCATTTCTATTTAAAGCTTCTATCTCATCATTCATAGCCTGAACCCATTCAGGACTTTTAGAAGCTGATCAAAATAGTTTCTAGGTTCATAAGTTTTAGAAAGGGTAGATGCAAAACATTTAGACTCTTCAAACAATTTAGCAAGATTGACTACCTTATCTATACTATACTTGACTTTACTATCAATAACAAACTCATTGTATTTAGAAGGAAAAACAGAATTTCTGGAAGATTTTCTAACACTTTGAGTTTCAACAGACTTTGAAGTATTACCCTCAAAAAAATCCTAGTCATCACTTGCAGTAATCACATGATTTGCCCTATCATTACTACTCACCCTGTTATTTGACTGCTGATTTCCAGGCAGGTCATCAATAACAGGCTGACCTGTAGATTGCAGATTGTCATGTGTTCCTACATATAACCTACCTAGCCCCTTTCCATCATCATTGGGATCATTTACTCCAAAACCATTTTGAGAGTCTGTGTTTTCAAAATTATCAAAAAAAGTTTAGTGTATTAATATGTTTTTCAGAGTTGGAATCAAATGAGTCAAAAAAATTTTGTTCTTTAAAAGGAAAGCAACTTTCAAAAAACTTTACATCTCTTGAATAACCAATAGTTTTGCTATCAAGACTAAGAACTTTATATCTATTTTTCTCATTTAAATACCCTATAAACACACATTTTTCAGCTTTACTATTAAACTTGTCTCAATCATTTAATATGGTACAAAAACACAGACATCCAAACAGTTTTAGATGATCTAGAAAGGGTTCAAAGCCATACAATAATTCATAAGGGGTCTTTCCTCCTAAAACTCCAGATGGTGTCCTATTGATAAGATAAGCAGCAGTCAACACACACTCAGTCCAGAATCTAATAGGTATATTACTCTGGAAAAGAAGAGCTCTAGCAACATTCAGGAGATGCTTATGCTTCCTCTTAACAATACCATTTTGTTCAGGAGTATAAGCACAAGTAGTTTGATGAATTATTCCTTTATCCTTACAAAACCTTGACATTTGATTATTAACAAATTCAAGACCATTATCACTTCTAAAACATTTTATATGTTTATTAAACTGTGTTTGAACTATATTGAAAAAGTCTTTAATATTTTCAAAAACATCAGTTTTGTTTTTTAATAAACTACCCAAACAGTCCGGGAATAATCATCAACAATGGTCAAGAAGTACTTAAAGCCATCTTTACTAACAACCTTATAAGGACCCATACATCTAAATGAACAAGTTCACCAACTTCAGTTGACTTATGTTCACTTAGTGGAAAGGGTTCTCTATGTTGTTTAGCCTTAAGACATATTTCACAAGGTTGATGTTTATCATGTTTATCTAAGTTGAGTTTGGTTTTAAAAACATTAACAGCTTGTTCAGATGGATGTCCTAACCTAGCATGCAGATTTCATACAATTCAGAATTAAAACACACCTTACTATTCAAACTGGCATTACCACACAAATACAAACCATCAAGCTGTTTACCAGTCACTAGGAATTTCTTGGTTAACCGGTCCTGTATGTAACATGTATCTTCATCAAACCCAACATACAACATATTATCCCTAGCAAGTTTGTCAACAAAAATGAGATTGACTTTGTATTCAGGAATAACCAACACGTCTTTTAACACAACTCCATTAGCTAGATTAACATTTCCAATTTTAGTAACTAAAGCTTTAGTGCCATTGGGGTGATTAACATGAATGTTTAAATCAGACACTTCAACATAATCAGTTAACTCTATATTACTAAAAACCATGTGTTGGCTAGTTCCCGAATCAACAATCCAACCAATTCTAATCTTATTCCCAACTTTACTTGCAAAACCAAATATAGGTCTACCATGAACATTAGCACAGAAAAAACTACCTGACACATTGCAGCTTTGTGGATTCTCCTTTGTTTTTTTCATTTAGAAGACTCAATAGTTTGGACAGTTGATCATTTGTCAAAGAAGGAGTAGGAGAGTTAGTATCCACATTAACATTGTTACTATTTGTACTAACCCTACCCTTCTTTTATTGATTACCCCTAGACCTCATCCAAGGGGGATAACCAATCAGTTCAAAACACTTTTCAGCCAGATGACCATTCTTATTGCAGTGAGAACATTTTAATGAAGACTGAGTAGTACTTTTATTACCATTTTTTTGTTAAAATCAGCAAATTGTTGATCAGTTTTGGCTAAAAACCTGACAGTTTGAGTTTCTTATTTGTTCCACTAGAGTTCCTATGTGACTCTTCCCTAGACACAATAACATATGCCTCTCTTACAGATGGCAATGTATCTCTAGTTAACAAATTAGTCCTAACATTTTGATAGTAACTATCCAACCCCATAAGAAACTGCATAAGTTTGATCATTTGACTGAAACTGTTGAAGTCTTTAGCAGCATCACATGTAAATGGAGGTAATTGGAGTATCTGATCCAATTGCTTCCACATAACATTTAGTTTTTGATAGTAATCAGAAATAGAAGTACCATCTTGACAAAAACAATTTATTTTTTGATACAAATCAACCACAGAACCATCTATTTTGTCATAAGTTTCTTTTAGTTCTTTCCATACATCACTAGCAAGTTTAGAGAATACTTGTCCTAGATATAACTCTTCAGAGATAAAATTAAGAATCCATGTAAGCACAATAGAATTACACCTATCCCATTGTCTAGCAAGAATAGGATCATCAACAGGTTTTAACACATTCTCCAGTAACAAATCCAAGTTTATTTTTAACTTGTAATCCTAAGATCATAGCATTAGACCATACACTGTAATTATCAGTACCTTTTAATTTGATACTAACAATAGTTAAATTCGTGGAGTCACTGGGATGAAGGCAGAGAGGGTCTCCTGCATCTATTTTATTAACAAGAGTCACAGAGTCAACAATAGCACCACTATTAGGATCTACTGGACCCTGTTCTTGACCCCTTCCACCTCCACCAACTCCATCATTAGCCATAACAGATCAAGTATCAAAATACACACAAACAGTAGATCACACAAAATCAGGAATCAGTCAATCAAGAACACACAGAGATCAATCAAAAAACAACATGACACAAGGCGAAGCTGTACTGGTGATCCAGATCATTGGTTCATCACTCAATAGGTGCCAGTGCAGGTCCTCGTACAGGAGCCACCTAAACTTCTAGACCAACCCTAAATCTAAAACAGGGATACAATCCCTGGCACAGACTCTAATTTCTAATTTCTTGGATCATTGCAAGATTCATTAGGATTTATGTACATCTTCGACTCAACCCCCGGTCAAACACAAACTCGTTTAACTCGAAAAATATCATTCAATTAAGATTTTTTTACATATTTTCCCCTGCTAAGCCTTTTAATTACGTATTTACCCAGCGCTTAAAATTAATTAAATATTTCCCCATATGGGGAAATATATAATTGACTTGCTACTTGTGTATGCTTTAGGAGGGAGAAATAAGTAATTGACTTTTTAAATAATCTAAACTTTGTCAGGTTGGAAGATAATAAACCCAACTTGGAAATTGGAATCTAACAAGCCTAACTTGTCTTATTTTTATTTCACTGAACCAAAATTAACTGGATTAGACCATTTAGTTTTTTGCCTGATTTTTTTGCCAACTATGGCATTTTTTACACGTCATATGCCAATGTGGCATGTCACATAGGCAAAACACTAACTGAGTTAACCTCAGTTAGTTTTGGTCCAGTAAAATAAAACCAAAATAAGTTATGTCTGTTAGATTTCAATTTTCAAATTGAGATTATTATATTTCAAACCGATAAATTAACATTAATTAATTCCAATCCCCCTTTTTTGTTATCTACTTTTTTCTTTGAATTCCCCTTTAACAACAAATCAAGTTTTCTTCTTTACGTGTTGCCCATCGAAAAGAAAACGAAAACCCTGTTGACTTTAGTATGCCCAAAACCAAAAACCTCTTTAATCAACCATAAACATGAAAACACGAAAAGAGAAACCACGAACACTTTCGGAACTGCTTAAGACCATAAGAAGGGGGAAGATGGGTATGAAACGTCATGTGGTACTTGTGGGGTCTATGTGTGAAGGGTGAAATTGTGTGGACTGGAAGGAGGGAGGTACCACCTGGAGTATTTTTTCTTTTTTTATAATATTTAATAAAATAATAAATTTAATAAAAATAATAAATTTAAATATTTAAAAAATTAAGTAAATATTTAAAAAAAGTTATTTAAATATTTAAAAAAAATTATTTAAATATTTAAAAAATATTTAAATATTTAATAAAATAATATTATTCAAACGGATACTTTTCAAACGGCTACTTTTCCAACGGCTAGTTTTCCCACGGATTCATTTCAAACGGCTATTTTTGTAAGCCTATGAATAGAAGATAGATTACTCATAGTCGGTCACAATTCAATCTACACACACAAAGATATGGGTGGTGGTTATCATAACGATTCAGCCGGTACTTCAAACCTCAGGCGATACTCTCGCCGACGACGACGTTCACAACCATTGTCATCTCGTTGATTGACAACAATTCCTCCTTTACCAGGTTACACTTCTCCAACTCCAGATGCTCCTCTCACAGATGAGGAATATATCTAGGCTCTAGACTACATTATGGTTGTCATGGGAGTGGGGTAGTTATGACTAGTGGAGACCAAATCTTCTCCCCAACCCAACCCCAAACCCTCCTCCTCCAGAGCCACATGAGGGGATTACAAAGCAGATATGAGTATGGATGACGAACCATACTATATTCCAAATCCTGAGTATGGCTGCATCCGCTCGGATGCAAAGTCGGACGGTCGTGATAGCGATCGTCCTGTGTTCTCGCCGGAGTACACACCGGAGGATTGGGATAACTATTCTTCGTAGAAGAAATTTAGGTTTAATTATGTAATGTTGTAATAAGTAATTTAGGATTATGTAATTTTGTAATAAGTAATTTAGGATTATGTAATGTTTTTATGTAATATTTTTATTTAATTAAATAGGGTTAATTATGTAATTTTTTTAAACCCAACGTTACTTTTATTTTATTTTAATTTTTTTTAAACACAACGGTTACAAGCAATAAATTTTAATTTTTTTTAAATGTCATAAAGGTCACAAGACCCATCCAATCAATAAACGCCACGTGGCAACCTCACCCCCCACCCCCACGCCGGTGGTATTTCTCCCGCCCAAGGGGCTTCCCCCCCCCCCCCTTTTATGCCCAATCGGGGAAGTGTTTGGGGCTTGGAGTTGCCTTCCCCCCCCCCCCCCCCTCAAACTCCGTTCTGTCTAAAAGATAAAGTGATCAGTCCTAATAGTTCGCTTAAAAACGAAAGCGATCCCTAGCGTTTAATTATTCTGCTGATTTCCGAACAACAAGTGGCTTCTTCACTCAGCCGCCGATCTTCGGATTGACCTTCGCTCATAGGCCTGACTACCCACTTGTTTCTGAGTTCCGTCGCTGGACGAACAACCTACTCGTTTCCCGTCGCCATAACACTACGCACACTGCTGCTCCGACGAACTAGTACCGCTGGCCTCGATCTTCCTGATCACCGACGCCTTAACCTCCTTAAACACCGATTAAGAACCTGAGTACCCCTTCAATATCGACGATTGAACTTGGTTTTGATGCTAGTTCAAGTTCCAATTGTACTCAAACTAACATAAATAACTCCCAAAATATTAATAATTAAATAAACTACTCAATAGCTTGATGAGAAATCCTGGGTTAGATCAAATACATAGTGAAAGAAAAATAGCAAGTCGTTGGAATGGTATCAAACAGATTCCGAGTGAACTCATTCAAGCGGCATTGATACTGTATCGTTAAACCCCACGATCTTAATTTTTAGGTTTTCGCTTTTTTGGATTTTTAGCTTGTAGTTTATAGAATTTACGTTATATCATTGTGTCTTCTATGTAACATTGTGTCTTTTTTTTCTTATTTTCATTATTGTGTCATTTATGCAATTTATTGTGTCTTTTTTATTCAGCATTGTGTTATATTTTTTTGCATTGTGTTATATTTTGTGGCTCATTGTGTCAAATTTCATGATCAATTGTGTTTTTTTGTATCCTTCTCACCATTTTCATTTTTGTCACACTGTGTAGGATAACTTGACATCTTACCCAATACTTAGTATATATAGTTAACCTAATGCGTTAGACTATAACTAGGATTGTTCACATAATTTTCCTAATGACATGTAAACCTAACTTGTTTAGAATGCTAGATAATTATCTAATCAATTAACTAGGCATTAATAGTTACCCCTAAAAATTAAATCATAAACACATTTAGTTATTCATAATTATCCACTTCTAAACCTCTCCTAAACCACTGTGCGTTTGGATCAATTTTATTATTTGGAATTCCCAACACAAGGTCCGGCACATAGCCACATACCAAAATAGTAACATATGTAGATTGGAAGTGGACCAAGCCCATGCGACCTTAACAATTTGCAGTCCAGCTTTAGTTCCCCTGAATTACAAGATTAGCAGCCACATGCATACATCATTATCACTGATTAGAACCAAAAAAAAAAAAAAAAAAAAAAAACACGATTGATATGTATAGCATTGCAATTCGCTGAATCCAAGAAAGTGAAAAAGCACGCTAAAGCATGTGAGGATAATCAACATACTTTCGTTTCACTGGCCTTCGACACGTTCGGTTCCTTGACACCGGAAGCGGTGCGGTTTTTGGCTCGGGTTCAGCGGGTAGTGCACAACAACTTTTCCACCCTCATGGGCGGGGATTAGTTTTTAGCATATTCGGATTTTCTATCCAGGAAGGGGTGGCGGCGCAGCTTGTTGCCCGCCGACCTACCATCCCCTATCTAATTTATTTTAATTTTTATTTTTCTCGAACAAAGAAAATTACATTAAGATAACGGGCAGACGGGCAACAAGCTGCGCCGCTAACCCTTTCTGAATAGCAAATCCTAATCTACTAAAAACGTAACCCTGCCCACCCGAAGCCGAGACACTACTATGAATAACCCGCTGTACCCTGGTCAGGAAACGGGTAGCCTCTGGTGCCAATGAGCCAAAGGTATCAAAAGCCAATGGTACAAAAACGTGTTGGTTCTCCTCGCAGGCTTTAGCATGTTTTTCTACCTTCTTTGCCTCTGCTTTCCGCACCGCTTGCCCAACTACGAAGCCACTATCCCTTAACCCAACTAGGGGAGATACACCTGTCAAGTCAACACAAGCATGCTTCCCCCCGGCCCATCCAAAGACAAGGAGATCTGCTGGTCGTAGGGTGGATCTCCCTTCTGCTGGATCCGAGAGGAAGTTCACAGGGGCCTCCTTTTTGGCTGAGATCCCAGCACGTCTTAAAATGTCCCACAGAATGTCTCGAACCCAATCATGTCGATATTTGAAACCGGGTAACTCCTTACAATGAACCGCATGTTCCCCGTATTCATCCAGGCAGGCCTTACGACAAATCGGACAGATTTCATCCTCCTGGTACATGGGGATCATCAGACGATATTTAAGAATGGCCCTGTATTCAATAGCAGACATGCTTTGGCCTAGACCTTCGATCGGGATGACAGTCAGGAAATCTTGGGCGTGGGGGCTTTGCAAGCATTCAATAACTGCCCTCTGACGGGGGGACAGACCAAAAACTTCACCCAGGCTCTGAACGATTTTGCCAAAAAGGGCATTCGCCAAAGTTTTCTGAGGCTTTGGGGGGCGGTGTCCTTGTTAGAAAAACCGCCAATATCAAAACCTGGGAGATAGTCATTTAACTTTTCGAGGGCCTGCACGTAGTCCAAGTCTGCGCCGAAAACCCCGCTATTTCGTAGGATGTGGTCTTGAAGGTTCCAGGACTGAGCTCGCGACGCCACAAACGCATACATGCCGACATCCTTCGCAGAGAGGAGCCCTAATCCTCCCATACGCATCGGCAAAGATGCCATCCGCCACTGTAGGTCACCAAAAAAAGGCCCCCCACATACCACAATGTCCTCAATGGCTTCCCTTAGACCCTTGTCTAATTTATCCTTTTATTTTTAATGAAATGATGATTATTCTTGATTTTAATATCCAATCAATTATGTTATTTAATCTATCATTTTTTTCCACTGTCCCATTTTTACCCGACTCATATTGTTTCCCGTAAAAAAATATGTATGTATCCGCAACTGGCTTTGACTATCTTACAGTTTTAACATTCCTTCATTCTTGGAGTTGATTAAAAAACAAACAGTATTTCCTTACGACCGCCATGTTTCTGAAAAAACGAAACCAATAACAAAAAAAGAATGTTTCTTATTGGTTTTTCAAACAAAAGAAACTTGTTATGGTTTGAATTATTGGTTTTCACCCCACCTACACTATCCTCTAGTGACGTGAAAATGGGCGTGAGTCCCTGGGGGGGGGGGGGGGGAGTTTTCCATGGCGTGGGGGAGAGGGAGGGAGTGCGTGGAGGCTTTTGATTGGTCCAAGTAAAAAATGCAACATAATTGTTGGGGTGTTTAAAAAAAATTTAAAATTTAAAAATATTGAAAGACTTAACCCTCAATAAATTAAAAAATATATATAATAAAAAAATAATAACAAAAAAATAATAATTATAATAAAAATAATTTTTTTTTTACATAAACCGTTTTTATATATTAAAACATTACATAAACTTTAATTAAAACATTACATAAACTTAAAATAAAACATTACATACCCTTAAATTAAAACATTAATTAAAACATTACATAATCATAAATTAAATCATTTATTAAACCTAAATTACTTAAACACACCTACGGAATGTAATTATCCCAATCCTCTAGACTGTACCCCGGCGACGACACGTTACGATTGCTATCACGACCGTCCGACCTAGCATCCAAGCGGATGCAGCCGCAATATTACCTGAGATACTGAACATTGGTACGAAGACCTGAGCACTTACTTCTAGACTTGCTACTACGTATGTGCTTACTAATTTTCTTGCTTGCTTGAGTTACTTCTAAACTTGCTGATCTTACTTAGTTTCTTGTTGTACTTGGTTGCCTAATATTCTGATTCACTTTCTTGCTGATCTTGCCATATTTTTCTTATAACTTGCTAGTTTCTAGCGTTTAATTTTCTTTCTTGCTCTTGTTTTTAACTTAGTGATTAACTTGTTGGAACTTGCTTGTAAACCATTAATTCAAGAATGAACCCATAGCTGCTTTTTATTGCTCTCGGCAGGCCACACCAGTATTTGATCAACCTTATTTATCATGGCTTGATCATTGCTGCAATTTCCTACTCCACCTCCGTCGTCACCAACTACCATCTATTGGAATATATAATTATTATATAAGCTAGATTGTTTATTTATATATTATAGTTAGTTAATATGGGTATTATAGTTAATATTAGAATTAAATTCGGTTGTGATGGTTAATCAAGGCACTAGACACGTGGAACAATCATAAGGCGCACCTCTTAGATGAATGGATGTGATCATGCACAAATGGACGCAATGGTTTATCAAGAGACACACCATTTTGCAGGGAATTAACAACCATTCAAATAAGAACTATATAGAGGATAAAATGTTGTATTGTAAAGGTTACTAAGATTGTATATTCGTAGTATTAATCCAAAACTTTCTGTTCAAATTCATTCGAAACATTTATCTATAAATACCGATTCTCTTGTTTGTTTGTTTGTGATCATTGTTATTATCCACTGCATATTATCGTTGCTTTCCAACACCATCATCACTATCACTCTACATCGTCACCACCTTTTCATGAACTACCCTTAGAAGCCTGGCTACTGCACATCTCCTTCGCCCGACACTATTGGTAAACCCAATAATATACCATCATCATCACTTCTTGTTTTGACACCTTAACAATTGATCACTTGTTTACATGGTTCGAATCCTTCTCCATTATCAGGGCCATCCATGAGAATTCTACAAAAATTTTGGGCCCGATGCGAGTAGAAAATACGGGCCCTTTAATAAAAACTTTCAATATATATATATAAGAAATCTTAAACTATATAAAAACGGAGTCACCCTCACATTACAGCATGCCGGTTTGCACATTGAAAGATAAAAAAAAGCATGTTGTAAGCAGTGGCGAAGGTTTGTAGGGGCGGGGAGGGGCGGCCGCCCCCCCCCCCCCCCCCCCGATTTTCGCGCAGAAGTTCCGATTATATAGTATCCGTATAGAAAATTTTGAAAATATAGGGTTTCAACCCCCCGAAACCAGTGACTTCCGAACCCCCGGTGACTTCCGACCCCTCAAACCTTCGGGTCAAGCTTCGCCACTGGTTGTAAGGGTATCTTTAATTCATCCGTTCAACTTTCACTTTCATTCAAATCAGTTCAGATTAATGTCTAACGAAAGCATTACAGAGTATAAACAAATCATACAAGACATAATAATAACAACTATCATATACTAAACGAAGACTTCAGTAATCATTTACCCAATACTGAATTCATGTTGTCCAACAACGTTTATAATTTGTAATTTGAATTGACTTTAACATATCCTCTCTGAGTGGAAATATATATAAGGCCCCCAAGACTAGATATTTCCTGTTTTATCTCCTGACTCAATTCTCTAAAATTCACAAAAAGAAAAGAAAAAAAAAAACCAGGATCAAACGATAAATGAAAGAAGGGTTATAAGAATAGCTAATTACAACATTGAAGTTATATCTCTACCTGAAGTTTTCAATCTTAACAAAGTTAATTGAAATACTAATCCAAAATAATTGTCCACAACCTAAAATATTATACTTTGCATATAAAAAATTCATAGATGTGTGGTTACTAATTTTGAAATAGAAAAGTATATAAGTATACAACTTTCTTGTCTTCCAAATGTTAACCTAACATATATATTTTAATATGAAAAGTGGTGGTCAAGGGACTTAACATATTTATTTTGTTTGTATCACTGATAAATAATTGCCATTCATGCCAAAAACAAGGATTAAGGTGTATATACGTACTCTGAGAGAGGTGCTAAGAGAATATTTCTGCACCCAAGATCGCATTGACTGATGCGTTTTTCTCCATGGTTTTGTTGCTGTGAGATTTTGGGATGTTAGTGTTTTTATCAGTTTAATATAAACTAATAGTCTAAGAACATGCATAAACAACTCCATGAGGAACATACCAGGATAGTGAACGTTTTCACCAAACAACTGGTTTAACCAAGACGATGTATCTGAACCAAATAGATCACGACGACAAAGATAGTAGACTCCTGTGGTTACCATGAATTCAGACAGATCTCCTCCAATCACTTCTTCTTCCATCATAGAGGTAATCTCAAAGTTTTCTTCAGTGTTATTCTCACAATTTTCTTCTTCCTGTTTGATGGTTTTATTTTCACATTCTTCTTCTTCTTCCCGTGTGATGGTGTTATTCTCACAGTTTTGTTCTTCAACTTTCATTATTTTATTCTCATAGTTTTTTTCTTCCTTTAAATCCATGTACACAAAGCTAGCACTGCATCCGCTTACTATCAACATTCCATTCTCCCGAATAATTTCCACATGGACTCTATCACCAACATCTAATACATTTCCAATTGGCCAATAGCTTAACCACACAACATCTTTATCAACAGAGGGTCTATAGTAGACTACAGGGTTGTATATCCAAGTAAGACCCTTGGTTACATTATTGATTTTGGCCAACAAGAGCCAACTATCTTTTTTCTTCGATATTGATGATCTATATAGGCAACTCACATTTAATCCTTGGATTGTGTTATTTTCATGATGATAAGGAACACAAAAGGATAATTCTGAGGATGATGACGTATACTCATATGTGGTCATGATTTGATCCATTATACCTTGCAGGTATGTGCTCATTATACCATATTCATACAAAATCTGCCAATACATAAAACCCAGTTAGTGTTAAAATTATAATTCAAACTAACTACAAGGACTAAAGTGGAAGTTGAAGACTCGATGCACGTGGGCATGGACTGACCGTTTGAAGTTTAATAATAAGTTCTTTATGAACGTTAATGGGTCAATAAGCTAGATGAACCTTTAGCAATTAGTTAGAAGTTTGTTAGTCATTTCTGTTGCATTGTATATCCTATTTAAGCAGTCTCATTCTATGTATTCAATATTCACTTTCGAAATCATTCAACACTAATAAACTTTGAATCTTTCGACTGCAATATAAGTTGTTCTTGTGTTCTTTATTTATACCAACAGTGGTATCAGAGCACAAGTGTTTCCTATGTTCATACTTTTAATTGCTGAAATCAAGGCTTTTCATAGTACTCAAGTCATACCCATCTTCAAAGGTGAAGGGTATGAATATTGGAGTATCATGATGCGAACAACTATGAGATCTCAGGAGGTGTGGGAGCTGGTAGAAGGAGGAATTCTTGTGAGAGGTGATCAAGATAGGCAACGCGAGTCTCGAAGAAAGGATGCAAAAGCCTTGGCTATTATTCGGGAAGGTGTGCATGACAATCTTTTTTCAAGGATTGCTAGTGCACACACAGCCAAGGAAGCTTGAGACACATTAAGGCTTGAGTTTCAAGGGAACACTCAGGTGCAGGCTGCAAAGCTTCAGGGATTGAGGAGAGATTTTGAAAATCTCACCATGGGAGAGTCTGACATGGTGGGAGATTACTTCTCTCAGGTGATGGAAATTGTAAGCCAAAGAAGACCCTATGGTGAGGCAGTTGAAGATCAAAAGATAGTTGAAAAAAAAATCCTAAGAAGCTTATTAGAAAATTTTGATTTTGTGGTCCCGTCAATTGGAATTTCTTTTGATCTCAGAACTCTTTCACCTGTTAAGTTAATGGGCTCACTACAGTCATAGGAAGCCAGATTGATGAGCAGGAATGGTGGAAAAGTAGTTGAGAAAGTGGATGAACAGGCATTACTAGTCTTTCAAAGTCTTAGGAAGAATGATGGTTCATCATCTTCTAACAATTTCAGAGGTAGGGGCCGAGGTAAAGCTAGAGGTAGAGAACGTGGCAGATCCCAAGATAGAGTAAAAGTTCCTCAATGCTATTTATGTAATAGGATGGGCCATATATGAGAAAAGATTGTTCGTACAATGATGAAGCACAATTCAATGTTGCAACACATGAGGGAACTGATGCTGAATCAACTAATGATCAATATCTATTCCTTGCATTTACTCATGTTGTTCCCGAGGTTAACCCTACCACTCAATCTTTTCTTCTCATGACTAACATTGTTTCATCAAAACAGTCTAGCTCATTGTGGTTTATTGATTCTGGATGTTCCAACCACATGACTGGATCAAGAACCGGTTTTTTTTAAAACTTGATGAAACATTAAAATTGACTGTGAAATTAGGTGATAAAAAGGAAATACAAGTTGAGGGTATTGGTCAGGTTAAGGTCTCTACTCCTAATGGTCAATACAAAATTATTGAAGATGTTTATTATGCTCCTTAATTGGAGTATAACCTACTTAGTGTTGGTTAACTCATGAGAAAAGGTTATGCTATATTGTTTCATGATGATGCTTGTATCATTATCAACAAGAAGTCTGGTACGACCCTTATGAAAGTTGACTTAGAAAAGAACAACATGTTCTTAATATATGTCACTAAGTCATCCATTGAGGAGCTGAGCAAACCAGATGAAGAAGCAAGGATCTAGCATGAAAAATATGCTCATCTCAACTATCAAGGACTTCTACAGTTGTACAACCTAGGTATGGTATTGATCTCCCTATGATTAAAGTTCAAAACAAGTGTGATGGTTGTATTCTTGGTAAGAAATCAAAACAACCCTTCACTGCAAGCAATTGGAGAGCCAAGCAAAAACTTGAATTGGTCCATTCAGACTTATGTGGACCGATGCATGTTGCAAGCTTAGAGGGAAGTAGATACTTCCTGCTATTCATTGATGATTATTCAAGGATGTGTTAGGTTTATTTTGTTAAAAAGAAGACTGAAGTGTTTTTAAAATTCAAACAATTCAAAGCCCTTGTTGAAAAAGATAGTGAGTGTAAAATCAAAGCATTGAAAACTAATAGGGGAGGTTAGTACACTTCTTGGGAGTTTAATAAGTATTGTGAGGACAATAGAATTAAATGGCTATTAACTCCACCTTATACTCCCGAGGCAAATGGTGTTAGTGAGAGCAAAACTAGAATATTCCTTGGTATATTGAAAAGTATGTTAAAAGCAAGAGGTTTACCAAAATTGTTTTGGGTAGAAGCGATAGCAACTGTTGTCACAGTCTTAACATTTCACCCACTAAGGCTCTTGATAAACAAACACCTTTTGAGGTATGTACTGGTCCAAAACCTCATGTCAAGAACTTGAAAGTATTTGGATGTATTTCTTATGAGTTAACTCCTGGTCAAATAAAGCAAAAACTTGATAATCACTCAGAGAAATGTATCATGAATGGATACGCTTCTCAATCTCTAAGTGGTTACCGATTGTTTAATCTTATAACAAAGAAGATTTTGACCAGAAGAGATCCAAAATTTTTTGAGGAATCAAAGTGGGACTGGAGAGGTAAAAAGATAGAAAATGACTATGTATTGTTGGATGATCCCGCTCTTGAAAGGGAGATTGAAAGAAGCAGTAGTAACAATGATTAAGAAGGAAGTCAAAGTAATGGTAGTGTTCATGGCCCAAATCACACAACTAACACTGCAGGTAATATTGAAGCTTCCAATGTAGAAGGATCCTCAAGTACTCAAGTGAACCAGTGAAATACAGAAGTTTGCATGACATATATGTAAATTATCAATTTGCATTGACTGTTGCAGACCATATGTGCTATGAAAAGGTTGCAAGTAAAAAGGAATGGGAGGCTGCAGTAATGGAAGAATTGAATTCCATCAATAAAAATGAGACACGGCAGCCGGTATAGTTTCCCAAAGGAGCCAATCTTATTGGCTTGAAGTGGATGTATAAAACAAAGTTGGGACCAGAAGGTGAAGTTCTAAGGTATAAGGCTCGATTGGTGGCAAAAAGCTATGCTCAAAAATATGGTGTGGACTATGAAGAAACATTTACACCTGTTGCTTGGTTTGAGACCATCAGATTAGTTATTGTTGTAGTAGCTCATCATAGTTGGACTTTATTCCAACTTGATTTGAAGTCTGCTTTTTGAATGGAGAATTATGTGAAGATATATTTGTTGAACAACCAAAAGGCTTCATTGTAACTAGTCAAGAACAAAAAGTATACAAGTAAAGGAAGGCCCTTTATGGTCTAAAACAAGCCCCCGGGGCTTGGTACTCTAAAATTAATGCTTATTTTGCAGGTGCAGGATATGTTAAGAGTCTAAATGAGCCCACTCTTTATTTCAAGAAGATTGAAGGTGATGTTAGTTATGTCTTCCTGTATGTGGATGATATAATATATACAAGCTCTAACATCAAACTTGCAGCTAAGTTCAAGAAAGACATGAAGGCATATTTTGACATGACTGATCTTGGTCTTATACCATACTTTCTTGGTCTAGAGATCAAGCAAACTGAATAAGGTATATTTGTGGGACAGGAAAGATATGATGCAAATCTCATTAAGAAGTGTGGACTCCTAAACAGTGAAAACATCCCAACTCCCATGAATACCTAGGAAAAGCATTAGACTGAAGATGGAACAGATCATGTGGATGGAACTTATTATAGAAGCTTGGTAGGAGGTTTGATATATCTGACCCATTCAAGGCCAGATATTGCTTTTGCAGTTGGTATCATGTCAAGATTTATGAAAAAGCCAACCAACACTCATTTGGGAGCTGCTAAAAGAATCCTTAAGTATATCATAGGCACAATGGATTATGGGCTATGGTATGCTACATCAAAGAAAGGTATGGATGTTGTTCTCACTAGTTTTACTGATAATGATTAGGCAAATTATCTTGATGATAGAAAAAGTGTGTCAGCTCACACCTTTACCATAGGAAGCAGCGTGATCACATGGAGTTCTAAAAAAATAGCATGTAGTTGCTTTTATCAAGTGCTGAGGCTGAGTACATTTCAGCAACCGATGCTACATGCCAAGGAGTGTGGTTGGGAAGGGTGCTACAAGATCTTGGATTGGGTCAACAGGATGCTACCGTTATTTTTTGTGACAATAATTTAGCTATTTGTTTGTCAAAGAATCCTATACAGCATAACAGAACTAAGCACATTGAGTTGGAGTACCACTTCATTTGAGACATGGTTTCAAAGGGGCAGATTGAGTTAAGGTTTTGTTCAACAGAAGATCAAGTTGCTGCCATTCTCACCAAGGCTCTTAATAGAGAGAAATTTGATGTTCAAAGAAGAAGATTAGGTGTCAGGAAGTTTGAATTAAGAGGGGTGTTAAAAGTATAATTCAAACTAACTACATGGACTAAAGTGGAAGTTGAAGACTCCATGCACGTGTGCATGGACTGACCGTTTAAAGTTTGAATAATAAGTTCTTTATGAACGTTAATGGGTCAATAAGCTAGCCGGATCTTTAGCAATTAGTTAGTCATTTCTGTTGCATGGTATTTCCTATTTAAGCAGTCTCATTCTATGTATTCAGTATTTACTTTCCAAATCATTCAGCATAATAAACTTTGAATGTTTCGGCTGCAATATAAGTTGTTCTTGTGTTATTTATTTATACCAACAGTTAGTCATATATCAAAAAATATATTCATGACGTATAAAAAATATGTGGATTTATACATGCATTTATTAGAAATTAAGAGAGATAACCTGGGTATGCCAAATCCTGCCTTTAGTAATGTCATCACCGACCAGGTCAACCTTATGATCTTCGTATGCTTTGATCCAATGCATGTGACCCAAATCTGCTTTATCAATTCTCGCTACAGGCACCAACTTAAAAAGGTCTTGAATTTCAAACAATTTGAAACAACATTCATAAGAAAATTCTCGCAGTTTAAAACGACCTGATTGAAATGCAACTTTCTCTAGTGATGTACACCAATTTATATACAACTCCTCTAGTGTATTTGGAATGCATGATAGACACTTAAGGTTTGTACAAGAATTCAAGTTGAGTTTCTTAAGCCTTCTAACATCAATGTTGTTGGGCAGGTAGTCAAATGGATTAAATGCCAATAGCAGGTTAGTGGATGATTTAGCATGCAACGCCAAAATATCATTGTTAAACTCCAGGTCACAGTTTGTGAGATCCAAATGCTTTAATGACTCGGGTAAGGAAAGCAATGGTTGTTCTGAAAGCATCACATTTTCTACTTGATTTACATGTTTCCACAGTTTAGTGCACCCTTTCAAATCCAGTGAATCGAGCCTCTTAAGTTCCCCTATGGATTCACATAGATGAGTCAAGCTACTACAACCCAATAGGATCAAAGACTCAAGTTTAGGGAGCCTGTAGATATTACAGATGCTGAGAAGTTTGTCACATTCTTTGAGATTTAGGTACTTGAGTGAATTAATAACCTATTCCAAGAACATTATGTTTATGTTATGACTGCATTCAAATAAAGGTCATCTGAAACATAGAAGCTAAGGGTCAAGCGATGTACCATGGGAGCATCAAAAGTTTCTATGTGTCCATAACTCATATCTATAGCGACCAAGCTCCTCATCATTAACCCGGATGGAATTGTTTTCAAATGGAATCCATGCCAGCATAACCATCTTAACGCTGGAAAGTATTCGTAGGACCCGCTGAGTTCTACATATTTGAGCTGGAGCAACTTTAATTTGGACATATTTGCAAGGGTACTTGTTTCAACGGCTAATGTCTACAAATTTAATATGAAGTAAAAAAAAATTAGCAAGCTTCATATATATATAGAGTAAATGTCTTAAAATTTAGTTAATTATCCAGCATAAATAATTCCCAATCATTTAGACAATTACATATACACTTTTTCAAACCGTGAGACTTCAAAAGCATTATATGTTTGGCAAAACTAGCTGGTGGCTGGTGGCTGGTTCCTGCAAGCTGGTAGTTGGAAACTTTTTAAATATATTTTGGTGTTTGGCACAGTAGCTGAAGCTTATAATAAAATGTATAAAATGACCAAAATGAACATAATTAAAAGCTTGTAACGAAGGTTTTTATTTTATTTTTAAAATAGAATAGGTATTTGTGTAATTTACTAATTAAAAGCTTGTAGCTAGTAGAGTTTTTTTGTTAAACGCTAGTACTAGTAGCTTTTCACTATACAGCTTTTTCTCCTAACCTAAAAGTTTCCAGCTCCTTGAACCAAACAAGACTTTTTATTGAATATGAGTTTTTTCTTAAAAGTTTGATGCTTAAAGCTATTAAAAGCTCTTAAAAGCTGTAGCCAAACATACTATCTCATTAATAGAGAATTACCAGTAGCTTAGTGTCGATATTAATTTGTTTTGGTTCAATAAAAACAAACTAAAAATCGGCACATGAAGAATACATTTGAATGGGGCTTTTTGTCATAATATCAATGCCATTAATGGTTGCTACTGTATTTCAAAACCATGCACTAAAGGTGGCAAAAATAGACGGGTTAGACTATGTTGGTTTTCGGGTCAGGATGAGACGATTAAGAAAAGTGTGAGGATGAGTATAGGTAAGGATGGGCTAGCTTCAACCCTAAAATGATCGTTGAAGTTGAACATGGTGTTTATTAGAGGTGGCAAACTTGACCCGAAAACAAAAATGTGGGCTTGTTTGGACTTTTAATTTTAGGCTGTGGGTAGGGCTGCAAACGAACCAAACGAACACGAATAAGGCCTTGTTCGTGTTCGTTTGTTAAAAAAATTATGTGTTCACGAACAGTTCGTGAACACTTACCGAACGAGATTTTATGTTCGTGTTCGTTTGTGTTTGTTTGTTAATTTTGTTCATGAATACACACGAACACAAACGGACATTAATGAACACAAGCAAGTGTTCATGAACACAAATGACCACAAAGAAGTGTTCATGAACACAAATGACCACAAAGAAGTGTTCATGAACGGAAACAAAAACAAACGGTCATATATTAACTTTTGAATAACATCGAATTCACATACATTAAGACATTAGCTAGATCCACCCAAAATATAACCTAATTGTCCAAGCATACTTAGTACTAGAGAAGGGCGTTGGAGCTGGATGGCAGAGAGCGTTGGAGGTGGAGGGTATCAACACTGGAACGTGGAAACACATAACGAGCTTGGATATAAAACTAGGTTTATTGATCTCATATAGTCATATATTTAACTCATATAGATTATTTATTGGGTAAAGCAAATAAATATAAAAAAAGTACAAAAATTAAAAACCTTAATAAACTATCGAACACAAACGAACATAAACAAACACGTTACCGAACCTTCACAAACATAAACGAACGAACGCGACCTCTGTTCGTGTTTGTTCGTTTAACTAAACGAACGAAATTTTTTGTTCGTGTTCGTTCATTTGTTTAATGAATGAACACAAACGAACTTTCCGCCGAACGGTTCATGAACTGTTCAATGAAAGTTCAGTTCGTTTGCAGCCCTAGCTGTGGGTTATATATAAAAACTTGATGGGTCATACCTGTCAAAATTAAAACAAAGAAAAAGCCGGAATGGGTTAGGATGGGTCATAAGGAGGAATAGCCCGGGTCAGGATGAGCGAAAAAATAAATGTGCATGATCATGTGCACCAACGATAACTAATTGGATTACAGAATCTCTGCAACTTGGTTTCAGTTTGAATTTGAAATTGCACCACTCGCCAATTGCATTGAAAGGATATCATTTAAATTGTGTTGTTAGAGCATTCACAGTCGGTCTATCAAGTCGCCTCTATCAAATTACACAAAAAATCACTACTCCACCCCTAAATCTTCTCTCTCCTAAGTAAAATAATCATATTTTTTTTTCATACTTGTAATTGGATTTTTCCTTCTTTCTATCATTCAATCCATCACACCAGGCCTTCCATTTTCCTCTATCACCATCTCCACCGGTCATTATCAATGACCGGTTACCACTTCTGATCAATTCCCGGTAACCAAACCTAACCAGTCACCTTCCTTTAACCACCTCCGACCCTTTTTCTCCGACAAACAACCGACCTTCGACTAGCCTATCCTCACCTCCGATAACCAACCACCAAGCTCCACCCATCTCCCATACGCCTCTTCGTCCGCGCCGTCAGACGTGGCCTGATGAAGTAAAAAAGGGCAGCTGCAGTTGGCGGGTAGGAGGTGAGCAATTTTTGGTTGCTCCTCTCCAAACTCCTTTGTTCTTGCGGGGGTGTGGTTTAGGCACGCGTTATTTTCACTCAACTCGTCTCGAGTAGGGGTTTCTTACTTTTCTTGCCTATTATTGGGGTTGGTGTTTTCATGCATATGGCTCCTAATAAAAGGGATCGGAATGTTAAACAAGGAGTTTTTGGCCCTGGCTCGAGTAGTGTTTTGAGAACATGCCCCTTTAAGCATTTCCATGAGTGTAAAGATGGTAAGTCGGGGTCTTCAGGGTTTCTACGTCTTCTAGAGCACATGCAGAGTTTGCATTTCAAGACAGAAAAAAGGAGGGCGTCTTTGCAAGATGCAATCTCCCAAGACTTGGACCTTTTTATGGATGTTGGGGGTGCTCTTAGGGGTGGGGCTAAATGGCTATGTGGGAGGTGCATGGTGATGCATGCTCTCAGCAAAAGGTGCATTCACAGTGCTGATGACGTCCTCTCCTTCTCTATGGTTACGGGAGATGTGGAAGACTTCATTGTTGGGATCTAGAAACCTCGTCGCGTGACTGTGGACATGGAACATGGTCCTCCAGGAGGTGTGGTTGAGGATATATCCCTCTTAGAAAAGGTTTTCTCCTTGCCCATACAAACTATCAATAGCATCCCCACAAGCTGTCGATTGGCGTTTGTCTAGGCCTTGACAGGTGCCTTACGCAAAGTGGTGGCTTCACCAGGCTCCGTAGAAAGTTGGGTCAAGTTGCTTTTACTGCTGCGGTGTATCCTGTGGGTGGTCAAACCGTCCACTAGGCAGGAGCGAAGGTCTGGAAATAGGAAATCATTACAGTGTTGTAGCATCCTGCAATCGCTTTCTTTGTGGAAAGACGGTTCTGGGTTTGCAGATCTGGTCCCTTCTCTCTTCGATTGCGTGGGGGGTGTTTCTTTTATCAAGGAGGAAGCAAAGGGGAGTGATGCTACAGAAAAGAGCCCCAATGTCAGACAGTGCCTCCGGAAAGTAAGGGACGGTCATTTCACAGCTGCTGTCAAGGTGTTGTGTTCTAGTGGGATTGCTCCGTTTGGGATTCTACCATGAAAGACCTCATTGATAAACATCCGGTGTTGCCTCCTCCGTCCTTGCCCTTTAACTCCGACATCGTGCCCGAGCTTGTTGTGGATGAGAACTGTGTGCTTCGATTTCTCCGATCTTTCCCTAAAGGGACTTCCTGCGGGAGGGACGGTTTGAGGGTCCAGCATCTATTGGACGCCCTTAGCGGAGAGGGGTCTGTGGTTTCCACGGGTTTACTCTCAGCTATTACTGAAGTCGTCAACTTCTGGCTAGGGGGTTTGTGTCCCAGGGTGCTTGCTGAATTTATTGCTTCGGTCCCCCTTAACCCTCTTCTGAAACCTGATAATGGGATCCGACCCATTGCAATAGGGGCCATTTAGCGCAGACTAGTATCTTAAGTGGCTATGAGGAAGGTTGGTAAGGAAATGGCTAAGTATTTGGGGACTTCCAATTTGGGGTAGGGACTCCTAATGGGGCAGAGGCGGTGCTCCACAATGCGAACAGGTTCCTTAACTCCTTCCATGAAGACGGTTCTTTGGCTATGCTCACTGTGGATTTTTCAAACACGTTCAACATGATCGAGCACACTGCCCTTCTTCGAGAAGTTCTTCAGCATTGCCCGTCTATCTATTTGTGGGTCCAGTTCCTATATGCCCAGCCAGCTACATTGTATGTTGGTAACAATTGTATAGGGGCCACCACGGGGGTTCAGCAGGGGGACCCTTTAGGTCCCCTCCTTTTCGCCTTGGCATTACATCCTATGGTTCTCCGGGTGCAAGGAAATTGTAACCTCCCACTTCATGCGTGGTACCTTGATGATGGGACAATTATCGGTGATGCCACCGATGTTACGAATGCCTTAGACATCATTCGGAAGGAGGGGCCATCCCTGGGGCTTCAACTAAATATTAAGAAAACCGAAGTTTTTTGGCCATCTTGTAATGGGGCGAAGCTTAGGGACGGGCTTTTCCCCAGTGGGATTGGCATGCCAGAAAATGGGGTGAAGCTCCTTGGAGGGGCTGTTACTCGGGACTCTTACTTTATATGGGAATTGGCAGGGCGGAGAGCCTCATGCGCGCGGTTGATCTTATGAAACTTTTGCCCTACCTTAGGGATCCCCAGAGTGAACTCCTCTTGCTCAGATCTTGTATGGGGTCGCTAAGTTGCTTTTTGGTTTGCGGACCTGCCAACCCGCCATGATGGATAAAGCGGTATCATGTTTTGACAAGGGTCTGCGGGAAGCCATCGAAGACATATTGGTATGTGGGGGTCCGTTCTTTGGTGACCTACAGTGGCGACTTGCATCCTTGCCAATGCGTTTGGGAGGATTAGGGCTCCTCTCAGCAAAAGATGTTGGGGTGTATGCTTTTGTGGCATCGCTAGCTCAGTCCTAGAATCTCCAAGACCACATCTTAAGGAATAGCGGGGTTGTCGACATGGACTTGGACTACGTATAGGCCCTCGAAAGGATAAATGACTATCTCACAGGTTTTGATATTGGCGGTTTGTGTAACAAGGACACCCCCCAAAGCCTCGAAAAACTTTGGCGAATGCCCTTTTTGGCAAAATTGCACAGAGCCTGGGTGAAACTTTAGATCTGTCCCCCCGCCAACAGGCAGTTATTGAATGCTTGCAAAGCCTCCATGCCCAAGATTTCCTGAATGTTATCCCAATCGAAGGTTTGGGCCAAACCATGTCTAGGGTTGAATCTAGGGCAATTCTTAAATATCGTTTGGTGATCCCCATGTACCATGAAGATGAAGTCTGTCCGATTTGCCGTAAGGCATGCTTGGAAAAATACGGGGAACATGCGGTTCACTGTAAGGAGTTGCATGGTTTCAAATATAGACATAACTGGGTCCGGGACGTTCTTTGGGACATTTTAAGAAGGGTTGGGATCTCAACCAAGAAGGAGGCTCCTGTGAATTTCCTCTCGGACCCCGCAGACGGGAGATCCACCCTACGTCCAGCAGACCTGCTTGTCTTTGGGTGGGCCGGGGGAAACACGCTTGCGTTGACCTAACAGGTGTATCTCCCCTGGTTGGTTTGGGGGATAGTGGTTTTGTAGCAGGGCAAGCGGTACGGAAAGCAGAGGCGAAGAAAGTTGAGAAGCATGCTAAAGCTTGTGAGGAGAACCAACACGTTTTTGTTCCCCTCGCATTTGATAGCTTTGGCTCCTTGGCACCGGAAGCCATGTGTTTCCTGACCAGTGTCCAACGGGTTATTCATAGCAGTGTCTCGACTCCAGGGGCATGGGTTCGTTTTTAGTAGGTTAGGGTTTGCCGTCCAGAAAGGGGTGGCGACGCAGCTTATTGCTCGCCTACCCGCTATTTTAATGTAATTTTCACGATTATGTGTTAATAAAAAGTTTCTTTAACAGTTAAAAAAAAATACTTGTATTATTATATTTTCTCTCACCTTACTCAAAACCACTTACAAAAATATTAATATATATATATATATATATATATATATATATGGGCGGTTATTCTACAAAGTAAAAGAAACGTGCGAAGGATGCGAAGGAACGTTGTACATGATAATTAAGTAATTATCATGCACTTTGTACATGATAATTACGTAATGTTTTTATATGTTCATGAAGGCATTACGTAATTATCATTACGTAATTATTATGTACAAAGTGATCCTTCGCACGTTTGTATTATTTTGTATTTGAACATGCCCCTATATATATATATATATATATATATATATATATATATATATATATATATATATATATATATAGGTAAAGTATATGGAGGAAACCCTCCTTATTTGGTAAACTCTGGAAACTCTGACTTCCCAACATTTTTTTTTTTTTTTGAAAAAAATAGGGTATGTAATATACATTTTTTTAAGCATTTCGAGCCAAAAAAATCAAAAAAGCGCCGAACGGTTTTTTTTTTTAAAAATAAAAAACGTCTACTGTTTACATATAGTTAACACAGTGTTAACACCTGTTATTAGCGCTTAACATGTGTTAGTCAAAATTTTATTTTTTTTTAAAAAAAAAAATACTCGGCGCTTTTTTAATTTTTTTGGCCCAAAATGCTTAAAATCATGTATATTACTTGCCCTATTTTTTTCAAAAAAAAAAAAATATTGGGAAGTCAGAGTTTCCAGAGTTTACTAAATAAGGAGGGTTTTCTCTATAACCATTCCCTATATATATATATATATATATATATATATAGGTGAACAGTAGCTTTTCAAATACAGGGGTGAAGAGTGTTTTCACTAAATATTTTCTCTCTTCTTCACTTATAACCACTTACACCCATCCCCATATAATTTGAAAGAATCCCTCACATAATTTGATAGACGGGCTATCAATGATCTTGGTACATAAATCGTTCAAAAATGATGTATACTCACATGTTTCTTCTAAGGATTTGAAATTGCGTGTATGATGTTTGACATGAGTAACTATTTTGTCCAAATTTTGAACTTTTTCTTCCCGTTTCCATGGATAATTTTTTATTTTTGATTTTTTGTAAATACATAGTACGTACAGTGTCCAAATCGATAAAATAATAAAATAATAATTTTTTTTTTTTGAAATCACAATGTAAATATATTAATCCCAACGAAACTCTAAATTAATAATTACTAAAATATTCTAAAATTTTAGAATTGGTCCTACTGCACCAAATGTTGTTAAGTACATCCTTGGTGATCTCTCTTATACTCGCATAACAGTTTTCAATATTGATTAGTCTTGTTGATTTTTTTAACACCTTTTAGTTTAAAAGCCATAGTTGATTGTGATTTTAAAATTTATCATTAGACATTCTATAGTGATCAATTTAGATCTATGTACATTGAACTTGATAAGTTCATTAATGTGTGAATGTACATGTGAATTTTGAAGATCCTTATTTTTATTTTATTCAAATAAGTGAACTGAATGGACATGGAAATTTTGAAGCCTGATGTATTAATTTGAGAGTTTCTCACGAATATAAGCCAACTCTTTAAATTATTAATTTATCAATATAATAATATCTAGCTAAATTAATAACATATCCCGGTCCCAACATTATCAATTTATATAGGTTTTACTATAGTGTACTTAGAATATGTATTGAGTAAATCCTATACTTTATGAAGTATTTATGTTCAATCTCAACTAGTATTTTTACCTCACACGTTGCTCCGGGAGTCAGGTTGGTTCGTTACGTTAGAAAAAAACCTAAAAGAAATAAAAGTAAAGGGAAAAAAGAATTTAAAAGGGAAAAAAAGGATGTCACCATGTGGCGACTTGTTAGTGGGTAGAATTAATATGTGATACGCGTGTTACGATGTAAGTCAATTTGGTTCATCAAGTTAGCAAGGAAAACCACCAAAAGGCAAAAATTTACGTCTTTGTCTTCTAATCAGTACGTAGGAACATTGTCTCCTCCACTGACTATCTGGTTGTCGCATTTACCATTTTTGTTAAAATGGGTGCTCAAAATTTGTGGGAAACACATTTGATGTTGAGGGCCCAAAACATTTTCTTACGATTTAGAGAGATGAAAATTATCACCTAATAACAAAATCTTAGTAAATATTGTCAAGTACCAAACAATAATTCACGTCTTTGTCTTACCTTTGATGTCGTATGATGCTCAACCTTTCGCATGTCGAGTGCTAGACCTACAATTGTATCTGGAGCCTAATGAAGAAAAACATGAAATTAGAGTAGCGTAGTTAAAATAGGATGATGTAAAATGGAAAATAAACTTAAAAGGTACACATAAGAAGGATCTTACATCTTTTTTTCTCAAGACACTATAAGATTCATCATCATGACAGACTATACTACGTTTTGCAGGATCCTTCGACTCTGCAGAAACTATATCCCTTCCCATTGTCTGAAGCAGCTGATGCATAATCAGTTTGCCATTAGGTGAAATGGTAAGAAGGCATCGGTTAATGAGGGTCTTGATTCCCGATTTTGTATGCAATTCATCCTCCAATATACTTTCCACAAGTTCTCTAGATTCACCAACATAAAAACAAGCAATATAGAGAAACAACTCTTTGACACTGTGACGTGGCAAGGAGTCATAGCTCTTTTTTAGTACATCTTTGATATTACGATCAAGATTTCCATTAGTTGATTTCAGTGAATTCAGTGTACTTCTCCAAGTGGCTATCATTTCGTTTCTAACATATGGGTTTTCATCACTAACAGCTAGCGAAGAACCTAATAATCTAAGAGCCAGTGGATGTCCTCCACAATATCTTACGATTTTAACAGCTAGCTCTTTGAAACCTTCCATAGGAGTTTTCTTTGAAAAGGCATACGAACTAAGAAGCTCTAATGACTCACGATCATCCAACAATTTGATTGTGTGCACCCAACACGACCAATATATGGAACTAAGCCATGCATTTATATCTAGATGCCCAGTTGTCACTATGATCTTGCTTTTTGTTGGAAATTCCTTGGTTCCAAGTAAAGCATCTAATTGTGCATGTTCATCGATCCCATCAAAAACAATAAGCACCACTTTCCTTTGTAAGACCCTTTGAATCTCATTGGTACCCTCTAGAATGCTGGATATACTTATTTTCTTTCCACCCAATAAATCCTCAAGAAGTCGCTTTTGCATCTCAAGCAACCTATCAGGTTGATTTCCAATAACCTGAATAAAACTGCTACATTCAAATTCTTGCTTGTTTAAGTGGAAAATGTGTCGGGAAAGTGTTGTCTTGCCACTACCTCCCATGCCACAAATTGCGATAACATTGTATTTCTCATTTTTTAATCGGGAATTAATCACTCCAGCTTGAGCCTCCATTCCAGTTAAATGGGCTGGAGTACTAAGTTGTGTCGAATGTAATTTACACTTAACTGTCTCAACCACCTTTGCAATAAAGTCTGTCTCATACCTAAAATGAAAGAGCAATGAAAAATAGCATATTCAGTTATGGTGGACATAAAAAATATGTTGTTGCAAATGTATTTTTTTCACCTTCCTTTAATCTAACTGATTTGATAATGAAAAAGAATATTATGTTGGAAACTCTGGCCCTTTGATTAAATAAAAAACACGAGACTGAACAACCTGTTCGACTCCTTTTATTATCAACCAAAAGCACACCACGTACACTAACTTTAACCATCTATTTATACTTTACTAAACCCAAACCTAGTATGACTCATACACCAATTAAATAGTTGTTAAACCTTCAAATTATTTGTCCGATATTGTTAGGAAATATAAGACACTATTCTCAAAATCTATCAGGCACGCACCTAGGCCCTAATTTAAGGCGCAACCCCAAGAAACATCTGGTTCAGGCCAAGGAAATGAGGATCATGGTTTGTTAAAAAGCAATTCCAGGCGATATCTGTGTTCCGGGCGTTGGTGGTTAAATAAGATGTGCTTTGTCGAATTATAGATGCTTATCTTATTTTCGTTTTTTATTTTATTTGATTATTTATAATCTATATCTATAATCTTTATGTATAATTCTATCTTCTATAATCTATTTATCTCTCTCTCTCTCTCTCTCTATATATATATATATATATACATACATATAATAAACAAAACTCAATATGTACACATGGCATTCCCTCATTCAAAGTTCAATTGTAATCACCTCCAAATTGTACCACGTGGCACAACCATGTAATTTATAAGAATTTTTATTTTTTAAAAATCAATAATTAAATGATGTGAATTAATTGTAATTTACCTTTCTCGGTCAAATAATTAATTAAATGATGTCAATCAATTGGTGACATAAAATTACAAAAACAAGTTTACTCCATCTTCCCCAAATTTTAAAAATCCTTAAACAATCTCTCTATAAAACATCTAACAATCTTTAAAGTTTAACCGAAATCTATGTTCTGAAAACGGATTTTGTTTTGTTCTGAAAACAATGATGATGATGGCGCTATAATTATTCAACCTCGCTGAAAGAGGACTTCCATTTGTTTCAGATTTGTACCCAAGCGACTGTTGCTTACATGCTTCTGATATCAAGGTTTGATTTTTGATTTTGAAATCTTTAGTTATTTTTTATAATTAAACAGTTTGTTTGAAATTTTGTTCTTGGGCTTGATTTTTCTTTTGTTTGATGTTTCATGTTTGCTTATATGAATTAATTATTTGAATAATATCATTTTATTTAGATTTTCAGGCAAGCACGTATGGAAATGTGTCGCATGGAAATGTATGGACAATATGTATTTTCTGGTTCACAATGTTTGAAAACCTAAAAAAGAATAAATATTATGATATTTCTTGATTTTGATAAAGTTACCTATTATTCTTGGTGGTGCATGTGAGGATATGGATATTGTTTTTTTGTTATAAATCTTGAGTAAATTAAATGAGGTAAATAAGTGTTGGACCGATTTTGCACATACATTTTTGGTCTGATTTTACAGTTCGGGTTCTAATTATTATGTTATATTCATGTTTTCATCATAAATCGTTTATTGATGGATGAATCGTTTAATACACGAGGTTTTTCATCTCGATATATAGGACGACGATTATTAGCTTCAATCCTAGAGACGGTTCACCTCACGGTAAAAGTTTCTAATCTTTTTTATTTAGTTGCTTATCAATATTTCTCATGCTCATGTTATGAATTACATTCAATATACCTCTAAAACGATTATTATGTTCAGTTAAAACGCCGTTAGTGGCCATTTTCTAAATATGTCGTGTTCCAAGGTTGTTTTTTTTATGTTCATGCTTTGTATGATGGAGATATTGGTAAATTGAAGATATGTCGTTTTTTCACGTTTTAGTCTTTTTACTTTTTTTCAAACAAAAAACAATAAATGAGAATGAGAATGAGAAAGGAAACTGACGTAAATTAGGAACTTATTAAAATTCCTTATTACATTTAAATTACTCACTTCCTAAATTTAGTGTAATTTATATTGGTAATAAGTTAAATTTCGAATTTTGAATTTCAAAATATTTAAATTCGAATTATACAAAATTTCAAATTTTGAGTTTTGGTTAATAATGGTAAGAAATTACACATACTAATTATCATTTTAATTACATATTTAATAAGATTCAAAGTCTCTATATAAGTAGTGTCAACTCTCCAACTCATACATTAATTGATCCTATTATTTGTGCTATATTATTCTAATATTAGTTTAGTTTATATTGGTAATCAATTAAAAATCACATTTCACAAAATTTAAAATTTTGAATTTTGGTTAATAATTGTAAGTAATTGCACATACTAATTATCCTATTATTTCCACAGTTAATATGATTCAAATTCCCTACATAAGTTGTGTCAACTCTTATTAATACATTAATTGCCTTATATTATCCTAATATTGGTTTAGCTTATATTAGTAATCAATTAAATAACAAATTATCAAATTAAAATTTCAAATTAAAATTCGAAATATTTAAATACGAATGAGACAAAATTTCAAATTTCAAATTTCGTTTAATAACGGTAAGAAATTACACATTTAAAATATTAGTAACCATTACAATATGCTTTTAATTACACATTTTGAATGACTTAATCTTTTTTAAAAAATAAAATTTTAAATTAAAGTTAATAATAGTAACCATTACAACTATTTATTATCTTTAAATTATGATTTCCTAATATATTTAAAATATAACAATTAATAATTTTTGTTATAACTTTCTCAAATTAATTACAAGTAAAAATTAAAATTTTAAATAATAGAATTTGAAATTATAGATTTCTATTAAACTTTAAAAATATTTGAATACAAAATGTTTTATTTAAATATTTAGACTCAAAATTTTGAATTTATGGTATATGGTAACATTTAGATTTAGATTTAATTAACACATTTAAAATATTTAATTAAAATTTTTGAATGATTTGAATCTTTCAAATTTTGATTTCTAGAATTTGAATTGATAGAATTCAATTAAACTTTATAAATATTCAAATATTAAATGTTCCTTTTAAGTATATAATTTCATATTTTGATATCCATAATTTTAATTTTTAAAATTTTTTAACATAATAAAAATTCTATATTTTAGATAATAATGGTAACAATAAGACTTAATTATAACATTTAACACAAATTTTGAATTATCTGAATATTTTAAAAAATTTCAAACTTTGAATTTAAATTAATAATTATAACAATTAATCCTACTATGACCATTAAAATAGAGATATGATAATTAGAGATTTCCTAATATATTTAAAATTTAACAAATAATAGTATTGATTATAAACTTCTCAAATTAGTTACAAGCTAAAATTCAAATTTTGCTTACTAGAATTTGAATTAATTGGTTTCAGTTAGAATTTATAACTATTCAAATATTAAATGTTCTATTTAAGTATATAATTTCATATTTCAATATCTATAATATAAATTTTAAAATTTTGTTAACATTATAAAAATTCTAAATTTTGAATTATAGATAATAATGGTAACAATTAGACTTAATTATAGCATTTAATTCGAATTTTGAATAATTTGAATATTTTAAAAAATTTCAAACTTTTGAAGTTAAGTTACTAATTGTAACAAGCAATCCTACAATTACCTTTAAAATAGAGATATATTAATTAGATATTTCCTAATATATTTAAAATTTAACAAATAATAGTTTTAGCTATAAATTTCTCAAATTAGTTACAAGTTAAAATTCAAATTTTGAATACAAGAATTTGAATTGATAGATTTCAGTTAAACTTTATAAATATTCAAATATTAAATGTTCTATTTAAGTATATAATTTCATATTTTAATATCAATAATGGTAACAATTAGACTTAATTATAACATTTAATCCGAATTTTGAATGATCTGACTCAAACGGTGTCTTCCTTTTAACATTTTATCAAAACTATTTTTTACTACTATTTATTTTTTACTAGATAATACTCCTCAAATACCATTTGATAACAAGATTCCAGTCAAGTTCCAAAGGCGTCAATTCCCAATAAGCGTATGTTTCGCAATGACCATCAATAAAAGGCAAGGACAGTCTCTATCGAAGGTTGGATTGTATTTAAGATACCCTGTATTCTCACATGGCCAACTTTATGTCGCATTGTCAAGAGTTAAAAGCAGGGCAGGGGTGAAATTATTTCTACTATATTTTTTATACGTTTTACCGCTCCAAATAATTGTAAGTTGTTGAACAGCGTGTCAACGCGGGCAATAGTTTAGTACCTAATAAACAAAACTCCCTCATGCCACATGTCACTTGATTCTCTCTACTTCAATTTTTGGCTCGTCTCATTAGATTTTTTTTTTTTTTTTTTTAAATAAGACACATTTAATGAGATTTAATAACAAAAATCTTTTTTTTAAATCCACTCCATTCATAATTTTTGGGAAGTGATTCTCATAAACCTTTTTTTTTTCTAAGCTAACCATGATCTCCCCATGATTTAACAAAACCCTAATACAATCTTACTCTTTATAAAGAAACCTTGATGGCCCCTTCTATTTCATCATTTTTTCATTGAATCAGAAAAGGTAATCATCGATCCCCTTCACAGCATCTATATTTTGTTCTTGCTCCATTTTTGTTTATTAAAATCTAATCTTTGCTACGTTTATTTATTCGATTGCACTAACATCGTCGACTGATTCATCCTTTATACGGTGCTCTTTCATCCCTTTTTCACTAAATCGAAATGGTAATCATCGAAACCCCTTCACCGCATCTATATTTTGTTCTTTCTCTGTTTTTCGTTTATTAAAATCTAATCTTTGCTAAGACTATTTCTTCGATTGCACTATGTTTGTTTATTCAATTATTAATTTTCACGAGTCTTCTTTTCGGATTCCGAATATAAAACCATAGACAAATCCTTTCGTTTTTTTCTTTTCTGTTTCTGAATATAAAATTATAACTATATTATGTGTATTACTTATTATTGGCTTGTGTAATTTTGATAGTACATGATATCAAATCATGTATCTATTATAATATTTGAAAGCAATAAATCCTACATATCACTTAAAGATGAGATCCTCTCTCCTTAAGTGTGTCATGTGGCATTAATTGATTTTAGGAAAAAAATAATTTTAAAAATAAAATTATATTTTTCTCTCTCATGTTTTCTCACATAAATTTTAAACGTTAATATCTTTTATATACGAGATTTTTTAAAGAAAAAAACTACACCAAATTAACGGGCTTTTTATTGTCTTTCCAATGAGTAAGTATCATAGTGCTATATAAAAAATGGAGAAAGAAACGACTATTTTTTGTGGGGATTTTTTTCATATAGGAACAAAACATATAGTGTTTAGATAATTCATTAAACGTGTATAGGTAAGTCACTAATTATGTTCAAATCAGGAAATGTGAATTCTCTTTTCAACATGTGTTAGCATTGGAGTTGTACATTGTTTTAGGTTAGGTATTAATATCAGAGTTATACATTGTTTATAGTTAGGCGCTAACATTGGAGATACATTGTTAATTGTTTTAGGTTAGGTGCTACCCGAAGCTTTCCTTCATGTAACTGTAAAGCGCATCATTCTATTTCATATGTAAAATTGATATGTCATATTATATTTCTCAACCCCGGGACGTTCCCAGGGTATAATCTAGTATTTATATAATTGGATTAATTGATTAAAGCATTATTTTCGTCTGATTTTTTCTTATTATAATTTGTTGTTTTTAAGTATCCTAGGTTAGTGTTTTTTTTGTTGAATTGCAATCCTTCATGAATTGTTTTGAATGTTTGTGGTTGGAAACTTTGAATTGTTTTGAATGTTTATGCTAGTTTGAATTTTTGGATTAAGCTTAATTGGTTTGGTTTTAATATAACCAAAAAATCATTTTTTTTTGTTTTTTTAGATTCGGATATCCGTTGGATAATCCGAATATGAATCCGAAATTTTGGATATCTGAAATTTCGGATACGGTTTCAGATATCAATATTCACTATCCGAAATTTTCGGATATCCGCTTTGGCCTGACTTACACCTGGAAAAGCCCACAAAGACTAGTCCCACGCAAATGAAGGGCATGCGAGTTGCTCCTCGTTAGAGTCGAACCCGGATTTCATGGGTAAAACCAAGATGCATCACGATGTTTCCATGGCATCATTTGCAGGTAGCTAAAAGCAATAACTAATTTAACTAAGGCTGATAGCTAGCTAAAAGCATTAATTAATACAATTGTTTCTTAAGGCTTGAAAGCATAAACATGAATATAGAGAGAAATCACATATACCCTGAAAGTTCAAAGCCTCCCAAGTTAGCAACCTCGGTTAGTGCTTCCTTCCACCTCCTCACATTAACCTCTGTCCATTTGGACCCCTCTTTCGCTTCTATGCCCGAACACACAAAACAATTTGAAAAACGTACTGATCTTTTAATAGCAAACTTTCGTCTTTGGTTCCTAACATCTGATGGGTCGACGTGATAGAAAACTGGCAAGACGAAATGATTGAGCTTCCTCCTTTGGTCCAGGATTAAGCAAAGCTCATCTAGACACCATCTGGAATTCGCATAGTTCTCGGACAACACAACTATAGAAGTCTTAGACTCAATAATTGCAGCCTCGATTTCTGGCTTGAGTTCTTGACCTATATTTATGTCATCGTTGTCTCTGAAAGTGCGAAGTCCTTCTCCAAGTAATGCTTTATAGAGATGATCGGTAAAAGTATGACGAGTGTCTTCTCCTCTGAAGCTTAGAAACACGTCATACGTATGAGTATAGTTTTGGGGTAAAGTAGATGATGATGTAGATGCCATTGAAATAAGTAGGTTAGAGGTTGAAATATTTTTAGCAGATTAGAGCTTTGAGCAAGTAATAGGGATATAAAGGCATGAAGATTTAAAGGTTGTAGGATCGAATAACGCTTAATCCAACAATCACGGGGTTTATACTAGAGGTGCGGAATCCCTCTAATATGCTTTAACAACAGATACGATAATGAAACTAAGACAAACGAGTAATCACAACACACACACGGGTCAAAAGATTATCGATTAATCACTAAAAACAGAGCACGAGTGTTTACAGAGATCAAATCAGACCTTACAGACCATGGGAGGGTGTTTGGAGAGTGTGTGAGGCAAGAACTAATGATTAGGGCAATGATTGGGCCTATTTATACCTCCCGTACACGTACAGGACAGTATAGGCGAGTAGAACAGCTGAACCACATGCAGTATAGGCGATTGGGCCTAATCGCCTATACAAACCCACGAGTAGCAGTCTAATCGCATGTAATATAAGCGAATAGCACTGTAATCGCCAATAGGGTTCCCCTACTCGCCTGTTGGTTCCCAAACACCCCAAAATACGTATAAACGTCTCCAAACACCCCGTGACACGTCCAATCAACATATATACTAGCCTAGGGACATCATGCACTTACAGACTCCCCCTTGGACCAGGCTAGTATACGTACAAGAATTACTTAAGACAACGTTTATAGCAACAACTAGCAACTTTACAGACTCAAAATTGAAAACATACAAAGCAAACATAACATAAACAAACATGCAGCATCTTCAGTCTTCATCAAATTGACATTGTCTCGATCCTGGAAAGTCTTGACCAGTGCTATAGCGGACTCATTATCACAGTGAATGGGAGTATTAAGAAATTTCAAACCGTAGTCTCTCATTTGTTGCTGTATCCAAAGAACCTGGGAGCAGCAGCTCGATGCTGCTACATATTCCGACTCGCAGGTGGATAAGGCGACTGAGGCTTGCTTCTTGCACTGCCACGAGACTAGTCTTGGTCCCAAAAACTGGCATCCAGCCGATGTGGATTTTAAGTCTGTCTTGCATCCGCCATAGTCAGCATCACTAAATGCGATGAGGTCAAACTTATCGTCATTAGGGTACCAAAGACCTTTGGTCGGACAACCCTTTAGATAACGTAAGATCCTCTTCACAGCAACCAGGTGAGACTGTTTCGGCCTTGACTGGTATCTTGATAGTAAGCATGTCGCGAACATTATGTCAGGTCTTGATGCAGTGAGGTACATGAGTGAGCCTATCATAGCTCGATAGAGAAAAGGATCAACGGTTTGTCCTTTCTCGTCAGGCCCAATCCCGTGATTGGTCTGAATCGGTGTGCCTACTGGAGTAGAGTCTTCCATCTGGAACCGGCTCAAGATGTCAGCAACGTATTTTGTCTGGTGGATGAAGATCCCCGACTCTTGTTGTTCTACTTGTAGACCGAGGAAGAATTGCATCTCCCCCATCGAGCTCATCTCAAATTTGTCCTGCATAAGCTTTTCGAATTCCCTGCACATGACATCATTAGTAGACCCAAAAATAATATCATCAACATAAACCTGTACCAGAAGACGATCACCACCCTTTTCCTTGGTGAATAAGGTGCAGTCCACGAGTCCGCGTTTGAACCCGTTGGATATCAGATAGTTGCTAAGCATTTGGTACCATTCACGCGGTGCCTGATGGAGTCCGTACAGCGCTTTGTTCAATTTGTAGACTTTTTCGCGATGCAGCGGATCCTCAAACCCCGGTGGCTGAGCAACATACACCTCTTCCTTCACGACACCATACAGAAAAGCACTTTTCACGTCCATTTGATACACCTTAAACCGTTTGTACGAAGCGTAAGCTAAGAACATCCGGATAGCTTCAAGGCGCGCAACTGGAGCGTATACTTCGTTGTAATCTATTCCTTCGATTTGACGGAAGCCGAGGACAACTAATCGAGCCTTGTTTCTTATAATCACCCCGCGGTCATCCCGTTTACACTTGTAGACCCACTTTGTTCCAATCTTTTTCGAGCCTGGAGGTAAGTCAACTAAGTCCCACACTCCTAGCTTCTGGAACTGCTGAAGTTCGGCTTGCATTGCTTCAATCCATGGTTCTTCCCTTAGTGCCTCTTGCACAGTTCTTGGTTCAGTTTGAGAAACATATAAGGCGAAGGACCAATCGTTCTGATGACCTGCTTTTCTGATTTCCGAATAGAGTGCCAGAGTACCTGCATTGTCACTTGAACTAGCATTTCTGAGCTGACTGCGCGTCATGACTCTGCTAGTCGGATTACCAATCACATTTTGCATCGGATGAGTGTCGTGAATCCGAGATTCCAGATGTGCCGGCACTGGATCATCCGAATGCAAATTTAGGTTCTCCAAACCTTGAGATATATTTGTCTCAGCTGCGCTTGAACTAGAGGGAGCTACGGGTTGCATATTAAAACCGGAGAGATCAATCCGAAGACCTATCCCTGGAGCTGCTGAAGAAGAAGGACCAGCTTGATTGTTTCCTGTCGGATTAACTGGAGCTGTAGTGGTAGATTCACCATTTCCAGCTTGTTCCTCAGTGAGGGTTTCATGAGACTCTGCAAAATCGTCGTCGGAAGATGAAGATTCGAGAACCTCTGCAGACGCTTCCTGAAAAACTTCCTCAACTTCTGCTGCTGCGGTTTTATCGGGGGGACCCGTGGATGCAGAGGCATCAGATGGAGCAGGCGCAGGTGCATTAACCACGATCGGACGCATTAGCGGAGAGCTAGCTGCGTTTTCACATTCGTAATACATTTGTGCTACAGCATCATCCACCAAATTCTCCACGTTGAAGGAATCAAATAGACCCTTATAGTCGAACAACCAATCAGGTCCAACACCAGGTGCATTGGCAGTATAACGCTGAACATCGACATTAAGCCAATCCTCAACGTTGTTGGTTCTTTTGTTGTACACTCTTTTGTTGGGAGTGCTGTAACCAACAAAGAAACCTTCTTCTGCCTTTGCACCAAACTTCCCATCGGGATGTATCATGGTGCATGGAGCTCCGAAAGGTTCCAGAAACTCTAAGTTCGGTTTCCTTCGGTTTAGAAGCTCGTAAGAGGTTTTTCCAAGCTTCTTTACCGTTAGAACCCTATTCAGAGTATAACACGCGCAGTGAACTGCCTCGTTCCAGAAGAACACAGGCAAGTTCGAGTCTGCGAGCATAGTTCTGGCTGCCTCAATAAGAGTCCGATTCTTTCTTTCTGCAACCCCGTTTTGCTGAGGAGTGTATGGCGCTGTGAATTCATGATGAATACCTTTTTCTGCACATAACGCCTCCATAGCGTGATTCTTGAACTCTGTTCCGTTATCGCTTCTGATCCTACGAATCTTTAGCTGATATATATTTTCCAATTTAGTAAACAGATTCTTCAAGTAATCAAAAGTTTCACTCTTGTGCTTCATGCACACAACCCAAGAAAACCTAGAATAATCATCCGTAACCACTAAGCAGTATGAGTCACCGTTCTTGCTCTTTCGATTTACTGGGCCAAACAGGTCCATGTGCAGTCGTTCGAGAGGTAGACTAACTGAGTTTGTCTTCTTAGGCTTGTGAGACTTTCTTTTCTGCTTCCCTTTCTTACATGAGACACAGACATCGTTTAAATGAAAATTCTTAACAGAAACACCTTCCACTAGTTGGTTCTGAACCAAATGGTTCATTTTCCTCAAGTGGATGTGCCCCATTCGTCTGTGCCACATTATCGATTCCTTCTCTGTCGCCTTTGACAGAAAACAAGTGACTTGACCTTTCGCTGTCATTGCTCGGCTCATATCCAGGACGTATAAGTTGTTGACCCTGGGAGCTGAGATCATGACCCACTCTTTCGGTATTTTGAATCCAGGCTTCAGAATGAAACATGCGTTGTCATCAAAGAATACAGTGAACTTCTTGTCACATATCTGTGAAACACTCAGCAAGTTGTGGTCTATCTGTTTAACAAAGCTTATCTTTTCAAAGCTTACTATGCCGTTGCTCATACTTCCTTCCTTTGTTATATAACCCCCTTTATTGCCAGCAAAGGCAACATACCCCCCATTGATATTCTTTATGTCAAAAAGCAGGGATAAATCGCCCGTCATGTGCCCTGAAGCTCCACTATCAACAATCCATAGGCTGCTGATAAGGCCCTGTGGAACTCCCTGCACAAACATTCAAAGTTCAGTGGTTAAGGGGGACCCAAGCCTTCACGGTCTTGGGTCTACCAACTTCATCTAACATCGGAAAGTCAACCCATCTCCCATTTGGTGTTGGAGTTGTTTCCGATGGTACCGCAGTGCCTTTTCCAGCAGATGATTCTCCTTCTTTGGTTGGTGACTTGGGTCTCCAAATCTGTTCAGGTTTCTTTGGCTTGGGCTTCTTCTTTGCCTGTGGGCTAGAAGGTCCAGCCTTGGATTCCTTTGGAGGAACAGATTTTGGATCCACTTCAGAGTTAACTGTGCGTGGAGCAGCTTTGGGGTTGTCCTGCGGTTTAGCTGCAGCCTTTGCTGGTGGCTTAGGCGCTGCTTCAACCTTAGGAGGAACAGTGCTCCCCCTCAGCTGTGGACCCCTGCCATCAACTGGCTTTTGGTTCATAGCAATCTTGTTGCGGTTATCATAAACGACCTGCTTTCCCTTTTGTTTCTCTGAGAGTTTAGGGGAAACAGGTTGCTTGGATTTGCTAGAACTGGGAGGATCATCCACTTTGATCCTTTCTCGTCTCAATTCAGGGCACGCAGCAACTAAATGCCCACGTTCCCCGCACTTGTGACAGGATCTATATTCTTCAAACTTAGGAGATTCGGGTTTGGTCTCCTTTTTGTTCCTTTTGTTAGATGGAACGGCAAATGAGTTTTTATGTTTTAGATCCTCAAGACATCTTCTTTGCTGATCGACTTGAGGATCATCATTTCTTTCAGTGTCGCTCGATCTAATAAACTCAGTCACATGCTTTTTCGGACCGTTCCTTTGAGCTTGATTTTGAGGATTAACGGTGTTCGACTTTTGATTTTTCTTGTTATTTTCATTTGCCTGATTTCCCTGATCCTTTCTATCCTTACCCTTACCCTTGTTTTTACTCCAGGTTTCCTTTTCTACGGTAATGACAGATTCTTGCCAAATTTTGGCAACAAGACCAGGGGCGATACATCTGAGAGGGACTTCCTCATCAGCATGCACCTTTTCAGACCCTTTTAACTTATAGAACACCTTAATCCTCCTCCCATCCTCGGTTTGCACTTTCGGTTGCAGTTCACTCAAGGTTTCAGTTGTAATGATATGATTCGCAAGAGGAACATCTATAGTTTTAACCGGTGCATACCTAGGAGGTTCATCGAGCTCATCATCCGAAGTGTCAGTGTCATATACACTGATATCATCAGGTTTCTCACACAAATTTACAGCTTTAGCAGGAGTAGCAACCTTAGTGACTTCAGCAGGTTTAGCTGCTTCAGTAACCTTGGCCGCCTCTGCAGCTTTTGCTGCCTCGGCTGCCACGTCCACAAGTTCCTCCTTCGGCAAGACATCAAAATTGTGATTTTCGAATCTCACCGGAGGTGGACACTGAGAGTATTTGGGACTGGTGGAGAAACCTTCCTTGTCAGAGTGTTCAACTATGTGATCAAGGACATACTTGCAGTTTAAATAACTCTCAAGCTTTTTCCTGATCTTTTCATAGTCACAGTTAACAATGGCCAATTGTTTCTTAGTGTCTTCGACCTCATTGATGTAATTATTTATAGCAATCTGTTTGTTAGCTAAGGTTTTGGACAGTTCAGAAACATCCTTTTTATAATTTTCAATTGTACTTAGAAAATTTTTCTCCTTTTGTCTCAAGGAATCAATTGACCTTTGCAACGGACCAACATCAGCTTTTAAATTCAGATTTTCTTCAGTTAATTCTTTAATTCTGAATTTCAGCTGATTACACTCTACACAATCTAATTTTGAATCAGAAGAAGAACTTACCTTGTTCGACGATTCAGTAATGGCCATTAATGCATAATGAGCTGCTGTCTTCTGAGCTCCAAAGAATTCGCCGTAGTTCTTCTCTGTGCAGTCAGCATCCACAAGAAACGATCTATTACCGATCAATGCATCTGCTTCAGCTAACAAATCCTCCAAATCTTCTCCACTATCAGAATCGCACTCCGAGTCACAGTCAGACATCTCAGTTTCAGAAGTGATGATGTCAGACTGACTCGAAGTTTCTTCAACTTCGGCTGGTGCTACAGACGTTTGTTGAGCAAAACAAGCTGCACCACCTTGAGGAGCTTCATCTCCGGTGATCAGATGGTTCCAGTTATATCCTTCATCAGCATGAATAACCATGGCTTGACCTTGATTGTTGTTTGCAGGTGGCCTCTGGTTCTGATTCTGATTGTTGACTGGGACAATAGCACGCTCAGTATTAGGTTGACCCTGAGCTTGCTGCCTCTGATTCTGATTTCCTCTGTTGTTGTTGAAGGGATTCTGATTTCCTTGCTGCTTAGGTCTGTCACATTCCCTTGCAAAATGCCCTTTTGTGCCGCAGTTGTAGCATGTGACCTTTGTTTTGTCAAACCCAAACTTGGTGTTATTGTTGATCAAGACATCTCTCCTTCCCGTCCTTTCCATGTAATCCTTTGCCCTTCTCACCACGCTTGCGAAGTGCCATTGTATGTCGATCAGATCCATGTCGTCCTTATCAATCTGCGAGTAATCCTCCTGTGTAAGATGAGGATTCCCGATCTGTCCAGCAACCAGTCCACTATAGGAGTTCACCAAAGTCGACAATAGAGCCATGTGTTCTTGAGCTAGTTCTATAGTCACCTTTCCTAAACCCGCAGTGTTCAGCTGCTCTGGGACTGTATTGGTCTGATAGCCACCTTGATTGGAACTAGAAGCACCTCCATATCCACCATAACTTGTAGCTGGAGCCCCGCCAAAACCTGCAGAAGAGGGTCCACTAAAGTTTGCAGTTGCCTGCGCTGGTGCTGCAAGATGAGAGAACGGGTTAACACCAAACTGGTTAGTATTATAATTCAAAGGATACGGGTTTGGTCCAAAAGGATATGTAGGAGGAGGAACATCAGCTGGGGGACCATAATTGTCGAAAGCATAAACTGGGTCCGGATTAACCACAAAAGCAGTTTGTGGTTTGGTGCCACCCACACTGGTTTCCAGAAGAGGATTCCCATAATAGATGCTGGGATTCTGTGGAATGAGCGCCTTATTTGCTCTCCTGATTTCCTCTATCTCCTTGTTCTCCAGCTCGGTAATAAACTCGTTGATGGAGAGAGTCTGATATGCATTATTTGACTTTAAAATATCCAACCATTGATGCCAGTGAGGAGGTAGCGCCTCAGCAAATCTTTCTACAAGGTCCGCAGATGAATATAAGACCCCGTACTGATACATTTCTGACATCAGATGGTAGTATCTCGCCGTCAAATCCCTCAGTGATTCGTTCCCAATAGCATTGAAGTTCTCAAACTCCTTCTTGAGCTGATCCATTTTGACCTTTCTTGTCTTCATATTACCCTCATTTCGCTCAGCCAATGCTAACCAAAGCATCTGTGATGTTGTGCACTGAGCGAATTGATGAAGGATGTCCTTTGGAAGAGCTTGCTTCAATGCTGCCATCGCCTTCTTCTCATAGTTGTATTTCTTTCTCTGATCTTCATTCATGTCTTCAATTGAGATCGGAGTTGTGGAGTTCTCAACCATAGGCCTACTATACCCAGTCTCTATTGCTGACCATACGAGACCATCTATACCCTCAACATATGTTTGAAATCTGCCTTTCCAACCATGGTAGTCTGACATGTATTGTAATTTCGGCGCCCTATTCGAACTACCCGTCTCTAAGTCACTCATGAGAACGGAAGACAGATGATTCGTCTGTGAGTTTGCAGCAGCCGCGAGTGCCCAAGGATTTGCGTTCATCGCTTGTTGTTGAGCCGCTAGCGCCCACGGATTGATTCCGGCAACATTCGCTTGCATTTGAGCTTGTTGCATCCGTTGCGCGTTTCGCTCGGCTGAGTATTGCCAAGGGTTTGTGGGTACGTTCGCTTGATTGTTCAATTGTTGGTTATTATGTTGCCTTGGTTGGTTTAGGTGACCCCACGGGTTTGCCATATGTTAATATTTGTCAAAAGTCCGATACTTAGTCAAATTTTTCAGTTTCAGGTCCTTATAGGCGATTAGGAACACTATTTGTGTGATTATGGGCGATTAGGGTGTAATTGCTAGAGTTTGGGGACCTTACACGCGAGTAGGATCTAAAACACACCTATTTAAGGCGAGTAGGCCTCTACTCGCTAGATGTATAGGCGATTAGAGGCTAATTGTGTCAAGGGATTCTGTAATCGCCTAATGTATAGGCGATTAGGGTTTGTTGATGTGAGTAGGGCTGCAATCGCGTGAGTTAAAGGCGAGTACAAGCCTACTCGCTTAAAACTCACTTGTAATCGCCTAAGTATAGGCGATTAGGGTTCTCTAATTGCTAGTATGTCTGCGTAATCGCTAGATCTGATCTGTAACCCCACTTTTGCTCAAAAACAGCCGTTTTTGCCTCAAAATCTTATCTAAAACAATGTGTTTATACCCCAAATGATTTGAAAAGTTTCCAAAACACTTTTAGAACAAAACCTAATCAAAAACACACGTTTTAATCCATAAACACACACCAAGATGTTGAAAAAGATGGGTTTTTGACAAAAACTCAAAGTTTCAAAAATAAGAACAGGTTTTTGCTTAAAAATCTGAACTTTTACACCAAAAACAAGCTGTTTTTGCTCGTTTTTGTTATTAAAACACCCGTGATAAGAGCCTCGGCTCTGATACCACTTGTAGGATCGAATAACGCTTAATCCAACAATCACGGGGTTTATACTAGAGGTGCGGAATCCCTCTAATATGCTTTAACAACAGATACGATAATGAAACTAAGACAAACGAGTAATCACAACACACACACGGGTCAAAAGATTATCGATTAATCACTAAAAACAGAGCACGAGTGTTTACAGAGATCAAATCAGACCTTACAGACCATGGGAGGGTGTTTGGAGAGTGTGTGAGGCAAGAACTAATGATTAGGGCAATGATTGGGCCTATTTATACCTCCCGTACACGTACAGGACAGTATAGGCGAGTAGAACAGCTGAACCACATGCAGTATAGGCGATTGGGCCTAATCGCCTATACAAACCCACGAGTAGCAGTCTAATCGCATGTAATATAAGCGAATAGCACTGTAATCGCCAATAGGGTTCTCCTACTCGCCTGTTGGTTCCCAAACACCCCAAAATACGTATAAACGTCTCCAAACACCCCGTGACACGTCCAATCAACATATATACTAGCCTAGGGACATCATGCACTTACAAATGTCTTGCTTTGGAAGTTTCAAGGAAGTTTACCAAAGATGAAGTGGTGCATTGTGATTTCCGGAGGCTGTTTTTTCTTTTAATGTCAAGCTTTCCGCATAATTTACCTAGGCGGCGATTCCAATTTGTGTTTAGTATGAAAACAATAATCTGATAATAAAATAAATATCCTATGATTTAAATAGTTTTAGCCTATGTTTTCAGAACCGAAACGAAACACATAACCTGTTAATGTGTTTTTTCTAACCGGTTTCATTTAAAATTGATCGGGCTACTAGTCTCACACGATTTCACACTGTCATTAGTTTTTTTTATCTTCCCAAAATACCATTTATGATTTTTCACTACATTAAACTCCATATTTGTTTATTTATACTTCAGGCTTTATTAATGTTGAAAAGTCATACAAAAATATTATATGTATTTTAAATTAATTTGCTAAGTATTTATGCATTTAGTTTTTAAATTACTTATCAAGTTACCCAGTTTTTGAAATCGGTCAGACAACCAAACCAGTAGGGATGTAAACGAGCCAAGCGTCTTACAAGTTACTTGAGATTGAATCGGTGTCATTAGTAGTTGTGCATTGTATGTTTTAGCTTTTATGGAATCTAGTGGAATCATACGTATAACTTTTGTTTACCATGTATGCTTTTGTACTATATATATGCTTCTGCCCGACTACTGATGGGGATCCCCACACTATAAACAGATCTCCACAACCATCCAGTGGAGGGCCGATATGTACCTCGAGCAGCTGGGTAGCCAAGGCCCGCCCATATAGTTTCCGAACCGGGGAAAGCCCAACCCCTCACCCGTCCGAAGGCACGACGGTGAAGAATTGGTAAAACCCGGGCGAGATCAGGACTCGAACTCGTGACCATAGGTCAGGTGTCATCCTTCATTTCTCATTATGTCCCTCAAATGTCTCTCGTGACCATAGGTCATGAGTCATCCTTCATTTCTCACCCAACCATTCACCATCTAAGCTACAAGTGATGGACTCGTACTATATATGCTTTGATTTTTATGTTTGGATCTTGGTTTCTTCTTTTTTTTTTCCTTCTTTTTTAAATAAATCCGTGTCATCCTTGTGTAATCAATGGCCGAAGATTATAGGGCTAGAAATGGTCATGGTCCCTCTGATTCTTTGGTTAGAAGCCCAAATTTCTACCCTATTAATATTATCTGTATTTAGTTCACTTGGGCCCTCCTATTTTACTAAATACAACATCTCAATCTAACCATATAAAATCACATAGTCCAAGCCTAAAACAACTTAATACGAAATTAGGGAGTAACACTGAGCAACCATTAGAATTCCCAATTCTTATTCCAAAATCAACACCGGGGACATAGTAGATGTTGGGTAGTGAATAGTGATATTAATGCAACAAGAAGTAATCAACTTAAGTGTAGTGGGCTAGATGTCAACCGAATTTCGGTAATGTATACAACTGGAAAACTGAAAGCAATACATTTATCATATTCGTTATCTTCTCTCCCGTTCTTCCCTCTTTTGAAGTGTGTACGTTCTCCACCGAGCCCCCAAGTCCATTCGTTGTTGGGTCTTTAAACTAGGATGATTCATTATTGGGCTGGTTCAATGGTTCATAACAGTGGCATGTCAAACATTCATAAAAAAAAAAAAAAAAAAAAAAAAAAAAAAAAAAAAAAAAAAAAAACCGTGTCGAGTTCTTATTTCAAAACAAACTAAAAATTATTAATCAAAATCAGTGTAGGTAAAGGTTTGAACCATTAGAAATTTGATGATTTGAATAACTTTCAAACCATTTCACCTCTTTCCTTAGCAGTATATCTTTTAGTTCGACGTATTTGGCCCGTTAACGTCATAAACATTATAAAAATATCTCCTATAGTATTCTATCTTTCATTGATGGTTGTTATATAAACATTAGATAAAATAAGTTTATTTGCTTTCCTAACAAGATTAGGGAGACGGAGCACTCCTCAGCTACCGTCAATCGTTGCCAATCCACAATACTGCCGTGACCCTCTTAGTAACGATTTTTTTTGTGGGTCTCGGCAAGAAGTAGCTGAGGACGAAAAGTGTAATTTTCATTTATTGTCGACCGTTTTCAACGATCTAAAAGTGTAATTTTCATTTATTGTCGACCGTTTTCAACGATCAAAGACTTGACAACGGTTATATTTATTTTTATTTAAATCCTATTTATATCTTCCTAAACTTAATATATCCTGCCTTTACTCCAAATCATAACCTAAAGTTATAGATCAATCAACAAATAAAATCTGGTTGCTTATTCGAACAAAAATCCCATGGGGCGGGTTTGAGCAAACAAGGCTATGGTTCAAACAAACGGGGTGGGGGGTTGGTGTGGGAGAATTCGAAGCAACGAGGGAACGGTTCCACCCAAATGTGGGTGTTTTTGGTCCGGACGTTTATAAAACTTATGTTTGTAATAAATATGTTTTATGAGTAATGGAGCTTGTGAATTATGTGATATTGATTGTATCAATCCGTACAAACAAGACCCCATTATAGGGTTGTTACAGATGGTATTAAAGCACACTAAATCCTTCCAGTTCACTAGAATATCGGACTCGGGTGATAAACTCAGTAAAATAGATCGAGTTTTGGTTGGAGAGTCCTTCTGGAATACATGGCCAGACGCTTCGGTGACGGGCTTAGCTAGGACAGCTTTTGACCACAGTCCGGTGATCTTGTCAACTGATAGAATAAATTACGGGGCCACTCCATTTCGTTTTTTCAACTCTTCCTTGGAAAGGGTTGGATTGGATGAGGTGGTCATGGAAGCGTGTCAATTACCGGCTCCGAATACCACTCCAGATCAACGGTTGGCTTTCAAACTCAAGACGATCAAGAACAAAATTAAAGTCTGGTTGGCAGCAGATCATGAAAATAGGGGAAAAACTAAGAAAGACATTGAGAATCGGATAAATGTTAATGATGGTCGTATGGAAGCTGGCAATGTATCCGAGGCTGAGATTACGGAGTGGGTGGAATGCAAGAAAAAGCTGACCGATTTAAATATAGATGTAGCACAAGACTTGAGGCAATGATCTAGGATCAAATGGTTGATCGAGGGGGATGAAAACTCCTCGTTTTTTCATGGGGTGATAAATCAAAATAGTTGTACAAACCGATTGAGTGGCATCCATGTTAACAATGAATGGGTGTGTGATCCGACTCGTATCAAGTATGAAGCATGGAGATTCTTTGCGTACAAGTTTAGAGAACCAATTCAGCTTCGACCATCCTTTACGTGCCAGTCCCTGAAGCGGATTTCGGATCAGCAGGCAAATTGGATTGAATCTACTTTTTCTATTCAAGAAGTCAAAAACGCCATTTGGGACTGCGGTGGTGACCGAGCCCCAGGACCAGACGGGTTAACATTTGGATTCCTTAAACATTATTGGGAGATTCTAAAGGATGACATTATGCAGATGATGACGGCGTTCTACGACGACGGAGTCATAAACCGCGGGTGTGGGTCATCTTTCATCGCTTTAATTCCGAAAAGCAATGACCCTATTGGCTTCAGCGACTTCCGCCCAATCAGCCTCATTGGCTGTATAACTAAGATTATATCCAAGACACTTGCCAATCGTGTTAAAGCGGTCATTGATACGGTAATTTCTGAAACACAATCCGGTTTCTTGTCATCTAGGAACATCCTAGATGGTCCATTGATTTTGAATGAGGTATGTTCGTGGACAAAGTATTCGCGGTCTCAAGCTTTTATACTTAAAGTAGATATGGAAAAGGCGTATGACACAATCAATTGGGACTTCATCCTCTCGGTGTTACATCAAATGGGGTTCCCTCTTAGGTGGAGGAAGTGGGTCGAAGGTATCTTGGTGTCCTCAAGAGCATCGGTTTTGATCAATGGTTCACCATCGAGAGAATTTCAATGCTATCGAGGGGTCAGACAAGGCGATCCCCTTTCACCGTTCCTTTTCATCATGGCAATGGAAGCGCTCACATGTTTTATTGACAAGGCAAGAGATTTGGGTTTCATTAGAGGGTTACAACTTCCTAACGGGGGTCCAACTATAACTCACCTCATGTACGCCGATGATATAGTTTATGTGGGTGAATGTGACGAGGCAAATATTAAGAATATTGTGATACTTGTGAGATGTTTCTCATTAGTTTCAGAGGGCTGAAAATGAACTATCACAAGACGAGTCTATTCGGCATTGGGGTCAACCTTTCTGATGTGGAAGTCATAGCGGATTCTTTAAAGTGTAAGGCTAATAGACTCCCGTGCAAATACTGTAAGTGCATTATTCATGTATGTCCCCAGCTAGTGATCCAGTACTGAATGTCGAAGGTTCAGATAATCAGAAAAACGACAAAGACTTTAGCTTGAAGATACATTCGACCTGTCGGATGGTCGAATGTAGTTTTATTACTGGTCGAATGTAGATTGAATGTTAGATAAGGTTTCATTCGAACCCTTAAAGGGTCGAATGAACACCTTCGACCATATGAAAGGGGCGAAGGTGGATGTCTATATAAAGGGAAAAGTTAGTTATTTTGAGTAGTGAGTTATCATTTGAGCCTTTTCCCTAGAGTGTGTATGTGTGTTTTTCTCTGTATTAGATCTAAGATTTCATTTGTAAACATCTTGATTTGATCTAATACAAAGATTAAAGTTATGGAAATTGCTCTGTGATTCGTTATCTGTTTTCATCATGATCTTTATTGTTTATTTCTGAATCATTTTGCACGATCGTTGGGAATTCCGCACCCTATGGTTGATATTCGTGAGATCACGTTTCTTGATTACGATGCTAAAACGATTTCTCAAGTGGTATCAGAGCAATTCTGGATCAAACAACCACAAATTGATAGTTTCTCATTTGATTTGGACCCAATTTTGGTCAAAAAGTTTCTGTTTTCATAGAACAAACTGATTTGATGTGTTTTTGATTGATTAGGACTTGTTTTCATGGTTAAAATGGATAATTCTCTTTGATAAACTTGTTCCAAATCAATTCCGGATCAAAACCTGATTAAAATCATCAAAATCTATCAACATTTGATAAACATGATCAAAATTAACTGATTTTCAAAGAATAACCGTTTTTGAAATAGCAGGGTCGAACCTAGAGAGAACGGTCGAAAGAGAGTTCAAAGGGTCGAAAGAGTTTGTGTGTTGTCATAATCCACATTCGTACCTTTCCAAACGGTGGAAGGAGAAGAATTTTCCTCATTCGACCATCCGTTAGTGCGAAGGTAAAACCTGTTTTAAAATTTTTCTAATCTTTTCGTGTTTGAACATTTACAGGTTAAGATGTGGAACTTTCCAACTACGCCAAGACCTAATCCAGCACCACAGCAGCAAACAACCAGAGATCCATGGACAGTTGCAGCCCAGAAGTCTAGTCCACCATCTCAGCCAATCAACTACATGGCTATGACTAGTTCTATTCCTCAGCAAGTTGTGCAACCAGTACAGCAACCAATTAGCGACTATTGGGGAGTAGCAGCACCTGCCGTTCACTCACAGACGACCAGTGCCATATCTACACTCATTCAGGATCTTTCATCAGGCAGTGGAAATCGTCCACCAAAGATCATGGATATGATTGACTATAACACATGGAAGACTAAGTTCAAGATACATGTGGAGGGACAAGGTTTAGAGGGAGCCGAGGCATGGCAGATGATAGTGAAAGGTTATGTTGCTCCTATTCTGGAGAACACTGGTGAACCTATACCATTGGAGAACTTGGGTGATGATGAGAAGAAGAAGTTCGCGATTGAGAAAAAGGCATTTTCTCAATTATCTCAGGCGATCAACACTGACTTGCTGCATCAGTTTGGATCGTGTACTACTTCAAAAACATTGTGGGATATGCTGAGAAACAGACATGATGGTAACGAGAAGACTAGGAAGCTGAGAATGGAAGAGCTTCGCAAAGAGTTCAGTCATTATTGTTTCCTCCATTTTCAGTGTGTCTCTCTAGTGTTTTGTTAAGCTTAATTCACGTTGTGTCTTTCATGTTTTGATCATATTAACGTGTAATTGAGTTGTTTATTAATGAGAAAAGCTTTGAATGATGATTTGTTTGTTTTGATCTGATTGATTATCATTTTGTGATTGGTTTAGGGTTTCCGCACCTAAATCAAACTTGTTTGATCATTTCTTTGTAGATTTATCGATCCTTTAGCACATACAAATACCTAGGGGTACCGGTGGGCGCTAATATGAACCAAATTAAGTGTTGGGATACAGTGGTAGACACTTTCAAGAAGCGGCTTTCCAAGTGGAAGGCCAAACATTTGTCTTTCGGTGGCAGAGTAGTCCTACTTCATGCAGTCCTCGATTGTTTGCCACTATACTTTTTCTCTCTGTTTAAGGCTCCAATGGGGGTCATAAACAGTCTTGAGGCTTTGAGACGACGATTTTTCTGGGGTGGAGATGATGAGAAGGCAAAAGTCAACTGGACGGCGTGGGAAAGGGTAGTAGGACCAACAAAAAAAGGAGGACTGGGTCTTGGCTCGTTAAAACGCATGAACGAGAGCCTCCTAATTAAATGGTGGTGGCGCGCTAAACAGGAAACACAGGCTCTGTGGTGGAGGGTTGTTTCCGCCATTCATCACAATATGAACAGTTCGTCATACCTTCCAGTCCGCAGAGGTTTATCAGGGGTTTGGAACTCGATTTGCAAAGTCGACGATGTGGCGTTGGAACATGATTTGAACATCCCGGCTGTCATAAAAGGAAAGGTGGGGGATGGAGTTGCTATCAGGTTCTGGCTAGACTGGTGGGTAGGAGACGGCCCACTTAAAGACTGGTTTCAGTCTTGGGGCTGGAGGCGAGCACCAAGCTCTAACCTTGAATTGACGGCTTTGCAACAGTGTACATCACTGATTGCCGGTACCTCATTGTCAGATATTAGGGATAATTGGGAATGGGTTGGGTCTTCTAATGGTGTTTTCACAGTAGCAGCCTGTAGAAAAATATTGGATAGCCATGACACGCCGTTCTTTCCGTTTCAATGGGCAAAGGGAGTTCCGAAGAAAGTGTCTATATTCATATGGCGAGCCGAACAAGATCGACTACCAACATTGAAGGGACTGCTTAGAAGAAGGATCATTCATGGCTCGACGGAATGCAAAGTATGCAGGTATAATGAAGAGGACACTGATCACTTATTCACAGCTTGTTATGTGGCGTCTTGGATCTGGCACAAGGTTAGTCTCTGGTGCAATATCCCTCCCATTTACGCTTTTACAGTACGGGATTTATTGAAGATGCACAATCGGGAGATGTTCCGGAAAGATAAAGAAAATGGCTTCGGATTATCATACTTGCCGCTTCTTGGTTAATTTGGAAAGCTCGAAATGCTACAATATTTCAAGGAACGAGAGCAAACTTGGATGGAATATTTGGAGAACTACAAGCCGTATCATTCAGTTGGGTCAATCATAAAACGAAGGCTTCAGGATGGTCTTGGGAGTCTTGGAAACGCTTTCAAGTACCGGTTACGTAACGAGATTGGATTGGGTGATTTGTATTAAAATGTAATAAATTTTTGGCGATCTGTTCGATGATGTCTAGCATCTTACTAGCACATCGACCAATGTACATTGTTTTTGGGTGAAATGAAATGAAATTTGCCATTAAAAAAAAAAATCCTTCCAGTTCAATAAAAGGAAAAAAGAATGGTAGTCAACGGTAATCATTTTATTCAGTAACTTTCTAAAGTTAATGCGTTTAAATTCTACATTTTTAATGTAACTTGTACAACTTTATTTTTTCTAATTACCAACTTAGGTCCTGGGCGGTCCTACGACACCTCTATGGGGCCAGCAATCCTCCTAAAAAAGATTTTTTTTCGTGTAATATACACGTTGGATCAACGAGCGCCCCCGTTAAAAAAATTTAATCGCTCTCCTTGAATCCTTTTGTGGTTGAATGGAGAGAAGACCGAAATTTAAAAGTTCACCTAAAAAAGAACAAGGTAGAAGAAAGAAGATGATACAAATTAATTAAAAAAGTAACTGCCTTGGTTTTTACTTTTTCTAACTCAAAAAGATACGAAAAATTCACAACACAATGGCATCAATGTGATGTATAGACCATGGTATATTTTTTTTGATTCTCCATGCAATAGTTTTTTACTTTTTAATCTACTAATCTACATTTGACTTAATCTTTATTTATCTACTTATCTTATTTAATTCACAATCAAATAACAACTTATTAGTAGGATTTTTACAAAACAAATAATTATAGATTAGTAATTTCAGAATGTATAAATTTTGAAATATGACTTTAGTATAAATAATAACTAGTAGTTTCCCCGGCGCGCGTTGCGGCGCCGTTTTCTACATAGAAGTAGGTCTAGTTTGGTTGCGACCACAACTTTTAAAATCAACACCCAATTATCTGATCATGCTAAAATCAGCACCAAATAAGTAGAGTACAAACTAACACCAAACTATCTCATCATGCTAAAATCAGCACCAACAACTTTTTGCTGCCCGATTCTGCAATGGTGCCAAGGTCATTCAACATATCTGGAAAAATTAATACCATGGCAAGATTAGAACATTATTATTATTATAAAATGCTTATTAATGAGATGAATTGCTTAACACAATCTTTATACTATGGCCATAGTCATTCAAACTCAACTATCAAGAGTGAATGAGTTGATAGCTTTGTGAGGGATAATAAAAATTCATGGCTACCCATCATGCTCTTCAGATATAATAATTAATGTCCAACAAATAATACTGCATATTCTTATAAATTGTATGTAAATAAAAGAACTGAAGAATTGCATGCATAGACAAAATCATACCCATTTTATTACTAACATAATGCATAACTATGAAGATTCTAAATTGTTGCTAGAACTCAAGCGAAAAGGATATATGAAAAAGCTTAATTTACTCGGTAGAATGGAAGTGAGCACTAATCACAATAATATGTCAAGAAAGAAATAAAAAAAAATAACTTAATTTTTCATGAATATGAAAGAGCAAGTAATCTTATCTTGTTAAAGTTTGTACGGCGTTATTTTGATCTATGTTTCAACAAATGGAGCATTTGACTTTGCAAGAAGCTCCTGAAAAGTCAACAATAAGAAACACCTCATAGACATGCAATTATTACTGAAAAAAGCTTTTAAGTTATTTGTATTAACATGTAACCTAAATGCCATTATCTTCACCGAAACAACCATGTATGACGGGAAACTATGTCCACAGATGCCGCGAGGTGTTTTACAAAAGATGTAATAAGAAGTTTAAGTGTACCCAAAAGAACCAACTTCAAAAGAAGCGTAGACATGGAAATAAAGGTAGTAAAGTGGTAGGGTTGGGTAACGGTACCTGTTATCTATACCTGCAGAGAGCCATTAAAAACAATGTTGAGGTAGAAAGTTTTAAGGCCCTGGCTACTTTTCGTCATAAGCTAACTCTTGAATAATTACATTTATGTAATGAAAAGCTCGAGTGTTATGAACAAAAGTGGGCTTGATTCCCTGGTAAAGGTACATAGAGAAGCAAATGCAGTTAAGAGATAGCAAGAACTATGAGTAAGCATTTATCAGGGTTACGAAGAACAACGGGTGGGTTGATAATGGGTCATACATATAAATCACTCAAACGATTTCCTAACAATCACAAACTGTCTGTAAAAAAAAAAAAAAAAGAACTATACAATATTAGCATACATTGTGACGTGTTGATAGCTAATAGAAAAGAAAGTCATATGCCTCCTTCAAGCAAGTAACCTTAACTGCAGTGTCATATTGATCAATTATATAATAAAAAAGAAGACAAACAATAGTTTTTAAAAGTAAATAAAACTACATTTTATTGTTTAAAAATTGTACTTCGCATCAACACTAAAAATCACTAACAAAGCATCAGGTTTAATGTTCGATTTGGCAGAAGCAAACAAATAAAAGTTCAAGAGATTAAGACGTAGTCTAATTAATGCATATCAGAGATTTTTTTTTTGTTAAATCTCACTTACAAACCTATGTACGGTGACAGATGTTGATGTCACCGCAATGATATCTCCGGGTATTGTTTTGCCTATAATAAGATCAACTTTCTCTGCACACAACATTATTCAGAGCGTATTTTCTCTATTTATAGACGAAAATTGACTTTGTGTATAAAGAATGCTATATACGTTTGAACCTTTCATCCGCTATGTTGATCTTCCTTAGCCTTTTACGCGTTCTTGTCGTTATTTGCTAGTTACATTCGACTCGACCACGTGACTTCCAATATAGAATATAAGCCATATATTAGCAGCTTTATTATGCAAGGTACGTTTGTTTGTACCTGTAAATAGTTTGGGCAGCTTTGTTAGACCTTCAAGTTCATCGTATTTGGTGAAGTTAAAGTATTTGGTTGGTGTCAACTGTAGGAACAAATTATGCTCTTTTGCTAATCTTCAGGGTGTGGGTGTTGCAGAACTCGCACATATTTTCTTGATTCAATTGATATGTAATTACTAATTAGTGAGTATGTAGCATGATTGAGACGAAGTATGTTTGTGCATTTAGATCTGTTATTACCTCAAACTGTCAAAACGTTCATAGAGATTTAAAACAATGAACTTGAACACACCCGTAATGCATACGCCAAAGGACCTGCAAAAAAGTTCATACAAAATTCAAACAAAGTAAATGAATTGTAGTTAATTTGGTTTTATATATACACTTTATGGTTGTAAGAATTCATAAACCAAATCACCTATATAATTACTCAGTAACACAATACTGAAAAGGCTTGAACATATCAACATCATAATAGCTATAATTTTGCATTACAACAAAGATTAAGCAATAGACAACAAAGAAAATGAGAATGCAGCTCCCATTAAAAGCAATATGACAATGAGTGGAAGGGTATTTAATAGCAATGAGGTCAAAGCACACAATCGGTAAAGCCAACAAAGTGAGCAACAAAACATGAGAATTCAAACCTGCTTAGTCAGCTAACCGACTTGCTCATGGGTCCACAAAGATCACCTGTAAAGCCAACAACATTAATTACAATTAATCTTCATGTGAACATACTTGGCAGCTAAAACTTTATGTCAACAACTACGTAGGTAGCAAATTTAAAAGAAAACAGACCCTGTCATTAGGATTGCAAAAAACACATAAAAACATACCTTGCAGCTGAAACATTCTGTTTAGCAGGTTGGGTACCTCTCTCTCATTAGGGTTGTTCTAATCCTGTAAAAAACAATGAAAAAATTTCTTAAAGGGGAAGCGATAATAGAATAAGAGAGCATAGCTCTGCGGGTCTTGATATCTTGAAACCAAACATTGATTAAGTGCGAAAGAAAGCAAGCAAGCAAGCAGAGATGAGTAAAATCTTTGAGGTCTTGAAACCGTGAGAGTAAAAAAGGAAACGGGAAACGAATACCCTATTAGGGTTCTTCTAATTGTCACTTACGAAACCCAAATAATTGAGCCACACACGATTAAACTCGGGATGAAGAAGGTGGTCGTAGTCTAGGCGACATGATGCATATGACTTTCCACTTTAGTAGCTTTGGAAGATATTGAAAATCCAGTGCTCCAATCTTGCTTTCAATATGTTTGTGTTCAGGGGAGGGATTCTCTGTTTAGGGTTTGAAAATAAAGCAAAGATGTTACGGTTTGATTCTAATCAGAATATAGTAGAGATGCCTCTAAGAAACACGTGTCCTCCTTCCTTACATGTGGTAATACAAAACTCATAAACGTGGCTCAAAGAGTAGGTGCCAGACAACTCTCAACCACGGTCCAAATCCTTTGCAACTTATGAGGCACTAATACACATATAACCCCAGTAAACCCTTTAATTACGGAATTACCATTACTGTTCAACTTCACTTTTACTTAATACATAGTATAATTATCAATTAATAACATATATAATTTGTATAATCAAGGCTTATTTCATCTTTAATATATGTTAAGATATGGGTAGAGCCTGCGTTTTATTTTATTTTTTTAATTGTTAATGACTTAACTCTTAGGCCTAGTGTCTAAATGCTTGGCTTTAGCACATGTTTTTAGTGAGTTCCCTAAGAAGGTTAAATATGGAGAACGAATACATTAACCCAAAGAAATCGAAACAAAAAAAACTCACATATAACCGCTTTTACAGGTATGATTGCTTTGATACGGTTCTAGATACGCAAATACAAGAGTTTGAAAAATGTTTAAACGATGCAAAAACCGCTCAAAACTACCTCAACTTTTAATCCTGATCGTGTTTACTCAAATTAACTACCCTTAACCGCCCTAACTTTTGATCTTAGCCATCAAAACTCTAAAAAAAATCGCAGTTTTGCTTTTTGGCATGCAGTTTCAGGAGGTTTTCTCCTCTTTCTCTCTCATACGCTCCCGTTGATTGCACTCAGTTCTTCTCTTTCCTCACTTATAAAACTCTCCCTACCTCCCCTGATCTTCTGAACCCTAGAATCATTCTTCCACACTCGGGTATTCCCAAACATGTTAATATGAAACTATACACACACACACACTTCAACCCCAAATCCACCTTCTTCACGAGTGATATCGCTACACATCTGACTATTAATTTGTCAACACAAGGTTTCATATTATTAGAGAATGTATCGAGAACGAGCAGATACAAGTTGATCATATCAGTGGAGAGATGCAGAAAGCAGACATCCCCACCAAAGCATTACTAAGGATAAAGTTCATAGAGATGCGAAGTCTCATAAAAGTTGAAGACCTTGGGGAAATCAAGAGTTAGTGGAGAGAATGTTAGATATAATTACTTGATTTCTATTTATCCTATCTATAATTATATATCCTAAGTTAGATATTAGTTGTGGCGGTTAACTATCAACCGTTGTGGTGGTTATGTCAAGGGGACACACCCTTTCAATTGTATAAATATCCAACATATATGTTTTCATTTGATCAATGTATTGAATCTTTGTTTACAAGAATTCTCTCTCAAATCCTTTACCCTCAACGATCCCGTGATTTCACATCCTCCACAATATCGTGTTAATTGTACAGCAAGCTCCTTAAAATTCTCCGGTGGAGTTTGGGATCGAAAGGCATACAAACTAAAAAGCTCTAACGATTCACGATCATTTAACAATTTGATTTTGTGTATCCGACACGGCCAAGATAACGAAGCAAGCCATGCTTTTATATCTAGATGCCCTATAGTCATTATGATCTTGCCTTGTGTTGGAGATCTCTTCGTTCCAAGTAAGGCGTCCAATTGTTCATGTTTATCAATTCCATCAAGAACAATAAGCACCCTTTTTGTTTGTAAGACCTTTTGAATCTCATTTGTACCCTCTAAAACACTAGATATACTTATTTTCTTTCCACCCAATAAATCTTCAAGAAGTTGTTTTTGTAGCTCGAACAACCCATCGTGTAGTTTTCCAATCACTTGAATAAAACTGCTGCTTTCAAATTCTTGCTTGTTTAAGTTGTAGATGCATTTTGCGAGTGTTGTCTTGCTACTGCTTCCCATGCCGCAAATTGCTATACCATTGTATTGCTCATCTTTTAACCAGGAATTAATCATTACAACTTGAGCCTCCATTCCAGTTAAATGTGATGGAGTACTAAGTTGTCTCAAATCTACTTTACACTTAACTATCCCAACCACTTGTGCAACAAAGTTCGCCTCATACCTGGAGCATAATAAATAAAGTAAAAATACCATATTCCCTTACGGTGGATATAAAAAAAATATGTTGTAGCAAATGTAGTATTAGTCATGCAATAACTTTTATAACACTATAATACGTAATCGCAATTATTTCACCTTGCTATCAGTGGCAGAGCTTGGGAAAAAATTTCTGGGGGGGTGTGGGGGGGGGGGGGGATGCGAAAGTCATGAAACCTTTATAAACGTTAAAACAGAGGGTGGTCGAAAACGTGTAAATTTACACTACTGAACAAAAAAACGGTGGGGACAGGGCACCCCGTACTTAACTATCCCTTGCCCCTCTTCCTGATCTAAAATATTGAAACTCCTAATATAATTTAATCAAAGCAATAACTAAATTAACTAAGGCTGATAGCTAGCTAAAAGCATAAATTAATACAATTGTTAGGCTTGAAAGCATAAACATGAATATAGAGAGAAATCACATATACCCTGAAAGTTCCATGCCTCCCAAGTTAGCAACCTCGGTTAGTGCTTCCTTCCACCTTCTCACATTGACCTCTGTCCATTTGGACCCTTCTTTTGCTTCTATGCCCGAACACACAAAACAATTTGAAAAGCGTACTGATCTATTAATTGCAAACTTTCGTCTTTGGTTCCTAACATCTGATGGATCGACGTGATAAAAAACTGGCAAGACGAAATGGTTGAGCTTCCTCCTTTGGTCCAGGATTAAGCAAAGCTCATCCAGACACCATCTGGAATTCGCATAGTTCTCAGACAATACAACTATAGAAGTCTTAGACTCAATAATTGCAGCCTCGATTTCTGGCTTGAGTTCTTGACCTTTATTTATGTCATCGTTGTCTCTGAAAGTGCGAAGTCCTTCTCCAAGTAATGCTTTATAGAGATGATCCGTAAAAGTATGACGAGTATCTTCACCTCTGAAGCTCAGAAACACGTCATATGTATGAGTATAGTTTCGGGGTAAAGTAGATGAGGTAGATGCCATTGAATTGAGATGAGTAGATTAGAGGTTGAAATATTTTTAGCAGATAAGAGCTTTGAGCAAGGAATAGGGATATAAAGGCATGAAGATTTAAAGGTCATGCTTCGAAGGTATCAAGGAAGCTTACCAAAGATGAAGTTGTGCATTGTGATTTCCGGAAGATTTTTTTTTTCTTACCTGGGCGACGATTCCAATTTGTGTTAGTATCAAAACAATAATCTGATAATAAAATAAATATAATACGATTTAAATACTTTTTAGCTTATTGAAATCCAATTCCCGTGTTTATTTATACTTCAGGCTTTATTAGTGTTGAAAAGTCATAAAAAAAAAAACAAAGTATTGTTATATCTATTTTAAATTTGTTAAGTATTTATACATTTAGTTTTTAAATTACTTATCATGTGTTATCTAGTGAAGAGATATGTACCCGCGCGTGCACAGAAAGGAAGCTCACATGCACGCCAGCGCAAGAATGTGACGTGGAGTTCTAGAAGACGGCGCATGCAGTCACAAAAAGGACAGGTGTCATCCGACAAGAGCAGGACGCATAGCCAATCAGAGGCGTGAATTCCCTGCTCCATGATTGCCTGCCAGTACGAGGTATGAGAAAGGACGAAAAGGACAATGACAGGACACGTGGACCAATCGCAGAGGGACAACGCAAGAAATGACAACGGTCACGATAGTACAAGACAGCTGCCATTCCTCTTACAGCCAATCACAGGCCACCTGAGGAGCCTATAAATACCCTCCTTCATCATCAGAAGAGGGGATCGATTATTCAAGAGAGAATTCACATCATAAGCTGTGAGAAATAGATTATAGTCGAAACTCTGTAATAATTTTATAACAGTGTCTTGTATTTGTCTTATCAATTAATGAGAACCACGTCCTTTCTTATATTCATACATTAGCATTGTTATATCGGATTGTTAGATTGGTGTTTCTTCATTAGCGCCATCCGTCTTTTGAGTTATCAAGAACAACAACTAAAAAAACTTCTATTTCTTAGAAAAACCAGCTATGAATTCCTTACCAGCAACGATAAACTCCCCGGTGGGCATGTCTGGCACTGGTGTTGCTCAGGCAAACACCAGCCAGCCCGACAGCCACGCGGAGGAGCAGTTTCACGGCACAGATTTTGGCCGCATTCCGTCCTCCGGGACGAGACAAACCCCATCGTTTCACTTTGCAACTGATAATGTCCAAGCTTCACCCGCTGGTCAGACCGCGCCGGTGGTTAGTCCGGAGGTGTGGTATGCGCAGCAAAAAGAAGCTCTGAAACAGGCATTCATAAACAAGATTAAAGAACAACAGCTGAGAGAAGCATCCCGCGCCCTATCCTTCAGCGAAGGAAGGCCTGTCACCATATCGAAAGGGCCATCCAGAGCTGCAGGACACATCGACGGAAGCAATCATATCACTGACCCAACTTGGAGGGAAGACTCTGATGAGTCACAGAGTCGTTTTCAACGTGACACAAGCCAGTACTTGACCAACACCGTTGATCGAGCACACTTGTTGTCCGGCGAGGACGATCTCACACAACCCTACTATCCCCCCTCATTCAGTGAAAAATCAAAGTTCACACCGTGCATCGCGCTCGCCACACTGCCCGCACGAACAAAAATCCCAAGTACTCTGGGAAAGTTCGACGGCACCGGTGATCCTGACGACCACCTAAGAAGCTTCGAAATCGCAGGAAAATGCGCACGGTGGAGTTTACCAGCATGGTGTCACATGTTCGCGCAGACGCTTACGGGCGCATCGCGAGTATGGTTCGACAGCCTACCAAACAGCAAGATTGACAATCTGAAAGAATTGACCGACAAATTCTCAGATCACTTCAGTCAAAACAAGAGGATTGAGCGAGATTCCACAGACATCTTGCAAGTCAAGAGGCGTGAGAATGAATCCATCGAAGACTCTATCACCAGGTTTAATCGAGAGGCCTTGCAGATCGGACCGATTGGGTTCGAACTTATGAAAGCAGCATTCACCCAAGGAGAGAGGTGTGACTCACTGATCCGCACTTTAGCCGGATGTACAGGCATGCCCAACACTTGGGAAGAGATCATGCGCGGCGCAAAGAACTACGCTAAAACTGAGAGAGAACTTTCTGTTTGGAGCAGAATTCAAGCGCCGCAGTACACGGACACACAAGCACAAGCAGTGCGCAGCAGAAATAGCAGGAATGAGCGAAGGGGAAAAGGGAATGTCTGGACGAGGCTCCAAGGAGCCAACCAGACAGTGACAAAGCCCACCACACCCCAAGAATATCAGCACAACATGTCACTTGTGCATAAATCCGGTAGGCGGAGTCACAACAACTGGACTCCTTCAACAAAAACACCAGCGCAAGTTATAGCCACAGAAAATGTTGACTTCCCAGAACCAAAGGTCATCAAGCGCAGGGAAGGGCTAGACCATAACAAGTTCTGCGCCTACCACCAAGACATTGGTCATAATACTGACAAATGCTATCAGCTGCGGCAAGCAATCGAAGACGCGTTGAAAACCGGTAAACTGGGACATCTGCTGCAAAACGTGGAGCGTAAACAAACAGCGGGCCCACCGCCCAAAAAGATAAAGAATGTGAGTATGATGATACATAGCAGTGGGTACCGACTTCAAAAGCGAAAGCCAGAAACCACAGCAGAATGGAAAGAGCAACAAGTGTGCTTCCCGGTGGTCAAAGGCGGCCCGTCTGCTACGCGGGCAATCATTGTCACGGCCATCTTCGACCACTACAGAACTACCAGAGCTTTCATGGATGCCGGCAGCAACTCGGATATCATGTACGGACAAATGCTTCGGTTTATTGGATGAGGAAGATAAGCAAAGGTTGCGCCCCATCAACTCCCCAATCATGGGATTCTCAAACGAAGTCGTGACCCCGCTCGGGGAGATTTCTTTCCCCCTCACCTTGGGAGCACATGGGCGTTCACGAACTGAAGAAGGTCACCTTCCTTGTCATCCCGACAAAGTCCAAGTATGATATCATCCCGGGACGAGACTCTATGGCCTCATACAACATGGTCACCTCTACAGTCCATGGCGCAATCGGTTTCCCAACCCCAAGTGGTGTGGCAATCGTGTGGGCTAACAGAGAATACGCCATGACAACAGAGTCCCACCCAGCCAAGATGCTAAAGTCATGCCCGCGCACAGAGCCAGAAAAGTGGATCTTGAATCCAAAATTCCCTGATCAAACCATCACGCTGGGACCAGCAATCTCAGAAAACATCAGGGATCAATTGAAGCAGCTCCCCCGAAGAAACATAAACGTGTTTGCGTGGCAACCGTCGGACATGACCGGCGTCCCCCGCGAACTCGCCCAGCACAAACTCAACACATACCGCTCTGTAGAACCCATCGCGCAAAAGCGCCGAAGCATGGGCGCCGAGAAAACACAAGCGATGAATGAGCAAGTAGGAGAGCTGTTAAAAGCCGGAATCCTAAGGGAAACACGGTACCAAACCTGGGTTGCCAACCCAGTAATGGTAATGAAAAGCAACGGTGATTGGAGGATGTGCGTGGACTACACCGACCTCAACAAGGCATGCCCGAAAGACTGCTACCCTTTGCCGGAGATCGGTCTGAAAATAGACTCCCTAGCGCCCTTCCGTTTCAAATGCTTTCTGGATGCTTACAAAGGATACCATCAAATCCAGATGGCGCTAGAGGACGAAGACAAAACAGCCTTCCGCACTGATAAGGGGGTTTTCTGCTACAAAAAAATGCCATTCGGCCTAAAAAATGTGGGGGCCACATACCAACGGTTAATGGACCGCGCATTTGCCAAACAGATAGGGAGAAACCTAGAAGTCTATGTGGATGATCTGGTCGTCAAGAGCAAGGAAGAGGATCAAATGCTGACAGATATCGAAGAAACCTTCAAGCATTTGAAAGAAATCCACATGAAACTGAATCCAAGCAAGTGCGCCTTTGGGATGGAAGAAGGAAAGCTCCTGGGCATGGTGGTCACTAAAGACGGTTTCAGGCCAAACCCTGAAAAAATACAAGCCATCGCGCAAATGCCCTCCCCATCCACCCTGAAAGAAGTTCAAACATTGAACGGGCGCCTGGTAGCAATCAACCGCTTCCTGTCACACCACGCAAGCAAATCCATCCCATTCATCGAAACGCTAAAAAACTGCCTAAAAAGAACCATTTTAAATGGACTGCAGAGGCGGAGAAGGCCTTTCAAGAGATGAAGGAATGTTTGATGGACTTACCGACACTCACCGCTCCACTCCCTAGGGAGCCCTTAACGATGTATCTATGCGCCATAGAGCAGGCGGTGAGCCCGGTATTGATGGTAGACAGAAAGTTGGTCCAGACACCCATCTACTATGTCAGCAGGGTATTAACAGACGCAGAGTCCAGGTATACCACCATGGAGAAGCTAGTGTTAGCCCTCGTTCACGCATCGCGGAGATTGCGCCGCTACTTCCAGGGCCATCCCATCAATGTGCTGAGCGACTACAAGCTAAACAATGTCCTATCAAAGTCGGAAGTCTCCGGGAGATTAGCAAAATGGGCTATCGAACTGGGTGAGCACACCATTTACTACAAAACGCGCCCAGCAATCAAGGTGCATGTATTAGCTGACTTCATAGCGGAGGTACCCCAAGAAAAAGTTGAAGAATGCAAAGCAGAACAAGACCCGCAACCAACGTGCAATGAAAAGGCCATTTGGAATCTCTATACAGATGGGGCCTCAAACGAAGATGGTGTAGGTGCGGGAATACGCTTAGTTAGTCCGGAGGGCCAGAGTTCACCTACGCGATCAGACTCGAATTCAAAGCCACCAATAACGAGGCTGAATACGAGGCATTCCTCGCCGGACTACGCATCGCGCAAAAGCTGGGCGCAAAACACATCTTCGCGCACGTCGATTCAATGTTGGTAGCACGTCACATCACCGGGAAGTATGAAGCAAAAGAACCTTCCATGATCATGTATCTCCAACGGGCCAAAGAGCTCATGGCCGCCTTTCCTAGCTGCACCATCGACCACATTAAACGCAGTCAAAACAAGCCGGCGGACGCTCTAAGCAAAATGACCTCTACAAGTTTCAGCCATTTAGCAAAAGAGGTCCGAATTGAAACTCTAAGCGAACCGTCTGTTCCACCCAAGGAAGTCAATGTCATCCAAACGGGTGTTGACAGCTGGATGACTCCGATAGTTTCTTACCTGACCACCGGCGCACTACCCGAACAACGCGCCGAAGCCAGGAAGATACAACAAAAAGCCCTACAGTACCAAATGCAAGATGGCGTGCTCTATCAGAAGTCATACCTGGGGCCATTACTGCGGTGCGTGGATGCGGTTGATGCGGATTATCTAGTGCGCGAGATACATGAAGGGATATGCGGGATACACGCCGGGCCGCGCATGGTGGTCGCAAAGATTATGAATGCGGGATATTACTGGCCAGGCATGCACCTGGACGCCTTAAAAATCATCCGCAAATGCGACTCTTGCCAACGCCATGCCCCCAACACCCTGAGCCCTAAAAACGATCATATCCCAGTAACCTCAGCATGGCCATTTCAGAAGTGGGCCATCGACCTGGTGGGACCATTTCCAATGACAACAGGCAAAAGAAAATTCCTGATAGTCGCCATTGACTACTTCACCAAATGGGTTGAAGCCAAGCCACTTGCTGAGATTACAGCCAATCATGTGAAAAAAGTTTATTTGGGAATTCATCATTTGCCGCTTTGGGTTACCTATGTCAATTGTCACAGACAATGGAACCCAATTCGCGGACAAGGGGTTGCTAAAATGGTACACGGACTTGCACATCCAACCCACATTCACCTCGGTCGCGCACCCTCAGGGTAACGGCCAGGTCGAACGTGGAAACCGAAGCATTGTAGAAGGCATCAAATCCAGACTGGGAACCAAAGGAAAGGCTTGGGCAGAGGAATTACCGAGCGTGCTATGGGCCAACCGCACACTAACAAAAATGAGCACCGGTGAAACCCCGTTCAGCCTCACATACGGCTCTGAAGCCATGATACCCGCGGAGATTGGATGCCCATCTACAAGAGTCCTTTCAGCAACCACAACAGACAATGATCGAGAGCTGCGCACAAACTTAGACCTGGCAGAAATACGCCACGAAAGAGCAGCAATAAGAGAAGCAAATTACAAGCAACAGCTAGAAAGGTATTACAACGCGAAGGTCAAACCTTGCACGTTCCACACAGGGGATTTCGTCTTACGAAACAATGAGGCCAGCGGCGCCTTCCCCAAAGGGAAATTGGCCCCAACTTGGGAAGGGCCATACCGTATACAAGAGGTCCTCGGCAAGGGAGCCTACAAGCTCTCAACCTTAGAAGAAAAGCCGGTTCCCCGTACATGGAACGCGACCCAATTACGAAAATGCTATATGTAATACTATTCCATGATGTAACGAAGGCCGACGCGACAATTAATGAAATGAAATATGGCAACTTCTTTACTTTACACGCACTTCGTCTCATACACATTGTATGGTTAAGATACAATGTCTTAAAACTAGAAATTGCATCGAGAAATCTGCAATTTCCCTAAACTGCGCGTCGTATAGTTAAGATGCAACGCGCACCATAAACATTGTATGGTTAAGATACAATGCCCTAAAACTAGAAATTGCATCGAGAAATCTGCAATTTCCCTAAACTGCGCGTCGCATGGTTAAGATACAATGTCTTAAAACTAGAAATTGCATCGAGAAATCTGCAATTTCCCTAAACTGCGCGTTGCATGGTTAAGATGCAACGCACACCCTAAACATTGTATGGTTAAGATACAATGTCTTAAAACTAGAAATTGCATCGAGAAATCTGCAATTTCCCTAAACTGCGCGTCGCATGGTTAAGATGCAACGCGCACCCTAAACATTGTATGGTTAAGATACAATGTCTTAAAACTAGAAATTGCATCGAGAAATCTGCAATTTCCCTAAACTGCGCATTGCATGGTTAAGATGCAACGCGCACCCTAAACATTGTATGGTTAAGATACAATGTCTTAAAACTAGAAATTGCATCGAGAAATCTGCAATTTCCCTAAACTGCGCGTCGCATGGTTAAGATGCAACGCGCACCCTAAACATTGTATGGTTAAGATACAATGTCTTAAAACTAGAAATTGCATCGTGAAATCTGCAATTTCCCTAAACTGCGTGTCGCATGATTAAGATGCAACGCGCACCCTAAACATTGTATGGTTAAGATACAATGTCTTAAAACTAGAAATTGCATCGAGAAATCTGCAATTTCCCTAAACTGCGCGTTGCATGGTTAAGATGCAACGCGCACCCTAAACATTGTATGGTTAAGATACAATGTCTTAAAACTAGAAATTGCATCGAGAAATCTGCAATTTCCCTAAACTGCGCGTTACATGGTTAAGATGCAACGCACACCCTAAACATTGTATGGTTAAGATACAATGTCTTAAAACTAGAAATTGCATCGAGAAATCTGCAATTTCCCTAAACTTCGCGTTACATAGTTAAGATGCAACGCGCACCCCAAACATTGTATGGTTAAGATACAATGCCCTAAAACTAGAAATTGCATCGAGAAATCTGCAATTTCCCTAAAATTGCGCGTTGCATGGTTAAGATGCAACGCGCAACCTAAACATTGTATGATTTAAATACAATGTCCTAAATTCAAAAGGGGAATTGACTATTCTTGCTTCCCTAGCCAAAACCGTCGCACTATTAGAATGCGAAGCGCAAAATACAAGCAAGTCATGTGTATATAATTCAAATCTACACTTAAACACATGCTTCACGTTAGCATAAAATAAATTCCTTGCGCACCCAAATTTCAAAAATAAACATATATATACATCCAAAAACAAGTCAGGATTACAACTACGGGAAATATTGACAAACAAGCATGGAAAAAGTAAATGAACAGGTAACATCTAGCTTCATTTCTTGGGCTTAGAGGACGCATCGCTGAAATCGTCGTCTTCATCCGATCCCGATAAATCCAGCCTTTAGCTACCTTCTGGCTGCTCGCCGGGCGCTAAGTCAGCCGCCTTCATCTTCTTCATGGCATATTTGCGCCGTGTGTGCGTCAGGCCTTGTTTGTCAAATGACTCTTTAAGCTCGAAACAGTTTGGCCGGTTGCGATGTCCAACGACGAAATCAACCAGTTCATATTTCAGCTCATCGAACTCAGCGGCCTTCTTGGCGAATACAGCATCCAAATCCTGCCTGTACAACACAAACTGCTCCAATGGCTTGCCAGCCTGAGCGTGCTGATAACCTTCAAGGAAACCAGCCTTGCGCCCCACCAGCTTCGCGGCAACGTTCACCGCGGCCACAGCTTGGCGCGTCTGGGCACAATTTTTAACATGATGAGCAACCTGCGCAAACTCTCAAAAAGCATGTTTAGTAAGCGTACACACATAAAATGATGGGAAAGCATAAACACAAAATAAAGACAAACCTCAGGGACGCAGCGGCTAAGCACCCATGCACGATCCTCCTCCGCAATTTCCTTCTCATTTTGGGCATCCAACAGCTGCCCTTCTAACCGAAGGATCTTCTGCTGCAAGGACAAGTTGTCCTTGTCCAACCCCTCGTGCGCCTCACGCCACTGATCAATGTCTTTATCCTTTTCCCGCAACAAGTCGCGGGCCTCAAGCAACTTGTCATAGTGCTGCTTCACAAGCCTTCCCTTCACATCCAACTCCTTGTAGAGCTCTTCCTTCTCTACCTCAACCTCACTAATGCGCTTTTTAGACGCCTCCATCTTGGCATTTGTCTTCGCGCAAGCAACTTTCCATTGCTCCTCCCTTTCAAAGATGTGCTCTTGCAGCTTGTCACGCTCTTCGCGGAATGTAACAGCGTCCCACTTGGCACGCTTTAACTCTGCGTGCATACGATCGCGCTCCTCAGTCACCCGCTGCAAATCCTGATGGAACTTGTGGCGGTCATGCGCCATCAACCCCCACTCACGCACAATCTCCGCTGAAGTCGACAACATGTTGGCCACACTTAAGATGTGGTCATCCATGAGCTTCCCGCGCGGACGCGTAGCTTGATACACACGCTCCAAAGGAGGGATGACGTTCGCCAGGAACTGACGGCATTCTTCAACGTTTAAAAAACGAGTGGCCGACGTCAGAGTCCAGCTGGGCACAAGTACGCCAGCGGACGGGTCATCGCCCCCAACGGGAAGGGCACTTGAAAAACTAGGCCAGGCTCATTTGTCACCCGCTTCTCGTTCTCCTCATCATCGTCGATGGTCATGTCAACACCATGCCCGTACCCCTCGCTGATGTCATCCGGCGACACCCGTCCTTCACCACCCTCTGGAATATCCTGAGCCGGGGTGGGGAGCCGCGCGGGTGTCGGCGACCGCGGAGGCGTGGGCAAAGGCGCAGGCGTTGGCTCCCGCATAGGTGTAGGTTGATGCAGGGGCGATGACTGATGCACCGGAGGGGAAGTTGTCAAAACATCGCCTTGCACCTTAATATGCACAGGCTCTTCAGTTTGCACAGCGGGAGACGCTGGCCTTGCAAGTTCAACATTAAACCCCTCAGCAATCGGGGCAATTAACACATCTTCCGATGCGCTAATGTTCAACAAACCCGCTGCAAGAACATAATACCAAGGGTCAGCAACAAGAAAAAAGTTAAACTACATAAACAAAGGAAGGCGAATCCAAACACTTACCCAATAAGCTCTCCTCTGCGGAACAGACAAGGTCGTCCAACTTAATCCTTTTTTCAGCAGGAGGCGTCAGCTCCCCAATGACCTTCTTCCCTTTATCACCCGATCGCCTAGACCGCTTCTTAAGGCGGGGCGCATCGGCAACAACGGGCCCAGCCTCGGATATTCCCACATAAACAGGCTTGGTAACCACCGCGCCCTGAGCCTCTTCGGCCAACTTCTCCACAGACTCCCCTTGCACGAAAGCATCTGAAAGTTCAACGTAGCTTCGTTCAAAAGGTTGATAATTTGCAAAATACCTATTAACCACTTCGTGGTTTAGAATAAAGAAATAGTCTTCACCTCCGATCGCGTTCGATTGCAGCTTTATGATGCGATGCACAAGGGAGTCATCATCTTCAGTCTCTTCGGCGGAGTCATCTTCAACATGCGCAGGAGACAGCTGCGGGTCTTGAACGCCTGCAGACGACGGAACTGGCGAAAGCACAGAAACGTCAAAAGACTCATCACTAGATATCACAATTAAAGGAAAGCCCGTCCGCATGAACATGTTGACGGGCGAAGGATTCTCATAAAGCGGTGAGGACTCACCTGCTTCAGTAATCAGCAGCTGCGAGGGAGCGGGCTCTAGCGACACATCATCCAATTTTGGACGAATGAGTGTGTCCCACGCCTTTTCCAATGTCCTCCCTTGAACCGGTTCTTCGTGACCCGCCAATTTTTGAGGACCTCGGTGATGATGACGACGACCGTGTGCTAGAAACACTATTCGATACAAATTTGGTAGTGTTAGGATCTGAGTTTGTTGTTTATGAAGTTTACTAAATGAAACAGTGAAAAGATGGAAATAAAGATAAATTAAGTTCGGCGAAATAAACTGTACAACATAAACAATGGAAAAGCTTTCATCATAACTTTTATAACAATCAACACAAAGCAAACGCCTAAGAGTATCAAAATTATTACTCGACCACTCTCCCATGATCATGGCATCATCCGCATAAAGTAAGTGAGAGAGAACAAGACCACTATTAGGAAGCCGAATACCACTAAACGAACCCACATCACACGCCTTCCTCATCAACCCCGCAAGAGCCTCCATAACAATAATAAACAAGAATGGAGAAATAGGATCACCTTGTCTCATTCCCTTCTCACAGGAAAACTCAAAAGTTTGAGAGCCATTCACGAGCACCGACGACCTGGCCAACGCCAAGCCTCCCTTGATCCAATTACACCACATCTCTGGAAAATTCATCTGTCTCATAATCGATATCACAAACTCCCAATTAACGTTAACATATGCTTTTGCAAAATCAATCTTGAACATAAACAACTCCTTCCCACATTTTTTAGCCCATGACAGAATTTCACTAATGATAAGCGGACCATCCAAAATGTACCTTCCTGCTATAAACGCCGACTGAGTTTCAGAAATAAGACTATCTATCACCTTTTTCAATCGATTGGCAAGAACTTTGGAGATGACTTTGTTAACAACACCAATCAAGTTAATCGGGCGGAACTCTCCAAAATCCACTGGATCCTTGATTTAGGCACCAAAGTAATAAACGAGGAGCCCACTCCCCGACTAATGACACCCGTCTCATCAAACTCTTTAAATATATCCAGAGAGTCACCTGAAAATAAAGACCAATTTTTTTTTATAAAACGAAAGTTAAAACCATCCGGACCCACTCACTTTACCACTCCCATATTCAAAGACTGCATCTTTAATTTCTTTCTCTAGAAAAGGAGACACAAGCTCTTCCGCTACTTCCGGATCCAATGTCTTTAAACCATACACATTAAGCGACGGCCGATCCTTGATATCTTTAACAAACTTGTCTTTAAAAAATCGGTACACCTCTTTCTTAATCTCTTTAGGCTTCGTAACCCACTCGCCATTAATAGACAATTCAGGAATCGCGTTCGACACCCTACGAGCATTAATAACACCATGAAAGAAACGAGAATTCTCATCTCCCTCCTTCGCCCACTTTACTCTATCTTTTTGTTTCAAAACCCGAACATTAAAAGCTTCCAACTCTTTCACTCGATTAAAAGCTTCTTTAAACACTCATTTTTCAGCTTCAGTTAAATCACGGCTTTCCAAAGCCACCTATAAATCAGCGATTTCAGCCCTAAGCTCGATTTCCTCCTCATTCTCAATACCAAGCTGCCGAACATTCCATGCTTTAAGTCTCAATCTAAGGACTCTGAATTTCGACAGTAACTTCACATCCGGCGGACCATTCCAATTAACGGACAACAAAGCCTCCTCGACCACCTTATCCAACCCTTCTCTATTAAGCCACGAGTTATAAAATCTAAACGGCTTGGGCCCAAAATTACGCGACTCAATTTTTAATAACAAAGGGCTATGATCGGATTCAACCCGATCCAAAACTCTATACTCCGCATTATTCCACTTTTTGAAAAATGACCAAGACACGAAAACTCGATCAATACGACTAAGCTTGTTCCCGGCAAGATACGTAAACTTCCAACCATGAAAAGAATACTCATGCAAACAAGTATCTTCTAAAAAATCATTAAACTCTTTTGTAGCCCCTTCATTAAATTTAGAATTCCTACCCTCCACCCGATCTCTGGCACTATTAAAGTCTCCCGCAACAATCCAAAGACCATCATCATCCATAACGAACGACTTAATCTCATCCCAAACCAACCGTTTATCAACCAACTTTTGCGGACAATAGACATTGACAAAAGAGACATTCTGACCGTCATGTTTCATGTAACCCGAAACCACAAGCATTCTGACCGTCATGTTTCATGTAACCCGAAACCATAAGGAATGAACTACGTTTAACCACCGCCGTCTTAACAAAAAACTTAGGATCCCAAAAAGAGATCAAACCCCCAGACCTACCCAAAGTGTCAACGTGTTCAAAATTAAACTCACCGGACCCCAGAACCTGCTCACGTCCACACCTTCTAACGATTGAAACTGTGTTTCCTGGAGCATAATAAACCGAACCTATGAGCTTTTACCTACTGACCCATCCCTCTAATATTCCATGAAATACAATTCATTGCGGAACTGGTTGAAAGCCTTCTTCGTTGATCATCTTCACAATAGACGACTCAAACCTAACAATATTAGACGCACCAAGATTCAAGCCCAAAGTGATCGTTTCTCTTGCTTCTTCAACAACATCCTCTCCAACCGTATTCGCTACACCCTCCCCGTTTCGCATATCAACGTTTAGATCAGGTGTGGCAAACTCTTCCTGAGAACTGACAACTTCCTCATCCGCTTTAATACCTTCTTGAACATTAAAAATGAAGCGATCTATATGATATGGATCGTCACCATCTCTAGCTCGTTTCTTCAGCCTTTTGAGACCTGAAGGAGAGGGAGACTTGTCACACCTAGATTTCTTTCGAAAACAACCTCTCTTCTTTTTCTTACCACCCTTACTCACCTGACCATCCGGCAAATGAATACACAGACCCTCCTTAACACCCAACTCACCCTCAAACATGTTCGACTCAACATGTTGACTCTCTACAGTTTCCTCCCTTTGATCAATAGGATGGACCTCATAAGCCGTACCATTTAAATCAGCATCCTTAACCATGTTGTCATCATCCGCCACTACATCATGTAAACTATCTTCCTCTAGCATATCCTCTTCTAACGACTCATCCGTCACCTCTACTCCGTCAACATCTAAGCAATCCGGGATCCAATCCCCAAGCTCTTCCTCTACAACAACTGAAAACGACTCATTCATCCACTTCAACAAGATGTCTTGATTAATCCTATTCACCGAGTTGCACAATACACCAACCATAGCATGCGAGTAATCTTCAAGACGATCATTGATTTGAGCCGATTGTATAACTTTGCCGAAATATGAACCAATACTATCAAAGACACTATCATCAAACAAACACAACGGTATCCCAAAAATTTTAACTCATGCAATAAGTTCAAACACTATCCGTTGCCCTTCCCAAACTTCTAATAAATCAAACACCGGATTCCAAATTTCTTTTGTAAGAAAGAAATCAAGCATACTATCCTTTTCTTCAAATACCAAGATAAACGCTAATTCTCCCACATATCTTATTCAAACATTCGTCAAGCGAACTGAAGATAACCACCCCCTCAACGACGTCAGATCTTGAAGCCTTCTGACTCTACCAATCAAACCCAATGCGTTCCAATGAAACTTGCCCTGAACCCCATCATCTAACACAACCTCCACCTGTCCACTCCCCGATTTCTTTCCGAGGAGAGTGTCTTTAAACGAACGAATGTTACACGAACTCGGCCCTGATTGATCACCCATCACTGCATCAACTATTTCATTGACCTTATTCTCAGTTTTGTTCTCAGTAATCGGAACCCATTGCTTATCCTCATTCCATAATACCCTCTCCACATCCACAAAACGTGCTAACACAATAAACAACTTGTACGACCCTATCCAGACATCTTTTAATTCCTTCTCTAGACTCAACGGATCATTAACATAATTAATAAACGAAACAAAACCGAACCTTTTACCAACTTTATCGTACTTCCTCATGATATATGTCCCATGAATATTCCCAAAGCCTTTAAGAACATCGTATAAATCGGCCGAAGCACATCCTCCCGGATGATTGGACACAAAAAACTTCGTAACCAACGGCCCATTCTTCTTATCCCACGTCTTCTTTCGATTTCCTACCCTTCTTCGATGGTGCATCATACCAAGTATTAATCTTGTACTTGTCCCTGCCCTTCATGTTGCCTTCGAGATCCTCTTCGCCTCTTGTCGCCGCCTATTGTTTGTTATTAAGACTAGGTTTAGTTACATAAGGTTGGTTGGTTTATTTTTGTTTTTACATAAGGTTGGTTGGTTTATCTTCATTCTAAAACCGACATTCTGTTTCCTCAGCTACTTTACCATCAATCATCTCTTCAATATCTCATATTACCAGCACCCGGTGACTATCGCCATCCTCTCATACAAACGCCACCACCACCATCTCAGACAATCACCATCAAATCATGTTAGATACAGCCGCCGGCCACTGCAAGGATTGCGTTAACAACACCCACCGATCTCTCTCTCTAATTTACAACCGATCTCTCACTCTCTGTGACTTCATAGCCTACGATGCTTTATTTGTGAAAGGTATGGTTTATTTGTGAAGGCTATGAAGGAAACGATTAAATCACCAGAGATTATGTAATTTGTTTCCTTTGTGAGTTACTGTATGTTATAGCTGTTTGGTTATCTTGATTGGGCTTATTATACATCTTTATTATCTGTTAATTGTCCCTTTTGTTCCGCGTGTGTCCTCGACAGACTTCTATGGATTTTAAGTTTAGATGTTGTGCAATGATGACGGTAGTGTTTTATGGTAGTTATGACATCCGCTGTTGGATTCGTGCGTTGGCTGTGAAGGCGATGTACTGCCATAGTTTGTTTGTCATGTGTTTGTGCTTCGATGTCTGAGCCTTTTAGGACATGTTTGCCTATTTTACGAGTAATGTTTTGTATACAGTCATTACAACTAAATTTTAAGCGCTATTTCTTATTTAATTGTTATTAATGTTTGGGTATTTTGTGCAGTCAGTGAGGCTTTCTTTCCAAACAAATGGATGGATCAAATTAACATCATGTTATATGTAAGTTTATTTTTTACCATCAATATTACTTAGTGACTATTAGTTAAAATAAGAATAATTTGGTTTATCAAGAATGTAAATCAAAAATCTTTCTTGCCATTGTAGATTAAGAACATGCGAAATGAAAAAAAATGGCTAGAGAAAATTTTCGTTGTTAACCCTATGGTAAAGAAATTTATCCCGAAAAGGTTTGAGTTTACACGGTTTAGACTATAAGGAGTGGGGGGGGGGGGGGGGGGGGGGGGGGGGGGGGGCGGGGGAAAGAGGGGGATGAAGCGCCATGTGGCACTTGTGGGACCCTTGTGGGGGGGAAAATAATTGTGGGGAGTGGAAGGGAAGGAAATAATATTATATTGTGTTAAAGTTAAAAAAAAAAAAAAAAAAAAAAAACTGACCAATAGATCGCTGCCACCTCACCCCCACCCCAAGCCCCACGCCAGTGGCTTTCCTCCCCCCCCCCCCCCCCCCCCCCCACTCCCGCCCCTCTCCACGCTGCCTTGCGGCGGTGTTCCCCCCCTTCCCGCCCTCTCTCCCCGCCCCCCACTCCGCATAGTCTTATAAATAATGAGAGTAGCCCGTCAAACAACTGTACGGAAGTGTTTAGATAACTATATTTGTTTATCTATTCAATAGCCAACCCGTTACCATTTAAGCTAAATGTTTTAATTATATTAATAATAATGTGCTTTCGTTAGAATTGATACTTTGGTTATTTAACTATGCATAAGTGACACAATGAGTTTTCCTTTTTATGTTGGTATAGTTCAAACTTCAAAGTTAGAGAATTGACAATGTGCATTTTTTTTCCTATGTGCAGGTATTAAGTTGCTACTTAGGGGACAAGAGGTGCTCCTAGATTTTTAAGTTTCTTTCACTGATTTTAACCAATCCTGCTTCGTCACATCACTTTACTGAAACACCTTTTTGTCAGCAGCACTCCACTGATTCTTTGTATTCATTTTCATTTTAATGCCCAAACTTTTTTTTTTTTTTTTTTTTTTTTTTTTTTACATTTACACGGTTTAACAATTAATATTACTATTTCAACCGTCCCACCAAACGGTTGACCAAATTTAAGTGATTATCTTGGAAACCGTCGAGTTAATTGAATTTTGCTCACCAAACGGCCAGTAAATTAATTACACTATGTAGGATCGACTAACGTGTCACCCGACAATCACGAGGGTTATATTCAAGGTGCGGAATCCCTTGAATATGTCTTAATAACATAAACAAACTTGAAACAATGATAAACGAGCAATTACAACACACAAACGAGTCAAAAGATTAACGTTTATATCATTAAAACAGAGCACGAGTGTTACAATGATCAAACCAAGCAATCTCAGACATGGGGAGGGTGTTTGGAGAGTGTGTGTGGCAAGAACTGAATATTATGGCAATGATTGGACCTATTTATACCTCCCGTACTTGTACAGGTCAGTATACGCGAGTAGGATGCTATAAGACATGTTCTAAGGCGATTGGGCTCTAATCGCCTATAGAAAGCCCCTACTCGCATGAACAGTGATGTGGTATAGGGCCTAATCGCCTATACCCATCCCCTACTCGCCAATAGCCTCAGTCACACCCAAAAACGCGTATAAACGTCTCCAAACACCCCGAAACACGTCCAAACAACATATATACTAGCCTAGGGACATCATGCACTAACAGACTCCCCCTTGGACCAGGCTAGTATACGTACAGAGACTTCAAAAGACATCATTTATAACAAACACCAACAACTTTACAGACTCAAAAATTGAGAACAAACATAACAAACATAACATAACAAGACACACAGCATCTTCAGTCTTCATCAAATCGGCATCGTCCTGATCCTTGAAAGTCTTGACCAGTCGCATCCGGCATGAACTTTGTTGGCGTGAAAGAAACGAATCACCCTTTGATACGTCAATGCTTGATCAGCTTCGGCCTTTAAATGCTGAATGGGATACAGGAACAGTGTCTCCACGTCTTTCTCTGAGCAGTTGATCAGCCACATCGATCCCAAATCCTGATCTTCCTGCACGGCTTAGGCGAGTTGCTCAAAACAATTACTGCCTCAGTAGTCACTGCATCATTGTGCCAGTAGTAGAACTTGGAGGAGAAGACTTGCTTGACCGGGACAAGAGGAATCTTTGGTACGCAGTTTGGTGGCTTGATCTTATGCTCCCAAATCGGACTTTTGGTGCGAGGATGAATCTTGTCAGCCTTGTATGACTTAGGGTATTGAGGCTTAAGGGATTTCCATTTAGATTGGCTCTCTTTGGCTAGAAGGTTGTAGAAAGTATCCAGGCTGGATTCTTTCTCATAATAAAGAGGAAAGTCTAGTCTGATCAGATCTCGGATATACCAGAAAGGGAGACTGAGGACATTCCGGTAAGGGCTGAAGTATAACATACCGTCTTCCCATTTCGCGCCCAACATCTTCGTTTTCTCTATATAAGCCCAACTGATAACATCTCCAAACATCTTCGACAGACGTTTCTTGAAGATAGAAGCTTGTACTGGTCCCTTCTTCTTCTTTTCCTCTTCAGCCATGGAAACCAATTTGGATATTTCTGCCTGATCTTGTCGTGTCTCTCTCTTACCTATGTCAGGAGCAGGAGTGGGATTAGATTTCAGCTTTTCTTCAGTTTCATTAACCATCTCCTCAGAAATATTAGGAATACCAGTGCCTGTATGATCAACCACATATTCGGGAGTTGGCACACTGGTTCCCTCTTCCAAATTTACCTCATTGTTGTCCGGATGCATCTCTGGTGGTGGACTTTGACTCGCACCGGAAGATTCTCCAGGTACGTGTCCATACACTTCTTTCATGTCTTCAGAGGTCATCTCAGGAGGTATCTCGCCCTCCTCTAAGTCATACTCCGGTATCTCAGGTGGAGGAAGTAGGTTGCCTTCATCATCATAGGCAAAATAACAGTTCAACGGCTCAACATACTCCACTGGAACTACAGCTTTCTTCATTGCATCCCGTAGCTGCCGAATCTTGCTCTTCATGTGATCAGGCTCCCCCTGAGCAGAAGAACCTGCTGAGGGATCCTTGCCTTGCTTGTCATGGCTTTTCTTCGTACGCTTAGAACCAGATCCAGCTGATGATCCGCCACCACCTGTGGCTCCAGGATCACCACCATCACCACCCTTACCAGCATCATCATTACCATCATCCGATTCATCATCATCATCGTCCTCATCATCATCATCATCTTCATCATTGCTTTCTTCATCATCATCATCATCAGCACCAGCCGCAGCTTCTGAACTAGTACCACCAGTGAGCCTAGGTTGAGTTCCAGTCAACTCATTTAACCTAGCTCTCAGTTCTGTGTTCTCTTTCTCAGTTTTGGTGATCCTACGTTCATTGTTCACATTTATAAGTTAAAGCTCGCTGTTTGTGGCTTCGACACCTGCAAGTCTCTCCAAAGTATTTTGGTTCGACTACATCAGCTGCTGATGAGATTCCATTAGCTGCCTGTTTGATTCAATAACCTGCTGATTAGACAAAGTAAGCGCATCGACTGTCGCTCACATCTCTGTGTTAGACTGGATTGTTTCCCCGATCAGCTCAAGCATTACTGTTTCATTCTCTTCAATGTTAGCATTCTTGGTTCTCAGCTCAGCTATTTCACGTGTTTGTGTAGAAATTATAGCAGTTAACTCGCTGATCTTTCGCCGAAGTTGCTCATTTGTAGCAGGTGCTGAAGAAGAAGAGGTCTGATCGGTCGACCTAGAAGCCGGAGGTCGGACTTCTTGTCGCATCTTCCTAATCCTGTCACCAATAGGATTGGAAACAATCTGGGAACTTGTTGCTGCTTTGGTAACTGAGGTTGGCTCAATGAAGATTACCGAAGTAGGCATCGACATGGTGACTCTGGCAGGCATAGCTTCACTAACAGAAATGGGGACTGATTTTGTTGTTGTTGCTGTTGTTGTTGTGTTGTCACTGCTGCTGCTTGAGAGGATTGAGTGTCTTGAACCCCAAATGCTTCAGGAAGATTAAACCGTCTTTTCCTTGAAGTCTTCTCCATTAACGGTTTATGAGACATCGTCTTCTTTCCACGAACACTGTCCTTCTTAGTAGTCGTCTTATGTCTCTTTGGAGGAGGTGAAGTGTCAAGCTCTGCATCTAAGTCTGCAATTAAATCCCCTTCTCCCACAACATAGGTGGGATCTTCAGTAAGAGCTCTAATCGCAGCTGCACTAGCTTTCTCCTCTGCTGCCTTTCTCTTTGCTCTTTGTTGTTTCTCAGCAAAAGTATCGGGGGAATCACTTTCAGTGTCATCTGAGTCATCATCAGCATCAGTTATGTTGACTGGTGCGTCTTCATCAACAGGTGCCTTTCCTTTATCAGATCGAGAGGCTTCTTGTTCTTGTGCAGCACTAGAAGGTTCTGAGAAGTCTAGAACATTCGGATCAAAATAATCCTCATTACCTTCAGCTGTGTCAGTGGTTCTGCCAGGAGCGTTTTCTCCTAACTCAGCTGTTTCTCGCCCAATATCATCCCCCTCTTTAAACACCAATCTATGAATTCGGGCGTCATCCTCTGAATCGCTATCATCATGTCTCCACCTATTGCCCGGTGGTGACACATAGTCGTCTCTGCTCAAATGCCCATATATACGTCTGCTCGGTGGATACTCAAACTTCGGTCTGTTCTTATAACTTCTCATCCTGTTCATCTCTTTCCGAGTTATGTCTTCAATCACAATGAATTCTGCAGGATGCTTCATCAAGTCAGGTACTTGGCGATCAATAATCATCTGTAGAAAACGAGGATAGACGATGAATGACGTCTTCGTCGTCTTCTGCAATATGATCTCTTTCAGATGATGTAGGATCATTTTTGAAAAGTTGAATGGCTTGTTGAGAATCAAGGCGACTATCGCAGAAGCCAACGTATCCCTAATAGCATCAAAAGTACCTCTTCTCGGACCAATGCACTTAAAGACTACATGTGTGAGATACTTGAGTTCGGGCGGAAGTAGTCCTTTGATGAGCATTTGCTGTTTCTTGACATTTCCCATGTATTTCATCCTCAGAAAACCGCCACGAATCAAAATGGCGTCAAACACTATGGGATCAGTATCAGCATCGCCAAACTGTAACTCTTCTCGAATGATTTGCTCAGTAATAATGACCTCCTTTCCTTACCTCCTTTCCTTGTATTGAACTGGTGATCACGATCGGTACAACTTTGTAGTTAACTTTGGCATTTTGGTAGAACTCCAGCAAGATATCCTTGTATGCAGCGTGCTACTTGGTTATCGCGTAGTGGATTCTTGACCGCTTCAAGAAGTCAATAACGCCCTGAAAAGTCTTGCATTTCTCCATTGTAACAGGTCCGAGAAAAGCACAACAGTTGTGCTTGGGAGATGTTTTCCAAATCACCATCCTGAACATCAAAACAAGTTATAAGTACACCAAGCAGATTATACACGCATAAAACGGACAAAACGGACAGAAATCGGACAAATCTTGACAAAAATTGGTCAACAGGAAGTAACAGGCGATTACAGCTTGTAATCGCTAGTCACATACTCGATTAGAACAAGACTCAGACAATTATACACGAGTGACTCCTAATCGCTATACTGTTCACGCGATTAGGAGTTCAACTTAGCCATTGGCTATCAAGTTCACACGATTAGTAATACTAATCGCGTGAATAGTGCCCTCGTGCATCAATCTTAGTCAATACTTGAAACATGTTGATACAAGTCCGGATTTTTATCACATTTAGCCCTAAATCACCCCACTAGAAGAACCCCTATCAAATATTACACTAATAGATCACAAACCAGGGTTAATTGGAAGTTTTAAGAAATTAGGGTTCCTAAGGTTTTAAAATTGGGGGTTTTGATTCTGTGATGTTATGGGTCAAAATTTTTGTACAAATAGAACCTAAGGGTGCCGATTAAGGAACCCTCATCATCATTTGATATTAACAAACATGTATTTAACCTAAACAATCAAGAACCCATAAGCTAGGGTTACGGCTCAAGAGGAAACTTGTAACATCCGGCCCCTCTCACCACCAATATTGTACGCTTTGCCCCGATGGGTTGCCCATCCAGAGCTCACGGATTTGTTTTTGGTCGCCCTGGTGGAGACTTCCCAGGAGGTCACCCATCCTGATACTACTCCCACCTGAGCACGCTTAACTGTGGAGTTCTCCTCTCATCCACTAGCATTAAGCCCAAAGCGCGTTGGTGATTTAAGAGGCTTCGGATTACTTATGAACCAAGGATCTCTCCTGGCCCGGTCGATGTGGGATTTTCCTAGGGTGTCATACAAAGGTCCATGTTAATCTCCCAGAAATCAGTACTGTTACAATCACCCCCCTTAGGGACTCATCGTCCTCGATGAGGTTTGCCCCACCATCCCGAATGGCACAGGAGTGGCTCTGATACCATTTGTAACATCCGGCCCCTCTCACCACCAATATTGTCCGCTTTGCCCCGATGGGTTGCCCATCCAGAGCTCACGGATTTGTTTTTGGTCGCCCCGGTGGAGACTTCCCAGGAGGTCACCCATCCTGATACTACTCCGACCTGAGCACGCTTAACTGTGGAGTTCTCCTCTCATCCACTAGCATTAAGCCCAAAACACGTTGGTGATTTAAGAGGCTTTGGATTACTTATGAACCAAGGATCTCTCCTGGCCCGGTCGATGTGGGATTTGCCTAGGGTGTCATACAAAGGTCCATGTTAATCTCCCAGAAATCAGTACTGTTACAAAACTGATTTGACCCCATAAAACGTGATGATTTGATCTGAAATGATGAGCATAGATTACCTTGATGATGTAGAACAATATTCAAGGATAAAAATGACACGGGCAGAAGTTTGGTTAATTATCGGGTAGGAGGGAACTAGAGCACTGTTGTGGGTGTTTGAAAAAATAATGAAAGAAGGCGTTTCTAAGGATTGGTCTTATACAACTTTCTATTCGCGTGACTTATACACGATTGGGATTACACGCGTCAACAAGAGACACGAATAGAAGTTATAATCGCCATTTAAGTTTAAGCATGTTATAAGTGGCCAAAAGGTCCTACTCGTCCATAGTAGCGATTAAGATGTAATTGCTATAATTTTTACACGAATAGGTCATACTCGCCTAACATACACACGATTAGAAACCTAAATGTGTGAACTTTTCACAGAAATTACCAAATTGCCCCTGTAGCACTAAATCTCACATTTTCGACCCGTTAAGGTTCAAAACCCGCGTTTTTCACCCCGATATAACACATGACTCTGATGACGACTCATATCTTTGAAAATTTTTCATTTTCAACCCCTATACTTAAGAGAAAGTACGGTTTTGACCCGGCAAAACACAATGTTCAATTTGTTGATTTTCGGCGTTTTATTTTTGAAGAAGTAAGATTACAACGAATTAGGATTCCATCATCGGCAATCAAGAATGATTAAACAGATAAAACTAAGCATAAATAAAACGAAACGAGAGATCAACTAACTGTAAACTAACATATTTTTGCGAGTTTCAACGGTTAGGCAATCATATCAGTGTACGGACTTTACTAGAACCCTTATATTTTCAGTTTTTAGTTTAAATTACCAATAAGCATCCTACAACAACTGCCGATATTGTTGTCCACCTAAACTCAAAATCAAGTTTTATCGCTAGGCACTTTAGATACGTTAAGGTAATATTAAGACTGATGTACAAGGTGTTCCCCGTCACGCGACACATTCCCGTATCAGGTCATGCACAAAGCTTCCTCGTAACTGGTGAGGAAGCTGTTGTCATCCGTATTTTACAAGGAATGGACTCAGTGGTGATCAGGTCTGCAGAAACGCTGCAACAGAGAGAGAGACTAGTGAGATCCAAACCAGGGTTCAAGTCAAATACCGTATATTTGATTTTTCACGGTACGATGCTTTAGGTATATGATTTGATACCTTAGAGCGAATTCTCTTTGAGAATAGGGTTTTGGCATTTATGAATCTTTTTGCTCTTTTAGGATTCCCGGACGTCTCCTGATCAGAATTTATTCTATTTTTTTTTTGTTTTTTTTCTTTTTTCAGGAAACGACATAGAGGCGTCTCAGTTGTAGGCTGCGAACCCAACGTACGACACGTGTGCCACTCCTATTTATTCTGAGAGACGTCCAGTTCACCCCGGATGTACCAACCTCTTAAGGACCATGAAACCTCGGATTTTGACATTCTATCAAACGAGATTTCGGTACCAAGACCATATGCCAACGCACGTTGATCCACACATGTTTCAGTTGATTTAGGTTTATATCACCGTGCCGAACTTGGAAATGATTTTGAGCCTACCGACACATCATTGTAGAGGCTACTTATCAGTTCCAATATTTTTAAGATGATAAGGGTCCAGACAGTCCGACTGATTGGTTAATATCATCTTCCATTTCCACCAAAGAAACTCATTTTTGCATATTTTTTTTTGATTTTGGGATTTTCTCATTTATTTTTTGAATTTTTGCATTTTCTAATGTTTTTGTATTTTTCTGAATTTTCTCCCCCTAAAATTCTAAAAAATTTGCGAAAAGACAATATTTTTGGATTTTTCTGATTTTTTTAAAGAAAAATATTACAAAAACGATTACCGATGAGGATCTAATCCTGCTTAACTTTAATGCCGTTTAAGATTAACAGATACTCAAAACGAGGACCGTCAAAAGCTTTGGTGAATAAATCGGCACGTTGGTAATCCGTGTGGATTTTGACCATATCGATAAGTTTCTTTTCATAGCAATCGTGTATGAAATGATACTTAACCAAGATATGTTTCGCCTTAGAATGGTTAACTAGGTCTTTAGAAAGAGCTATAGCAGACTCATAGTCACAGTGAATCGGAGTATTAAGAAATTTCAAACCGTAGTCTCTCATTTGTTGCTGTATCCAAAGAACCTGGGAGCAGCAGCTCGATGCTGCTACATATTCCGACTCACAGGTGGATAAGGCTACGGAGGCTTGCTTCTTGCACTGCCACGAGACTAGTCTTGGTCCCAAAATGTAACACCCCAACCGATGGCGGAAACATCGAGGTGCCACGAGGTAACGATTGTTCATGAGCTCGAGGTACTAAAATACAAATATTTATTTAATCACGATTTAAGTGTCAACATTACATTTCAAAACATTACATCTAGAAGCAAAGCATAAGTTTTATTTATGATGTCTAAGTCCAAGCCTTATGTGATAAACTTCAAGCATCTCCTGAAACATGTACAAAATAGTATCTGTCAACACACATGATGTTGGTGAGTACACTTAGTTAGTGTACGTATGATATAGGTATAAAAAGGTTTTACAATTCAAGTGTTATGATTTACTCAAGGCAGTATGATAAACACGTAAGCACACTATGCGGGTCACAATCAAACCTTTATGTTGACAAAGACTAAAGAATTAACAATGACCCAAGACTTCCCTAACGCATAGGTATTTTCCATTAGGCGGGTTGTCAATCCAAATAGCGCTATCCATTGTTAAAGTCGGCTAGCAAAGTTAATGATTATGTAACGATTGCAAGTATACTACGTTTATGTCTAATCATTAAGCACAAGAATTTAAAGCATAACATGTGTATGAATTGTATGTAAAAACGTTTATGAATATGTGTAAGTGTAAGTTTCATAGGTGTACATGAATCACCCCAAAAGTGTAAGAAAAGATAAAAAGGGGATAAGTATACTCACCGTTTTTGCTAAGCACGATAAATCCAAATAAACTTGCCACGAGTTAAGACTACGAATTCTGAAGAACTCAACCTATATGTATAAGAATACTAATAAGGGATATGTCTTAAAAGTCTAAGACGTCCAGAATCTAAGGCGTTAGGGTTCGCTAAATTATTTGGGAAATGGTATTTTTATGAAAATATGTATTTAACGACAATTATGTATCACGATGGCATATTATGTTTTAAGTTTCTTAAAATGACTAAATAAACTAATTATTATCATTTGAATATTTTGAATAAAAATATTCTAATTAATTTATATATAGGTTTTAGTTAATCATTTTTACTAAATATATAGCGATTACAATCAATACATACTAATTAAATGAGTCTAAGATTTTACACTTATGATATTCAGCACTGAAATATTTTTATAGAAAAATATTTATAAAAGAGATTTTTATATATGTATAATTAGTTTATTTATTTATGTCTTATTAAGCATAAATAAGACCAAAATACAAGATAAACATCAAAAAGGTTATTTTGATGAAAAATAGTTACCTTCTGATGAAAAATAATATAAATACTTTTTTTCATCATTTTTCTCCATTTATTTTTATTTAAAACTGATTTATTGAGTTTAAATCATGTTTAAATGATTAAAAATAGGAAATCCATAAAACGTATTGTTTTCTGAACTCATAATTTTTATTTAAGTTTCTTATGGTTAGAAATAACTTCACAAAAATTTTGGGATTTAAATCCTTAATAATGAATTTTTAATCAATTTATTATGATAAAATGGATTTAAATTGATAACTATGTGAAAATAATTTATTTTCTCGAAGATAAAAATACTATGATCTTCTATATGATGTCAAGATACTTCACGTAAAGTTTCATAATTTTTGTAACAAAAATGAATTTATTATGAATATTATTTGTTCAAAACTAATTAAACAAATAAATTAAGATAACATGTAAAAACGTTTTAAAACAGAGGGAAAATGATATGAAAATTATTCTAACATATTTAAATATATTTTCACCAATTTTCATGTTAAAATACGAAATATCCGATTTTATATGAATTAATCATGTTTTAAGATATATAAAATTATTAAAAATATTAAACAGTATCAAAAATTCACGAAAATTTTTATAGAACTTCTAATCAGTAATATGAACATACATACCAAGTTTCATAATTTTTAGATCAAATATGGTCGAGTTATGGAATTTTAAAGTTGTATATACTTTTAAATCAAAATCTCCAATTAATCAAGAACACCCTAATCCTAGATTTTTCAATTGGAGCCCTTAACGATTATGTTTGCTGAATTAAACAGAGGGCTTTTGATCTACTAACATAAATGAAAGAATAACCAAAAGGAATTGGAAAAACTCACGATTTTTATAGCTCAAAAGATAATAGACCCGAATAGAAAAAAACCCACTTAATAAGCTTCAAAATTCGAGAGAACCACGAGATAATAAGCAATGATTCAGTTATAGATTTGATAGACTAGATAGGAAGAGTATATGGGTGAGTTTAATTGTGATAAAACTAGATAGAAATGGTGTAATTGGATTGTGATTAAAATGGGTATTTATAAATAAAAATTCTACAAGTGTGAACACAAATTGAGTTTAGATGAGTACAAGATGTGATTGTAGGCTATGGTAGGCTGAATGGATATGGTTGGAGTTGAAGTCGGCTGATTTTTTTTTTTTTTTTTTTTTTTTTTTTTTTTTTAAGGAAGGGTTAAAATAGTGTATTTGGGTAAAGCCAAAGGTGCAATTGTTACAGTCTCCCCTACTTTTAGAAATTTCGTCTCGAAATTACTTCAAGTGGAGGATTCTGGAAAAAGATAAGGATACTTCGTCTTCATTTGGTCCTCACGTTCCCAAGTAAATTCTGGGCCACGTTTGGATTCCCAACGAACTTTAACTATAGGAATGCGACTACGTTTAAGGGTCTTGACTTCACGATCCATGATTTCCACTGGTTTCTCGATGAAATGCATTGTTTTATCAATATGGATGTCTTCAAGCGGAACATGAAGATTCTCATCAGCTAAACATTTCTTCAAGTTTGACACATGAAAAGTTGGATGAATACTGCTGAGTTCGGTCGGCAGATCTAACTTATAAGCCACTTTCCCAATCTTTTCCAAGATTTTGAATGGGCCTACATATCTTGGCGCAAGTTTCCCTTTTTTCCCGAATCGGAACATACCCTTCCAAGGTGAAACCTTGAGAAGTACTAGATCCCCGACTTGAAATTCCAAAGGCTTGCGTCATTGATCAGCATAGCTCTTCTGCCGACTCTGAGCAATTTGCAATGATTCACGAATTCGAGCAATCTTGTCAGTTGTTTCCTGGACTAGTTCGGGACCGGTAATTTGAGTGTCACCGACCTCGTTCCAACACACAGGGGAACGACATTTGCGACCATAAAGAGCTTCAAAAGGTGCCATACGGATACTGGTATGGTAACTATTGTTATATGAAAATTCAACTAATGGCAAGTGTGAATCCCAATTGCCACCAAAATCAATAACACAAGTTCGAAGCATATCTTCTAAAGTCTGAATGGTTCGCTCAGTCTGACCATCAGTTTGAGGATGGTAAGCTGTGCTAAGATTAACTTTAGAACCCAAGTTATCTTGCAAAGATTGCCAAAAGCGGGAGGTGAAACGACTGACACGATCAGAAATGATGTTCAAAGGAGTTCCATGACGACTAATGATTTCATCAATGTATAATCTAGCCAGTCTTTCAACGGAATAGGTTTCACGAATAGGTAAGAAATGAGCGGATTTGGTTAATCGGTCAACGATCACCCAAATGCTATCATAACCACGAGTAGTACGAGGAAGTTTAGTAATGAGGTCCATAGCAATGTTCTCCCACTTCCAAACAGGAATCTCTGGTTGTACAAGTAGGCCAGAGGGACGCTGGTGTTCGGCTTTAACTTTAGCACAAGTAAGGCACCTAGCCACGTAGTGAGCTATGTCCTTTTTCATACCGGGCCACCAATACATAGAATGCAGATCTTGATACATCTTATCAGCACCAGGATGAATGGAGTAACGGGATTTATGAGCCTCGTCCATGATGAAAACATGAAAACACGAAGATTATCACGATCAGGAATCCAAATACGATTAGAAAGATAAAGCAGACCATGTTTCGTTTCCAAATGATGTTCGGCTCCACACGACATTTCTTCGTACATGTTGCCTTCAGTGACCGAAACATGTTGAGCTTCAAAGATTCGAAGTTTAAGATCATGGGTTTGAATACAGTATAGCTGAATGTGTTCCTTACGACTGAGAGCGTCAGCAACAACATTTGCCTTACCAGGGTGATAGCGAATCTCGCAATCATAGTCATTTAACAATTCAACCCAACGGCGTTGACGCATATTTAGATCCTTTTGGTTAAAGATATGTTGAAGGCTTTTGTGGTCAGTGAAAACCACGCATTTGGTACCATAGAGGTAGTGCCTCCAAATCTTCAATGCGAACACGACGGCACCAAGTTCGAGATCATGGGTGGTATAGTTTTTCTCGTGGACTTTCAATTGACGTGATGCGTAAGCTATAACGTTGCTTCGTTGCATGAGAACACAACCAAGACCTTGGCCAGAAGCATCACAATAGACCACGAAATCTTCAGTACCATCTGGGAGAGAAAGAACCGGAGCATCACAGAGTTTTTGCTTCAAGATTTGGAACGCTTCTTCTTGCTTAGGACCCCACTCATATATCTTATCCTTGTGAGTCAAAGAAGTAAGTGGAACAACGATTTTTGAAAAGTTTGAAATAAAGCGTCGATAATAACCGGCGAGACCAAGGAATGAACGAACTTCGGTAGGAGTTTTGGGTATACACCAATTTTTAACGGCTTCAATCTTTGCTGGGTCCACATGGATTCCTTTATCATCGATTATGTGTCCTAGAAATTGAACTTCTTTAAGCCAAAATTCACATTTCGAGAATTTAGCATACAGTTGTTCATGTTGTAAAAGACTCAAAATCTGACGAAGGTGTTGTTCGTGGGCGGTTTTGGATCTTGAATAAATGAGGATGTCATCGATAAAAACAATAACAAATTTATCCAAAAATGGTTTACACACTCGATTCATAAGATCCATGAAAACAGCAGGTGCGTTAGTTAGACCGAAAGGCATAACCATGAATTCATAGTGACCGTATCGAGTGCGAAAAGCAGTTTTAGATACATCATCCTCATGGACTCGAAGCTGGTGATATCCAGAACGAAGATCGATTTTTGAAAAACACGTTGCACCCTGCAACTGATCGAAAAGATCGTCAATACGAGGCAAGGGGTAACGGTTTTTAATTGTAAGTTTATTGAGCTCACGATAATCAATACACATGCGAAAAGATCCATCTTTCTTCTTAACAAACCAAACTGGGGCTCCCCATGGCGAATAACTTGGACGAATGAAGCCCTTGTCAGCAAATTCTTGGAGTTGACTGGCAAGTTCTTGCATTTCCGAAGGTGCAAGACGATAAGGAGCTTTAGCAACAGGGGTAGCACCGGGGATAAGATCAATTCGGAACTCAATAGGACGAATAGGAGGAAGACCAGGTAAGTCATCAGGGAAGACTTCTGGAAAATCACGAACAATAGGAATATCTTGAATCTTTTTCCCTTGGTCCTTTTTTTCCACTACATGGGCTAAGAATGCCACATATTTCTTGCGTAAATATTTTCGAGCTTGGGTACAAGACATGAGCTTAAGGCCACTTGAATGTTTCTCACCATAGACTTGCAGAAAGTTACCTGAGAGAGGGATTCGAATATACTTCTCGAAACAAACAATTTCAGCATCGTACTTAGAAAGCCAATCCATGCCTACTATGATATCAAAACTGCCCAATTGCATGGGTATAAGATCAATGGAGAATTCGTGCTCATTAAGGTTAAGTATGCAATCACGAATAACAGACTTGATTGTAATGGGAGTACCATCAGCAACCTCGATGGTAAAGGGTCTTTCAAGTTCAGAACGAGAACGAGAAAGCAAAGGTTCGAAGGCTAACGACACAAAACTCTTGTCCGCACCAGTATCAAACAAAATTGAAGCACAAAGACCATTAAGTAAGAACGTACCATTCACGGCATCAATCGCTGCCTGAGCTTGATTTGCATTAATGTTGAAGGCTCTCCCACGTGCTCCCTGATTAGTAACAACTTGATTTGGTTGGTTAAGTACTGGGCAGCGAGCTTTGATATGGCTTGGATCCCCACAATGATAACAAGCACGAGCAGGTGCAATGGGTAATGGGTTTCGAGCTGTTTGTTCAATGGCTGGATGAGTTGTTGGTGGAGGATTTCCTTGCGGTGCAAGTACCACCCTGCAAGTGGTAGCAAAATGCCCCCACTTTCCACACCTAGTGCACTGACGACACGGGATATGGGCTGGGTGATGATACTTGCAAGTATTGCACAAAGGATGAATACCAGTGTAGGGTCGAGTAGTAGCTGGTTGATTAGCACCAACAGTTTGAGCCATAGGAACTTGGCGAATAGGGGTAGGGGTGACGACAGCATAATTCCTGTTTTGCCGCTTACGCTTGTTGTTGTTGGAGGAGGTTGAAGCCGTCTTATCTGAAACAGCTTTGGAAGGTTCAGCATCCGTAGCAGTTTTCTCAGCAGCTTTCTTCGTACCCTTCCGAACAAGAGTCCCCTTTCTCACGTGTTTATCAGTCAAAGAAGTTGCAAGCTGAATAGCTTCTTCCACCGAAATGGGTTTGCTACCAGTGACGACATCTTGAATAAGATCAGGCAATCCCTCGATATATTTCTCGATTGCTCGAGAAACTGGGGTTACCATGTGTGGAATCAAAATGCTAAGCTCATAATAACGAGTGTTGTAGGAAAGATTCTCCCCACTGTCTTGTTTCAAAACGTAAAATTCATCTCCAAGTTTCTTAATTTCATTTCTAGGGCAGAATTTGGCTAACATGAGGTCCTTTACCTCGGCCCAAGTCAAAGCTAGAGCAACATCAGTACCCCGACTATGCTTTTCACCGTTCCACCAAGTTAATGCCCTCTTGTGAAAAACACTGGTGGCATGGCGAACGCGGAGTTCATCAGGACACTCGCTATTTATAAAAGTGTTCTCCATGCTTTCAAACCACTGGAGGAGGCCAGTAGCTCCCTCTTCCCCAGAGAATTTAGTTGGGTTGCAAGAGTTGAAATGTTTGAAGGTGCAACGAGTTGTAACACCCCAAAACCATTCGTTCGCCTGACTACGCCATTAGGCGTGATTAAATAACGAAACGAATTTAATGGTGGGTGTTTTAATCAACGGATAAAAATGAGCTAAAACTTAACGATACCGACCAACCTAGATAGTGAAGTTATCTAATAAACATGGAAATGTAAACTTGAAGGGCCAATATGGTCAAGTTGATAAACTTGATTTAATAGAGAACACACATGTGTATGTGTGGATCGACATTTTCATCAGGAGATGAAATATCCACACACAAAACACATACACTTCTCTAAACCTCAATTGAGCATGAATCAAAGGCAATTGAAGATCAAATTCGAGTGCATGAAGTGCAAATCCATCATCTAGGTCCTAACAAACCCTAAGGTAACCTCCAATTAAGTCTTGATGCTAAATTGGGAGTTTATGTGAATGATAAAAATCTAGGGTTTTGATAAAAACGTGAGATTATTAGTTGTTAGAGGTTCCTCTAGCTTTAGGGAGCCTCAATCATACCTAATTTGCTTACGAATCACATTCTACATGTATGTTTGATTCTAGTCATATGGTTATGCTAATATGTGAAAATTGGGGTTTAACCTCTAGGTTGAAACCCTCTATGTTTAATGATTTAGTTGGCTCTTAGGAGCTTTCTTAATGAGGAATTTAGGCTAAAAAGTCTAAATAACATGATATGATGATTATTAGGTAGATGGGTATGTTTTGATAAACTTAAACTCATGAAAATCAAGTGAATTTGGTGGGTGCACACCAAGTGTTTGATGGAATGCCTCAATAGTCTTGTTTGCAAATTGAGGTGATAACTTGATTTGGGTAATCATGGAATTACCCGCATATAAAACGTGAAACACATGTTTAAAAGATGAATCACACCATACATGAAAAGTTTAGCCAAATGATAATTGGGAAAACGAAATAATGGTGTGAATAAACTCATGAGATGTGTTAGTTATTGGATATGATGACTAACTTAACTAATCTTATGAGTATGGTGAAGGTTGATCTTGTCAAGCTAGGTGCAAGCTTGGATGGAATGGATCAACGAACAAAACGGGTCAAGCGGGTATGAGCCTAAAGTGCAAGTAAATGGAAATGAATACAAGTAAGTTTTACTTACACTAGTAGTCTATAACATGGCTTAAGGGTCATATATATTGGTTATAAATCTCATGTATGTATTAAAGGTAAACCCCGAGGGGTGAAATGTATTAAATGAGTTGCCTCACAAGAACTCATAACAAACAAGGTTTATGACATATATTTGAAACAATGAGTTGTGACCGAATGGTGAAATCCATCAAACGGGTCAACTAATAAAGATATGTGAAAAATGATGTTTTAATCCAAATTAAACCAATTGAATGGAGTCGTTAAGCATGATGTTAAATGGGTCAAGTTTGTTTCACTTGAACCATAGATAAAAACTTGGGTAACATAGCATTATGAACTAGGAGTCAAAACGGGTCAAATGGTGATGTCCTCACCATGTGAATCCAACACTTGATGCTTGTATTCCAAGCATTACGATTCATAAAGTTAAACGGGTCAAATGGCAAGTTATTGCCATTTGAGTTCCGAGAAATTAACGTTGTCTATTTAGAAAGCATACAGGTAGATGCAATTGCGCGTGCATTCTTGATGTTAAGAATCATGGAGGATAAACACAAGGTATGGATATGGGTCAAGGCCACCCGGTAAGTTCGTAGTCAAATAAACGCCTTCGGGCGAAGCAACATAGGTGATAAAGTACCCACATGAAGTGTGGGTGCAAATCAAGTAAGTTATTTCCATAACTATGTCTAATGCGCGCTAAGGCGCTTAGAATCGACCACATTAGAACAATCTTGAGAAATGTTGAAAATCTAAGTCCGTATGGACTTAGAAGTTTTTAAAAAAGTCATTGAGTCCAAAACAATGGGTTTGAATCAAGAAGAGTCGCCATGAATGGCTAAATCGAAAGATTTGGCTAGGAGGGGCATTTTGGGAATTTATAAAGATTTACTAAAGGATAAATCTAATAACAAAGTCATAATGAAACAAATCGGACAAACGCTTTTGTTGATCAAGTGTCTAATGACTTGACAACTCAAACGGTATGCAATTTAAGTGGTCAAAAGTGCCTTGTTTGAATTAAGGCCTTAATGGGTCAAATTGGGTAAAAGTCGCCATAAACATTCAAAACTAAGAACCGGATCATGGCGACATAAACCGGACCATAATTTCAGTCAAACAAAGGTTTATTTAGTCGGCAAGTCATTACTTAGGCTTCGGGAATCATCAAATGCGGTTGCGACATGATTCCCATGCTTAAATATCACCAAAATCACATCAGAAGCTTCGAGCGGCCGCTCACAGAGACCGAGCGGCCGCGCGCTTTGACCTGCATGTCAGCACGAACTTTAAAATTGCGTATAAAATCGTAGAAAAATCGTTAGGAGGTGTTCTTTATATGCCTGGAAAGCTCTCGGAGCGTAGAACAATTCTTATTTGAAAGTCGAAGTCGGATTTTGGGTTTTAGAAGGGCTAAAAGCGATCCGAACAGCTGCTGCGCAAAAGTTGCAGCAGTTTGTTCTCCTGATAAAGGGCCGTTGGGCCTAGTTCGTTCCGTTTCGACGTGTAACGACTCTCACACTAGTTTAAATGTATTATTGACAACCCACTAACCATTCTTTGTGTGATGGTGCTAGGTAAACATTCAAGGGACGACCCGGAGCAAGGATCAAGTCGCGAGAAGAACCGAACACGCCCGAACACTCATCAAGCTTCCGCACTAGAATCTAAGGAACTCCCGTTAAAAACGCAACATCTTAAAATATGTTTCAACTATTAAAAAGTAAAAATTTGTGTGAATCAAACATGTATTTGATTTTAATGGGTTGACTTATAAAGAAATTTCAAAGTTTTAATCGGGAGTGGTTTTTAGTTAAGGTCAAAACCCGTAAGATTAGGCAATAATCGCGTGATTACGGGTTAGGGTCTTACAAACGAGTGTTACCTCCTCTGGTAGTTCCAGAGCTTCCAGAATTGTTGCTATGGTTCAACTCAGCAACTAGGTTAGGAATCACAACAGTAATACGTTCAGTTACTAGTGTCGCAAGTCGACGATCAGCTCGATGACGAGAGTTACGATGAGCAGTACGACGATCAGCCATCTAAGAATAAAGAATATTATGAGGTCAAAAATAATAAAATCTTTATACGCATGACGGGTTTGCACAATATGTGTATGAAATAACCAAGTATGAAAATGTATCACCAATATATGAAAGTTTTTCTTTTTAAGCATATAATGAATCATTATGATTTCAAGAAATCAATAATAAAACATTGGAGTGTTCTTATCTAGTCATAAGACCCGACAAAAACTTTGACTGTTCAAAGAATCAAACTCAGTTGGAGATTAATGAAGACGTGCTTTAGCCTATAAGTGGACACTCACTCCAGGAATCCCCAGGTAAGCATAACAGGTCCGCTTTCGGATTTATGCGCTATGCTTGCCTATGCCAGAAAACCCAGTGTACAGGCACCCACCCTTCCAGATTGCACGTGTTCTCTCACTTAGAGTTAGACACTTTGAAGGATGAAAAATTTATGAAAAACAAAAGTAGGCAATTAAGGCAAGAATATCCAGCATGCTCCCAAGTGTAGACGTTTCTTCCAAGTAAAGTCACTCCTCAAAACCCTTGACGAAGAAATAAAGAAAGAAATAGGGGGAAGAATGAGAGGTGACAAAAGAGAAAGGTTAGTGGAGCAAATAAACAAATAAACACAAGTAAGGTCATGTATGGGTTCTTAGTTATAGTCTAAGTTATTTACTAATAACCTAATTCCCTATAACCACGGCTCTGATACCAATTTGTAACACCCCAACCGATGGCGGAAACATCGAGGTGCCACGAGGTAACGATTGTTCATGAGCTCGAGGTACTAAAATACAAATATTTATTTAATCACGATTTAAGTGTCAACATTACATTTCAAAACATTACATCTAGAAACAAAGCATAAGTTTTATTTATGATGTCTAAGTCCAAGCCTTATGTGATAAACTTCAAGCATCTCCTGAAACATGTACAAAATAGTATCTGTCAACACACATGATGTTGGTGAGTACACTTAGTTAGTGTACGTATGATATAGGTATAAAAAGGTTTTACAATTCAAGTGTTATGATTTACTCAAGGCAGTATGATAAACACGTAAGCACACTATGCGGGTCACAATAAAACCTTTATGTTGACAAAGACTAAAGAATTAACAATGACCCAAGACTTCCCTAACGCATAGGTATTTTCCATTAGGCGGGTTGTCAATCCAAATAGCGCTATCCATTGTTAAAGTCGGCTAGCAAAGTTAATGATTATGTAACGATTGCAAGTATACTACGTTTATGTCTAATCATTAAGCACAAGAATTTAAAGCATAACATGTGTATGAATTGTATGTAAAAACGTTTATGAATATGTGTAAGTGTAAGTTTCATAGGTGTACATGAATCACCCCAAAAGTGTAAGAAAAGATAAAAAGGGGATAAGTATACTCACCGTTTTTGCTAAGCACGATAAATCCAAATAAACTTGCCACGAGTTAAGACTACGAATTCTGAAGAACTCAACCTATATGTATAAGAATACTAATAAGGGATATGTCTTAAAAGTCTAAGACGTCCAGAATCTAAGGCGTTAGAGTTCGCTAAATTATTTGGGGAAATGGTATTTTTATGAAAATATGTATTTAACGACAATTATGTATCACGATGGCATATTATGTTTTAAGTTTCTTAAAATGACTAAATAAACTAATTATTATCATTTGAATATTTTGAATAAAAATATTCTAATTAATTTATATATAGGTTTTAGTTAATCATTCTTACTAAATATATAGCGATTACAATCAATACATACTAATTAAATGAGTCTAAGATTCACACTTATGATATTCAGCTCTGAAATATTTTTATAGAAAAATATTTATAAAAGAGATTTTTATATATGTATAATTAGTTTATTTATTTATGTCTTATTAAGCATAAATAAGACCAAAATACAAGATAAACATCAAAAAGGTTATTTTGATGAAAAATAGTTACCTTCTGATGAAAAATAATATAAATACTTTTTTTCATCATTTTTCTCCATTTATTTTTATTTAAAACTGATTTATTGAGTTTAAATCATGTTTAAATGATTAAAAATAGGAAATCCATAAAACGTATTGTTTTCTGAACTCATAATTTTTATTTAAGTTTCTTATGGTTAGAAATAACTTCACAAAATTTTGGGATTTAAATCCTTAATAATGAATTTTTAATCAATTTATTATGATAAAAAGGATTTAAATTGATAACTATGTGAAAATAATTTATTTTCTCGAAGATAAAAATACTATGATCTTCTATATGATGTCAAGATACTTCACGTAAAGTTTCATAATTTTTGTAACAAGAATGAATTTATTATGAATATTATTTGTTCAAAACTAATTAAACAAATAAATTAAGATAACATGTAAAAACGTTTTAAAACAGAGGGAAAATGATATAAAAATTATTCTAACATATTTAAATATATTTTCACCAATTTTCATGTTAAAATACGAAATATCCGATTTTATATGAATTAATCATGTTTTAAGATATATAAAATTATTAAAAATAATAAACAGTATCAAAAATTCACGAAAATTTTTATAGAACTTCTAATCAGTAATATGAACATACATACCAAGTTTCATAATTTTTAGATCAAATATGGTCGAGTTATGGAATTTTAAAGTTGTATATACTTTTAAATCAAAATCCCCAATTAATCAAGAACACCCTAATCCTAGATTTTTCAATTGGAGCCCTTAACGATTATGTTTGCTGAATTAAACAGAGGGCTTTTGATCTACTAACATAAATGAAAGAATAACCAAAAGGAATTGGAAAAACTCACGATTTTTATAGCTCAAAAGATAATAGACCCGAATAGAAAAAAACCCACTTAATAAGCTTCAAAATTCGAGAGAACCACGAGATAATAAGCAATGATTCAGTTATAGATTTGATAGACTAGATAGGAAGAGTATATGGGTGAGTTTAATTGTGATAAAACTAGATAGAAATGGTGTAATTGGATTGTGATTATAATGGGTATTTATAAATAAAAATTCTACAAGTGTGAACACAAATTGAGTTTAGATGAGTACAAGATGTGATTGTAGGCTATGGTAGGCTGAATGGATATGGTTGGAGTTGAAGTCGGCTGTTTTTTTTTTTTTTTTTTTTTTTTAAGGAAGGGTTAAAATAGTGTATTTGGGTAAAGCCAAATGTGCAATTGTTACACTAAAACTGACATCCAGCCGATGTGGATTTTAAGTCTGTCTTGCATCCGCCATAGTCAGCATCACTAAAAGCGACGAGGTCAAACTTATCGTCATTATGGTACCATAGACCTTTGGTCGGACAACCCTTTAGATAACGTAAGATCCTCTTCACAGCAACCAGCTGGGACTGTTTCGGCCTTGAGTGGTATCTTGATAGTAGACATGTCGCGAACATTATATCAGGTCTTGATGCAGTGAGGTACATCAGTGAGCCTATCATAGCTCGATAGAGAAAAGGATCAACGGTTTGTCCTTTCTCGTCAGGACCAATCCCGTGATTGGTCTAAATCGGTGTGCCTACTGGAGTAGAGTCTTCCATCTGGAACCGGCTCAAGATGTCAGCAACGTATTTTGTCTGGTGGATGAAGATCCCTGACTCTTGTTGTTCTACTTGTAGACCGAGGAAGAATTGCATCTCCCCCATCGAGCTCATCTCAAATTTATCCTGCATAAGTTTTTCAAATTCCCTGCACATGACATCATTAGTAGACCCAAAAATAATATCATCAACATAAACCTGTACCAGAAGACGGTCACCACCCTTTTCCTTGGTGAATAAGGTGCAATCCACGAGTCCACGTTTGAACCCGTTGGATATAAGATAGTTGCTAAGCATTTGGTACCATTCACGCAGAGCCTGATGGAGTCCGTACAACGCTTTGTTCAGTTTGTAAACCTTTTCGCGATGAAGCGGATCCTCAAAACCCGGTGGTTGAGAAACATACACCTCTTCCTTCACGAAACCATACAGAAAAGCACTTTTCACGTCCATTTGATACACCTTAAACCGTTTGTACGAAGCATAAGCTAAGAACATCCGGATAGCTTCAAGGCGCGCAACTGGAGCGTATACTTCATTGTAATCTATTCCTTCAATTTGACGGAAGCTGAGGACAACTAATCGAGCCTTGTTTATGATAATCACCCCGTGGTCATCCCGTTTACATTTGTAGACACACTTTGTTCCAATTTTCTTTGAGCCTGGAGGTAAGTCAACTAAGTCCCACACCCCTAGCTTTTGGAACTGCTGAAGCTCGGCTTGCATTGCTTCAATCCATGGTTCCTCCCTCAGTGCCTCTTGCACAGTTCTTGGTTCAGTTTGAGAAACATATAGAGCGAAGGACCAATCGTTCTGATGACCTTCTTTCCTGATTTCCAAATAGAGTGCCAAGGTACCTGTATTGTCACTTGGACTAGCATTTCTGAGCTGACTGCGCGTCATAACTCTGCTAGCCGGATCACCAATCACATTCTGCATCGGATGAGTGTCTTTGAATCCGAGATTTCGGATGTGCCGGCACTGGATCATCCGAATGCAGATTAAGGTTCTCCAAACCTTGAGATAAGTTTGTCTCTACGGCGCTTGAACTGGAGGGAGCAGCGGGTTGCATATTAAAACCTGAGAGATCGATCCGAAGACCTATCCCGGGAGCTGCTGAAGAAGAAGGACCAGCTTGATTGTTTCTTGTCGGAATAACTGGAGTTGTAGTGGTAGATTCACCATTTCCAGCTTGTTCTTCAGTAAGAGTTTCATGAGACTCTGCAAAATCGTCGTCTGAAGATGAAGATTTGAGAACCTCTGCTGACGCTTCCTGAAAGACTTCCTCAACTTCTGCTGCTGCGGTTTTACCAGGGGGGACCCGTGGATGCAGAGGATTCAGATGGTGCAGGCGCAGGTGCATTCACCACGATCGGACGCATTAGCGGTGAGCTAGCTGCGTTTTCACATTCGTAATATATTTGCGCTACAACATCATCTACCAAATTATCCACGTTGAAAGAATCAAATAGACTCTTATAATCGAACAACCAATCAGGTCCAACACCAGGTGCATTGGCAGTATAACGTTGAACATCGACATTAAGCCACTTTTCAACGTTGTTGGTTCTTTTGTGGTACACTCTTTTATTGGGAGTGCTGTAACCAACAAAGAAACCTTCTTCTGCCTTTGCACCAAACTTCCCATCAGGATGTATCATGGTGCATGGAGCTCCGAAAGGTTCCAGAAACTCTAAGTTCGGTTTCCTCCGGTTCAGAAGCTCGTAAGAAGTCTTGCCAAGCTTCTTTACCGTAAGAACCCTATTTAGAGTGTAACACGCGTAGTGAACTGCCTCGTTCCAGAAGATCACAGGCAAGTTCGAGTCTGCGAGCATTGTTCTGGCTGCCTCAATAAGAGTCCGATTCTGTCTTTCTGCAACCCCATTTTGCTGAGGAGTGTACGGTACTATGAATTCTTGATGAATACCCTTTTCTGCACATAACGCCTCCATAGCATGATTCTTGAACTTTGTCCTGTTATCGCTTCTGATCCTCCGGATCTTTAGCTGATATAGATTTTCCAGTTTAGTGAACAGATTCTTCAAGTAGTCAAAAGTTTCACTCTTGTGCTTCATGCACACGACCCAAGAAAACCTAGAATAGTCATCCGTAACCACTAAGCAGTATAAGTCACCGTTCTTGCTCTTTCGATTGACTGGGCCAAACAGGTCCATGTGCAGTCATTCAAGAGGTAGACTAACTGAGTTTGTCTTCTTAGGCTTGTGAGACTTCCTTTTCTGCTTCCCTTTCTTCCATGAGACACAGACGTCGTTTAGATGAAAATTCTTAACAGAAACACCTTCCACCAGTTGATTCTGAACCAGATGGTTCATCTTTCTCAGGTGGATGTGCCCCGTACGTCTATGCCACATGATCGATTCCTTTTCTATCGCCTTAGACAGAAAACAAGTGACTTGACCTTTTGCTGTCATAGCTCGGCTCATATCCAGGACGTATAAGTTGTTGACCCTGGGAGCTGAGATCATGACCCACTCTTTCGGTATCTTAAATCCAGGTTTCAGAATGAAACACGCATTGTCATCAAAGAACACAGTGAACTTTTTGTTACATATCTGTGAGACGCTCAGCAAGTTGTGGTCTATTTGTTTGACAAGCTTATCTTTTCAAAGCTTACAATACCGTTACTCATACTGTCTTCTTTAGTAATATAACCCCCCTTTATTTCCAGCAAAAGCAACATACCCCCCGTTGATATTCTTTATGTCAAAAAGCAGGGATAAGTCGCCTGTCATGTGCCCTGAAGCTCCACTATCAACAATCTAGAGGCTGCTGATAAGGCCCTGTGGAACTCCCTGCACAAACATTTAAAGTTCAGTGGTTAATGAGGACCCAAGCCTTCACGGTCTTGGGTCTACCATCTTCATCTAATGTCGGAAAATCAACCCATCTTCCGTTTGGAGTTGGTGTTGTTCCCGATGGTCCGGCAGTGTTCTCACCTGCAGAAGATTCTCCACTTTTGGTTGGTGACTTGGGTCTCCAAACCTGTTCTGGTTTCTTTGGATTGGGCTTCTTCTTAGCTTTGGGGCTAGAAGATCCAGCCTTAGACTCCTTAGGAGGAACAGATTTATGATCCACTTCAGATTTAACTGTACGTGGAACAGTTTTGGGGATGCCCTGTGGTTTAGCTGCAGCCTTTGCTGGTGGCTTAGGCGCTGCTTCAACCTTTGAGGGAACAGTTTCAGGTCCTTATAGGCGATTAGGAACTCTATTCTAGTGTTTATAGGCGCTTAGGGATGATTTTAGATGAGTACAGTTGTAATCACTAGTATTACACGCGATTAGGGTGTAATTGCTAGTGAACAGTTGAGCGAATACAAGATTAGGGACGATTGGTAGTAATTAGGCGATTAGGGGTCTATGCCACATACAGTTATGGCGAGTAGAGCCCTAATCGCGTCTAGGAAGGGCGATTGAAGCCTTAATCGTGTCTTCAGTTTTCTATTCGCCTAAAGATAGGCGATTGGGAGGGAAAGATAGCTGTAATCGCCTGATCTGATCTGTAACAACACTTTTGCTCAAAAACTACCGTTTTTGCCTCAAAATCTTATCCAAAACGATGTGTTTAATCCCCAAATGATTGGAAAAGTTTCCAAAACAATTTTAGAACAAAACCTAATAAAAAACACACGTTTTCATCCATAAACACACACTAAGAATTTGAAAATAAGGGTTTTTTTATGAAAAACTCAAAGTTTCAAAGTTCAAAACAGGTTTTTGATTAAAAATCACAACTTTCACACAAAAACCTACCTGTTTTCACTCGTTTTTGCTATCAAAATACTCGTGATAAGAGCCTCGGCTCTCATACCACTTGTAGGATCGACTAACGTGTCACCCGACAATCACGAGGGTTATATTCAAGGTGCAGAATCCCTTGAATATGTCTTAATAACAGAAACAAACTTGAAACAATGATAAACGAGCAATTACAACACACAAACGGGTCAAAAGATTAGCGTTTATATCATTAAAACAGAGAACGAGTGTTACAATGATCAAACCAAGCAATCTCAGACCTGGGGAGGGTGTTTGGAGAGTGTGTGTGGCAAGAACTGAATATTAGGGCAATGATTGGGCCTATTTATACATCTCGTACTCGTACAGGTCAGTATACGTGAGTAGGATGCTATAAGACATGTTCTATAGGCGATTGGGCTCTAATCGCCTATAGAAAGCCCCTACTCGCATGAACAGTGATGTGGTATAGGGCCTAATCGCCTATACCCATCCCGTACTCGGCAATAGCCTCAGTCGCACCCAAAAACGCATATAAACGTCTCCAAACACCCCGAAACGCGTCCAAACATCATATATACTAGCCTAGGGACATCATGCACTAACACACTATTCCAAACGTGCCACCGTCGTTGTATATAAAGTGATCAAACGTTGGGGTTAAAAGTCACAACTTACCACGGTTTAAAAAACCACACACCAAAAATGAACCCGTGGACCGACGAGGAAGAGATGGCCCTTGTGGTTAGCCACAAGGATGCGTCGAACAACCCGGAGATTCAAAAACTCCCTCGGGAGGAAGGGTCCAACTACCCTCGGAGGGGTTTTGGGATCGGGTTTATAGCGACTTCCTCGAGCAAGTTGGCGGCAATACCATCAAGACCATCCAAGACCTCCAGCTCAAGTGGGCTGACCTCAACATCAAGTGTGAGAGGTGGACCACCCTATACGAGCAAACGGTGAGGGATGATCCGGAGCTTGATGAGGAGTTGGCTATCGGATTCACTAACTATGAGAAGAAGCGCGATACGGCACTGATTTCGACCATGTCGAAGCATGGCGATTGTTGCGCCAACTTTAAGTTTTTTATCTATGTTTTTATGTATTTTTATTTTATGCTTAATATTAATTATGTTTAATTTTTATGTTTTAATGAAATGTTTTTTATTTATGTTTTTATTTCTCTAAACGGTTAACATAAAACAAACGGTTAAAATAAAAAAACACTAAAACATACGGGGGGTAAAATGAAAACTTGGCATTTATAAAAAACACAAAACAGCCGGTACCAGCACGGTAAAGAGCACCAGTAAAACGGTCCACGGGACCACTACCAACGTGTATGGCGGCGGTGATACCGTACTGGTACTTGGTACCCGTAGACAATTCGGGTGACGCCCCATCCCCCTTATGGCTATATGAGATGCCTCAAATCCCAATGTAGTATAGGGATTCTTCATAAATTAGGCCATTTGAGTTTACAGGTTATGGGGATTCTGAATTTGATAAACTTTAGCCTTCATCTATAATAGTCTTGTCAAAGTAAATTTGATGATATTATTCTATTGTTAAATAGATTCTTAATCAATTTTATTGTTTTATTTATTTTTTCCTTTTGCTTTCAATTAAATTTTTGGCTTATGGTTTTCTAATTTTATTATTCTTAAATAAAATCGTAGCGGATGAGTTTGCCGTTTTCGGGTGACGCTTCGCCCTTAGTGACGGCGGCAATCGCAACCCGCGCAGGGAGGCGGAGATGTCGATTATGTTTCTTTCTGTACCGCCGCAACGCGCGGGGTCAAAAACTAGTTATGGTACATTTTATATATACTAATAATTGGTCTTCGGGGACGTCGAGCTACACTCGTGCTAGAGCATACTCGTCCTTCGCTGTCCACATCTCGTGTGACATTGGAGAACATTCTTCCGCCGGTTTCTACTAGGTTGAGACTAAATTGGTCCTAGTTACTCTTCGGGACGGAGTGGAAGAAGGGAGGGGATTCTCGAACGCGGTGGCATATAGGGAGACATTAGGGGTTATGACAGTGGCTTGTTCGATCATGGTGAATTATCGGTGGGTAGTGGACGATATTCGCCAAGCCCGATACTAGGATTCGTCACCCACAAAGAGTCATGCATTTGTATGTTTCACGGGCTATTTAGATCAAATGTGTTGGGGTCGTTGTTAAACGAAAACATAGTGGAAATAGGTTTTGGAATGAGATTTTTTGGATTGGAGAAAGGAATTATTTTAGTTGAGAGAGAAGAGTTACGAGACGTGTGTACAAATGTGGAATATTGGTTGCTTATATAGTGTTTAAAAATAGTTTTTCTTTAATATTCAAATGATCATTTGTTAGGATTTGAGTTTGATTGTTTATAAAAGTTAACTAATGAAGCAGTAGATGAATGATATATAATTGGAAAGTGCTGCCGATATAAACTTTAATTGATAAACAAACAAGAGAGTGTTTTGATCAAAATTCTTTTCATATAATCGTCATAGATTAAAGTACAAGAATACAAACTCCCCCTCAGCCTGATCACTCAGATTTGTTCGTACAAGGAATGTTGCGTGTAGAGTGATGAATAGAACAACACAACAATTGTTCTATTTATACTACGAACTATACATTTGTTGTAATCTAGCTAACATCACCTAGACAATGACATCTAACAAACTATGACATTGGCTATCTAACATTTGTTCTTCATCATCTGTTGATTATCATCTGTTAAAGCCTAATCATTACTTAGGCTTCAACAGACTTCGTCTTCAATAGAGTTTGTTTCTTCTCATCAGATGTTGTCTTCAACAGATCTTTATAATTCATCATATTTTGTCTTCAACAGTCTTTATATCTTGCAGACTTTACAACAATTGTTGATAACTATTGTTATGGGAGGATTTGTACTTCAAGTTCTGAGTTTATGGTGGATCAATGATAGTATGTTTTGCATTCCAACCATGTGTTATTTTGGGTGTTCAACAGAGTTTAACACCGTTCAATGGTCAAAAGTATTTATGGCCCCACTAAGAAGGTCATTGGCCTTCGTTATTGTAGCAACGAACGTTTAATATCACCCCCTACCCCAATGGCGCTAAGGAAACAAAGGGGGGGAGGGCTGTTAATGGAAAAAATTGAGTGAAGGGGGGGGGGGGGCATTATTAGGGCTACAAACGAACTGAACGAACACAAACAAGGCCTTATTCGTGTTCGTTTGTTAAGCAAAATTATGAGTTCACGATCAGTTCATGAACACTTACTAAACGGGATTTTCTGTCCATGTTCGTTTGTTAAGAAATCACTCGTGTTCGTTTGTTAATTTTTTTTTCATGAACGCTCACGAACATAATCAACCATTAATGAATACAAACAGGTGTGCGTGAATACATAGTGTTAATGAACAGAAACAAACACAAAGAGACATATATTAAATTCCAAAATATAACCTAGTTATGCATACTTAGTACTTAATATAATATTGGTAAACATAATAAAGTGGTGTATAAAAAAACTAAACTCGCATCTTAAATTTGAATTATTCATTAATTGGTTATTTAAACTTGAACTATTTATTAATTATTAATTTAATGATTATACTAAAAGTGGAGTTTGTTGATCTTGTATAGCTATATGCTTACTTCACGTAAATTAATTATTTGTTTGGGTAAAATAACTAAAAATTGAAGAATGTAAAAGATGTTATAAAAATTAAAAACCCTATTAAACTATCAAACATAAATGAATTTAAACGAACATGTTACCGAACGTTCACGAACATAAACGAACGAATGCAACCTTTGTTTACGTTCATTCGTTTAACTATACGAACAAATTATTTTTTTGTTCGTGTCCGTTCATTTATTAAACGAATGAATACAAATGAACTTCTCAACAAACGATTCGTAAACTGCTCGCTGAAAGTTCAGTTCGTTTACGACCCAAAACATTATTTATTACACCGAGTAGCCTAAAAGTCATAACTCAATTGTATATCCCCACCAAGAAAAAGTGGGTCCTTGGCTAATTAAAAAAAATGTTTGTCACTACCTTATGACTGGTGATTATATTATTATATGAACATCCATTTAAAAATTCTCTAGTTTTCGAAGACCTCGACTTTTCATACCTAGTGGATAGAAAACTAAATCAACTTGTAGATCATCTATTTATATTATATAAGCAATCTATAGAATTTTATATACATTACCTTTCAAGTTGTTGGATCAACCTCTTAAATTAGTGTAACTTTAAGCCATAACATTTAAAATTAGTGTAACTACAAAACAAATGTGTCAAACACACTACTAGAAAAAAAGCCTATTTTAATACACATTTTATAACACGTACTCATTTATGACACTCAAAGCGTGTGTCATAAAAAAAAAAAAAAAAAGTGACACTCAAAGTGTACACTTGAAGCATATTTCAGTTTACTCAATATTTTGTTTAAAATTTCGATATATATTTAAAAAAAAAGATATTTTCTTTCTTACACATATAACATTGTGTCATGTTCTATTGCAATCCTCTATAAGCGAACATCTGGAAGATCATGTACTCTACAACCAAATCACTAGTGAAACAATATGGGTAGAATTTCATGTATATTATTGTTTGCGGATAAAAAATACCACTAGTATGTTACATCATCATGGTCCTGTCATCTTGAGATGAAATCTCCCAGTTTTTTTTTTTTTTTTTTTTTTTTTTTTTTTTTTTTTTTTTTGTAACATGTCTTCATTTCATGACAGTCAAATTATATTAAAATGGGCAGACAGTCAACAAGCTGCGCCGCCAGACTTTTTAAAATCGCAAACCCCAATCTACTGAACACAAACCCCTGACCCCTGGAGTCGAAACATTGCTATAAATAACCCGTTGGACCCTTGTCTGGAAACGGATAGCTTCCAGTGTCAATGAGCTAAAAGTATCAAAAGTCAAGGGGACGGTGGTGGGTGGTGATGGCGGTGGTTGGTGGTAGGCGACGGAGTTGGTGGTGGGAGACGGTGGTGGGTGGTGATGGCGGTGGTAGGTGGTAGGCGACGGAGTTGTTGGTGAGAGACGGTGGTGGGTGGTGATAGTGGTGGTGGTGGGTGGTGGCTTATGGTGTTGTTAATGAAAGGTGAATAAGAGATGGAATGAAAAAAAAAACATGGGGGTGGATGGAATGGTTTTGAGGGAATGGAATGCATTGTGGAATGGGTAATTCCATTCTTTTGACCAACCAAACATACTATTTTTCATTACCTCGTAATGGTCCATTCCATTTCATCATACTAAACGCTACCTTAGAAGATGGCAAAAAACTGACACCTTTTTGATACTTTACAGACCTCTTTTTAAATAGGTTTATATTTCCACCACCCCTTAAATATTGGTGTTAAAACTTCATTACTTAACTTTTATGTCCCTATCCGTTTTTGGGCTATGCATATTTCCGGTGGGGAATCATGGTCAAACTATACATGGTTTTGTAAACAGGAGTTGACTTCTTTTATGCCTTTTAATTTATCACAGAAGGCAACCAATACATATTAAAAATCAATAAAAAAATTTGGTTATATCTTAGTTATACTTTCACATCATCATTGATAACACTCAGGGGCGCAGAATATTAAGGGCCCGGCGTGGCCTTGGCCCTCCGTTTTTTGACACAGTGGTAGAAATTTGCGATTTTCATAGGTAAATTGAGTCCGAGTTGAGTCCGGCCCCCACCGATTTGCCACTACCGATAACAAAAAAATGAGTCCGACCCCTCCCGATTCAAGAATCAACACTCACAAAATAATGATTTATTTTAATTGTCATATGTTAACTAAACAAGACATGAAATGATAATTATTCATTCAATTACCTTGTCCATGTCATTAGTCCAATAACAAACAGACCCTAAAACTTCTCTTACCTTTTAAAAAACGATAAGATAATTGTAACTAAAAAGCCAACTCAATTACAATACATAGAGGGCCAAAACAAATGTAATAAATTCGTCTTGTACATTCGACACATCCTACATGGATTTTTTTTTTCATTCTAGAAATTTGATTTCACATAATTAACGATCGCGATTGTTAGTTTATCATTGTTGCCAATTATCTAAACATAAACGATTGTCATTTTTTACTTCTACTTCATCTACTTTATTACCTTTTGATATAGTCCATTGTAACCTTTGGAGCTCACAAATCTTAAGAAATTACATGGTTTTGATTAATCATTTTACAAATTATACTTGGGTTTTTTGTTCAACATACAAATCCAAAACATTCACTAAATTTAACAACATTCACAAATACATCCAAACCCAATTTCATATAGCTATTAAGTCCTTTTAATGTACGGGGGAATTTGAAAAACATCAATTCAAAGATTTTGCTGCCTCCCAAGGTCTCAAATTTCGTTTTTCATGTACACACAACCGAACAGAATGAGAAACCAGAACGAATGACACGATTCCAGAACGAAGTGATGTTCAGCCTTTTCACCCATGCATCACTTCCCTCCTTGTTATGGGTTGAAGCACTTCACACTGCTTCGCATCTCCATAACATCACACCCCCTCTGCTAAGCTTCGATTCTTCAAGCCCATGGCAACTCTCTACAGTCGTCAACCCATCTATGCCCAATTTCGCATGTTTAGATGTGTATGCTACCCTAATATTTCTTCCACTAGACCACACAAACTCACTAACTTTTTTTTCTTTGATTATTTTGTAATACCCCAATCGATGGCGGAAACATCGTGGTGTCACATGTATGAGTGTTCAATAACTCACAAGTACTAATATAGTCGAAATAATATTAGTTGTCAATTATCTTACAAAAAAAAAATGAAATTACACCATGTCTCGACAAATAAAATTTGATTAAATTTTCTAGGTCTAAAAGTCCTATATGAAGCATCATGCAAAGCTTGAAACATGAACAAATAATTTTATCAACACAAAAATGTTCATGGGCATACATAGTTTGTGTGTGTGTGTGTATATATATATAGTATAAATGGAAAATTATACAATTCATGTGTCAAAGTAAACACAGGCATTATGTAAACATGTAGTAAACAAACGATTCAAAATATAATGTAAAGTGGATAAAGAGCACCCTAACATGTGTTAAGTCTAAAAGTGCACCGTAACATAAGCTAAGTTTAAAAGAGCATCGTAACCTAAGTTACGTCTAAAAGAGCACCATAACATAAGCTAGGTCTAAGTTAATGGTTTTGCATAAAGAGTGTATGTAAACTACGTTTAAGTCTAAGCATAAAGCAAAAAGATAATCAAGACTCGTATTTGAATTGTAAATGTATGAAAAATATGTGTAACTTTGTATATGTGTATATGTTTCACGCATAAGTGTAAAAAGCTAAAGGGGGATAAGTATACTCACAGTTTGCTCAATAGTAAATTCTCGAGATGCAATGAGATGATAGCAAGGAGATTCCTAAAGAAATCAACCTTAAAAATATGTGAAAGATCTAATAATGTATGAACTTAAAATGGTTATGGTTTCTAGGATTAAGTACTTAGGATTTCTAGACTTAATTTAGATTTAGAATTTTAAAATAATATTGAATTGAAAGTTGCAATTGTATAATTCTAGATAAGTAATTACAATAAAAGTAATTAGTAATTAAGCATAGACGTAAAATATTAAAAATTAAAATACATTACTTATTTGCTTAAACTAGGTAATTAAATAAGTAACTGAGATAGAAATGTAAATAATGTGTAAGTAATAGAAGGAATATAATTTATTTATAAAAACTACACAAAATATTTTTTATAAAATAATTTACCCTGTGTCCTAAATTAATTAAGATAAAAATAAAATACATGAATTTAAATTCAAACGCATATAAATTAATAAATTAAAGGTAGATGAACAATAAATGTGTAAAATAAGAAATGTTGGATAGATAACTTAAAAAAATCGTTTTTGGGTCAAAATTTATTATGTTATTTAAAAATAATTTTATAAAAGTATAACTTAAAATTAAGGTATTTTTAAAAGATTTATATTATTTAAAATAATCATAATTATAACTAAAATAAAAGAATATCTCATAAAAATAAGATTTTTATGAAAACTGAAAAGTTTTGTTTTGAAATAAGTAAAAATAGCTTTTTATGAATTTTTTTATTTTTATTTTAATTTATACAAAATTATAATGTAAAATATATGATAAATAGTAGTTTTAAATAAACAAACTACTAAAAAATCTAACGTTTTTCAGGGAATTAAATAAGAAAAAAACTCCGATGTTTTAATTTTTTTTTATAAATTAATATGTTTTAAAACAAATTAAACTTATTTTAATGATGTAATTGATGTTAAAACAAATAAATAGGTTTAAAATACTAAATAAATGATTTTTAAAAAAAATAAGAGTGGAATAAAACTTCTGGGCATTATATGTACTTTATAAAATATTTCTAGAATTACAAAGTAATTGCAGTATATAAAATGAATTAAATGAGATTAAATATAAGTATTAGAAACTAAAATAACACAATAACACAATAACTTTCAAAACACTTATGTTCACCCCTAATTCCTAATATTAAATTTAAAACCCGAGCCCCTACTTTGATTATATTGAGCCCTAAGACAATTACAGATTGTAACTTAATCATAGGGCTTTTAAACTACTAATATATACAAGTCTAAAGCACAAAAAAATTACAAGAAACAAAGATCTTGTTGGTCAGATTGAATTCTTTTTAGGTTGGTCAGTGTCCGCTTGATGAATACGATCACAGAGGCTCCAATTGATGAAATTGGTTAAGATGAAAGGTTCATAAGGTGTTGTGGAAAGGTTTCAAGAGGTTACTAAGGTCCAATTTATAATGTGTTACGCGAATGATAACGATTGGATTAATTATTAGGTAGCGTTTGGTATGATGGAATGAAAGGGGGAATGGAATGGACCATTACAAGGTAATGAAAAATAATGTGTTTGGTTGGCTAAAGGAATGGAATCACCCATTCCACAAGGCATTCCATTCCCTCAAAACCATTCCATCCACCCCCCATGTTTTTTTTTCATTCCATCCCCATTCACCCTTTACTAACAAAAGCATAACCCACCACCACCACCCACCACCACTATCGCCACCACCCACCGCCGCCACCACCACTCACCACCCGCCGCCACCACCACCACCCACCACCATCGCCGTCACCACCCACCACCACCGCTACCAACCACCGCCACCACCCACCACCCACCACCACCGCCGTCACCACCCACCACCACCGCTACCAACCACCGCCACCACCCACCACCGCCACCAACCACCCCCACCGCCACCACCCACTACTTTCACCTTCCCACCACCGCCACCACCCACCACCGTCACCCACCCACCACCGCCGCCATACAAAACCACCCACCGTCGCCTACCACCACCCACCGCCACCTCCACCACCTACCACCATCACTCACCACAACTTCCTTTACCCACCACTACCGCCGCCACCCATCACCGCCGTCTCCTCCACCCACCACCGCCACTACTCACCATTGTCACCCACCCACCATCACCGCCATCCACCTCCACCCATCGCCACCAGTGCCGCCACCCACCACCGTCGTCGCCACCACCTATCACCGCCGTCGCCATCCACCACCACGCTACCATCACACACCACCACCAACCGCCACCCACCACCACCGCCACTACTCACCATCGTCACCCACCCACCATTACGACCATCCACCTCCACCTTCCACCGTCGCCGCCACCGACCACAGCCGCCGCCGCCCACCACCGCCGCTACCGCCACATATCACCACCCACCATCACCGCCACTGACCACCACCCTCCACCGCCACTAACCATCAATTTTATTCATTCGTTTTTTCTTGTCTATCCAACAACACAAAGTAATGCTTTGTTTCATTCCCACATGACAACCAAACAAGACATGGAATGGTAATGATCCATTCCATTACCTTGTCCATTCCATTACCTCGTCCATTCCATTACCTCGTCCATTCCATTCCCCCATCCATTCCATTACCTTGTCCATTCCATTACCTCGTCCATGCTTTGTTTAGGGTTTATAAACGTATGTAACCATTTTAATGTTGATAAGATTAGGGCTAAATGGTCGATTATAACATCGGTAATCAATAATGGGTGATTAAACATTATTAATCTACTTAGGGTGTGAGTTGAATTACATAAAAAACGGATAAAAGTGTGTTAATTCTAGAGTTAATTGCCAATTTAGTCCCTGAGGTTTGTCAAAAATTGCGACTTTCATCCAAATCTTTTTTTTATTGTCAATTTAGTCTACGTGGTTTCATTTTTTGTCATTTTAGTCCCTGAGGTTTGTCAAAAATTGCCACTTTCATCCAAATCTTGGGTTTTGATTATGGGTTTAAACCCGGGTCGGTCATAGAGTACAAGTCAATAAGGGATGAATGGCTGATGGGTTAAGGTCTTGGGCTTGGCAAATGGCTAGCAGGTTTGGGCTTGGGCTTGGGTTTATCCAAGTTTGATGTTAGGTTTGTTTTATAAATAAAAGGTATTAACCAAAATTTTATAATTCATTCTTATAATTTAACAAACTTGTTTTATGAAATAATGTTTTATTATTTTATATAACTTTAAAAAAAATTATATTTATAAATAATGAATTTAAATCATTTAATTAAAAGGTATTAATTAAATAATTTCTTACTCAATTATAAATAGTAATCTTATTTATAAAAATGACTAGCTTCGATAGATGAATATATTTATTGAAAATGAGATTTTGAATATGAGTATGTAGTTATTTACACACCGCCTCATATTTGGAATAATAATAATAATAATAATAATAATAATAATAATAATAATAATTACTATTATTATTATGGAAATGAATAATATAGAGTTTTATTGAATACATGTAATTTAAATTATAATAAATAAAAATTAAAAAAAATAATCTATGGGAAGAATTCATTATGTTACATATTCTCAACCTAAGTACCGGGAAAGATTTTATTGGTCATCATGTTAGATTTGATGAAACTGTCTTCCCTTTTTCTAACGAAAAATCCTTCACTTTTTCTAACGAAAAATCCTAAACACCTCTTAATCATAATGTCCCAGCAACTGATATCACACCCCCTTTTTTGTGTAGTCGGAAGTTTCTTCATGTTCCTCTCATGCCCTAACATTCGACCTCCACTACATCCTCCCACCTACACCTACACCTATACATACCGTTGTTGCCCTTGGAGCCTACTCACCACCCTCATCTGGTTCAAATCTTATAACTAGCCCAACACTAATCCCCAAGACATCAGCCCACAAACAGACCTCAACCACCTCTCCAATTCCGTACCAACCTGTTAATAAGTATACCCGATACGATCCAAAGAGTTACACCTTGGAAGACAAACAAGGAATAAATATATATATACACACACACATATAACATGAAATGTGGTTTTATTATTAGGGGTAATAAGTTGAGAAATAGTTGTTATTATTATTAGAGAATAATAATACATGTATTTTATTAAATGTTAATAAAATACAAAATGTGTATTATTAGATAATAATAACATGGAGGGACTTAATTATAAATGTGTTATAATTAAGATATATTTTTATGGGACAAGATAAAATATTAGGGTGTGATTTGTAAATTCTTTAATTATTTAGGGCCTGTTTGGTAGCCTCTTAATGAGGCTCTGAACCATTCAGCTCTGAATGGTTTAGCATTCAGACTGTTTGTTTCAACCTAAAAAAGGCTCTGAATGGAATGGTTAATAGTTGAATCATTCAGACTTGATACATTGCTGAACCATTCAACACCAAATCATTCAGAGCCTCTTAACCATTCAGACCTCTTAATGATTCAACAATTAATCAACCAAACAGCCCATTAATCACATTAATTGTGAGACTTTAAACCCTAATCACAAAATTGCAAACCCTAGCTGTCGCAAATCACCACCACTCCTTTCTTGTCTGATATTTCGTGCAAATGTTGCATCATGGTGTTGATTAAAGGATTCAAGAGCTTTGTGTTTTGGTTTTCTAGCGGAACTGTTTGTCAGTCCATCATGCTACAAATTGGTTGTTCGTTGAGGTGTAAATTGTAAACATCCTATGGTGTGTTATAATTACTTACATATGTAAGACAATTGGATTCTATGGTAGAAATCATTCGGTTTATGTTTTATGCTTCCGCTTGATTAATATGTGATATTAATATTTATATTTATGAAATATGATTTTATAAATAAATAATTAAACCGATAAGAGGATTGTATATCACATCTTGAAACTCAAAATCTACCTTACTATTACCTCGAACAGCAAGATGGGAAATTGTTGAATTTTTTATTTGAACGGCCACCAAAATTTCTACCCGACTACCCAAGGGAGTCCCCACAATATGGACAGACCCCCACGACCAACCCAATGGAGATGGAAGGTGCGAAACAGAAACTTAATGAACTCTGCAACAAGAAACGGTGGTAAAATATTGGAATTGGTGATCTCGGAAATAGATTGTCTTGTAACTCGGTAGATTGTATAGTTTGATTGACTAGTTTGGAAAAATAGTTGTTAAATAAATTTTTATTATTTGTTTTAAATAAATCTATCATTATTACATGTATTTTACTTTTATTTTAGAAAACGTCTAATAATAATAGTAGTAGTATTAAAATTAAAATTAACAGTACCATAATAAGGCTGCCATTACTAAATAAACCTCGTACAGAACATGAGGAGATGAGTCACCCAACTCATCCATGAAAGCAAAGGGTGATTGATGATATAGATAATGCAAACTAAACAACATAAAAAAAGATGACATTGATGATACGACTGACACAACCCTGTAGGGTCATTCACTGATTTCGTTGACGCCTTGCATTTCCGCAACTCTTCCTGTTATGGCCTGTTTCTCCACATCGAGTGCATGCATGACGCATCGGGCGATCGTCATAATTCACATCCATCTCATTTTGTATTCTTCTCTGACGTACTCTGCCTCGATGTGTAGTAATCATCGACGGGTCCCCTTGAATTCTCCACCCTGCCGCCGGCCATTCAAACTTATGCTCCAAGGTGTAGAAATGACTGTTGTACTGTTGAATGTACGTGTCTGTGTGGAATTTCCAACTAGTGAGGGCTTTTACCCAACCAATTGCAAACAACAATTGCATGTGAACATGGAAATCTTTGCATTTACCATTTGCCACACGAGCATACCTTTTTTTGTACTAAATAGTGTAGTCATTTCCGCCCCGGTCATTTGTCTAAACCCTTGAAAGAACATTGCACCTTATCGCATTCGCATCGTACATCGTCACTTCATGCTGCATAGCAACTCCTAAAAGGTTCTCATACCTGCTCCATATGCGAGGGGGTAGAGGGGTGTTGCAACTGCTCAAAATTTGAGTGTGCTTAACATATTGTTCGACGTCTCTGAGAAAGGTGTGGTCAATCAGAGCTGTGATAGGCAGTAGTCGCGCTTCACGCAAGACGTTGTTCATGGACTCCGAAATGTTGGTCATTAGGTTACCCCACCGACGATGCTCTTTATCATGCCTAACAGTCCACTTAGTCTTATCAATGTTGTTAAGGTAGTCCCATGCCTCTTGATTTTTCAGCCTCATTTCGCTAACAGCCCACCGATACTTTACATGCTGAGATGTGCTACCAATAGACCAACACAGTTTCCGTAGGGTTTTGTTCCAGAACCTCCCGCTGAAATTGCTTCTAATGTGACGAAGACAGTAACGATGGTAGGCGTTGGGTCCCTTCCACTGTGGAAGGTTTTCCATAGCATTAATTATGCCGTTGTGTCTGTCTGATATCACACACAAAGGCCCCATGCTATTAAGGGTAACGTATTCAGTAAGGTTTTGGAAAAACCAACACCAACTATGTACAGTCTCTTCGTCAACGACGGCATACGCCACAGGCAGGATGTAGTTGTTTACATTTTTTGTTACCGCAAGCATCAGCTTACCTCGGTAGGGTCCTTTCAGATGAGTCGCGTCCACCGATATGACAGGCATGCATTGATGGAAAGCACAGATAGAAGGACCGAACGCCCAAAAAATATATTTAAACGTGGGGTAATTCGGATCTGCGTTCGGATGATTAAAGAACGTAACAACGGTGCCTGGGTTCCTCGTCTGCAGCCACATAAGATATGTGGGTAGCTCCTTAAAATTGTTGTCCTAGTCACCATAGAGAGTTTCTATAGCCTTTCTTCTTGCTCGCCACGCCTTGGAATACGAAACATCAACATTCAGAACCTGCTTGACATGGGTTTGGATATGTTTTACCTTAAGCTTGATGTCCGTACGAATTTGCGGTAAGATTTGTTGTGCAATATCCTTTGCTTTTAAAGTTCTGTTGCTATTACGTATGGCCGAAGAATAACAGTTGTGTTTTCTAGACCATACAGTAATTCGCCAGTAATGTGAGTCAGACCGAATTGATGTCACGCAACGCCACTCACACTTCCGGCCGCTAGAGAAAGGATTTACAAACTTTGGGTGTCTGGTGTAACATACGACCGTGTATACCTTTGGTTTGCTTTCCTTGACATACATCTCCCGTCCATGACAGATGTTCCACTGTCTAACCGCACGGTCTACCTCTTCTTTTGATTTGAAATACATACCAAGACGGATATTGTCCCCTGCTTTTGGGTTCCATAACACGAAGTCATCCTCTTCGTATTCTTGAACCATGTAATCTGTTAGCTCCGCATCATCTTTAGGATCGTAGTCTTGACGTGGACCTAACTAGAGGGCCAGGTTGTGATTTGGTGGTGTCTGTTGGGTCATCGGCTTACTGGGCTCGGCCTCGTTTGCGGAGTCTTCAGTATAAAAAATGACCACCCCAGTATAATCTAACCAGGTATGGAACGAAAGAAGCCATTTGCTTTGAAGGTTATATTTTTTGGTGGTGGTGGGGAGGGGGGGGGGGAAGAAGCAGGTTTGTGAGATATAGAGAGAGTTTGGGAAGAAAGTTTGGTGTGAGGATGGATTGGGGTGACTATCCCTCAAATAGGCTTCAACTTTTTATGATGCCGCTGTCTCATTCTGAGAGGCTTCAACTTTTTATGATGCCGCTGTCCCATTCTGAGGCATCTACTTTTTATGATGCCGCCAAACCATTATCAGGCATCCACTTTTTCTATGCCGCCAAACCATTATCAGGCATTAACTTTTTCTGATGCCGATGTCTCATTCTGATGCTTCAACTATTATAAATACCATATCAAGACTCAATCTCAGTCACAACTGCCTCTCTTCAAAGGGTTTACAAACTATGGGTGGCGGTTATCACGAATGTGACGGATCTTCAAATGTCCGGCGATACTCTCGCCGAGGACGGCGACTACCATTTGCATCTCCTCCTACTCTTGCACAACCTTCGTTCTATACTCCTCTTCCTGCACAAATAACTCCTCCTGCTCCTACTCAAATAACCACGCCTCCTCCCCTAGCAGATGATGAGTTCACTGAAGATGAGTTGGTCTGGGTTGTGGATTATGCCATGGCTTTAAGGGATTTGGACCGTTTAAGGTTATCAGCACCCACCCCCCGGATGCAAGATAGTACACAGATCCCCCAAAACCAGGGTACAACCACCCCCCCCCCCCCCACCAGCAGGCTACAACAGCCCCAAACCCTCCTCCTCGGGAGCCATATGAGGAGGAGTACCAAGTAATTTAGGATTATATTATGTGTTTATGTAAGCTTTAAATAAGTACCTTAGGATTAGGATTTATGTATTATGTGTTTTTGTTATATGTGTTTACGTATTAATGTGTTTATGCACTTTTTTTAAATTTGAATAACGTTTTGCATAGCATAGTGAGTTTTTTGAAAAATGACCTAGCCGTTTTCGGGCCACCGGGATCAGGCCCCAGAGACCCGAAAATGGCCCAGACTTTGTGCGACACCCGTGTATTAGCCAAGGACAACGCGTCCGAAAGTCCAGTTACCTAACTGGCAGGCCCTGTCAGACTGTACAGAGGTCCAAAAATGGCAGCCTGGGCCGTTTTCAACATAGTGAGTTTTTTAAAAAAATGTCCTCCTAGCCATTTTCGGGCCACCGGGATCAGGCCCCGGATACCCGAAAACGGTCCGGACTTCGTGCGACACCCGTGTATTAGCCAAGGACAACGCGTCCGAAAGTCCGGTTACCTGACTGGCAGGCTCTGTCAGACTGTACAGAGGTTCAAAAATTGCAGCCTGGCCGTTTTCAACATAGTGATATTTTTTAAAAAATGACCTCCTAGCCGTTTTCGGGCCACCAGGATCAGGCCCCGGAGACCCGAAAACGGCCCGGACTTTGTGCGACACCCGTGTATTAGCCAAAGACAACGCGTCCGAAAGTCCGGTTACCTGACTGGCAGGCCCTGTCAGACTGTACAGAGGTCCAAAAATGGCAGCCTGGGCCGTTTTCAACATAGTGATATTTTTTAAAAATCGCCAAACCTTTATGAGGCTTCATCTAGATGCCGCCAAACCAATAATGAGGCTTCATGTAGATTCCGCCAAACCAGTATGAGGCTTCATCTACAAGCCGCCTTCATGTAGAAGCCGCAAAACCATTATGAGGCTTCATGTAGATGCCGCCAAACCATTACGAGGCTTCATGTAGATGCCGCCAAACCATTATAAGGCTTCACCTCTTCAAAAGCAGCTGATTCACAAACATGACTCACTCAACTTCTTTCTCTCTTACCCACTCATATTTGAAATCTCTAAAAATGGAAAACAATGGAGAAGGCTTTTTATTTTTCACAACCAGCTCCTAAAACGGTAAAATAGACCGAGCAAATATAGAGGCGTTTACGCAAGCCATCAACAACATTCACGGATGGTTCGTCTTCAAGTAACCCACAAGTGAAACCAGCCGAAAACGAACAAGATAAGCCCATGGAAACCCACAAGAAAACCAACAATGCAGAAACAACTGGTCTGCTGATGTTGTCGACTTTTATACAAATGTGGATGCCCCATTTTGCTACACTCGCTTCATTTCCGCCAAACTAGACAGAAATTTTTGCGGTACACTTCTAGGGTGCCAACCCAACAAGGCGCTACCCGCAACGGTAATTTTCACTTTAATTTATCTTGAAAGTAAATTGATTTTCTTAACTCAATAACGAACCTTATGCATTATTATGATTTCAGCATGTTGAAGCGTGGACGGTAAGACTCATGCGACTTAGACAAGCAAAGCTTTTAAGAGATCCTGCTTCACAGCTACGTTGGACAATGTTACCCACTGCTTTCTATGATGAAATGAAGGACCCAAATTCTTCAGTTGCCGTCGACATGGCAGGAAAAATGGAACCCTACCCGCCATTCTGGGAGGTTGACCGCGTTTACCTTCCTTTATCGATTGGGGAGGGAGACTGGCTGCTTGTCCGAATTGATATGAGAAACATGGTAATTACACAATATTGGACTGATAAGAGATGGAGAAACGAAAGGCGACACGAAGTTGCTCACTATATGGAGATGGTAAGGCTTTTTTTCGAATGGTTTCTACAACGTATTCGTTACTGGCTGTGGTCTAATCGTGTGGACAAAACTCCAATTTCTGTTGGTTTAGTTGAATTAGATGTGCCCCAAGACAACGGAAAGGTTGATAATGCAGGTGTCTTGGTTTGTATGATGATGGAGAGGCTTGTGAAAAAAAATCGTTGTCGTTAGAAATCGACGTCGAAGACGCTTGTGTGAATTATCGACGACACATGGCAGATGAGCTATACAAATGTCATTGTGAAGCAACTTCTCGTCATGTTATATGATTATGTAAACTTGTTTTAGTGTTTAACACTTGTATTTGGATTTTAATTTTAGTGGTTGTATCTCCTATCAGTGTTTGAATCACATGTGGCTTAACGATTCATATATTCAAATACATACACCAAATCAAATGTTACAACAAAAGTAATTAAGACATGTTTACAAGTTAAACCAGTTCGTCCAGTTCGTGGGAGGCTGATGATAAGACGTTCAGATTGCCTTCTAGGTGGTTGGTGTTGGGTTTGTGTTTCATCGGTGGGTGGTGCTCCTTCATTCCCGTACTGATCATCGGGAAAGAGGTTTAAATTCAGTGACGTCGATGGTCCTGGCCGGCTTGAAGGTCCTTCATCACACGAATTATGCGGGGGATGGTAATGAAAATCACTAACAAGGTCGAGATCACCCGTGGCAACCCCTGTCCAACCGGCGTCACAAAATCCTTTGAGGGAAATGCCCAACTATCTCCGATGCCAATTCCGCTTGCAATCAAGTTAGCTAGTGGACCTGTCACCGCTGGTTGACCGTCACCGGAACCAGAAAGATCATCAGTTCCCTATACGAAGGAACTACCCAATCCAAACGGAGTTCCAGCTTGGTCCAATCCAACGTCTAAGAATTGCGGGACATATCCCCCACCCTGGTTCTGATTGTTACTAGCCGCAACAGATGCACCAAACCTAGCATCATTGTCAAACGGAGTTCCTGTTTGGTGCTGATTTTCTGGCACGTTTGTCGGCACCTGACGGGAGAGCATCGCCGGCGTACCCTTTGAGGTCATGCAGGTGCTGACAAGTCGACGACGTTCGTTGTAAGGTGCGTCGGATTTTGTAAGTGTCCGACATCGTGTGACATCATCATACTTTGAAACGCCGTGTTCTGTATATGCTCAAGCTGCGTGGCGAAGGACTTAGGATCATTAAATGCCTGCTGAGAAGACCGGTAAATATCACCCATGGCATCCCTCTGCAAACAAAATTATTAATTAGAAACCGTAAACTCAAATAATTAATGTATGAATTAGACACGTAAAAATGCTTTACCATCAACTGGATTCTAGCACCGTCGTCTTGGAAACCGCCAACTGGGATCGGTGCTACACTCGGGTTGCCAATAAATGCAACGGTACGCCCCGACTACCATTGCATATAACCGGGCTCTGTGGAACTCATCCTTATGGGATCAGACCTGTAAACCGTGTTACGACGGTTATTCCATGCATTGACGTAGGCTTCGTGCCTACGCATCCAGTCCACCTCGTTGTGTCCATGCCGCCCCAAAGCATGCAATGTTTCAAGCTCAGCTATGGGTACGGTTGGGTTTATTTGCGGAGCTATGTACTGGACCATGTTGAATTGCTTCATAACCTGTTGAGGGTAATGATGCTCAACAATCTCAAAGCATATAAGCGAACAGCAGCTCGTCAAGCTTTCGATCCCACTCGAACTAATAGCCGGTAGTTGATCCAAAACCGAGATGTAAGGGGTCCAGTTGAACTAAAAACATAAAAACAAACACTTAAGTCAGTTACAAAACATAATAAATGCATGCTTAATACAAAAAAATAAAAATAATTACTAACACGGGATTAATAAACATACCATGTTCTCATTCAATGATTGTAGCTGGGAACGATATGTCCTGAGGCAGTGTGTGGATACCTCCCTGAAGTTTAAGTTGCAGTCTCGCCACCTACAAAATTAACATTTTTAAAAACGTGTTCAGTAAAAAAAATATAAAGGGATGCCATGCAGACACATTATATTTGTTTGGGCTTTGCTATATATACCGAGCCGCTAGCGGACATGTATAATAAAACCGGTTTGTGGGTGGTCGTGGTGCGAGACACCGAATCCTCTCCCATGCCCATATTTGAAGGAGCATTATGGGCCCGGTCACGGCTCTCCTATCCGGCTGGGTGGCATCACAAAGCCGCCTATAAAGACAACTGGGAACCGCACTGCCTCAACTATAAGATCCTGTTCGGCTTAGGTCTCGTAAAAATCTTAAATAAAAAACATTTAGTCTATTATTGTTATTATCAGGGAACAAAGTGGAACCGATCAAATAAAAAATTATTAAACGAGCACGGATAATGCACGCTTCATCCGTAGCCTCAGCTTCAACAAACGGTTCCTTTATTTCATTAATAATAACAGTAGCCAAAACGGATTTGCCGGACATTTGGTTCTCTGCAGGCGTAACACCTAACCATCGTCGGCACCACCCTATTGCCTCGGCAGTTGTCATTGCATCATCTGCTCCAGACACAACACCTCCCTCGATAGGTAACCCCCACAAGACGTTAACATCTTGTAAGGTGACAGTAGCTTCACCAAATGGTAGGTGGAATGTGTGAGTTTCGGGCTTTCATCGTTCCACCAGAGCTGTTATTAAGGAGTGGTCAACGTATCGATAACCACAATCTATAAGGCCACCAAACCCTGCGGCATCGACAAGGTTACGAACCCGTCCTACAACAGGGTTGTCACGAAGTGCCCGCCATATGCTTCTATCGCTACGTTTTACCATAAGGGGCTCATTGAAGTTTTCATCATTTACGAAAATGTGAAAGGAACGATGTCGATCACGTAGATACAACGCATCGTTGGTTAGGGGACCAGGGTGTAAGTTTATGTTTAAATTCATGGTGGTAGGAATTTTTTTGGTATGATTTTTTATAACTTTCAAAGCTTTCTGGTTGAGATTGTAATGGTGATGGTGTGAAAATGGATGTGGATGGTTAACATTCTTCACCTCACCCTCCATTTTATATCCCCCTTGGATGCTCTCTTACACTCTCAAAGCCTTACACATACACTATTTGTCTATCATATCACCTGCAAAAAAATTTTAAAACCCAACAACATTGCATGCAATGCTAGAGTCTTTGGTGAGTGTTTATAGTCTGCAAAAAATGCAGGACATCGAAGGCAGGAAGACGCCAACCCATTTGGCGGCATCATTGATGCCTCATTCTCAATTGGCGGTATCAAGGCGGCATCAATAGAGAAGACCTATTCCCATTTGGCGGTATCAATGGAACCTCTAATTCATTTGGCGGCATCATTGAAGTGTGAGATTGGATTGGCGGTATCAAGGGTGAAGACCTATTCCCATTTGGCGGCATCAATGACTACACCAAATGGATTGGCGACATCACTGTGGGGTTGCAGAAGGTATAGCTTGATACCGCCAAGTCACTTAGTGTCATCCCCATTTTTAGTTTTTTTCCTCAATGCCCACCAAATGTAATTTGAAAATGGAAATCTCTACTACTAATGCAAAGGATTCGTTGATCGTTTTTATAAGATTGTGTAAACTCAAAAGATTATATTGTTATAGTTTAGAAAAAAAAAAAAAGCTATAGTTTGTATTATGTGAAACATTAATAAACAACGACCAATTTGTCGAGATTAAAACAATAACAATTTGTGTCTCTTAGTTGCCATCTTAATTTATTCAACACAAATAATTGTTTCTTCTATTGTTTATAACCAACTTTCAAAAGAAATGGTATATTTTCACACTAGTTATATAGAATTCTACAATTGTTTGTTTCATAGATCAACAAACCAATCCGACTCTATAAAACCCCCAATGCTTACATTAACACCCACTCATCTGCAACACTGTTATAACTTATAATCCTCATCATGAGTTACAACGATCAAAGCCAACCCCCTGTCAGTGCTACTCCTCCTACTCCTCCAGATGGTTTTTTTTTTTTTTTTTTTTTTTGTAAGAATTTTTAGAGTTATGCATGGTTAATGAAGAGATTGGTAAATTAAGGAATGGTGTTCAATTCATATAGGTTATCCACAATTGCACCCTCCACAGGGATACCCTCCGGAGTTCGCCACACATCCTGCACCTCAGTATGCCCCTCAGAAGAAGCAGGTTGAACAACAACAACGAGGATCTGTCGGCGGGTGGTAATTACTAATTTCTCATTTATGTATTTAGTTGTCTGAGATTAAAGTGTTACGAACCGAATCGCTAATCATATGATCCAAAGAAAATAGATAAGAGCTTAAAAGAACTTCACTACTAGAAAAAACACCTTTCTTGACGCGCATTGCGCGTCATGAAAGGGTGTTTATGACACACAAAAGAAAGTAAATTGGTCAACCAACTAAACCTTTTATGCAAAATATAGAGATTTGGAAAACTAATTGATAAAAAAAAAAAAAAGACACGATCTAGTAACTAGTGACCCATTCTTCATCCACCTTCATGCATGCCAACCCATATTTGCATGCTACCATACTCTTGAGTCGTGGCACACATCATAAAGATGGATCTATATAAAGGTCGCTAAACAAAGGCATAATGGCGAGTTTAACCCACCAGTTTGAGAAACTTAGGTCTTACAAAGGAACTAGATTCTGATAAACAACCAGGCCCATAGTCCTCCTAGCTGAGAATTAATAAGCTAGGAAATCCTTGCAACTTGGAGTGCAAAGTACATTATAAAATAATGTGTTGTGGGGTAGAATGGGGAACAACCCCGCTAGTACAAATTTCGTTAGTTATAACCGGTAACGGCCAAATTTCGTTAGTTATGACTGGTGACAGCCAATTAATGATAGTTAATATTATTTAAATCCAATACTCCTTTTGGGCTTAACTAGTTATTGTGACCAAACCTTAAATACAGAAGCAAAAGTTAACTCATAATCTTTATCCAGATTTGTATTTTATTAAATTGCAAAATGTAGTAAAAGTTACATACCAATACTAAGGGGTCAGTGGCCCATTGGCAAGCACAATTGGTTAAACATCAAGGTTTGAAGGGTTTAAGTTAAAACCAACGGATTACACGATCAGTGAAATTTGCTATTAAAAAAAGTAAAATCTTATATATTTTAATTTATTTTATGGTAAACTAGATTATACCTCGGGAGCGTCCCGGATTGAGAAATTTAATATGATACATCAATTTTACATATGAAATAGACTGATTATAACTTTAATATTAATATCTAACCTAAAACAACTTAACAATGTACAACTCCAATGCTAACACCTAACCTAAAAGAATGTAGAACTTTAATGTAACTCTAATATTAACACTTATCCTAAAAACTAAACAAATCTACAACTCTAAAATACTAATATTGATACCTAACTTAAAACAACGTATAACTCTATTAACCTATTCGGCTCTGGTTGAGAAAAAAATTCATATTTACTGATTTAAACATAATTAGTAACTTGTCTATACATGATTAATGATTTACCTGAACACTTTGTGTTTTTTTTCCTGTATGAACAAAACCTCACAAAAAAATTTCTCCGTTTTTTATATAGCACTATGGTACTCATTGAAAAGATAATAAAACGCTCGTTAATTTTGTATAATTTTATTCTTTAAAAAATCTCTTATATTAAAGATATTGATGTTTAAAATTATGGGAGGAAACATAAGGGTCAAAAATTCAATTTTGTTTTTAAATTATTTTTTTCTAAAATATCTCAATGTCACATGGGATGACACATGACACACCCAAAAAAAAGAATGCATTTTTAAGTGACATGTCATTAAAATGATTTTTGTTTATTATATGTATAGATAGATAGATGTAATAGAAGTAAAGAGGAATCCTCGCGATATATAGGAATAAAAGAAAGTAATAAAATAATCATCTTCACAATGCAAAACTAATAATGGATTGATAAAAAAGAATAAATAAATAAATAAACAGGTACAATGGTATGACAAAGAAAGTAAAAAAGGTAAAAAAGAATATGAATCGAATGGGTTGAAACAATTAACCAAATACTAATAGATTAGTCTTTCAAAAAGTAAATATGATTTAATCGTATTTTAGTTATACTTTAATGACCCCATTTTTAACTAAAATTTGAATAATTAGCTACTAGTTAAACTTTACCCAGCTTAAAAAAAGCTAATTATTCTATGACTTTTAAACGGCTATAACTTTTTCGTACATTAATATATGTGTATAAATAACCATTATTTTATTCTCTTTAATTTAAGGATATTTCTCTATAATTTTTTTCTACTTTAAAAGATTGATATCTTATGTGATTCTTAGGGTGAACAACATTTGAATTAACTAAAAATCGAATAACGGAAATCTGAATTAACTAAAAACCAGTTATCGGTTTTTTTTGTACCCTCATTTAAGCACAATTAACCGAACCAACCCATTCATATTTTTATATACTTCTAGCACTTATACCTCTAGTTTATGAAATTCATTTATACCTCCATTTTATGTATTTATGCCCCAATTTTATGTATTTCTAATGAAGAATTTTAGCTCTCGTTTAAGTTTGACTATTAATCGAAAATAGACTAACTAAACCAAAAACCGTCAATCTAACCGAATAAACAGAACTAATTAATCAAAAACCAATTGGTTAATAAAAAAGACTAACTAGTGACTACAATTTCGGCTTTAAATGAAGACTATAACCGCCAATGATGCATACCCTAACAATGTTAATGCTTCTCATTGTATGGTATGGACACCCTTCTAATTCTCTATGTATTAATCTAAAGATAATTGAACAGTAAATCCTTTACATTGGCTAACATATTTTTTAGCAACATTTGTGAGTAATTTATTGGCTCACGTATTTTGTAGCCACATATGTGAGTATAACTATAATTGCTAATTGGTAGTTTTTAGGATTTCAAACATTTACCATCAAACTTTTAGCTTTTAGGATTTCAAACTTTGACTACCCAACTTTGACCATTAACTTTCTTACTAACTGTTGTATTTTCTTTTCTTCCAATTTGATCACCAAACTTTGACTACCAAACTTTTAGCTTTTAACCGCGAGTATTTTTTTGAAGCTCACGCGACAATAACAGTCACTTAATATAATTTTTTATGTCCACGAAACCGTCCACAATTACGTGAAAGAATGCAGGAAAATCGTTGCCCATAATGCGACTAAACACTTCTGCACAACAAACATGCCCCGCCACCCGGCCGCTTTGCGGCGGGTTAACAAAAACCCTAGTTATTATATATGTTAAATGGCAAAGTGTTCACACTTAATATTCTCTATGGCCAACCATAGGCAATTTTTTTTTCTTTCCCTTTTACTTTTTTATTCTTATATATTTTACCTTTACCTCTTTTAACTTGTTAATATACATCTTTGGTCTTTCTAGTTAAAAATTCCTAATATACATATCGCTTTACTTTAATAAAGTTTTTTTCTTATTGTTTAATTTTGTTTAAATACATGTTTACTCTCTATACATTTAACTTTGGTAATATACATGCTTAGTCATTCTTCTTTTATTTCTTTTAGTATTACGCATTTTGATGTTTTCTTTGCTAACATTACAAACCAAACCCCTTCTTTTTTTCCCCTTTTTTACCTCTTCTGTCCTTTAGTGTGTATTCTTGTTTACACCCCCGCCCTTTAGTGTTGACTTTTTTTTTTTTTTTTTTTTTTTTTTTTTTTTTTTTTTTTTTTAATGGTGATTGTTTGCAGTTTTAAGGCTCTGTGTTGCGGTTTACACATAATGGATTGTTTAGAGTGCTGTTGTTCTTAATGGTTGCGAAGATGTTATTTGGACTACCAAGAAGGAGGCTTGTCACGTGATTTGAAATTCTCTTTTATCAATTAATGTATTATTCTGGACTTTAAAATGCATCTAGTTATTTTGCGTTTGTTAATTTATGTTTGTGGTTATTTCTTTATGTTTATATATTTACGTTCAATGATGTTTATATAAATTTATCAATTATTTATTAGCCACGTCAACCCATCAACCTATTCAAACTTTAGAACTAAACCAATGAACGAACACGTCATCGACTAACGAGTGAAGAGACTGACATGGAACCAAAACACATTAATCACCTAATCAAAGTAATGTTCATCCATTGTGTTCATTTAGAATACTAACGAAGGAGGATAAACGAACATGGACATGTTCGTTTTTTAATAAACGAGCACGAACACGTACAGTTTCTTAAATAACGGACATGAAAAAGAAAATTAGTTAGTTCAAATGTTTGTGCGAGTCTCTTTGTTCAGTTAATGTCAGGGGCGGATCTAGTTCATGGGGAGGGGGTGCGGACGTTGCGGCTCAACTTCGCGCGCTTAGTGGAAAATTTGTTTTTTTTACGAAATTTGAAAAATGTTGCTACTAAAATGAAAAAAATGAAAAACGTTACTACTGAAAAATGTTTCTAGATCCGCCACTGGTTAATGTTTAAACAAATGTATATGAACAAACCTCTTTCATGTCCGATCGGTTTGTTATAGGCCTACTTCGTTCGAAAAAAAAAACATATAAAGAAATTATTACACAGATGGTCCTTGCTGTATGCCCATATATGTTTTTTTTTCTTAAACAGCTAATGTTACACTGTCACACCCTCAAATTTCCACTTGCGGAGTTTTACCGCGAGGCGCGTGACACACCAGGATCCAAGTCAACGGTCACAACGAACGACAACTATATGTGAAAAGATACGTAAACCAAACCATGCAATAGATTCAAAGACTATGATTCAAAACACAGCGGAAGCAAATTTAGTTTTACAAAACTGAATAACGATGAGACATAAGTTTAAAGTTTAACAATCCAAAACGTGAGACATGATCCTAGACGCAAGTGCAAAGCTAGGAAATCCTTGCAACTTGGAGTGCAAAGTACATTATAAAATAATGTGTTGTGGGGTAGAATGGGGAACAACCCCGCTAGTACAAATTTCGTTAGTTATAACCGGTAACGGCCAAATTTCGTTAGTTATGACTGGTGACAGCCAATTAATGATAGTTAATATTATTTAAATCCAATACTCCTTTTGGGCTTAACTAGTTATTGTGACCAAACCTTAAATACAGAAGCAAAAGTTAACTCATAATCTTTATCCAGATTTGTATTTTATTAAATTGCAAAATGTAGTAAAAGTTACATACCAATACTAAGGGGTCAGTGGCCCATTGGCAAGCACAATTGGTTAAACATCAAGGTTTGAAGGGTTTAAGTTAAAACCAACGGATTACACGATCAGTGAAATTTGCTATTAAAAAAAGTAAAATCTTATATATTTTAATTTATTTTATGGTAAACTAGATTATACCTCGGGAGCGTCCCGGATTGAGAAATTTAATATGATACATCAATTTTACATATGAAATAGACTGATTATAACTTTAATATTAATATCTAACCTAAAACAACATAACAATGTACAACTCCAATGCTAACACCTAACCTAAAAGAATGTAGAACTTTAATGTAACTCTAATATTAACACTTATCCTAAAAACTAAACAAATCTACAACTCTAAAATACTAATATTGATACCTAACTTAAAACAACGTATAACTCTATTAACCTATTCGGCTCTGGTTGAGAAAAAAATTCATATTTACTGATTTAAACATAATTAGTAACTTGTCTATACATGATTAATGATTTACCTGAACACTTTGTGTTTTTTTTCCTGTATGAACAAAACCTCACAAAAAAATTTCTCCGTTTTTTATATAGCACTATGGTACTCATTGAAAAGATAATGAAACGCTCGTTAATTTTGTATAATTTTTTTCTTTAAAAAATCTCTTATATTAAAGATATTGATGTTTAAAATTATGGGAGGAAACATAAGGGTCAAAAATTCAATTTTGTTTTTAAATTATTTTTTTCTAAAATATCTCAATGTCACATGGGATGACACATGACACACCCAAAAAAAAGAATGCATTTTTAAGTGACATGTCATTAAAATGATTTTTGTTTATTATATGTATAGATAGATAGATGTAATAGAAGTAAAGAGGAATCCTCGCGATATATAGGAATAAAAGAAAGTAATAAAATAATCATCTTCACAATGCAAAACTAATAATGGATTGATAAAAAAGAATAAATAAATAAATAAACAGGTACAATGGTATGACAAAGAAAGTAAAAAAGGTAAAAAAGAATATGAATCGAATGGGTTGAAACAATTAACCAAATACTAATAGATTAGTCTTTCAAAAAGTAAATATGATTTAATCGTATTTTAGTTATACTTTAATGACCCCATTTTTAACTAAAATTTGAATAATTAGCTACTAGTTAAACTTTACCCAGCTTAAAAAAAGCTAATTATTCTATGACTTTTAAACGGCTATAACTTTTTCGTACATTAATATATGTGTATAAATAACCATTATTTTATTCTCTTTAATTTAAGGATATTTCTCTATAATTTTTTCTACTTTAAAAGATTGATATCTTATGTGATTCTTAGGGTGAACAACATTTGAATTAACTAAAAATCGAATAACGGAAATCTGAATTAACTAAAAACCAGTTATCGGTTTTTTTTGTACCCTCATTTAAGCACAATTAACCGAACCAACCCATTCATATTTTTATATACTTCTAGCACTTATACCTCTAGTTTATGAAATTCATTTATACCTCCATTTTATGTATTTATGCCCCAATTTTATGTATTTCTAATGAAGAATTTTAGCTCTCGTTTAAGTTTGACTATTAATCGAAAATAGACTAACTAAACCAAAAACCGTCAATCTAACCGAATAAACAGAACTAATTAATCAAAAACCAATTGGTTAATAAAAAAGACTAACTAGTGACTACAATTTCGGCTTTAAATGAAGACTATAACCGCCAATGATGCATACCCTAACAATGTTAATGCTTCTCATTGTATGGTATGGACACCCTTCTAATTCTCTATGTATTAATCTAAAGATAATTGAACAGTAAATCCTTTACATTGGCTAACATATTTTTTAGCAACATTTGTGAGTAATTTATTGGCTCACGTATTTTGTAGCCACATATGTGAGTATAACTATAATTGCTAATTGGTAGTTTTTAGGATTTCAAACATTTACCATCAAACTTTTAGCTTTTAGGATTTCAAACTTTGACTACCCAACTTTGACCATTAACTTTCTTACTAACTGTTGTATTTTCTTTTCTTCCAATTTGATCACCAAACTTTGACTACCAAACTTTTAGCTTTTAACCGCGAGTATTTTTTTGAAGCTCACGCGACAATAACAGTCACTTAATATAATTTTTTATGTCCACGAAACCGTCCACAATTACGTGAAAGAATGCAGGAAAATCGTTGCCCATAATGCGACTAAACACTTCTGCACAACAAACATGCCCCGCCACCCGGCCGCTTTGCGGCGGGTTAACAAAAACCCTAGTTATTATATATGTTAAATGGCAAAGTGTTCACACTTAATATTCTCTATGGCCAACCATAGGCAATTTTTTTTTCTTTCCCTTTTACTTTTTTATTCTTATATATTTTACCTTTACCTCTTTTAACTTGTTAATATACATCTTTGGTCTTTCTAGTTAAAAATTCCTAATATACATATCGCTTTACTTTAATAAAGTTTTTTTCTTATTGTTTAATTTTGTTTAAATACATGTTTACTCTCTATACATTTAACTTTGGTAATATACATGCTTAGTCATTCTTCTTTTATTTCTTTTAGTATTACGCATTTTGATGTTTTCTTTGCTAACATTACAAACCAAACCCCTTCTTTTTTTCCCCTTTTTTACCTCTTCTGTCCTTTAGTGTGTATTCTTGTTTACACCCCCGCCCTTTAGTGTTGACTTTTTTTTTTTTTTTTTTAATGGTGATTGTTTGCAGTTTTAAGGCTCTGTGTTGCGGTTTACACATAATGGATTGTTTAGAGTGCTGTTGTTCTTAATGGTTGCGAAGATGTTATTTGGACTACCAAGAAGGAGGCTTGTCACGTGATTTGAAATTCTCTTTTATCAATTAATGTATTATTCTGGACTTTAAAATGCATCTAGTTATTTTGCGTTTGTTAATTTATGTTTGTGGTTAGTTCTTTATGTTTATATATTTACGTTCAATGATGTTTATATAAATTTATCAATTATTTATTAGCCACGTCAACCCATCAACCTATTCAAACTTTAGAACTAAACCAATGAACGAACACGTCATCGACTAACGAGTGAAGAGACTGACATGGAACCAAAACACATTAATCACCTAATCAAAGTAATGTTCATCCATTGTGTTCATTTAGAATACTAACGAAGGAGGATAAACGAACATGGACATGTTCGTTTTTTAATAAACGAGCACGAACACGTACAGTTTCTTAAATAACGGACATGAAAAAGAAAATTAGTTAGTTCAAATGTTTGTGCGAGTCTCTTTGTTCAGTTAATGTCAGGGGCGGATCTAGTTCATGGGGAGGGGGTGCGGACGTTGCGGCTCAACTTCGCGCGCTTAGTGGAAAATTTGTTTTTTTTACGAAATTTGAAAAATGTTGCTACTAAAATGAAAAAAATGAAAAACGTTACTACTGAAAAATGTTTCTAGATCCGCCACTGGTTAATGTTTAAACAAATGTATATGAACAAACCTCTTTCATGTCCGATCGGTTTGTTATAGGCCTACTTCGTTCGAAAAAAAAAACATATAAAGAAATTATTACACAGATGGTCCTTGCTGTATGCCCATATATGTTTTTTTTTCTTAAACAGCTAATGTTACACTGTCACACCCTCAAATTTCCACTTGCGGAGTTTTACCGCGAGGCGCGTGACACACCAGGATCCAAGTCAACGGTCACAACGAACGACAACTATATGTGAAAAGATACGTAAACCAAACCATGCAATAGATTCAAAGACTATGATTCAAAACACAGCGGAAGCAAATTTAGTTTTACAAAACTGAATAACGATGAGACATAAGTTTAAAGTTTAACAATCCAAAACGTGAGACATGATCCTAGACGCAAGTGCGACTCCGTGCGCCTAAACTCAATGCTGCTACCTTAGCGACCTAAGAAAACATGCCAAAAAGATGTCAACATATAATGCTGGTGAGTTCACAGGTTTTAAGTTAACAAAACGTTTCAAGCGTAAAGAGTTTCATCTCAAAAGTACCAAGTGTGTAAAACCTTTAAGTAAATAACAAACGTTCCCTTACTACTACGATTGTGTTGCTGAAACCATTACTGACAAGCGTTGCTCAAAGTGTTGCCCATGTTTAAGTGCCAAGTGCCAAGTGTCAAGTAGAGACAATATGCACCCGCCCGGCTCCCAGCCGTCGAGTGGGGTTCGTCACGCCCAATAGATCTATCCACATTTCCCCCGTTGTGCCCCGCACATTCATGGTTTCAACAGGGACTTTGGGTTGCATCGTATAGTAAATAAGTGCCAAATGCCAAGTTACAACGTTTAAAAATGCCAAGTGTCAAAAGTGTCACATCTCTCAAAAGAGTTACATTCCCAAAAAGCGTCATGTTTCTAAAAGTGTTATGTTTCCAAAAGTGTTACGTTCCATGAGAGTTATGTTTTCAAAACATAATCGTTGCATTGTTAAAACGTGTGGCATGTTTCTCCCCCGAGAGAAAAGAGTATAAAAGAGGGGCCGTGAAACTTACCTTAGAGTGTGCCTTCAGATACTTAGAATTCCAACATGTGTATGATGACCCAACTTAGTGATAACCTATCAATGAGTTTGAATAAGTGTATTGACTACTAACCCGAAGGTTAGATAGTCCTCGATTGTCCAGATCTTGACTTCGTGTGTTAAAAAGTGCGTTTAAACGTTAACCGGACATACCAGACAGACCCGACATCCCGTTGGTGACCCATTACATCAATTAGTCATGCACATAAGGTTAACACATAAGTTTCAAGCATAAAACACTTAGTTTTCATCAAAAATCACATATACGAATTCGTAAGGTCGAATCGGGAGTTTCCTGTGTTTGGTTCGCCCCCAAGGGCTTTTGGCTTGACCCATGGACCCTTGGTTCAACCCTCATGATGTTCATTCAACCTAATCACAAGTTCATTTGACCTAACACATGTTTATTTGACCCTAACATATGTTTATTCGACCTTAACGTATGTTAATTCGACCCTAACACGTGTTAATTCGCCCCCGGGCACCCAGATTCGACCCCAGGCACCCACATTCGACCCCAAGACACCCACATTCGACCCTATGGTGCTACATTCGACCCATTTTAGCCACCTTCGAATCATTTGAGCCACATTCGACCCTTTTGAGCCATATTCGACCCATTTGAGTCACCTTCAACCCATTTGAGCCACATTCGACCCATTTGAGTCACCGTCGACCCATTTGAGCCACATTCGCTCCTTTTGAGCCACATTCGACCCCACGAAGGGTCGAATGAGTTCCACGTTCGACCCTTTGCTGCAAAACTTCATAAAACGCACCAAAACGCATCTAAACGGTCCGAAAACATCACGAAACATCACTAATCACAGCAGTCAACTATCATTAACATATTCCTACAAAACACTACCAATTTTATCCCGAAAGCCGTCCGATTTACAAGTTACCCGGAATGGCAAATTATGGAGATGTCACATCAAATGCATGCAATCTTTACCCAATTAAAAAACTTTCTGAGATCAATCAATAATCAACTTAATATACTCAGATTATCATTAACAAGAAACCCCCAATCATATCCCTATCACTATCATCATGAACAAGCCCTAAATCTAACCCAAAATCCCCAAAATGAGCAAAACATCATCAATAATCAATTGTAACCTATCTCAATCATAAATCATCATCAATAACAGTCCAAGATCATTTTTATAACATCTATACAACAATTAGTCATCAAACAATACATAACACCACATAAAACACCATTAACATATGTTAATTTGTATGAAAACTCATTGTTTATGAATAGGTTTTGTTTAGAAAGATGTTAGAAAGGTTTTTATCCATGAAAACATGTTTAAATCAGATCTGGACTCTTGGGTTTAATGAAAACGAATCAAAATGCTTTAAAAAGGATTTAGGATCAAGAACACACCTTAGATATTTGTTTAGAAGATGTTTGTAGGTTAGATTATGGAAAACAAGAGCAGAAACTCCTTCCTTAATGATTAAAGTTGCTAGAGAGTGTTTAGAGACGTTTAGTGTAACATCGCAAAATTTTCCCCAAAATTTTAATACATAAAAAGCCCTTATATATATATATATATATATATATATATATATATATATATATATATATATTTTATTACACCTTTATCATTAATATTATACAAATGTGCCTAAGTCTTTATTTATCCTAACTCACAACTTATATACATACATAAATGTATATAAATAATAATAATAATAATATGATTCTAAATTCTTTTTTTTTTTTACATACAAGATTATTATTATTTTTTTTTAAATAAAGCCTTGAGTCAAATAGTCAAAGTCCTAGTCAAAGTTTTAGTCAAACAGTCAAAGTCTTAGTCAAATAGTCAATTCATCATAAAACCTTACTTTATGGTGTTGACCAATTTTAATGGCTAATTGACTCCAAAACTAGTATAAAAACCCACCTATGACCCATCATACTTTGCACCTCTAAATCGATTGTTTCAATCCGATTAAACTTTCCCTCATACCTTTCTTCTATAGTCTATTACTTCTACAATTGAAGCTTTGATTATAAGCTCTTGTAATTGGCGAATTGGAAGCTTGATATTCTTTCTTTTTCGTTTTCTTCAATTTGGACTAGCTACGTTGTTGAGTCTTTGGGATTCGCCTCGCATACACTCACAACACATCATTCTATTTTTTTACGAGACATAACATTTTGCTAAGGTGAGTTTTACAAAGCCCCTTTTCTATTTATCACCATTTTTGGGGTGAAACATGTTACAACAATATTTATGCAATTCAATCATCAATGTGTCTATGTGTATTTCTATGTTGCATTATGTCTTGAACATGACTAGGGTAAGCACAATTCTAGCATAAACATTCATCAGCCAAACGGTATACATTGATAGATCTATTGGACTGACAATCCCACCCGGATACGTGCCTCCTACAAAGGTTACGTGGGTGTTTGTTACTGCAATATAAGCGAGTGAACCATGAGCGTATGGGATGTACCACAATACAACAGTCACAAGGTTGATTATGCACTCGATTTACTTCTAGTATGTTTTCGCATATGGACTAGATTGCCATGACACATGAATTGCACAACAATTTTATTCTATTATCAAAACCTATGTAATTCTCACCAACTTTTGTTGACCCAAAATATTTTCAACATGACATGTTTCAGGTTCTACTTGTTTGAAGATTCGAATTAATGCTTGAAGATGTGTGCATAGTTTTATTCAATTTGATGTACGAATTCTTGTAGAACAATTGTATGTAATTTATTTAAATCATTTAATGAAATTTATTATTCACCATGAGCTACTGAACAATCATCAATACGTGACATCCCGATGTTTTCGCCATCGGTTGGGGTGTTACAGATTGGTATCAGAGCCATGGTTATAGGGAATTAGGTTATTAGAAAAATAATCTAGTCTATAACCATAGGATTTAACCAGTACTTGCTTCTTTTACTTGCTATTCTCTATCTCCCTCCTACTTCTTATCCCTACTTTCATCCTTACAAGAAGGTTGCTCTCCATCACTGGATCTACTCTCAGACTAATAGGACAAAACCCTCAGGTTTAACCTGAACCACCTTGAGATCTCGTCGAAGTTCTAGATTTTAATAACGAACACGTGCAATCTGGAAGGGTGAACGCCTGTATTCTGAGTCTTCCGTCTAGGCTGGCATTGCGCATATATCCCAATCAGACGAGGGACCCGGATGCCTACCTGGGAATTCTCGGGATGAGTGTTCACTTATAGGCTAAAGCATGTCTTCACTATGTTGTTGGAATCTGGAATCTTTGATACGTCAACGTTTTCGTTTATTCGTTTTAATTAATGAATAAATGATTACATTCCATATATCACCTCATTCATTTCATGCCACATTGAACTTTCATTGTGTCCCTTACAGATCATGTCTCCATGTCGCAGCACTCGCAATAATAGTGGTGAAAACCAAGAGGAAAGTAACAACAACAACAAAAAACAACAAAGGTGTTGATGCCCAACTGGCTGCGATTATTTCCCAACAAATGGCACAACAAATCACAACTCTGGTTTCTAACTTGTTGGCTCAAGTCATCCCAATGGGAACGGCAATGGAAATGGAACTGGCGATGGAAATCACATAAAGAACGGGACCTTAGTTCGGAAAGGCGAGAAAACAAGTATTGTGGCCGCGGTAACTACCGAGAACCAGAAGCGCAAGACCAGGGATCCTAATGTAAACCTCACTACACAAGCTTCTAACAAGAAACCCTATACAAGAAACTTTCCATTGTGTAACACATGCAATCGACATCACCCCACTGTTTCAATTTGTCGCCTGTGCACCAATTGTGGTAGGTATGGCCATCTGGTCAACACATGTCGTGAGACCCCAAACCCTAATACCAACCAACCAACCAACCCTGCTCAGGTTGCTAATCTTGATCGTCCTGGTAAATACAACTATGGTCAATGCTATGAATGTGGAAACCCAAATCATTTCCGTAACCGATGCCCTAAACTAAATCGAGATCAAGACCCTCCAGCTACTTAACAGCAAACCCCACCATTTTAATGATGTCTACTTTTTAATTCTATGTATTGACACTTTTTGATTCAAGTAATAAATTCAAGTATTATCATAACATCTGAGTGCATGCTTGTTTGAATGTGAACTAATTGCTATATCTATAATCATACTTGCTTACTTGTACAACAATTAGTTGACTACCAAACAACCTACTCAACGATTGGTAGAGGTCATCATGTCTTTCCAACAGTCGGGAGATGTAACACCCCAACCGATGGCGGAAACATCGGGGTGCCACGTATTGATGATTGTTCAGTAGCTCATGGAGAAATAATAAGTTTCATTAATTGATTTAAATAAATTACATACAATTGTTCTACAAGAATTCGTACATCAAATTGAATAAACTATGCACATATCTTCAAGCAAATCTTCAAGCAAGTACAACCTGAAACATGTAAAGTTGAAAATATTTTGGGTCAACAAAAGTTGGTGAGAATTACATAGGTATTTGAATAATAGTTGATAACAATAGTTTGTACAACACTCAGGGTTGTATGATGATAGAGTATGATACCGACATGTAGCAATGCGTCTTTGTACAACCAAACCTTGTGTCGACTGATGACTAACTCGCAAGTTAGTTAAATGTTATTACTGTTATCGATCATCCCTGAGTCTAAAGCGGGTGGGATGGGTTTGTCAGACCTATAGCGCTATAATCTAAACAGACGGCTTGATCATTGTTAATGATTGTACTGTGTCTTTTTGTTACAGTCAAATGATAGAATGATGATGTAATTGAATCACAAGTAAGTATGAGTAAATGATAGTATAAAATGTTTAAACATGTTTCACCCCAAAAATAATGAAAATAGAGAAAAGGGGCTATGTAAACTCACCTTAGCAAATGTTAACTTGTTGAAAAAGATATGATAATTGTGTTGCCCAAAGTGATTCCAAATATTACCCTATAATGAGGTAATATATAATAAGTCTAAGTCTATATAACTAATATGTGTATCCTAGGGTTTCGATTTGGGGATAATCAATTGTTAAATTTAATTTAAAAATGTTAATTAAATAGAGAAAATTGGATAATTAATGAAAAATAGTCTTTTTATAAAACTTGAATTTTGAATGTGCACATTAAAGTGTTTGAAGCAATAAAATAATTTTTATAAAATTATTTCATTTAAAAATAGATTTTTAAATCTATTTATTTATAAATAACCAATTGTTAACTTTAATATGCAAAAATACTAAAATTAAAGAAATCTATTTTTAAAAATCATATTTCTGTTCTAAATGATTAAAAATAATTTGTATAAAATTTTGGTGCAAAAATGATAAAAATTGGATTTATTATGAATTAAATATGATTAAATCTTACAAAAATTGATTAAAAATAATAAATAAATGATTTTACTGAATTAAAAATTATTTCAGTAAAGTTTAACTTTATAAAAAGTTAGGATAATTTTTGGGGAATTTAATAAAACTGTTTTGATATAATAATGGATTTTTATAATTATAATAGTATAAAAATGATTTAATTATTATAAATATTAAATAAAAGAATTTCTGAAAAATAAAAATTGTAAATAACACTTTTATATCAGATTAAGTAATTATAATTTTTTTAGAGTTTATAAAATAGTTTAGGTATTTTAAAAAGAATTTAAAAGATTTAAAGGATTAATATATATATATAATTAATTATATAGTTAAAAAGAAAGAAAAGAAAAGAATTACAAAAACTCGGTCAGAGCCGGGACTCGAACCCGGGTGACCCGTGTGGAAGACAAGCATCACAACCACCTGGCCTAGGCCGGTGGTTGTGTTATTTCCTGATTTAAAATAATTAAATACGATATGCAATTCCAGTTTTATCCCCAATATAAACGTGATGAACCCTAGATTTACAATCGAGCAAATCAGACAACTATAGCCCGATTATTGTTAGGGCTAATGTTGTCTGATAGCCGATGAACATAACCCACAATCTTAATCGTACTTACAGTGTGGTATTGATGATGATGATCGGGTCAAAGGGAAGAGTCAAACCACGAACAGATAATCAATAATCAGTGTGTAGTAGAAAGAATTGAGGATGAAGAGAGTGTTATGAGCGATTTGTTAAGGTCCAGAGAGCCTCAATTTATACTAGAGGGTTAGGGTTAGGGTTAATTAGGTAGTTGACTTTCCTTTTAATAAAACGCGGCCAATATGATTATTAGGGCAACAATTGCCGTGTAATCGTTGTGCAATTATGTTATAATGGGCCGGTAATAGCACGAGCTATCCAAAAATATATCAATTACGCGATTAATTGATGGATTGATTAACAAGGAATCCCACAGTTGACTTTTCTTGTCAACTGTGAGATTTGAGAGTGTGTATAAATATAATCCGCGTCCGTGTTTTATCAAAACAGAAAGCTAGCCCAGATGGTTTGTGCACTAGTGTTGGTTTAACCCGGCCTTTGGCGCGGGTTCGAGTCCCGGCCAAGGCAGGTTATTATTATTTTTTTTTTTTTTTTGAATTAATTATAACCATACACACACATATAATAATATATATATATCATTAGGGTTCCATATTAACGACAAAAATAATAAATGCGACGATAATTAAGAAAACTTGACGTTTTATTAAATGTCGGTGCGTAACGTACAAGTATTAAATGCGTAATGTTACAATCTCCCCTACTTTTAGGAACTTCGTCCCGAAGTTAAGAGAAACACTAGTCCCACAATTGGTCATCTACTGAAAGCCTTGATAAAATTTCACACTACCTTAATGTACCTGTAAATTCATGATTACGTTCCGGACCGTAATTACCAATTTACCTTACATTAGGGTTTTGCGTCCTTTTATGACCTTACCGATTGTTAAGCAGGTCTGATAGTCTCCGCCAGTCGTTCAGGTGGTAGGGCCTCTCCCGACTGTTGGAAAGACATGGTGACTTCTACCAATCGTTAAGTTGGTTGTTTGGTAGTTAACTAATTGTTGTACAAGCAAGTATGATTATAGATATAGCAATTAGTTCACATTCAGACAAACATGCACACAGATGTTATGATAATACTTGAATCTTATTACTTGAATCGAATAACGTCAATACATAGAATAAAAAGTAACCAATAGTCAAATGGTGAGTCTTGCGGTTAGGTAGCTGGAGGGTCTTGATCTCTGTTCAGTTTAGGGCATCGGTTACGGAAGTGATTTGGGTCTCCACATTCATAACATTGACCATAGTTGTATCGATTAGGATTAGCAGCCTGAGCAGGGTTGATGGGTTGGTTGGCATTAGGATTTGGGGTCTCGCGACATGTATTAACTAGATGGCCATACCTACCACAATTGGTGCACAAGCGACATGCTGAAGCAGTGGGATGATGTCGGTTGCATGTGTTGCACAATGGATGGTTTCCTGTATAAGGTTTCTTGTTAGAAGCTTGTGTAGTGAGGTTTACATCAGGATCCTTGGCCTTACGCTTCTGATTCTCAGTAGTTACCGCGGCTACAATACTTGTTTTATTGCTTTTCCGAACTAGAGTCCCGTTCTTTACGTGATTATCAGTAAGAGTGGCCGCTAGACGTTTGGCCTCTTCCAGAGTTGCAGGATTTCTACCCCAAACAGTGTCTTGGATTTGCATGGGCAGACCACCGATGTACTTCTCGATGGCTACCGGCAGAGGAGTAACCTTGTGTGGCAACAATAAGCTAAGCTCATGAAAGCGGGTGTTGTAGGCAAGATTTTCCCCACTATCTTGAGCCAAAGTGTGAAACTCATCCTCAAGCTTTTTAACTTCATTGCGAGGACAAAACTCTTCCTTCATGATCTCTTTGACTTGGTCCCATGTCATAGCAAGAGCAACCTCGGCCCCACGAGTACGCTTTTCTTCATTCCACCATGTGAGTGCTCGTTTATGGAGAACACTCATGGCGTAACGAACTTTGAAGTTGTTGGGGCACTCACTGTTGATGAAGGTATTTTCAATACCCTCAAACCATTGGAGAAGTCCAGTAGCTCCTTCTTCACCGCTGAACTTTGGAGGGTTACAAGAGTTGAAATGCTTAAGGGTGCAGGCTTGGGGTCCATTTCCATTGCCATTGCCGTTCCCGTTCCCGTTGTTGTGACCATTCCCGTTGCCGTTCAATTGGATGACCTGAGCGAGTAAATTGGGAACCAGAGTTGCGATTTGCTGCGCCATTTGTTGAGAAATGATCGCAGCCAGTTGAGCATCGACTCCATTGTTGTTGTGGTTAGGAACTTGGTCATGGTTGTGGTTATGGTTATCACCACCTTCTTCGTGGTTCTCACCATTGCTGTTGCGAGTGCTGCGACGAGGAGGCATGATCTGTAATAGACACAATGAAATGAATGAGAGTTTATATAAGGAATGTAATCATTTATTCATTAATTAAAACGAATAAACGAAAACGTTGACTTATCAAAGATTCTAAATTCTAATAACATATGAAGACATGCTTTAGCCTATAAGTGAACACTCATCCCGAGAATTCCCAGGTAGGCATCCGGGTCCCTCGTCTGATTGGGATATATGCGCAATGCCAGCCTAGACAGAAGACTCAGAATACAGGCGTTCACCCTTCCAGATTGCACGTGTTCGTTATTAAAATCTAGAACTTCGACGAGATCTCAAGGTGGTTCAGGTTAAACCTGAGGATTTTGCCTTATTAGTCTAAGAGTGAATCCAGTGATGGAGAGCAACCTTCTTGTAGGGATGAGAGTAGGGATATGAAGTAGGAGGGAGATAGAGAATAGCAAACAAAAGAAGCAAGTACTGGTTAAATCCTATGGTTATAGACTAGATTATTTTTCTAATAACCTAATTCCCTATAACCAAGGCTCTGATACCAATCTGTAACACCCCAACCGATGGCGGAAACATCGGGGTGCCACGTATTGATGATTGTTCAGTAGCTCATGGAGAAATAATAAGTTTCATTAATTGATTTAAATAAATTACATACAATTGTTCTACAAGAATTCGTACATCAAATTGAATAAACTATGCACATATCTTCAAGCAAATCTTCAAGCAAGTACAACCTGAAACATGTAAAGTTGAAAATATTTTGGGTCAACAAAAGTTGGTGAGAATTACATAGGTATTTGAATAATAGTTGATAACAATAGTTTGTACAACACTCAGGGTTGTATGATGATAGAGTATGATACCGACATGTAGCAATGCGTCTTTGTACAACCAAACCTTGTGTCGACTGATGACTAACTCGCAAGTTAGTTAAATGTTATTACTGTTATCGATCATCCCTGAGTCTAAAGCGGGTGGGATGGGTTTGTCAGACCTATAGCGCTATAATCTAAACAGACGGCTTGATCATTGTTAATGATTGTACTGTGTCTTTTTGTTACAGTCAAATGATAGAATGATGATGTAATTGAATCACAAGTAAGTATGAGTAAATGATAGTATAAAATGTTTAAACATGTTTCACCCCAAAAATAATGAAAATAGAGAAAAGGGGCTATGTAAACTCACCTTAGCAAATGTTAACTTGTTGAAAAAGATATGATAATTGTGTTGCCCAAAGTGATTCCAAATATTACCCTATAATGAGGTAATATATAATAAGTCTAAGTCTATATAACTAATATGTGTATCCTAGGGTTTCGATTTGGGGATAATCAATTGTTAAATTTAATTTAAAAATGTTAATTAAATAGAGAAAATTGGATAATTAATGAAAAATAGTCTTTTTATAAAACTTGAATTTTGAATGTGCACATTAAAGTGTTTGAAGCAATAAAATAATTTTTATAAAATTATTTCATTTAAAAATAGATTTTTAAATCTATTTATTTATAAATAACCAATTGTTAACTTTAATATGCAAAAATACTAAAATTAAAGAAATCTATTTTTAAAAATCATATTTCTGTTCTAAATGATTAAAAATAATTTGTATAAAATTTTGGTGCAAAAATGATAAAAATTGGATTTATTATGAATTAAATATGATTAAATCTTACAAAAATTGATTAAAAATAATAAATAAATGATTTTACTGAATTAAAAATTATTTCAGTAAAGTTTAACTTTATAAAAAGTTAGGATAATTTTTGGGGAATTTAATAAAACTGTTTTGATATAATAATGGATTTTTATAATTATAATAGTATAAAAATGATTTAATTATTATAAATATTAAATAAAAGAATTTCTGAAAAATAAAAATTGTAAATAACACTTTTATATCAGATTAAGTAATTATAATTTTTTTAGAGTTTATAAAATAGTTTAGGTATTTTAAAAAGAATTTAAAAGATTTAAAGGATTAATATATATATATATAATTAATTATATAGTTAAAAAGAAAGAAAAGAAAAGAATTACAAAAACTCGGTCAGAGCCGGGACTCGAACCCGGGTGACCCGTGTGGAAGACAAGCATCACAACCACCTGGCCTAGGCCGGTGGTTGTGTTATTTCCTGATTTAAAATAATTAAATACGATATGCAATTCCAGTTTTATCCCCAATATAAACGTGATGAACCCTAGATTTACAATCGAGCAAATCAGACAACTATAGCCCGATTATTGTTAGGGCTAATGTTGTCTGATAGCCGATGAACATAACCCACAATCTTAATCGTACTTACAGTGTGGTATTGATGATGATGATCGGGTCAAAGGGAAGAGTCAAACCACGAACAGATAATCAATAATCAGTGTGTAGTAGAAAGAATTGAGGATGAAGAGAGTGTTATGAGCGATTTGTTAAGGTCCAGAGAGCCTCAATTTATACTAGAGGGTTAGGGTTAGGGTTAATTAGGTAGTTGACTTTCCTTTTAATAAAACGCGGCCAATATGATTATTAGGGCAACAATTGCCGTGTAATCGTTGTGCAATTATGTTATAATGGGCCGGTAATAGCACGAGCTATCCAAAAATATATCAATTACGCGATTAATTGATGGATTGATTAACAAGGAATCCCACAGTTGACTTTTCTTGTCAACTGTGAGATTTGAGAGTGTGTATAAATATAATCCGCGTCCGTGTTTTATCAAAACAGAAAGCTAGCCCAGATGGTTTGTGCACTAGTGTTGGTTTAACCCGGCCTTTGGCGCGGGTTCGAGTCCCGGCCAAGGCAGGTTATTATTTTTTTTTTTTTTTTTTGAATTAATTATAACCATACACACACATATAATAATATATATATATCATTAGGGTTCCATATTAACGACAAAAATAATAAATGCGACGATAATTAAGAAAACTTGACGTTTTATTAAATGTCGGTGCGTAACGTACAAGTATTAAATGCGTAATGTTACAGGAGAGGCCCTACAACCTGCTCAACGACTGGTGGAGACTATCGAACATGCTCAACAATCGGCAGAGTCATAAAAGGACGCAAAACCCTAATGTAAGGTAAATTGATAATTACGGTCCGGAACGTAATCAGGAATTTACAGGTACGTTAAGGTAGTGAGAAATTTTATCAAGGTTTTCGGTAGTCGACCAATTGTATACCTGGTGTTTTTCTTTTAACTTCGGGACGAAGTTCCTAAAAGTAGGGGAGACTGTAACATCGCAAAATTTTCCCCAAAATTTTAATACATAAAAAGCCCTTATATATATATATATATTTTTATTACACCTTTATCATTAATATTATACAAATGTGCCTAAGTCTTTATTTATCCTAACTCACAACTTATATACATACATAAATGTATATAAATAATAATAATAATAATAATAATAATAATATGATTCTAAATTCTTTTTTTTTTCACATACAAGATTATTATTTTTTTTTTTTTAAATAAAGCCTTGAGTCAAATAGTCAAAGTCCTAGTCAAAGTTTTAGTCAAACAGTCAAAGTCTTAGTCAAATAGTCAATTCATTATAAAACCTTACTTTATGGTGTTGACCAATTTTAATGGCTAATTGACTCCAAAACTAGTATAAAAACCCACCTATGACCCATCATACTTTGCACCTCTAAATCGATTGTTTCAATCCGATTAAACTTTCCCTCATACCTTTCTTCTATAGTCTATTACTTCTACAATTGAAGCTTTGATTATAAGCTCTTGTAATTGGCGAATTGGAAGCTTGATATTCTTTCTTTTTCGTTTTCTTCAATTTGGACTAGCTACGTTGTTGAGTCTTTGGGATTCGCCTCGCATACACTCACAACACATTATTCTATTTTTTTTTACGAGACATAACATTTTGCTAAGGTGAGTTTTACATAGCCCCTTTTTCTATTTATCACCATTTTTGGGGTGAAACATGTTACAACAATATTTATGCAATTCAATCATCAATGTGTCTATGTGTATTTCTATGTTGCATTATGTCTTGAACATGACTAGGGTAAGCACAATTCTAGCATAAACATTCATCAGCCAAACGGTATACATTGATAGATCTATTGGACTGACAATCCCACCTGGATACGTGCCTCCTACAAAGGTTACGTGGGTGTTTGTTACTGCAATATAAACGAGTGAACCATGAGCGTATGGGATGTACCACAATACAACAGTCACAAGGTTGATTATGCACTCGATTTACTTCTAGTATGTTTTCGCATATGGACTAGATTGCCATGACACATGAATTGCACAACAATTTTATTCTATTATCAAAACCTATGTAATTCTCACCAACTTTTGTTGACCCAAAATATTTTCAACTTAACATGTTTCAGGTTCTACTTGTTTGAAGACTCGAATTAATGCTTGAAGATGTGTGCATAGTTTTATTCAATTTGATGTACGAATTCTTGTAGAACAATTGTATGTAATTTATTTAAATCATTTAATGAAATTTATTATTCACCATGAGCTACTGAACAATCATCAATACGTGACATCCCGATGTTTCCACCATCGGTTGGGGTGTTACATTTAGGGTTTGTGAAATGGTGAAAAATGACAAAGTGTGGTATTTATACTGGTCCACGTTCGCCCCTTGTACAAGGTCGAACGTACCCACGTTCGCCCCCTGTACAAGGTCGAATGAACCTTTATGTTGTTCTCCCCTTCCAGGTTCGCCCCCATGCTGGGTCGAACCAAGGCCCATGCCTTCGCCCCCACGCTATTGGTCGAACCAAGGCTTATAGGTAGCCACCCGGCCGGTAACCGGGTAGTGCATTTGTATTGATTATAGGAAGTTAAATGCTGCAACTTCCAAAGACCATTTTCCTTTACCTTTTATTGACCAAATAGTAGAAAAATTAGCCGGACAAAATTTTTATTGTTTCTTGGATGGGTATTCGGGGTACAATCAAATTGCTATTCAACCTGAAGATCAACAAAAAACCACCTTTACTTGCCTATATGGCACATTCGCATCTAGGCGAATGCCATTTGGTCTTTGTAATGCTCTCGCCACCTTTTAAAGGTGTATGATGAGTATCTTTTCGGATATGGCGGGAGAGTCTTTGGAAATCTTTATGGATGATTTTTCTAATTTTGGGTCATCATTTGATTCTTGCCAAGATCAATTGGAAAAAGTTTTACAAAGATGTGTTAAAACAAACTCGGTTTTGAGTTGGGAGAAAATTCATTTTATGGTCCAAGAGGGGATAGTGTTGGGCCATGTGGTTTCTAGTTGTGGGATTGAGGTCGATCATGCAAAATACAAGTTATTTCAACTTTACCATATCCCACCAATATTAAGGGTATTAGATCATTTTTGGGGCATGCAGGTTTTTATAGGAGGTTCATTAAGGGTTTTAGGGAGATAACAAAACCTTTATGTAATTTGTTATTAAAAGATGCTCCGTTTAATTTTGATGAAAAATGTATCGGGGCCTTTTATATTTTGAAAACGAAGTTAGTTGAAGCCCCAATTTTGCAATCACCTATTTGGTCTCTATCTTTTGAAATTATGTGTGATGCTAGTGGGTATGCGGTTGAGGCCGTGTTGGGTCAACGGGTGGATTGGAAACTCGTTGCTATATACTACGCAAGTAAGACTCTTCCGGAGGCACAATTAAGCTACACCACAACCGAAAAAAGAGCTACTTGCGGTGGTATATGCGTTGGATAATTTCAAATCTTATATTTGGGGTAGCAAGGTTATTATATATACTGATCATAGTGCTGTCAGGTACCTGATGGATAAAAAAGATGCTAAGCCCCAATTGATACGTTGGATACTTTTGTTGCAAGAGTTCCAATTGGAAATTCGTGACAAGAAGGGAACATAGAATTTAGTTGCGGACCATTTGTCACGATTGAGGGTTGAGGATGACGACTCAACTGAAGAAATTAATGACTTCTTTCCGGTTGAACAATTATTAACTGTTTCTACCTTACCTTGGTTTGCTACTCAAGTGAAACAATTTATTTGGAAGGATCCGGATATGTTTAAGGTAGGGGCGGATCAAATCATCCAAAGATGCATCCCGGATGAGGAGATCCCAAGTGTATTGAGACACGTGCATTCATTTGCATGTGGAGGACACTTTAGTAGCCAAAAGACGGGTCACAAAGTGTTGTCATGTTGTTTATATTGGCTGACAATTATTAAAGACGCTTTTGAATATGCTAAAAACTGTAAAAATTGTCAACAAATGGGGGGTATTTCCAAGAGGAATGATATGCCCATACAACCAATTCATGTGGTTGACATTTTTGATGTTTGGGGAATTGATTTCATGGGCCCATTCCCCAATTCGCATGGCAACTTGGACATCTTGGTAGCGGGGGACTTTTTGTCCAAATGAATTGAGGCAATAGCTACCAATACAAACGACCATATCGTAGTTTGTAATTTAATCCAAACAAATATTTTCATAAGGTTTGGGATTCCTCGGGTGATTATAAGTGATGAAGGATCCCATTTCAAAAGTTTTAAGTTTGGCAAATTACTCAAACGATATGGTGTTGACCATAGGATTGCGACTCCTTACCACCCACAAACTAGTGGACAAGTGGAAGTATCAAATAGGCAAATAAAAGAAATTTTGCAAAAGACCGTTCGACCGGACCGTAAGGATTGGTCTTTGAAATTAAATGACGCCTTGTGGGCCTATTGAATGGCTTATAAAGCACCTATTGGTACTACTCCCTACCGCTTAGTTTATGGGAAAGATTGTCATTTGCCGATAGAACTAGTTCACCGGGCACTTTGGGCTATCAAAGAAGTTAACACAAGATATGATGATGCATGTAAGGAGAGGAAGCTCAAGTTGTGTGAATTGGAGGAATTAAGAGAGGAAGCATACGAGTTTACATCAAAGTACAAGGACAAAATGAAACAAACACATGATGCAAAGATTCAGCAGAAAGAATTCGAGGTTGAACAAAAAGTGTGGTTATACAACTCCTAGTTGAAACTCTTTCCCGGGAAGTTAAAAAGCAAATGGGTAGGCCCGTAGGTGATTACACGGGTTGGAAAGCTTGGAGAAGTGGAGATAGAGGACCCAAACGATAGGTCAAAGCAAACCGTGAATGGACACCGTCTAAAATATTACAGAGAACATCGCACGGAACACGGTAAGATTGTGGAGTTGGTAAGGTTTTTGGAAGGCATACCAACTTATGAAATCAACTAAGGTTGAAAGGTTAGCTCACACCCCAGGTACGCTCAATTTTAAGTGTATTAGGGACAATACACAATTTTTTTAGGGGTGGGTAATTTTGTAAATTTTGTAAATTAGTAATTATTTCTCTCCTTGTTTTTCTGAAAAAAAAATTAGCGTAGCCTACACCAAAAATGGCGTAGGATACTCCAACCCCTGCTGCCTACGCCAAATCCGTCGCAAATACGTCGCCAGATGCTGGAAAAATCAATTCTTGCTCGTCCTTGACCAATTTTGACTGAACCCAAACTCCACCAAACTCAATTTTCACCACATAAAACTTATCCTAACCTAATTAAAACACCACCAAACACCCATTCAACCACATATCCATCTCTTTCATCTTCATCTTCCTTAAACCTAACCATTCTTCATCCCACCATAACTCTTTCAATACATCACCAAATCTTACAAATTTTATATCAAAATTATATAGTTTTTCAAGATCTACAAAACCCCTAACTTAGAATTGAGTAATTTTTGCTTGGTTGAGACGATTCAAGGGCTGCAAAATCATGATTTGTGGGTTCTTTTGGTTGTGTTCTTATTTCTTGCTTGTGGTTATCTTTCTAACCAACATTCACCATGAAGGTGAATCCTATCACTTTTACTCTTTAATTTTGATAATGAAACTAGAATATACATACTATGTGTTCTTATATGTTCTAGATAATTTATGCTTTGAGTAATTGTGATTAGGAAGTAAATATGGTATGGGTTAAGAATTAAGATTACTTTGAACTTGTTAAAAAGAAGGGGGGGGGGGGGACAAGTTTAATGTTGGCAAGAAATAGGTGTGGGGAAAGAATCATGGTGATGAGAAATACATGGCATTTGATCTAGATAGTTGGTACAAATTTGATTGTTTAGCATATGAAAATAGCCATATGATGAATTGATTGGATGGAGCATAATTAGTACAAAGTTGTAGTCTTGTTGAGTTGTGTGCTAATGATATCTTTTGATGTTGTTGCAAAATATTTTTAGAGGCAGGAAGGGCAAAGATCAAGGTGGATCTTCTTCTAATCCCAAAAAGAGGAAAGGGATTAGGACCAATCCGAGGGATGAGTCAGATGATGAAGGGGATGAAATACAACATGAGTTAGACCCTAATGTTCAAATGGATGAAGACATTCCCGAATGGAAGGAAAGGTCTAAGCGATTATCATCCTTTCCTGAATCGCTTCTACATGTGCTATGGTACCAAAAAATGGCAACACTAGCAAATGGTACAGAGGGAGTCCTTGTTTGTGAGAGGACGTATAATGTGGAACAGTTGAGGTTGATTGGATTGACTCGGAAATTTGAAAGGATTGGTTGGGAAGAAACTTTGAATTTCTACAAAAGTCAACATCAAAGCAATTGAGCAATGGATGTCTACACGCAAAGGAGATTTTGGCAATAATCCACCTCAGACAACGAAGTTGCTTGGGTCAGTTGGAAAGAAGAAGATGATCATGTCATTCGAGACGATGAGCCAAATTGCTAACTTTGATTCTCACCCAGCAAACGATACCACTACATTCTCGAAGAACAGTTTTGGGCAAAGTCACAATTGAGAACCGACCCAGAAAACATGTTTGATAATGTTATTACAAGGGCAAGAGGAACTCAGTATTGTAGGGAAGATATGGAATGTGAAGCAAGGTTTGTTCTGAATATTTCGTTTTGAGAATTTGTTGGCAAGGTTGGGAGACAGATCAAAAGTGAGAGGTTGGGATCTTAGAGTGGTGCATGCGATGATGTTTGGTACACCGTGGTTGTCATTTAGGAATTTGGCTATGATGAAATTGATATCCAGGAGATTCAAGAAAGAAAGATGATCCCTCATGTTAGATTGTTGTCTTATATGATGGAAGCTCAAGGGATAGTGAACAGAAGCACACATTCTATCGATATCTCCATTGTTAAGATGAACTGGGGGGACTCCACAATATCACAATGGAGAATGAGAAGATGAGGATGAGGAAGAAGTGGAGACAAATGAGGAAGAAGAGAGACATGAGGAGAATGAGAATGTAAAGGATCGCCCAGTGAGACACATGGATAATGATGATTTGTAAATGGTTGCAGCGATGAATATGGCAAGACCAGTAGGTCATATGGGTTGGACATCTTTTAAGCAATCCATATGGGATCGAGGTGCACGTACCATGGAACTCGCTAGACAAAGAGAGGAGGAAGCAGTGAGGAGAGAACTAGAGAGAGTCACTAGAGAAGAGCAGAGGGAAGCAGAAAGGAAGGAAAGAGAAGATAAATAATGGTAGGCAGATAAATATGCACGGGAGATGAATACAGTCAACAGATTCATGGAAGCTGAGCAGATTAGACATCATCAAGATCTTGTAGCTGGACGTCCATACACCCCACTCGTTCCACATGTTGATTATTCCACCATCAGAAACCAACCACACGAAGTAATTGATCAAGTCAGGTGGCCTTAAGGTGTATCTTCCAGTTACCTTCCTACTCCACCTCCTAAACCACCTGCTGAAGGGTCATCATCATCTGCTGGCCCATTTAGTGATTACCATGGATGGATGGATGCTATCTTCGGACATTCAAGCAACCCATATCCACCACCGGGTTCGAATGACCCATACCACCGCTGAGCAGAGGTTGAGGTAGTTTGCTTTATGTACAGTTTGTATTATGGTTTGGTTTGTTTTTATTCTCTTTTATTTTGGTGTTTTTGGTGTGGTAGGTAGTTTATGCTTTTAAGCTTTAGTTTGTGTTCTCTATTTTGTGGTATTTTGATGTTTATGTTGGAGTATTGGTCATACCCGGCTAGTGATGATATAGTGTTCTACTGTGATTGGAGAAGAAAGAGAGAAGGAGCAAGAGGATTGTGAAAGTCAAAACCCACTCATAGAAAGGAAACAATATGTGCTTTATTAATGTGCTACTTGTCAGATTAGGAGTTGGAGTGGAGTCTTGTTTTTGCCTTTGATTGGTTATAAATTGGGATGGAAAAATAGGCATCTTCAAACTTATAATTTTGCTAATAGGTCTCATCTTATTCATGATAAATACACATTGGGGACAATGTTATTCTCAAGTGTGGGGATGAGGGGATACCTATTTAAAATTTATAGTTTTTTTTCAAGACCCTCAAAAGGTTTAAATAAGTGTGAAGCCCGATCCTAAAAAGCCTTGTCTATCCGATTATTGGATCATGAAATTCGATCTTTACTCATGGTCATAAACTCTTTAAGATCTTTGATGTGTTTTTTTCAAGAATTGTTTTTGAGGAAAATATGAATTGCCTAGTGAGAGAAAACAAAAAAGGGTATAACATTTTGCATGTCGGCAAGCCATTCCCCTTTCATGTTCATGTGACATAATTGAGCCACCACAACATACTACACTTTATAAATTCATACTCCTATTTGCATGTTGTGTTCATTTGTATTGAGTGTGCCATTATAATTGCACAAGGTAGAACTTGAAACTTTTGATACGTTTACCGCCCTAGACCAATTGTGAACACAAGATTGATTAAGGCTCTTGAGCCTTAAACTTTTTTCAATTGACCACCCATTTCAACCCAGTTGACCCATAATCATTTTTCACTTTAAACCCGAGGGATGAAAATTCGATTGTAGGTTGTTCATTTGTGTTGTAAATAGTTTAAATTGATTATTGTTAGTTGTTTGTTAAAAAAAAAAAACTGCAAAAGCATTGAAAAAAGAGCAAAGTCTCTTAAAAAAGGAAACCATTATAGAAAAGCACAAAAATATGCTTTAGTTAGTCGTTGAATAAAAAGGCAGATCCATGCTTTATAGTTGAGCTAACTTTATTTGATGTAATAAAAGTCGAATTTTCATCACCTTAGTCACTTTAAATATCCCATCCATACCCTTCGCCCAGCCACATTACAACCTTTTAAAGACCTTTTGTCCTTTCTTCACTTTTGTGTAATTTGGTGAAGTGCGATTGAGTTGCAAGCCTATACTAACATGCATTATAATCGGTTTGAGTGATTAATGTAATATATTAGTGCATTACAACTAGTTTTGATTAAACCGAGTAGAGTGAACCATTGTGAGGGGTGTGCAAAAATGTGAACTTGGATCTAGTTGGATTTGGCTAGGCAAATTCTTGATTTATGGAGTAGCATCTTAAACCTTGGAATGTAAATCTACTGATAGGCGTAAGTCTTATGAGTTAGGGTATTGACGTGTGCGGATATACACATAATTTTACAATGAATAAACTCACGCTTTGCTTTAATATTTATAAAAATGGTTTAGACCTTAATATTAAAACACACACAATAGGGCAAGTGTACCCTGTCATATATGTAGTAACGTATAGATAAGAACCAGATATCGATCCATGGACGCGCGCGGAGCAATAGTACTAAAACTCTGTCCCCGATTTACCAGTAGGAAAAGATAAGTTGAGTTTGTTTATAGCTAAATTAATTCTAACACATGTAAATAACTTAACTACAACTCCAAATAGAAAATATAACTATATAAACTATAATACGCCAATCCTAGCATGTCATCTATATAAGAAATAAAGGCGTGATCAACATTCCCATTTTCCGACAGTTAGTGTCCCTTTCGGGCATCCTAACATGACAACTATACGGAAAGCAAACACGAATACACATGTTAACCACCTCAAGTCGTTTATTAGCGCGCAGCTATATGATCTCATGAGAATCTTTAAAGATAGGTTAGTATCACCTTTCGGGAGTCCTCAACCGCACTAGTTAAGGAAAGCAATATCGAATACACAATACGACCACCTAAACTAGCATAAAGTAGAGCATTTCACAACCTATTCCATTTTACTAACTTTGAACACAAATCTACTAAGATCGCCATTTTCACTAAAATAACTAACAAAGATCATTAACCGTGTCAAAGATTAGTAACAACACCATTAAGCTTTTTAAACTCTTTTACGTGCCGGTAAACATTTATAATCATTATCCGAGTGACTTTAACCAAACCAATACCCGGTTACAGTTTCATGGCGTAAACTTTATTAACAAGTTAACTAGTTTACTACCGGACGATTAAACGGACGGTTTCTTCAACAAGTAATCCGCCTAACACATTCGATAATCATCAAAGTCATCCAAACACAACTACAAATCTATCAACAATGAAACAAGGTTGCGCTATGATCATCAAGATTCAAACATGAAAAACGCCAAATTTATACAAAACTTGATTTCACACAAACGATTGTTTTAACTACTAACTAATACTAATGTTCTTGCCCGTAGGCGTACGATTAACTAAAATAACATCAATATAGCAAACAAAATCAGATTTGGATCTAAGAAAGCTTAAAGGATCAAACCATAAGATTGCTAAAGAGATGGATTGGATGATGAAGGATGGATCGGATGGATTCCCGAGCTTGTTAAACGGCCTTCCAGCAGCTCCTTTGGTCCAGAAATCACCTAAAATCGCCTCCCCAAAACCCAATACTTCGAACAGAGGCTGAATGGGAGTTTTATAGCTGAACAGGCCCTGTGAGCGGCCGCTCGGAGGCTTGGAGCGGCCGCTCACTTTACAGACAAGTGGGCAAAGCTGACGTAGGGCTTCCAGAAGCTTCTAGAGGTGTTCAGGATGGCCGAGCGGCCGCTCACAGAGAGTGAGCGGCCGCTCACAGAGAACAGCACGATAGCACGATCTTTAAAATTGCATATAAAATCGTAGAAAAATAGTTAGGAGGTGTTCTTTATATGTCTGGAAAGCTCTCGGAGCGTAGAACAATTCTTATTTGAAAATCGAAGTCAGATTTTGGGTTTTAGAAGGGGTAAAAACGATCCGAACAGCTGCTGCGCAAAAGTTCTCCTGATAAAGGGCCAAAATCCTTGTTTTTCTTCGGGTTTGCTTCCGGGACATCGTTTATGACCTCTAATCATAAAGATACCAAATAAGTACCAATTCATCATGTATAAGGTCAAAAACATATATAAATGGGAGTTAAATTGGGACTTTTATATGTGTAATTTAACGTATATCAGGTATGACTAGTGACCGTTTTTTGAGAATCGATAAAAAGGTTGGAAATTGTTCGAATTGTTGATCGAGTGAAGTTCAGTAATTTGCTTGAGGGCAAGCAAAGAGTAAGTGTGGGGATGTGATGGGTTGGCTAAAAGATATGCATTAACATTTCTTAAAGTGAATTCTAAGGAATGAAAACTTGTTGAATGGTAGTGCTTTGATATTACTTTGTTATTTCAGGTTTTGACAACTTAAGAGTGCAAATATGGAGTTTTGGAGCTGCTCGAATGAGACATGGGATCCGAAACAAGTTAGGAAAACCAATTTCAAGAAAAATGGTGGTTTTGGTGTATCCTACGCTACTTTTGGCGTATTCTACGCCATTGGCGTAGGTGGAGAGTAACTGGTCGCGTAGGGCAGTAGAAAACAGATGAGGCAAACTCTGTTTGGCGTAGGCTACGCCAGTTGCAGTTAAAGACCAATCTTTTGCTTTAATTTGCACAATTATGACGGCGGTTACGAAATTAATGAATAAAAATTACGTCTATGGACTAAGAAAATCATCCTTCATCATTTGGAATAACCCCCAATCATTCCAACCCATCATACAATCATTTTTCCATCATTCTAATGAAGATTGAAGACCAAAGAACGCATCACTTGAAGAATTTCATGGCCATGCTTGGCTAAACATTTTTTCATATCCGGGTGTAAACATTGATTCTAGGGTTCTAAACATTTGGGTATTTTCTATCTTGTTTTTACTTTTGCATGTCAAACAATTATGTTGAATTGCGATTTATCTTATGTTGAAGTCACTTTAGCTAATTGATCGTGTGCCAATTTCTAGTGTCATGAACATGATTCCTTGCTTCAACATAAACCTAGGGTTGTATATTCTAGAGTTATAAACTATATTATCATCCATCATAGATATTGATGATTCTTGATACCTAAACCTAATGAGACAACTAAACCGCGTATATCATTTGCAATAGCTTAATTGACCCATTTGTTAAGAGCCTTAGTAATCAACTGGTGAAACCTGGGTGTGAATTCTTTATTTATTATTGTTACAACTACCACTTACTTAATCAATTGCTTTGTCTTACATTCACAATCAATTTTGAATCCATTTTGGTTCCCAATTTTTAATCAAACATTTCTTAAATACAACACAAAATTGCAAACTTCATAAATAACTTAGTTTTTCTTTATCAACTAAAATCTACTTTACTAACCATATGCTCCTTGGATTCGATACCCTATTTACTTTAACTACATAGGTTATTTAGGTTTTGCATGACCTGTGACGACCGGATCATCATGTACCTTGACAAAAATGCTCTAAGGTGTCGCATGTCGTTTCTCGGCCAACGTTAAGTATTCGTCGTTTACATCGGTTGTGTTATCGTATGCAAGAATGCATAGCGCTGATGTACACTTTTAAATCGCAGTAAATCCAAGAGCCCCTCTCGCAACCGGCTTTTGCTTGAAGTAGTCAAACATGTTTTCAAATCTCCCAAAATGCGTTGAAATAAACGTTTGCTCATCCGGAAATGACGCCTAAAAATTTTTGGATGTGGATAAGTTGGGTCTTCATCAAAGTAATCTTTCATTAAATGAGCGTTCGCTGCCATGCGGTTGCGTTCCAAACGTTTTCTTCACAAAATAAGATGTTGAGGATTACTAACATGTTGCATATACTTCGTTGCTAGTGTACAAGCACTTCTAACCACCTCCTACTCGATCTCCTCGTCGGTTGATTCACCCGTAGCGCCTAAAAACTCTTTGTAATAATAATCCCGGATGCCAGATGAGGAGGTCGGGGAACTTATATTTTTATAAAAATAAATTGGTAAAGTTTATAAAATTGAGGAAGATGTGTGTGTTTTGTTTGGGTTGATATGTGTTGTTTGTTAAAAAAATGGTTTGTATATATAATATTTTTTTTGACCGTTGCCCCTCCAACGTCTTTTTTTTAATGTTTCAAATTCCACATGGCATAATATGATTGGCCCATCAATTTTTTAACCCACACGAACAATTTCGCTGGGTAAGGATTAACGCCTCGTTAACAAGCATGGGGGCGGTGTTCCTAGGTGAAAGGGGCGCCAATTTTACCCATTAATGCCCATTTGGTGAACCATTACATGTGGTCTAAGGGGCATGAACCATTAGTAAAAATACATATACATATGAAAGGATGAGTTAACTACGAGATAGAAAGTCTACCATAATTCAACAATCACTTGTGCTAATTGTTTTCCCTTCCAAATCTTTTCCTTTCTGAATTTCCAACGACTTAACGCGGCAATCCGATCAATTTCCAATCACCAAATCAATTTAGGATCTTCCATGTTTATTAGCCCATCGATGCTATTAAATGACCTCAACTCTAGTCAAGTCTTTTCTTACGGTTGTTCACAAGCTCCGTATATATTTGGGGCGGTGATGAAAATAGAAATAAGGTACACTGGGTTTCTTGGGAGGCGTCACGAAGACTAAAAGTGAAGGCAGTTTGGGATTAAGAAAACATGATGATTCTAATAATGCTTTGATGCTCAAGTGGTTATGGCAATACCGGTAGTTGACTCAATCCATGGCTCGAATAGAAGATGGGAAATGTTTTGTTGCAACAAAAGATTTTCCGGTACTTGGAGCAAAACTGTAGCTTGTGGTAATCGGTTGAAGGTCCAAGACGTATACTTTGTGAATATGATCCGAGGTTCGGTGGGTAATGGGAAAACATTAAGATTTTGGATTGATCCGTGGATTGAAAATGAACTGCTAAAGAATTTGTATCCTTCGCTATTTCGGTTAGAGGTTAACAAGTGGTGTTCGGTTGCCGATAGGGTGGGTATGGAAACAATCGAATGGTCATGGGTTGGAAATGGAAACATCGGGATGTCACATATTGATGATTGTTCAGTAGCTCATGGTAAATAATACATTTCATTATATGATTTAAATAAATTGCATACAATTGTTCTACAAGAATTCGTACATCAAATTGAATAAAACTATGCACACATCTTCAAGCATTAATTCAAATCTTCAAGCAAGTAGAACCTGAAACATGTTAAGTTGAAAATATTTTGGGTCAACAAAAGTTGGTGAGAATTACATAGGTTTTGATAATAGAATAAAATTGTTGTGCAATTCATGTGTCATGGCAATCTAGTCCATATGTGAAAACATACTAGAAGTAAATCGAGTGCATAATCAACCCTTGTGACTGTTGTATTGTGGTACATCCCATACGCTCATGGTTCACTCGTTTATATTGCAGTAACAAACACCCACGCTACCTTTGTAGGAGGCACGTATCCGGGTGGGATTGTCAGTCCAATAGATCTATCAATGTATACCGTCGGCTGATCAATGTTAATGATTATGCTAGAATTGTGCTTACCCTAGTCATGTTCAAGACATAATGCAACATAGAAAAACACATAGACACATTGATGATTGACTTGCATAAATGATGTTGTAACATGTTTCACCCCAAAAATGGTGATAAATAGAAAAGGGGCTATGTAAAACTTACCTTAGCAAAGTATTAAGTCTCGAGAAATAGAATATGTGTAGCCCCAAAGTTGCCAATTACAAGAGCTTATAATCAAAGCTTCAAGTGTAGAAGTAATAGACTATAGAAGAAAGGTATGAGGGAAAGTTTAAACGGATTGAAACAATTAGAGGTGCAAAGTATAATGGGTCATAGGTGGGTTTTTATACTAGTTTTGGATTCAATTAGCCATTAAAATTGGTCAACACCATAAAGTAAGGTTTTATGATGAATTGACTATTTGACTAAGACTTTGACTGTTTGACTAAGACTTTGACTAGGACTTTGACTATTTGACTCAAGGCTTTATTTAAAAAAAAAATCTTGTATGTGAGAAAAAAAAAGAATTTAGAATCATATTATTATTATTATTATTATTATTATTATTATTATTATTATTATTATTATTATTATTATTATTATTATTATTATTATTTATATACATTTATGTATGTATATAAGTTGTAAGTTAGGATAAATAAAGACTTAGGCACATTTGTATAATATTAATGATAAAGGTGTAATAATATATATATATATATATATATATATATAAGGGCTTTTTATGTATTAAAATTTTGCGATGTTACACCTAGGAACATGTTAGGAACCCCGTAACATGTCTAATAACTTAGTAACACGTGTTCGGACTTGTTTATGCGTTAATTGGGCGTTATGCTAGATAGGGTGCATATTTGCGCATGCTAAGTGTTTAATTGCATAATTTGCATGATATCTTGTATGTGGCTAACACGTGGGATGTCGGGTCACCAATGGGATGTCGGGATTTGTCTGGTTGTTCGGATTAACGTTTAAACATGATTTCAACATACACGGTCACGGTCTGGACAACTTGGGGACTGATTAGCCTTCGGGTTAGTAGTCATCACACTTATGTAAAGTCATTGATAGGTCGCCACTAGTAGGGACTATCACACACGTATCGGATTTCTATATTACTGAGGACTCACTCTAAGGTGAGTTCACGGCCCCACTTTTTACTGGTTTTGCTTTCGGGGGAGAAAACATGCTGGGTACTTGTATTCATTATACGTGTGTCAACTTATGTTTTCGTATTCATAAAAGGTGTGTCAACTCACGTTTTCGTATTCATAAAAGGTGTGTCGACGTACGTTTTCGTATTCATAAAAGGTGTGTTAACTTACGTTTTCGTATTCATAAAAGGTGTGTCAACTTACGTTTTCGTATTCATAAAAGGTGTGTCATATCACGTTTTGGTATTCATAAAACCTATGATTTGCTAAGTACTCGTATTGGTAAAGCTTACAGGGTAGTCGTTGGTTACTATATGGTATTGCGTACTGGTATTCTTGAATTCTTTATGTGTTGGGGTATTCTTTTGGGTTGCTATACGATTCGTTAAAGTCCCGGGGAAAACCATGAATGTGCTGTGGTTGCACAACGGGGGAAATATGGATAGATCTATTTGGGCGTGACCAGCCCCACTCGTCGACTGGAGGTCGGACGGGTGCATGTTGTCTCATGCGGTATTCTTGTATTCTTGTATTCATGTATTCGGGCAGGTGTATTCATGTATTCTTGTATTCATCTATTCATGTCCAGTAATGGTTTTCCAATCGTAGTAGTGACAGGTGTTCATCTGGTTGGTATGCATGTGGCCTGGTTTGGCCAAGGGTATTCTTTGAAACTTTTGGAGTCGTTTTACGTAAAAACCTGTGAACTCACCGGCATTATTTGCTGACGTTTTTAGCATGTTTGTCTCAGGTCATTGAGGTAGCAGCATATCATAGGCGCACGGAGTCTCACGGCGTCTAGGATCCATATGCATTTTGTTTAGCATTTTCAGACTTTCGTACTTTTGCTGTCGTGTTGTAATAAAGTTTTACGCTTCCGCAGCGATGGATTGTTTATGAGAACTTAATGGTTTACTTATGTTATTTTTTACGTATCATATAGTGTCGTTTATTGTGACCGTTGACTTAGATCCTGGTTTGTCACGCGCCTCGCGGTAAAACCCCGCACGTGGAATTTGAGGGTGTGACACTTTGCCACTGAGGCAACTCATCAAATTCTATTTTTTTATTTAACAATCAAATTTCCTAAAAAACACAAAGACTATGTAGCAATATTTGTACAAACATGAACATATGATGTTTTACGTTTTTTAGATTATATAAGTGGTTAACTTCTATTTTATCTAAATTTGACATGGAACGGCTGTTTTTTATTATATAAGCGAGTAAAGATAATAAATATAATTATATTATTTGTGTATATGGAGTATGAATTTTACTTTAATTGAAAAATATTGAATTCTTACACTTCAGTAAGTAACTTCAAAATCGTAATCATCATTTTTGGGCCTTTTTATAACATCTGTTGACTTTTCAACAGTCGTTGTCACAAAAACTCTCTTAGAATTTTTGTGAACGGATTGTGTAAAATCTGTAGAAGGAAAAAAACCGTCAAAAGAGTCACTGTAACATCTTTTGTTACACGATTAAAGTTGTTATTATTAAAGTATCACTATAAAGTTAAATTACAGAAATATTTTCAAATTCATAAATAAAATCTTGATATGTGTAATAAATGATGAATTTCGCTACTTTCCCACAGAAACAACTCTTCAAATTCTATTTTTTTTATTTAACAATCAAATTTCCTAACAAACACAAATACTATTTAACTTCCGTTTTATTTAAATTCGACATGAAAAGGTTGTTTTTCCCTTATATAAGCGAGTAAAGATAATAAATATAATTATATTATTTGTGTATATGGATTATTAATTGTAGTTTAATTGAAAAATATTGAATTATAACACTTGAGTATATTTGCGATATACAAATTAAAAAAATGTTTTGAATTTGTCTACAAACAATTAATCTTAATATCCAAGGGAACTTTCATTACACTGTTAACCAAAATCTGTTGACTTGTCAACAAATTTGTCAAACAATAGTTATACGATTCAACCTTATTATTACAATTCCATAATTTGAATGAAATATTTAATTTAACAAAAATAAATACAAAATAGAAGACTTATAAAAGAACAAATCCAAATATCTATAAAAAACTGCTTTAAGAACAAAAAAAAAATTACAATATGTGAGTTTACAAACTACATAAAAATACAAGGAAACATAAAAAAAATTCTTCTACCAACAAAACCCTACAGAATGATCTTTCTTCCAGGTGTGATCGGAACAAAATCACAAACAAACACAATCAAAAGTAGTACAACGACAACAGATCATATCTAAACATCATAACTTCGAAAACCCTAAAAATTGGAAATAGGGTCTACATATAGTAAGAATGGATTGATGTTTTCCTTTTAAGATTGTAAGAGCCGAAAAACATCAATTCCAACTTCATTACCAACAGATTGTTGGTAATCTATTTTCCTTTGATTGTAAGAATCTTTCAGAAGATTTATAAAAAGCCATTTGAACGTAAAATCATTATGCATATGGGATGGATAGTTGTACACTGAAAATAGTTTAAGGAATACATAAAGATGGAAAATGAATACTGGCAATTCCTCCCCTTTTAAAGAGTGAATACACTAACTATCCGTAAAGATGGTTTTGAACTTTATCAGTTGGATTTTAACTAAATATAAAGTTCGAAATTACTTTTAGGGCTTTTTATTTATTATAGAAAGAAAGACAATTGCAACACAACAATAATAATAAAATAATATTGTTAATAAACTAAATTCAAAATCGTAATCGTTACTTTTGGGGCTTTTTATAACATCTGTTGAGTTTTAAACAGATGTTGTCAAACAAACCTCTATCAGTATTTACAAATAGATGGTGTAACCTGTAGAAAGAAGAAAACTATCATAAGTTTCACTGTAATTTTATTACACGATTAAATTTGTTATTAAAACTAACACTATAAGGTATAATTACATAAACCATTTCAACTTCATAATTAAAGTCTTTAACTTGTGCGCTTTTTTATTTTTTTTAAATATTAAGTGCCTCTTTTTTTATTTATAATGTCGACTTATATTTTCATTAATATATGACTTTTGGAGCTTTTATAGAGAGAAAGACAATTAGAACACAAAAATAATAGAATAATATTTTTAACAAAATTAGTTCAAATGGTAATCATTAAGTTTAGAATTTGAGCCTCTGTTTATATAAAAAAATCTAAATAATCCATTCTACAGTATTGAAAGATATCCTTATCCTTATCCTTATTTTATTGTATATACTTTGGTTTGTAACATCTGTTGAGTTGTCAACAAATGTTCTAAATCAAAAGTCTCCTAGTATTAAAAATATACTGATTTTATTATATATATATATATATATATCTATATATCTATATCTTGTTCTATTTTATCACATCTGTTAACTTCTAATCAAATTTGTACAACAGCATAAACAATTTAAGTTGTTCATTAAGAAACAACATCAAAAATTCAACTTACAACATTACACATTAGAGATATTTGTTGAAATTTGTTTTTCCTTATCACAATTTAATATCTTCAATCTCTTTCTACTTTTCACCCTGGTTACAAGATCATCGATTTAGCAATTACTGAAAAACAGCACGTGGAATATATCATGAGACTTACTAATTTATATGAATATTTGTAAGAAACATTACAGAAGCTCATACTTTCAATACAAATTTACGTAATTATAAAGTATAAATTAAAAATTAGTATAGTAGAAGAAATAAATAAACTTTGATAGGGCTAAGTATTGAAAGTAGGAGCTCTAAGGAAGTTACTTACAAACGTTCATTAAACAAATTGATTAGAGAGCGTCATATAAATTAAATGAAGCTTATAATGGAACCTTCAAGGGAAACTTACAACGTAAGATTAATATATGAATTCCTGAAAGCATGGAAAAAAAGCTTATAGGGCAAGATTCATATAACTTGGCTCTAAATAATTCAATTAATGTTATGATCAGATGTTAGAAATATTACTAAGATATTTGTCTAGCAATGGACATTAGGTATAACAAAAGATCTTTTACTAAATAATAATATATATACATAATCTAAGATAAGAAATTACATATAAAATACTGGCAAAACATAAAGAAGATATACTACTTTGTTCTAAAATATCAAAAAACAAATGACGATTATGCATCTGATGTACAATTTAATATAAAACGAAATGACTATAATAAAATAATATTTTTAATAATTTAAAATAGTAAATATTATTATTAAATTACAAAATATTACAAAAGTGAACAAACTAACTTTCAAAAAAGTAATCATGTTTTTGACAATCGAGAGTCTAAATCTTTATTGGAGATTTTGTTACAGATCAGAACTGTACATAATTATTACCAACATAACACTTGCTTGTAAGCAGATTATTCACAAGGAAGTGTTGTTCATTTTTTTTTTATTAAAGTACTGTTGAACTGAAGAAACATTTAAATTAAACAAATTCACCTAAAGATCTATACATACACATGAACAGATGTATTAATAGTCTATTGCACATATTAAAGAACTGAAGAATGTTAAGAGAAGATGTTCATACAGACGTTCTTTACAAATTCTCATCAATACACAATAAATCAATTATTTCTAAACTTCAAAAATAACAAACCATAAAAATTATAAATATACTAATAATATTATAATTTTATTTATAAATAAAAAGTGAAAAAAAAAACATAATTCAATTTAGGCTTCAATAAATTATTCTACTCGTTCATTCAAATACATTATCCTAAGTCTAATCATTTGTTCTAGATTAAGATGAAAAGTGGTGCGCCTGGTGTTACTCATTCTTATCTGGTCCAGCTCTTCGAGAAAATCCAAATCATTAGAATACTCTACTCTCAATCTATGGTATCTACTCACCTAACCATTATCATAAGACACCAACACCACTTCATACTCATGAACGTAAAACCAACTTACTACACGGTATGGCTGAATCCATTTTTCATCAGCAATTATTTCTTCCAACATTCCCGTTAAAAGCATTTCATCAGAATATCTTAATCTAATGTTCCTACCAACTTCATACAATATTCTCAAAAATACAATATCCATTTGCGCTATCGTTTCTCTTGATCCATAAACATATTGTGTATTATTATTCATGTACACAATATACCAGTAACTCTCAATACAAAATTCCCAATGTACAATTTGCTCCATTTTGAATTTTTTTTTTTTTTTGGAAGTGAAATCGCTAGATTATTTCGGATTGATAATTACAATCAATAGAAAAAGTTACTTAAATACAAATAAAATACCGAGTGAATTTAATAAATCGACTTTGAAGGACGTCATTATTATTTGTCACTCACGTCTTTTAATATTCTAAGCTAAATTTCATTAGAAAACACTACACTGTTTTATTATTTAAAAAAATATTGGTTATTCTATATAATTTTACTTACTATATTTTTAGATATAGCTTATAAGAGAAGCTATATGTTATGATTATACGTGAAGAATAATTAAAGAAACAGAAGTTTCTATATTAACTTTAAACGTTTGGCTCCAAAGTTTAAATATGGGCGGCGAAAGATTGAACAGTTGTTAGAAATATTATTAATATATTTATTCGGTAAAAGATATTTCAATATTATATAACTTTTTATATTTTTAGATGTGTTATCTAACTTCAACACTAACATCAAATTATTGATTGTTTGTAAGGATTTTCCAAGAAAACGAATTCCAACTTCAAAAGTATCATCGAATTATTACCAATAGTTTGAGAAGTTTTAGAATGCATTTCAAAATAACATTGTTATTATGAATATGGAATAAAAATTTAATATGAAAATGCTTTAAGAAAAAAAAAGATATGAAAATACAAATGACAAGTTCTTCTACTTTTATAGAGAAAAAATAATGAATTAACTTAATTAATATTAATAATAAAAGAAATAATTATAATAAAATATTGTTGTCAGAAAACTCAAAACATCATTTTTAAATATATTTTGAGTTGAACATGTGCTAAAGTATATCTAAAACTCTGCTACAATTAAATGACCACATGTTGAAATAAAAGGACCATCTGATGAATTGTATATGCTCAACTATAACATAATTATTACATTAAACAGCAAAGTAATAACAATGTTTAGTATTTTGATGTAACATGGCAACTTCGCAAAATTTACAATCTTTTATATGAAGAAATAAATAAAAAAACAAAAAAAAAACAATGAATACAACCACACACCCTTCGTTATTTAACATGTGGAATAAAAACTTGAAACTCTATAAATACTGAATGCAGATTTCATTATAAACAACGAATCTAGAGAATTATTAACGAAAATGCTAACAGCTCTCAGATATGAAAACTATTATTTCCAAATTAGTAATTAAACAAATATTACCAAATTAACAATGTACATCTGCTAAAGTATTTCCAAAATTCTGTTGAAAGAAAATTACCATCTGTTTGACGAAAAGCTCCTAATATTCAAAGATATACGAACAAAACACTATATTACCAAGTACCAAGTAACGCATTTTACAATATTCTACTTAACAAACTAAAACGAAAATTCTAATTTTGGTAGAATCCTTTCTAGAATTCAATACAAAGAAAGAAAAGTATAAACACGTTATTCTACGTTTATGACCGATTTCCTTCCTATATAACCACCCGACTTCTCAAGCAAATACATATTGATTATTTGTAAGCATTTTCCGAGAACACCAATTCCAACTTCAACACTAACATCGAATTATTACCAATAGTTTGTTGAGAAGTGTTTTGAATGCATTTGAAAATAAGATCATTATGAAAATGGAATAAAGATTTAGAATGTCTAAATGCTTTAAGGAAAAAAGATATGAAAACAAATTCCAATTTCATCTACTTTTATATAGAGAAAATAACCATTTAATTTAACTAATAATTATAATAAAGTAATGTTGTCAGAAAACCCAAAAGATCATTTTTAAATATATTTTGGGCTGAACATCTGCTAAAACATATCTAAATGTCTATTGAAATAACATGACCATCTGCTGAATTATATATTGAAATAGAATGACCATCAGCTGAATTGTATATATCATCAAGTATAACATAATTATTATTACATTATACGACAAAGTAAAAAATAACGTATAGTATTTACAATATGTATCAACATACAAATTAAAATTAAGGCCAACATCATAAATCTTTATTAAAAAATCGGTTTATAAAATAACTAAGATTTTCAAATTAATAATCTAAACAATAAATATATTTAGAATACATTGTAATATGATAAATATTTTGTTCGATTAATTTTATAACTTGTATAAATAACTTAATTTTAGTAATTAAACTTCATATTATACGTTTTTATATAAATAACCATTTGCTTGACCAAAAGTCAACCATTGTTGAAACGTATCTTCTATTTACTGTACGACACTGTTTCGTAACATCTGTTGAATGTTCAATAGTATAATAAAACAGAGTTAGTATATGATACATATCTTGACCTTCAAAAATTTTCATCAGGTACATGCAACGTTAGTTCACAAAGATAGACTTTTTGCCATATCAGAAACCCTTTTTCATTCTTTTCTTCCTAAAAAAACAAACGTAACGCTGTCTTATTGACTTTTAAATACACAAAGACGGTTTTCCCTCTTCCACACCCTAAATAGATTTCACATCATCTCCTTCAATCTTCTGCATGGCTCTTCAATTAAAAAGCCCTCATAACAATCTACCATACTTGGTTAAAACAGAACATAACCGACAATTTCACTCAATAATCGATATTCTCTCAAATTCGAAATACCTACCCATTCTCACCACTGACGCTCCAATATATGTCGACACTCTAAAAGAATTCTGGGTGAACGCGAAATTTTTAAATAAAGATAAAAAGATTGTTTCGAAAATTGGAGATATAGATATTCAGATTACCGCAGAATCCATCTCCATAACATTCTCATTAAACAAATTGGAAGCTAAAGTCTCTTTTTTAAAAGATGAACTCAACGTAGAGTTCACTAAAAGAGGGTATGCAGGAAGAGCGACTGGGCGTCAATGATGAAACCCGATTTCCCCCATAAATGAAGTTTTTCTTTCATACCCTCTTATTTGTCTATCCGCAAAGACAACTTCTTTTAATGAAATACCTTTGAACATACAATATCTTGGGTATGCAATTTTAACAAACAATGATTACAATTTATCTGAGGATGTATTCTCAGATATAATTCGCAATTTGAAAGGGATAAACTCTACTAAAAGTAAGTCATTCCTACTGCATCCAAGACTGATAAGCTTCTACATGCAAAACCTTTTGCCTGAAGAGAATTTTAAAAAAGGTGAATCTATTACAATAAAAAGCTTGTCAGATAAAACTTTCAAAAAATGTTCCAATTTAAAAGCAAATAAAGTGCAGTTTCAACATATGTCGTTGCAACACCTGTTTCTGAAACAACTGCTACTACTGATGTCCAAGAAACAACAACTGCTGTAGAAAACACAAGAGGTAAGTCAACAAATAAAGCTAAATCCAAACAGGCCAAAAGAATCAAAACAACTGTTGCAACAAAACCCCAACTGAGAATGCACAATCATAACAAACTGGAACTGAGAAGGCAACAACTGTTGACACTATACATGTGGACTCTATACCAGTTGGAAGTCCCAAGAACCAAGAAAAAGGAGCATTCACCTCCTTTGACAGTGACTCAACTCATGTGATTGAAAAAAATTCCATAACCTAATCTGGTAGGATTTCTGATAATCCTATTAATGTATCTGATGACTTCAAATATCAAGAATTGACGGAAAGAGTCAACAAACTTGAATCTTCAATGGAAGCAATGATTGAATTATACAATGGGTCACCAGCATCTATTGCCAGTAAGATATGGGAATCCGTTCTCCCAATTATCCAGACTCACAGAAAAATGGTAGACCTTAATCATAATTCTCACATGGCATTGTTAAGAAACATGGTGGACGCTAGATACAAAGATACTCAAGCTGACATCAAAGCCATTAAAAACCATCTATCAAAGACTACTGGCTCTTCCCCAACAACAATTTATGAGGACGATCAAGAAAATAATGATGATGCCGGAAATAAGGACAAAGGCCAAGAAAAGTTAATAAGCCTGCCACATGAAAAGGAAGCACAACCAAAGATATTAAACCCTTATAATATGCAAACAACTGATAATCCAGGATCTGTTCCACTTATAACCACTGTTGAGTAGCTATCTACAGTGGCTTTAGAGAAGAGAGTTGATGAAAGTGCATACCAAAAGGCAGGGAAAGAGCTGTTAGATAAGTTGAATGTGAAAAAGGAGCGAGAAACCAAAGCTGCCGCATTGATTAAACAAAGAAAAGAGCTGCAAATGAAAGAGGAGGATATAGGCTCCTCAAAAGGAAGAAAAGTACATAGAAGACATGCAAAACAAAACCTAACATTCCCTATAAACACTGATAGCCAACAAACCACAAGATTACCAAACCAAACACCAATCCAAACAACATCTATTCCAACTAAAAATGTGAAAACTAATGTTGCCACCATAGATCAAGCATGTATCTTTAGAGTATCAGCAATAAAACCTAAGATAGACACTTTCTTCTCAACAGATGATCTATTGTCACTGTCTTTCTAGTCTGTTGAAGGTTTTACAAAGCCTAATAATGTTAAGCAATATATGGAGTTGAAAGAAACACAGGTTGACATTCTTCTAAAGAAGAACAATGTTAGAAAAGATAACAGGAAAACGCAACTAATTATACAGAATTTACTCAGAAAATTAACAATTTTAGAAGAATACATATACAAGTTGTCCAAGACAGTGTCTGATAAGCAGCTGATTCTAATATGGAAAACATTTTGGGAGAAGGATATCATAACTGCGTGGTTTGTATTTCTACGTAACATTTTATAGCATATAGTTGTCGTTTGTTATGACCGTTGACTTGGATCCTGGTATGTCAAGCGCCTCGTGGTAAAACCCCGCAAGTGGAATTTGAGGGTGTGACACCAGTGCATGTTATCTAGTATAAAGAACAGAACATAAAAGATCATGTTTATACAAGGTACATATCCAATTATACAATATATTTTCAGCTCACGAGTCACGACTAAATCAAACAGAACGAACAAATTGCGATCAGAAAAGCACAGTGAGGAACATTACTATTATAATCATCTTGTTGAGTGGAACAAGGAACTAACCTCAACCTATCGTTTCAGATGTTAATAATCGCCGCAAGGAAAGAAAGCAGGGCCATTCGCGAGTCATTAATCTCCAAGGAAGTATCTACTTTGAATCATAGTATTTGTTATAAACGAAGCTATCAATTTAGATACAAAACCTAAGATAACAAACTACGTCATGTTATGCAATGAAAATTACAAAACTTGCTAATTCTCTTCTATGATCAATAAGGTCTGCAATATCATTAATGATAGAACCAATGATTGCCCTACCAGGTACGTATTAGCGAACCATCTAATTTTTTCTGGTTGGTCTAGCTCTTGGATAACCATCATATTTGAGATCAAACACAAGGCAAATTAATTCATTTAAACATGTTAGAAAAAGTCCTACCACCAAATGCCAAGTCCATTGAATAGACATCAAGCAGCGACCCGTGAGCTTGTGATTCAATGGGGTTTTGCCTATCAATTAATTGGCTAAAAAATCTGTGGTGGGTCAGAACCAATCAAGATAACAAATACTCCTAAATAAGTGTGAGCACTAATAGGAATTTAGGAACCATACACCCTATAATTAGGATTCACACACCCTGACCCACATCACAGACCAACAGGAAGCTGCCACATACTTAGAATGTGATGTCATAAACATATAAAAGGAGTTTCAAGAAAGTCATGTCATCATGAAATGAAACTATTTTCTTAAAATTAAATTCAAATACTAAATGTTGTTACCAAATATCAAGATTGCATTAGACAATGAAGTGCTTGAAAAAAAAAACAAATCAAAAGAGGCTATCACTAAGAGATCTGTATATACAAATCTGTGTATTGTGAACGTAAAGACCATCAACTAATATGTTCATACATAGTATTTTACATAAGTCTAAAAATGCTTCTAGCAGTGCAAGATCCTCTAACATTGACCTAGTCTTAACAAGAATTGCACTAATGTACATGTATAATAAGGTTCACAAATTATAAGCTCTTAAAGGAGATCTGGGCAACGCCTATGACCAAAAACACACAAACAGCAACAATTGCCTTTTGTAGTAGTGTTTTGAGCATATTACGAATTTATTTTATGGGTTTTATCTTTGGTTGCACAGTGTGTAATTAAATAAGCAATATCAGCCGAAAAACATTGGTACCCGTTTTATAGTATTATTGAATAAATATCATTATTCGTTTTTGGGCTTTCGATTGATGTAATGTGTACAGTGTAGGTACCAAGACTTTAATTTTGGGTTTTATCTTTTGGTTGTGCATGGCCACCATATATATAACTAAATCTAAACTGATGTAAATAAATTATTTTATTTTGTTGTAAACGAATTTCGCGCGATATACCCCCCTAGTTTAAACGTCCGTAACATTTCTATACGTTATTTAAGTTCAACCAAAATAAATATTTTCCTCTAAAGAAATAAAATTTTTATGCCAAAATGGCCCTTGGATTGGACATATTTGCCACTTTAGACATAAAAGTTTTCTTTTTATAACCGGAAATCTTATGGTTTATTCATTTATTTATTTATTATTTTTTTTTGTTGGTCATTTTAACAATGTTAAATGAGGTCTTTTAACTCAAAGCAAATGGGTCTTTTCAGACAAGGAGCCATTGTAACAGCTTTAAAATAAAACTAAATATTTTTATTTATCTATATCTATATCTATCTACTAGCTGATTACCCCGGGAAGGTCCCGGGGTTGAAAAATTTAATATGATTTAATAAAAAATGATAAAAGAAGAAAACTTAAATCACGAAAAGAGTAAATAACTTAAACATAATCAATCTTAGTTAAAAAAAACATTTATTTAAAAAGTTAAAAAAACAAAAAGCATAAACCATATTAAACATAATACATTATTAAAAGGATAACATTCAACATATAATCATCTTCACGTAATTTAAAATATGTTACAATTTAACTTTGACTTATATAGATGTAGAATTCATGATGGGGGTTGAAAAATATAATCATTCTAATAATACTAATACTAATAGTAATAATTATTACTCTTATAATTAAATAAATAAAAAAATAAACTTGTTATAAGGTGACACCATGTGTTGCAGTGTTGCGCGATTCTTTCTCCTAGCTTCTTTTGATGAAGTATACCTATCCATCTTTAGAAGAGTAAAATTTCAATGATAGCATGGCGATTGGGTTGAATTTCAACATCGTAGATAAGAACTTGGTTTAAAAGAAAAATCATGATTAATGAATAACCTGAACAGTTTGTGTTTTTTTATTCTGTACGAACATAACCCCACAAAAAATAGTCGTTTTTTTTCTCTGTTTTTTATATAACACTATGGTACTCGTTGGAAAGATAATAAAACGCTCGTTAATTTGGTATAATTTTTTTTTATTTAAAAAATCCCAAATATAAAAGATATTAACGTTTAAAAATTATGGGAGGAACATAAGAGAGAAAAATTTAAATTTGTTTTTAAATTCTTTTTTCCTAAAATAACTCAATTTAATTTTAGTAATTGAGAATTGAGAATTGAGAGATAGAGAGATAAATTTAGGGTTTTATGTTTATCTTTTTTTTAATTAAAAAAGGAAATAATTTAAAAACACTAAAATATTTCAATTATGATGCCACGTGGCAATTTCATGGAGAGGTTGAAGGCACCATTGCACGCCACGTCAGCAATGTTCAATTCTTTTATATATATTAATAGATAATAGATATATATAATAAACCAAAGCATTTTTAATGACATGTCATAATATCATGCAATCTCTCTTTTGAGAGATGCCACATAAGATGTGATGTGGCAACTCTAGACCAATTAAAAAAAATGAATAAATATGGCTTAAATATGATTTAACATAATCTATTAAATACCTAATCTACTAAATGTAAATATTAAAACTTTATTATTTTCTCTCTCATGTTTCCTCTCATAACTTTTAAATGTTAATATCTTTTATATACGAGATTTTTTAAAGAAAAAAATTACACCAAATTAACGAGCGTTTTATTATCTTTCCAACGAGTACCATAATGCTATATAAAAAACGGAGAAAAAAACGACTATTTTTTGTAACCCGACAGGTTTTGTGTCAGGTTTGGAATTAGTTTAAAAAAAATTGTGGGTTTGGATCGGGCCTGGGATTAGGTGATACCCGACCCAATTCCTTTTTTTTATATTAGAATATGATAACTTATGGTAGAGATTTGTTTATAATAATAATAATAATAATAATAATAATAATAATAATAATAATAACAATAATAATATATTGACAGATGTCATTTTTATAGTTTAGATACTTCTAATTTTATTCACTTTACTTAGATTTCTCAACCCGGGAAGCTCCCGGGATATAAACTAGTATCTATATATATAATAAAAGAGTAACTAAAGTTGAGGTGTCACCTAACTAGGGTGTCCACCTCATCCTTTTCCAACCCATTTTCCTACAACCTGGTTGCTCCGACCCGATCCATACAATGTTTTTGGAACCCGGTAACCCACATATAAAAACTCTTTTTCTATTATAGTTTGTCATTCTCAAAACCCTAATTCTACCTATGGCTCTACCATCGTTCTCTCCTTCTGTCCCTTCTACTCTTCATCTTCATCATTATCGTGTGTTGGTTATCGCTCTTCTGCATCTACATATACGATTCAAACATCGACTATAAAACCTAGAATCTCTTCATTTTTTCTCAAACAAATACATTCTACTTCAACCATAAAAAAGTCCAGGCATTGCGTTTGTGCATATTAGAGGTATTATTTCAATCTGTCATTTTATTTAATCTTCTTTATCTTCCTATCATTTCAATAGATTGTTTCTGTTCTTCACTTTTTTTTTTTTTTAATTCTTTCAATCACAATCCGGTTAAGGGGATCTGTAGAACTGTGTTTGTTACAATCATTTCTCTTTTACCATCTATCTCCTCCATTAATCCGTTTTCTTTTTTGATTAATTGACTTTGTATATGGTTTGTCGGCCTATTAATGTTTCGATACGGTTAATTTCAGATCTGTTTTTGCGTTTCGTTCTATATATTGTAGGTACAATTTTTCTTCATTCAGGAATCGCGAGATTCAATTCCAAGGATGGAGTTTATATCTGGGGTGTAGAAGGTGACTCCTGTAACATCGTAAAAATTTTCCCAAATTTTTATACGTAAAAAGTCTTTATTTTTTTTTCTAACTCACCACGTACGTATATATATATATATATAATGTATATAATAATAATAATAATAATAATAATAATCATGATAATAATAATAATAATAATAATAATATTAATAACAAACATAACTAAACCTCTAATCTACAACCCAACCCAACACCCTAAACCTTTAATCATTAGAGCCCACCTGCAGCCCATGTGGTCCAGCCCAAGAGACACCCAGCCCACTTCCCCTCAAATCTGTTTTAAAATATAAAAAAATATATATATATTTCTCAGACCGGGACTCGAACCCGCGTCTGAGATGAATGCACAAATTACCCCAACACACACAAACCACTAGGTTGTCTTGCCTTTTGTGTTTTTATTCAAGACAGATAAATATTTATCTATTCCTTGATTATCATGGTCAAATAAGTCAAAGTCAACACCCAGATCCAACCATCAATTGACTTCAAATTCACGCGTGTTTTAGCCAATTTTGGCAAGGATTTTGGTAGATTAACAAACAAGAAAGTAACTCACATCAATCATAGCTTAAATTTCGTATAATTATTCCCTAATTAACCCAAATTTGCGCATCCCTCTTTAACCCCTTGGTCAAACTTCCATTTTGACAAACAAATCTGTTTTTCTATAAATTAAACCATCCATTACAATCCACAAATGCCGAAAATCATAACCCAAGTGTCAAAATTCAACATCAATTCATTCGATTTCTAGGTTTTTGGTTCGGTTTCTTTGTGGTTCGCAATCTAACACTTCTGTCCAAGGTTAGTCACAATTAAACCCATCTTATGGTGCGATTTAGAGTCCTATACAATAGCCCCATATCATCGTTTATTATCTATAACAGATTCGAGGTTAATTGTGGGATTGGAATGTTAGGGTTTATCTTATAGATTTGGGGATTATTATTTGTTTCAGATAGTTATTAAATATGAAAAATCCTTACATTAAATCACAGAAGGGAATCCAGACCAGCTGGTCTGGTGCGTCCCCTCCAACACGAAGGTCTCAGGTTCGAGTCCTTTAAGGACCGGATCTGTGTTGTTTTTTTTTTATTTATTTTACCAGCTTTTCTTTTAAACTTTAAAATTATTACAAATCTATTTTAATCATTATAAATAGTAAACGCAATCCAAAATTTTTATAAAAATTATCCTAGCTTCGTAAAACTCTAAAGTTTATGTTATAATTTTATTTTTCCGAAAAATACTTATTTATTATTTTTTTATGTATTTATTTAATTTAAACCATAATTAATTCATTAAAAATTCATATTTAATCGTTTTAACACCAAAATTTTTGTGGAGTTATCTCTAACCATATAAAACTGTTTGACAATTTTATTTCTATAAAAATAACATTTTTACCTATTTTTATGATTTAATTCTATTAAATTGATTTTATTAAATTAAATTCTGTTTTAAAAGAAAATAATATGGAAAATAATCTATAAAATTATCTTTCACTTTTAACACATGTAAACCACCCTTCCAAAAATGAAAATAACGTTTTTGCACTTTATTTATATTTAAATTCCTAATTATTTCATTATTAATAATAAAATCAATTTAGGATACTGGAATATTAATATTTGGAGTTTAAAAACTCTAAAATACTATATTTTATCTCAGAATAAACGTTACTTGAAATATTTATATTTATTTGGTTTATTATTATTCCACTCTTAATTTATATTTATCTAAATTAAAACCAATTATGGTTTAATTCAAAAACCCTAGAATCCCTAAATTTAGACTATGAAACCCTAGGTGCCTATCCCAATAACCTTAGATTTTAAGCCTCATAAACTTAGACTTTGTGTGTTATCGTTTAGGTGATTTCTTTGGGAATCTCACTATTATCAACTCATCATATTTTGGGTGTTTACTTGCTTAACTCAAGGTGAGTTTACATAGACCCTTTCTCTTTTACATTTTTGGGGTGAAACATGTTTAAACATTTTATACTATCATTTACTCATACTTACTTGTGATTCAATTACACTATCATTCTATCATTTGACTGTAACAAAAAGACTTAGTACAATCATTAACAATGATCAAGCCGCCTGTTTAGATTATAGCGCTATAGGTCTGACAAACCCATCCCCCCGCATAAATTCAGGGATGATCGATAACAGTAACAACATTTAACTAACTTGCGAGTTAGTCATCAGTCGACACAAGGTTTGATTGTACAAAGACGCATTGTTACATGTCGGACTCATACTCTATCATTATACAACTGTGATTGTTGTATAAACTATTATTATTTATCATATTTCAAAAACCTATGTATTCTCACCAACTTTTGTTGACCCAAAATATTTTCAAACTTAACATGTTTCAGGATCTACTTGCTTGAAGATTTGAGCTAATGCTTGAAGATGTGTACATAGTATTCTTCATTTTGATGTACGAATTTTGTAGAACAATTGTATGTAATTTATTTAAATCATTTAATGAAAGTTATTATTCACCATGAGCTACTGAACAATCATCATTACGTGACATCCCGATGTTTCCGCCATCGGTTGGGGTGTTACAACTCCCCTGAAGTAAGTCAAATGTTTCTGTTTATGGTCAGTGGGTAAAAAACTATTAATCTTTTATGATAGTTAAACTTTTATTGCAAATGGTTATTTGAGGATCAACTTTTTTTCTTAATTTTTTTTTATTATATTTCATATAAATATGATACTTGAGCGTATTTTGTTGTATCTACTAAGTTTTGGTTCGACAGGTTGGTCATAAACTAGCTGGTGATCCCCTAATAGTGTTTTGATTGGAGGCTGAGAATTGTAGTTTTGTTTCGTACAGATATCAAGAAGCTTCAGGCGAAAATGATTCGGTAATTTTGAACCTGGCTCGGGATAATTCTTCGGATGTCGAATGCAGAAATGATCACCTTGCATACAGTTTATAAATATGGTCAAGCTGGTAAATTTGTTTAAGTTAGGTTCTCATTATAACTTGCAAACTAAGTTTGACTTATATAAAGTCAAACAGTTAAGATTACTGTATGTACGTTATAATCTGCCATGTAATGTTATGTTATATGGTTTGTCATTTTACTTGGGGATGCCCCGTGTGTACACATGGGACTCTAACCTAGTTTTATATAGAAGGCACCCCATCCATTCCCCCTCTCCAACTTTAGATTTTTGATTCCGTTGAGAGTAGTAAACATACTCTTATTTTCTTTGCTACTAGTTTAAGGCCACAAAGGATGGTTGGCTATTTATCACATTCATCACACTATCACACTCGATCAGATTCTGTCACCTCATTTTATAACAATCTATCACATTCCATCACTAAACCCATGCAGCAGTATTCACAATTATCACTAATACCATCACACCCAATAACCTTGTGACACCTCATTTCATCACACCCACTACTATTTTTTATAATAAAAAAATGTTGGTCCCCACCTACTTTAAAAAATTTTTAAAAAAAAAAACAAAAATTGATTGTTGTTTATACCGTGATAGCCATCACGGTTCCCTTGATTTCCCGCCCGTGATTCGGAGGAGGGCCGGTGTTTCGCCACCATCGCGGCATCATGGGGTGACCGTCACGGACCACCCCGGCTGGCCTCAGGAGTAGAACATGATTTCACGCTTTTGTCATATATATGTGGATTTTCCTATGCTTCAATGGGAAGATTAATGGTTTAGAGGAACCACTTGATGGGTAGAATGAAAGTGGGCCTAAGTTTTTTTTTTTTTTTTCTTTTATTAACGGTTCAAATTTTATTCTACCAAAACTAGGGATAGAGACTAGAACAAACCTACAAAACACCATGAAAAAGGAAAAGAACGAAAAACCACGAAAAAACTAACAGCCAACAAACACCAATGGGCTAAGTGGTTTTGGTTCCAACCACGAAATTAGTTAGTGTCCAAAAATATGACACCAACGGTGGCCTGGCTTTTCGTTGACCAATGGGCTCACTCTTCTTTGGCAGCCAACTCGATTTAGACAAACACGGAGTGGAGGGGAAAAGAAGGGGGTAAAGCGTAATGTGACACTTATGGGACCTATGTGGGGGAGGGGGGAGGGGAAGGGAGAAGTGACATGTGGCATTTTTTTTTTTTTGGAAGGAGTAGATCAACTGGTAAAGCCTTTGGACTCCCTATGGGAGACCCCGGATCGAATCCCAGCGGTTGAATTTCTGCCGCTCTAGCGGGACCGATCCCCTCTACAACCCCAGGCGGGAACCCCACTTTTAAATGGGTAAACCCTCCCCCCCTAAGAATCGAACCCATGACATGTGGCATTTAATTTATATTTTTTAATTTAAAATCACTTAATTAAAAACAAAATTAAAATTCATAATAATTAATAATAAAATTAAATAAAAACCTAGAAAATAAAAAAAAACATAAAAAATAAACATAAAAAACCGAAAAAAATAAAAACCTAGAAAATAAAAAAACTACATATTATATTTTTTCATAAGCTCGCGCTTCAGTTTTAGGTTCATCTCTAACTCTTGACCGCTAAGATGATCGGTGTTCATGGCGATGAATTTCATATGTTCGCGCTTTTCGCGTTGTTCTTTCAATGTCAACTTTTTTTCAAAGGCTTCGCGAATGGTTTTTTTCTCCTCGAGCCTTTGTTGTTGAATTGGACGATGTTGGCATTTAAGTCGGCCAAATCACCACTGTAAGCACCTTTTCCCGATCCCGAGCCCGAACCCGAAGCAGGGGACCTTTGCGCCCTCTTTCTAGACTTGTCTCGACCGGGTGGACGACTCAATTCCTCGTCGAAGTTGTGATCATCCAAGTTAATTGTATCCAGTCTTCACGTTCACCCGAACGATTATGAGATGAATTTGTTTTTGTCATTTTTGATGAATTGGAAGTAGAGGGCACATCCGCCATTTTGAATGGTTTTTCGCGATCTCCCAACAATGCAAAAACTTGAAGTCCATGCCCTTCTCATCACGAAAAGCTTTTAGCGCATTTGCTAGGTAGTCGCCGTCCGTTTCACCGCTTCTTGGATAATTTCTTTTTTTTTTTTTTTGAACGGCAAACGTTACATCTCCTATATATTACACCAATAATTCTAAATTAACTTATGGAACGCGTTGTTTATGTCGTCCCAAAAATCGGCTTTACGACGATTATTTCCTACACAAAAAGAAAATAAAAAATCCGTTAGTCATATATAATGTTTAAAAAAATATATAATGTCTAAAAAAATATAATGTCTAAAAAAATATAATGTCTAAAAAAATATATAATGTTCAAAAAAATATTACAAATACATTGAATCGAGTTTTCCGACCCGCTTATCCAAGCTTGCGTTATGGCAACCTCTTCGGCGGTTGTTCACTTTTGAGGTTGGCGGTTGGCGGCGTTCAACGCTTTCTCCTCCGCCGTCTTCTTTTTGTGAGTTCTTTTATCGGTTTGTTTTTTACCGGACGATGATCCCACAACATTTTCTTCTTGTGTTTCAGGTATGGTATCGGGTGGCATTAAGGAGTGAGTTGTTGTGAAGAAAATTTGGAACGAGGAAATCATTAAATGGAAAATTAGGATAAATCTACCCACTAAGATAACCCGCGTAACCCGCGTAGTCGAGACCAGGTGATGGAATGGGTGGACGGGTTGGTACTGGACGAACCGGTGGCGTATTCGGGTTCGGGATGTAGTTGAATGGGTTGTTCGGGTGAAAGCCTCTGTTGTATGGGTTCATTTTTTTAAAAATTGTATAAGAAATGTATAAAATTTGGTGAAGAAGTGTATAATATTTGAGAAGATGAGAGGTTGTGGTGAAGTGTAGTGGGTGTTTTTTAATAAAATGGGGTTATATATAAAGTTATTTTTTTTTACCGTTAAAACCAACGGTTAGATTTGAAATATTTTTTTTTCAACAGTCAACAAACCCATCATCCAATCCCACTGTGCCACGTGTGCTTCCCCCTCCCCAACGCCAAGCTTCTTCTCCTCGCCCCCTTCCCACCCAGCCCTCCACGCCCCCATGGGACGGTGTTCCCGCCGGTGAACCCCTTCCCGCCCCTCCCTTCCTGCCACACTCCGTGTACTCTTAGGGTCTGTTTGGTATGGGGTAATGGAATGAAAGAGGGAATGGAATGGACGAGGTAATGGAATGGACAAGGTAATGGAATGGATCATTACCATTCTATGTCTTGTTTGGTTGCCATGTGGGAATGAAACAAAACATTATTTTGTGTTGTTGGATAGGCATGAAAAGACGAAAGAATAAAATCGGTGGTTAGTGGCGGTGGTGGGTGGTGGTCAGTGGCGATGATGGTGGTGGTGATATGTGGCGGTAGCGACGGTGGTGGGTGGTGGCAGCGACGGTGGAAGGTGGAGGTGTATGGTCGTGATGGTGGGTAGGCGACGATGGTGAGTAGTGGCGGTGGTGGGTAGTGGTTGGTGGTGGTGTATGGCGGTAGCGTGGTGGTGAGTGGCGGCAACGGTGGCGATGGTTGGAGGTGGATGGCGGTGATGGTGGGTGGGTGACGATGGTGAGCAGTGGCGGTGGTGGGTGGCGGCGGTGGGTGATGGTGGTGGGCGGCGGTGGGTGGTGTTGGATGGCGGCGGTGGGTAGGTGACGGTGGTGGGTGGCGGCGACGGTGATGGGTAGGTGGGTGAAGGTAGCGTGTGGCGGTAGCGGTAGCAGGTGGCAGTAGCGGTGGTGGGCGACGGTGGTGGGTGGTGGCGGCAGCGGTGGTGGGCGACGGTGGTGGGTGGTGACGGTGGTGGTGGGTGGTGGCGACAGCGGTAGTGGGTGGTGACAATGGTGGTGAGTGGTGGGTGGTGGTGGTGGGTTATGGTGTTGTTAGTAAATGATGAATGAGGGATGGAATGAAAAAAAAACATGGGGGGTGGATGGAATGGTTTTGAGGGAATGGAATGCCTTGTGGAATGGGTGATTCCATTCCTTTAACCAACCAAACACACTATTTTTCATTACCTCGTAATGGTCCATTCCATTTCCCCTTTCATTCCACCATACCAAACGCTACCTTAACTTGACGGCTAAGTGGAAACAAATAGAATCTATCTTTAGTTACTTTAATAGGACCATATAATAGGAGAGTCTTGAGTGACATAAGAAAGCTGAGTTGTCAAGCGTAGAGATAGGCCAACAATGCATGTGTGATGTGAAAAATGATGTCATTAAGTAGCTTAAAATATTTAGATAAAAAAGTGGGCCAGTTAAATTTACCACTGTTGAGCTTAATTAAAATCATCTTTTTGTTAGCCTCTATTAACGAACAGCTGTTCAGACCAATAATTGACCACTTTTAAGTATTTGTTTGCTATAAGCAGATTTTATGAACATCTGTTTAGTACTTTATTCAGCCCTTAACTTTGAAATTTCAAGACGGAAATTTTGAATTAACATAGGGAAGTGTGATTTTTACAGGTATATGATGATTACCGAAGATTCTTTCCTTATACACAACCATTTTCTTGAAGAAATTAATTCATAAAATGAGCTTTCAAAATCTTTGTTAAAATCATCTCAATGGACGTTGATAACAAAATTTACAGTTTTGTTTGTGATCTGAACCCATCCAAAGATATCTGGTTTCTGAAGGTTCATATCATACGAAAGTGGAAAGAAAGATTTTTGATGGAAATGATATTGATTGATAAGCAGGTAATGTAATTTCTCTAAAGTTATTTTATGTTGTTATTGATGATATAAATATAAATATTCTTTGTGTTATGTTTTTCGTTTACTTTATGTTATTCAAGTTGTTGTCGTTGATTTGGATATTTTGTTTATGTTTATTTTAAGGGTGATAAGATTCAGGCGTTCATAAAGAGTCCTTTGATGCACGTTTTTTACCATCAACTTGAAGAGGATGATGTTGTTATTCTATCTAAGTTTGGGGTCGGTGAAAACAAAGACCCATACAAAGTTGTAGCACATGATTATAAGATCAACTTTTATCGTTGTACCATGTTAGCCGTATTGTTGGTTGGCAAGGTGTTAAGTATGGATTTAATTTCATGCCTTTTAAAGATATTCTTAAAGCCGAAGCGAATGAACCTTTCTCTGTTGGTTTGTTTCTTACTTTACCTTTAATATGTAGTTTATTTTGATTTTGGGTTTCATATTTTTAGTTATATGCACATTTTATAGATGTTGCTGGTAGTGTCATTTGGTGTGGAGGTCTGGATGTGTTTGGACGACCTCCAAAACAAACTAAAAGGATGAATTTTGATATTCAAGACTTAGAGTAAGTGTTTCCCTGATTTTTTTTTTTGTAAAGTATTGTTGTTAGTTTCATTTCTTTGTGTACGTCATTTAGTGATGTAATAAAGCAACCAAATCATTATTAAGTTTAATATTGCTGTTATTAATAGTTTGTCAGTTGATTGAAGTTCAATATATATATAACTAGTGAGATACCCGTCCGTTGGGACGGGTTTTCGAACGGGGATTAGAAAGCATGAAAGTTTATTAATTCATGTATATGATATCTCAAATTTAGTTATGTAGATGACGCATACATGATTCATTACCAATTCCCCCTTTTGTTATATATTATTCTATTAGTTATAATTTTTATGGACTTTTAAGTGTTAAATATGAATGTTGTAGTTTTAATTTGCAAGTGCAAATTGCTACCTATTTAAAAGTTATTTAACTTCGTTACCAAATTTTCCAAAATATACGGACCTTCGTAAAAAATATTTAAGATGCCAATCATCATTTGGTGGAGTGCCACCTCTATGACCTTCCAATGTGGAGGTTGTGAGTTGGAGTCTCGCCGGGAGCAAATTTATTTTAGGTTGAGCCAAAGATTTTACCACAGTGAGCCTTCGGATGGTGGGTTTCCTTTGGAATAGTGGCGGGCCTGGTCACCAGCGCCGTTTGCGTTCGCGGGCGTGAGTTGGCGTTTTGCCATTAGGTTTACCCGGGTAACCGGGCTTTAGGTGGGCGTCAAAAAAATATTTAAGGTAATATGATGGTGGGGCCATTGCATTAACTCTTTGAGATATATAATAAATTTCCGATTTCTAATTGATGTTTTAATTATTAACAATATGTACATAACCAAAAGAAGTATGAGTGGGTCTTGCAAGCATAGGATAATCATATTAGACGTATCATAATAAATACATTGGTGAAAAGCTTAGGTGGTAGTTTACCCGGGGAATGTGACATAGTTCTTTTGGTGACTGGTTTCTTCATTCTTGGGGTCTGGTGTGGCTGGCTGCATTGCGTTTGGTTCTTCTGCCTTGTTGACAACTATTTTCCCGTCTTTCTTAACTGCAATATGTAGTAACTTGGGTTGTCCTTTCTTTGAACTTATATCTTCTGTTAACACCTTGGGATTTTTGTTTCCATGTGCAAGAACCATGTCACGGCAGCTTGTTTCCACAACATCAGTAAGAACTTCATTGAAGAAGGCAACTTCGATTTCATCTGTATGACTGTATCATCTTTCACTATTGCATTGAGGCAGTACCTGTTAAAGTGTAGCGCATCTTTATTGTAGATCATTATATCGAGTGTATTAATACTAAAGATTTTACTTGCATGAAGAGTGGCTCTTCATCTATGTCGTCCAAACAAACGAACTGATCATCATCTAAGCATACTCTCTTTGGGCACTTTGGACAGTTGGCGTAAAGCCATCCACGATACTCAAACATAGTGGTTATTTTCGCTGTGCAGGTGTACTGTCATGTTGCTATGTCACAGGTAAAATTTTACGTTGAACTATGACATTATCAAAAGCATACTAATAAGAGATCTAGGTATTATGGATTTACCATAGCTTTGTTTTTTATTTTGTCCTTTAACTCGGCAATGGTGATGTGGTTCAGGGGCATTTGACAGGCGGCAAGTGGTGGCATCTGTTTAAACCGGCAGTAGCATATCTTTCAGTATACCAGTTGGAAGGGAAAAAAATATTGGATAAAGCGAACTATACCTGTGCATGACTGGTTGAAGTTCTGGGGTTGACGGATTGAAGAAAACAGTAGACGAAATTGTTGACTCGAGTTGTAGTCTGTTGAACTCGGTCACAATTGCTGCAGTGATGACGAAAATCTGGCCAATGATATTTTCTGTCTTGATTAGTTCTGCTTTTTCTAACCAGAGACTGACCTCTATCTCATTGCGCCTATGACACCAAAGTATAATGGCTTAAATCGGGCACACAGAGTTATAATAACTCAATAATATATAATAAACCTTTAAACATTCATATTTAGTATGAAGTTAAATGTGAATAAGTTCGTTATTATTGTGAAGTTATCAATTTATGACTGAAATATTATCCTATGGTCAGTTTTCTTAGCTGATATTTTGGTAGCTGATGTTCGTTTTCGATTTACAAAAACAAAAGCGGATGTTTATCTTTAAATCTGAAGGTTAATTCCATATGTTGTTTATTATTTAAATAGATAGCATACATTTAGTTGTACCAGTTGACAGAAATAGTTGAAGAGGTGAAGTATCATTATTTTTATTTAAATGTAAGTGGACGTTTACCTCTCATCTTGAATGGTGACCTTTCTCAATCTCATTCTAGCCCTTGGACCAATAGGCGTTACATGCTCAACACGGCCAACGTAATCTGGGAGTGTAGTTAGAAAATTACCAACCTAAGTATATGAAATCTGTTTTTGTTATATTGTTTTACCTGTAAGTAGCTTTGGTAATCTCATTCTTGGAGCAAGCTCATCATAAGTTGCAAAGTTGTAGTAGCAAGTTGGAATGTATTGGTTATCTAAAGGAGTAAAAGTTGCCCTTTTCCCAAACTTTAGCGATGCAAGATGAGGGACGGAAGGCATGTATTGACGTTGCGGATATAGACATACTTTTCAACTATGTGACATTGTTGAACTTTGATGATCGAGTCGAAATGCTCGGCATTGTTAACGTCAGTGATTGCCTCAATAGCATCTCCCTGTGAAAGACATAAATATAATGCAGCAATGGAAAAATTAGATAATAAAACTGATAATAGCTGGTGAGAATCATGATGAATCACTTACATGGATGTCAACGAACTGGTAACATAAGTCGGTCATCTTCTCTTTTAGTTTCGCATAAGGGATCCATCTTTTTTAGAACCCTGACTTCAAGTGGTCCTGATGTGTCCCCTACTTTCACTTGTGATATTGGTTTTGGAGCCATTCTTAATTGCCTCTGGATGCTGCCAAACATGAACAACATATACCAGAAAACACACATTAGTCAAATTGTATATGCTAACGCAAACCAGAAAATGCACATCCGTCATATTGTAAATGCTAACATAAACCAGAAAACACACATTATTATTATATTGTTCATGAACTACAGACCTGTGTTTAACGCCAAGTACAAAGAAGACCACCAACTGTAAGAAATACATCAGTTATATTATAGATACCAAGTAGAAAGTCTCTTAACAAAAATCATAAACCACATATGCATGCTTAGTGTCAACTACCAAAAATACCTCATTCTGGTAGCCATAGAGTATGTGTTAATTTTTATTGACAATATGGTGATCATAAGTTCCCTTGGATACCATAATTTAATTGCCAGGAAACATAGATAAATACGTTACTTACATAACTGGCATAACAAAAATGTATGAACATACCGAATGAATTAAGTTAGATGTTGACTGACTTCTATTTGACGCAAAAGAAGGATTATTGAAGTTCTTCATCTTCTTGTAAATGACCCACACCATCCCAAAATCCCTAATTCCATTTTTGTTTCTCTCCACTATAGACTTCATCACCACACCAAATAGGCAAATATGAATTTTACCCCTTCATTTCAAGTGATGATGACAGATCCAAAGATCTTTGGCAAGATGACATTGAACCTCTAAAAAACACACACATAACATACGGAGAGAGAGACGATGGCGGATGAATGTTACAAAGGGGGTTATGTTTTCCAGCAACGAAGATGACGATGGCGGGATCTTGACCAGATCTGAAAGATCTCCGGTTTCCTGTTCGACCCCTACGGTCCTCCGATTCAACCGCCGGCCTCCGATCTGGCCGGCCGGTTCCCATGACAAACGGTCCTGTACCATCTTGGCGACAGAGGCCGTCGCTCACGGGTTGTCAGGCAACTGGAAGGGTTTTTTTTTTCCGGTAACCAAGTCGCTCTATTCCGGCGTTGCTTGGGTTTCACGACTTTCTGAGAGAACAGAGAAGGTAAGCTTGCTAACTCACTGTAGAGCTGTGGTTTTTGAGAAAGAGAATAAAAGGGGAGAGGACGAAGAACCGCCTATACCACGTCCAGTATTGTAGGAGTTGAGTGATAACTGGTTAACTGCACTTGAAAAAAATAAACTGTCAAATTCTTGAGATAACTGACTAATTATTAGGGCTGAGATTTAATCTCATAATTAACCACCTCTAATCAATGGTTCTGATCATTTTTAAAAGCAGTTATTAGTAACATTTTGGGTAGTTTCATAGTGGTGAACAATATAATAATAATTATGAAGTTGTTATATTTAGATCAATTTATAATTGAAAGTGACAAGTTTGGAACTCGGATGTTTTTCAATGTAGAAATAGATGAGGTCAAGCAGTTAAGAAGGAGATACAATGTCAATTTTTTATGTATTTATATTTATATTTGAAATTTTTTCTTTGTTTTATTATTTTGTTCCATTTTTTAGTCTTATATTGAAGCAAGGACAACAAACTGCTTCTATTTCTGAAACACTACTTTCCGACCACTATGTTTACCCATTGCTTCAGGAATTCATTGTTGGTTCTGAAAATAAATCTGTTGACGAGCTTATGAGATTGATAAGGTTTTAATATTTTTTTACTTATCATTAATATTTGTTGGCCTTATTACACCTTTTTTTTCTTAAGTAATATAGGTTTTATATATTTTTTTCCAGCCAATGTCGCGTGTTGTTGTTGCTGTTGGTGGTGAAATCTTCAGAATAACACTAACCCATATTTTTTTGTGTAGCATCCTCAGGATACTGAAGGACTGGAAAGACTTCAGGATGTAACAGTGTTCTGTCTTATGTGCATCATGAGGATAGACTAACGAATTATCTTATTATGATGTTATTGCAGGTACACTTAATCAATATTAAGGTTTGTAACTGTTCCATAACGGCTATATTGTCTCACTCAAGTCAAAGAAGCTGATCATTGGTTAACAACTAACCTGAAACATTCCACAAGTTCATTAAAGAAGGCGGATTACATCGGATTCTCATTTATTCTTTTGTAACTATATAAAGGGGATGATTGACGAGTATAAGACACTTACTTGACACTTTCACACACTTTGTTGCTAGCTTGCTTATTATAGAACACCTGATACTCTCACACACACAACACAATCATTGTAATCGTAGACACTCGTCCATCATTCATCCAAAGTTGTACTCATTTTTACCATTTTTAATATTAACAAACAAGGCAGGGGCTTAGACTCCTCCCGAGGTTTTGTGTCGGCAATCATCAAGTGATCAAGGGCTTTCCTTGTATACCGAGGGTTGTTCTATGTTGCTTTTTACTTATATTGCTCGTTTCATTATTCTGTCACACAGTTACATCCTCAGGATATAACTGTCCATCCTGAACACTTTCTTTTCCATCCTAAGCATAGTTGTCAAAACTGTTATTTCTTTGTTGTCTTGAACTGCCATCTTTAGAATACAATTAAGTTTTTAACATTTTTACATATTTAGCATTCTACCTCACTTTTACTAATTTGGAATACAAGATTATTTTTAACAAGTAATTTTTGACCAAATCAATATGGCGCCCACCATGGGGCAAGTGGTGCTATTTTTAACAAAAACTTTGTTAAAATTCATTCTTAATCAACTAATTTCAAAAATCAGGACAACTATGGCCTCAAACCCAAAATCTGTGTCTTCATCCACACCATCCACAACCTCTATAAAAAATGTGACACTGCCACCACCTCCTGCACATCCTAAAACTTCTGGACAAGTTACCCGAAATTTTACTCCTAGTATTGCTAGATCTGGATTGGGAACACCTGGATCCACTCCTCCTATTTTTGTTTCAAATGATGAGCTCATTTCCATGTTTGCAATGGTAAATGACCAAATGAAGCAACAACAAGATACCAACCAGATATTGATGAGAGAAATACGATCTCTCAAGACATCCTTAAAGAGACCGGTTGAATATGTGGGAACACCCCTACAACCCAGAATTTTGGATTTCAATTCCACCATCTCTGTGGGCATACATCAAGAAGATTTCATTCCGATGAACACTGGATTCTCTGCTCCAGAGACTACTACAGCACCCAGGATGGCCACAACCAAGGATCCAGGATATGCTACTGAACCATCTCGAGGATATGCCATTGAACCATCTCGAGGATACAACAATGGTAACAATTTGAGTTCAAGTACTTTTGTTACTAACGATATTGCTTCTTTGCAGGATACAGGTATAAGTCCACAATTGGCAAGAGAGCTTCAAAAGATTAAGGATATGGTATCTAGTGTACCAGGGATAGTTCAACCCATCCCTGAAGTATCCTCAGCATGTCGCATGGTGTCCCGCTTTGCACCACCGATAATGTCCGCTTTACCCCGATGGGTTGCCCATCCAGAGCTCACAGATTTGTTTTTGGTTTCCCAGAGGAAACTTCCCAGGAGGTCACATATCCTGGTTACGCTCCAACCTGAGCACGCTTAACTGTGGAGTTCTCCTCTCATCCACTAACATTAAGCCCCAAAATGCGTTGGTGATTTAAGAGGCAAGACATTACTTATGAACCAAGGATCTCTCCTGGCCACGACCGATGTGGGATTTTTCCTGGGGTGTCATATTCACCCCATGTTAGAGTCTCATCGTCCCTAATGAGGTATGCACCCACCATCCCGAACGGCACAAGAGTGGCTCTGATACCATCTGTCACACCCTCAAATTCCACGTGTGGGTTTACCGCGAGGCGCGTGACAAACCAGGATCTAAGTCAACGGTCACAATAAACGACATCTATATGATTCAAAATACGTAGACAACCATTAAGTTCAAAAACCATTCAATACAGCGGAAGCAAAGTACAAACCGTAATCCAGAAGTTTCAAAAGTAGATAAAAGTTAAAGTCTAAAAACATGAAATGCAAACTAGACGCCATGTGACCCGTTCGCCTATCCAGTACAGCTACCTTAGCGACTTGAGAAAAACATGCTTAAAGTTGTCAACATATAATGCTGGTGAGTTCACAGATTTTATGATAAACGTTAAAAGTATTAAAGATCATCATGTTACTACTATGTTAAGATGATAGAACTAGCTAAACGAATGAATGCTACTACTACGACTTGGAAACCATTACTGACAAGATAGTGCAAGAATATGCCCGAAGTATGTACCACCGTTGCCACAACAGTCTTTTAATGACCGAGACATTATGCACCCGCCGGCTTCCAACCGACGGGTGGGGTCTGTCAGTCCCAATAGATCTATCCATATTTCCCCCTTCATGCAACCCCGCATACTCATGGTTCCCCCGGGACTTCACGAATCGTATAGTATGTCAAATGAATTTAACACTAGTATAACATGATATTTTAAGAAACCAAGTATGAAGCTGTATCTCCCCCGAAAACGAAAAGACATAAATTGGGGCCGTGAAACTCACCTTATTTTGCTTTCCTCCTAAGACAAGTAAATCAGCTCAATAGATAGTACCAACTACCGATGACCTATCATGACGAGCGTATAAGATGTTAGACTAATAAACCGCATGTTGATTAGTCCCCAATAGTACAGACCATAACCGTGTACGTTTGAAAAGATGTTTAAACGTTTAATCGACCACACTAGACAAGACCCGACATCCTATTGGTGACCTGACATTCCACAAGTTAGCCAAATACAACATATGATGCATACATTTGCAACTATACACTTAACATGCGCAAAAGTTCACCAAGTCTAGCATACAATTCAATTAACGCGTATACGACTCGAAACACATGTTATTAGGTTACTAGACATGTCACGAGGTTCCTATCATGTTCCTAGTGTCCAAGCATGTTTCGGGATGTCAAAATACGCTTACAATAGCAAAACACGCGAGTAGGAATCAAACATGCAATTAGAAAAGTCAACTAGCAATTAGGATTGTCAAACAGGCGAGTAGGAGGTGTAATCGCCTCTTTCTTTGGGCGAGTAGGTGTACTCACATGTTGTAGGTGGCGAGTAGGATTCCTACTCGCCTCCTGATGTGCTAAAAGTAGTTTAATAAAAATAACTAAATTAAACCTAAAACTAGACACCTAGTAATAGTCTAGACTCTCTAAAACTAAACTACTGACAGGCAAGTGAACCTATCGACTCTAGTATAGCTAAAGTAAGTCCGGATATCGAACCCACGAGACTCTAATGGAAAACGAAAACTAGACTCGATTACTTATCCTAAATAATGAAATTAAAAGATTTGTTATTTTAAAGGGGGTTTTACTACAAACTAAATTGCAATAAAATAAAGATTAACTAAAACTAGCTAAACTGAACTAAAGACACGAACTTGACTGAGCTGAATTCAGATGATGACAAGACAGACTACCTAGACCAGACTCCTAACTATGCCTGATAAGCTTCTATGGTTATGGAACTGAATTGGAACCGAAATCTTAAAATACTAAACATCAAGAATAAACTAGACACCCTCGACCCTTCTCAAGGGGAAACCCTAGAATATTTTTATGCTGTTAAACTACCGGTTGGAGTACAAACCCTCACAGGTTATCTAACTCTTATGATTGAGTACCCGCTAGACAATCTACCTCACAGTGCGAAAGCCTCACTACACTAGGTGTAAGGGGTAATTATTGAAGCCGAGATCTAACTTGATATGCAGAAGTTGAAAGGGAAACTAGGCAGATCTTCTCACAAAACCTCTAACCTAGAAATCTAACAACCTAGACATACCAACAAGCCCTCACCTAACAGCTATTAAACTTGGAAGAATACCTAAAATCTTCTAACCACCAAATATCACTCCTATGGTAAACTCGCGACTATTGACCATAAACTAGTTGCTACACAAAGTCTGCAACCTAACTAGCACTCATACATGAAATACATTCACAAAAGTGCAAGTGAAGTGAATAAATGACAATAAGAAAATAATAAATACGCATATACACCAGATCTAGAGAAATCAAAATCTTTACTGAACCATAAATCCAAAACACGTTCCAAACACCATAGTAAAATCAAATCAAAACATAGTTATTTGTCTTAGTCTAGGTAGCTATAAGAGTTTTAGCCACAAATCATCTTGAAAAGAGAAACAAAGACAAATAAAAATTTAACAATCATGGTCTAGAACAAAGATAATAAAAGAACGAAGAAACCGAATGGTTGACACCCGAGTACTTGCTCCTTAGCTTAGATCCTTTGATCCTTGGCCTGCCTCTCTAGATATATTTTCTGCTCTTGTCGCTGTCGAAGAATGATATTCTTCTTTTGATTGAAGTGGCTCCCCCTCCCCAAGAAATCTAGGTTCCTCTCCTTAATAGAATATCATGCGCCCGACTCTTTTTTTTCTCCAATAATATTGGAGCCCTCTTTCAAATGGGCCTTGGCTTGAGTTTGTGACAAAAGTCACGGTATTTTTTATTTCTATTAACATTGAGGTTGGTGGTCCAGTGGTAAGGCAAAGCTTTTTAATACACTAAAAGTGTGAGGTCTTGAGTTCAAGTCTCACAAGGAGCAAGAAATTCGCCTTTCAAAAAAAAATATTATTATTAGTTTATTATTATTATTAAACTATTATTTATATATAGTGTTATAACTTGGTGCTCTCGACTCGGGCGTTCTTGACTTGACAAAAGTTGCTCGTTTACTCTCTAACGTCTATGAACACATACAAAAATTTAAATAAATAAATAAGTATTAAAAATAATTAAACTAATAAAAATCTATAAAAAACCTATACTAAATAAAATAGACTGGTACAATCCTAAAACTAAGGGTATGTGTAGTGGTGGATAGTTATGTTGGGGTTATAGGATTAAAATATTAAAAAGTAATAGAAAAGGTGTTATGTTGGGGTTATGGAAAAAGAGGGTGTAGTGGGAAGGAGGGTTATGTTGGGGTTATAAATGATTGGTAATGATTGGTTAATTATTGTTTTTTATTTAAATAAGAATATTTAATACTTAATAATATTTCATTAAAAATAAAAAAATTACAAATACTAAAACAAAAAAAAAAATACAAATACTAAAAAAAAAAATTACAAACCATAAATAAAAGATAAAAATACTAGAAACCATATTTTTTTTCGATTTTTGCCTTTCGGCTCATAGCCATTTCCAGCGCTTTCCCCTCTAGGTGGTCAAAGTTTGACGTGTAAAAAGCAAAGTCGCGTTCAAACTGTCGTTCCTTCATGATGTCAACGACCTCTCGGTTTTCTTGGATACGCTGAGCCCCGATATCGCGCAAGTCTTGGAGCCGCTGGTTCATTTCAGCAAATGCCGGGACTAACTTATCAACCCCCGACGAAGACTCCGTCCGTGCGGCTCGAGCAGCCCGTCGACCGGCGGGACGAGGTAGCTCCTCCGCCCCCTCCTCCCCTACAAAAAAGGGATTTTCTTCTGGTGAGTTGAGGTCGACATAACGCGCGTCAGACGTAGGCGTTTCGGGATCAACCGAGTCAGAGGTCCTCGACTTTTTTGAAGGCCTCATATTTTTGGCCCTAGATGAAGAAGATCCAACAGTTGGGCGCACGGGGTGCCATTTGGTGCAGTCTTTCAGCACGCGCCAACATTTCACGTACGCGAAATTCCCGTACGTCTGATTGTATTCTTCCAAAGCCGCCACAAAGACATCCTCGTCACTTTGCCCACTTTTCCACCCGAACTTGGTGCGCTGATAAATGGCCTGAAAATTTGTGCATTTTTGGTTGATATCGGTCCACTTGCCCGATATCGAATCATTCTCCCGGTAGCCTTCTCCTTTACCCGAGAGATCAAAAAATATTTCCCGTACTCTTTTCCAAAAATCGCCTTTAGATTGATAGTTGGCTGAAAAAAACATTACCAAAAAATATAACATTACCAAAAATTATATATCTTACCAAAAAAATGTAACATTACCAAAAAAATATATAATATCTTACCGACTTCAGGATCCTCCGACACGTCAACCCACGCTCGGGTTAACGAGTACAACTCGTGGTCGGTCCATGGTATAACCTTTTTCTTGGCACGACCGCCCGTCTCTTTTCTTGCGTGACTCCGTCGCGCGGGTGCCTTGCCTCGCCCGGGCTCTTCCTCTTCAACCGGGCCTTGTGTCTCCGGAACCGACTCTTGCCAAGCATTTGAAGAGCCGAACATTTGGGATGACCCGTACACTTGTGTTTGGCCAAACCCACCTCCTATGGGCATCCCAAAACTCCCTCCCATGTTAACATTATACATGTTCGGGTCCCAACCATACGGTTGGTTTAAGAGGTTCGTGAAAGTTTGCGGATTTGAACCCGAACCCGGAGCTATAGGTCGGGTGTTGTCGCCACTGGTTTGGGAACCAAACCCGAAACCTCTACCGAAAGGATTCATCTCTTCCCTCACAATAAAATTTCAAAGTGTGTGTGTGTAGTGTTTGTGCAGCTGAAGATTGTATATGTGTGTGAGTCTTGTGTTGTATGTATATTTATATACAAATTTTTTTTTTTTTTTTTTAATAAATGCTTCGAATAAACCACCCCAACCACCGGTCAAAGCATTCAAACCTGCAATTTATACTCCCAATGCATGCATAACGCTCGCTATGTGGGTAAAAAATCAAACCCAAAACGCCCTATAGCGCCTGGGGGGGCGGTGTTCCCCGGCGCTATAGGGCTTATAGCGCTGCACAACGAGCCCACTACACATACCCTAATAAAAACACTATCTAAACGACTCGAAAACTATACAAACTTTACACTGGAAATAGATATATTTTACAATACATCAAATTATCTCCACACTTATCTTTTTTCGTCCCTAAAAAAGAATTATGTTATGGAATCACAATCAAATAATCTGGCCTCAAAACATAGGTTACTTTAATTTTTAAAAATCTAATCACGTGCCCACTGCGATTGTAGATATACTTGTCCTCTTAAACACAACCGCCGGTTTCTAAGCCCCTTATCATGTTAGTTTAATTTTAGGTTCATTTAGTCTACCTAGGGTCTCACACTAAAGAATCCACAGTTTCACCTAATCCCGCCTCAAGCTTAATATGAAACAAAAGGAACAACCAATTGACTATTCCTAACCGTTTTATGTAGAAAACCGAGAAAATTTAAAATCATTTGTTGTTGTGTTTTTTTTTCTTCATCTCAGCATACTTAACTCAGAGGATGTGACCAATCCAAGTCGCTATCCTAGTGGCCAGGCACCTTAAGCTTCAGCATTTTCACTTTGATTTCTAATTAAATCATGAGCTTTTTTTTTTTTAGATATTTATTTTCAGAAAATCCTAGAGGGAGTCAAGTCCGGAGTCACTATCCCTAGAAATGACACCATTGGCCTTGCCCTTATTTTATATCAAGCTCTGTTTCTTTTTTTCAACTTTTGATTAGAAATTCTATCTATTTTAAACTTATAACGGCATTCTTTATACTATTATTGGCGGTTTCAGCTTCCCCATTTTTTCCTAGATGAGAACCCACAAGGTATCCTAATATATTTAGGTGTATTTGCTCAAAGGAAACTTTTCTACCAGCTGGGCCTACCCACACATCTCAAGTCAAAACGCTTTTGATTCATTTATTCTTTTAATACATATAATATTTAAAACTAGACACCTGACTTTACCTATCATTTTCCATATTTTATATAATGCAAACTTCAGAATCAGGGACTTTTTCTCAAATTTTTTCAAATTTTTTTTTTTGACTCAAAATGACTCTATATACAAACTAAACGACTCAAAACAAAAATTAAATTCCGAATACAAAAATAAAAATAAATAAAAAAACAACGGCAAATTGGAAAGGACTTAGCTGGTTAAGTGTTTCTTCGTAATATCTAAAACTCTAGTTCAATCCAGCTCGATCGTATAGCATTTCATTCGCGATCGGCTCTGACACACTGGTAAACTCTGGGCTTGCCTTGATAAAATGATAACAGATCCGGAATCACCCGAATGGAGATTGGGTACGTGTGATGCAATCCAAACCTGCACAAAATGAAACAAACAAAACCCGAGCATAATACCGAACCACACAAAAATAAAAAGACTCAAACTACTAACTTAGACTCATAATATAACAACAAACAAGAAGATGTACCTGCTTGGAAAATGGCGGTGAATGGTGGTAGAACTAATTGGGTAGAAGAAAAAAAAAATTCCGGTTCTCGCTCAACGTGAAGGACACAGGTGATCACAACACGCGTTGCAAGCGAAAAAAAATAACTTTCCGGGGTAATAGCTGGTCGCATGCGGCAAACAGGTCAGCCCAGACTCCCCACATTACATGAAAAGTTTTTTTTCACGGAAAGTTAATTAAATTTTTTTTAAGAAAAATTCTCTTTTATTACCCAAACCTTTTTCAAAACTCCCACTCATAAAATATATATAAAGACAATACATGGGATCCGCTCATGTGAAATTTCCTCTACCTAAGCAAACACACAAACCTGTAAACAGACTCAAAGACACAAAAACAAAGATAAAATAGAAAGATAAAAACCTATGAACCACTACCGAAGGACAGGCCACAAATAGAAAAAATTGAAAAGCTACAAAACAAAATAATTAAGTATAAATATATATTTACAAACTCTACAGATCATCCCCACATTTAAACTTAATTAGGGGGCTTCTCTTTTATCAGGACCCGATCTAAACCGTTTAATTCCACCCGGTTCTTATTAACAATTAAAAATTTATTTGTGGAATTGAAAAATAATTTAACCATGTATAACGGGTCAAACCACCAAAATTTAAACTTACCTGCAATAAACCGGATGCGTAGCATGTAGCAAGAAGAGTGATCATGCTTGACATTTACTGGCTTCTTCTTTTCCACATCGTGCCAGCCGTTGATCCTCTTCCGGTGTCTATCCTTTCTTTTTCTCTTCCTTGCCCTCTCCCGTGGTGCTGTTGATTTTGAAGTTCCATCTATTACTATTACCATGGGCCAGCTATGGTGCGCTTCTTCTACCACCATTTCCATGGGATGATCCCCACATTTATTTCTTTCATCTGGTGCAGGTTCAGTCATGTCTATCGGTTCACCTTCAAGTAGGGCATCTAGGTATGCTATATCCCCATCGGGATCGGACTCCCCTGCTTCTTCATAAACAGGTAAACCTTCAAATTCCATATCTAAAAACTCATCCTCCTCAGACAACAACGTTTCGCTAACCTCGTTGTCGTCCACTACACCAAACATCATATCAATGGAATCTCCCAATTCCACTTCTTCTTCAATCATTTCCCTTTTCACTAACGACCTTTGATACGCCGCCCATTCTTCTTCGTCGTCTTCATCATCAGAGTCACTCACAAAATCATATATAGTAACATGTGGCACCAGAGGTGGGACTTTAACGTCCATTTTCGTCTCCGTGATTGGGATGATCTCTTCATCTGACTCATCTGTGTATTCCATGATCGGCTCTTTCCCTTCTTCTGGAGACATTGGGAATAACTCCCCTCGAGCGTTCATGTACCCGATGTAGTTGCCCTCCTCATCATATGTATAACCAACTTGTCAGCACCTGCTCTTGCTGAACCTTTTCTTTTTCTTCTTCTTCCTTTAACCTTCTAGCAATGTCTTCTACTGTTCGTTGAAGTTATAAAAGAGCAACCTGTCGGTCTTTTATGAGGATGTCGTGGTTTTTTAGGAGGGTGTCCTGCTCTGCTAACATGTTCTGGGTATTGGCATCCTTAGCAACTAGTAATGTCAACAGACTCTTGATTTCACTCCAATCATTGCCACTATCCTCACGAGAATTACTTCCAGACAATTGATCAGGATATTGATTAAAATGTGGCTGCTGATACGAGTCATCATAATAATATGCAGGACAACCCTGTGAATAATATGGTTGCGGCTGCACAAAGGAATTAGCACAATAATGTGTAAAGGACCCCTCATATTGTGGACATAAAATGGGGTCCTCCACAAATTAGACTCCTACAGACTCAAAAGAAACAAAAGACACATAAAATTAGACTCCTACGACTCATTTTACAAAAAAAGACAGACTCAAAACAAAACAGACTAAAAACTAAATTGCAATAAAATAAAGATTAACTAAGACTAGCTAAACTGAACTAAAGACACGAACTTGACTGAACTGAATTCAGATGATGACAAGATAGACTACCTAGACCAGACTCCTAACTATGCCTGATAAGCTTCTATGGTTATGGAACTGAAATGGAACCGGGATCTTAAAATACTAAACATCAAGAATAAACTAGACACCCTCGACCCTTCTAAGGGGAAACCCTAGAATATTTTTGTGCTGTTAAACTACCGGTTGGAGTACAAACCCTCACAGGTTATCTAACTCTTATGATTGAGTACCCGCTAGACAATCTACCTCACAGTGCGAAAGCCTCACTACACTAGGTGTAAGGGATAATTATTGAAGCCTAGATCTAACTTGATATGTAGGAGTTGAAAGGGAAGCTAGGCAGATCTTCTCACAAAGCCTCTAACCTAGCAATCTAACAACCTAGACATACCAACAAGCCCTCACCTCACAGCTATTGAACTTGGAAGAATACCTAAAATCTTCTAACCACCAAATATCACTCCTATGGTAAACTCGTGACTATTGACCATAAACTAGTTGCTACACAAAGTCTGCAACCTAACTAGCACTCATACATGAAATACATTCCCAAAAGTGCAAGTGAAGTTAATAAATGACAATAAGAAGATAATAAATACGCATATACACCAGATCTAGAGAAATCAAAATCTTTACTGAATCATAAATCCAAAACACGTTCCAAACCCCATAGAAAAATCAAATCAAAACATAGCTATTTGTCTTAGTCTAGGTAGCTATAAAAGTTTTAGCCACAAATCATCTTGAAAAGAGAAACAAAAACAAATAAAAATTTAGCAATCATTGTCTAGAACAAAGATAATAAAAGAACGAAGAAACCGAATGGTTGACACCTGAATACTCACTCGCTGGCTTAGATCCTTTGATCATTGGCCTGCCTCTCTAAATATATTTTCTGCTCTTGTCGCTCTCGAAGAATGATATTCTTCTGTTGATCGAAGTGGCACACCCCCCCCCCCCCTAAGAAATCTAGGTTCCTCTCCTTAATAGAATATCATGCGGCCGGCTTTTTTTTCTCCAATAATATTGGAGCCCTCTTTCAAATGGGGCTTGGCTTGTTTGTGGCAAAAGTAAAGGTATTTTTTTCCCTTTTAACATTGGGGTTGGTGGTTCAGTGGTAAGGCAAAGCCTTTTAATACACTAAAAGTGTGAGGTCTTGAGTTCAAGTCTCACAAGGAGCAAGAAATTCGCCTTTCAAAAAAAATATTATTATTAGTTTATTATTATTATTAAACTATTATTTATATATAGTATTATAACTTCGTGCTCTCGACTCGGATGTTCTTGACTTAACCAAAGTTGCTCGTTTACGCTCTAACGTCTATGAACACCTACAAAAATTAAAATAAATAAATAAGTATTAAAAATAACTAAAACTAATAAAAATCTATAAAAAACCAATACTAAATAAAATAGATCGGTACAAGCCTAAAACTAATAAAAACACTATCTAAACGACTCGAAAACTATTCAAACTTTATACTGGAAATAGATGTATTTTACAATACATCACCTCCTGCAGCCCTGTTCCACTTTTTCGTGTGTTTAACCCTCCAATTCAGATCCGAAACGTGTGGAAACACCCAGTAACAATCCCCATTCGCTTATCATCATAATCCAAGCAAAAACCCTCAATTTATCATCATTCTAACAACCCTAATTATGAGCATTTCCCTAAGTACCATATTATTATGTAAACATCACATCAACACATGCAAGACTTACCCTAAACGGCAAATATCCAGATTTCATCACATAACAACGTTGTCCAACATTATCCTACTATTCTAGCATCATCCTAGAGCAAACTCTAACCTTGTGAAATCAACAAAACACATCACATCTCCTTAAATCTTCCTAAATCACTCAAACGGGTCAAAACGCATATTATCATCAAAGGACAATCATAATCTTCCAAATTCATAGATAAGCATCCTAACAATTCATCTAGGTTAGAAACATATCAAACATATAAGAATCATCATGCTTTATCAATAAAAATCCTATCTTTGCATGATAACATCACATAGAACAATCATGAAGGTTTAGGTTTATGTAGAAACTGTTTTTAATAAGTTTTTAAAGACACAACCACTTAGAATTCAGGTCTGGACCTTTAGGGAGCAATACAATAACATTACAAAGGTTTGGGATGAAGAACAAACCTTGGATTTTGCTAAAGAATGGTGTATAATCTTGTAAAGGTGATTTCTAGGTTAAAAACGTGTTACAGAGATTGGATATGGTGTGGAATAGCTTTGGGGCAAGTTAGGGTTTCACAAATGAGGTTTGGGAGCATAAGGGTGGTATTTATAAGCGTTTCTAGTCGTCGCACATGCTACAGGCGAGTAGAGTGCTGCAACAGGCGATTAGGATTGTAATCGCCTATACTATAGGCAATTAGAAGCTCTACTCGCTTATATTATAGGCGAGTAGGCTGTAATCGCCCATAATCTCCTCCTAATCGCCTATACTATAGGCAATTAGGATTCCTACTCACATGCAGCAATGCATTTGGGTTTTTGGCGCGTTAAACACTATTTTAACACATATAAGCACGTATTCACATACCGACAAGTCATATAATGATTATAAACACATAATGCATGATAACTAACACGTTTACGTCCATTCACCAATTCTTGGGACTCGAGACTCGCGCGTGTGCATTAACCCGGTGATTTTACCAACCGCCACTCTTGTACACGTAGTTATGGACCGACTCTCAATATGTAACGACTCCAGATGATTTCCAAAATCATTCTAAACGACTTAACCGACCCAGTTAAGTATAATGTTAAGTAAATGTTTTCGCTAAGGTAGACTTGTATGTATGTAAAGTATTAACCTGGATTTGCCAGGTGTCACATCATCCCCCAGTTGAAAGAATTTTGGTCCCGAAAATTAAACGAAGTCTGGAAATAAAGAGACGAAAGAAAGAGAAATTTTTTTTCCCAGTTGTTACATCATCCCCTCGTTGAAAGGAATCTCGACCCGAGATTCAATTAGCTTTAGAAGTAATATGATTCAACTCAAAAGCACGCTTAGGAAATAGATGAGTGTACTTGGCCTTCATCTGATCTTCCTGTTCCCATGTGAACTCCGGTCCACGATTTGAATTCCAACGAACTTTAACGATATGGATTTTACCCCGACGAAGGCTACAAATCTTATAATCAAGAATTTCAATTGGTTCCTCCACGATACACAAACGATCATCAACCTTGATTTCTTCGAGAGGAACAACGAGAGATTCATCAGCCAAACACTTCTTAAGGTTAGAGACATGGAAGACATTATGAACGCTACTGAGCTTGGCTGGTAAGTCAAGTCTGTATGCCACCGGTCCAATCTGTTTCAGAATTGGGAACGGTCCGACATAACGAGGGTTCAGCTTGCCGTGCTTCCCAAAACGTATAACGCCCTTCCAAGGAGATACCTTCAATAAGACCCTGTCGCCATCCTGAAACTCCAAGGGTTTGCGACGGCGATCGGCATAGCTCTTTTGACGATCACGAGCCGCTGCTATACGATTAAGAATCTATATGATCTTCTCTGGAGTCTCGTACACCAATTCTGGACCTGTGAGTTGGCTGTCGCCCACCTCGGCCCAACAAAGAGGAGATCGGCATTTCCGTCCATAAAGAGCCTCGAACGGTGCTGCTTTGATACTAGAGTGGTAACTATTGTTGTAAGAGAACTCCACTAACGGCAGGTGGGTCTCCCAACTCTTAAGAAAATCGATAACATATGCCCGAAGCATGTCTTCAAGCATTTGAATTGTCCGCTCACTTTGACCATCTGTTTGCGGATGATATGCGGTACTCATATCCAACTGAGTACCCAATGCTTTATGCAGTTGCTTCTAGAAGCGGGGAGCGAAACGAGAATCACTATCAGAAATGATGGAAACATGCACCCCCTGCCGAGCAACCACTTCCTTAAGATAGATACGAGACAACCGCTCCAAACTGTCGGTTTCTTTAATGACGAGGAAGTGTGCGGACTTTGTCAATCGATCAACAACCACCTAGATCATATCACAACCACTGGGTGACTTTGGAAGTTTGGTCACAAAATCCATCATGATCTGTTCCCACTTCCTTTCAGGAATTTCCAATTGTTGTAGAAGACCTGACGGCTTCTGATATTCCACCTTGACCTTAGCACAGGTTAGACATTTGCTGACATACGAAGCTATATCAGCCTTCATGTTCGGCCACCAGTAGAGTATCTTCAGATCCTGATACATCTTATCAGAGCCCGGATGGATAGAATACCGGGATTTATGAGCTTAATCCAAGACAAGCTCTCGCAAACCCCCAAACAAAGGGACCCAAACACATTCTGCAAAGTAGTGCAGGCCATCGGACCTGAGTTCAAGGTGCTTATCGACACTATGCATGGTTTCAGCTTTAAGGTTTTCCTCCTTCAAGGCTTCCTGTTGAGCAGAACAGATTTGATCAGGTAAACTAGAATGAATGGTGAGCTGTAGGGCTTGAACACGACGAGGCTTAACAGATTCCTTCCGGCTCAAGGCGTCTGCCACCACATTCGCTTTGCCACGATGGTACTTAATCACACAATCATAGTCATTAAGAAGCTCAATCCAGCAACACTGCCACATGTTCAACTCCTTTTGATCGAAGAGATGCTGAAGACTCTTGTGATCGAAGTAAATCGTGCACTTGGTACCGTACAAGTAGTATCTCCAGATCTTTAACGCGGAAACTATAACATTTCGCATTTTCGTTTAAGCATGTTCTAGTATTTCGACATTCTTGTACGTTTAAAAAAAAAATTTCGTGACATTTTCGGGCTTATATAATTATATTATGACTTTATAATAATATAAACTTAATGAAATAATAGCCAAAAAAATGAAATGCGTGGACCGGGACTCGAACCCGCATCCACAGCCGGTCTGATATACACACACACACACTAACCAGCTGGGCTACAGCCCATGTTGTGTTTAGATTCCAACCAAAACAAACATAAACTCTTTCAATATTGCACAGTTGACTTTAGAAAGTCAAATGCGAATCAAATCTATTCCAAATCAACTCCAATCCGCGTTTATTGTCCGTAATTATTTATGGAATGAATTAGCCAACCTATTCAGCTTAATCCCCACGCCAAATCATAATTAAAACATTCAAATTAGTGAGCATTTACGCGTTTTATTAAACCATGGGTCAAAACTTTCTAAACATACGATTTCGTGTAATTAGTATAAATTAATCCATCCTTTCTGACCTATGCACGCCGATTTAGTTCTTCCCACCTCCAATTCTTGTTAAAACCTCGTCAATAAGCAGAATCTTACGCGGTTGACTTTCTCCTTTGACCGGCTCGATCGTGCCTCTAATCACGCTGTAAGTTCTAATTAAATGTTTGGTTTTGTTAATCGGCATTATACAAACAAGAGTCCTAACGTTTCTATGGGAATTGTTTGTTATTTCATTCGATTTGGAATCTAGGGTTCATACGCATACGATTTTGGGATAACAACTTACGCGGACATCGTTTAAACTTAAAACAAACTTGAATCAATCACCAACTGATCCACAGTTGGTATTATCCTTCTTTGTTAAGACGTGGGAACCGATCTGTACTGGAGTTCGAACCACGGCTCCATCTTCTTTTTTTTTTCTAAACAATTTATGAAACAAACCAAGAAACCCTTATAGTTATTTGAAATCAAATAACATCGTTCTCAGAGTCCATACCAACTGGCCTGGGCATGTGATTTAAAACCCATGATTCGGCCAAGGACCCGGGTTCGAGTCCTGGCACATACAAGCATTTTTTTTTAGTTTTTCCTTTATACTTATACTTTCCATATTCTTTTAAAAATAGTTTTTAAATACTAAAAGTGCTTTATAAAATCTATAAAAAATTATTTTATGTTATTCTAATGATGAAGTTTATTATACAATTTTTAGTTTTTAAAAATCATTTATTTAATATATATAAAATATATTACAAGTTTATTCAATTATAAATTGAAAATTCTATAAAAATATCTAAACAACTATATAAAATTCCACAAAAATTATCTTAAACTTGTAGATCAATAAATATTTCAGAAATAAATTTTTATTCCAGATAACTGTTTATTCAATATTTTTAATGAATTTTTACTATTTTAATCATAATAAATTCATTTTTCGCCATTTTTATACCAAAATTTTACATAAATTATTTTTGTTCATTTAGAACAGAAATATAAATTTTAATTAAAACTTTATTAATCTTAATATTTTTAGACATTAATACTATATTTTGACAAATAAAAATAAATATACTAAATATTCAATCTTTAAGAAAATAATTTTATGAAAATTATTTTCATATTTACAACTTTATAATATGACCATCCTTAATCAAAATTTTACAAAAAGTCTTTTATTTATTTATTTATTTTTCATATTTCTTTTTAATTATTAAATCGTCAACAATTTATCTAATTAACAATTAAACCATTACCTATGCCCAAATTAGGAACCATAGAAATACTTGTAGACTAGAAAGACTTAGACTTATTTATTGCCTTAAACATATGGTAATACTTGGCAACGTTGGACCACACTTATTTTATTTCACAAGACTTAACCCTTTGCTAAGGTGAGTTTACATAGCCTCATTTATGCAACTTTTTATGCTTAAAACTCTATGCTTTTATACTTAAGCAATTCTTATACATGTCTAGTTGTAATCTTTGCTGCCACATGTCATAGACAAAAACTTGTTAGACTTAAACTTAATCTAGACTATAACCTTAGGGATTTTAAACCAGTACTTGCTTCTCTTACTTGTAACCCTATTTGCTTCCTTAGCCTTATCCCTGTTTTGGTCAAAAATTATCCAGTAAAAATAACTTTGTATTCCAAATTAGTTAAAGTGATGTAGAGTGCTAAATGTGTGAAAATATGTTAAGGAATCAATTATATTCTGAAGATGGTGTATCAGGATGCTAAAGAAGCAAAAATATGACAACTATGCTCGGGATGGCTTACGTTAGTTTCAGGATGGGCAGTTATATCCTCGGGATGGAATTGTTTGTAATGAATAAATAAAGTAGTAAACACAAAGAACAACACACGATCTACGAGGAAAGCCCTTGATCAGTTGTAGATCGCCGGCATAAAACCTCGGGAGGAGTCTAGGCCCCTGCCTTGTTTGTTAATATTAATTTGGTAAAAAGATACAACTTTGGATAAGCTTATGGACGAGTGTACTAAGATTAGAATGATTGTGTGAGTGTTTTTGATCAGCTAAGTGTATGTGTGTATAGTTATCGTGTGAGCAATGTGTCATATCCTCGTCCAATACCCCCATTTATATAGTACACGAAATAAACAATGAATCCCACCAAATCCGCTAAGTAGTTAAGCTTCTTCAATACATTCATGTGAACGTTGAAGTGTTTCAACTGAATATAGTCGCTGGACAATGGTTTCCTCCTAACTTAGTTATGGTTTCAGCTTTTTCCTCATTTATCGCCGATATTAAATGTATATCAGTTACAACTTTGATTCTGTCACACCCTCAAATTTCCACTGCGGAGTTTTACCGCAAAGCACATGACAAACCAGGATCCAAGTCAACGGTCACAATAAACAACACTATATGAAATATGTAAACTCAAAAACATAGTTTTCATATGGTGACAACCATAGCGGAAGCATTTAAAGAATTTAATCAGCTACAAAACTATGTTCCAAAGTATTCATGACACTTATTTCAAAACGTGTAACTAAGCCTAGACGCCAATGCAGACCCGTGCGCCTAGTCCAACCGATGCTACCTTAGCGACCTGAGAAAACATGCCAAAAAGACGTCAACATATATAATGCTGGTGAGTTCACATGTTTGTTCAACATGTTACCAAAATATTACCAAATGTTACCACAGTGTTACAAAGTGTTACTATGTCCATACTATACCAATGTTACCAAGTAGGCTAGCTAAGCGTATGTTTTGCTACTAATACGATTGGAAAACCATTACTAGACTGTTACCAGTGTTCAGCCCGATTTTTCAGCAATGTTTAGCAAGTTCGAGACAATATGCATCCGCCCAGCCCTCCAAGCCGTCGAGTGGGGCCAGTCAAACCCAATAGATCTATCCACATTTCCCCTGTTGTGCAACCCCGCACATTCATGGTTTCCCCCAAGACTTTCAAAGATCGTATAGCAACGCAAAGTTAAATCATAGTATGACACATGTTACCAAAATAAGTTAAGCGCATGTTTTCTCCCCCAAAAGTAAAAGCAGTAAAAGTGGGGCCGTGAACTCACCTTAAGTTGTGTTCTTCAGTAATATAAGAAAGCCAAGCCCTTGATAATCCCAACTACCGGAGATCTATCAAAATATTCACATAAGTGTTCCAACCAATAACCATAAGGTTATCTAGTCCCCGATTGTCTAGATCGTGACCAAGTATGTTTTAAAACGTGTTTTGAATGTTCAACCGACACAATAGACCGACCCGACATGTCGTTGGTGACTCATTACCCTAACTAATCAAGTATACATAGATTACACACAAGGTTCAAGCATAAAACACTTAGTTTGCATCAAAAATCTCATTTTTGATTGTATAGGGTCGAACCAGGGTTTTCAATTCCACCTTCGCCCCTTTTCTACCACGTTCAACCCTTTCGAGACACGTTCAACCCATTTGAAATAGATTCGACCACTGTTGTCTAGGTTCGACCCTGGGATTCCACCTTCGATCCCACGACTGGTCGAAGGTGCCCAGGTTTGACCTTGGCAGAGTGTTTTTCCAGAAAACGCTTCAAAAACATCCGAAAACATCCCGAAACATCACCAATCACAGCAGTCAAGTATGAATAACATATCCCCACAAAACCCCACCAATTTTCCCCAAAACCTGTACGTTTTTACCCTTTCCCAAAATGGCAAAAATTATGGAAGTGTCACATCATGCATGAAATCTTTACCCAATTTGGAAACTTTTCGAAATCTTTTCATAATCATCTTAAAATGCTCAGTTTATCGTGTATATGAAAACCCCCAATAGTTCTATTGATAATACTAGCATGCAACAAGCCCTAGATTTATCAAAATCCCCAAACTCGACATAATATCATCATCCATCTAATTGTAACCTTAAAAAATCATAAACCTACAATAATAGCAGCCCTAGCTCATGTTTCTATCATCAATACAGCAACGAATCACTAAGAAACACATAATATCACATAACACATAATTAACATATGTTTATGGATATGAAAACCTATGTTTAATGATAAGGTTTAGGTTTAGGTTTAGGAAGATGTTTAAAAAGGGTTGTAATCATAAAAACACCCTTAGAACGGATCTGGACATTTAGGGTTAGATGAAAACGAATCAAAATGCTTTAAAAAGGTTTAGGATTAATTAGAACACACCTAAGATTCTTGATTAGATGTTGTTTGTAGGTTAGATTATGAAAATCAAAAGCAAAAACTCCTTCCTCAGTGATTAAAATCGTTTAAGAGTGTTTAGAGATGACTAGGGTTTGTGAAATGGTAAAAAATGACATAGTGTGGTATTTATACTAACTCCACATTCGCCCCTTGTATGGGGTCGAAGGTGCCACCTTCGTCCCTTTATAAGGTCGAATGAACTTGTTCTGTGGTTTGTTCTAGGTTCGCCCCTTATCCAAGGGTCGAACCAAGGCTCCTTTCCAGGTTCGCCCCCACGCCATGGGTCGAACCAGGACTTGTGTTTTCCAGTTTTTCCAGTTTTGTCGTTTTAACGTATTTAAACACATTCTAACGTGTGATCATGCAATTCTAACACATGTTAAGCATATATACGCACGTATAGTCATGTTCACACCTTCTAGCACATATTATCATGTTATGTTACACATGTGTTAATAATCTACCTGTCCTGCTTGATTCAGTTCATGTAATTTCACCAACAACGGGACCTAGTACTAGTGTATTTCCAAAACGACTCCCAATGATCCTCCAGATCATTAAACCCTGGACAATCCTAACATAACCCGACTCAACTAACCTAGTTAAGTCCATTTATAAATGTTTTTCACTAAGGTAGACTTATGTTTTACCAAAACGTTTAAGCCGAACATGCCGGGTGTCACAGATTCCATCTCCAAGTTTATACGCATACGGCTCATGCATCCTTGATATCTCTGATTTAGCAAGACTTTGTAGCCGTTGAAGAGGAGTTACAAGTCTTACTCATGCATTAATTACACCTGCAACAACATAAGTACAAGATAATTTGTTAGTTCATTCTCAGGATGTGCACATGCTGAAGTATTGTTATATCCCGAAGTTAGTTGAGTCCTTCGGCATCCTGAGGATGGTACATTAGGGATGTAGGTAAAATCCTGACCACCAACATTTGTCCCCAAAAAAATGTTACCGTTAATATACTTGAAGGCAAAAAGATTTTTTAATCATAGAACTTATCTGATAATTTTGATGGGGCATTTGTCAAGATGATAACGGCTATTTTTTCGGCTATAATCATGCAATGACCATTACACGATATCATCCTCTGCCATTTATATCTTGATCATATCTCCTTCTTTATATTTGCGCCAAGTTATCAAAGAAGGTAATCTTTCTTCTCTTTATTTCTTCTAATCCTGCATAATTTCTAAGTGATTTCTTGAGGATGGTCAAAAAACCAATAAGATCTTCTAGGGCTGTAGTAGTCTTGAATGACTTCATCCCCCAAAACCTATTGAGCCACCTTGAATAAGAAATTTGTTCCTTTTATGACAAAGACATTCAAGTTTTGAAAGATTCAAGGGTCTACCCTGATGCTACTATCTTTCGCCCTCACGACCCTAATGCACGGTCTGATTTTGCATCCCCAACATGGGTCTGTTTTTTGTATCTTCCTTTTCAACTGGGTTTGAAATATCCGTTCCCTCCATTTATTCAAGACTTCTTTAGTACTATTGGGATGGCTTATGCCCAAGCCATGTCGGAGATCTGGAGAATCTTAATGGTTTGCAATAAAATCATAGAAAAGCATGGCGTCTATCTTCGTATAGCGGACTTATATCTTGTGTATAAGTTGAGAACACATGGTTCTAATCGTTATGTTCTTCAACTTATCGAGAAAGAACCCACCTTTTTGTTTAACGTTATTAAGTCTGAGAGATCTTGGAGGTCAAAGTTCTTTTTTGTAAAGAGGGATTCCATTCCCTTTGGGGATAAGATCCCTATGTACTTGTTAAAGAGCGGTAAAGGTTTTATAGGATATTATAGTTTTTATAAAAATTTATGTAGTTATCCTCAGGGTATTACCGATATTTCAAGAATTTTTATATTTTTAGGTACTTCCTTTACAAAGCTTGCTTCCCCTTTATGTGACGCTTACCTTATGTACCAAGCTGTACTCAAATTACCCGTTTCTGCTAGAACCTTTGAGGCGGAGGGAAGTTGTTCATCCACCGAGATGTCTGGTGAGCATTTACCTACTACATCCTGAGGATGTTTGTTATTTACTAACCCTGTTACTATCTTAGCCTCAGCCAAGAAGCCTGCTTCCTTTGACCTTGATGATATTGACAGCATGGATGTCAAGGCAACCAAAATTACCTCTCCATCTCCTTCGAGCTCCAAGATGACTACTCCTTCATCTAACCTTCCCAAGTCTAGGGCTGCTGCTGCTTCAAAGAAAAGGAAGGGGAGTGCTGCCATTGCCATTGCTCAGGAGATCTCCCCCTTTGAGGGTTTGAGCTGTCATGAAATTTTGAGCAAGATCTCCCAATTCACTCTCCAGGTATGGTCTTGTCCTGAGAATAGCACTGTTATGTTTAGTAAGAAAAAGTTAGGAATTCTTACCTTTCTTCTCCTTGTTAGGGCCATGAGTATCTATCAAATTCTCTGGATTTGTTGTTCAAGAACTTCATGAGACACAGGCTAAACTTGAAGATGTCCAGAAGATTTCTCATGATAAGGGCAAACATCTTGAGAGTAAGCTGACAGAGATTGAAGCAGAGTTGAAGATAGTGAAGGCTGAGCATGCTAAGGCCATATTGGATCAGGAGAAGGAGGCACGGGATCACAGGAATGGGCTCATTAAGTCTGCTAGTATTTCTGTTTTTTAGGCCAGGGTGAAGATGGCTCTCCAAGCCAAGGATTCATGTTTTGATCAAAGTACCTGGGATGTCGAAGCCTGGAAGGAGAAGATTAAGAGCCTGGGCAGAAAAGAAGTGGTCTATGAGCCTATTCCTGTAGCCCATACCGAGGATGTGGCCAAGGATCCTGAGGATTCAGAGGCAAAGGCAGCTGAGGCCAGGATTGCTGAGGTGGTGAAGGATCTTCCAATGGGCGATGAAGGATGTGTTGACTAGGCTGGAGCTTTTTATTTGAACTTTTGTGGTAGTAGTTGGTTGAACAATTTCATACAATTTATTTTGATATGTAATAACTTAGGATATTATAAGGTTTGGGGTGGAGGAATCTTGGTTTCAAGACAAAGCCCCAAATCTTTTATTTGACCCAGACCATAAATGTTGACCCCTGGTGGATGGGTCCTGGTTTTGGATGAAGCCAGGGGTTGACATCAAATTTTGATTCTAATGCATTAATAGTATATGGTAACAATCTTTCGACGCTATTAGCCTTGTGTTCTTTGATATTCAGCAAACATTAGCAAACATTTAGTGGTATAGAAGAATGATAAAAAATAATACCTTACGTATCTTCTTTGTTGAGCAATTCTCTTGATCTTGCCATATTCTTCATAAGTCTTTCTCATCGTCAGGATGGTCTTCAATATCCTGAGGATGTCCGCAGTTTCTTCTTCATCCTTGGGATGGTCTTGCATCTTGAGGATGTCCCCAGTGTAATATCTTCAGTATAGACTTTAAGTCTATTATCCTTTGTAAGAAAGAATCCAATCTTAATAAGATCTTGTAAAGGAAAACTTTGTTATTATACTGGCGACAAGGCCTTTGGTTTAACTGGGATCAAAACCCTTTTAAAATAATCATGGTGACAAGACCAATATGTAATATCTTGGGAATAACTGGTGACAATGCCCTTAGGAATAACTGGCGACAAGGCCCTGGTGACTAGACCAAATACGAGAAATAGATATTGAAAACTGTCTTAACCTTAAGAGCTCCATCGTATATCTCAAAGATAATGAAATTGTCAGCCACTTTTACATGGACTGATCCCACCATCCCAAGAATATACATGGGCATCGTGCGCTCCAGGCGAGGGTTGCTAACCCAATGTGAAAGGTAAAAACCTTTAAACCTTAGGAAGGTGTCAGACACCTTAACGGAGGAGATGGTGGCCAACCCCCTAGTCTTCTAAGCATTCTATCTTCAGGATGGTACTGCAAAATTCTCAGGATGGACTATTTCTAGACCATGTTTAGTAAAAATATAATCGATCGTAATAGATAAAGGATAGGTACTTACATATGGAGATGATTCATCTCTATCAGCCTTCACCTTCATCCCACCTGTGATCCGGACCATGGTTTCTCTTCCAGAGAGATCAGTCACATGCATCCCTAGACATGGTAGTATTTTAAGTGAATTGCATTCCAAGCCCTTGGTAGAATCTCTCCTTCCATTGTTGATAACCAATATTTTCCTTTACCAGCTTCAGAATCGATCAAGTATGGACCTTCCCACTTGGGAGCTAGCTTACCATAACTTGGTTTTGTTGTGTTTTGGAAGGTTTTTCTTAATACCAAGTCTCCTTCTTGAAATCTTCTTATCCTGATATTCTTGTTGTAAGCATTAGCAATCCTTTGTTGATATGCTGCCATTCTTACTTTAGAAGCATCCCTGAGTTCATCCACAGTTTCCAAATCCTGAAGTAATGCTTCGGAATTGGTAGTTGCATCCTGAAGATGTTTCCTTGCTGTAGGCATAAAACATCTCTGTTGGCAGCATTGATTCTGTTCCAAAGACCAAGGAGAAAGGTGTCTGACCAGTAGCATTCTTGAAAGTAGTCCTATCTGCCCAGAGTACAAATGGAAGTTCTTCTGCCCATTTCCATTTCTTTTCCCCAAGCTTCTTCTTCAAATTGTTGACGATGATTTTTTTTGAAGATTCTGCTTGTCCGTTAGCTTGAGGATAGACTGGTGTTTAAGTTACTATCTTGATTCCCCAACTCTCACAAAAGTCAATTGTTCTTTTGCTTATGAATTGAGAACCATTGTCACAAATAATCTCAGATGGCACTCCAAATCTTGTTAGGATATTTCTTTTGATGAATGAGACCACTTCTTTATCTCTGACATGCACAAATGCTTCAGCTTCAATCCATTTTATGAAGTAGTCTATCATTACCAGCATGAATACCTTTCCTCCAGGAGCTTTGGTTAGCTTTCCTAGTATGTCCATCCCCTATTTCATGAAGGGCCATGGTGAAATAATAGGATGTAGTGGTTCAGCAGGCTGTGAAGGATGTTGCTATGTCTTTGGCATGGATCACACTTTTGAGAATATAGCATGGCATCCTTCTTCATAGTAGGCCAATAGTATCCCGTCCTCAAAGTCTTCGAGTATAGAGATCTTCCTCCTGTATGATTTCCACAATCTCCTTCGTGGATGTCCTTGAGCACTTCATTTGCTTCATCCTTGTTGAGACACCTTAGATATGGACCTGCAAGAGATTTTCTATACAAAATATTGTCTATAATTGTAAATTTAGATACCTTTATCCTGAAAGCCTTTGGGTTTTCTCCATCAAGGATGACATCTTCTTGTAAATATTTTATTATAGGAGTCATCCATGATGAATCGTCTTGTGCCTGAGTAGCTAAAACGGTGATATCCTCGGGATGGACTGTTTTATCCTCAGGATGTACCTGGCTATCCTCAAGATGCCACTCTTCAATTGCTGATTTTAGATTATGGACGATGGGAATCTTGGATCGTTCTGGTAAATTAAGGGAGGATCCCAGGTTTGCTAAGGCATCAGCTTCAGCATTTTCTTCCCTAGGTACCTGTGTTAGTGAAAATTCTACAAAAGAAGTTGATAAAATTTTAACTTTTTCAAGATAAAGAGCTAATTTTTGACCCTTTAGTACATAAGATCCATTAAAATGATTAGTAATCAACAAAGAATCAACAAATACTTCTATATTAACAATATGCATGTCATTAGCAAGTTGCAAACCAGCAATGAGAGCTTCATATTCTGCCTCATTATTGGTTGTCTGAAATGCACATCTAATAGCATGGGTATTTTGTCCCCTTGTGGCGATTTTAGTAGTATTCCTAAACCTGTTCCTCTTGCATTTGAAGCACCATCAGTATATAAAATCCATTTTCCTAAATTTTTTTTAATTGTTGTACTTCAGATTCTACTTCACTCAGGATGTCACTACTGAAATCAGCCCCAAAATCTGCCAAAGCCTGAGATTTGATTGCGTTTCTAGGCTCGTATACTAAGTCAAAGGCACTTAATTTTACTGACCACTTAGCCATTCTATCTGACATTTCTGGTTTTCTAAGTACATTTTTAATAGGATAGTTAGTTTGTACGTGTATCCTATGTGTTTCAAGGTAATGCCTTAACTTAGTAGATGCCATTATCAAAGCTAAAACTAGTTTTTCGAGATGAGAATACCTGGTTTTAGCATCTAGTAGAGTTTTACTTACATAGTAGATAGGATGATGTTCCCGCTCGAAGTCTCTTACCAATACTGCACTTATAGCATTCCCAGAAACTGCAAGATATAACTTCAGAGGTTCTCCATCCTCAGGCTTCATCAGGAGTGGAGCTGCTGCTAGATACTCTTTCAGCTTCTTCAATGCTTCCTCATGTCTCTGTCCCCAGTCAAATTTACTATTTTTCCTCAGGATATCATAGAATTCTTTACACTTATCTGAGGATTTCAAAATGAATCTGTTTAAGGCTGCTATCCTGCCTGTCAACCTTTGTACATCCTTGAAATTTTTTGGGGATTTTAGATCAAGGATTGCCTTTATTTGTCCAGGGCTGGCTTCAATCCCTCTTTTGGTAAGTGAATATCCCAATAATTTTCCTGCACCGACTCCAAAATGACACTTAGATGGGTTCAACTTCATATTATAGGCGTCCAGGATGTCAAATGCCTCCTTAAGATTTTGAAGATGATTCTCTGCCTTTTTGGACTTGACCACCATGTCATCAATGTACACCTCCATCGTGTCCCCAATCTTTTCTTTAAACATCATATTCACTAGCCTTTGGTAGGTTTCACATGCATTTTTTTAATCCAAATGGCATAGCTATATAACAGTATATACCTGATGGGGTCATGAATGCTGTGTCCTCTTGATCATCTGGTTCCATTTGAATTTGTTGGAATCCTGAGGATGCATCCTTGAATGTCAGCATTTCGTGGCCTGCTGTAGCATCCACCATTGAATCTATGTGTGGTAATGGGAATGGGTCTTTAGGACAGGCTTTATTGAGGTCTGTATAGTTTACACACACTCTCCACTTCCCATTCTTCTTTTGAACTACCACCACGTTGGCAAGCCATCTTGGAAATTTTACTTCTCTTATCATCTTGGATTTATGGAGTCTATCCACTTCTTCTTGTATGATGACATTTCGTTTCGGGGCAAACTTCCTTCTTTTCTGCTGAATGGGCTTGAAATTCTTATCAATCCGGAGTTTGTGAGTAATGACATCCTTAGAGGTGCCAGTCATATCTTCATGCTTCAATGCAAAAGTAGACATCCTGCATTTAAGAAACGAGATTAGTGATTGTTCAATGTCATGAGGGATATTCTTACTAATTAGCACAGTGATATCATTATTATTGTTGTCAAGGCAATCAGCCTTTACATCCTGCCCAGGATATGCCTTGACATCTTGAGGATGGCACTGTGCATCCTTCTATAGTTGTTATGCTTAACGTGATGAAGCCTTCATAGATGTTGTATAACAGTCCTTGGCTTCATGTTGATCACTATTGACATTGATGACTCCCCATGGTGTGGGTAACTTTATACACTGGTGATATGTTGAAGGGACTGCCTTCATCTCATGTATCCAGGGTCTCCCCAGGGACATTGTAGCAGGATAGGGAATCTATCACACAGAATCTTTGGATTGAGTTACTCCTTCTACATACACCGATAGCTTTATATCACCCACTGTGCTCTTAGTTTCCCCACTGAAGCCCACTAAGACTGATGATCTGGAAACTATTTCAGATTCCGGGATGTTCATTCTCTTGAGAGCTTCAAGTTGGATGATGTTCACTGAACTTCCTCCATCTACGAGAATCTTGCGAACAAAGTGGTTAGCAATATACAAAGTAATAACCAAACCGTCATGATGGGGGTCAAGAATGTTTTTTCGGTCCTCCTCCTCGAGGCTGATCACTTTAGAGGTCGTTAGGATGGACGTCTTCGTTGGTCTTTGTCCATTTTCAGACTTCGTTTCCCTCGCATGTTTCTTGGCAGCTGAGTATGAGGTTCTACAAATGTCTGACCCTCCTGAAATGAAGTTAATAATACCAGCATCCTTAGGTGGGGATGCTGCTCTTACTAGGATGTTAGTGCCATCCTGAGCTCTTGATTTCTTTTAACCCAAGAGTTCTTCAAGATGACCTTTACTCAAGAGATAGGCTATCTCCTTTCTTAGGGCGATACAATCTTCGGTGACATGGCCGAAAAATTCATGATGGGCACACCATTTGGACTTGTCCTTCCATCCTGCCTTATTCTCTTTCCTTGGCCATCTTGCTTTGTCCCCTAGATCCTTCATGGCATACATCAGTCCTTGTACATCCACAGAAAAGCAGAATCTGATAATTTAGGGCAGTCATCCTCATCGTCGTCCTCTACTACATTGACCTTTTTATTATCAGGCCTAGCATATCGCTTATGCTTATATGGTTCGTATGTGGGAGTGGAATTTCGATTGGGATGGTTATATTTTGAGGATGATTCTATCCTCTCTTGAATTTTCTTGTCATCCTCAAGTCGGATGAACCTTAAAGCACTGTTCCTGACTTCATCCAAGTTCCTGCATGGATTCATCACCAATTCTTGATAGAATAGTGAATCTCTTTGCAGCCCTATCTTGAATGCCTGTACTGTCGTTGTGACATCCAGGTTAAGGATGTCAAGTGCTTCCTTTCCAAACCTAGTAATGTATTCTCTTAGTGATTCCCCCTGTGGTTGAGTCACCCTGTATAGATCACTTGTCAAACGTTCGAACGTTAGACTACACGAAAACTGATTATTAAAACTGTAAATTAAATGTGCAAAAGAATTAATAGAATAGGGTGGAACACTTAGGAGCCATTTCAGGGCTGGACCGGTGAGAGTTGAACCAAATCCCTTGCATAAACATGCTTCTTTCAGATTGGCAGGGATTGGATTTATTTTCATCCTTTCCCTATATTGAGCTACATGCTCTCAGGATCCGCAGATCCATCATAGAGCTTCATGCTTGGAGTTTGAAACCGCTTTGGGATCTCTGCATCACAATTGGAGGTGTAAATCTTGACACCATATGGCATGCTGAGGATACCTCAGGGATGGGTTGCTTTATCCTTAGTACACTCAACACCATATCCTTAGTCTTCTGAAGCTCCCTTGCTAGTTGAGGACTTATTCCTGTATCCTGCAAAGAAGCAACATCATTAGCAGTAAAAGTACTAGAACTTAAATTATTACCGTTATTGTTATATCCTTGGGGTGGCACATGTGTATATCCTGTATCCCTGGTGGTTGCCATCCTGGGAGTAGTAGTTGTTTCTTGAGTAGAGAACCCAGTACTCATGGGGATAAAATCTCTTTGATGTACCCCTCCAGAGATGCTAGATTTAAAATCTAACACCCTGGGATGCAATGGTGTCCCCATGTCTTCACTTGGCCTTCTCGAGGATGATTTAAGAGCTTGTATCTCTCTTATCAACATCCGGTTTATGTCTTGTTGTTGATGTATCGAATCTTTCATTAGTGGAAACATAGAAATTAATTCTTCATTCGATACAAAAACAGGAGGAGTAGATCCAGATGGTCTAGGTGGGATTTGGGAAATAGAACTTCTTGGAAGTGCAGGTGGAGGTGGTAAGGCAGTATTTCTAGCAGAAGTTGTCGATGGAATGGATGTTGAAACAAATTTTTGTGAACAAGCTATAGTCGTCAAATTTTGTAAAAAAGAATTAAATAAGAGAGTTTTAACAAAGTTTTATGTTAAAATAGCACCAGTTGCCCCACGGTGGGCGCCAAATTGTTTTGGTCAAAAATTATCTAGTAAAAATAACTTTTTATTCCAAATTAGTTAAAGTGAGGTAGAGTGCTAAATGTGTGAAAATATGTTAAGGAGTCAATTATATTCTGAAGATGGTGTATCAGAATGCTAAAGAAGCAAAATATGACAACTATGCTTGGGATGGCTTAGGTTAGTATCAGGATGGACAGTTATATCCTCGGGATGGAACTGTTTGTAATGAACAAATAAAGTAGTAAACACAAAGAACAACACACGATCTACGAGGAAAGCCCTTGATCAGTTGTAGATCGTCGGCATAAAACCTCGGGAGGAGTCTAGGCCCCTGCCTTGTTTGTTAATATTAATTTGGTAAAAAGATACAACTTTGGATGAGCTTATGGACTAGTGTACTAAGATTACAATGATTGTGTGAGTGTTTTTGATCAGCTAAGTGTATGTGTGTATAGCTATTGTGTGAGCAATGTGTCCTATACTCGTCCAATACCCCCATTTATATAGTACACGAAATAAACAATGAATACTGTCAAATCCGCTAAGTAGTTAAGCTTCTTCAATACATTCAGGTGAACGTTGGAAGTGTTTCAACTGAATATAGTCGTTGGACAACGGTTTCCTCCTGACATAGTTATGGTTTCAGCTGTTTTCTCATTTGTCGCCGATATTAAATGTATATCGGTTACAACTTTGACTCCATCTCCAAGTTTATACGCGTACAACTCGTACATCCTTGATATCTCTGATTTAGTAAGACTTTGTAGCCGTTGAAGAGGAGTTACAAGTCTTATTCATGCATTAATTACACCTGCAATAACATAAGTACAAGATAATTTGTTAGTTCATTCTCAGGATGTGCACATGCTGAAGTATTGTTATATCCCGAAGTTAGTTGAGTCCTTCGGCATCCTGAGGATGGTACATTAGGGAAGTAGGGTAAAATCATCCTGAGGATTTTCACCACCAACAATCCCTATCCTACACCCTATGCTACCCTAGCCTTACAAGTTGTCTACTCTTATTCATCAGCTGCAATCCTGATCCACCTTTAGATTAATAGGACAAAATCCTTAGGTTAGCCTGAATCACCTTGAAGATCTCGTCAAAATTCTAGATTTTAATAACGAACACGTGCAATCTGGAAGGGTGAACGCCTGTATTTTGAGTTTTCTGCCTAGGACTGGCATTGCGCATAAATCCCAATCAGAAGAGGGACCCGGATGCCTACCTGGGAATTCTCGGGATGAGTGTTCACTTCTAGGCTAAAGCATGTCTTCACTATGATACTAGAATCTAGAAGCTTTGATAAGTCAACATTTTCGTTTATTCGTTTTAATTAATGAATAAATGATTACATTCCTTATTATATCTCATTATCCTTGATTCATCCTATGTATCATTGAACCTTCATTGTGTTTCTTTCAGATAATGCCTCCTCGTCGCAGCACTCGTCTTAAAAATGACAACGATCATGAGGGTGAGAGCATCAACAACAACAACAACAACAGCAACGACAATAACAACCATGGCAACGATGTCCAACTCGCTGCGATCATTTCCCATCAAATGGCTCAACAATTAGCAACTTTGGTTCCCAACTTGGTGGCTCAAGTCATCCAAATGAATGGAAACAGCAATGGAAATGGAAATCACAATGGGAACGGAAATGGGAACGGGAATGCTCACCCTGTTTGCACCCTCAAGCACTTCAATACTTGCAACCCTCCTAAGTTTAGCGGGGACGAAGGAGCCACTGGTCTCCTTCAGTGGTTCGATGGTATCGAAAATACCTTCATTAATAGTGAGTGCCCTAACAATCTCAAAGTTCGTTATGCTATGAGTGTCCTCCACAAGCGGGCACTCACATGGTGGAACGAAGAGAAAAGGATTCGCGGGGCTGAAGTCGCACTGGCTATGACTTGGGAGCAAGTAAAGGATGTTATAATGGCAGAGTTTTGTCCTCGTAATGAAATCAAGAAGTTAGAGGATGAATTTCATGTTCTGGTCCAGGACAGTGGGGAAAATTTGGTCTACAACACTCGTTTCCATGAACTGAGCCTATTGCTACCACACAATGTCAAACCCCCACCTGTTGCTATTGAAAAGTACATTGGAGGTCTACCCATGCAGATTCAAGATACTGTGTGGGGAAGAAATAATGCCACTCTCGAGGAATCCAAGCGCCTAGCAGCTACCTAGACCAATAACCATGTGAAGAATGGCACCCTCTTTCGCAAAAACACCAAGAAAGTTGTTGCGAAGGATACTCCACAGCCTGATATCGAGGTTAAGTCTGAGCCGTCAACCAATAGGAAATGCAGGGCTAAGAACTACATGGTTTCTACCGCCCCACCAGTGGTGCAAACCCCAGGCAAGAAACCTTATGTTGGGAACCACCCTTTGTGTAACACTTGCCAGTATCACCATGCTGCTAACAGACCATGTTGCCAATGCACTAATTGTAAGTGATATTGACACTTTGCTAATACTTGCCAAGCCCCTACTGTTCAAAACAACCCTGCAAAAAATACTCCAGCTCCAAATGCTCAAAATGGCAGGCCTGCTCGTGGTCAGTGTTATGAGTGTGGCAGCCCGGATCATTATGGGGATGCTTGCCCTAATCGTGGAAACCAGAACCAGAACAAAAACCGTAACTAGAATCAAAACCAAGGTGCTCGTGGTCACACGTACAACATCAATTCTAATCAGGCCCGGAACAACAATGAAGTGGTTAATGGTACGTTTCTTGTTAATAACCACTATGCTTCTATGCTATTTGATTCGGGTGTTGATAAGTTGTTTGTGTCACTTAGATTTGAACCCCTACTTGACATGCCTCAAACTAACCTAGAGGAACCCCTAGTGGTAGAAGTAGCTAACGGGAAGTCTTTCCCAATCGATTCTATTATACGTAATTGTGTTTTGAAGCATGGAAGCTTCGATGTCATAGTAGGCATGGATTGGTTGTCAACCCATCGTGCTGAAATTTTATGTTTTGAGAAAGTTATTCGCATTCATCTTGAATCTGGTGACATTTTGAAGATCTATGGCGAGAAACCTTGTGGTGAACTCAAACTCATGTCTTGTACGACTGCTCAAAAATACTTACGAAAGGGGTATATGGCTTTCTTGGCTAATATGATAGAAAAGAAAGACAAGGGCAAGAGTATCTAAGTTATTCCAATCATTCAGGATAATCCTGAAGTTTTCCCAGATGATCTACTGGTTTACCTCTTGCCCGTCAAGTTGAATTTAGAATCGATCTTGTAACTGGTGCAAATCCAATTGCCAAATCTCCTTATTGTCTTGCACCCTCTGAGATTCAAGAGCTTGCCAGTCAACTATAGGAACTCTCAGATAATGGTTTCATTCACCCCAGTTTTTCTCCACAGGGAGCCCCTATGTTATTCGTCAAGAAGAAAGATGGATCCTTTAGGATGTGTATCGATTATCGTGAGCTTAATAAACTCACCATCAGGAATCGCCATCCCTTACCTAGGATTGACGATCTTTTTGATTAACTTCAAGGCGCAACTCACTTCTCAAAGATTGATCTTCGTTCTGGTAATCATCAACTTAGAGTCCATGAGGAAGACATTCCCAAGACGGCCATTCGTACACATTATGGTCATTACGAATTCATGGTTATGCCATTTGGATTGACCAACGCTCCTGCAGTGTTTATTGATCTAATGAATCGGGTTTGTAAACCCTATCTTGACAAATTCGTGATCGTCTTCATTGACGACATTTGGATTTACTCCAAATCAAAATCCGATCACGAACAAAATGTTCACTTAATCTTGGATCTCCTAAAGAAGGAACAACTGTATGCCAAGTTCTCAAAATGTGAATTTTGGCTTAAGGTAGTTCAATTTTTGGGTCACGTCATCAATGAGAATGGAATTCATGTTGATCCCGCAAAGATCGAAGCTGTCAAAATGTGGAGTGTACCTAAAACTCCAACAGAAGTTCGTTCCTTCCTTGGTTTAGATGGTTATTATCGTCGATTCATTGCTAATTTCTCCAAGATCGTTATTCCTCTCACTGCCTTAACTCACAAGGTTAAACCTTATGAGTGGGGACCAAAACAAGAGGAAGCATTCGAGACTCTTAAGCAGATACTTTGTGAAGCTCCTATTTTGTCTCTACCTGATGGTAATGATGATTTCGTGGTCTATTGTGATGCATCGAATCAAGATATTGGTTGTGTTCTTATGCAACGAGGCAAGGTTATTGCCTATGTGTCTAGACAGCTCAAGATCCACAAAAAGAATTATACCACCCATGATCTTGAATTAGGTGCAGTCGTCTTTGCTCTCAAGATTTGGAGACACTACCTTTATGGCACCAAATGTGTGGTTTTCGTAGACCACAAAAGTCTCCAACATATCTTCAACAAGAAGGATCTTAACATGAGGCAACGACGTTGGTTTGAATTACTTAACGACTATGATTGCTAGATTCATTATCATCCTGGCAAAGAGACCATTGTGGCAGACGCACTTAGTCGTAAAGAGCGCATCAAACTTCATTTGGCAAGGGTTCGTACTGATCTTCAGGATCAGATTCTCCAGGCTCAATATACCTCAGTCACCCAAGGTAACATGTACGAGGAAATGTCTTGTGGTGCTGAGAATCAACTTGAAACCAAACATGACGGTCTACTTTATTTTCTCAACCGACTCTGGGTTCCTGACCGTGATGATCTTCGTGCCTTCCTTATGAACAACGCTTATAAGCCTCGTTACTCTATTCATCCTGGTGCTGACAAAATGTACCAAGATCTTCGTTATTCGTATTGGTGGCCTGGTATGAAGAAAGATATTGCTCTTTTTATAGCAAAATTTCTCGCTTGTTCCAAGGTCAAGGCTGAACATCAACGACCTTCTGGTATGCTTGAACAACCAGAGATTCCCATATGTAAATGGGAGAGCATAGCAATGGATTTCATTACTAAACTCCCTCGTACACCCAAAGGTTATGACAACATTTGGGTAATCATTGATCGTTTAACCTAGTCAGCCCATTTCTTACCAATTCGTGAGAATATTCTGTGGAAAGGTTGGCAAGGTTGTACATGAGTGAGATCGTATGTCGCCATGGTATACCTTTGGACATCATCTCTGATCGTGATGGTCATTTCACCTCGTTTTTAGGATTCTTTACAAGACGCTTTGGGTACCAAGTTAAACCTAAGCACAGCTTATCACCCTCAGACAGATGGTCAGACTGAACGAACCATCCAGACACTTGAGGATATGCTCAGGGCATGTGTCATCGATTTTGGTGGCGCATGGGATTTCTCATCTCTCCTTGGTCGAGTTTTCATACAACAACAGTTACCATGCCAGCATTAACATGGCTCCTTTCGAGGCACTTTACGGTCGTAAGTGTCGTTCACCTGTCTGTTGGACTGAGATTGGTGAAGCCCAGATCACTGGTCCTGAACTGATCCAGGAAACTACAGACAAGATTCAACTAATCCAGGATAATCTTATCAAGGCTAGAAGTCAACAGAAGAGTTATGCTGATAAACATCGAAAGCCCTTGGAATTTCAAGTCGGGGACTTTGTACTTCTTAAGGTATCTCCTTGGAAGGGAGTGATTCGCTTTGGGAGAAAGGGAAAACTAGCTCCTCGTTATGTGGGTCCATTCAATGTGCTTGACAGGATTGGGAAAGTGGCTTACAAACTTGACCTTCCACCTGAGCTAAGCAATGTTGACCCAACTTTTCACGTTTCGAATCTCAAGAAATGCTTAGCAGATGAGAACCTCCACGACCCTCTTGAAGATGTGCAAAAAGATGAAACTATGCACATTATTGAGAAACCTGTTGGGATCATGGACACTAGAATCAAGAAACTCAAGCGCAGTCGCATCCCGATTATTAAAGTTTGTTGGGAATCTAAATGAGGTCCAGAGTTCACTTGGGAACGCAAAGAGCACTTGGTACCGTACAAATAGTATCTCCAGATCTTTAACGCGAAAACTGTAACATTTCACATTTTCGTTTAAGCATGTTCTACTATTTAATCAATAAGAGTAGTATTTTGACATTCTTGTACGTTTAAAAAAAATATTTCGTGACATTTTCGGGCTTATATAATTATATTATGACTTTATAATAATATAAACTTATTGAAATAATAGCCAAAAAATGAAATGCGTGGACCGGGACACGAACCCGCGTCCACAGCCAGTCTGATACACACACACACACTAACCAGCTGGGCTACAGCCCATGTTGTGTTTAGATTCCAACCAAAACAAACATAAACTCTTTCAGTATTGCACAGTTCACTTTAGAAAGTCAACTGCTAACCAAATCTATTCCAAATCATCTCCAATCCGCGTTTATTGTCCGTAATTATTTATGGAATGAATTGGCCGACCTATTCAGCTTAATTTCCATGCCAACTCATAATTAAAACATTCCAATTAGTGAGCATTTACGCGTTTTATTAAACCATGGGTCAAAACTTTCAAAACATACGATTTCGTGTAATTAGTATAAATTGATCCATCCTTTCTGAACTATGCACGCCGATTTAGTTCTTCCCACCTCCAATTCTTGTTAAAACCTCGTCAATAAGCAGAATCTTACGTGGTTGACTTTCTCCTTTGACCGGCTCGATCGTGCCTCTAATTACGCTGTAAGTTCTAATTAAATGTTTGGTTTTGTTAATCGGCATTATACAATCAAGAGCCCTAACGTTTCTGTGGGAATTGTTTATTATTTCGTTCGATTAGGAATCTAGGGTTCATACGCATACGATTTGGGGATAACAACTTACGCGGACATCGTTTAAACTTAAAACAAACTTGAATCAATCACCAACTGATCTGTGGATCAGTTGGTATGATCCTTCTTTGTTAAGACATGGGAACCGATCTGTACTGGAGTTCGAACCACGGCTTCATCTTCTTTTTTTTTTCTAAACAATTTATGAAACAAACCGAGAAACCCTTATAGTTATTTGAAATCAAATAACATCATTCTCAGGGTCCAGACCAACTGGTCTGGGCTTGTGATTTAAAACCCATGATTCGACCAAGGACCCGGGTTCGTGTCCTGGCACATACAAGCATTTTTTTTTTGTTTTTCCTTTATACTTATACTTTCCATATTCTTTTAAAAATAGTTTTTAAATACTGAAATTGCTTTATAAAATCTATAAAAAATTATTTTATGTTATTCTAATGATAATATTTATTATACAATTTTTAGTTTTTTAAAAATCATTTATTTAATATATATAAAATATATTGCAAGTTTATTCAATTATAAATTGAAAATTCTATAAAAATATCTAAACAACTTTATAAAATTCCACAAAAATTATTTTAAACTTGTAGATCAATAAATATTTCAGAAATAAATTTTATTCCAAAAAACCATTTATTCAATATTTTTAATTAATTTTTACTCATTTAATCATAACAAATTCATTTTTCACTATTTTTATACCAAAATTTTACATAAATTATTTTTGTTCATTTAGAACAGAAATATAAATTTTAATTGAAACTTTATTAATCTTAATATTTTTTGAAATTAATACTATATTTTGACAAATATAAATAAATATACTAAATATTCAATCTTTAAGAAAAAAAATTTATAAAAAATATTTTCATATTTACAACTTTATAATATGACCATCCTTAATCATAATTTTACAAAAAGTCTTTTATTTATTTATTTTTCATATTTCTTTTTACTTATTAAATCGTCAACAATTTATCTAATTAACAATTAAACCATTACCTATCCCCAAATAAGGAACCCTAGAAATACTTGCAGACTAGAAATACTTAGACTTATTTATTGCCTTAAACATAGGGTAATAGTTGGCATCATTGGACCACACTTATTCTATTTCACAAGACTTAACACTTTGCTAAGGTGAGTATACATAGCCTCTTTTATGCAACTTTTTATGCTTAAAACTCTATGCTTTTATACTTGAGCAATTCTTATACATGTCTAGTTGTAATCTTTGCTGCCACATGTTATAGACAAAAACTTGTTAGACTTAAACTTAAACTTACATAACCATTAGCCTTGATCAAGCCGGTGATATACAATGATAAATCCATTGGATTGACAACCCTACCCAGATTCGTTGACCATCTTTATGGGGAGTGCAGGTGATTTTTATCGTTCCAACGTTATATTAAGGTGAACCGTGGATTTGGGATGGACCTAAACTTTCTCGGAGGATTGATTATGTGCATACTATACTTGTTGTTTATTCATGTAGACTTAAACTTAGATTAGACATATGAATTGCTAAACTTTTATTCTTTTAATACTTATTGCTTGACTTGGCTTATGTATTCTCACCAACTTCTAGTTGACCCCCCCCCCCCATTTTTCCAAACTCAACAGGAAATACTGATGCTTGAAGTCTTGAGCTAGCATGAGGAGATATTTGAAGTTTTATGCTTTGTTTTATTGTTTGATGTATTAGATTTCATTCAAGACTTTGTTATGTATTTCAAATTTGGATATTTTATTTTGAATAAATACTTATTTAAAACTTGATTACCACGTGCTACTGAACAATCATTCATACGTGACACCTCGATGTTTCCGCCATCGGTTGGGGTGTTACAAAAACGACCGCACCCAATTCCAAATCATGGGTGGTATAGTTTTTCTCGTGAACCTTAAGTTGACAAGAAGCATAAGCAATGAATTTCTCACGCTGCATCAACACGCAACAGAGACCCTGTATGGATGCATCACAATAAACCACAAAATCATCTGTGCCCTCGGGCAATGATAAGATAGGAGCAGAACAAAGTTTGAGCTTGAGAGCCTGAAAAGCGGATTCTTGAGAATCACCCCACTCAAAATTCTTGTCCTCCTCGGTATGGTAGGTGAGGGGTTGGGCAATCTTCGAAAAAACCTCAATGAAACGACGATAGTAGCCGGCTAGACCCAGGAACTGCCGCACCTCAGTTGGAGTCTTTAGTGCTTCCCAGTCTTTGATGGCTTTTATCTTGGCAGGATCAACATGAATTCCTTTTTCATTAACTACATGACCAAGTAATTGAACCTCGCGTAACCAAAAGTCACACTTGGAGAATTTAGCATACAACTGTTCTCGCCTCAAGAGTTACAAAACTAGATGCAGGTGTTGCCGGTGATCCACCTCGTTCTTGGAGTAGATTAGAATATCGTCAATGAAAACAATCACGAACTTATCAAGATAGGGCTTGCAAACCCGATTCATCAAATCCATAAACACAGTAGGTGCATTCGTGAGACCGAAAGGCATGACCAGGAATTCAAAGTGGCCATAACAAGTACGAAAGGCAGTCTTCGGAATGTCGGCTTCCTGCACCCTCAACTGATGATACCCGGACCTCAAATCGATCTTAGAATAAAAGCTGGAAACCTGAAGCTGGTCAAATAAGTCGTCGATACGAGGAAGAGGGTAGCGATTCTTGATAGTCACCTTGTTCAGTTCATGGTAATAATACACATGCGAAGGCTTCCGTCTTTCTTCTTGACAAATAAGATAGGAGCTCCCCAGGGGGACGAACTAGGCCGAATGAATCCCTTCTCCAACAATTCCTGCAACTGATTAGATAACTCCTGCATCTTGGGAGGTGCAAGACGATAAGGGGCTCGAGCAATAGGGGCTGCACCAGGTGCAAGGTCAATGTTAAATTCGACCTGACAATGAGGCGGAAGGCCAGGTTAATCATCGGGAAACATGTCGGGAAGATCACAAACAACGAGAATATCCTCAATCTTCTTCTCTTCGTCCGAAGAAACTGAAACAAGAGCTAAGATAGAAGAATACCCCTTCCGCAGATACTTAAAAGCTTTCATACAAGAAATGATACTCAAAGGAACACCACTTTTCTTGCCGTGAACCAAAAGAATATCTCCATCCAGGATAGGAAGTCGAATGACTTTATCAAAACAAACGATTTCTGCATGATATAAAGATAACCAATCCATACCCACTGTAACGTCAAAACTACCCAAAGATAACGGCATGAGATCGATAGGAAATGATAGCCCAGAAAGTTCTAGTTGGCATCCCTTAAGAAAATGAGTTGCCTCGATTTTCTTACCATCAACCAATTCAACTAAGTACTTAACCTCCAAAGGTGTAGGTACTATGCCTAGTAACTGACCAAACTCAATAGATATAAAGCTCTTGTCGGCACCTGAATCAAATAAAACAGAGGCATAACGATCGTTAAGAAGAAACGTACCAGTAACAGTATCTGGATCCTGTCGGACCTCACCCGATCCAATGACGAAGGCGAGCGCATTCCTGCCGCCACCCACGTTACTCCTGCCATTGTCGTTCTTCCCAGCATCCCCCGTCTTCAGTTTAGGGCAACCTTTCCTAAAGTGCCCTGCTTCACCACAGCTGAAACATCCCTGATTTCCCCGAGGAGCAGTAGTAGGGGCAAACACATGATTTTGAGTCGCCTGGAGATTAACCCTGCAGTCCTTCGCCTGATGCCCATTCTTCATACAACGGGTGCGATGATTACAGTTCCCATAGTGATGATACCCAAACTGATTACACTTAGGCAGTCTCCCAGTATACCCACCCTGCCTCTGCTTAGAAGATGAACCCGTAGCCTCAAATTTCTTCGGCTGCTGCTAAGGCTGCACTGTACCTCTCCCCGCGCTCTCCCATTTCCTCTTGTTTCCCTCAGGGTCCTTCACCGCAGTGCCCTTAGGAGGCTAGACACCCTCCTAAACCTTCTGTTTGGTTAACTTGTAGGCCAACCGAATGGTATCCTGAAGAGTAGCAGCATCATTTGCGGTCACCAACCCGCGAACCTCTGGAACCAACCCACTAACATAGAACTCGATAGCCTTATACTCAGGAGTCACTGAATCTGGGCACAGAAGTGCCAGCTCATGATATCGAGTAGTATACTCCTCAATCTCAGATCCCCCCATCTGATGATTCCACAGCTCATGCTCCAAACTCTTGATCTCATCTCTGGGAAATAATCTCTCTTCAAACAAAACACAAAATCAGTCCATGGCAACTCATGGGCCTCAAGTAAACCAATAGTCTGCACAGTTGAATTCTACCAGGTCAAAGCACGACCCTCGAATGTCCCCGAAGCATATTTCACACGATACTCCTCTAGGCAGTTACACATGGAGAAAGCTGACTCGACCTTCTCCAACCATCGAAGTAGTCCCACAGCTCCTTCAGATCCACTGAAGTTATGGGGCTTCCAGTCCTGAAACATCTTGTAAGTACATTGGACGGGAGGAGGTGGAGGTAGTGGAGGATGAAAAGCATTCTCTGTTACATCAAGCAACACCGATCACAAAAATGAATACAATACAACAAAAAGGTGAGGAATGAGGGTAGTAGTAATCAAATTACCACCATGGCCCTGCTGGGCGGCCTGATATGCAGCAAGAGTAGCAGACACCTGCTCCTGAATCAGATCATTCAGCTTAGCCTGGGTCATATTAATATTGCCATGACCCCCATTGCGTTCACCGCCGTTCCGACCACCAACTCGACCACCACGAAGTCCTGACATCTTCTGTCAAAAACCAAAGTCCACCAAGATTTCCATGCATTTTACCTTATTATTTCGTGTGCACCTGAAATGATAAGTCGCTCTACATGGTCTCCAAGGCGTGCTCCTAGCTTGACTTTCAAGTCACAAGGTACCCACGTTCTAGAAAAGGTAAGAATTCCCAGGTGATAAAACACCCAAGATGTATAATAACAAGTACGAGTGTTCGATAGTGTGTGCGAGCAAGTGCGTCCTTTGGAGCATGGAAAGGGAGATGTCCGAATCTTGGACCGATCTCAGGAATATGCCGAAGCCACTCCAATGTACGCCACTGTCGTGTAAGGATAACAAGTCTCTTCGCCTTCAACCCGAAGATGAAGAATAGAATAAGAATAGAAGATGGATGATGTAAGCATAAATGATAATAATGAATATGATACTAACACCCCAGCAATTTCCCACATGATACGACTTATATGAATGTGACCGTCTAGTGTGTGTGACTCAGCTATAGACTCGACTCTACATGCAGTCCTAGTTCACTATAACCATTGGCTTTGATACCAATCTGTAACATCCAGCCCCTCTCACCACCAATATTGTTCGCTTAACCCCGAAGGGTTGCCCATCCAGAGCTCACGGATTTGTTTTTGGTTGCCTAGAGGAAACTTCCTAGGAGGTCACCCATCCTAGTTCTGCTCCCACTTGAGCACGCTTAACTGTGGAGTTCTCCTCTCATCCACTAACATTAAGCCCCAAAACGCGTTGGTGATTTAAGAGGCAAGACATTACTTATGAACCAAGGATCTCTCCGGGCCACGGCCGATGTGGGATTTTTCCTAGGGTGTCACAACCTCCAATATGTGATGCAGAAATACCAAAAAGATTCCAAACTCCAAGCATGAAGCTTTATGATGGATCTACTGATCCTGAAAAGCATGTAGCACAATACAGGGAAAGGATGGAGATAAATCCCATTCCAGCAAATCTCAAGGAAGCATACTTATGCAAAGGATTTGGTTCTACCCTCACTGATCCAGCCTTAAAATGGCTGCTAAGTGTTCCTCCCTATTCAATTACTTCATTTGCTAATTTAATTAACATGTTTAACAATCAATTTTCTTATAGTCGAAAGTTTAAACATTTGACAAGTGATTTGTACAGGGTGACACAACCTCAGGGGGAATCATTAAGGGAGTTTATCCCAAGGTTTGGGAAGGAAGCACTTGAAATCCCAAACTTAGATGTCACAACAGCAGTGCAAGCCTTCAAGATGGGACTACAAAAGGACTCACCTTTCTATCAAGAATTGGTGATGAACCGTTGTAGGAATCTTGATGAAGTTCGAAATAGAGCTTAAGATTCATCCGTCTTGAGAATGACAAGAAGATACAGGAGAGGATAGAAGCATCCTCAAGATACAACAATCCTAATCGAAAATCCACTCCCACATATGAACTGTTGAGGGTGAAAATCCTTAGGATGATTTTACCTAACATCCTAATGTACCATCCCCAGGATGTTGAAGGACTTGTCTGACTTCAGGATGTAACAGTGTTTCGGCATGTGCAAATCCTGAGAATGAACTAACAAATTATCTTGTACTTTTGTTATTGCAGGTGTAATTAATGCATGAGTAAGACTTGTAACTCCCCTTTAACGGCTATAAAGTCTTACTAAATCAAAGATATCAAGGATGCATGAGCTGTACGCGTATAAACTTGAAGAATGAGTCAAAATGTAACCGCCAAAGAGATAAATGCAAGGCGAGAAAGGTGGAAACTGTTATCCAACGTCCACTACAGCTGAAACACCCACAACGGTTTGTTTTTTTAATTTCATGTACTATATAAATGGGGGTATTGGACGAGTATAGGACACTTACATACACTTTGCTTACTCTATAGCTGCACACAAACACTTAGACACATACACAATCATTGTAACCTTAGTACACTCGTCCACAAACTCATCCAAACTTGTACTTTTTATTTACCAAATTAATATTAACAAACAAGGCAGGGGCCTATCTCCTCCCGAGGTTTTATGCCGGAGATCTACTATTGATCAAGGGCTTTCCTCGTATATCGAGTGTTGTTCTTTGTATTTTACTTACTAATTCGTCCATTACAAACAGTTCCATCCCGAGGATATAACTGTCCATCCCGAAGTAAACCTAGGCCATCCCGAGCATAGTTTTCATTAATTTATTCTTTTTTGCATCCTGATTGAACCTTTTTAGAATATAACTGGTTTTAATAGCATATTCACATTCTTAGCACACCTACCTCACAATTTCTAATTTGGAAAACAAGATTATTTTTACTAGATAATTTTTGACCAAAACAATTTGGCGCCCACCGTGGGGCAAGTGGTGCTATTGTAAAAACTATGTTGTCTTCCCAGAAAAATGTTTCCTCATCCATGCCTTCATCAACTTCTACCCGAAATACTGCCTTACCACCTCCACCTGCACTTTCAAAACGTTCCACTTCCCAAATCCCACCTAGACCATCTGGATCTACTCCTCTTGTTTTTGTATTGAATGATGAATTACTTTCTATATTTTCACTAATGAAAGATTCGATACATCAACAACAAGACACAAACCGGATGTTGATAAGAGAAATACAAGCTCTTAAATCATCCTCAAGAAGGCCAAGTGAAGACATGGGGACACCATTGCAGCCCAGGGCGTTAGATTTTAATTCTAGCTTCTCTAGAGGGGTACATCAAGGAGATTTTATCCCCATGAATACTGGATTCTCTGCTCCAGAAACAACTACTGCTCCCAGGATGACAACTACCAGGGATACAGGATATGCACCTGTGCCATCCCAAGGATATAACACTAACGGTAACAATTTAAGTTCTAGTACTTTTACTGCTAATGAGGTTGCTTCTTTGCAGGATACAAGAAAAAGCCCTCAGCTAGCAAGGGAACTTCAGAAGATCAAGGATATGGTATCGAGTGTGCCAGGGATAGTACAACCCATCCCTGAAGTATCCTCAGCATGCCATAGAGTGTCAAGATTTGCATCTCCCATATGTGATGCAGAGATTCCAAAACGGTTTCAAACTCCAAGTATGAAGCTTTATGATGGATCTACAGATCCTGAAGAGCATGTGGCTCAATATAGGGAAAGGATGGAAATAAATCCAATCCCTGCAAATCTGAAAGAAGCATGTTTATGCAAGGGATTTGGTTCAACTCTCACCGGTCCAGCCCTGAAATGGCTCCTTAGTGTTCCACCCTATTCTATTACTTCTTTTGCACATTTAATTAACATGTTTAATAATCAGTTTTCTTGTAGTCGAACGTTCGAACGTTTGACAAGTGATATGTACAGGGTGAATCAACCACAGGGGGAATCACTAAGAGAATTCATTACTAGGTTTGGAAAGGAAGCACTTGACATCCCGAACCTGGATGTCACAACAGTGGTTCAGGCTTTCAAGATGGGACTGCAGAAAGATTCACCATTCTACCAAGAGTTGGTGATGAATCCATGCAGGAACCTAGATGAAGTCAGGAACAGTGCCTTAAGATTCATCTGACTTGAGGATGATAAGAAGATACAAGAGAGGATAGAATCATTCTCAAAATATAACCATCCCAATCGAAAATCCACTCCCACATACGAACCATATAAACATAAACCATATGCTAGGCCTGATAATAAGAAGGTCAATGTGGTAGAGGATGACGATGAGGATGACTGTCCTAAATTGTCAGACTATTGTTTTTCTGTTGATGTAACAGGTTTGGTGTATGCCATGAAGGATCTAGGGGACAAAGCAAGATGGACAAGGAAGGACAACAAGGCAAGATGGAAAAACAAATCCAAATGGTGTGCCTTTCACGAAGATTTTGGCCATATCACTGAAGATTGCATTGCACTAAGAAAGGAGATAGCATATCTCTTAAGCAAGGGTCACCTCAAGGATCTCCTGGGCAAAAAGAAATCAAGATCTCAAGATGGCACAAACATCCCAGAAAGAGCAGCATCCCCACCTAAGGATGCTGGCATTATCAACTTCATTTCAGGAGGGTCAGACATTTGTGGAACCTCATACTCAGCTGCTAAAAGACATGCGAGGGAAACAAAGTCTGAAAAAGGAGAAAGACCAACGAAGACGACCATCCTGACAACCTCAAAAGTGATAAGTTTTGAGGAAGAAGACAGAGAAAACATCCTTGATCCTCATCATGACGGTTTTGTTATTACTTTATATATTGCTAACCACTTTGTTCGCAGGATTCTTGTAGATGGAGGAAGTTCAGTAAACATCATCCAGCTCGAGGCCCTCAAGAGGATGAACATCCCGGAATCAGAGATAGTTTCCAGGTCATCAGTTTTGGTGGGCTTCAGTGGAGAAACCAAGAGCACAGTGGGTGACATTAACCTACCAGTATATGTAGAAGGGGTGAACTCTATCCAGAGATTTTGTGTGATAGATTCCCTATCCTGCTACAATGTCATCCTGGGGGGGACCCTGGATACATGATATGAAGGCAGTGCCTTCAACATATCCTCAATGTGTGAAACTACCCACATCTTGGGGAGTTGTGAAGGGCAACAGCGATCAACAAGAAGCTAAGGATTGCTACACGACATCAATGAAGGCCTCATCCCGTCAAGCATAGCAATTACAGCAGGATGCACAGTGCCATCCTCAGAATGTTAAAGCACATCCTGATCAGGATGTAAAAGCCATCTTCCTTAACGACAACAACAAGGATATCACTGTGCAAATCGGTAAGAATATCCCACATGATATTGAACAATCACTAATATCTTTTGTTAAATGTATGATGTCTACTTTTGCTTAGAAACATAAAGATATGACCGACATATCAAAGGATGTCATTACTCACAAACTTGGGATTGATAAGAGTTTCAAGCCCATTCAGCAATAACGAAGGAAGTTTGCTCCAGAACGAAATATCATCATTCAAGAAGAAGTAGACAGGCTGCTGAAGTCTAAGATGATAAGGGAAGTAAAATTCCCAAGATGGCTGGCGAATGTTGTGGTAGTCCAAAAGAAAAATGGGAAATGGAGAGTGTGTGTGGACTACACAGACCTTAACAAGGCCTGTCCTAAAGATCCATTCCCACTACCACACATAGATTCAATGGTGGATGCTACAGCAGGCCACAAGATGCTGACATTCATGGATGCATCCTCAAGATTCCAACAGATACAAATGGAACCGGATGATCAGGAGGACATAGCATTCATGACACCGTCAGGTATATATTGTTATATAGCCATGCCATTTGGATTAAAAAATGCAGGTGCCACTTATCAGAGGCTAGTGAACATGCTGTTAAAGAAAAGATTGGGGACACGATGGAGGTCTACATTGATGACATGGTAGTAAAATCCAAGAAAGAAGAAGATCATCTTCGGGATCTCAAAGAAGCTTTTGACATCCTGGATGCTTACAACATGAAGTTAAACCCAGCAAAGTGCCATTTTGGAGTTGGAGCTGGGAAGTTTCTTGGATATTTTGTAACAAAAAGAGGGATAGAATCCAGCCCTAAACAAATAAAGGCCATCCTTGATCTCAAATCCCCAAGAAATATTAAGGATGTGCAAAGGCTAACTAGCAGGATAGCAGCCCTGAATAGATTCATCTCGAAATCCTCAGAGAAGTGTAAAGAGTTCTATGACATCATGAAAAAGAATAACAAATTCGACTGGGGACAGAGGCATGAAGAAGCATTAAAGAAGCTCAAAGATTATCTTGCAGCAGCTCCATTGTTGATGAAACCTGAGGATGGAGAACCTCTCAAGCTATATCTTGCAGTTTCTGGGAATGCAATAAGTGCTGTATTGGTAAAGGACTTCGAAGGGCAACAACATCCTATCTATTATGTAAGTAAAACCCTCCTAGATGCTGAAACCAGGTATTCACATCTCGAAAAACTTATTTTAGCTTTAATAATGGCTTCTACTAAGTTAAGGCATTATTTTGAAACACATAAAATATATGTTCAAACTAACTATCCCATTAAAAATGTATTAAGAAAACCTGAAATGTCTGGAAGAATGGCAAAATGGACAGTTAAATTAAGTGCCTTTGACTTAGAGTTTGAGCCTACAAATGCAATCAAGTCATAGGCCCTAGCCGACTTTGTGGCTGATTTCAGTAGTGACATCCTGAGTGAAGTAGAGTCTGAAGTTCAACAACTAAATGAAAATTTAGAAATATGGACTCTATACACTAATGGTGCTTCAAATGCAAGAGGCACAGGTCTGGGAATACTACTAAAATCGCCACAAGGGGACAAGATACCCCATCCCATTAGATGTGCATTTCAAACAACCAATAATGAAGCTGAATATGAAGCTCTCATTGTTGGTTTACAACTTGTTAGAGATTTACATATTGTTAAAGTTGAATTCTTTGTTGATTCTTTGTTGATTACTAACCATTTCAATGGATCATATGCAGTAAAGGGACAAAAGTTAGCCATTTATCTTGAAATCGTTAAAAATTTAGCTACTTCTTTTGTAGAATTTTCACTAACACAGGTACCTAGGGAAGAAAATGCTGAAGCTGACGCCCTAGCAAATCTGGGATCCTCCTTTAATTTACCAAAAGGATTAAAGATTCCCATCATTCACATCTTGAAACCGGCGATTGAAGAGTGGCATCCTGAGGATGGCCAGGCACATCCTGAGGATAAAACAGACCATCTTGAGGATATCACTGTTTTGGCCACTCAGAAACAAGACGACTCATCATGGATGACTCCCATAATCAAATATTTACAAGAAGATGTATTCCTGATGAAAAAAATCCAAAGGCTTTCAGGATAAAGGTATCTAAATTTACAATTATAGACAATATTTTGTATAGAAAGTCTCTTGCAGGTCCATATTTGAGATGTCTCAACAAGGATGAAGCGACCAAAGTACTCAAAGACATCCACGAAGGAGACTGTGGAAATCATACAGGACGAAGATCTCTCTATTCGAAGACTCTAAGGACGGGATACTATTAGCCTACTATGAAGAAGGATGCCATGTTGTATTCCCAAAAGTGTGATGCATGCCAAAGACATAGCAACATACTTCACCAGCCTGCTGAACCACTACATCCTATTGTTTCACTATGGCCCTTCATGAAATGGGGAATGGTATGAGCGTTGGATTTTATCTAAAACAGGATTCTATGATCATACAAGTCACAAATCTAGGTGCGGAAACCCTAGATCTGAACAAATTGATAAGATGCTAATCACGACACAATCAAGATCATTTTCAATATCATTTTCATAGATTAACTTTCAATCAATAAGCATTTACAACGTTTATGTTAATCTAGAATCACAAAGACACTTTCACAAAAACACTACTGAACCTGCACTGAACCTGGACACAAATGATAACTCTCTTACATAATCAAAAACTCAAAAAAAAACTATATATAGCCTCTGCACATTCGCCCCTTTCTATAGGTCGAATGTGAGATTTTCCACATTCGCCCACTAAGAGTGGTCGAATGTGGTCTTCTGTCCATGCCCAATCTACCTTCGTCCAGTCAGCATCTACCTTCGCCCGTTTATCTTCACCTTCGCCCATATCCATACACCTTCGGCTACCCACTAACACATGTTAATAATAGTATATCCAATCCTTAGTCGCAAAATGCATCAACAAACTCCCCCTCGACTATTGATTGGATAGTTTTCTCTGATAATCCATCGTCCTGTTCATCAGCTTTATTCTGAGCTGCTTCTTTTGCTCATCAGTCATTGGCGGCTCGAATGTTTTCTTCACAGGCTTTGATACATTAGCAATCTTCACAGACTTGCCAAGTTTACCCTCCAAGTTGCTTCCTGCATTGATGTCGTATGCAAAACAAACTCCCACAACTTGAGTGTAGTTCCTTGCCTGAGCAAAATCATTTGGTTCATAGTAAATCGGATTAAAGAACAACATGATGATGTCTTCGAATGTGCAGTTTATCAGCCACATAGGATCAAATACATGAACATGCTTGTATTTGTCCTTTCCATCTCTCAATACAATCACTGCTTCTGCCTTCCTCCAATCGTAATACCAGAATATGAAATCAGCACTGAAATGCTGTGGCATTGGCATCAATGGTATCTTTCTCATCACATTTGGTGCTTTATATATCAAAGTCACACGCTTCATATTGGTTTGAGGATCAATATCCCTATGCTGTTTTCTTCTGGGATATTGAGGCTTAAACCTGTTCCATCTTGTGCGACTCTCCCAAACTAACTTGTCTGCGCACCAACCGACATGCGATCCATTTACCTCGGCACCTGACATTGGGAATCTGCACAAATCTCTCACCGCCCAATACGGTAGAGTAAGCAAATCACAGAATCTGTTGAAATACAGAATTCCGGTTTCCCATTTCGCAGCAATACACTTCAGTCTGCCAAGATAAGTCCACCCGAGAGCTCTGCCTTTGAACTTGGCATTATGGAATCGATAAAAGTTACCTTGAGCTTCAGGTTTGGGTCGGTTCTCATCCATCTCCTTCAACTTCTTCAGATAATTCTTCAACTCATCAGACTGGTTAGAAGAATCTTTCTTTTCATCTCCAAACACCTTCTCAACAAACTCTTCGCTTCTTCTCTTCGCTTTTTGTTTCGCTGACTTGTTTGGTATCTCTGTGAAGTCAGGAAATACTTCATTCTCATCTTCTTTTCTGAAATACTGGGGAAATTCTTCATGAGTAATATCTTCAATCTCAACCTCATTGTTTTCTGGAGTCTGTACATCATCTGAATGACTTCCCATATCCTTTTCAGGAATATCAGGAATCGATTCATCAATCATGAACTCCTCAAATGTCTTACCTACCCTCTGTGCGAGACCATCTAGTATTTCTTTCGCCACAGATGCAGGTAGTTCCCCTTCTTCAAGATCTGGATCTTCATATTCCAGCTCGTATCTCAGATCATCAGTCTGGAATATTTCAGCGAAGCATCCAGTGAACTCAATGGTCCACTCCCTCTTCTCCAACATATTCTTGTATATCTGTTTAGCATCATCCGACAGAGATCGCACCTTTTCGTTCCAAAAGATACTTTCATCCGAATCTACATTCCCTCCTTTCTTCTTGGAACTCGATTCTCCAGTGTCTTTCTTCTTCTGTGATGTTCTCTTCTCATAACTAAACTTAGAAGTATCATCTCCTCCTTCATGATCACTTCCACTGCTAAACTCATCACCTTTCTTCTTCCCTGTACCCTCAGCACCATCATCATCATCATCATTGTTGTCATCATCGCTTTTATCCGATCCATCATCATCCTCTTCATCATCATCCTCTTCATCATCATCCTCTTTCTCAGATTCAGAATACCCATAATCAACCTTCTGTTCATCTTCTTCTTCATCTTCCTCACCCTCTTTCAACTGGGGTGCTCTGCTATACAACTCTTCAATCAAACCACACAAGCGTTTGTTTTCCTTCTTCAATTCTTTGTTATCCGCCTTGATCAGTTTGATCTTGTTCTTGTTTCTATCACATCTCCTCTCAAGCTTCTCATTCTTAGCTTCTAACATCTGAATCTTTTCATTAATATCATCCTGATTCGATTTCGAAGCAACTACAATCTGGAGCATCTTCTCCTCATTCTGCTTGAATTTAGTGATTTCAGCTTGTTGAGCAATCAGCATTTTCATCATGTCCTCCATCTTCTTATTGACCTGTTTCATCACATCATCATCAACAGTCATTTTCTTTGACTTTGATCTGGAGGGCTCAACTTCAACAGCTTTCTCCTTTTGAGGCTTCCTAAACATATCGAGCACTTTATCCATATCGATATTAAACTGATCGATTGGTAAAGTCTCTGCCTCCTTTCCTTTCTTCTGCTTCTTAGCAACTGGTGAAGATAGCTTGGAAGGTGTTCCAGCATCAGGCAATCTCTTACCTTTCAACAACTGAGCTAATTCCTTCTCTCTCAGTTCTTTCACACTAGACTTCTTTGCCATAGTCTTTTGTTTCTTTGACTTCTTAGGCAAATTCACGACTACAGTGTCTCCAACACTCAATTCAGCTAAATCAACTCCCAAACCTTCATCTTCAACCGATTTCCTTCTCCTCTCAGACTCTTCTATCGACTGGTTCAATAATTCAGACTCACCAACCATAGTGGCCTTACGTTTGGTGGTCCTCACGTTCTCGTCATCAGAATCCCACTGTTCATCAACCTCAGTCTCTTCCGAATCCACAGACTCTTCATCCACCAAACTCGATCCTTTCTTCGCAGTCGATTTCTTTCTAGCAGCCTGTTGCTTTGTGCTTCCCTGATCAATAGCCTTTCCTTTGCCCTTCCCTTTGGCTCCAGGATTGACTACTTGACGCTTCCGCTTAGTGCTTGAATCAGCATACACTAAGGGATCGTCATTGTCTGAGTCACTATCATCATGTCTAGCTTTGTTCTTGCCTGGATCAGTGTAATCCGGACGAGCCAAAGCGCCAAACAATCTCCTGTTGGGTGGTTTCTCATTATCAGCTACACCCTTGTAACCTTTCATCCTCATCAAGGTTCTAATATTCATGTGATCTTGCCCTAGAATCATTGTCGGATCCTTCTTCAGCATTGGATACTTGTAATCAAAGATCATCATTAGAAACCTTGGATACAACATGAACTTCTTAAACTTTATACCCCTCAGCATCTCCAACATGTGGTCAAGTATCATCCCCGAAACATTAAATGGTTTGTTGAGTGTCAACGCAACCATTAATGAACTCAAACTCTTCCTCATCACGTCATAGCCACCACTAACACATCCAAAGACATGGATCAGAACATGTGCAAAGTACTTGTACTGCACTCCCAGCTTCCCTTTATACATCGATCCGTCAGTGATAGGACCTTTGTATTTCATCCTTAAGAAGCACGCCTTCTGTTCTGTCCAAGATAATTCCCTGGGATCTTCTCTATCTTCGAACTTAATCTGTAAAGCTTCCCGAATGTCAGCTTCAGTCAAGAACATATCTATCTCCTGAATCTTGCTCTTGATAATAGTTTGATTATCCCAGTAATCATACTTAGCGTTCTGGTAGAAATCTTCTATTATGTCTTTGTAGATGATGGTTGGTGTGGCTAGAGCATGTACGATCCTGCTCCTCTTCAGAAACTCAATAATACCAGTAAACTCCGTGTTCTTCTCCACGTCTCCTAGATACGCGCAACAGTTGTGCGATCTTTCGAAAGACCAACTGCTCGGTGTAGATGTTTCAGCTATGGAAACTGGATCTTGAACAGCTATCTCTGCTGGAGTCTCAACATTCACTGCTGGAGTGTCAATATTCTCTGGTTGTTCAGCCATCTGCACATAAAAATCAATAAAACGCGTCAAAACACAAAAACGACAAAAATATAAAAATTTTGGTCAAAACACATCTGCACATTCGCCCCTTTTGGATTGGCCGAATGTGGAAATTATTGGTCGAAAGTGAAAATATCTGGACGAAAGTGAAACTGATCTTAACAAAAGTCATATTCGTCCGTTTTTGTGTACATTCGCCCAAAAATTCTCACCTTCGCCCGGTTTATGAACCGAAGGTGGAACCTGTTTTCCCCCAAAAATTTGAAAAATTGCCATTGTTGATTTTAACATGTATTTTTGATTCTAATGTGTACTAACAATGCCGAATAACACTTGTTTATAATCAATTTTATCAAAACATCATTTTACATCGGTTTTCAATTAGAATTAGGGTTCATCGTGTTCAATCGATCAAAATTATCAACTAAACAAGTTTTTATCCTAATTCCTTCCATCATCTCCCCCTAAAACCTATGTAAAGTGATCGGCAATCAAAATCAAGTGTCAAACATCATCAAAAATCCCAAAATTGAAAACCCTAGGTCCGTGTATAAAACCCGACGATTAAGGACTGAAAACATGTCCAATACCTGCAATATTATGGGTAAAATGATCAGCAATCACAAGGGAACAAATTAGTGAAGCAAGAAAAACACAAGCAACAAGGTCTTGTTATGAGAGAATTTTTGAAAAAATTTCAGAATGAGAACTCGAAGGTGACTGGCATATATAAAGGGTGCCACCTTCGACCGGTCAGGATGGACGAATGTGGATGATAATCACATTCGCCCCAATTTAATGGCACGAATGTGAAGTTGGTCCACCTTCGCCCCTAATGAAAGACCCGAAAGTGAATCTGAATACCCGGAAGTAGAAATTCTACCCGGAAGTGAAAATAACCACATTCGCCCGTTTTCAAAGTGGTCGAAGGTGATGATTTTTCCACATTCGACCCAGTTAAGGGGCGAATGTGAAAAGGAAAAATCTGAAAATTTCGCCAAATCACGAATTCGAATCCCGTTCAACATTTTTCAATCCGTTAAGCTTCCAAAACTCAAATTTTCACATTTTGAATGTCACAAAGTCCAGATGGTGTTATCAAATCTCAGAAATCGACCATCAAGCATCCCCGGATATCAAAAATAAAGCAGAAATGCAAATCTTTTGGATTTTCTGAAATTTATATCAAAACACACCTAAAATCTTTTTGGATTTTGTAACTTTTTGACAATAAAAGTAAAATGCAACAAAATAAAATGCATTAAAGTAAATGAAAACAGTAAACATTTTGTGATTTCCGGTAAGAGGATCATATCAGTTTTCTGAGAAATCTGAACACAGCGTTGATCTGGTTTAATATTATCATTAGAAACAATATGTGACACGGCAATTGCTGATATTGTTGTCCACATAAGCTCACATACAGACAATTACGCAATGCTTTAAAATGATACGAATTAGATGTATTAGACTAACACATTGTGGTTCCCACACACACGACATACTCCCGTATCAAGAAGTAATCTGCACAAAGACTCATTGTAAAGCGTGATTATGCTTTCGTCGTCTGTAATTGTTCAAGATATAATGCATAGAGGTATACAGGTCAGCAAATTAATGCAGCAAAGTAACATATGCACCATACCAGGTTGAGGACTGATATTAATCATGATTTGCATCAACGATCAATACGATATTATAGATAATCTTTGATCATCATATAACATAGAAAGTTCCTCAATTCGGTAACTTTAGGTTTTGGCATAAAGCTCTTTTATAAAGACATCCTGTCTGATCTAGGTCCGTAATGACTTACAGCAAAAGATCAGATAGGCTATCCCCAGACAACTAATAACATAACGACCCTAAACCTCCGAGTTTTGTACAAACACCCTATCAAACGAAATTACGGTACTAAGACCATATGCCCATGAGGTGTTCATCCACAAACGCGTAGTTTGTTATGTTTGTATCACTAATGCACGCAATATAAAGTCTACGAAGCCTATCAGCAAATCACACGTAATCAACATACGTCGCATTAAAACTATACAATTCTTTAGCCTGTGTCAGATCCCCACTGATGTACTATCATTTCCTCTTTTTATCCAGGAAATCATTTTGGGTTTTTCTAATTTTTAGGTATTTTGAAAATTTTTCAATGTTTTTGGTTTTTCTGATAAAATGACTCCCCCTAAAATAAAGAGCATATTTTTGGGTTTTTAATTTTTCTGAAAAACAAAACAAAATTTGAAAGAAACAATCCAGTTGAAAGCATCAACTTCTTTGAGGATTAAATAACCCCCTCGAAAGCATCAACTTCTTTGAGGATTATAATAGTAAAGAGAAATTCCCAATTAGCAAAGAGAAATTCCCAATTAGCAAAGATTTAAAAACTAAAACTAAAAATGAAAAATGATAAACCGAGGAGCCGATTAGTCCTGTTTTTCCTTTATATTGTTTACTTTCAAAAGATATTCAAAGCGGGATCTGTCAAAAGCTTTTGTAAACAAATCTGCACGTTGGTAGTCAGTATGGATTTTGACCATATCAATCAATTCCTTAGCATAACAGTCACGGATAAAATGGTATTTAATCCGGATATGTTTAGCTTTAGAATGATTTTCAGTATTTTTAGTTAAAGCAATTGCGGCTTCGTTGTCACAGTGTATAGGGGTTTTAAGAAACTGCAAACCGTAATCGACCATCTGTTGTTGGATCCAGAGCACTTGCGAACAGCAACTCGAGGCTGAAATGTACTCGGCTTCACATGTAGATAGTGCGACGGAAGTCTGTTTCTTGCATTGCCAGGTAATTAACCTGCTCCCTAAAAACTGGCAACCGGCTGTTGTTGATTTGCTGTCTTTGTCACAGCCGCCCCAATCTGCATCACTAAAAGCAATAAAATCAAAATCATCATCATTAGGGTACCAAAGTCCTTTTGATGGACAACCCTTCAGATATCGAAGGATACGCTTGACCGCCGTCAGATGACTTTGTTTCGGCTTCGATTGGTAACGCGCACAGAGACACGTTGCATGCATAATATCTGGTCGAGACGCTGTCAAATACATCAGAGATCCGATGATTGCTCTGTATGTAAATGGGTCTGTCAGCTCCCCCTTAGCGTCGACTCCAATCCCGTGATTGGGTTGTATCGGGGTATCCATCGGCTTAGAGTCCTCCATCTGGAATCGGCTCAAGATGTCGGCAACATATTTCGTCTGATGAATGAAGATCCCGTCGGGTCTTTGATCCACCTGTAAGCCGAGGAAAAACTGCATTTCTCCCATAGCGCTCATTTCGAACTTCTCCTGCATAACAGTTTCAAATTCCCTGCACAAGAGTTCGTTAGTTGAACCAAATATAATATCATCAACGTAAATCTGTACTAGAAGCAAGTCATCTCCCGTCTTCTTCGTAAAGAGGGTGCAATCGACGAGGCCGCGCTTGAATCCTTTGGAGATGAGGTATGTGCTTAGCTCCTCGTACCACTGTCTTGGAGCCTGGTGCAAACCATATAAAGCTTTGTTCAGCACGTAGACCTTGTCCCGGTGGATTGGGTCCTCAAAGCCCGGTGGTTGCCCGACATAAACCTCCTCCTTGACTTTACCATACAGAAATGCGCTCTTGACGTCCATTTGATAGACTTTGAATTTCTTATACGAAGCAAACGCAAGGAACATCCGAATAGCTTCCATTCGAGCTACTGGTGCATAGATTTCATTGTAATCAATTCCTTCAATCTGATGGAAACCCTGCACAACCAATCTGGCTTTGTTCCTTACAATAACCCCACGGTCATCCTTTTTGCATTTAAACACCCACTTAGTGCCAATTTTCTTTCGTCCCGGCGGCAAATCTGTGAGCGTCCAGACTCCCAATTTCTGGAATTGCAATAACTCTTCCTGCATTGCCTCAACCCAGGCATCTTCTTGCAAAGCGTCTTTGTATGTCCTTGGCTCTACCTGGGACACATAACATGCAAACGACCAATCATTTTGGTCACCAGATTTCTGAATTTTGGCATACAATGCTAAAGCACCAAAACTCTCTAGCGTATTAACGCTTTTAAGCTGCCCTCTGGTCATCACTCCACTACCAGGATCTCCGATCACTTGCTCCAGCGGGTGAATACGATGAATCCGAGATTCCGGATTAACAGGTACAATCACTCCCGTCTGAGCAGTCAAGTTCTCTGTAGCATCCTGATCATTACCCGTGTTAGATGATGAAGCAACATCTGGATTTGGAGTTGGGTTCACAGTTTGCTCTTCTAAATCTTCAGCATTTTCAAGAACAGCTTCTTCAAATTGTTCATCTTCAGATTCTGAAGTGTCTAATGAAGTTGAAGCTTCTTGAAACAACTCTTCTTCTTGTGTAGGAACACTGGTATCACTAGAAGTTGGTGGGGGGTTTACGGTAATTGGACGCATCAACGGTGAAGTTGCCGCGTTTTCACACTCGTAAAGTAATCGGATCACAGCTTCTTCAACCAGGCTATCTAGGTTGAATGATTCAAAGAAATCTTTGTAATCAAACATCCAATCAGGGCCCGTACCTTGCAAATTTTGAGTGTAACGTTGAACTTCCACGTTTGCCCAATCCTCCACTTGACGAGTTCGCTTGTTGAATACCCGTTTGAGCGGGGTTGCATATCCAACAAAATATCCCTCCTCAGCTTTAGGACTAAACTTCTCGCTTGGATTCAACATCGTACATGGCGCCCCAAATGGTTCTAGATACTCTAAATTGGGCTTTCGTCGGTGTAACAGCTCATAAGATGTTTTTCCAAACTTCTTCACTGTCAAAACCCGATTTAACGTATAGTTTGCTGCATAAATCGCCTCGTTCCAGAACATTACTGGAAGATGTGAGTCAGCGAGCATTGTTCTTGCAGCCTCAATCAGAGTCCTATTCTTTCTTTCAGCAACACCGTTCTGTTGCGGGGTATACGGAGCTGAATATTCATGATGTATCCCTTTGCTTTCACAAAGTTCATCCATCTTTGCATTTTTAAACTCCGTCCCGTTGTCACTCCTGATCCTTTTGATCTTCAAGTTGTAAATATTCTCCAGCCGAGTGAACAGAACTTGTAAGTTGGTAAAGGTGTCGCTTTTGTTCTTCAAACACATCACCCATGAAAATCGTGAATAGTCATCAGTGACGACTAAACAATAAAGCTCTCCAAGATGACTTTTGCGTTTGACTGGTCCAAAAAGGTCCATGTGCAGTCGCTCAAGCGGCATCTCAACAGAGTTAACCTTCTTCACTTTATGAGATTGTCTGTGTTGTTTTCCTTTCATGCAGCTCACACACTTGTCGTTCAGATGGAAATGTTTCACGTTAACTCCATCGACAAGTCCATTTCTCACTAACTGATTCATTTTCCTCAAATGAATGTGCCCCATCCTGCGGTGCCACATTATCGATTCTTTTTCGGTCGCCTTGGAAAGAAAGCATGTTATCTGTCCCTTTGGTGTCATTGCCTTAGACATATCAAGAATGTAAAGATTGTTGACTCGAGGTGCCATCAACATAACCCACTCCTTTGGAATCTTGAAGCCCGGTTTGAGGATGTAGCAGGATTTGTCATCAAAATGCACAGAAAATTGTTTGTCGCATATTTGACTGACGCTCAACAGATTATAGTCTATCTGCTTGACATAAGATATCCGCTCGAAAGTCACAATCCCGTTACTCACGCTTCCTTCCATCGTTATATAACCTCCTTTATTGCCCGCGAACGCAACATATCCTCCATTAATATTCTTCACATCGAACAGCAACGCCAAATCCCCCGTCATGTGGCCTGAAGCTCCACTATCAACAATCCAGAGACTGCTAATAGGGCCAACTGAAGCTCCCTGCGCACAAAAAGTAGACAATTAGTTCTTTCGGGGGACCCAAGCCTGAGTCTTGGGCCTTTGAACTTTGGCTTTCAAAGAATCATTCTCAATGACTTTCTCAACAGCTTTTTGTTTTGAATCAATCGTTTTCTGATTTTTCAAAACAGATTCATTCTTATCACTCACCTTTGACGTAGAGGCTCCTGGAGAACCATTAGGTGTCCAAGATTGTTCAGACCTTTTGAGAATACGAATTTGAGGTTTTGGTTTCTCAATAGGTTTCTGAACATTGTTACTGAAAGTAACTTTCTTAGCAACCTTATCCGAATGAACAGACTTAGGTCCAACATTTGATTTGACAATTGGTTTTTGTGGAACCTTTTGTCTATCAGCTGTTGTGTTCACCACTGGTTTTCTCCAAGATTGTTCCATTGCAATCCGATTCCTTCGATCATATTGAAATGGACGGTTGTTCCTCATTTGAAAATTGTTTTGATTATGAAAATGTTGTTGTTGAGGAACAGTCCGTCTATGCGGTGGAATATAATGATCAATCGGCTTTTTGATGGAATTCTTAACCTCAACGTCATGTCTCTTGTGCCTTACATATGGACACTGAGCAAGTAAATGCCCGCGTTCTCCACATTTAAAGCATTTTCTATATTCCTCAAACACATAATGAGCATTTGGTGAAGCAAATGATTTTACAGGAAATTGATCATTATATTGTTGATTTCTTAAACTCTCAGGAAGTGGTCCTTTCGAGTAAGAAGGTTCATGAAAACCATTTGCTTTATCATCAGGTCGAATAAACTCAGTGACATGAATTTTTGGCTCTTGAGGAGTTTCTGAAAACAGTTTCTTTAAGATTTCTGGTGGAATTTCATTGGTTCTCTCATGTTTTGGAAACCAAATTGTGCTTTCTTGCCAGATTTTATCAAGTTTAGAATAGTTAACATTTTTAATCGGAAATTCCTCATCAGCAATGATTTTATCGGATCCTTCCATCCGATAAAACACCTTTACAGGTTTGTCACTGGTTTCATTCAGCTCATTCTTTTCAATCACATTCTTAACAACATTCTTTTTCTTAACATCAATCTTTTCAGACTTCTTATCATGAATAGCTTTTGCCATCGGATGAATATGATCAGATGGTGATACTGGTTCGGTAGTAATGATGTGATTTTCTTTTGGAATCTCACATTCATTATCAGATTTATCACTACCAGTATCATCATTATCTGAGTCTGAACTATCACTCTCAGCATAAACACCCTCACTGTTCAAGCCCAAAATCGGTCTCACATCTTCAGGATATGGTTTACCAATACTCGAGGTATTAGATTCCATATCTGATGATGAGTCTGATTTCACCGAACTCTCCGGTATCACTTGATGATAGTTATGGTTCTCAAAAAGAACCGGAGATGGTACAGACTTGTAGTTGGTGGTGTTATCATCAATGATATGATCCACGACATAAGCAACATTCTTATAGCTTTCTAACTTCTTGTTAACCTTTTCAGCAAAGCATTTAATGGCAGCAATTTCTAACTTGGTGTTTTCAATTTCATTGATGTAGTTATTTATGGCCAGTTGTTTCAATGACAAAGTGGTTTTCAAGTCAGAAATGTCCTTTTTATAGCCATCTAATACTTTGTTAAAAGCATTTAACTCTTTGCGAGTAGATTGACAGTTTTGAATAGCACTATCACGTGAAATTCGGAGTTGTTTATTCTCCTCTGTCAACCTATCACAAGTCCCACAGTATTTATCACTCATGACATCAGTGCTAGATTCAGAACTTACAGGTTTTGGCGGTTCGGTCATGGCCATCAAAGCAAAATGAGCTTCCTTTCCAGTGAAAAACTTTGAGTAGTCGATCTTGGTGAAAGCATCATCAGCTATGCATGACTTCCTCGTCATCAAGAAATCAGCTTCTGCCAGCAACTGGTCAATATCATCATCCAAAGAATCAACACTTCCCTCTGTGTCTGATTCGCTCTCACAATCTGAATAGACTGATTTACACTCCTCGGGAACATCAGAGACTGAATCAATTACCATCCCAGAACTCTTCTCCTCAGCCTTAACCTCAACAGGTTCACTCTCCACTTCCATCTCAGTCTCAGAATCATCACTCTCACTCTCCTCAGTTTCTTTCTTCTCATCAACTACCACTGATTCTTCCAAATCAACCTGATAGGCAACACAAGCCACATTCCCACCAGTAGTTACTTCTTCAACTCCTATTTGCATACCCGACCAGTCAAACCTCTCATCCTGCTGAGTAACCAAAGCTTGGTTCTGATTCGCATTCTGTTGAGTCTCAGTAGGTGTAGTGATCGGTACAACTGTTCGGTTTGGGTGATTAGGAGATTGGTTTTGAATCTGGTTTTGTGTGTTTGGTTGTCTGTTTTGGTTGTTAAAATTTCGGTTTTGGTAGTTGTTGTTGTTTTGGTAAGAAACTTGGTTTTGTTGACGGTTCTGGTAGTTTGCATTGAAAGGATTTCGGTTACCTTGTTTAGGTGGCTGGGTGCATTCCCGTTTGAAGTGTCCTTTCTCTCCACAATTAAAGCATGTAACCTTCTCCTTATTGAAACCATAGGTTGTGTTGGGAGAAGTTGCCAAGTCAGTCCTTCCTGTTTTCTCTATGAACTCTGTTGCTCTCCTCATTATACTCGCAAAAGCCCATTGAATGTCTATGAGTTCCATCTCTTCTTTATCGATCTGTGCGTAGTCTTCGTTGGTCAAGTTGTTGTTCCCAATCTGACTAGCAACCAAGCCATTGTAGGATGAAACCATAGCAGAGACTAATGCAATGTGTTGCTGAGCAACCTCCACAGTCACGTTCCCTAAGTTGGATGTATCCAAAACCACCGGTTGTTTATGTTGAGTAATTTGGTTTGATGGTTGTTGTGTTTGGTTAGCGGTGTAAAAACTAGCTTGTTGCATTGGAGAGACTGGTGAAATGTAGGAAGTATATTGTGGTGGTGTGTATGATGGTTGTGAGTAGGAGTTGTATTGTGGTGGTGTGTAGTTGGTGGTTGGTTTTGATGAATCCATGACGTTGGAAATACATGCAACATGTGGTGCAACGCTTCCAGAGCTCGAGTTTCCAGCTGAAACTGAAGTACCTCCAAAATACAGACTTGGATTCTGAGGAATCTGTGACCTCCTAGCTTTCCTCCTATCCTCCAGCTCTTTGTTCTCCAACTTCTCAATAAACTCTGAAATGGTCCAGAATTGATAAGCATCCTTCTCTCTAAGTACCTCCACATGCTGATCCCATTGTGGTGGCAAAGCATCTGCAAACTTATCAACCTGCTTAGTCATGGGAATCTGTACACCATAGCTAGACAATTCAGACAATAAATGCATATATCTTGGAGTTAGTTCTTTCAAAGTTTCATTATTAATGAAAGAAAAATTATCAAACTCTTTAACCAACTCCTCCATTCTCAAACTCCTGGTCTTTTCATTTCCATCATGCTTCCTCTTCAGCTTATCCCAAAGCTGCTTCGACGTTGTACATGTCCCAAACTGATGCAACAGGTCACTTGTGATCGCCTGTGTCAGTTGAGAGAACGCCTTCTTCTCCACCACGTATTTCTTCTTTTCATCCTCAGCCAAGCTCTCCAGAGGAATCAACTCACCGGTATTCTCCAGAATCGGTGCTGTGTATCCTTTGACGATCATGCTCCATGCCTCAGCTCCTTCAACTCCCATGCCCTCCAGATGGATCTTGAACATGGTGTGCCACTGGTTGTACTCTTGCATATCCATGAGCTTCGGTGGCCGAGTCCCACTACCTGTAGACAAATCCTTAATCAAGGTAGAGATAGCGTTAGTGGTTTGAGTATTTACCGCCGCTGCAGCTACTCCCCAGTAATCTGATTGTAATGCCGGATGTGCTACATTCTGAGGCATCGTGCTAGATGTTGTCATGTAGTTCAGTGGTTGTGAGGATTGCGTGTTCGTCTTTTGAGCTGCAACAGTCCATGGGTCCATTGTCTGCTGTTGTGGTTGTGTTGGTGCTGATCCCTGAGTAGTCTGAAAACGCCACATGATCACAATCTGAAAAACTCAACACTTAGAAAATTTTTCAGCAAAAATACTACGTTCGCCCTAAAAGTACTACTTTCGTCCAAAATTTTCTAAGTTCGTCCAAACTGACACACTTTCGTCCCTTATAACTCACTTTCGTCCAAAACAGTGATACCCGAAGGTGAATATGACCAGAATGTAAATCACACAAACACAATTTCCACTTTCGTCCGAAGCAAAACGGTCGAATGTAGAAAATACCACCCGAATGTGAAAAATGTCAAACAAGTTTTCAGGTTCGACCACTCAAACTCTCAGGTTCGACCACTTTTATGTCAGGTTCGCCCACAAACTCAGTCCAGGTTCCAGGTTCGCCCCATATCAGCAGATTTCACTTTTGAAAAACGGTTATTGTTTGAAAAACGGTTATTTTGATCTGAGATTTTCAAAAGTTCATGGATTTCAATGATCTCAATCAGGTTATGTTTCGGATTTGATTTGGAACAACTTTAAGTCTTGGAAAACTTGAATTTGACCACAAAATCACCTTTAAATCGATCAAAAACTATGTTTTATAAAAGTTTTTGTAAAAACAGATGATAATTGGTCTAAAACATGTCCAAATCAACTCTGATCTTATCGAATTTGTTGTTGTATGATCCTCCTTGCTCTGATACCACTTTGTGAGCGTTGGATTTTATCTAAAACAGGATTCTATGATCATACAAGTCACAAATCTAGGTGCGGAAACCCTAGATCTGAACAAATTGATAAGATGCTAATCACGACACAATCAAGATCATTTTCAATATCATTTTCATAGATTAACTTTCAATCAATAAGCATTTACAACGTTTATGTTAATCTAGAATCACAAAGACACTTTCACAAAAACACTACTGAACCTGCACTGAACCTGGACACAAATGATAACTCTCTTACATAATCAAAAACTCAAAAAAAAACTATATATAGCCTCTGCACATTCGCCCCTTTCTATAGGTCGAATGTGAGATTTTCCACATTCGCCCACTAAGAGTGGTCGAATGTGGTCTTCTGTCCATGCCCAATCTACCTTCGTCCAGTCAGCATCTACCTTCGCCCGTTTATCTTCACCTTCGCCCATATCCATACACCTTCGGCTACCCACTAACACATGTTAATAATAGTATATCCAATCCTTAGTCGCAAAATGCATCAACAAATGGACATAGTAGGAAAGCTACCCAAAGCTCCTGAAGGAAAGGTATTCATGCTAGTGATGACAGATTACTTCTCGAAATGGATTGAAGCTGAAGCATTTGTGCAAGTTAGAGATAAAGAGGTGGTCTCATTCATCAAAAGAAACATCCTGACACAATTTGGAATACCATCTGAAATCATTTGTGACAATGGTTCTCAATTCATTAGCAAAAGAACAACTGACTTTTGTGAGAGTTGGGGGATCAAGATGGTAACTTCAACACCAGCCCATCCTTAAGCTAACGGACAAGCGAAATCCTCAAACAAAATCATTGTCAACAACTTGAAGAAGAAGCTTGGGGAAAAGAAAGGAAAATGGGCAGAAGAACTTCCATTTGCACTTTTGGCTGATAGGACTACTTCAAAGAATGCTACTGGTCAGACACCTTTCTCTTTGGTCTTTGGAACAAAAGCAATGCTTCCAACAGAGATGGTCATGCCTACAGCAAGGAAGCATCTTCAGGATGCAACTACTAATTCTGAAGCATTACTAAAAGACTTGGAAACTGTGGATGAACTCAAGGATGCCGCTAAATTAAGGATGGAAGCATATCAACAAAGGAGTGCTATAGCTTACAACAAGAACATCAGGATAAGAAGATTTCAAATGGGAGACTTGATATTGAGAAAAGCCTTCCAAAATACAACAAAACCAAGAGATGGTAAGCTAGCTCCCAAGTGGGAAGGTCCATATGAGAAACCATGAGCTTGGAATGCTATACACTGGAAGGAGAGATTCTACCAAGAGCTTGGAATGCTATACACTTGAAATACTACCATGTTTAAGGATGCATATGAGAAACCATGATCCGAATCACAGGTGGGTTGAAGGTGAACGCTGATAGAGATGAATCATCTCCATATGTAAGTACTTATCCTTGATTTATTTCGATCGATTATATTTTCACTAAACATGGTCTAGAAATAGTCCATCCTCAGTTTGCAGTACCATCCTGAAGATAGAATGCTTAGAAGACTAGGGGGTTGGCCACCATCTCCTCCGTTAAGGTGTCTGACACCTTCCTAAGGTTTAAAGGTTTTCACCTTTCACATTGGGTTAGCAACCCTCGCCTGGAGCGCACGAGATGGTGGGACCAGTCCAGGTAAAAGTGGCTGACAATTTCATTATCTTTGAGATATACGATGGAGCTCTTAAGGTTTAGACATTTTTCAATGTCTCTAATGGTTAGATGTTTTTCAACGTCTCTTTAGGCCTTGTCGCCAGTTATTCCTAAGGGCCTTGTCGCCAGTTATTACTAAAGGTCTTCTCGCCAGTTATTCTCAAGATGATACGTAATGGTTTTATCACCAAAATATAACAAAAGGGTTTTTGATCCCAGATTAAACCAAAGGCCTAAGTCGCCAGTATAATAAAATCTTCCTTTGCAGGATATTATCAACACATAAGTCTTTCTTATGAAAGATTATAAGGACTATTATGAAGATATCACACTGGGGACATCCTCAGGATGCAAGATCATCCCAAAGATGAAGAGGAAACTGGGGACATCCTCAGGATAATGAAGACCATCCTGATGATGAGAAGAACTTATGACAGGATCAGAAGAATTATTCAACATAGAAGATACAAAAGGTATTATTTCAAATTAATTCTTTACAACTTAAGTGTTTGTTAATCTTTGCAGAATATTAAAGGAAAAGGGCACAAAGAGAATAACGTCAAAAGTTATATTATTTATCAAAAACCGAAAATATTGCCAACCCCTGGCTTCATCCTAAACCAGGACCCATCCACCAGGGGTTAGCATTTCAAAGTCAGAATTGAGAAAGATTTGGGGCTTCGTCTTGAAAACCAAGATCCCTCCACCTCGAAACATTCATTGTTTACACAAATAAAAACATAAAATTGTTCATAAACTACCATTCCAAAATTCTAAAAAAGTGGGCTCTGGCCTAATCCTCACATCCTTCATTGCCCACTGGAACCTCAACCTAAAACTCCTTGGTCACCTCAGCCTCTGTCACCTCAGCCTCTTTTCCAGCATCCTGAGGATCAGCAACAGAGATGGACTCAGATGCCACCTCCTTTCCACCCAGACTGAGAATCTTCTCCTGCCAAGCCTCCACGTCCCAGTCTTCCATCTTGAAGTTGGGATCCCTAGCCTGCAGTGCCATTCTCACCCTAGCATGAAAGACGGAATTGGTGGCAGACTTCATCAAGCCCTATTTATATTCTTCCATCTCCTTTTTGTGATCCCTCATGCTTTTGGCTTGAGCAGATTTCACAACCTTCAGCTCAGTCTCTACCTTGCCTAGTTTCTTCTCAAGCTGTTTGGTCTTGTCAAGAGCAGATTTCTTCACATCTTCAAGCTTGGCCTTAGTACAGCAAACTCTTTGTTCATATCATCCAGGGACTTCATCACGTATTCATGCCCCTGTAGGAAAGGAGTCAGGTAAGTACTCAAACCCTATTACATGCTAATAATAACCATAACCATCATCAGGATAAGTAACGTGCCTGAAGAACAAACTGAGAGACTTTGCCCAAAATGGCATCCCAACTGAGACCATCAAAGGGAGAAGTTTCTTGAGTCGAAGTGCTGACAACCTTCCTCTTCTTAGAAGAAGTTGCAGCTTTGGCCTTAGGGGCAGGAGGAGGACTTGTCATCCTGGAGCTGGATGGAGAAGTTATCTTTGAAGACTTGATATCTTGACTGTCAATCTCGTCAAGATCAAAGTAATCAGGCTTCTTTGCTGAATCAAGAAAAACATATATAGGTTAATACAAAAACCAAGGATAAACATATTCTCAGGATATGACTTACCAGACATTTCAGTGGCACGACTTGTAGAAAAACTTTCTTCTATTCCAAAAGTCCTTGCTGAAGCAGGTAGCTCTAGTATTGCCTTACGTCTGATGAAAGCGTCGTCCAAAGTAGGAACAAGTTTTGCAAAACAAGCACCTGCAAAATGAAGATGATTTAGAATATTACTAACATCCTCAAGATGTGACTATCTTATTTATATCTAACATATTTACCGCTTCTTAACCAGGACATAGGAATTTCATCCCCATAAGGAATGTAATCCCTCCTTACAAAAAAGAATTTTGATTTCCAGGGCCTATCAGATCTCATAACGTTATGTAGCAGAGGAGGTTCTTTATCAATAAGTTGAAGAACATAACGGTTTGACCCATGTGTCCTTAACTTATATATGTATGGCAGGTCACCAACTTGAAGATTAATGCCGTGAGTCTGAATGATCTTATCACAAACTATTAAGATCCTCCAGATCTCAGGCATGGCCTGGGCAAAAGCCATCCCTGTCGCATCAAAGAACTATTTGCTGAAATCTGGGAATGGATATTTGAGGCCAAGCTGGAATGGTAAAAAGAAAAAGCAAACACCCACAACGGTCACCTGAAACAGTCCACAAAGCTTTCAAAGACCTTAACTACTTAGCATATTTCGTGGGATTGCTTTGTTAATTTCATGTACTATATAAATGGGGGTATTGGACGAGTATAGGACACTTAGATACAGTTTGCTTACTCTATAGCTGCACACAAACACTTAGACACATACACAATCATTGTAACCTTATTACACTCATCCACATACTCATCCAAACTTGTACTTTTTATTTACCAAATTAATATTAACAAACAAGGCAGGGGCCTAGTCTCCTCCCGAGGTTTTATCCCGGCGATCTACTATTGATCAAGGGCTTTCCTCGTATATCGAGTGTTGTTCTTTGTATTTTACTTACTCATTCGTTCATTACAAACAGTTCCATCCCGAGGATATAACTGTCCATCCCGAAGTAAAACTAAGCCATCCCGAGCATAGTTGTCACTAATTTACTCTTTTTTGCATCCTGATTGAACCTTTTCAGAATATAACTGGTTTTAATAGCAAATTCACATTCTTAGCACACTACCTCACAATTTCTAATTTAGAATACAAGATTATTTTTACTAGATAATTTTTGACCAAAACATGAACCATACAAGCATAGACAACATGCTAAAAATGATAACAAAAAGGTCAATGTGTTTGAGGATGACGATGATGAGGATTGTCCTAAACTTTCAGATTATTGTTTTTCTGTTGATGTAACAGGTCTCATGTATGCTATGAAGGATCTTTATGAAAAAGCAAGATGGCTAAGGAAGGAAAACAAATCAGGATGGAAAGACAAGTCCAAGTGGTGTGCTTTCATGAAGATTTTGGTCACATTACTGAGGATTGCATTGCCTTGAGAAAGAAAATATCATATCTTCTAAGTAAGGGCCATCTTAAGGATCTCATGGGCAAAAAGAAGCCCAAGGTTCTGGATAGCACTGGCATCCCAGAAAGAGCAGCATCTCACCTAAGGATGTTGGTATCATCAATTTTATTTCAGGTGGTTCAGATATATGTGGTACATCCTACTCAGCAACAAAAAGGCATGCAAGGGAAACTAAATCCAAGAAAGGAGAAAGACTTACCAAGACCACCATGCTAACAAATGCAAAAGTGATCAGCTTCGAAGAAGAAGATTGAGAAAATGTTTTAGATCCTCACCATGATCATCATCATCATCCTCATCATCATACTCAGTTAATCCCGCCTATAGAAAGGCTATGGTAGGGTAAGATGTAGACAGCCTTACCTCTACCCCTAAGAATAGAGAGGCTGCTTCCAGTGAGACCCCTGGCACGATGTGGTTTGGTATCAAGCCTTGGATATAAGGCACAGAACACTTAGCAATCGTGACAAACCCAATCGGTGCATGTACCCCTTTGTCTTTTGGCTAACCACGCCACCACATGATGCATGATTAACCGTTCGTTATTTTCACGAAATTAGTAAAATAACGTTAAAACTAGTGCAACTTTACTTTTGCCCCCCTCCCCCAAGGGCCACACATATACACATTATATGCGCACACCGTAAGTTGGGTGTAATCCTCACCATTATGGTTTGGTGATTATATTATATATTGCTAACCATTTTGTTTGCAGGATATTGATAGATGGAGGGAGTTCAGTGAACATAATACAACTGGAGGCCCTCAAAAGGATGAACATCCCTGAAACCGAGATAGTGGCTAGATCATCTGTCTTAGTTGGTTTCAGTGGGGAGACCAAAAGTACAGTAGGTGATATCAAACTGCCAGTATATGTCGAGGGGTTAAACTCTATTCAAAGGTTTTGCGTAATAGACTCTTTATCCTTTTAAAGTGTTATCCTAGGTAGGCCTTGAATACACGGCATGAATGCAGTGCCATCAACATATCACCAATGTGTAAAGCTACCAACTCCATGGGGAGTCGTCAAAGTCAATAGTGATCAACAGGAAGCAAAGGATTGCTACACAACTGTTGGTGGTGAAATCCTCAGGATGGATTTACCTCAAATATCCTATGTGACATCCTCAGTATAGTGAAGAACTAAGCAGACTTCAGGATGTAACATCATTCTGACCTATGTGCATCCTGAGGATAGACTAACAAAATATCTTGTTTTAATATTATTGCAGGTATAATCAATCAATGAAGAATACTTGTAACTCTTCTCCAATGGCTATATTGTATTACTAAGTCAAATGAGCTGAGGATGCAAGAGTTGTACGTATGAGGTAGGCCCAAGCTCAAAAGAAAGAGTCAAACATGTAACCGACGAACATTAATAGTAGGTGAGAAACCGAGAAACTGTTATCCCAACGTCCATATCAGTTGAAACAGCCTCAACGGTCACCTGAAACAGTCCACAAGCTCATTGAAGACGGCGGATATCATGGGATCTCTTATTTAGTTTCGTGTAATTATAAATAGGGCATGATGAACGAAAATAGGACACTTACACATTGTCAAGCACTTGATACTATCTAGCTAACACCTGATACTCTCTCTATTCACACACACAACACTACACATTCATTGTAATCATAGTTCGTTCATCATACTTCCAAAGATGTAACACTTTTTACCATTTTTAATATTAACAAACAAGGCAGGGGCTTAGACTCCTCCCGAGGTTTTATGCCGGCGATCAACAACTGATCAAGGGCTTTCCTCATATATCGAGTGTTGTTAGCTTGCTTTCTTTCATTTATATTCAATTACAATAGTCTTGTGTCAGACAGTTACATCCTCAGGATATAACTGTCCATCCTGAACCATACCTTTGTCATCTGAGCATAGTTGTCATATTATAGTTACTTTGTCATTAAAAACTACCATCTTGAAAATAACACTAAGTATTTAACATTTTTCACACATTTAGAACTCTACCTCACATTTACTAATTTGGAATACAAAATTATTTCTACCAAGTAATTTTTGAACAAAAATATTTGGCACCCACCGTGGGGCAAGTGGTGCTATTTTTAAGAAAAAGTTTGTCAAAATTCTATCTCAATCAACTCATTTCAAAAATCTTGACAACTATGGTCTCAAACCCAAAATCTATGTCTTCTTCCACACCATCCACAATCTCTGCAAAAAAATGTGACATTACTACCTCCCCCTACCCATCCTAAAAGCTTTGGACAAGTTACCAGAAATGTTCCTCCAAATACTGCTAGACTTGGGATGGCAACAACCGGATCCACTACTCCTGTTTTTGTATCAAATGATGAGATCCGCTCCATGTTTGCAATGGTAAAGGATCAAATAAAGCAACAGCAGGACACCAACCAGATGCTGATGAGAGAAATACACTCTCTCAAAACATCCTCAAAAAGACCGGTTGAAGACATGGGGACACCATTACAGCCTAGAGTGATGGATTTTAATTCTGGCATCTCTGGGGGCATTCATCAAGGAGATTTCATCCCCATGAGTACTGGATTCTCTGCTCCTGAGACTACCACAGCACCCAGGATGACAACAACCAGAGATCCATGATATACTGCTGAGCCATCTAGAGGATATGTAGCTGAGCCATCTCGAGGATATGCAACTGAACCATCCCGAGGATACAACAATGGTAACAATTTAGGTTCAAGTACTTTTGCTACTAACGATATTGCTTCTTTGCAGGATACATGTATAAGTCCACAATTGGCAAGAGAGCTTCAAAAGATCAAGGATATAGTATCTAGTATACCAGGGATAATACAGCCCATCCCTGAAGTATCCTCAGCATGTCATAGGGTGTCTCGTTTTGCACCTCCAATATGTGATGCAGAGATACCAAAAAGATTCCAGACTCCAAGCATGAAGCTTTATGACGGATCAGCTGATCCAGAAGAGCATGTAGCACAATACAGGTAAAGGATGGAGATAAATCCCATTCTAGCAAACCTCAAGGAAGCATGCTTATGCAAAGGATTTGGTTCTACCCTCACTGGTCCAGCCTTAAAATGGCTGCTAAGTGTTCATCCCTATTCAATTACTTCTTTCGCTCATTTAATTAACATGTTTAACAATTAGTTTTCCTGTAGTCGAACATTTGAACGTTTGACAAGTGATTTGTACAGGGTGACACAGTCACAGGGAGAATCATTAAGGGAGTTTATCATAAGGTTTGGGAAGGAAGCACTTGACATCCCAAACATAGATGTCACAACAGCAGTGCAAGCCTTCAAGATGGGACTACAAAAGGATTCACCTTTCTATCAAGAATTGGTGATGAAGTTCGAAATAGAGCTTTAAGAATCATCTTTCTTAAGGATGACAAGAAGATACAGGAGAGGATAAACGCATCCTCAAGATACAACAATCCTAATCGAAAATCCACTCCCACATATAAACCTTACAAGCATAAACCATATGTGATTGAGGATGACGATGAAGAGGATTGTCCTAAACTTTCAGATTATTGTTTTTCTGTGGATGTAACAAGATTAATGTATGCTATGAAGGATCTTGGAGATAAACAAGATTGCCGAGGAAAGATAACAAGTCAGGATGGAAAGACAAATCCAAATGGTGTGCTTTCCATGAAGATTTTGGCCACATTACTGAGGAGTGCATTGCCTTGAGAAAGGAAATAGCATATCTTCTAAGTAAGGGCCATCTTAAGGATCGGCTAGGAAAAAAGAAGCCAAAGTTTCTGGATAGCACTGGCATCCCAGAAAGGGCATCATCTCCACCCAAAGATGTTGGCATCATGAATTTTATATCATGAGGTTTAGATATTTGTGGTACATCTTACTCAGCAGCCAAAAGACATGCAAGGGAAACGAAATCCGAAAAAAGGAGAAAGACCTACAAAGACTACCATCCTGACAAATGCTAAAGTGACTAGCTTCGAAGAAGAAGATCGAGAAAATGTCTTAGATCCTCACCATGATGGTTTGGTGATTACATTATATATTGCTAACCATTTTGTTCGCATGATATTAATAGATGGAGGGAGTTCAGTCAACATAATACAACTGCAGTCCCTAAAAAGGCTGAACATTCCTGAAACCGAGATAGTGGCTAAATCATATGTCTTTGTTGGATTCAGTGGAGAGACCTAAAGCACAGTTGGTGATATCAAACTGCCTGTATATGTCGAGGGGGTAAATTCTATCCCAAGATTTTGTGTGATAGACTCTTTATCCTGTTACAATGTTATCCTAGGGAGAACTTGGATACATGACATGAAAGCAATCCCATCAACATATCTGTTGGTAGTGAAATCCCCAGGATCGATTTACCTTGAATATTCTATGTGATATCCTCGCGATGGTCAAGGACTAAGCAGGCTTCAGGATGTAACAACATTCTGGCAAGTGTGCATCCTGAGGATAGACTAACGAATTACCTTTTCTTAATATTTTAGCAGGTACAATCAATGAATGAGTAAGACTTGTAACTCCTCTCCAACGGCTACAAAGACTTACCAATTCACTAAATTAAAGGATGCAAGAAGAATACACGTATAGACTTAAAGAGCGAGTCAAAGTGTAACCGCCAAGATAATGAATGACTAGGCGAGAAAGGTGGAGACTGATGTCCAACGGCTATTTCAGTTGAAACATCCTCAACAACTACTTGAAACAGCCCACAAGATCATTGAAGATAACGAATATTATGGGATCCTCTATTTATTATCATGTAAACTATATATAGGGGTATTATGAACAAAAATAGGACACGAGAATACATACAAAGATAAATAGTCTTGAAACTTGTTTAATATTTATATGTCTATGTGTGTTTATATGTATATAAATATCAAATGGTGTCTATGTACATATGTTGATTGGAATTTACTCACTCTTGTAATCGTATGGGTACATATACATATATATATACACACACATGGCCGAATTTAGGATCATGCTTGGGCACATTGTTTACGTTTTTACTAGTTGTTCATGGATATCATATTGGGATAATTATTGTATTAGGACATTATTTGTTTTTGTTCTTGTTTGGACCACAAATTGAAATCATATGTTCATTTGTTTTGATTCCTGGGACTAGGGTTTTGCATGGATTTTCCTATAGTTCCTGATAAACTATCCGACTAGTTGTGAAATTGTATCAACTAGAGTGCCTAATGCTAGACTATATGCATCGGGATTGACTTGTTGGAACCCTGTATGGTCCAATTATCATGTAACATGCTCAATGTATACGTGTAGTTAAGTATACGGATATGACCTGTGATTTCGACGGGTGTCACAAGCACCTACAAATTCTTTCGAAGAAAGTGAGCCAACCAATTAATACTAGTGTCTCGAAACCATGGTTGAAGAGACAAATATGAGCGTTCTTTTCATACCCTTTAAACTAATTGTATTGGTCCGGATGAAACTAATAGGATGATAATATTATTAGAATATCTATGCCATACACAATCGCCACAAAATAAGGTAGTTTTAACACAATTCTTGAATGCACAAGTTGTAGATCATGTATTAAAAGAGACGTGGAACCATGGATGCAAGTAGGAGTCTTTCGTATTCTTGTGGTCCTAAAATTATGTTCAAAGTCCTCATTCATAGTACCTCATACATGAGGCATATATCAACTTCACACGTATTCACATCTTATCCTTTATATATTTGTGAGTGTATTCCTATATTTTTAAAAGTGGTTTTAAGTGGTTGTGAGTGTAAAAGAGAGAAAAAGCTATTGTACATCTGTATATTTGAGGGGACACTATTTCCCTATTTATTTTTTAAATATTTTTTAAGGTGGTTAAGAGCGAGTGAGGGAGAGAAAAAATATAATAGAGATATAAAAAATATTATTTAATTGAAAATAGAAAGAAAATACAATATTTTTAGTGTAATTTGATAAATAAAATTAAAAGATAGGATGTGAATGCTCTTATCCTCTATCCTATGTATTGAAAAAGAGTATATTTAATAATGTAGAGTCAAGTTATCCTAACAAAATGTAAAATAAATAAAAATTGTGAGAAGGATACATAAAACAAAATATATCACAAAATATAACATAACATTTCCCAAAACATAACACAATGCTAATAAATATAACATAATGCTGAGGAAAAAAAGACACAATAAATTGAAAAATGACACCACGACAAAAATAAGAAAGAGACACAATGTCTCATAAAAGACACAATGATATAACACAAAATCTAAAAACTACAAGCTAAAAATCAAAAGAGTTAACACCTAAAAATTAAGATCGTAGGGTTTGATGAGACGGTTCCAATATTGCTTAAATGAGTTCAAATGGAATCCGTTTAATACATTTCCTACGACTTGCTACTTTTTTACTGTGTATTGGTGTCACACCCTCAAATTTCCACGTGCGGGGTTTTACCGCGAGGCGCGTGACACACCAGGATCCAAGTCAACGGTCACAATAAACGACAACTATATGAGTCGAAAGCAACGTAAATTACCCATTAAGTTTTCAAAAATCTATCCACCACAGCGGAAGCATAAAACGTTATTACGATCCAAAAGTAAAACTAAGAAAACGTTTGATAATACTCAATATCATGCAAGTGAATCCTAGACGCCGTGAGACTCCGTGCGCCTATCGACTGCCGCTACCTCAACGACCTGAGACAAACATGCTAAAAACGTCAGCAAATAATGCCGGTGAGTTCACAGGTTTTATGTTAAACGTTTAAGTAATGAAAGCCATCATGTTATCACTATGTCAGAAATGATAGCGTTAGCTAGACGCATGAGTAATACTACTACGACCGGAAACCATTACAGACAACGATATATGATTTTTGCCCGAAATGATTATGCACTACCTCTAGTAGCGTTATGACCGAGACAATATGCACCCGCCCGGCTCCCAGCCGACGGGTGGGGTCTGTCAGTCCCAATAGATCTATCCACATTTCCCCCGTTATGCCATCCAGCATATTCATGGTTTCCCCGGGACTTTACGTATCGTATAATATGTAAATGAATTAACACTAGTATAACATGATAATTTATGAAATATGTATAAAGCATGTGTCTCCCCCGAAATGTAAAAACGTAAAGTGGGGCCGTGAAACTCACCTTAGTTTCCATGCTAAGCTAGCAAACAAAGCCTGAACCCTCGACTGACTTCCTCGTGCCCTAATTACCAACAAAAGACACCTTAACAGTCTATCACACATAAGCCTAGCTTATTGACTGCTCAAAAGATAGTCTATCCGACTGTCTAGACTCGTGTGTACCAACACGAGTCTCAATACGTTTCAACTCGACGAACCGATCGTGACTTATCTTAATTCTTGTATTACATAGCACCCAAGTTACAAACTTGTTACTATTTATGTATAAACCATGTTGGACTAGTACCCCGAAACGTATAATTACCCTGAATCGTAGCACGTCTTGTAAATCATATAAGTATATTCATTTTGTGTAATTATATTTTAGAGGATACTCTTTAAGGAAAATACAACTTTAGTTATTAAAATCAATTAATAACATTTGTTACTTCTTCCCAAATATTGTTTAAAAATCATCTTTATTGCCATAAATAGTTAGACTTTGAAAATACTTTGATTCTGTATATAATGCACTTGTTCAAAAGACTTACGAGAATGTATTTATAGAAATAATAGCAGTTCGCTACGCTTTGGTTTTATAAAAATTTGGGCAGAGTTTCCTCTGTTTTTGTACAAACCAGACAACAACCGTTGTCTACAATTTTTCCCAAAATTAACTTTCAAACACAATTCATCAAATCCTTTTATCCACGATTCCGATTTACGAGACTCTATACGTTTCCACACTTATCTATACTTATATATATAGCAATATATATATAGTCCGACAATATAGTCCAATGTTATTTAGTCCGATGTCCGATATCATAAGTCATGTTAAGTTAACCATTTACCAAATCGTCCGATATAATATAGTTACCGTTTATTATTTGGATCGTTCGCGAGTTAAAACTAATTCGTCCATGTCAATATATTTATAAAATTATAACATTCATAAATATAAATTTACAAATATATAATGTTTATAAATATATGATAAAATAAAATGACAATAAATACAAACGTAAGTTATACCGAATCACACGCGCGTAACCCGAAATCTGACCCGCGAGACGGTTGGGCAAATCTGACCCGCTGACCAAGTTTGACCGAGCCCGAACGCGAACCCAAAACCGAAACTGACCCGATTTGACGAGACCCGTAACAGACCCATCTCGACCCATTGACCGACGAACAAACCGAAACCCGAAACACGAGCACCACCAAACCAGAATCAACGTTAATAGAACCGGACCCAATCTCGCTTGACCCAAGCCCAAAAATCATCTTGCAAAACGAACCCGGCCTAGATCTAACCCAAACCGACATGACCTGAACCAAAATGAAATCTAACCCAAGCCACCCTTGGTCCGAAACTCGAACCCTGAACCCGTGAACCACCCCCGTACATCACAACCACCACAACAATCAACTACCATCACCAAACCAACCCTCACCATCTGACCAAGACCCACAACCGGACACCACCAAAAATAACCACCACCATCGATCTGAACCACCCACCTGCGAACCAATCCCAACCTGCGAACCATAACCCGAACCTGCGAACCATAACCTGAACCTACGAGCCATCACGATCCCGTCTTCAACCAGCCACCAAAACCCGAACCTGGACTTGATTCTGCGCGTTTTCAGGACTAAAGAAAGACCTGCGCCGCCGCCACCACCCAAGCTTGGTGGTGGCCGGCTCTTGTGACAGCATCGAGGGAGAGAGAGGGATCAGGTTTGAGGGAGCAATGGTTAGAGAGAGAGTGGCGAGCTAGAGAGAGAGTGTGTGTTAGGGTTTATGTGTAGGAGATGAATGAGGGGAAAGGAGAGGATAAGATGAATTTATAGTTAGGGTTTCTTAGGAAGGTGCACACCATGTAACGAACCCGTTTAAATGTGTCGTGTCTCGGTTTTAGTTTCGGTTAAAAATGTAATAAATAAAACAAGTCGGAAATGTTCGTAATATAAGACTTAGCTAAACCGAGCAAAAACATAATTAGTTTTGTTATCCGACGCGTACTTTCAGAACATACGTTTAAATCACGTTAAAAGATTCGATCACGGTTTCCTATTTAAAACGATCGGTTAACCTTCGAAACTTAAAAATTAACAATATTTATAATAAAAAGTTATCTAAAATCACATCGGTATTGTTCGGAAGTTGCCGGTTGTCACATTCTCCCCATGTTACAGAAATTTTGTCCTCAAAATTTGAGGTAGGATATCATCCAATAACCAATGGTAGTACAACAAAAATAGTCAACGGACTTGCCGGTACAAATGGCACGAAATAAAGTTTTAGAACCAACTGGATGCAAAGTGTAAACAATAACTTTGCCACAAACACTATTGACGCACCTCAAACGAAACAACTAGTGCACCAACTTTTTCATTACACACCACAAGGTGTGTCTGCATTTAAGGCAATGACAAACAAGTTGATGAAAGTGAGACATGTCAATAAAATCATTCATTATTCCAAGTCGATTGAATATTCACCGCAAGGTGCTGTATTAAATTCCAACAATTCGATTCAACTGAAATGTCGACTTTAAAGAAACTCATCGACGAAGTATCAAAAGATCCATTGCCCACAATGGCCTAATATAGCAAGACTATAAGACAAACATTACGAGCAACGTAATGAGGGAACAAATCATTAATGAAACAATTGTTTGATGCGAAGCCCTACAATGGACCTTCACAGGTTTAAAGAATTCAAACATATAACAATTGACACGTGTACAAAAGGCGCGTCTAATTTGGTGAAAAGAATAAGGAATCAACAAAAACAAAAATTAAATTCCTTTATAATTGAATGTCGAAGGCCACAAATACAAAAGAAGAGAGATGTAGATCGTACTCAAAAAGATATAACTAGGTTCTACAACATGAACCTTAGTAGTTCAAGAAACGAGATCATCAAGAACTTAAACTGGTTTAAGAAAAGCAAGGTCACAAATGACACGAACATGGGAGAATCGACAATCACGTCCGTAACAACAAAATAAATGAAAAACCCTTATCCATAAGAACCCCGGTCCACCACGTGAACCGTAATGAATCCAGACAATACAAGATATGGCTCAAATACGCATGCAACTGAGCACCCAATGCCCAAGGCAACGCTCCCCAAAAACACGAAAAGATACAAGGATCACAACTAAGGGTAATACGAACAAGTACCCCAAGCCGAGGAACTGATTCCTCAAGGTGAATACGAGATAATTGCTATAGACTGTCACATAATCAACCCAGCCTGACCGGGGATATGCTGAAGACCCTTGTGATCGGTATGAACGAAGCACCAGGTACCGTCCAAGCAGTGTCTCCAGATTACCTCCTTACATAGAATTGACACACCCCAGACCCAAACTAGATGTAACACGACACACGATAACCAAGGACTTACCCTCCCAAGGCGTAGGCACAAAAGGCAGTAACCGATAAAGCTTAACAGATAAGAAGCTCTTAACAGTACGAGAACCAAAATAAAAGCGAAGCATAGCGACAGTTAAGAAGACATATTGACAACAGTATTAGGATCCCCCTGGTTCGCCCGCAGTGTAACCCTCTAGGAATCACAAGAAGTTGATCTAGGTCCAACTCGGGTCCATCCGTCCAAACACAAAGTCCACTAGGATTTTCATGCATTCCAGTTTATGATTTCGTGTGCACCCGACATGATAAACTGCTCTACATGATCCTCCAAATGCACTTCAAGCTTGAAGTTCAAGTCACCGGATACTAGACCCAAAATTTAACGGATGATGTGGTAAAAGAGATGAGGACACCAACACCCCGACATATGTTACCCGTATGCTAAGACTCAAACATATGTGACCGTCTAATGTGTGTGAGACTCGGCTATAGACTAGACTCTACATGCAGTCCTAGTTCACTATAACCATTGGCTCTGATACCAATCTGTCACACCCTCAAATTTCCACGTGCGGGGTTTTACCGCGAGGCGCGTGACACACCAGGATCCAAGTCAACGGTCACAATAAACGACAACTATATGAGTCGAAAGCAACGTAAATTACCCATTAAGTTTTCAAAAATCTATCCACCACAGCGGAAGCATAAAACGTTATTACGATCCAAAAGTAAAACTAAGAAAACGTTTGATAATACTCAATATCATGCAAGTGAATCCTAGACGCCGTGAGACTCCGTGCGCCTATCGACTGCCGCTACCTCAACGACCTGAGACAAACATGCTAAAAACGTCAGCAAATAATGCCGGTGAGTTCACAGGTTTTATGTTAAACGTTTAAGTAATGAAAGCCATCATGTTATCACTATGTCAGAAATGATAGCGTTAGCTAGACGCATGAGTAATACTACTACGACCGGAAACCATTACAGACAACGATATATGATTTTTGCCCGAAATGATTATGCACTACCTCTAGTAGCGTTATGACCGAGACAATATGCACCCGCCCGGCTCCCAGCCGACGGGTGGGGTCTGTCAGTCCCAATAGATCTATCCACATTTCCCCCGTTATGCCATCCAGCATATTCATGGTTTCCCCGGGACTTTACGTATCGTATAATATGTAAATGAATTAACACTAGTATAACATGATAATTTATGAAATATGTATAAAGCATGTGTCTCCCCCGAAATGTAAAAACGTAAAGTGGGGCCGTGAAACTCACCTTAGTTTCCATGCTAAGCTAGCAAACAAAGCCTGAACCCTCGACTGACTTCCTCGTGCCCTAATTACCAACAAAAGACACCTTAACAGTCTATCACACATAAGCCTAGCTTATTGACTGCTCAAAAGATAGTCTATCCGACTGTCTAGACTCGTGTGTACCAACACGAGTCTCAATACGTTTCAACTCGACGAACCGATCGTGACTTATCTTAATTCTTGTATTACATAGCACCCAAGTTACAAACTTGTTACTATTTATGTATAAACCATGTTGGACTAGTACCCCGAAACGTATAATTACCCTGAATCGTAGCACGTCTTGTAAATCATATAAGTATATTCATTTTGTGTAATTATATTTTAGAGGATACTCTTTAAGGAAAATACAACTTTAGTTATTAAAATCAATTAATAACATTTGTTACTTCTTCCCAAATATTGTTTAAAAATCATCTTTATTGCCATAAATAGTTAGACTTTGAAAATACTTTGATTCTGTATATAATGCACTTGTTCAAAAGACTTACGAGAATGTATTTATAGAAATAATAGCAGTTCGCTACGCTTTGGTTTTATAAAAATTTGGGCAGAGTTTCCTCTATTTTTGTACAAACCAGACAACAACCGTTGTCTACAATTTTTCCCAAAATTAACTTTCAAACACAATTCATCAAATCCTTTTATCCACGATTCCGATTTACGAGACTCTATACGTTTCCACACTTATCTATACTTATATATATAGCAATATATATATAGTCCGACAATATAGTCCAATGTTATTTAGTCCGATGTCCGATATCATAAGTCATGTTAAGTTAACCATTTACCAAATCGTCCGATATAATATAGTTACCGTTTATTATTTGGATCGTTCGCGAGTTAAAACTAATTCGTCCATGTCAATATATTTATAAAATTATAACATTCATAAATATATATAAATATTTACAAATATATAATGTTTATAAATATATGATAAAATAAAATGACAATAAATACAAACGTAAGTTATACCGAATCACACGCGCGTAACCCGAAATCTGACCCGCGAGACGGTTGGGCAAATCTGACCCGCTGACCAAGTTTGACCGAGCCCGAACGCGAACCCAAAACCGAAACTGACCCGATTTGACGAGACCCGTAACAGACCCATCTCGACCCATTGACCGACGAACAAACCGAAACCCGAAACACGAGCACCACCAAACCAGAATCAACGTTAATAGAACCGGACCCAATCTCGCTTGACCCAAGCCCAAAAATCATCTTGCAAAACGAACCCGGCCTAGATCTAACCCAAACCGACATGACCTGAACCAAAATGAAATCTAACCCAAGCCACCCTTGGTCCGAAACTCGAACCCTGAACCCGTGAACCACCCCCGTACATCACAACCACCACAACAATCAACTGCCATCACCAAACCAACCCTCACCATCTGACCAAGACCCACAACCGGACACCACCAAAAATAACCACCACCATCGATCTGAACCACCCACCTGCGAACCAATCCCAACCTGCGAACCATAACCCGAACCTGCGAACCATAACCTGAACCTACGAGCCATCACGATCCCGTCTTCAACCAGCCACCAAAACCCGAACCTGGACTTGATTCTGCGCGTTTTCAGGACTAAAGAAAGACCTGCGCCGCCGCCACCACCCAAGCTTGGTGGTGGCCGGCTCTTGTGACAGCATCGAGGGAGAGAGAGGGATCGGGTTTGAGGGAGCAATGGTTAGAGAGAGAGTGGCGAGCTAGAGAGAGAGTGTGTGTTAGGGTTTATGTGTAGGAGATGAATGAGGGGAAAGGAGAGGATAAGATGAATTTATAGTTAGGGTTTCTTAGGAAGGTGCACACCATGTAACGAACCCGTTTAAATGTGTCGTGTCTCGGTTTTAGTTTCGGTTAAAAATGTAATAAATAAAACAAGTCGGAAATGTTCGTAATATAAGACTTAGCTAAACCGAGCAAAAACATAATTAGTTTTGTTATCCGACGCGTACTTTCAGAACATACGTTTAAATCACGTTAAAAGATTCGATCACGGTTTCCTATTTAAAACGATCGGTTAACCTTCGAAACTTAAAAATTAACAATATTTATAATAAAAAGTTATCTAAAATCACATCGGTATTGTTCGGAAGTTGCCGGTTGTCACAATTGGATTCGAAATCTTATAATGCGTTATTGCTAAAATGCACCTAACCAATTAATGAGTGGATAACAATTTACCATTTTATTATTTAAATTCACCTGAAATATATGTGAAGGTGTATATAATATGCTTATGATTTACAAAACTACCAAAAGGGTTTTTAGAAAGAGTTAAATTTAATTTTATTCTTTAAAGTTCGACTAAAATAACTAATTTAGTTTAAAAGTCTAAAAACAGTAATTTTAGTTCAAAAGTTTCATAATTTGTTCCAATTTCAATTCAAATTATGAAAATTTTGGATTGAAAATGAAACAAATATTAAACTTTTAGACTGAAAACGAAAAGAAACTTTTGGATTAAACTTGAAGTTTCTAAACTTTTGGATATATAAAAATTCTTTTTTCTAATAATTCTTAGCCTCACACTTTGAGTTTGAACTCATTTAATTTATGAAAACTTGAGCTTAAGTTCAGCTTAATTCGAGCTTTGTTTTTAAAGCTTGAGCCTGACTCGTTTAATATTTATTAATTAATTTTGATTATTGTTATTATTTTATATATAACTTAGTTATTTTTTAATACTTTTATAAATATTAATTAATTACTATTTAAATAAAAAATTAATATATCAGTTAAAAATTTTATAAATAGCGGACTCATTTAGGCCCGCGAGCAGGCTCTAACTCGTAAGTGAAGCTCATGCTCATTTAATAAACAAGCTTTATAGGTTTAGGCTCAAAGTCATCTAAAATCGGTTGTTTTGAGCCAAGCTTGAGTAGCCTCTCCTAGTTCACTCCTAATTTTTACCATTTTGCTATTTGTTTGTATGACATCTCACTATTTCACAATTCTCCCATTAGATTTTAGTGAATATTCATTTTCTCCATTAGGCTTTATTGATTTGTACCATTTGGTTTGTAAAACATCTCACTATTTTCCTTTTTATTTCCTTACATCTAAGTGAGTTTTCATTTTTTTTTTCTTTTTGTGAGTTTTCATTTTTTTTTTCTTTAGAGTGTTAGAAGCTTTTACTTTTCTTCTTTAAAAGTATTATCTAATTGAAATGATTAAATAGTAGTATTGAGAAACTATTATAAAGGGGACGGGGTACCACCAGATTTGGTCACGGATACACCACTACTAGCACGGTAACACCGTCGTCAGTAATGTTGGTATGGGTCCCATGGACCTTTTGCTGGTTCTATTTAACGGGATCCTTCAAGGGAGAGAGGGGAGATAGAGTGTCTGACTCATTTATTATTGAGAGAGAGAGAGAGAGAGAGAAAGAGAGAGAGAGATGTGAGAGAAGGTGGGAAAGAGTAATATATTATTGTTACTATTATGTGTTAAAATAATTAATTATTGGTAAAGAATCAGTGAAGGGCTGCATCTAAAAAACTGTTTCAGTGAAGTGGATCAGTGAAGTGATGCGGCAGTGCAAGATTAGTAGAAATCAGTGAAGTTGAAAAACTACACGGTAAGCGCCCCCCTCCCCCCTAAGCGCTAATACAAGTTTTAAGATACGGAGTGCATACATGTTCATGAATATTATAATTTTCGAAAATGACAAAATTACCAAGAGGCCAGGGGGCGATGTCCCTCGGCCAGGTTCCAAGTAGTTACAGTCCTAGCAAGGTCTAGGGCCAACACCCTAGACAGGGTCTAAGGATTGTTAAAACATTATTAACCAAGTTACTTTTGACAAAAACAAATCGTTAGCACTAACTAAGTCACTGCTTATGGAGTTACAACTACATGTAATTGATTAATTGTCAACAATTTTAAACAATTTTAACGAACAAGTAGAACACTCTCACTAAAATCTGTGTCGTTTCAACCAAACATTAATACATTATGGTGATTTTTCAGCCGTAAAATGAAAGTCTTTGATATATTTCAGGCACACATTTTTAAAACACAAAAAAGTTATTCTTGTTTCATTTCAGAAAAATCCAATTAAGCAGGGGCCTCGTTGGGGAGGTCCGAGTAGGCTAACCGGACATGGTCCATAAACCTTGGGGGCATATATATATATATATATATATATATATATATATATATATATATATATATATATATATATATATAAATCCTATTTATATGTATATATTTTTTTATATATAACTCATTTAACATTTAAATTTGAGCCCAAGGGACCTATTTTTTAACCCTCAGATAAGTTAAGTAAATATTCAGGAATTTTCATGGACGTCTCTGCGATTAAGATTGCCTATATTTTCATACTAGTTGTTATTTGGAATTCCCCAATTGTTTGTTTGTTTCATAGATCAATAAACCAATCCGACTCTATAAAACCCCAAATGCCCTCCATTAACACCCACTCATCTCCAACACTGTTATAACTTATAATCTTCATCATGAGTTACAACGATCAAAGCCAACCCCCTGTCACTGCTGCTCCTCCAACTCCTCCAGCAGGTTCGGTGTTTTTTTTTTTTTTTTTTTTTTTGTAAGAACTTTTAAAGTTATGCATGGTTAATGATGTGATTGGTAAATTAAGGAATGGTGTTCAATTCATATAGGTTATCCACAATTGCACCCTCCACAGGGATACCCTCCCGAGTTCGCCACACATCCTGCACCTCAGTATGTCCCTCAGAAGAAGCAGGTTGAACAACAACAACGAGGATCTATCTGCGGGTGGTAATTACTAATTTCTCATTTATGTATTTAGTTGTCTGAGAATAAAGTGTTACGAACCGAATCGCTAATCATATGATCCAAAGAAAATAGATAAGGGCTTAAAAGAAATTAGAGATTTTTGAAAGAGAATCCATTTTTCATTCTATCATTATAACAGATAACTAGTTGCCTTTATATAGACTAGCTTACATAGTACATACGGAAACACCCACTAAACCTTTTATGCAAATAAAAGAGATTTGGAAAACTAATTGATAAAAAAAGAAAAGACACGATCTAATAACTAGTGACCCATTCTTCATCCACCTTCATGCATGCAAACCCATGTTTGCATGCTACCTTACTCGTGAGTCGTGGAACACATCATAAAGATGGATCTACATTTTTTAGTTTAATGCATAAGATTCAATTATAAAATAAGGTATATTAGTCTTTCAAAACCTAATTATGATTTATACCTTCAGTTTATAAATTTCATATTTTATGCCTCAATTTTATGTATTTCTAAGCAAGAGTTTTAGCTCACGTTTAATGTTGACTATTAATCAAAATTAGAATAACCAAACCAAAAACCGTCAATCTAGCCGAATAAACAGAACTAATTAACCGAAAACCAATTGGGTAATAAAATTGACTAACTAATGACTTTGGTTTCGGCTTTGAATGAAGATTTTAAACTCACGGACCGAATGATGGACACCCTAACAATGTTAGTACTTCCCGTTGTATCACAAGGACACGCTGATTATTATATATATTAAATGGCAAAGTGTTCACGCTTACTATTCTCTATGGCCAACCATAGGCCAAAAAAAAATTTCATTTCCTTTTTCCTTTTTTCTCTTTTATTTTTTACCTTTGCACCTTTTAACTTTGTTAATATATATCCTTGGTCTTTCTAATTAAAATTTCGTAATATATATGTTTAGTCTCTATACTTTAATAAAGTTTTTTTTTTTCTTATCGTTTAACTTTGTTTAAATACATGTTTACTGTCTATGTAATATACAAGCTTAGTCATTCTACTTTTATTTCTTTTAGTATTTCGCATTTTGATGCTTTCTTTGCTAAAGTGACGAACCAAACCCTTTTTTTCCATTTTTTTTTACCTCTGCTGTGCTTTAGTGTGTAGTTCTCTTTACACCCCTGCACTTTAGTGTTGATTTTGTTTTGTTAATGATGATTGTTTGCAGTTTTAGGGCTCTGTGTTGCGGTTTAAACATAATGCAGTGTATAGAGTGCTGTTGTTGTTCTTAAAGGTTAAGTGTTATTTGGGCTATCAAGAAGGAGGCTTGTCATGTGGTTTGAAATTTTCTTTTATCCATTAATGTATTATTCTGGGCTTGAAAATGCATCTAGTTATTTCTAGTTTGTAAATTTATGTTTGTGGTTATCTCTTTATGTTTATTTATTTACGTTCAATAATGTTTATAATTAGCAACATCAGCCCATCAACCTATTTAAACTTTAGAACTAAATCAATGAACGAACACGTTTATTTTCATTGACTAATGAGTGAAAAGATGGACATGAAACTGGAACACAATAATCACCTAATCAAAGTAATTTTGTTTATCTGTGTGTATTTATAATATTAATGAAGTAAGATAAACGAACATGAACACATTTGCTTCTTAATGAATGAGCACGAACACATTCGTTTCTTAATGAATGCACATAGATGAACATGATGATCACCTAATCAAAGTGTGTTAATTGTTCATTCACGTTGCTTAGAAAATTAAAGAAAGAAGATAAATGAATAAAGATACATTTTTTTAATTACCGAGGAAAGATGAACACGTCCTTTCCTTGATGAACATACATAAACAAGAAAATTCGATCATTTAAGTGTTTAGGTGCATTTGTGTGACACCTTAACTGACTCTGGAAACATGAGGAACATACGTAGATTGTTCAAAGGCACAAAATTTTTAATTAGGGGCTGAATGGTAGCCTCTTAATGAGGCTCTTAACCATTCAGTGCTGAATGATTCAGCATTCAGTGTGTTTGTTTCAGCTTCTGAATGGAATGGTTAAGTCTGAATCATTAAGATTTGGGATGTTGCTGAACCATTAAGCACTGAACTATTAAACACTAAACTAGACTGAACCTTAATTAGGCTCCCCTACTAACGTGGGACAAGAAAACTAACCATTAAGAGGTCCAACTTAATGATTCAGCGCTTAACCGTTCAGACCTCTTAACCATTCAGACCTCTTAAGCACTTAATTAACCAAACAGCCCCTTAATGTGTAAATAATTTATTAATCAAACTTAGATATCCAATAATACATAAAGAAAATAAAACCAATTGTTTTAACATAGCACAAGATGATCAAATTTATTAGTAAAATAACCTTGGTAAATGAATAAATTACAAAAAAAACCAAACCAACATTTACTGTTCAATTCCATGACATTTAAATATATTTAAATTGAATTTGAATTTCAAGTTCCTGTATGATAAACCAATTGCAACCCCTCAAACATCATTCCCTAACACATATTTAAAAGGATGTAGAATGTGGGTTAATTAAAAATAGTTGACAAGAATACATAGGTTTTAAATTGTAAAAACTTGAATAAAAGTAAATTGAAATTCGTATGTCAAAGATATTCTAAAGCATTCACCTGAAAAACAAACCTAGACAAACTTAATGCTTCTATCATAACTCAACCTACCCTGTTCAGTCTAAACACTTATATGACTTAACCTACCCGGTTAAGCTTAAAATCCTTGTATGACTCAACCTACCTGAATGAGCCTAAATGCTTGTCTAGCCTACTTAGTTCGTTTAAAACATTAAACACGAAGATTTACTCCATTTCCAAAGTTTAATTGAGGAGGGAAAAGAAAGAAAAAGAACCGAAGGAAAGGAAAGGAAAGCAAAAGAAAAGATACATATCATTTTCTTCCGTTTCCTTTCGAATCGGAAGGAAAACTAAACTAAAGGATTTGGCCTAGTTTTCCTTTCATTTCCTTTCTTTTTCTTTTCTTAAGTGAAACTTGGGAATACAACATGTTTTATTTTCCTTTCTTTTCCTTTCTTAAATGAAACTCGGAAGCACAATCAAATTTTTCTTTCCTTTCATTTCTTTTATTTTCTCTCGTTAAGTTAACTCGGGAACACAAAGTCAAACCTTTGAATTGAATGAATTGTATTTTGACTCAAGTAACATGTTTCACCCCAAAGTATGTAAAAAGGTAAAAGGGGGCTATGTAAACTCTCCTTGATTGTAGTGGATTTGCTAAAATTCAACATGAATCAATGAATTATGCTTATACCTAGTTAAGAGTGATGTTTTAGTATCTATAGTTATAATGTTCGTGCAAATTATGTTACTTTGTGATTTATCTATTTTATTATTGTTATCGTTGTTATAACGTTTTTGAGTAAGGGTTTTCCTACTATACGGTGACACATTAAAACTTTTAAAGAAAGACGATTTATAAAAGATGTTTAATCTTGAAGATAGATGATTATATGAAAATTTGATTATAAAAGATGATATTTATAAAATCTTCCCTAGGTTATCAGCATAATGCAAAATGAAATTGGCCATTTAGAAAAGCGTTTGAATAAGTTTAGTTGTTTTCATGGGACAAGGCATTCGTTGGGTAGTTTCCCTCAGGTAGCGTTGTCGATCAGCAAAACTGCCGCCACTCCTCAACAACAATAAAAAACTTACTGTTCGGCAAGAAATAACCGATTGACAAGTTGAGATTAGGTTTGATTTTGACATGGCAAAGTGAAGTTGGGTGGATCTCAACATTGTTGGGAGTGCTCGTCCCCGATAGGCTTGACTAGCCCAAATTATGTCATATTTATGTATATTGTATATATAAAAATGAATTGTTTATAGTTGTTGGTTCAGTGGCTCTACTTAACAGTTCTTATTCATGAACACTTGTGTATTATAAATGTATCAAAGTAAATTGCACAGCGGAATATTAAAGTGTTCAAGTTAAAGCATCACTTTTAATAGGAGTTATGACTCCCCCTCAATCAATGAACTAGGAAGTCAAGATGAGAATCAACAGTAAATGAATATAACAGTAAATGCAGAATGATTCTCAAATATATGAAAGGTTAACTACAAAGAAATATGAAGGAAAATATTCAAGTCTTAGATTGATGAGTGAATGAACAACTTGTCTATAATAGGGGGAGTGATCCTTCTATTTATAGACGAAAAATTACATACAGACTAAGTAATCAAAAGCTTGAAATAATGTAAGATAATACTACCACAGGCTGTAGTTATCGAAACTTGAACAAAAACTTTAACAAAACTAATATAATACTAAACTGCTGAGTTTAAGGTCGGTTAATGAAAGTGCTGATGAGTAACAAACTTCTAATGAAAGATATAGTACTAAACTGTTGAGTTTAAGGTCGGTTAATGAAAATGCTGATGAGTAACAAACTTCTAAAGAAAGATCTTTAGGAGTTTGTCTTCAGTAGTTTGTTCTTCAGATATTTGTCTGGTTTATCTTCAGAACTTCTGATGCTTTTACTCTTCAGAACTTTGGATATCTTTCACTTCTGCAGTTTCACAAAATGTGAAGAGGATATAAGACTAAGGTTTATAACTGGCTTGTCAATCCTCTTTGACCCTACAATCTCCCCCTGGATTGATGAAGCCAAAACCTTTGTCTATCTTTATTTATACGATCCTCTCTTCCTTAAGTCAAGAACTCTCCAGATTTCTTTGACTGTTTGATGTCTGAGTTCTCTGACCTCTGATTCTAAAAGTAGTCTTTTTTCTGGTATCATATCCTAAATGGTCATTAGATCTTCATCAGATAATTTTTCCAATTCAGTCAAGTCATGAAGGACTTTTGTTGAGAAGTCTTTTCTTTCTAGAATCAAGGAACTGGACTTGTGGGTGAAGTACCATTTGACAATTGGAGATTTGGATTTGAAGAAATTGTTTTTGTATGATACTATTTGTAGGTTTGAATATAGGTCTGGTGTTGGAGGTTTTTCTTTTTCAGCATTGATCAGATTGGACCTCCTGCTCTTTTCAACTAGCACAGTACCAGGTGTATCACCTTTTGAAATAGGCATGTGATGTTCAGTGACCACCTTGGTATGTTTTTGTTCTTTAATGGTTTGTTGCAGTTGATAGGCAAATGTTGCAGGATCCCTATATTGTGTTAACAGAGGTTTTTCATCAATAGTGAAATCATCTTCAACAATGGTGTTCTTCTCAAGTAGAACCATCTTGAAGTTAGTTGTTGTGTTTTCCCCTAACTTTTTGGTAGCAGGCTGTGTGGGTTTGAATTTCTCCGGATTTGCAAGTCTGCCAGCCTTGAACTTTTTGTAAGTTTCATAAAGTACATCTTCTTTCCACTTACATATCTGCTGTTTTGAACCATAATTGTTAGGACAAAAAGGATTGGTGAAACCACTTTTGCAAACCTATGCCTAATTCACTTCTGTCAGATTATTCTAAGTATAGAACTACTGAAGAAAGAAGACCAAACAGCTGAAGAAGGATTCTACAAGTACTGAAGAAGAAATACATCAGAAGTTCTAAAGTCCAAACCAGACATATCACTGAAGAACTACTGAAGACAAACTACTCATCAGTAGTTTGTCATTCATCAACACTTGTTCAAGAATCTTGTAAGACCCTCAAAACCGACAGGTCAAACAGTTGGCATTCAAAGACTAAAACCATGTTAACAATTCAAAAGAAATCTTATTTTATTTCAGAAAATACGCAGCGGAATGTTAATTGAAATTATTAAATTTCCAAACATGGTTTTCCCGAGACGGGTCAAAAGAATATTTAATAACAAGTAAAATTTGGAAAAAAATAATGTAAATAACGTTCGAGCAATCTCGTAGACGTCTTCTTAATTGAAATGTCAACCGCAACTGAGTAGCTCCACTGCATGCCAAGGTGTCCTTTATTCATCAACAACCTGAAATCAATCTTACGTGTATGCAAAAGTCAGCTACGCTGAGTGAGTTCAAGTTTTATAAGTTTTCAACAAGTAAGTTGTTAAAATAAACAATAACAAAATACTATGACCTTAGAGTCAACAATACGCGCAATCCGCCTAATCGTTCCCTAAGCAATATTTAAAGTCTAGGAATATAAGCGCAATCCGCCTATTCAACCCAAGACTTTAGTTACAATCCATAATAAGCGCATCCCGCCTATTTAGCACAACAATACCAGGTCTGCATAAGCGCATTCCGCCTACTCGACTCAAACCCACTATAACTCATAGCAGGCATATCACATACTATTATAGCTCAGTTTATATTCCCGATAACTGACATACACAATTTATATATTTACATATAATAACCCATATAACCTAAACAAGTAACAATCAAGACAAAACTTGATCTACCAAGTAAGGTTTCAAATATATGGCCAAGACATCAAGCGCATTCCGCTTATTAAATAAAAACTTAAGCCACATTTTAATCAAAGACAACAGTCTATTCATATATAATAACACATATAACTCAAAACATATAATAACACATTAGGCGCATTCCGCCTACTCACGTTTCATACCAAAATAATATGTATGAGTTAATATGGATTTCATTCGTACACAAAAATATTTATAACTTCGTAAAAATATTTTGTGACTTCATAAAAATAATCTTGCTAGTTTAGCATGCACGTCAGCCCAAAAATATTTATAAAAATAATAATGAGAAGAGTAGGCACAAGAACTCACCTTCATATAGTACCCGCTTCACAATCAAGCTAGAAGTTCGTAATGTGATGTAATACATGAAGATCCTGGTAATATAAGAATTATAAGTTACTAGCACCTAACATAGGGACACGTAGTCTAAAAAAAAACCATGATATAATGGCATGGTAACCAACATTTTTATTATTAACTCATGCATGAAACCCTTTTCCAATCCAATGAAAATATCAAAACTTCATGAGCATGGCATGAAACATAAAACACTTCGAAACCTAAGAGTGATAGCTCATTCAGGCCATTCAAGACACAGCGCATAACAACAAAATTCATGGTCTCACTCCTCATTAATTCCACCAAGTCCCCACCCTATAGAACACACATGGTTAGGCACCACCATTTTCTTGTTTCCCAGACGAATGCGTGATCATGATAACTCTAATCGGGTTTATCCCAGCCTACTACCATCACAAGCTAATAGAACGAAGAGTGTACCTGGGATGTGAGTTTTTGAGCCTCGAGACCGAGCTCCATGTGAGTCTAAAGAGAAAGTATCATTAATCACTTGTAGTTTCCAAAATGAAACTTGTACAGGCTCGATTCAACTTGCTACACGGTTCCGGGTTCCACTCTTGAGTAAACGAGAAGATCATCACAATCTATTTTTGATTCCAAATAACATGTGGTTTAGCGACCCTGAAAGTCGAGTGTTAGATCAGCTCCAAACATCGTTCTCTTCACTTGCTAGCGGCGACTATGGATCTTCACAATACCTTCGTACAAACCAAAATTTGTTGACCCCTTTAATAGGACCCGTGCTACCCCGCAAAGTTTACCAAAAGAACTCGCCTACTTGGACAGAAATCACGATTTTAACCGATCCTTCTTGCTTCTTCTTGACGGCAATAGAAAAGTGGTAGGGTTTGGTTGTTCGATGATGAGGTTTTATAAGGAATGCTTTAATAATATAATGCATATAGGCCCCTCAATTACGCCCATATCCCTTCTTGTTCCAACATATCTAATAAAGTCCTCATATTCTACCGCGTTATTTTCCATTGTGTTGTAATTTGCTTTTTCGTCAAATTACTATTTAGCAAACCTTATGGCTAAATTCCTTGATTTATGACAAATACCAAAAATCACCACATACCATCTTGTTGTACATTTATTCTAGTTATTCTCGTTGTAAGTCACTCAAGTTTTTAATAATCAAATGAGCACCCATGTCTACATGGAATTAATCTAGTTCAAGACAACATATTTTTTTTTCTAAGCGGTACAGTGCTGTTGGTGGAAATCTTGGGGCGTTACAAATCTTTTCCGCCGTCTTATGTTTCAGTAGTTTATTAGTTTATTATTATTTTTACTTTTTGTACAAGTTCCAAGATTGCAACTTGTTGCAACTTGCCTCTGAACTTGCTTTTTGGCAAGGTTCATGTATTTGTAAAGTCTATAAATAGATGGGTTCATCCCTCTGTTTTAGACATTGATTTTTAATACAAGAAATCCTTCAAAGCTTATCATTGTTATTACCATTTCATTTACTGAGAATCTGTTTAAGTGTTCACTCTCACTCATTGCTTAGATTCTCATTAAATACTTGTCTTTAGATTTATCAAACATCCAGGGGGAGTAATAACTCCTGTTGATAAGTGTAGCTTTAAACTCGTATCATTCCGCTGTGCTATCACTGATTAAGAACTTGCTAAACATCTAAGTGTTCACTAGCAAGTTCATCCAAAGAGCAATACTGATCCAACAATTGGTATCAAAGCACTGGTTTATCTGATCACATATCAATCTAACACATTGAGAATCAGACACAGGCTCTTATTGATATTCAATAAAGGATTATAAGCTCACTTTTATCAACATCCATCACTTTAAGAGATATTTGACAAATCAATACTCTTTAAAATGGATCCTCATAATACTGGTTCTGCCAATAAACCTGCTATGCTAGTAAGAAATGAATATAACATCTGGCAAAGGAGAATGGCACATACCTTATCACAGACCAACACAGGTTGCTGGAAATCTGTGATATATGGTCCTCATAAACCAGTAAATATCAATCTTGAAACTAAAGAAGAAATTCCAAAAGACCCAAAAGACTATACAGATGATGATTTCCTAAAACTTGAGCTTGATGCTAAAGCTTTCTCTATGTTGGCAATGGCACTCCCAAATGAGATCTACTCTGGCCTATTACATTGTGATAGTGCCAAAGAGCTTTGGGACTGCCTCAAAGAACAGTTTGGGGGAACTGAAGAGGTGATTGCCAACACCAGAGAAATCCTGGCTCAACAATATGAAACTTTTGCTCACATTAATGGGGAAACTTTAACACAACAATTTGAAAGATTCTCCTCATTAATATCTGAGCTAAAATTAAATGGTCAGACCTACACAACTGTATCTATGCTTCATAGATTTTTAAGGTCTTTACCTGAAAAATGGGAAACATACTCTATAGTCTTAAGATCTTCACCAGACTTTAGCTCCCTCACTCTTACAAAACTTCATGGGAGATTAATTACTTTTGAAAGAGAAATTGATCAAAAGAAAAAGTTATAAAGTTCTGGCAAAACTGCTGTGACTATCTACCAGGTAGTACAGCACTATTGGGACAAGACTCACCAACTTGTTCAAATAGTTTTGGATCTTTTGACCATATTGACATAACTGCTGGGATCTCATCTGAAAGATCATTCCCAGGTTATGACAATAATGATTTTAGTCAAACTGCTGATAACATGTGTTTTATCATGGATGATTTAAAAAAATTTCAGCAGTGATGACTTAGAAGAAATGGATATTCTACACCAACTGGCCATGTTAAGTTTAAAAACAAATAAATTTTACAAAAGGTCAGGAAGGAAGTTTCCAGGACTCAACAGTTCAACAAAAATTGGTTTTGACAAATCTAATCTTAGATGTCACAAGTGTCAAAAGTTGGGACACTTTGCTAGAGAGTGTAGAAGCTCTAGCTTTAACCAATCTCAGTCTGGAAATAATTTTAACCCCAATTATAACAGGAATAATGGAACACAAGGGAGTGCACATTTTGTACAGGCACAAGCTCCACAACACCAATATGTGCCACAAGTACAATATGTACAGATGCCTGCTCAACAGATGCAGAGCCAACAATCAATCCCTCCCTTTCCAGCTGCTCAACCACCTCCACAGACTCAGCAACCCTCACAACAAAGTTTATTTACTTCAGGGTATGTTTACTGGAGCAGTCTTCCTTTTGACACTACTAAGTGTAATCCTGATGCAGACAACAAGATGTTTGACATCAACTGGGGAGAGCCTGACAATGGCAGAAAGAACTTTGCCGTAATGGCATTTGAGGGATGCACCTCAAAATCTGCCCTGTCACAGGTATCTAAAGAATCTTTGACAAAACTTTGTTCAAATTCTTGCAAAGAATCTTTTGCTCTCATAAGAGAGACTAATGTGCACTTACAAGGTAAAGCAAACGACTCTGAGAGAAAATTCACTCAGATGAAATGTGATTTAGAAAGAAAACTTTCTGCAAAAACAAAAGAAGTTTCTAAATTAACTAACACTGCTATTGAAACCCAAGCACAAATTAAAATCATGATAAATGACCTAGGAAATGTCAGACAAGAGCTTGCTGACACCAAGGTCACATGTGAAAAATGGGTTGAATCTTGTAAGGGGTACCAACTATTGCTAAACAAACAAAGTGCTTCAAATGTTAGGTTTGGCATAGGGTACAATCACACTGAAACACCAACAGATTTTTCCCCCAAAACTACTGAAGATGGGAGAAAAATTGTTTCAGGTGAAACTTCTGAAGAGAAAGAATGCACATCTTTCCATGAAAACTTTCTAAAAACTTATAAAGAAAGTTCTTCAGAAGTACTGATTAATTCTGACATTAAGCCATCAGTAGTTTCAACTACATCAGAAGTTGAGAACCTGAAAACTACTGATGACCTAAAACCAATCAATACAGTCAGAAACTTGTCTTTGAAAGAAAAGACAAAAGAATGTGAAATCTGTGGTTTGTTCAACCACAAGACAGAATTTTGTAGATACAGAAAAGGTATTCAGTACAACAAGAAAACTCAACAACTGGTTGTGGGAAAACAAATCAGAAATGATTTTGTAGAAACTTTTTCTCCCAGGAAACAACAACCAGTAAAAACCTTTTCTCAGAAAAAGACAAATCTCAACAAAGATCTTTTTCTCAAAATTCTCTTTCAGTAGTTAGACCTAAATCATCAGCAGCTTCACAAACTGCTGAGATTAAAGATCTCATGAACATGGTACAACTACTGATGACCAAAGTTGATAGTGGTCCTCAAAAGGATACCACCATTGCTCTTAATGAAAAATCCATTGCCAAAAAGACATGGATTTCTCAACTTGGTCAAGAACAAACTGTAAATGTTCTCAAGAGCAAACCCAAAGCCAAACTGGCTTGGGTTCCCAAATCTAACTAATTTGCTATTTTGTGCAGAGAGTTTCCAGAGGCTTAAATAGCATTTGGTATGTGGACAGTGGAGGCTCAATGCACATGACAGGATGCAGATACCTGATAAAAAATTTTATCAATCAAAGAGAAGGATCTGTATCCTTTGGGAACAATGCTAAGGGATATGTGCTAGGACATGGCAATGTCTCCTCTGGCAAAATACAGTTTGACAAGGTCAATCTGATTAAATGAACGAACATGAACAGAGGTCGCATTCCTTCGTTTATGTTCGTAAACGTTCGGTAACGTGTTCGTTTATGTTCAATAGTTTATTAAGGTTTTTAATTTCTATACTTTTTATATTCTTTTATTTATTTTACCTAATAAATAATATATATGAGGTAAATATATGACTATATGAGATCAACAAACCTAGTTTTTGTATCAAAGCTCATTATATGTTTCCACGTTCCAGCGTTGACACCCTCCACCTCCAACGCCCTATGCCATCCACCTCTGACGCCCTTCTCTAGTACTAAGTATTTTCAGACAATTAGGTTATATCTATATATATATTGGGGGTGGGGGTCTAGCTAATGTCTTAATGTATGTGAATTCAATGTTATTCAAAAGTTAATATATGCCTATTTGTGTTTGTTTCCGTTCATGAACACTTCTTTGTGTTCATTTATGTTCGCTTGTGTTCGTGTGCGTTCATGAACAAAATTAACAAACGAACACGAACATGATTATTTTCTTAACAAACGAACACGAACATAAAATTTCGTTCGGTAAGTGTTCATGAACTTTTCGTGAACAAATAATTTTCTTAACAAACAAACACAAATAAAGCCTTGTTCGTGTTCGTCCATTTCGTTTGCAGGCCTGACTGCCGCATCCCATTACAATTAAAAAAAAAAGTAAAAAAGTTCCAACAATTCCCAAGCTTATTAAATGTGTGGGTCATGGGCCGATGGGTTGGTAAAGGTATAAAGGCCTTAAATTATGGGCTTTGATTTTAAGTTTGTCGACAATGCTAAGTCCAGGTATATTGCCTGGTTCGAGGTATAAAAAACCGGGGTACAAACTACAAACATGTATAAATCAGGTCCGATTTCATGTATGAGTTTTTACATAGAAATTTATACTTTATGCATACCCAACAGGTAAGGTCGGGTATGGTTTCTGGTTAAAAAAAAAAAAACCAGTCTTTTAATACATGGTAAAAAAAAATTTCCACCTCTACTTCTCCCCACGGCCCACTCCATCTTAAAATTTATTTGTAATCCTAAATTGTGTTGAACTAGTGGAAATGCCCGCGCGTTGTTGCGGGTATTTATGTTTTTTTTTTTCTGCACGATTTGGGCATATTCATCTTTAACACAAATAATATATGTTAAAACTATTTATTTGAAAAAAAAAATGTGACAATAATATTTTCCTCTCGTGAAAATTATAGGGTTAGTTGTTTAATTTGGTTTTCTACACTTTTTTATTAGTTCAAAGAATTAGGTTTCTGCAAGTGTTACAAGTGCTAATTGTCAAACTGTTGTGAATCCCAACAGAAAGCCAGACATGGATGTTGCCAAATAGTGTATAAAGTTTCCTATTTGCCACATATTCACATTTTAGAATAAAAGGAATAAGTATTTATGCATTATTCAACAGCAAAACTTGATCTCCTATTAACTTTTTCACTGATGGCATCTTGAACAATAACCTCAGTGTTGATAACAAATAAAACATTTGAAGTCCTAACTTCAGTGTTAAAGAATTGAATTTCTTGACTCAATGCTACTTCAAGATATTTGATTACCATTTTTGTTGATTGCCTCGTTCCTGTCCACATCCAACATGATGTCTGAAAATAAGATATACCCATGTAAAATGCTAGTCCTTTTCAAGAATAATTGATGAAAAAATGTTGCTAAAAAGATTAGCACAAACACCTGCCCATAAAGATGCCCATGTTGCAGCTCCAACTATATAATTAAGTAGAATGCATACTGCAAAATTTTAACAAGAAAGATCTAGAATCTGAGAAGGAGTAAACAAAGGTCAAAATTTGAATGGCAATGAATTTCGATTAAAAAAAAAAAGAATGTTACTCTTTATGCATATTGCAAAAACCAACAAGAAAAGGCAAGAATCTTGAAAAGAAAATTAAAATTTTATGTTAAAAATTTGGATATGGAAGAAAATAAAAGTTGCCCTTCATGCATAATTTCATAATTGCATATTGCAAAACCTTACATGAAAATAAAATAAAAAGATTTTGAAATTAAAAAAAAAAGATATTTGTTATGACAAAAAGTTGATTAGAAAAAGAGTGTTACCCTTAATACTTAATCACTCATTTTATCATATGTTATCTAAAAACAAGCCTTTTGCGCCTCCAACCCTTCTTACTAACTGTCTAACTTGGCCGCGCCGTCCATTTTGCCACATGTAGCTTTAGGAGAAATAATCATTAACCAGCAGGGAAAGTATACATACTCTTATTAACTCGATACAACATCTAATTGGGGAGTGTTTAGTTCACAGTGTGTGATTATATCTACTAAAAGCACATATTACTCTAGGGTGTAAACTTCCCTTTACAAGGAAAAAACTCCGCAAACAGGTGAAATGATGGTCAACAATCATACAACACACCAACAATATTAAGTAATAAAAACCAAAAAGCAATTACCAGACGTAAATTGTCCGTTTGACCTGGGACATATATTGTCCAGTTGACCCAAAACATTATCTAACTTTAAAAGATGATTTTAGGAAGTTATTCTTTTTTACCGACTTGACCCTTTAAGAAATAAAAAAAAGTAGAGAAAGGGCAACATGGAGCAGAGGTTTTACCTAGAATAAATAAGATCATTAATAGGAATGAAAAGGAAGACGTATTAGTGTATCATGGTTTTTGTCTCTTAATAATAACCCAGTGCTTAACAAGTATAGACAAACAATGTTAACCTACTACCAATTCTTATTCAAAATATAATTTAAATTTGCATTAACATGATAAAACATAATCACGACGTATATGCTTCTTTTTTTTCAAGCACTCAACATGGTTCATAGGCTTGACTGAAACTAACCATAAAGCCGGAAGTCTTTAATCTTTAGTAGTTCATCCTGCTGATGTTGAACCCTTTGATAGAGTAGCTTCATGTTCTTAACGATACAGATCTAGCATTGGAAAGAAACGAACATAAGGACACAAAAGATGGAGTTAACTTTATATCATATATTTGTGGTATATCTCTACAACTGATGTTAAATGAAATATTGTTCTGGACAAGACGATCAACATAACTTACCCTTTTTAGCTCTCAACAAATTAATGCAAGATGTCATACAAAATCAAATAATAATATTGATAACCTCATCAAAAGTTTTAACATAAACCTGAAAAATACTAATAAAATCAAATAATAATATTGATATCCTCTTCAAAAGTTTTAACATAAACCTGAAAGATACTAATAACAAAGTAAAATATAGCACCAAACAAGGATACAGTAACTCCCTTTTTTTCATGAAGTCATTGTGGGTTTTAGCCAATGGCTTAGTGGGAAAAAAACCCTAAAAATTACCCACAAAAGATGGAAAACTGAATTAATTCAACACCTTTGTGGGTCGTTTTAACTAAATTAGATGGTTGGGTATAAAAGATTTGTTAGATAGGCGCACCTGAGGTGTGAGGTGAAAGAGGCAACCAGGAAAGCACCTTATGTTCTTCATCCCACAAATAACATAAAATGGTTCCTTCTATCCTTGAATGATGGTATTTCTCCAAGTACATACGATTATAAGAAAGTTGATCATTTCACATTAATTGGAAAATTTATTGGTATAGGTTGTTCACATTCTTGCATTCAAGAAATTGATTACATTAATGGTTTTTTGATCAATCACATACCATGGGGGTAAGGTTGGAATAAGTTTTTAAGTTGTGAGTATGAGGCTATGATAAAATTACAATTTTAACCTTCTAAGTGTCTTAATTGTCACAACTATTCCCATAATACCCTTAAATTTCTTGCTTAATTATGTTGTACATGTTGTTTCTTAAGTTGTACGGAAATGAAAATTACCATGATGGCCATCACTCCTCCTTTATAATGTACTAGTAGGAATTCCCGCGCGTTGCGACAGATGCATCTGTTTTGCCCCTCGTGCATCGTGTTTGTTGGTTATTCGTTATGATGAAGTAGAAAACAACGATGTATAAAATATATGTTATTAAAAACTGAAACTCATAAGTATATCTTCTGAATATTCTTAATGGGTACATCACAATAGGCCGTACTATTCCTTGCAACACCCTTAGATTGGCTCACGTCCTTCGGTGGGACCATTTTATGTATCTTGAAGGCAGATAAGAATGCCATTGTAGAGCGATGCTTAGCGTAGTGAAGTGACGTTGTATCTCTTAATGACCATAAGATTGTTGTGGAAGTGATGTAATTACTAAAATGCAATTTGTAGCGTGCAACATATTTCTATTATTTTAAGGCACTCGCGAGATGCAGCGGAGCCAATGATTTGCATAGATACTCGCCTTTTATGTTAGTTTGAAAAGCGTCGTAACAAATATATTGGACCAAACAAATTAGTAATCGATATAGTTAAAACTACCAAATCGACTGATAAGAACTTGTTTTCTTTTGGATATGTAAACAATTGGTGACTTCGTGAGATCAGAAACTTAAATTCTATTCCTAGAAGCTTATAGTAGCAGAGAAAACAAAAAAAACCATCGAAGATGATGAAGACGTTGCTCATGAAGTATCTATACCATATTTGCTTGTATAAACGTCAAGCCTACATATATCGCTCACTTTAATGGGTTGAAACATGTCATGGGTTGGGTATGTTGGGAAACTTCAAGCCTAAATATTCATTTGTGTTCAGAAGTGTCACATCATACCATCCTGCAACCACATAAATTTAAAAAGAAAATATAAATACATAATATATGATGTAATTTATTTATTATAAACATTGAAAGATATGTAAGTTATGTACGTGAAGAGTCACCACATTATTTATATACCAAATACATGACCACTATTTATAAGACTTTAACATTGACACAAACATAATAAAGACGTGGAGGTTAAGAATGTAAAGAGTCACCACATTATTGTTAATTTCCTCATCAATTTTATAATTATGTTTAAATTAATTTCTTCAACAATTTAATATTTAGGTAGAAAGACAATTTTACCCCCTAAATGACTTCAATAACTATTGTACTATAAGCAATAAAGGTTGTATTTACTTAAATTTTGCAGGTATTGTAGGTATTCTTCACTGATTCTTTATAATATAGTATAGAAGATAAAGATTCGGGTTGATTCATTAGCGTGAGCGTGAATTTATGGCTTTTCGATTTCTTATTTCTTAACACAAATAACATAAGTAATTAACACATAGTTACGTTTTTGTTTTCTCTTTATGCTAGTGTTTAATTTATTTTATTAATTAGAATTAGAACTTAAACAATATACAATTGCCAAAAGCAAAATAATATTGTGAACCACACTTCATACAACGTTTAACAAGAACATTAAATAGATCAACAAATACCTTAAAAGTCTTAGAACAAATATAGTTTACGTATAAAGTTATATTTGAGCATGAAATTGAGGAAAGTCTCCGTACCCTTCTCCAACGATCCTCTCTATCATCTGTCCTTCATGTCCATTTGTTCCCTGCAACAATCAAACATAGTGATTATTACATCCAACATCACTGGCATTCCCATTGTCTATAGCAAATAACTAAATTTAAATGGAGCAAAATAATGATATATTATGAAGATAAATTTTTTTAATTGTCAAAGAACATATGAGCAAGTAGAAAAAAATGTATATATGTATATCAAGATTAACTCATATCTTTATACCTTGTAGCATCCGGGAACCATATCTTGCAAGCGTCTTAACTTCTCATTGCTTTTTTTTCTTTTCTCATCTAATGAAGATATAATTTTTTTTTGACAAAACAATGTTTCAAAGCATGAAATTAGCTCTAAGATTTTGTTTGGGGTTATGAAAAGACTATTAGAATTCAAGAAATTGATTATAATGAAGTATATATAATAATATAGATGAGGGGTTGAAAGGTCTCACATTTAAGATGCATCATAGGTTATGTTGTATTTTGTGTTTTAAAAGTTGGACATAAGGGCATAATTGGGATAAGATTTTAGGATGTGAGGTATTGGATTATGTTAAATTTACTAATCTACCCTCCTAAGTGTCTTAATTTTCACAAGTATCCCCATAATACCCGTAAATTTCATGCTTAAATATGTTGTACATGTTGCTTCTTAAGTTGTATGAAAATGAAAATGACTAAGTTAGTCATCACTCCTCCTTAATAAGATAACTAGTAGGAATGCCCGCGCGTTGCGGCGGATGCATCTGTTTTGCCCCTCGTGCATCGTGTTTTTTGGTTATTCGTTATGATGAAGTAGAAAACAACGAAGTATAAAATATATGTTATTAATTAAAAACTGAAACTCATAAGTATACCTTCTTAATATTTTAAATGTGTACATCACAATAGACCATACTTTTCCTTGCAACACCCTTAGATTGGCCCACGTCCTTCGGTGGGACCCTTTTATGTATCTCAAAGGCAGATAAGTATGTCATCGTAGAGTGGTGCTTAGCGTAATAAGTGGCGTTGTATCTCTTAATGATGATAATATTGTAGTGGAAGTGAGGTAATTACTAAAATGCAGTTTGTAGTGTGCAACGTCTTTCTCTTTTAGGGCACCCGCGAGATGCAGCGGGGTCAATGATTTGCATAGATACTCTCGTTTTATGTTAGTTTGACAAGCGCTATAACAAATATATTGGACCAAAAAAATTAATAATCAATATAGTTAAAACTACCAAATCGACTAATAAACTTGTCTTCTTTTGGATATGTAAACAATTGGTGACTTCGTGAGATCAAAAACTTAAATTCTATTCCTAGAAGCTTATAGTAGCAGAGAAAACAAAAAACCATCGAGGAAGATGATTACGTTGCTCATGAAGTATCTATACCATATTTGCTTGTATAAACGTCAAGCCTACATATATCGCTCACTTTAATGGGTTGGGTGTGTTGACAAACTTCAAGCCTACATATTCATTTGTGTGCAAAAGTGTCACATCATACCATCCTGAAACCACATAAATTTAAAAAGAAGATATAAATACATAATATATGATGTAATTTATTTACTATAAACATTGAAAGATATGTAAGTTATGTATGTGAAGAGTCACCACGTTATTTATATACCAAATACATGACCACTATTTATAAGACTATAAATTGATACAAACATAATAAAGACATGGAGGTTATGAATGTAAAGAGTCACCACATTATTGTTAATTTCCTCATCAATTTTATAATAATGTTCAAATTAATTTTTTCAACAATTTAATATTTTGGTAGAAAGACAATTTTACCCCCTAAATGACTTCAATAATCATTGTATTATAAGCAATGGGTTGTATTTACTTAAATTTTGCGGGTATCCTTCACTAATGCTTTATAATATAGTATAGAAGATAAAGATTCTGGTTGATTCATTAGCGTGAACATGAATTTATGGCTTTTCGGTTTCTTATTTCTTAACACAAATAACATAAGTAATTAACACATAGTTAAATTTTTGTTTTCTCTTTATGCTAGTGTTTAATTTATTTTATTAATTAGAATTTGAACTTAAACAATATACAATTGCCGAAAGCAAAATAATATTGTGAACCACACTTCATACAATGTTTAACAAGAACGTTAATAGATCAACAAATACCTTAAAAGCCTTAGAATAAATATAGTTTACGTATAAAGTTATATTTGAGCATGCATATAGAGATTTATAGAGTTTACTATTTCATGGTGTTCAAGGAGAGCATGTTGATTGAAATTGAGGATAGTATCCATACCCTTCTCCGACTATCATCTCCATCATCTGTCCTTCATGTCCATTTGTTCCCTGCAACATCAGTTTTCATCCCATGCAATAAGTGGAAGTAATATTTATAATATATTAGAAACGTATTAGCAAATTTAGAAGGTTATATTTATACTTTGTCTGTTTTATTTAGTTAACAATATATATGATTCAAGATACACAACTTCTTAACAAGGATAGTTAGGAAAGCCATCTGTCACCTTCATAGGGGTCATATCATCCAATTCAGTAGAGTTGAGGTCAATAGGTCATAGAACATGCTTGCTTCTGAAAGCTTCACGGAGAGAAACTAAAAATGCATAAAGAAGAGAAAAAACTGTACTAATTAATTTTGAAAAATATTTTCTCATCAATAATTCTGAATATTGTTTGTTTATTATTTTAATTGTTAGTTGCACAATTAAATTACCTCAATTTGATTCTGCAACGATCCAACATAGTTGATTATTACATCCAACATAACTGGCATTCCTATTGTCTATAGCAAATAACTAATTTTAAATGGAGCAAAACAATGATATATTATGAAGATAAATTTTTGTAATTGTCAAAGAACATATGAACAAGTAGAAAAAATGTATATATATATATAAAGATTAACTCATATCTTTATGCCTTGTTGCATCCGGGAACCATATCTTGCAAGCGTCTTAACTTCTCATTGATTTTTTTCTCTTCTCATCTAATGAAGACATAAATTTTTTGGACAAAACAATGTTTTAAAGCATGAAATTAGCTCTAAGATTTTTTTTGGGTTTATGAAAAGACTATTAGCATTCAAGAAATTGATTATAATGAAGTATATATATTATTATAGATGAGGGGTTGAAAGGTCTCACATTTAAGATACATCATAGGTTAGGTTGTATTTTGTGTTTTAAAAGTTGGACATAAGGGCATAATTGGGATAAGATTTTAGAATGTGAGGTATTGAATTATGTTAAATTTACTAATCTACCCTCCTAAGTGTCTTAATTGTCACAACTATGCCATAACTGGCATTCCTATTGTCTATAGCAAATAACTAATTTTAAATGGAGCAAAACAATGATATATTATGAAGATAAATTTTTGTAATTGTCAAAGAACATATGAACAAGTAGAAAAAATGTATATATGTATATAAAGATTAACTCATATCTTTATGCCTTGTTGCATCCGGGAACCATATCTTGCAAGCGTCTTAACTTCTCATTGATTTTTTTCTCTTCTCATCTAATGAAGACATAAATTTTTTGGACAAAACAATGTTTTAAAGCATGAAATTAGCTCTAAGATTTTTTTTGGGTTTATGAAAAGACTATTAGCATTCAAGAAATTGATTATAATGAAGTATATATATTATTATAGATGAGGGGTTGAAAGGTCTCACATTTAAGATACATCATAGGTTAGGTTGTATTTTGTGTTTTAAAAGTTGGACATAAGGGCATAATTGGGATAAGATTTTAGAATGTGAGGTATTGAATTATGTTAAATTTACTAATCTACCCTCCTAAGTGTCTTAATTGTCACAACTATGCCAATAATACCCTTAATTTTTTTGCTTAAATATGTTGTACATGTTGCTTGTTAAGTTATACAGAAATGCAAATTACCATGTTGTACATCACAACTCCTTAATAAGATAATAATATAGATATAGATAACAGTTTACTCAGGCTAAGCCCTCTTCGTAGGAAAAAAGTAAAAAACCCTAAACCCGAGGGGTGTTCAAAACCGGAAATCCAAAATTTTCGGATAAGAGGTTCACTATCGTAATTCGTATCCGAAATTTCGGATATCCGAATATCCAATATGTTTTTGATATATTTTATTTTATATTTTTTATATATTCCAAAATATAAATTTTGGGATATTTTCAGAATTTTTTTCAGATATTTTTTGAACAATTCGGATATTTTTCGAATATCCGATAAAAGTTCATTTATATTTTCGGATTCGGATATCGGATAGTTCGGATCAGATTTTCGAATCCAAATATTTTTGAACACTCAGAAAACTCTCTAGCTTGGGCGTCAAGACTTTTTACGAGCATATTGCGTTTTCTCCATCCCATGTTACTATAGAGGTTAAATTATGGGTTAGGGACTTGGGGTCCCTGATCCTTAGTGTGTGAATTGTGTTGGCTAACTTTGGCACCAATTGTTGTTCGTTGTATCTCAATATTTTGCATTGTAATTTGTATTGGGCTTATATTTTCAGCAGGGGTGGGCCTACATATATGTCAAGTGGGGTTGACGCCGCATTTGAAAAAAGTGCTTTTAGCGTAATTCGCTGGCAAAAATTTCGATTGCTCATTTTAAAAATTTGGTTAAACCTTCCGCTCGCCCCTCTAAAAAATAAATCATGGGTCCGCCTCTTATTTTGTCTTAGGGATTCTCTTTGTTATCGGTTATTTTTTAATACTTGGCCAGAATTATTTTATGGTACAAAAGTTTTGGTAAAGGGGTATCTTCTATAGGTGGTACACTATCTTTAGATTGCTTATATGGTTAAGTTGTATGGTTCTTATTTTTGCTCCCAAAAACCACATTTGGGTGAGGATCACATGGTAAAGGAGGGTTTGCCCTCTCAAGCTTTTGTAATTATTTTTATTTGTTATAATACTTTTTTGGAGGATTTGGACCAAGGTAGGTCCGTCCGCTATAACGGACCGGACCGATCCCGCGGCTTGTTCAAGGTGGGCCCCATGTGTACTTTAATATTAATTAAAAAAAATGTTTTTTCTATGTGTGGAGTATAAATTAAATAAAAGGAAAAGTAGATTAGGTGAAGATTTGGAATGGTTTGCTGTTGAAGGAAAAAAGTGGGGTTTGGTTTGGAATGGTTTGAAATGATGTGGCATGATGACTTGACGGTTTAGAGTGATTTGTTTGGTTTAGATACTCTAAAAGAACATAAAATGTAACCGGTTACGCGATGTGTCACAATTCTGTATGACCATTTTTTTTTCACGCTTTTCTTATTTCTCCCATTCAAATTAAATTTGTAGTAGAATTTGGAAAACAACATGTCTTATCTGAATTCATGTTAACGAGAAGTCATTCATTGGTAATTGTCTAGACAACATCCTAGCATGATAGTATCATTAAGTAGCCTGGTCAGAATTCTTAGTTTTACAACCACCCACATACAAGTTATATATGTCTGTGTGATTTCAGTTTACATTAATTAACATGGTCAATATTGTAATTCCAAAACCTGAGCCCATGTGTGGTCGTTCTTTCAACTCTTGTTTTCAATGAATAAAAGTTTTGTATTGTTTATTTGCAATCATAGAATCAAATCAAACCAAAGGGCACTTTTACTTAACCACTGTACAGACCACTGTACAAATGTAATTTGATCTATAATGTTAAAAAAAAGTGTTGTTTAGATAGTCAATGTCAACTAATCACCATCCACTAACTCTGTGTTGGTTCACCGTACCTTTCTTACTCTAACTAGTTAAAAAATGTTGAATACGTTCACTTCAATACCCCTCGATTACAAGTGCAATCAATTACAATTTATACTAAAAGAAAAGAAGAATCACATAAACATATACAAGTTAATATAAAACCGATTATGTACCTGATAATAGGTAACCCGTTGCATCATATGTTAGACCATAATGTGTTTGGTATGGGGTAATGGAATGGATGAGGGAATGGAATGGACGAGGTAATGGAATAAACAAGGTAATGGTATGGATCATTACCATTCCATGTCTTGTTTGGTTGCCATGTGGGAATGAAATAAAACATTACTTTGTGTTGTTGGATAGGCAAGAATAGACGAAGCAATAAAATCGGTGGTGAGTGGCGGTGGTGGGTGGTGCTTAGTGGCGGTGATGGTGGGTGGTGATATGTGGCGGTAGCGACGGTGGTGGTGGGTGGCGGTGGCGGTATTGGCGACGGTGGATATCCGCGATAGTGGGTGGGCGACGATGGTGAGTAGTGGCGGTGGGTGGTGGTGCGTTGATAGTAGTTGGTGGTGTGTGGCGGTAGCGTGGTGGGTGGCGGCGGCGGTTGGTGGGTAGGTGAAGGTAGTAGGTGGCGGTGGTTGGTGGCGGCGACGGTGGTCGGTGGTGGTGGGTGGTAGCGGCATCGTGGTGGGTAGTGGTGGCGGCGGTGGGTGGTGGTGGCAGCGGCGGTGGGTGGTGACGATGGTGGTGGGTGGTGACGATGGTGGGTGGTGGTGGTGGTGGTGGTGGGTTATGGTGTTGTTAATGAATGTTGAATGAAGGATGGAATGGAAAAAAAAACAAGGGTGTTGGATGGAATGGTTCTGAGGGAATGGAATATCTTGTGGAATGGTTGATTCCATTCCTTTGACCAACCAAACACACTATTTTTCATTACCTCGTAATGGTCCATTCCATCATATCAAACGCTACCTAAGGAGTGGTGGGGGGGGGGGGGGGGGGGAAGAGGGGGATGAAAATTGTGTGTGTGTGTGGGGGGGGGGGGGGGGTGGTGGGGGGGGAGGATTATTATTATTATTATGTGTGTGTTAAAGTTAAAAAAAATCAACCAATGAAAACACAACAAGACCAGCCCCACACCGGTGGAATTCTCCCCGCCCCCTCTTCCACACCCACCAACATTCTTTTTACCACTTCTCTTATTTCACCCATGTTATCATATCTTTTCTCAAAATATTGTTTTATAGTTCTTAAATCTTAATAGAAACTACTTAACCACTTGAATACATGAGGTTAAGCGATGTGGGATAAAGCCCCTAGGGGTTTTATTGCGTCACATAGGTTTTGGGCCAATGACGCCCCCCTTTAATATCAATTGGGTGGTTTAGCTCCGTCTTTAAAGAAAAAACAAAAGCAAAATCTGATTGGTTGAAAAAAGTGGGGCCCACTATTTCATCCCTTTCATGCCCTCTAATTAATCCCTTGGCGGATTGCTTCGCTAGCGCCCCTTTTGGCGGAACTAAGCTGGTGCTGGAGGTGCCACCCAACTAAGGTGATTGGGGGCGTGTTACCGTACACCCTGTAAGTCCAGAATCCTCTCCGGGGTATCAAACACACCCAATCGAGTGCGGAACCAAGATTGAGTGTAAGAACAAAAGAAGAAACAAAATGATATATTATTAATAACTTCGTGTCGAATGCTTCGATCGCACACGGTTTCAAAGAACCGTCTGGTACGATCTCTAGGAACCTTGCACATGAGAGAACTCATCTGGTGCAAGGTTCGCACAGGGGACTACATGGTTACGAAAATGAAAAAGAGATGCACCTACAAATGAACTAAACATGACAATATATATGAGCCTCTACCCAATTGGCCCACATGGCCTGACCCAAGCCCAAACAAAAAACTAAGCCCAATAAATATAAAAGTGTTTGATAAAGACAAGCGTAAACCTATACAATTTGTGGGCCTTACACACCCTCATCCTGAGTATCATAACATATAACATAGTAATGTTAGTAAAGTATATCATATTCAACTAGTATTTACACCCGCGCGTTGCGGCGGACCGATAATCAATAACCAAAAGTATACTCCTATACTCCTCGCCTTCTTGATAGTGGTTGGGCATTAAGCAACGTAGTGATGGCCCATGTGTGAGAGCGATGCGCCATGTGTGTGCTTGTAAACATGTTCACGACAATATGCAGAAGTGGATGTAGCCTCTGACCAGTAATAAAAATTAGTACCGCATAAAAAATCAAATTATCACAAATATCTATCATACTATAAGGCAGAGTGAAATCTAAAACTTTTGTAAGTAACCATAGAAAGATTCTACAAGCCACCTTTGTAAGAACCCTCGCCAAGTGTGTCTGACTAAAAGATGGCTTCATCATATACCTGCATATAGCAAAGCCATGTTTATTAATAAGTATACCACACACCTATTATAATCTAGTTTCTATAATCAATTGTAGCTCCCATACAAAAAATAAATTGTTTATCAAGTTTATTATAATTATATAAATAGCATTAAATTGCAACGTCGGCTCTGAGGGGGATTTACTGTAGCGACTCTGGGCTGCAGTTGGCTGAGCTTGGCGGTGCTTCGCTTCTCATTGGTCGACTGTCACGGTGCACAATGGCATCGTTGTAATTTCTTGTCGTTTTAGGGGTTTCCTGGGTTGCACAAATACACGCCGACCAACTAACCGCGCCTAACGAAGCCATCAGCCTCCGCGTCCAAAGGTACAGCATCCCAGACCACCCGGAATACATAGCGTCATCGTCGTCGTTATTTGTCTTCGTTACGGATAACTGGCGTCGTTGGCAATCTGCTAAAAAAGAGAACATGCATAGTGTTTGATGTCGGCGACGGTGGAGATCTGAACCAGTTGTTTCTTTGTTACGGATGGACGGTGGTTGCGTTGTGGTGGCAAACGACCACGGCAATCGCGGTGATGAGGAGAAGAAGACGAACGGAGGTTACACGATGTTGTTGTGGCCACCGCGGGTTAAACGATGTGTTTTCGAAAGGTGTAGATCTACAGTTACAGGCCTTCGGTGGTTGCCGCCGTGCAAAATGCCACGCGCCACCTTAGGCGGCGGAACCGAGCTTTGACTGTCTGTGTTTCCGTACGTGTATTTGACTGTCTCTGGTTATACCAATACATGGCATTTAATAATAAAGAAATTGTGAGGCAATATAAAAGTGGGAGTAGGTGGCTTTTGATTTTGAAGAAGGTTGGAGACTTTATGACGGTCAGTACAAGGGACCTTTTAAATGAATAAATGTTGTTTAACAGCTTAATGGATAATTCATGACATAAAGCTAAATCCTATGTTTGATAACAAATAGCATAAGGGGGTGATTATAGTTGTGATTTACTTCGTAACCCACTCCAAAAGCGGACAATGAGATCGAGGGTGAAGTTCCCGTACGGCGTGATAAGATGGCGGTCATGGTACGTTACGCGTGGATGCTATGTATGACACAGTAGGCCGTTTGTCCCCGCCGCGGCAACGCGCGGCGGGTATAAAACTAGTTCTCTTTAGAAACTAACTTTTCCTTTATATTAATATAATTCTTTATGAGATGGTCTAGGTGGTTTGATGGTACATCACAGCAGAAAAAAAAAATAGCACACCAGTTCTTGTGTATCCACTTGTCAAGCTATGATTGGGCTGTCACTGAACTATATGTCAATTTAGTGTTACTATAGCCAAGACCTTATTCTAAATGTAAGATTATATACTTGTCAAGCTATGATTGGGCTGTCACTGAACTATATGTCAATTTAGTGTTACTATAGCCAAGACCTTATTCTAAATGTAAGATTATATAATATAATGATCATATTCATGAAGAACCCAAACTTCAATTTATTTTATTTCAATTTTTGTTTTCTCTATTTGTCAATCATCTCCTAACTATAACCAGCCATCCAGTTTTGAACACAAGACTTTGATTTTGACAGGCATCCTTTTCATTGCAATATATATATATATATATATATATATATATATATATATATAGGATTTGGATCATTTGAGAACCACTATTTAGGAAGAGAACCAAAGAACCAAGTGTGAACACAAAAACCCCTCCACCAAAAAATAAAAAATAATAATAAAAAAATTATATAACCTAAAAAAATAAAAAAATAAAAAAAGTAAAAACACCAAAATGTTTTTTTAGTGTTAATCTTTCTGAAAAAAAAAAATAAAAAAAATAAAAAAAACAAAAAATGGCCTTTTTTACGTCATAATTACGTCATATACCGTATGCACATGTGCATTTCACTATTAGAGCACACTTTTGAATAAATTATCAATTGCCATAATGAAATGATCATTTAAATGGACGTGATATGATATATAAGGTGGGAAAAAATTTATTCAATGATCTTTAAATAAACGCGAAGTGCATTTCACTATTATAGTTAGGTTTTTTTTCATGGGTTTAGCTTTAGGGTTTAGTTTTTAGGTATGATGGGAATGGGGTTAGGTTTTTTGGGGTTGTTGGTGAATAAACTTAAAAAAAACCCTATATAAAACTATAAAATAAGATAATTGTACTACATGCACATGTGCATTTCACTATTATAGTTAAGTTTTTTATTGGGTTTAGCTTTAGGGTTTAGTTTTTTGGTATGGTGGAAGATGGGGTATGTTTTTGGGGGGATGGGATGGAGCATTTTGGTTTTTGGGGGGTGTGGGGTTAGCTGCACATGTGCATTTCACAATTGGGGGGGGGGGGGGGGTTGGGGCGGTGTGGGGGATGGGGGGTTTAGGTTTTTGGGGAGTGAGGTGGGTGGGTTTAGGTTTTTAGGGGGTGAAGGTGGGGTTTTTAGGTTTTTTTTGTTTGTGTTGACAATGGTTCTCTGGTTCTCTCCTTAAAGTTGGTTCTCGTATGATCCCTACCCTATATATATATATATATATATAGGGTTAGGATACTTTGAAAACTTCTATGAGTTGTGAGAACTAGAGAACCATTGTGGACCTTTGATCTTCATGATCCAATGGTTGAGATCAAAAGTTGGGATTTTTGTCTTCACTTGAATATTAAGTATAATATAATATTATGTTATTTTTTAATTAAAGTTTATTTTATTATTTTAATTAAAATAATATAATCTGATTTAATTTTTTAAACTTTATTTTATTTTTTAATTAATTAATTTTTTTAAACAAAAAATCAGATTGAACATTTTGTAGTATCACTCTCGTTTTTTACACTGGTGTAATTTTTTACACCAGTGTAAATCTCTTATACACAAACTTCTACACAAACACACTATTGTACAAAAACAAACTTCATATTTACACTGGTGTAAATCTTCCAAAAAATACAAAATTTTACAACAATTACTTTAGTGTAGAAAACAAACCAAATAAAATAGAGTTAATAGCCATTTTCGTCCCTAAGGTTTGGGCCAGTTTGCCACTCCAGTACAAAAGTTTTTTTTTTTGCAATTCCTTCCCTGAGGTTTGGATTTTTTTGCCAAATTCGTCCTTTTCACTAACCCAGTTAAAAAATCTCGTTAAGGTCAGGGGTATTTTTGTCTTTTTACCTGACCTTTTATTTTTTAATATTTTTTTATCAAATGGGAAGACAGAAAGAGAGGTTCGACGTCAGCAACTACAATTTTCCATAACTTTTGATGATCCACCTCAGCAACTACAATATATGATCAAACTCCATAAAAACAAATTATCAAAAACTAAACACAAAAGACAAAACACCTAACCTCTGAGCCCTAGAAGATCATCCGCCAACGCACAACGACGTCGTTTCCGTCTAGTAAACCAAACAACAAAAACAGCAACAAGCAGGAGCACAACAGCACCACCAATACCTATACTAACACCAAGCGCAACCAATGCAGAGCCACCACTAGACGGAGTCTGATCCGGAGGCGAAGGATTAGGTTCAGAACTTATCGAACTTTCGTTTGACGGCGGACGTAACGGAAAGGTGACGGTTGGAGGAGTAGTGCCGTTAGTTAGTGACGGAGGTGGTGGTGGTGGAGAAGAAGATAACGGAGGCGGTGACGTCATCGGAGATGGAGGTAATGATTATTATTATTATTATTAGAGAGGGAAAATACCCGGAAGACAGAAAGAGAAAGCATTGTAGAGAGAGACAGACGGAGAAGGAAGACGAAGACGACGGCGGTCGGGCGGTGTTTTCGACGGCAGTAGCAGTGGTCTCTTTCTCTCTGTCCTCTGCTCGATCTCCTCTCTCTCTCTCTCTCTCTCTCTCTAATAATATACAGTATGGCAGTGGGGGTGGGGGTGTTGGTTTAGGGGTTCGACCGGTTGCCGGAGCTATCGCCGGAGGTGAGACATCCGGTCTCTTTCTCCTTCTCGTTCACTCTCTCTCTCTCTTGTAATATTTTCTTGAACCATTTTGCAGTATTTGGGTGTGTTAAATCCAACATTCCCACATCAAAAGCAGTATTAGGAACCATATATGGGTCCCACTTGATAAAAAATATTAAAAAATAAAAGGTCAGGTAAAAAGACAAAAATACCCCTGACCTTAACGAGATTTTTTAACTGGGTTAGTGAAAAGGACGAATTTGGCAAAAAAATCCAAACCTCAGGGAAGGAATTGCAAAAAAAAAAAACTTTTGTACTGGAGTGGCAAACTGGCCCAAACCTCAGGGACGAAAATGACTATTAACTCAAATAAAATATAAAATGGTGTAAAATCTGCCATACACAACATTTACAAAAAAAATACACAAAGTGTAAAAAAACAAACTATACATTCATATTTACACGGATGTAACTGATGTTTTACACCAGTGTTTTCTTACATCGTCATCTTCTATAACCTAAAACCATCCAAACCAACACCACGGTCGTCGTTTTCTGTTCGTCACCATCCACGTCGTCTTCTGTTCGTCACCACCACCCGTCACCATCCAGATCTGTTCGTCACCATCACAAGAATAAACCAAACAAGAATCAAATCCCCAAAACACTAGTGTAAAAAACCAAAACTATAAAAGATGATGGTGTGTTTTATTACACCAGTGTTTTCATAATAATAATAATAATAATAATAATAATAATAATATTAATAATAATAATAATAATAATAATAACAATAATAATAATAACAGAAATAATAAATAATAACAATAATAATAATAATAATAATAATAATAATAATAATAATAATAATAACATACCATCTTCAAATCTTCATCATCACCATCAGCCATTGAACCACCACACCCCCTCCACCACCATCAGCCATTGAACCACCAAAGCCCCTCCACCACCGTCAAACGCCATCAGACCTAACACCATCTAACACCACAGCCCCTCCACCACATTCAACCCCCATCCAAACCTGAAACCCAACCTCGAACCACCTTCAAAACCCATCGAACCACCTTCAAAACCCATCCAAAACTGAAACCTCGAACCACCTTCAAACCCCCATCGAACCACCTTCAAACCCCATCCCAACCTCGAACCACCTTCAAACCTCATCCAACCTGAAACCCAACCTCGAAAACCCCACCATTCACCATCGCCTCCACCGTCATTGACCACCTCTGCACCACCCTCAAACCCCACCACCAAAAACCACCATTAGCCGCCACCCATCGGACCACCTTCCCCCCATTTCACCATCATCGGACCACCCATTTTCAAATGCCCAGATCTGTTTTTTAGAGAGAGAGAAGAGAGAGAGAGAGAGAGAGAGAGAGAGAGCGTGTGTGTGTCTAAAGTGTGTGTGAGAGAGAGAAATCTGAATTGTTATTAATGTTATTATTATTATTATTTATAGAAGGTTTGTTGGGGTAGGGGTGGGGTGGGGTGTGGAGGGGTGTTATTACCAAAATACCCATAAAAGTAATGTACAAAAGTCTTTCTTGCCCCTAATTAATAAAATACAAAATATTATAAAGGTGATGAGGTGTTGTTTGATGATTGGTCCAGAGGAATTCTCAAGTTCTCGTAACTCAGAGGAGTTTTCAAAATATCCGGATCCTATATATATATATATATATATATATATATATATATATATATATATATATATATATTAATTCGGCACTAGTCTAATCAGGCCTACGCATGAATACAAATTTGCTTTTTATGTGTTGATAGGGATTGATATATATTCCAAGCCATCTAATTTTGACTGCTTCCCTGTCTTTACTCCTTGAGTGTTTGATTTGGTATCCTTCTATGATTTATAATATAAACTATTGCACAATGCATGTTTATCATCTTTTATTTGTTGCAAGAGCTCCTTTGAATATTTCATTCACTTAAATCAATCAACTTTTGACACAATGCTTGAACACCTAGGCTAGTAAATCGATAATTAAGTTCCAAAAAGGGAGGGTAGATTATTAGAATGAAAATATTACAAGAATAGATATATATTTTTAAACATAGAAAGAAAATTACAAAGCCATATATATCATCAATTATTAGTTTGACTAAATGCTTTTGACCAACTATGTAGTTTGTACTATATGACTAACATTTATATTTCATGTATTGTAGTCCATTCAAATGTAAATGTAAATGTAAATGTAAGTGTAGGTGTAATTGTAATTGTAATTGTAAGGGTAGAAGGGCCCTTCATCACCAAATCACCGGTTGACACCTCATCTCTCCTTTGAACCCGCCGTGAACCTGCTCTCCCTGTGTCGAAACCTGATGTGGACCCCCCCCCCTGAACACCTCATCCTATGACCGTTAAGCAACGTCTCCACCTCTTTCCCACATCATAACTATAACCCGGCCTCAGTACCCGCATCGCCTACCCAAGCCCTCGGTGCTGGTGTACCCGCCGAACCATATGTACGCGCCATCACCCCTAACGTATAGTATATGAATGGAAAGCACCATATTTCAAGATTTTAAGGAAAATAAAATCACAATAGACACAATGACATTGTTTTTAACTACTAGAATATATGATATCTTACAATCCAACTATCCTATGGAATAACTACCAAAAAGAATGTACAAAAACTACTGAGCTTCCATTTATCAGAACAAGAGGTATTATGTGGTCTTGGAAACCTTGTTAGCTTTTAAGGAATTAGCAGAAGAAGACTTGATACTAATCTTCTTGGTCTTGATCTTTTTCTTCCTCTTCTTTAGAGAAGAAGATGGTGTTATTGATGATGATGATTTTTTAGGCCTTTTCATCTTTCTCTTCATACGATTAATCGAAGCAGCAAGTAACATTTTGACCTTCCTTTTGCCTTTGAGAGGACTCTCTTTGATCATCTCGAGCTTCGGTTTCCAGCCCCTTCGGGACCCAACCACAAGCTGCTTGTACTCTTTGTGCAACTGAGGAGTGGTGCATAGTGTAGAAGCTTCTAGCTCTATCAGTTGCTCCTTGCTAGAAGCAGCAGCTTGGTCCGTGATGAGTTGTGATATGAATAGCTCGGATACGCGGATTCTAAGAGTCCCTGAAGGGGTCTTTTGGATATCAAACGGTGAGCATGAGCTCGCGGCTGCCTTCTTTAGAAAGGCAGCCTTCATTTTGTTGTCATCAGCCCCCATGATCATTTGTGGTTTAGAGGAAGTAAAGGACGCGATAGTGACAAACGAGAGAACGGTATGGAAGAGGTGAGCGGGGAGGAGAAAGTATGTGTGGCCAGGCTGGAGGCGGTCGTGTTGGGGAAGGGGCGGAATTTTCTGTCCTATGTAAAATGAATCTGATCTACACACCATGTACTCGTCGGTCATGACCTCCGAGACCATGATGGGCTTGTGGTAGAGATTAATCTCCCCGTCGGGTTTAAACACCTTGATCACTTTCCTATCCTCGTGTTTCTTCTTCTTCGTCGTCTTCCTCTTCTTGCTCTCATGTTTCTTTTTATCATCTACATGTGATGTTACCAAGGACGCGGACGAGGAAGAGGACGAGGGGGGGCCTTGGAACTGTACCACGTTCCCACCCATTAAGCATTGGAAACTACTCATGAACTTCATCCTAGCTAGGTATAGCTACACAATATATTTATGAATTATAGGACTAAGGAACATATAGCATATATGTATATGTAGTAGCAGCCTTATAGCAAAGAGAAAACAAGGATCAACTCTTAGTCAGCATGTGTCTACATTACAAGCCAGCCTATTTAGAATGGAAATTATGGACTCGTGTGACATTATTTTATGTTCCGCATCACTACAAAGTATAAAAGGTTGAATTTTAGGCATATTACTTTGACCACAGACAATATAAATATTAATTTGTATTTGTATATGACAAGAATGAATGGATATAATATTTGTCAACTTGTGTGGATGGCCGGCTAGCTAGCTTCTCAATTTAACTTACATACATTTGACTGCCTTTTATATGGTGGTCCACACTCCATAAACAATGCTTATAGATGAACAATGGATTTTTTAATTCCAATCCAACGTGTATATATATACTATAAATTACCTTTCATAAATCCGGCCCAAGTTTAAATGAGTAGGTGTTGTTTACCGACATGCTATGTGCTAGGAGTGTTTAAAAGAAAAATAAAACTAGGCATGAAGCTTGGTTTGTAACCAAGCATAAGCTATGTCGGCTCTTGAATCGGCTTGAATTATTTTATTTTATACGTATGTTAATTTTAATTTATATAGATTTGTTCTCATATACGTTGGGAGAATGGGTTCCAATATGTTTTGTGTCACTAGTAGAAACGTTCGCACGTTACCGCAGGAGTCCCGATTGATAACCGATTCATTTATGATGTCTATAGTGAGCTATAACCCATTCAGTATTCCTAGGTAAATATGTGGCTTCGTTTATACATTTCTAGAAGTCTGATGATACTCTTGCTATAAAAATCATTCACTTATTCATTATTGAGTAGTATTAGTTAATCAAACATCATATGACAAAAGTAAGGTTAGGTTTTTTGAGGAGAGTACTTAATCTTGGCTCTCTTCGAATTCAGTTCTTCATATTCTAAAGAGCCTATGCTACAAGCTAGTCACTCATGATATACTGGTGACAGTTACATGGGTCCTCAGCGTGCTCCAATTTAAACTATTTTCACAAACTTAAGTGAGAAACAATTCTTTTACATGCAAATGACTTGTTTATGCAAAATGGCACACACATAATACAACTAAGCCTGGCAAAACGATGGAATTATAGGCGTCAACAAAGATTATTCAAAATAGTACCACTTTAGTTTGGGTCGAAATGGATTCGTGCTGAAACATGTCGTCTTAAATTTTATTTTTATCAAAATTGGTTCACTGGCTCTGTTGGTTGTGGTGACATATTGGTGGCAATGGGTAGAGTTGGCCCATTTAGAACCTTTGTAAATTAGAAACCTTCCTAATAGTAACTTTGTTTTAAGTATTGTATTTTCTTTGTAGATCCATATGAAAAGCAACTCCCAAAAACCTATTTCTTGAATAATGGGTCATGGGTAAAAACATCAGAGTAAAACCAGACTAAAAAATAATGGCTCAAATCAAAAGCAAGTCCCAAAAATCTAGTTGAATTTGCAATGGTAACAATACGCAGACTATAAAATAAATGAAAATAAAAAACCAGAGGGTAGATCTTCTTCTTGCCATAAAAATAAATAGAAATGAACATATATTTGTATCACATTACAAATACAAGTCCATCACTATACTACATTAATTAATTCAAATTTATGAGTAACTAATCATTCTATTTATTTTTTTTATTTTTTTTGCTAAGTTGATATTACATATAATTATGAAATACCAACTTCATGATTCTTCACTTAACTGATGATTTCTTGATGAAAATGATAAGTTTTTTTTTTTCTCATCTGTGTTCTAATTCTGCTATGAATACCAAAGCTTTTTGTGGCAAACCAGAACATTTTTCTTATCATTATCATCTTCAATGACTTTTAGATGGCAATCCCATCTCAATCCAAGTTTGTTGAAGCAAATTCATAAGCTTCTTTACAATCCAAGTTGCACCCACTTAACATCAATATTAGATGGAATTTGCTTACTTTATGAAGTGTGTGACGTACTTTGGCTGTGTAGATAAACGTAAGAAGAAAGTTTAGAAATATCATAACTTGTTGGCCGAAAGCAGAACTTATATAAACTAAGGGGCTGTTTGATAGCCTCTTAATCAGCCTCTTAATCATTCAGGCTGAATCATTCAGCATTCAGACTGTTTGTTTCAGCATCTGAATGGAATGATTAAGTGCTGAATCATTAAGCTAATAAGGGATGCTGAATGATTCAGCTCTTAACCATTCAGAGTCTCTTAACCATTCAGACCACTTAATGATTCAGCACTTAATCAACCAAACAGCCCCTAAGAAAATATATAGGAATTACTATAAGATAGATTCTCCTTGCAACATTTCAGTGTGCACTAAAATTTTTATAATTCAAGAAAAACTTGCAAATATACTTACATGGTGTGAGAGATAACATCCATGATTACACCAAAACTTCCTTAAGCATGCTTTAGACCATGAATGTAAGAAGTCCCTGTTCAAAGAAAAATTGGCTTAATTTATTAATATAACTTAAAAATTCAAATAGAGAACCAAAGACGTACCTATTCCAAGCTTCCGTAGTGTAGCCCTTAGTTGCTGCACTGAAAAAAATAATGATATGAAAGAACCCTAGACATGTAAGAGACAACAGTTATGCACTATAAGATACAAACATAACTATTTCCATATATAAAATTCTATTAAGTTCCAAATTTCATATATATACAACAACAATAAGGTAGCGTTTGGTATGAAGGAATGGAAGGGGGAATGAAACGAACCATTACGAGGCAAATAAAAATAGTGTGTTTGGTTGGTTAAAGGGATGGAATCACCAATTCCACAAGGCATTCCATTCCCTTAAAACCATTCCATCCATAACCCATGTTTTTTTTCCATTACATTCCTCATTCATCCTTTACTAACAACACCATAACCCACCAACACCACCCACCACCGTCGCCCACCACCGCCACCCAACGCCACCGCCACCAACCACCGTCACCGCCCACCCACCTTCGTCGCCACCAACACCACCCACCACTACCGCCGCCACCCACCACCCGCCGCCGCCGCCTCCACCCACCACCACCACTACTCACCATCGTCATCCACCCACCATCGACTTCCACCCACCGCCACCATTTCCGCCACCCATCACCGTCGTCGCCACCAAATACCACGCTACCCGCCGCACACCACCACTTACCATCACCACCACCCACCACCACCACTACTCACCATCATCACCCACCCACCATCATCGCCATCCACCTCCACCTATCGCCACCGTTGCCGTCATCCACCACCGTTGCCGCCACCCACTACCACGCTACCGCCACACACCACCACCTACCATCACCACCACCAACCACCGACACTACTCACCATCGTCGCCCACCCACCATCATGGCCATCCACCTCCACCTTCCACCACCGCTGCCACCCACCACCGCTGCTACCGCCACATATCACCACTCACCATCACCGCCACTAACCACCACCCACCACCGCCACTAACCACCGATTTTATTCCTTTGTCTTTTCCTACCTATCTAACAACACAAAGTAATGTTTTGTTTCATTCTCACATGGCAACCAAACAAGACAATGAATGGTAATGATCCATTTCATTACCTCATCCATTCCATTACCTCGTCCATTCCATTACTCCATACCAAACAGACCCTAAATGTATCTTATAGAAAGAAAAAATTGAGTTACACAAAAAAATACGATTACTGCTTCTTGTTGTGCCCATCGACTGTTCAATTAAAAGTCTAATTAGCAGGTTACACAATGTTCAAACAACTAAAATAAAAAAAAAAATCTAAATGTAAGAGAACACGTATAATAGATAAGATAAATGGCTAATTTCATATGAACAGAGATTTAAATGTACCTTGAGCGCCATTACAGAAGAAGAATTAGATACGAGGATTGTAGTTATAAGAGGCCAGATGGAGATTTGTAAGGCTAATGCGAATTGCATTCAATGGAGATGATTAATGCGTAAAATTTAATTCGAACAACATGGGGACCGATTTGCATGTCAGGAGAAGGTTTTTGGTCGATTAGATGATTGGAAGAAGATGAATAATCACTGGATGAATATGATTAATGATGAATAATTGGTTGCAATTATTATACCATTGAAGATGGGTATTGATGAACATAATGAGGAATATGTGAAGTAAATGGCACGTTATATATAGCACTATGGTACTCGTTGGAAAGATAATAAAACCCTCGTTAATTTGGTGTAATTTTTTTCTTTAAAAAATCTCGTATATAAAATATATTAAAGTGTGTGGGTGATGTTTTGGAAATGACTTTTTAGGCTTTGAATAAGGTGAAAAGAAGATGATAAAGGAGAAAAGTCATAAGTTACAATTTGTGACTTTTGAGATTAAGGAGATAAGAAGGTGGAAAAGTAGATAAGAAGAAGGAGAGCCAAAGATACCCTAAAACGTGAAATTAATCCAGGAGCTTTGCGGGCTTCTTGGAGGATCCTTTGGGCCTTGCAAGTGGGCTTGAGGCTGCTTGATCTGGCCTGATGGCAGGTTGGGCCCTAACACAAATCATGTGGCGGATTAAGATGTTTGGGATTGAGTTTTGAAATATATTTTTAGATTATTACGTTTTGAAAACACAAATGATCAGTTTTTAGTGTTTGGAGTTAAGTTTTAAAATGGATTTTTAGGTTACCAAAATGCAATAATCTAAATGCAGCTCCACCCCTACTGTAGCAAAACGCATAATCAGTTTTCAAAAAGCAATCTCAAACACCCTCTAAGATGGTTCTATTGGTATCTTATGAAGCCGTAACTATAAACAGATAAGAAGGTTATGCTCCTCCTATGTCGTAATTCAAACGGATTAAAAGTTATTCTCCATTTTGTCAAGTACTAGTTTAACAGATAAGATCTCCACCATGTCATCAAATTCCCTCACACAGGTTGCCACTTCTACAGGATCAACATATCCGCTGACAATTAGTTTTCCCATTTCTTTTTTAGCCGAAACAGATTCAATGCCCACAAGGCTATATACCGCCTTCTCTATCTTGTTGATTTCGCTTTCACTATTGAAGTCAACTCCGAGCTCAATTGTCTAACACAAAAAAGATTAGGTTCAGGAAACATATTGTAAGCACAAAAAAGTTATGTCTTAACTGACATTATTTATTTATGCGTATTTTATTGATTCATAAAAAACTAACAAATCTTATAAAGTAGTGTAAAAAATAGTATGAACAAACTTATATGATAAATCGTACAAACAAAATATTATGAAAATACTTAACAACCCAATTTTACTGTATGAATACTGTAAAAAACAAAATTCACCATAAACCTCGATCATCATACAACGGAACAAGTACTATGTACGTAAATGTATTTCAACTTTAAAAGCATGTGCATGTTTTCAATCAAATTTTCTTTAAAAAAAAAAAAAAAAAAGAATGCAAGATGAACTGGAATAAAATCCTTGGTTATGTTTGCAAATACCATCATGATTTCAGCGAACATAAAAACAAGGAAGAAGTAAATTCCATCCGTCCCATTCTAATTAAGTGTGTACAAACAATAAATAACTATATAGAAATGTGAATAATAACTTTGGATCCGAATAAGTAAAGGAGTTGGTCAAGGGATTTAAATGTTTAACATTTAAATTGGCATTCACGCTAAAAGAAAGAAAGATTAAGGTATATACTTACTTTCCGAAAGTTGTTTACATGATCTCTTTCTGCCCTAGATCGCATTGACTGATAAGTTTTTCTCCATCCTCGTGAATCTGTGAGAATTTGTAATATTAGTTTCTTTATCATTAATTGAAGTTTATTATCAACTAAATAAAGAACATACCTTTATAATGAAGGTTATCACCAAACATCCATTTTAGCCAATACAAAGTCTCCGGTCCAAAAAAATCACGGCGGCAAAGATAGTAGCCACCTGCGCTTACCTTGAATTCAGATAGATTTCCTCCAATCACTTCTTTCTCTACCATCCAGCTATTTTCACACTTCTCTTCTTCATCTACTTCACCATCCATATACACAAGGTTGGCACCACAACCACTTACTATCATCGTCTCTTCCTCCACATATATATCCACGCTCACTCCATCACCATAATCTAATATGTTCCCAATCGGCCAATAGCTTACCCACACAACATCTTCATCAGTTTTGGGTTTGCAATACACCACAGGGTTGTATATCCAAGTAAGATCCTTGCTTCTGTTGCTGATTTTAGCCAACAAAATCCCCATACCTTTATCCTTTGATCCTGACGATCTGTATAAGCAACTTAAATTTAATCCTAGGATCCTGTTTTTCTCATGATGACTAGGCACACGAAAGGATAAGGAACCGGATGATGAAGTATACTCATATGTCGGCAGGATTTGATCCTTTATGCCTTGCAGAAAGGTGCTTGTTATACCATATTCATACAACATCTACGCCACATAAAAATTCAGTTAGTCATATATTAAATTATTCACATGCAGAATATAAATATTTGTTATTGTGTGCTCATACATGCATTTGTGAAAAATTAAGAGAGATAACCTGGGTATGCCATATTCTGCCTTTAGTAATATCATCACCCACTAGGTCCACCTTATGATCTTCATATGCTTTGATCCATTGCATGCCACCCAGATCTTCTTCGTCAATTTTTGCTATTGGCGCTAATCTGAAAAGGCCTTGAATTTCAGTCAATTTGAAACAGCATTCATAAGCGAACTCCTGCAGACTGAAATGACCTAATTGGAATGTTACGCTCTCCAATGATGTACACCAATCTATATTCAATTCCACAAGTGTACTTGGGATACATGGGAGAGACTTCAGGTTTGTACAACAATACAGATGGAGTTTTCGAAGCATTTTAAGGTCAATGTTGCTGGGCAGCCATTCAAATGGATTAGCTGCTAAACACATGTCAAACAACGATCCGGCATGGAATGCCACGGAAACATCATTGTTATTCAGGTCACAGTTTGTGAGATCCAACAATATTAATGACTGGGGTAAGGAAAGCATCATTGTTTCCTGTTGATTTACATACTTCCAAATTTTAGTGCACCCTCCCATATCCAACCAAGATAAACTCTTGAGGTCTCCTACGGATTTACAAAGATGAGTCAGACGGCTACAGTTCCATAGGATCAAAGTGTCAAGTCTAGGGAGTCGGTAGAGATTGCAGATGCTGACTAGTTTGTCACAACCTTTAAAACTTAAGTACTTGAGCGAATTAAGAACCTATTCCAAGAATCACAAGTTTAAATTAGGATTGTACATTCAAATGAAGAGTGTCTAAAAAAGAGAAGCTAAAAGGAAAGTGATAAACAGAGGACTGAATTCCTTGTACCATGGGAGCTTCAAACTTTTCCAAGTGTCCATCACTCATAACTATAACCACCAAGGTGCTCATCAATAACTCAGAGGGCATTGTTTTTAAACGACATTCATGCCAGCACAACCATAACAAGTCTGGAAATTTCTTGAAGGACCCAGTGAGTTTCACGTATTTGAGCTTAAGCAATTTCAATTTGTCCATATTTGCAAGGGAACTTGTTTCAAGGGTTGATGTCTGCAAATTAAGTATGATGTAAAATACTTGGTAAGCCTTATTTCGAGTTAAATACAATATAATGAGGAGTTGAATCAGAAAATTAGACATTATAAGAAATTTCTATTATTTAGGTTATAGTGGCAATCCTGGCGAAGTCTTTAAAATGTGACGTGAAGGGCACCGATAAAACCAGAAAACGTTGTCTCCATATTGATGCAGGGCAATTATCATTCGTTAATAAATTCTTAATACATATTACCAAGTGCCAAACAACAAAGCACTTTTTCTTATCTTACCTCTGATCCCATCCCTTGCTCAACCTTTTGCATGTCTAGTGATAGGCCTTCAATTGTATCTGAACCCTAATACATAAAGACATGAAATTAGAGAATGTTAGTTGAAATATCAGGTTGTGAAATGAGAACAAGCTTTAAAAGACAAATATGATGCATCTTACATCTCCTTTCCTCAGCAGATGATAAGACTCAACATCATGCCAGACTCTACTACGTTTTGCAGGATCTTTGGACTCATCACAAACTACGTTTCTTCCCATTTCTTGAAGTAGTTGATGCATCATCAGTCTGTTATGTACAAAGGTAAGAAGGCATCTGTTAACGAGGGTCAAGATCCCAGATTTGGCATTCAATTCATCCTCCAAAATCAGTTTTACAACATCTACATATTCACCAACAAAGAAACAAGCAATATGAAGAAACAACTCTTTGTGATTCCGAAGTGGCAAGGAGTCAAAGCTCTTTTGTAGTACACTTTGGATGTCACTATCAAGATCTCCTTTTAATGAATTCAGTGAATTCAATCTACTTTCCCAAACTTCTCTCATGTTATTTCTCCTCCATGGGTCATTGTCACTAATGTATAACGAAGAGCCTAATACTTTAAGAGCTAACGGGTTTCCTCCACAATATTTTGCTAGTTGTACTGCAGGTTTCTCAAAACCTTCAATAGGAATTTTGGATCCAAATGCATGCGAGCTTAGGAGCTCTAATGATTCATGATCGTTCAACAAATTGAGTTTGTGCACCAAGCAACTCCAAGATATGGACCCAAACCATGCATGTATACCTAGAAACCTTGTTGTGATGATAATCTTACTTTGTGTAGGGATCGCCTTTGTTCCAAGCAAAGCGCTTACTTGTCCGTGTTGATCAATGTCATCAAGGACAATAAGCACCCTTTTGGTCTGTAATACCACCTCAATCTTTTGCGTACCCTCAGGAACACTGGATATCCTTACCTTCTTTCCACCCAAAACATCTTTGAGAAGCTGTTTCTGTAGCCCAAGCAAGCCATCAGGTTGTTTTCCAGTCACTTCAACAAAACTACTGCTTTGAAAATCTTGTTTACTTAAGTTATAAATGTGTTGGGCAAGTGTTGTCTTGCCACTGCCTCCCATGCCACAAATTGCTATTGCACTGTACTGCTCATTCTTCAACCACGAATTGATAACTTCAACTCGAGCCTCCATTCCAATTAAATGGGCTGGAGTACTTAGTTCTTTCAAATCTAGTTTACTCTGAACCGTCTCAACCACTTCTGTGATGAAGTTTGCCTCAGACCTGGCACATTCCGAGCATGACATTTCAACTTTATAAGAATATAGTTGTGCTGTTATAGTGCATTATTTTTGAAACACTAAAATATCTGACGTAAGTGTAGCAGTATACTTAAAAACATGCAACTACAATCAGATTAAGTCCTATATCTGAACTACATGCGTGCATATCTTTCAAGGCTTTTTTGTTTCAGCTTGTATTCTCTAAAGTTATTTCATTTTTTTTTTTTGTATAAATTGTAACATAAAGCTATGTCACCGAATCAAATGAAAGTTGAAATGTTAATGGTGTAACTAAACACTGTGTTTTCTTTTAACGTCCAACAAAGCCCGGCCACCCGGGTATACCCATAGGCAAAAGGCTACCCACGCCCGCAATCGAAGACGATGCTGGTGATCCGGGCTGTCACCAATTCCAGAGGAAACCCACCACCCGAACCTGTTATAAAACCAATGGCTCGCACATGACAATTTGTCACGAACGAGATTCCAACGGGGGACCTCCCCAAGACAATGTAACTAGTACTGTTAGATGTGTCCTAAAAAAGTGCGACGTAAATGGCGTATATGCAGAAGTAAATGACCAATTGACTCCAGAGGTTCCTCGTTAATATTTTTTAAACCAAATTTAAGCTAAGAAATAATCAAACTATTTAACATTGGTACCTATTACTTAAATTATAAACAGAAATATAGGGAGAAAGAAAATAATCGAATTAATAATATACCCCGAGAGTTCCAAGCCAGTCAAATTAGCAACTTTTGTTAGGGCTTCCTTCCACCGCTTCACATTAACCTCAGTCCATTTTGAGCCTTCTTTTGCTTCTATGCCCAAACATGCCAAACAATTTAAAAAGCCAGTGGTCAGATTAGCAGCTTTTATGAGCGCTGTCCATATTGAGCTTTTAATAGCGAAACTTCCTCTTTGGTTCCTGACATCCGATGGATCGACGTGATAAAAAATAGGTAACACAAAATGATTGCATCTACTCCGTTGGTCTAGGATCAAGCAAAGCTCATCCAGGCACCATCTGGAATTAGCATAGTTTACAGACAATACAACTATTGAAGACCTGGATTCGTTGATTGCTGTGGTGATTTCCGGTGCGAGTTCTTGACCTCTGTCGATTGCATCGTTATCTCTGAAAGTTCGAAGTCCTGATCGGACTAATTCTTTGTAGAGATGATCGGTAAAAGTATGACGGGTATCTTCACCTCTGAAGCTTAGAAACACGTCATATGTAAAACCAGGAGTATGATTTGGGCGTGAAGCAGATGATGACATTGAAGAAGACGCCATTAAGATACAGAGGTTTGACGAAAGGCGTTGAAATGAAAGAGTCTACGAAGTTGTTGTAAGAACTTTTAGAGCATTAACGATCTGCGGTGAGGGTTAAGTGGGGGTTATGGTATTAAAATATTAAAAAGTAATAGAAGGGGGTTATGTGGGGTTATGGAAAAAGAGGGTGTAGTGGGAAGGGGGTTATGAGGAGGTTATAAAGGATTGGTAATGATTGGTTAATTATTGTTTTTTATTTAAATAAGAATATTAAATAGTTAATAATATTTCATTAAATATAAAAATAATAATAAAAAAATTTAAACTGAAAGTTTATTAAATTAATAAAATAATAAAAAAAATATTTAATATTAAAAAATAATATTTAATAATTTCGTATAGCAGACCACTTACTGGTGATCTGATCAACGGTACGGTGGTTCGTTCCGGTGATTTGGTTGAACTCGACCAACACATTGCGCCAAAAAGACTCCCTATTGGCTGGCGGGATCTCCTTAGCGTTCATCCACGCCCGCACCAACTCGAGTTGCTCTTGATTCGTCCACACTGCCATAGGTTTGGTTTTGGGTTTGTATTTGGTTTTGTTTGGTTGGAAAAGTGTATATATTTGTGTTGTATGTGTGAGTGGTTTGTGTTGTATGTGTGTATATATATAGAGAGATTTTGTTTAAAAATAATAATAATTAAATGTTTTTGACCGTTTGACAACGGTCATCAACAACAACAATCTCCCATTTGCAACACATAGCGCCGTTATCCCCACAACCAAACCCACTCTAAAACGCCCCATAGCGCCGGAGGTTGCGGTGTTCCCGGCGCTATGGAGGCTTAAAACGCCCCACAACGAGGCCACTACACACACCCTAACAAAAGTAGTGCCACGTAATTTTTTTTATAGGTAACCTATAATTAAGAGAAAATTGTAGTTTTCGTCCTTGTGGTTTGCTTAAACTAACAGGTTCAGCGCAGGCTTAACACCCTGAGTACCTGTGGTTTCTTTTTCTAACACTTTACATCCTTGAGACTAACGGTCGTTAGGCTTGTCTGTTAGTTTGTAGTGAAATGACTATTATACCCTTCAGTTTGTGGGTGAAATGACATTTATACCCTCCCCATCTTCTCTAACCAACCCACCCACCACCACCTGGAACACCACCACCACCATCTCCACCGCTACCTTCCCCCATCTTCTTCTCCAACTGTTGGATCAGTTTGCTCTTTTGTTCAAGTAAGAACTTGCTATCTTGACACTTAAGTGTTTAGCAAGCCCTTGTATATCAGATATTAAGCACAGCGGAATGTATAAGTTAAAGCAACACTTTTTATACTTAGGAAGAGTTATTACTCCCCCTAGATGATTGAAACTAATAATGACAAGTATTTATTATGAATCCAAGCAGTAAATGAGAATTAGATACTTAGACAGATTCACAATAAATACTGAAATGGAATAGAACAGTGAAAGTGTTTGAAGGATTTTTCTATTAAAATCAATGTCTAAAATAGAAGGTTGAAGCCTCCTATTTATAGATGTTTACATACATGTATCTTGCCCAAAAAGCAAGTACAGAAACATCAGAAACAAGTTGCACAAGTTGCAACATTGAAACTAACAAATACAGCTAAAAGTAATAATAAACAATAAAACTACTGATGCAAAAGGCGGTGGAAAATATCTGATGCTAAGTGCTGATGAATGACAAACTACTGATGAGTAGTTTGTCTTCAGTACTTCTGAAGTGAACTTGTCTGGTTTGGACTTCAGAACTTCTGATGAAGTTTCTTCTTCAGCACTTCTCATATCTTCTCTTCAGCAGTTTCTTGTTTTCTTTTCAGTACTTCTATACTTAGCCAAAATGACAGAAGTGAATTAGACTAAGGTTACCAAAAGTGGTTTCACCAATCCTCTTTGTCCTAACAATCTCCCCCTGGATTGATGAAGCCAAAACCTTACTAATTCCTTATGTTTTTCTTCTGTCTTGAACAATCTTCCATATCTCTTTGTACATGGTGTTCTTGAGTTGGTTTAACTGTCCATCAGATAGAGATCCTCTCTGTGGTTCCAGATGTTGAATTGTGAGCAGGTCTTGTGTTGACAGTTTCTTTAGATCACTGATCTTCTTGTAAGCCCTGCTTGAAAGGTCTCTTCTTGTCAACAATACTGAGTTGTTATCAGTAAGTGACCATCTGATGATAGGTATCTTTGACTTGTTAAAGTCAGAAGAATAGGGAACCAGACTTGTCCCTTGGGTTGATGGTGCTGAGTGTTGGATGCTTTCAGTTTCAGTTAACCTCAGGTGGGAGTCTCTTCCTTGTTGTTGTTGCATATCAGGCATCTGAACAGTTGGGAGATGGTGTTCAGTCACTACCTTGGTATGCATCTTTTCTTTGATGGTCTTTTGGATTTGGTAGGCAAAAGTGGAAGGATCCCTGAATTGTGTTAACAGAGGTTTCTCCTCAATGTCAAAATCTGAATGGACTATTGAACTTCCTTCAAGTAGTACCATTTTGAAATCAGTTTTGACATTGTCCTCTGCTTTCTTTCTTTGAGTAGCAGGCCTTCTTGTTGATACACCAGAAGTTCTAACTACTGATCTTGAAGGATCAGCAGTTTGAAACTTCTCTGGATTTGTAGCCTTGGCAGCCTTGTATTTTCTGTAAGTATCCATCAGTCTTTCTTCTTTCCATCTGGATACTGAGGCTTTTGAACCATAGCCCTCTGCTACTAATTCTTCTATCATCTGGGCTCTCTTGGCCTTTCCTTCTTTGCTTGTGGCCAGTTTGTCTACAAGCAGTTGTGCTCTTCTTGTCAGCTCTTGCATAGAGAGTCCCTTGAGTGTGTAGGCTTTAGTCTTGCTGTTCTTTGTAATGTAAGACACCAGTTGTTGTCTTTTGTCTTGTTCAGCAATCTCATCAAGGCTAGCCTGCCTTTGTAGTTCAGCTTCATAAGCCTGAAGTTTTTCTTCATGGCTTAAGTCTAGATCATCCCTTTCTTCCAGAGTTTTCCAGATCAGATCTTCTCTGGCCTTCTTGTTGGCTGCAACTAAGCTCTTCTCTAGTAATTCAGCTGATTGAGAGATAGGAGAAGGGTTTAGTACAGTCATTGTTGTAACAGTTGTAGTAGGCCTGATAGGATCAGATGTTGGTTGAATGGGAGCAGTGGTTCTGGAAGGGTCAGCAGTTTGAGGTTTGGAAGTGTTAACCTCTGATGGGTTGACAACTGCTGATGGTTTGTCAACTACTGAAGGATTGTCTTCAGTACTTTCTGATTCTTCATCAGAACTTTTGCCATCAGAAGTTTCTTCATTGTGCCTTAGGGATTCTTCAGAGGTTTGGGTCTCATCTTCTTTTTCTGTGGCTTCAATTTCTTCCACTGAGACACCAAACTGTTTGGCCAGTTTTTCTTTCCTGGCTTGATCCTTCTGATCTCTTTCAAGGATGGCCACTCTTGCCCTTATCCTGGCTTGGAATGACTCCTTAGGTTCCCTGATTTTCTCCCCCTTTTTGGATTCATCAAGTTTAAGTTTTGAGGTTGAGGGTTGGGAGAATTGTCCTTGAAGATGAGCAATCTGTTTGCTGTTGAATTCTATCTTGTTGGACAGATCATTCATCTTTGTCTTGATCACCCCAAATTGATTTTTGATAGACAGCTCCAAGTTGGCTGTGTATGTTTGGAGGTGATTCCTGATGAGAGTGTTCATCATGTGGTACAGGGGACCCTCTGGGCTGCATAGCTGGTTCAGGTCTATGCTTGTTTGCCCAGGGAATTGGGTAGGCATTTCTTGTGAAGGGTGTGTTTTTGGGAGATCCTCATGTTGTACAGAGGATGCCACTCTAGGGGTTTTAGGGATTGAGTGGGCTTTAACCTGTGCAGGGGTGACTGGCTTCTTGAGCCTGGATACCCCTGAAACAGGACCTTCATAAAGTGCCGTCAATTCAGTAGTTTGTGTTTTTGAAACATCATCCAAATTAATGGAATCATCTGAATCCCTGATGTTGCCCTCAATGAGGACTGTCTCAGTTAAATCATGAGCTGAGCCCAACTCAGTTCTCTCATGAACCTCTTGTTCTTGGTTCTGAGGATTTCCTACTTCAGGCATTAAGCCTTCATCAGTAGTTGCCACATCTGAGGTCTTAGCTATGTTACTTCTATCCTCAGATCCACCACTGGGTGGTAACTGAGGAGTAGCAGCCTCAGATGCCCCAAGAGTCTCTAAAATTGGGCTTAAAGACTCTGGTCCACCCTCATCTCTTGGGATAGGGCTAGAGATGTCCACATCCATGTCTGATGTTGTGGTTATGTCCCCTGTTTGTTGTGGTTGTAGGGGACTGACATAATCAGATGGGACTTTCTCTTTTAGCCCAGAGAGAAGTTTGGCAATTTCTATTGCCTCTGGTTCAGAAATTTGGGGGGTTGGTTCAGTAGTTTGGGCAATAGGTGAAATTGGTTGGTCAGCAGTTTCAAAAGAAGAGTGAGTTTCAATAGTTTTTCTAAGTCTTTTTCTTTTGAATAAAATGGTTATGGGTGCTCTTGGTGGGGTTTGAGATGGATGAGACTGAGAGGGTGTTTCAGTCTCACCTATTTGAAGAGCAGAATGCTCATGAGCATGTTCAGGCATCTCAACCTCCTGAACAGCTTTTCTTTTGGGTTGGTGGGTTTTTGTCTTTGTTGGCTTGGGCTGTTTGGCTTTTGGTGGTGTGAGATTGGAAGATGTGGGCTTCAGGGGGACTTGTTGTTGTTCTCCCTGATCATCTTCTGGCCAGGCAGCTGGTTTGTTATGCCTAGAGTATGCTTGTGAGGTTAATGGATTTAAAGTTGAAACTTTTCCCACAAGCACCTCATTACCCAGTTCCCCTATTATGCATTGCATAATGAACCTTGGGTACAACAAAAACTTTTTCTTGGTATTATTATGATGTAACACCAACTCATTGAAAAATAGTTTTGATGCCCTGAATTTAGTTTCATTCACAATGGAATGAAATATTTGGTTGAAAAGTGGAGGGCATCTGGTCATAAGACCCTGTTTTAGGACTCAAACACATAATAATATAATGAAACAAAAGCTTGTATTTTGGTTCAAAATATTTTTTGAAGATAGTAGCATGGGAGAGAGTACCTTGATAACCACACTCTGTCATGGTTAGGTGAATATCAGAATTAGCAACATGGTCAGGGGCAGTTACATCATCCAGACCCAGTCTTGTTGCCAGTGTGGCCGGTGTGATGGTCAGTGGTTTCCCTTTTATTCTTGAGTTGAGGGAAATGACTTCATCATCCGCCGTCACCGTCTCAGCATTTGCCCAGAACTCATTCAGAGTTTCAGTGTGAATTGGTGGGTTTATTGTGAGAGCAGTAAAATATTGGGATTTTACGACAAGATCAATGATCTCATCGTATTGGGACCAGCCTTCTTGTTTTTCAAGAAAGGCCCTTTGATTGTGTCCCTGCTTTAGAACGAGAGCCATGTGGTTTGGGTTTTGATCGAACAGTTGATTTGCAGGTTTAGGTTATTGAGAGAGTTTTTGAGAGAGAAAGAGGGATATTTTTGAGTTTGAAAGGATAAGTGTTGAGAAAAGGTATTTATCAGAAGTTTTAACCGCTTGAATCTTCTTTATTAGAAGTTTTTAAACCGCCTTTGGTTAAAAATCTTTTTATCAGAAGTTTTAAACTGATTAGGTCAAACCTCTGATGATGGGAAAAGTCAGATTTGCCCTTTTGACTAAACTGCTGATGAAGGATTACTTCATCAGTAGTTCCCATTTCCTCTTCAGTAGTTTTAACAGCTGATGAGAAATGTTTTTATAAATACTTTTATTCATAACTTCTGAAGGTTATTTTATCAGAAGTTACACACTTTTCAGAAATTATCAGTAGTTTCTCTCTTTTCAGAAGTTTTGTTTCAGACTTTTTGTCTGTTTTGTAAGTGAAAAATGAAAAATTGAAAAATAATAAAATAAACACTTACAAATTTATCATCCCAAGCATGGATACTAACTTCTGAAATGTTGATGTGTCAAGGGGTTTTGTGAAGATGTCAGCTATTTGATTAGCTGTTGCTACATGCTTCACCTCAATCTTGCCTTTTTCATAGCAATCTCTTATGAAATGGTACCTGATCTCAATATGTTTGGTTTTTGAGAACTGTACTGGATTTTGAATGATGCTAATGGCAGATTTGCTGTCTACAAACAAAGGTGTCTTGGTTTCTTTGATTCCATAATCAAGAAGTTGATATTGGAGCCATTGTATCTGTGATGTACAACTTGCAGCTGCAATGTATTCAGCTTCAGCAGTTGAAGTTGCAACAGATGTTTGCTTCTTTGATTGCCATGACACTAGACAGTTACCCAGGAATTGACAACCACCAGATGTTGACTTTCTTGTCATCTTACACCCTGCATAGTCACTATCTGAAAAAGCTGATAACTTGGTATTGCTTGAAGCAGGATACCAAATTCCAAGTGTTGGAGTTCCTTTCAGATATCTGAAAATTCTTTTGACTGCTATAAGGTGTGATTCCCTTGGTGCTGATTGATATCTAGCACAGACACATGTTGAAAACATAATATCTGGTCTAGAAGCAGTTAGATATAAAAGGGAACCTATCATGCATCTGTACATGGTTTGATCAACCTGTTTTCCTTGATCATCAGGTTCAACTTGTGTGATTGGTGTCATGGGAGTGGAACATGATTTACAGTCTTTTAAAGAAAATTTGTTTAATAATTCTTTAACATATTTTGATTGATGTATAAAAGTTCCATTTGTTTGTTGCTTGATCTGCAGTCCCAGAAAGTACTGCAGTTCTCCCATGGTACTCATCTCAAATTTTGATTGCATGAGTTTCTTAAAATCATCACACAGTTTTGTGTTTGTTGAACCAAAAATGATATCATCAACATAAATTTGAACAAGTAAGATATGATTTCCAACATGTTTAATGAACAGAGTTTTATCAATGGCACCTCTTGTAAAGTTATTTTTGAGTAAAAAGGTGGAGAGTGTATCATACCAGGCTCTTGGAGCCTGTTTGAGCCCATAAAGAGCTTTGTCCAGTCTGTACACCCACTCAGGATGAGAAGGATCCTCAAACCCAGGTGGCTGACAGACATACACCTCCTCTTTTATTTTTCCATACAAAAATGCACTTTTCACATCCATTTGATAAACTTTAATTTTGTTGGAAATGGCATAGGCCAGAAATAACCTGATGGCCTCAAGCCTTGCAACTGGAGCAAAGGTTTCATCATAGTCAATTCCCTCTTCTTGAGAGTACCCTTGAACTACCAGTCTTGCCTTGTTCTTGATTATTATACCAGCTTCATCTTGTTTGTTCCTGAAAACCCATCTTGTGCCAATTGGTTGCTTGTTTAGAGGTAAGGGACAGATTTCCCAGACCTGTTGCTTGTTGAACTGAAGCAGTTCATCTTGCATAGCTTGCACCCAATTATTGTCTTTGAGGGCTTCTTGGTACTTCTTTGGTTCCAACTGAGAGATAAAGGCTGAAAATAGGCAAAAGTTGGAGAGCTGGTTTCTGGTAAGAACACCTGAAGCTATATCACCCATGATTTGATCAAGTGGATGATCTCTGTGTTCGATCAGTTGTTGTAAACCACTGACAGGTGTAGGTGGCTCTTGTTCTTCAAACAAACTACTGAGGTCTATAATATCTGGTTCAGCAGTTTTAGTGTCTTCAGTAGTTACAGGTGCTGAAGCAGATGTTTGAGTTTGGCCTTCAGTATTTGTTGGATCAGAAGTTTGTGAAACTTCTGATGGTGTTGAAGTTGACTTAATGACTGTTTGAGGAGTCCATGGTGTAGGATCCTCATCATCAAACCTTTGATCACCATAATAAGTAGGTTTGGAAGGAGTAACAGTCTTTTCAGGTCCAAAGTGAAAGTTGTCAAGGTCAAAGAGTTCAGCAGGATGTGCTGGAATAAGAGTGTGTTTTGACTCATTGAACTTGACATTCAATGTTTCTTCTACTATCCTGGTGTGAGAATTAAAAACCTTGTAGGCTTTTCTAGTTGAAGAGTAACCAAGAAAGTAACCTGAGTCAACTTTGGCAGCAAACTTTGAAATAGATTCCTTGATGTTCAAGATGAAACATTGACACCCAAAAGCCCTAAAAAAGGAGATAAGGGGCTTCATGCCATGAAGAACTTCATAGGCAGTCTTGGAATGTCTCTTGACTACAAGAACTCTATTCTGAACATAACATGATGTGTTAACTGCTTCTGCCCAAAAGTACAAGGGCAGTCCAGAATCAGCTAACATTGTTCTTGCTCCTTCTATTAATGTTCTGTTCTTCCTTTCTACTACACCATTTTGTTCAGGAGTTCTGGGAACACTGTATTGTCTAATAATCCCTTTAGACAAACAGAATTCATCCAGAGTTTTGTTCCTGAACTCTGTCCCATTATCACTTCTAATGGTTTTGACAGATAGAGAATATTGTTTCTCTACTTGTAGAATGAAGAACTTGATGATTTCAGCAGCCTCATCCTTGGAGAATAAGAAGAATACCCATGTGAATCTTGAGTAGTCATCAATGATGACTAAGAAGTACTTTTTCTTACCAAGGCTCATAATCTTGACAGGTCCAAATAAGTCCATATGGAGTAGTTGAAGACATGCAGTTGTTTTTGATTCTTCAATAGACTTATAGGAGGACTTATGCTGTTTTCCCTTTAAACAGGATACACAGTGTTCTTGACACTGGTATACTTTCAAAGGTAGACCTCTGACCAAGCCCATTTTTGTGACTTTATTTATGGTTTTAAAGTTCACATGGCCAAGTCTCCTGTGCCAGAGATCTGTTTCTGAAGTTGATGCCCTTGAGAAGAAACAGGCAGTGTTGTTCAATACTTTGTCTTTCTCAATGTCCACTGCATAGACATTGCCACATCTTTTGGCAATCAGCAAAGTATGATCTTCAATGATCTTCTCTATCAACTTCTGGCCTTCTGGTGAGATGATCTTGCATGCTGTCTTTGTGAAAAAGGAAGAATATCCTTTATCACACATTTGTGACACACTCAGCAAGTTGTATTCAAGGTTTTCCACCAGATTGACCTTGTCAAACTGTATTTTGCCAGAAGAGACATTTCCATGTCCTAGCACATATCCCTTAGCATTGTTCCCAAAGGATACAGATCATTCTCTTTGGCTGATAAAGTTGTTTATCAGGTATCTGCATCCAGTCATGTGCATAGAGCCTCCACTATCAACATACCATATGCTGTTTAAGCCCCTGGAAACTCTCTGCACAAAATAGCAAATTAGTTAGATCTAGGAACCCAAGCCTGTTTGGCTTTGGGTTTGCTCTTGAGAACAGTTACAGTTTGTTCTTGACCAGGTTGAGAAATCCATGTCTTTTTGGCAATGGATTTTTCATTAAGAACCATGGTGGTATCCTTTTCAGGACCACCATCAACCTTGGTCATCAGTAGTTGTACCATGTTCATTAGATTTTGTATCTCAGCAGTTTGTGAAACTGCTGAAGATTCAGGTCTAACTACTGACAAAGAATTTTGAGAAAAAGATTTTGGTTGAGATCTTATCTTTTTCTGAGAAAAGGTGTTTTCAGGTTGTTGTTTTTTGGGTTTAAAGATTCTTTCATAATCATTTCTGATTTGATTTCCCACAACCTGTTGTTTAATTTTTTGATTGAACTGAATTCCTTTTCTGTATCTACAAAATTCAGTTTTGTGGTTGAACAGACCACAAATTTCACACTCTTTTGCCTTTTGTTTTTGATCTAAAGGCAAATTTCTGACATTAGTGTAAAGATTTTGCTCATCAGTAGTTTTCAGGATCTCAACTCCTGATGTAGATGAAACTACTGATGGCTTGATGTCAGATTTTGTTAATACTTCTGAAGTACTTTCTTTGAAAATACCAGGATTTCTGTTTAGAAAGTTTTCATGGAAAGATGTGCAGTCTTTCCCTTCAGAAGTTTCATTTGAAACAATTTTTCTCCCATCTTCAGTAGTTTTGGGAGAGAAATCTGTTGGTGTTTCAACATGATGGTACCTTATGCCAAACTTAACATTTGAAGCACTTTGTTTGTTTAGCAATAATTGATACCCCTTACAAGATTCCACCCATTTTTCACATGTGATCCTGGTGTCAGCAAGCTCTTGTCTGACATCTCCCAGGTCATTTAGCATGATTTTAATTTGTGCTTGGGTTTCAATAGCTGAGTCAGTTAATTTAGAAACTTCTTTTGTTTTAGCACACAGTTTTCTTTCTAAATCACATTTTATCTGTGTGTATTTTCTTTCTAAATCATTGGCTTTACCTTGTAAGTGCACATTTGTCTCTCTTATGAGAGCAAAAGTTTCTTTGCAAGAATTTGAGCAAAGTTTTGTCAAAGATTCTTTTGATACCTTTGACAATGCAGATTTTGAAGTACAGCCTTCAAATGCCATTAAGGCAAAGTTCTTTCTGCCATTGTCTGGTTCTCCCCAGTTGATGTCAAACACCTTGTTGTCTGCATCAGGATTGCACTCTGTGGTGTCAAAAGGGAGACTGCTCCAGTCAACATACCCTGAGGTGAAAAGACTTTGTTGAGAGGGTTGTTGAGGCTGTGGAGGATGTTGAGCAGCTGGAAAGGGAGGGATTGATTGTTGGCTCTGCATCTGTTGAGCAGGCATTTGAACATATTGCACTTGTGGCATGTATTGCTGTTGAGGAGCTTGTGCCTGTACAAAATGAGCACTCCCTTGAGTTCCATTATTCCTATTATAATTGGGGTTATAGTTATTTCCAGATTGTGATTGGTTAAAGCTAGAGCTTCTACACTCTCTAGCAAAGTGTCCCAACTTTTGACACTTGTGACATCTCAGTTTAGATTTGTCAAAACCGATTTTTGTATTACTGGTCAATCCTGGAAATTTCCTTCCTGACCTTTTATAAAACTTGTTAGTTTTAATGCTTAGCATGGCCAGTTGGTGTAAAATGTCCATTTCTTCTAAGTCATCACTGCTAAAGTTTTTCAAATCATCCATGATAAAACATAGATTATCAGCAGTTTGACTTTGGTCATTATTGTCATAACCTGGGAAAGATCTTTTAGATGAGATCCCAGTTGTTATGTCAATGTTGTCATAAGATCCATAGGAACAAGTTGGTGAGTCTTGTCCCAAAAGTGTTGTACTACCTGGTAGGTAGTCATCAGCAGTTTTACCAGATGATTGTAATTTCTTCTTTTGATCAATTTCTCTCTCAAAAGTAAGTAATCTCCCATGGATTTTTGTAAGAGTGAGGGAGCTAAAATCTGGTGAGGATCTTAAAACAATGGAGTATGTTTCCCATTTGTCTGGTAAAGACCTTAAAAATCTATGTAGCATAGACACTGTTGTATAGGTCTGACCATTTAACTTTAGCTCAGATATTAATGAGGAGAATCTTTCAAATTGTTGAGTTAAAGTTTCCCCATTAATATGAGCAAATGTCTCATATTGTTGAGCTAAAATCTCTCTGGTGTTGGCAATCACCTCTTCAGTTCCTCCAAACTGTTCTTTAAGACAATCCCAGAGTTCTTTGGCACTTTCACAATGTAAAAGGCCAGAGTATATCTCATTTGGGAGAGCCATTGCCAACATAGAGAATGCTTTTGCATCTAGCTCAAGTTTTAGGAAATCATCATCTGTATATTCTTTTGGGTCCTTAGGGACCTTAACATTAGTTTCAAGATTGACATTTACTGGTTTGTGAGGACCATATATCACAGATCTCCAACAACCTGTGTTGGTTTGTGACAAGGTATGTGCCATTCTCTTTTGCCATATGTTGTATTCATTTCTCACAAGCATGGCAGGTTTAGTAGCAGAACCAGTATTATGTGGATCCATTTTAAAGAGTATTGATTTGTCAGATGACTCTTTTAAGTTATGGATGTTGATAAAAAGTGAACTTTTGATCTTTTTATTGAGTATTCACTAAGAGCTTTGTGTCTGATTCTCAATTTGTTAGATTGATATGTGATCAGATAAACCAATGCTCTGATACCAATTGTTGGATCAGTTTGCTCTTTTGTTCAAGTAAGAACTTGCTATCTTGACACTTAAGTGTTTAGCAAGCCCTTGTATATCAGATAATAAGCACAGCGGAATGTATAAGTTAAAGCAACACTTTTTATACTTAGGAAGAGTTATTACTCCCCCTAGATGATTGAAACTAATAATGACAAGTATTTATTATGAATCCAAGCAGTAAATGAGAATTAGATACTTAGACAGATTCACAATAAATACTGAAATGGAATAGAACAGTGAAAGTGTTTGAAGGATTTTTCTATTAAAATCAATGTCTAAAATAGAAGGTTGAAGCCTCCTATTTATAGACGTTTACATACATGTATCTTGCCCAAAAAGCAAGTACAGAAACATCAGAAACAAGTTGCACAAGTTGCAACATTGAAACTAACAAATACAGCTAAAAGTAATAATAAACAATAAAACTACTGATGCAAAAGGCGGTGGAAAATATCTGATGCTAAATGCTGATGAATGACAAACTACTGATGAGTAGTTTGTCTTCAGTACTTCTGAAGTGAACTTGTCTGGTTTGGACTTCAGAACTTCTGATGAAGTTTCTTCTTCAGCACTTCTCATATCTTCTCTTCAGCAGTTTCTTGTTTTCTTTTCAGTACTTCTATACTTAGCCAAAATGACAGAAGTGAATTAGACTAAGGTTTCCAAAAGTGGTTTCACCAATCCTCTTTGTCCTAACACCAACCAACCCACCCACCTACCACCACCTGCAACACCACCACCACCACCCAACCGACTACCCTCACAACCGGACACTCCAACCGGACAACACATCGGAAACCTTCTGTCAACAGCAAAAAACCTTCACCTCCTCTGTGTACAGAATATACATTCAAGATCATAACATAGAGGAGGGTAAGCAAAACCACCACCACAACCCAACGGACTCCAATCTCCGGTCTTCTTTTCCGGCAAGTCCCCTCTGCAACTAAGGTGTTGTTTGTTTTTTCTGCAGGAAAAGGTCTGCAGTCTGCAGACCACATCTGCAGGAGAAGAGGTGGAGCAAAGGTCTGCAGTCTGTAAGAAGAATACTGTTTGTTTGTTAACGTTTGTAGGCTACTGAAATAAACTGTTTTTTTACAGCACTCTAGTAGTGGACCGTGGTTGTGGTAGACAGTGGTGGTGGACTGTGGTGGTGGACGGTGGGTGGTGGTGGTGGCAGACCGTCATGGGGGTGGTGGACCGTCGTGGTGGTGGCGGACGGTGGTGGGTGGTGGTGGACGGTGGTGGTGGTGGGTGGTGTAATGTGGTGGTGGTTGTAGATCGTGGTGGTGGTGGTGGACCGTGCTGGTGGATGGTGGTGGTGGATGGTGGTGGTGGTGGTGGACCGTCATGGTGGTGGTGGTGGGCGAGGAGAAGAGAAGATGAGAAGACCTTTGAAGACCTTGAAACAAGTCTGCACCAAGAAGAGGTCAGGAAAACCTTTTTGAGTAAAAGGTCTTCCAAAAAACAAACAATCTGCAGACTCCAAACATCTGCACGTGTCTGCACGGCACCGACAAAAGAGGTCAGAAGTGCTTCTGAGCAAAAAACAAACAGCCCCTAACTGATGTCCCTGTGGTTTTCGTCACCAACGATCTTTAACCCTAATGCTATTTGATTTCACTTCCGCTTCACTCACCATCGATCTTTAACCCCTTCCTCGATCAGTTCCGCTTCACTCCCCCATCGATCTTTAACCCTAATGTTGTTTGATTTCACTTAATTTCGGTACACATTCAGGAACCCTAGATTACCTTGGTTGAAATTGAAAATAGTTGGATAATAGGATGGAAGAACAAATGGTACGATTAGCGATTGTGAACGTTTTTATACAGATTGTGGATAAGTGTGAATGGATTATTATTATTATTATTATTATTATTATTATTATTATTATTATTATTATTATTATTATTATTATTATTATTATTATTATTATTATTATTATTATTATTATTATTATTATTATTATTATAGAAACATACAAGAAGATACAGAAACAGAAGGGTTAACTGTTAATAAAGTAATTATAGGAATGGAAGGGTGATTTTATTATTATTATTATTATTATTATTATTATTATTATTATTATTATTATTATTATTGTTGTTGTTGTTGTTGTTGTTGTTGTTATTATTATTGTTGTTGTTGTTGTTATTTCTAGGGTTGGAGTGAAGGTGGTGTTGCAGGTGGTGTTGTAGGTGGTGGTTGGAGAAAAAGGGGGTATATTAGTCAATTTACCCAAAAACTAACGGAACAATTAACGGCGTTAGTCTTAGGGACGTAAAGTGTTAGAAAAAGAAACCACAGGTACTCAGGGTGTTAAGCTTGGGCTGAACCTGTTAGTTTAGGCAAACCACAGAGACGAAAACTGCAATTTTCTCTATAATTAATTTTTATGGTGTTGGAATTGGTTGTGAGGGGGGGGGGGGAATGAAGAATCTACCGTTTATCGGTATATTTGGGAATCTTTTGGGCAATTTTGGGGAAAACTGAAAACTGTAATTATTTTTTAATATTTGTTGAAAGTGATTGTGTGTGAAGGTGAGAAAAACTGTAATGATTTATAATGTAATATGTGTTGTGATTTATAATCGGGAAGCTAATGTTAATGCTCTTACAAACACTCCAAAATCCAAATTGACAAAGGGTTCAATTTTTTGAGAGGAAAATTACCAAAATAAAATGATGGTTAGACCTTAGTTATCAAAAGCGATAGGCGCATTCAAGGCGCATAGGTCTTGTCTAGGGCATACGCGTGATGCACAAAAAAGCGAGGGCCTGAAATAAAAAAAGTGAACAACAAAATAAGGTAAAATATATTAAAATAATACTATCTTTCATCTGTTTAGTATCAAAAGTTTTAAAATATTAATGTATTAGTGTATAGAAGAACTTTTCCTTAGATAAAGTATAAAAGTGACTGGAAGCTAGCCATAATTCAACAAATTTGGTTGGAAACTATTCGGAATTTGGGAATGTAGCTTAAATCTGCACCTAAACCATCAACTGAAGAATTAAAGCGCAATTTCCCCGACTCAAAGCGCAAATGCATCGCCTCGCCTAAAAAATGGGCATAGGCGCAATAGGTGATGGCTTTTAACAACTATGATTTAGACCACATGTACTAGTGGGAGAAATGAGCGTGGATTACCCCCAAAACGCCCCACAATGTCGGGAACATGGCTTGTAACATTATGCATTTTTTTTCCTAAATTTTGACTTTAATATAATTTCCATAATTATATAAATTACATATATTTCCTATGAATTTTATACATGTCAAATAATGAATTTCTTACCCATGACCTCTTGGTCTAGTGTTATGGTGCCCCCTTACAAATGTGAGGTTGTATGTTTAAATCCTTGAAAATGCAAGGTTAGATGGAAATAAGGTGGTATAAAATTTGTCGTTTGAAAAATAAAAATAATAATAATGAATTTGTTATAAATACGATATTAAAAGGAAATGGAGGCAAAAATCACAAGTCATACTCATTCCATTTTTTTTTCGTTGACCAACCAAAATAATAATAATATTAATAATTAAAAATAATGCAAGAAGGCATAAAATGAGAAAACTCCATTAAGAAAGCTCTTCTTCTCCTTCAATCACGCCAGCGAGAAATGAGGCACCCATCAATGGCATACTAAAATAAATCCTCTATCAGTCCAAGACACAACTATACCTACTATTTTTGTTCCCGTCAGAATCTTTCTCCTCTATATGTTCCCCCATCTCCTTAGAATATCACTACTGCCGCTGCATTCGAGTTCCGACAGAGGCCAGACTGCAAGCATGGTATGTATGTCATCTTCCACAACCATTTAAGGCCTTGAACTCCAACAAGATATATATTCATCATTCTCATATAAATAACAATATGAATCTCGAGTTCGTACTGGTGCATAGGTTTCAAAACTAACACATTTGGATCAATAAGTAGCACTAGTCTTTGTTTTATTTACACACATGTTTATTTATTTATTTATTTTTTTGTTTAATATAACAACATGGAATACAAAAAGTTAAGTGTGTTTATAATATTATCATGAGTAATTTTGAGTATAAACTTATACATTGTCAAAATAATTTTCAAACTAAGTTATATCATCTTTAGTGCATACGCAGTATTATTATAAATTCCATTTATAATAATAATAAAGATTATAACATATAATAGAATTGAATTTCTTAGCCATATATTCTCTTTTCTAAATAAAAAAAAAGATCAGTGAAACGTTTATTAATAAATCAAAAGTTACATACTACGAATGAATACTTTAACTATAGAGGCTAAAATATCACTCTTAAATAGGTGCAAGAAAAATTCATTGATTCTCACCAAATTCTGAGTCAAGGTGAGTATTCCTATCCCCTTTTTGCTTTTATACATTTTTGGGGTGTTACATGTACACTATTACAATTTCAAATACAAGTTTACATTTTTACAATACAATTCTAGTACTATGTGCATTGCTTACAACGTGCTTTATGCTTAGACAATACATGTGGATTACATTTGTACTTAGTGAAATCATTAACATGGTACAAGCCGACCTTAACATTGGATAGCGCTATTTGGATTGACAACCCGCCTAGATTGATTCTCCCCCTTTTTCATCGGAGAATCCGTGGCCAGTGTTAAGTTTTTATCCATTTATTGGATAAGTACACTACAGTTCATACAGTACATTATACAGTCACAGGGTTGATTTCACTCATTTGTATGATACATAGTTTACATATTTGCACTGTAGCTTGCACTTGAATTGTATATCTTTTTAACTTACTATATATATATCAAAACTAGGAATGCTCACCAACATTTCATATGTTGACCAAACCTATTTTTGTACATGTTTCAGGTACAGTTTGATCTAGTGCTTTAGCAAGGGATATTTAGTGCTTTATTTTAATCAGTTATTGCAATATTTACATTTCATTTAGACATTGTATTTTTCATTTCCATGTAAGACAATTTAAATTATTCAATAATATATTTACATTTTAGTACCATGTGCTTTTGAACAATCGTCACTACGTGACACCTCGATGATTCCGCCATCGGTTGGGGTGTTACAGATTGGTATCAGAGCCATGGTTATAGGGAATTAGGTTATTAGAATGCCTTTTAGCCTAGTCTATAACCACGCTTACATTCACAAGTCCTCTTGTGTTTATTTCTCTTTATCCTATTATTTTCTTTTAATATATTTTCGCTATGATTCTTTCTCGTTATTTTTCGGTGTGTTGTTTAAAGAAGAAGATACTCGTATTTCACAAACGAAACGATATCACCAAGTTAGGAGTGACATCCATACCTTGGTGATTAGTTTCACTCCTCTATATGTTATTTATATCAGGAATATATCTTTGAGATAGGAGTGACATCCACACCTCAAAGAATATTTCTTTCAAAAAGGAACTTAACCACTAAGCTGGGAGTGATATCCTTAACTTAGTGATTGGTTTCATTCCACAATCGTTTTCAATTTTAAATACATCTTTGAGTTAGGAGTGAAATCCAAATCTCAAGGATCTATTTTTGCATCTCGTTTTTAATCTCGCTAAAGTTTTGGAATTCACTATCGATGGGGCACGTGCAATCTGGAAGGGTGAGCGCCTGTATCCTGAGTTTTATGTCTAGGCCTGGTATTTCGTATAAATCCCAATCAGACGAGGGACCCATATACCTACCTGGGAACTCTTGAGATGAGCATTCACTTATAGGCTAAAGTACGCCCCACAAGTCACTAGGAAATTTCAAATACTTGAGTTGGTCAAAGTTTCCTATGGAAACAATTCCAATGTTTTATATCATTGATATTTATGTTTGTTTATCATTTGAAGATTACATTTAATCACTTGATGTTTCATATGCCATTGTTCATTGATCATTCGCTTTGAATCCCTTATCATCATTACTAAAACTTTTGTTCGATATATTATCGCATTAAAGCTTACACTATTTCACTTATACTCATAATTCTTACACTATAAGATATTACTCATTTTACGTTTAAACATTTTTACCCACGACTTAAGTTTTAAACTCTGTGTTTAACTTTGATCACATCCTGATTTTAGGAATGTTGCGTCATCGTACAGTTAAAAAATGAACATGGTTTTTCCAAACTTATTATTTCAACCTGTTTTATACCTTCATGTTTACAAATTTACTTGATCGAAGTCACAGTATATCATCATATACCTAATACTAATATTGCTGCACCCAGTCTCCTAAGCCATAGCCAACTACCATTAGTTAGAGCTTCTTAGTCGGACTAAACTCATACATAAATGCCTACCTACATGATACGCACTAGTACACTACTCTCTAAACTGATTAATTTGACAACTTATTCTATAAGTCTTTTCACAAAGCCTATTTGCCAAATTGGAACACACTTTTCATACACATTGTGCCTTGAAACAAATAGCCCGCTATGAGCCCAAAGAGATGCCTTAATGATCTTTATAAAAAAAACGATCTTTCAATGTATAAAATTCGTAAAAGTTTGATAATTAAAGGGTTTCAAGTTTACCCAGTCCTAACGGGTAACACTTAGATTTCCTCAAACATTTCATAACCATTAAAAATTTCCGACTTTTCAATCCACAAGTTAAAGAAATGTTTAAATACAGAAAATTTTATTTTCCAAAATTCGTCAAGGCATCTGGGATCATTCACAACCTTCACATCATTTTAAATCTTGGTCTGTCGAAACACATTAGATTTACACACACTTCATGAAATGGTTTCATCTTGCATTTTATAAACTTGCATTGCATATTTTACAAATCAAATGTAAATCTGCATGTTTTCATATAACGTATCCAATATAAGTTTTCGGGAGGAATTTGCAACTAATAATATACCTTATAACACTTTTCAAACTCGACTTCTCGTAAACACATGAAAATGTGTACCTACGAAATCTTTTCAAGTGAACCTGTTTTGAACTTAAAACATTCTTTGGTTTTCAAAAAGTTATCCTCATACCAGTAGACTATACGTCTGTTCTGCGCACTTTCATTTACAGTAAATTTCATTATTCTTTTTACACCATTCTATTTAGTTACGTTCGTACATTATCATATTATTTTTGTATTATTCTTTTGTTGGTAGTTATTTTCACGCGTTATTCGCAAATATTCCCACACTAGTTATTAGTAGTTATTCTTACAACACCATTTTTGAGCATTAATTTAACTCGTTTACTTTCATTTTGTGCAAATTGTGCGATTTACTCGATTTACGTTATGCTATTCTTTCAGTCAAAATTATATGCTATACTTATATACTTACATGAACGCATATTTGGTATACATATTTTTTTTGTTTTGTTGTGAGCAAAACCCTGTTATACTTTACATTATTTTGTTCATCATCATGGCCAATGAACATACTAATTGATAGCTCGTATGAGATCTAAGACAGTTCCCATGTACGACTCGGTTCAGAGTATTCCTCTGACCCGAGGGGAACAGTGTAATCCTCAGGGTTTATCGATATGGTTGTTTAGAGCCCAATGATGTGAACAGAAAATTTACCGTTTAAGGGTGAACCCGAAAGGTGAAGAACCCCTAATCATGTCTTATACTTACACATTAATCTCATTACGGTTAAAGGATAAACCTGAAAAGGGAAGAACCTTTAACCGTATCTTATACTTGAGCAGTATCTACTACTTAACACATTTTGGTTGCACACATTGTTTCTTGTATTACTTATGTTAGTTTTATGGAAAAGCATAGCACCCTAGTGTAAGGTAAATTGATGATTACGGTCCGGAACGCAATCATGGGTTTACAGGTACATGAGGGTGGTGTGTAATTCTATTTAGGCTGTTGGTAGACAATCAGTACGAGTCCAAAGTATCGGGAGTGTGGTGGGTTAGCTGCGGTACACCCTATATATAAGCATAAACGATACTGCGGGAGCGGACTAGGAGTTTGACCAAGAACCTACCCATTACTACCTTTTCAATAGGTCGTTGACTAATAGCTAGCATTTTTTTAGTTTTGTTGGAGCCTTCCTTGTTGACCACCTCTACAGAAAACCTATACTTTGTATACTCTTACACTCTCTGTTAGTCGAAATCCTGTTGCATGTCCTTAATAATGTTCGGTCAGAAACCATTCAAAAGTAGGGGAGACTTCTTCATTAGTACCTCTGCCCTTCACCAGTTACACATTCCCAAAACCCTTCTCATTTACACTCTCAAGTTCCTAACCTAGGGTCAAACGTCAAAGATATTCGCTTTAAACACCTATTTCAAAATTTGTCAAATCAACTCATGCATTCCTTTTAGGATTCCTGAAACTTAAAGTTTAGTATTTTGCTAGATTCTTATTCTCCTTGCTATTTCAGACGAACCTAATCCAACCCTTAAAACTCACACATATCAAACTTCTTATCCAAATTATTCGAAATAGATTATTCTATTACTTGTAGATTCATGTCGTGCCTTCACCCAAATTTTCCAAACCACAGTTGTCTTAATTTCTACCCAATCACCCTCAACCCTGTGTTTTTAATAACTTCGGAACGAAATTCCTAAAAGTAGGGGAGACTGTAACATTATGCATTTTTTTTCCTAAATTTTGACTTTAATATAATTTCCATAATTATATAAATTACATATATTTCCTATGAATTTTATACATGTCAAATAATGAATTTCTTACCCATGACCTCTTGGTCTAGTGTTATGGTGCCCCCTTACAAATGTGAGGTTGTATGTTTAAATCCTTGAAAATGCAAGGTTAGATGGAAATAAGGTGGTATAAAATTTGTCGTTTGAAAAATAAAAATAATAATAATGAATTTGTTATAAATACGATATTAAAAGGAAATGGAGGCAAAAATCACAAGTCATACTCATTCCATTTTTTTTTTTCGTTGACCAACCAAAATAATAATAATATTAATAATTAAAAATAATGCAAGAAGGCATAAAATGAGAAAACTCCATTAAGAAAGCTCTTCTTCTCCTTCAATCACGCCAGCGAGAAATGAGGCACCCATCAATGGCATACTAAAATAAATCCTCTATCAGTCCAAGACACAACTATACCTACTATTTTTTTACCCGTCAGAATCTTTCTCCTCTATATGTTCCCCCATCTCCTTAGAATATCACTACTGCCGCTGCATTCGAGTTCCGACAGAGGCCAGACTGCAAGCATGGTATGTATGTCATCTTCCACAACCATTTAAGGCCTTGAACTCCAACAAGATATATATTCATCATTCTCATATAAATAACAATATGAATCTCGAGTTCGTACTGGTGCATAGGTTTCAAAACTAACACATTTGGATCAATAAGTAGCACTAGTCTTTGTTTTATTTACACACATGTTTATTTATTTATTAATTTTTTTGTTTAATATAACAACATGGAATACAAAAAGTTAAGTGTGTTTATAATATTATCATAAGTAATTTTGAGTATAAACTTATACATTGTCAAAATAATTTTCAAACTAAGTTATATCATCTTTAGTGCATACGCAGTATTATTATAAATTCCATCTATAATAATAATAAAGATTATAACATATAATAGAATTGAATTTCTTAGCCATATATTCTCTTTTCTTAATAAAAAAAAAGATCAGTGAAACGTTTATTAATAAATCAAAAGTTACATACTACGAATGAATACTTTAACTATAGAGGCTAAAATATCACTCTTAAATAGGTGCAAGAAAAATTCATTGATTCTCACCAAATTCTGAGTCAAGGTGAGTATTCCTATCCCCTTTTTGCTTTTATACATTTTTGGGGTGTTACATGTACACTATTACAATTTCAAATACAAGTTTACATTTTTACAATACAATTCTAGTACTATGTGCATTGCTTACAACGTGCTTTATGCTTAGACAATACATGTGGATTACATTTGTACTTAGTGAAATCATTAACATGGTACAAGCCGACCTTAACATTGGATAGCGCTATTTGGATTGACAACCCGCCTAGATTGATTCTCCCCCTTTTTCATCGGAGAATCCGTGGCCAGTGTTAAGTTTTTATCCATTTTTTGGATAAGTACACTACAGTTCATACAGTACATTATACAGTCACAGGGTTGATTTCACTCATTTGTATGATACATAGTTTACATATTTGCACTGTAGCTTGCACTTGAATTGTATATATTTTTAACTTACTATATATATCAAAACTAGGAATGCTCACCAACATTTCATATGTTGACCAAACCTATTTTTGTACATGTTTCAGGTACAGTTTGATCTAGTGCTTTAGCAAGGGATATTTAGTGCTTTATTTTAATCAGTTATTGCAATATTTACATTTCATTTAGACATTGTATTTTTCATTTCCATGTAAGACAATTTAAATTATTCAATAATATATTTACATTTTAGTACCATGTGCTTTTGAACAATCGTCACTACGTGACACCTCGATGATTCCGTCATCGGTTGGGGTGTTACATGGCTCCCTTGGGCGTTTTGCGCCATTTTGATCTTGTACGTGATATTTTTAACGCTTGTGTCACACCCTCAAATTTCCACTGCGGGGTTTATACCGCGAGGCACATGACATACCAGGATCCCATAGCCATAAGTCATATGAACGAACTCTAAATGCCCAAACCATTTAGTTCGTTTTCAAAAATCAAGTTTAGTTAAGCTACGGAAGCATAAACCAAATTTAAACCTTTTAAAACCATGCGCAAAACAACGTGCCCAAATTAAAACCATATGAAAGAAAACTTAAAAGCATGATATGTAATTTAGGTGTATGCCCAAAACCCCAAATGCAGTGAAACGTGTTGTGCTTCCTAATCGTGACACCGGAAGCTAACTACCTGCAAAAGCATGTATATCGTGTGTCAACATAAAGTTGGTGAGTTCACAAAGTAAGGTAAGTAAAAGTGTAGGTTTCCCAAACCAAGAACAACAGCTAGGTTTCCCAAACCCAAAACAGTAGTCAATAACCAAAACCAAGAACCACTAGTTTAGTGTATGCCAAGGGTAGCTAACCCATTCATGATAACTAAGCAATGATATACCGAATTGCTATTCAAACGATGCACTCGCCCCGGGAGCTGGTTTTTGCCTCCCATCATTGCCTATCAACAATGATAAAATCTAAGGTCGTAGTTCACGCCCGACTCCCAGTACGGTGTGAGGTTTGTCAAACCTAATAGCGCTATCAACTAGTAACCCGCTTGCAATAACCCGGCAACTCATTCAGTAAATAGTGAAGGACTTCCATGATAGAATGCAGTTTAGTTCATCAAGGACACAGAGTGAAACTAGAAAAACTCGACCCACACAAGGAGTCATAGCATCCCAAAACCCGGGATGTGTAAAAGTAGTCCCAAACCGGACTAGAAAAGTTAAGTAAGTTGTCTCAAACCCGAGACGGATGCTTTTGAGAAAAAGTAGTGAAACTCACCTTAGGTTGCAAGCAAATAATCCAAACTTCGCAAATAAGGACGTGCTACCGACTCCCTATTACATGTGTCACTAAGTGAGTATATGTGTATAATCAATACACCATATAACCCGTTTGTCCAAGACGTTTTAAAATACAAAACCGTCTGAGTGACGCCTAGTGTTTCTATATGCACAAGTAAACCCTACGAACCCATTGGTGAACACAATGATTAACATCAGTTTTACACTTCATATACACCTCATATAAGTGCTCATACAAGTTCATGTCAAATACAAGTAAAAAAAACTCCAAATAGCCAAATAAATGTTCATTACATAATCTAAATCTTTGTAAAACTCAAGTTATGATCGTTTAAAGTTGACCTAATTTACTAATCCGAAAATCTGATATGACCTTTAATCAAAGAAATTCCAAAAACATATCAACCGATGTCCAAATCAGATGATTTTGCCCATTCTAAAAAGCTAAGACATTGTACAACATTTTCATGCAAAGAATCGATCAAAACAGATATATTTAAGTCGTGATACAGGGCCTACAAGTCGACATTCAGATTCTGTCCAGATTTTAATCATGCAATATTATCAACTATATCAAACCCTAGTTGCATATCATCAATCAAGAACATCAAATAAACATCATACAAGATTCATCACACATCAATCTGATCAAAACATGCAAGTTTCTTGGTAAATATCATCATCTATAAACCCTAGATGTTCAATAATCCTTAATCATACAACAACATAACATCTAACGCATAATAACACACAAGACCTTGTTTAATCCCATTAAACCTTTATAAAAACCATGTTTTAATCTTTGTAAGTTTATTTCAGATCTTGGACAACTTATTTATGGTGCTTTATAATATAAAAGAGAAGATAAAACACAAAAGGTTTGATAATATACCTAAAGCTCTTCATTCGGGTGATAAAAACTCAACTAGAGCTTCAAACTTGATTGATTATGGTTATGGCAGAGGTTAGGAGGTAAGATTTTCGTATGATGGCTGTTAAGAGTGATTAGGGTTGTGTTATAATGAAAAATTAGGTTAAAAATCAATTTTTATAACAAAAACTAACTTGGCCCGATCTGGGCCTGACTGATCTTTTGGGCTGGTCCAAGTCCAAAGGTTTTATTATATATATATATATATTTCATTTTTTCTTTATAATTAGGCTTTACATATAATACCTAGTCCATAAAATACTCTACTCAATATTTTACAACTAAAATACGTTCCCGGTTCGTCAGGTGTCGGTTACCGGTTTGGTAAAACGTTTCGCTTAAATACACAGAATTGTACATCAGTTCACAAATAAATTCAATTAAGCACATAATTGCAAATAATATCAAATGAGTTATTCTACGATTATTTGTTTTGTTATTTCACCAACGTCCGGGGTTCGATACTCGTGTACGTAGTCCGGTAATTCTCCAAATTACTGTTTCATGTAGTTTTTGACCTATAACTATGCAACGTGTAAATCATCTAGCTAACCCTAGTTAAGTAGAATACAAGGAATGTAAGTAGAAGTAACTAGAGTTTAGTTAAAGTTAGAACCTGAAATTGCGGGGTATCACATCATCCCTAAGTTGAAAAGAATTTCGTCCCGAAATTTAGTAAGTAAACAGTAAAGCCAGCGTAAAATGTGTAAAATGTGTGCTTGGTTCCCGGATGTCACATCATCCCCAAGTTGAAAGGAATTTCGCCCCGAAATTTACTTAGAGAGAGTTGCTTTATGTTTTGCGTTTGATATATGCACAGGTTCAGGTTCGGTAAAGAGATGTGGGTATTTGAGCCGCATTTGCTCTCTGCGTCCCCGCGTATATTCCGGTCCTAGACGGGAATTCCATCGCACCTTAACAATAGGTTTGGTGCTCTGTCTGAGTTTCTGATATTAACCCGATAACCCTGTTGTTGCTTCGATTCAACATCGGACCACCATAATCACCGAAAACCCATTTCCTGTTCTAATAATAACCCGGTACCCTTCTCAGTTCGGGTGACTGTCACGAGGAACTATTCGCTAACCATCCTTGTGTCGTGTCTTTTTGTTATACCCGAACAGTCACCAAGCTATGGTGACTGTCAATCGGCTGATATAACCATCGAACCAACCTTTCAATCGAGTCCCAAAATATAAACCTTTGTATCGATTGTGATTGAATCCCGAGCCCTTTTTCTGCTTCAGTTAAACAAACCAGTCACTTATGCTTCTGTTGATGTATGTGTGGTATCTTGTTAATTGGGTGACTGATTCAGATCCGGTCAGTTTTCGGTCGGGTTCCGAACAGGTTTCCGGTCAGCTCCGGTGACTGTTATTTGATAACCCACAGTAGCTTTAATCGAGTCTTACTCACCATTCGGTTCATGACTGGTGCTCGATAAGCTTCTATGTAACCTGAATCATCCTTCTGTTCTGGTTGCTATTCGATGAACCGACTCATGAACCCATCTCCTTCATTTTGTGTAGAACCGTCGAACCCGGGACCCTCTTTCTGTTTTGATCGGTGCTCGGTAAACCGACCCGTGAACTACCCGCTTAGTTTGTGGGTGTGGTCTTGAAGTTAATAATCATATAATCGATTGGGATTGATTATTGTTATTGACCTATATGTGTTGTGTATATATAATTCGGAGACTCGGGAGTTGAATCGATGATGATGATGATGATGATGGTTATCTATAACCGAAGATCCGATTGATCTTTGGTTGTGTTCCGATAAGAATTCGGTGAGTATCTGGTTATGATTCTTATAAATAGAGTTTCATTAGATTAATGGGTTATATAATCTTATGATGAATTCCTAATATAAAGATTATTATTATTGCGAGGTACCAATTACCAATTTAGAAGACGGGCCCGATACCCGGATTAACTCAACTACCGGAATAGAACCCGGTCCAATATCTAGACGTGGATTATTAGAATTATATGAATATATATATATATATATATATATATATAATACGGGAACGTACAGACTTGATAATAATAATAAGAGAATAATAAACATATATAAAATATATATGTTTATATATATACGATTCGATAAATAAAAGATATACTAGACTTGGGTTAATCATAATATTTTCTATTCTTTTGTTAGTTTAGATCTGCCAAGCTGTAATGGCCAGCTTTATTAGTTTCGAGTGCCAAGCTGTAATGGCCAGCTAGATTTAGGATGTCCGTGTCGTGTCAATAATGAACCCCGAGTTTAGGACTATCTAATATATACCAAATTCTATATGTATAAATTGTATATATGATATATATCCTAAGTATTACAATCTAACAAGTCCCACGCGTAAAACGTATCCATATATATGACATATAATTGTAATAAGAGAGACTATAGAAGATTATACGCAAACCTGTGAGTATCGTGAACTCCCCACTTTTACTGTTTTTATTAAGTGTTTTCGGGGGAATACATGTCGTTTATAAGAAAACATAATAATGCTTTACATAATAGAATTTATATAATAAAAGAAGTATAATAGAAAAGGGGACATAGCAACGACGAGGACAGTACTGGCCGGTATCCGCCATTTCCTTTCTTGTCCAAGTAGAGGACAAGAACCAGTCTTACCCAAGTAGAGGGTAGGAATGTCCAAGTAAAGGACCAAAACCATTCTTGCCCACGTAGAGGACAGGAACTGGTATTTTACCACAAACAGAGTGGTACCATCGATAGGAATGGCACGTAATATAATCGATATGATAGAATTGAGATATAATAGAATTGATATATAATAGAATTGGTATAATAGAATATATTTTCCCCTTCAGAATTATAACTGTAAAGCATGTTTATAAAAGAATGTTTTATATAAAAGAATGATATAAAAGAATTATCAATAAACGAACTGGCCATTCGCTTTATAAAATACACGACCTCACCAACTTTATGTTGACATAAACTATTTTTGGCATGTGTTCAGGTAACCCAACAGATATGATGACGTGGATCCTGGAAGAGTAAAGACTGTTATGATCCGAATCCGCTGCGTAGCTCTGATAACCCGACCCGACGACCCGGCACCGACAGCCAGCGTCGTTACAATATTTAAGCGAGTCCCCAAAGCATCTTGGAGAGTAGTCCAAAAAAAACGAGAAGTAAATTCCGAGACGCGATCCGATATAATAGAAGTAGGCACCCCATGCCTAGAGACAACTTACTTAATATATAGGGCAGCTAGACGTTCCAACTTAAAGAAATGCACTGATTTGGTCAAACGGTCAACAATGACCCCAAATCATATCGTGCCCGCTAGGTGTTTTAGGAATTTTGGTGATAAAGTCCATGGAAATCCCATCCCATTTCCACATGGGAATTCTCGGTTGCTAGAGTAAGCCTGAAGGTTTCTGATATTCAATCTTAACCTTTGCACAAGTCAAGCACTTAATTACTAACATAAGTGGCTATCCCAGCTTTCATGTTTGGCCACGAGTAGAGAGTTTTGAGATCTTGGTACATCTTATCCAAACCAGGATGTACCAAATAACGATAGGTGTGAGCTATGTCAAGCACGAGTTGTCTAAGATCTCTAAAACGTGGAATCCAGACTCGATTCATGAAGTACTGAAGACCATCCGACTTCAGTTCCAGGTGCTTATCAGCACCGTGCAAGCTTTCAAGCTCGACGTTTTCTTCTTTCAAAGCCTCAACCTGGGCTTCTCGAATCTTATCAAGAAGATTAGAATGGGTAGTGAGTTATAAGGCTCGCACCCACTTGGGTTTCGTTTCCTTACGACTGAGGGCATCCGCTACTACGTTAGCATTCCCTGGATGATATCTGATGGCACAGTCATAATCATTCAGAAAATCGACCCATCGACGCTGTCGCATGTTCAGCTCCTTCTGATCGAATATGTATTGGAGGTTCTTATGATCTGTAAAGATCGTACGCTTCGTTCCATAAAGATAATGCCTCCAAATCTTTAGAGCAAAAATCACTACTCATTATTCAAGAGTTCCAAGATCAGCTGCAGGTGTTGCTCATTCTCTTCCCTGCTCTTGGAATGGATTAATATGTCATCAATGAACACTATGACGAATTTGTCCAAATAGGGTCTACACACGCGGTTCATAAGATCCATGAACACTGCCGGTGCATTGGTTAGCCCAAATGGGATTACCAAAAACTCATAATGTCCATATCGAGTTCGGAAAGCTGTCTTGGCTACTTCCTCCTCTCGGACTCTCAGTTGATGGTAGCCTGACCTCAAGTCAATTTTGGAACAGAATCTCGATCCTTGGAGCTGGTCAAACAAGTCATCAATACGTGGTATTAAGTAACGGTTCTCAACAGTCACCTTGTTCAGTTCTCAATAGTCACCTTATGGTGCTTTATAATATAATAAAGAAGATAAAACACAAAAGGTTTGATAATATACCTAAAGCTCTTCATTCAGGTGATAAAAACTCAACTAGAGCTTCAAAACTTGATTGATTATGGTTATGGCAGAGGTTAGGAGGTAAGATTTTCGTATGATGGCTGTTAGGAGTGATTAGGGTTGTGTTATAATGAAAAATTAAGTTAAAAATCAATTTTTATAACAAAAACTAACTTGGCCGATCTGGGCCTGGCCTGATCTTTTGGGCTGTTCCAAGTCCAAAGGTTTTATTATATATATTTTATTTTTTTCTTTATAATTAGGCTTTACATATAACACCTAGTCCATAAAATACTCTACTCAATATTTTACAACTAAAATACGTTCCCGGTTCGTCAGGTGTCGGTTATCGGTTTGGTAAAACGTTTCGCTTAAATACACAGAATTGTACATCAGTTCACAAATAAATTCAATTAAGCACATAATTGCAAATAATATCAAATTAGTTATTCTACGATTATTTCACCAACGTTCGGGGTTTGATACTCGTGTACGTAGTCCAGTTATTCTTCGAATTACCGTTTAATGCAGTTATTGACCTATAACTGTGCAACGTGTAAATCATCTAGCTAACCCTAGTTAAGTAGAATGCAAGGAATGTAAGTACAAGTAACTAGAGTTTAGTTAAAGTAAGAACCTGAAATTGCGGGGTATCACAACTTGATTTTGGGCGTTTTGTCTTGAGCCAATTCACTCCCTCCACGTGAAGAGGGCGTAAAATTCCCCTCCCCACTAAGTTCAATTATTTATCCACGTCTCCCTCTCCACCCCTTCTGTGAACGTCATCTTCTCCCTCTCCACCCTCTCTGCCATCGTCACCGTTTCCCTCTCCACCCCCTTCGTCAACCCCTGTGGTTGCAGGCTCTACCCCCTCCCCCTCATACGCCTGCCCCTCCCACCTATACTCCTATGCATGGCCCTCCACCTCCATCATACGCCTGCTCCGCCCTCACCTCCTATGCTTGACCACCCTTCCCTCATACACCTGACCATCTTCTTCAACCCCTCGTCTTTCCACTTTTTCTTATCTTACCCATCTACCCTCTTTAGCAATAATAATAATAATAATAATAATAATAATAATAATAATAATAATAATAATAATAATAATAGAGTATTACCTATAATAATAATATTACCTATAATAATAACGATAATAGAGTATTAAACGCCTGTAAACTCCTCATATTCCTGACCTAGCTTGTTGGGTTGTTTTCCTAAAACCACTAAACATTATCGGACCAGATTTAAGAACCGGGATACTAATATAACTATATTAAATTTTTAAGTGTATAAATATCGACATTTATACTTTCTTGTTGAAAAAACAAATCATCTATCTTGTCCAATCACAATTCTAATATTTTTTTTATAGTTAACAAATGGATCCCCTGCCAATTAGGGGTGTTCAAAAAAATCCGAATCCGGTAGCCCGTATCCGATATATCAGAAATTTCAGATTCGGATGTTTGAAATTTTCGAATATTCGCATCTGAAATCTTAATACACACACAAAACACATTATATTACATAAATACACACAGTCTATCTCCAGTCCATTCCATCCCTAACCCTAAGCATACGCCTCATTCTTCAAGACACTTCATTAGCCACCCTCCATTTCCAATCTATTCCACCTTCTCCTGTCGTCTCCACCATAACCACCAACCAACCCGCCATCTCCAACAACGACTACTAGCCACCCTGCCCTCCATCAACTGTCCTTTCTCCTACTCTATCGTCTATATTCTTCACCAGTAAGTTTTCTTTTTCTGTTACTTTTCCCTTCATCGACCATCCTTAATGCCCATTTTTTCTAATACTTTTTTTACTTGTTAAGTTGTTTAAGTTGACATGGTTCACACTTGTTTATTCGTATATACAAGTGTCATATCACTACAAGAAAATGAGGCTAATGCAACCCACATAAAATGTTGCATTAGGCCTTAAAAAGGTTGCATTAGGCCTAATGCAACCTTTTATCAAAGGCTTCATTCGGTGAAGTTGCATTAGACCTAATGTAACCGTTTTGTTAGATAATGCAACTTTTTTTAAAATGGTTGCATTTACTAGTCATTTGCAACCTTTTTACAATGCAACCTTTAAATAAGCTAATGCAACTTTTTTACTTTTAAATGCAACTTTTCTAGCCCTTGAATGCAACTTTTGCTACCTCAAATGCAACATTTTTCTACACTATAATGCGACCTTTTTTTTGGTAAATTCATCATTTCTTTTATAGTTTTATTTACGACAAACGCAGTTTCAATTTAAAAGAACAATAATAGAAAGTCACAATCAATAAACTAAAAACATTGAATTATAAATATTTTTGCTAACATACACCATTAGTGCATCAAATCATGAAGATCAAGATACAAATCAACAAAAATATAAAAATAAACTAAATACAAGTGTGGAAGAATATTATACTAGTTTTCAACTTTTTTTCATTTTTTGATTACAACATCAAGCATGCATTTTGAGCCTCTCTTCTGTCTTTGCCTTTGCAAGAAGCATGACTTTAATGGAAGTACCGAAAACCTGTGTTTCACATTCTAATAAACTATACATGTATTTAACATAATAAACTTCTGAAGGAAATTAAAAGAAAAACAAGAATGAATTTACCAACTGTATTTTTGAACTTCATTGAATTGTACTCACGAGCTTCATTTGTCTTTTTTTATTCATCTCCTTATAAAAAGGTTAGAAGATATATTAATTATTCAATCACTAGGAAAAATCAAATCACTTTTGTTGAGGGGGCAAGATGGGTCAAAATTGCAACGAAGATCACATCGCCACACAAAATAGGTCTTCAAGCAGTTTAAAATTGACCTTAAACTTTTAGTGTTGTTGTATTAAATAGCATTGCTGATATACTTAATGTTTAGAGACAGAAAGAACATTGAAAAAAAGAACAAAGAAAAAAAACAAAATAACTCGGATCGTGTTCCATTCATGCTCATTACAAGTTCAAATATTTCTTCACAACTAGCTTTGACAATACTAATAATATTTCTATCTACTTAGTTACTTACCTCCTTGTTCAGTTCTTGTGTTTTCTTCTACCTATAATGTTTCTAGACTTTATATGTGGTTTTAATGTCATTTATAGTTAACACATAGAAGATCTTATTCAAAGTTAGAAAAATTATGCAGCATACCTTCAGCTGCAATGTTGCATTCATAACTGACAATACTTTTCTCAACAAGCATCTGTTAGTAAAAAGAAATTCATGAAAAAAAACTTAGCACAACAAAAATTACTTGTTATGCTAATACAAAAACAAGCATACCAATGGTAAAAGGATAAATTCTAATAATTATCTTACCCATTTCCTCTTTACGTTATATCTATACAATAAGGAGTTACAATGCACTAATGCATGATGTACAACACTTCAATGCTACAAGCAAGGAAAAATACATTTGGTCAGCCATTTTTTCTTTCAATTTTGAATTCCCGCTCACACTCTTAAACCTATTCCCCTAACCCTAATTCCACTTCATATCTCATTCTTATTCTTCTCTCTGCACTTTCCTCTCTTCCCAACAATCACACTTCAAATTTGCATGTGATTCATCCTCCTCTAGAAAAAAAACTCCAGACTCGCCTACCTCGCCCATCTTCAAATTCTTCACTTTCAGGATTTGGGTATGTTTGTCTCATTTTGAAGGTGTGATCGGCGTTTAATGAGGCCGATTGAAGTTACTCGCGGGTCAGGTCAAATACAGTCGTCGCCTGTACACAGGTATGTGTCATTTTCAACTTCTGATTTTCAGTAGTATCATGGTTAGTTGCGTGTTTTAATTTACCAGATAGTTTTTCTGGTCAAGGTTTTGAACTCCTGTTACCTAGGGTAGATAGTTCTTGTGACGTTTTCGGCAGCGGTACAGTGGTGGTAGTCGCTGCTACCAACGGGTGTGATAGCCTCTGAAATACAGGTTTGATTGTACGGAAAGACGAAATGAAAAAGGATGCAAGTTTTAATAGCATGTTCTATATAATTTTTTATAATTTTCAAATTTATTAGTTATGGATCTGCTACAAGTTTATTAAGAGATGTACCTTCGCTTTTCCTCTTTGCAGATAATTAACCACATGGATAAAGTTCTAGCTATAAGAAAATGTGCCTTCATACTTGCTACTTCTGATATATTCAGTGCAAAAATCTCTGGTACTTTGAAAAGGTTTAATAGAATCAAATATTTATATTTATAAAATATCTTTTTAGGATCTTTCAAGTTGTTTTAAATTTTTTATTTATGCTTGTCAAGTAACATGATTTTTGTCGTATGCAGGGTGACTTTTATGTGATTAGAGGTGTTTCAGCATTGCTTGCTGAAGAGAATAATACAGAGGATTTTATATATCCAGGTCCTATTCCTAAGCGGTTCTCATTTACTTAAAAGGTAGTTACTTGGGTTATGTGTGTTCTAATTCTACTACGCCACTGTAACATTTTATTACTAATATTTGTACTTTGATCATAATTATATCCAATAACAATACTTCTTTGTCAATTGTTGCAGGGATTTGGCTTGCTAACAATTTAAAAGACCTGTTTACTGGTAAGAAATATTTTTGTATCACCTCAACCTTTCAAAACAATATGGGTTCATTAGTGAATAAATGGGTCAAAGTTGCCACTGTTTTTTTTCTTTCATAAAGATTTGTCTTTGATGTGAGTCGTACAAAACAAGTTATTTTTCTGCTCAAAAAGTTCTCAAAAGTCAACCCGAAAGTATGTTCGAAATTTTCAGCCTTCTAAAATACTTGATTCAAAATTTGGAGATAATTAACTTTTGTTGTGCAAGTTTGTTTAGTTCAATTGTAAGAGAGAATGTTTATTACGCTACTTGATGTGTAATTTAAATGGAATGTATGAACTATGTAGGTCTTTATTCAAAAAAGTTAATGTGTATGTTTTTGAGTTATAAGTGCAGGCGAGTAGTTTAAATGAAAGTTGATGTATAGACAATTTTTTACTTGAATGCAGATCTTTATGGAATGCAAGATTAGTGGCCTTTGTTTAAACGATAATTGGTATGCAGTATATTTTGATTTCTATGGAATGTATGATATGTGTAGGTCTTTATTCAAATGAGATTATGTGTAGGTTTTTTGATTTTAGTGTCGATGATATGATATGATATTGTAGGTCTTAGTTAAAATGGTAAACTGATAACTTCGTATAGAAACATATGAGTATACGACTCTTAATTAATTGAATTGTGGTGACATTTTGAAACTATATTTTGTTGAAAGAAATGAATATGGGTTATATGGGATCCAGATAGGTTTAGCTTGGCCATTTGATGCGTGAAATGTGTGATAAATATATTTTATGTCCAATTAATTTCAAAACAAGTTTTAAATGGGAAATACCCACTAAACCACACACTACCGGCAAGTGTACCGGTCGAAAGTAGTAAAGTAAATAAGTCCGAGTATCGAACCGTGGACACTGTAATAGCGGCTCTCGGTACTAAGCTTTCGTCGAGTCCTAGTCTAATAAATTAAAGTGACGTTGATTGAATTAACTACAAAAAAAAAATATAAAATTGAATTAAATAAAATGCAAAAAGAAACTCGAATAAAGCAAACGAACAAGTAGAACTGGTTGAGGTCAAATAATGAGAAAATGGCTACCTAGGTAAGAATCAAGGTGACTGACGTATAGCTCTCGGGATTGGATAAATGGGTTTTGGCTACCGGGATCTTAAAATACACTAAACTAGACCAACACTGGAACGCGAATCATTCTCCAACATGTCGCAATACTGAATCTAGGGAAGTGTGTAAACTCACCGGTCTCGGGTTCGGATCACCTCTCGGTCTCTCCAAACTATGCTAAGGTATCCTAAATCTGAATGTCCTCTCGGCCCCCTCAGAAACAATACATCCGGGATGTGTAAGGGATGCAAGGGATAGTTATTCTAACAGGTTTCTAACACAGGGTGCTAACGAAATAGGCACGCTAGGGGTGACTCACTCTCGTGCAGACCACGGTCCCGAATACCTACCAAGCTAGACACACTGACACCTAATCTCCTCTCGGTCTCAAAGGTGGTAGAATGCTAAATTACCGAATAATTAATTAAATTGTTTCTAGGGTTTACTACGTCTAGCAACCTCAAAATATATCAAAAACACTAAGTCTAAGATACTAACAAAATCCTAGATCAAAAGATACGAAATCAATTAAACTAGAATTAAGCGAAACAAAAATTAATATTTAGATATTAAGCACGCATAAACAAAAGAAACCTTATTAGAAAAACCTTTACCAAAACATTATCCAAAATATTATATAAATCCAACCCGAAAATTATTAGTCAATTGTCACCCGTCATCAATACCTAGGTAGCACTAAAAGTTTAGCCACTCATGGTCATGGAAAAATATAAAAACAAAGGTTCAAAATAAAACAAACTCATGGTCTAAATATTTATGAACACGGAGTAAATAAATATAAAAACTATAACGTTTAGTGATCAAACCCGAGCCTTTAATCTTGTACCAAGCCTCCCTGTCCTTCAACCCCTTCAAAAATAATATTGATTTCTTCAAAACTTCACGTGCAGATTGTCTGCTCTTCAATGAATGCCCGCTTTCGTCTTTTAGCGGCTGAATCAATTGAATGTGTTTGACTTTGATTTGTCTACTGCTCAAGAATGCAGGTGCCGCTCGTGTCCTCCTTCTTTCGTCTTTTTTTTTGCGGTATATCCCCTCTGTTTCACTTTGTGTTCAATTTTATATTCCTTTGTGGCTCTAGGTTTTTCTTTGTGGGCCTTTTGCCAAAGTTCACGTATGGACTTAAGTCCATGTGAATCTTTACACTTATTAAATTTATTATTATTATTATTATAATAGATAGTATTATACTCGGTGGTTTAGACTCGGGTGTTCATGACTCGACTAAAGTTTCTCGTCTATGCTTCAATGTCCATGAACACTGCTCCCAAGTGTCGGTGTCTCGATTAAAGTTCTTTCGTTTTGAGCTCATTTTCCACGAACACCTATAAAATAATAAAATAAATAGATAAATAATAAAAACGACTCAAGACTAATAAAAATCTAATTAAACGCTAAAATAAATAAAATAGACAGTTACAAGCCTAAAACTAATAAAATATTAATAAAAGGACTTGAAAATGACTACAAAATACAAAGGAAATTAGATGTGTTTTGCAACACATCAAACATCCCCACACTTAAACCTTTTTCGTCCCTGAAAAAGACTGCAATGGAATCATAACCAGGACTCTTGGTTTCAAAAACTTTTAGGTTTATTAATTAAGATTTAATTACGCGTCAACCAAAACTGCCGGTATTGTTGTCCACCTAAACCCAACCACCAGCTAATCAGGCCCCAATCATGTAATGTAATTAAGTTCAAGTTATTTCAATCAATCTATGGGTCTCACACTTAAGATATCCAGCTTCACCTAATCCCACCTCAAGCTTTCGAAGCAAAGGTTAAACCATATAGATTTACCAACCACTGCAAACTAAACTCCCTAATGTATTAGAAATTAAATTTATGATGGATGATGGATGAAGTTTATGAGCTTAGACACATTTATTTTTTTCATACCTAACCCAGAGGTTGTCTCAATCAGGGTCACCATCCCCAAGAGCGACAGCATGAGCTTCGGTATTTTTTTTTTTCAACTTGACCTCGAGGAAGTTTCGATCAGAGGCTTCAGTTTTTTTTTTTTTTTTTTTTTTTTGGTCTAGCTCAATTGATGAACATGTGGATTTTTTTTAGGCGCCACTTTTCACCGGATTTATTCTCATAAAAAGGATCAAGTGTGCCATTTAATTAATAATACATATGGGATTTCAACCTACAGTGGTACCTCTAATTACTATCAGTGGTTTCAGTTCTACCGTTTTCTCCTAAGATGAGAACCCACAAGATTTCATGATTATTAAGGTGTATATTAAGACAATCATGGGAACCTTTCAAAGCCAGCTGGGCCTACCGACACATCTTAAGCAGACACGCTTTCAATCTGTTTATATTCTCATATATATAATATTTTGAAAACCAAAAATCCCAATTTTACTATCATTTTCCATATAAAATTGCACAAAAAATCAGGGACTTTTTTCAATCTTTCAATTTTTCAAATTTTTTTTTTTTTTTTTTTTTTTTTTGGATTTTTGAATTTTTGTGTGTGTGTTTTTTTTTTTTTTTTTTTTTTTTTACTCAACCTACAACTAAGCAAAATAAAGACGAAGTCTCCCATCCCCACACTTAGAAAGGCACAATGTCCTCAATGTGCTCCAGGATACAACGTAAACTAAAAATAAAAACTGCAAAAATACATTAGAAACAAACTAAATATATAACAACAAAATAAATGGAACGAACTCCCCTGGAATATTTGGCGATAGCTTGCAAAAAGTGTTTCGTCCATCATCTACAGCCGTATAGCATTTCCTTCGCGGCCATAGTAAGAATCCTGCAAAAATAAACTAAAAAGAAAGTGAAAGCAGAATGACTCAATAACAAGTGAGATGCCTGTTTACAAAAAATAATTTTAAGATCAACCCCACTCGAATGGAGATTGAGTACGGGCGGGGGGAGATCCAGCAATGAAAAGGCCATGGCAATCCCATAAGACTCGTTAAACTAAAAAAAATAATAAATAAAAAAGAATGAAAATAAAATAAAATAAAATAAAAACATATATGACAAATGATGATACAAAACTCTACACTTGGGTCTTCACCCGTGTGATCCTATTCTTATCAAGCACTCTAACCTGGATCAACGGGGATATCTACACCGTCCTCACGTAAATCAATCGTCCCACTTATGTTATCTCTCCCAATGCACGATCTTTTCCACCTAAATCTAGGATCACCAGAAAATATTCTTAAATGCGAGTGGTGAATCAGGATCCTATCCCCACACTTAGGTTTATTCACTACCTCAAGGCTAGATTTAAACAGTACCCCTCTCTCATCATCTATCTTGTGCTCACTTTCACACTCGGGCAATAGCAAAATATGAATCGAGGGCTCATCCATCACCTCCTCGAAACTCTTAGCAACCTCATCTACCTCTAAGCTATCGGGAGGCTCACCGGCTGCACCGCCCGGATCATGCTCCACAATTTCTACTGTCTCTATCTCCTGCATCTCCTCTGCCTGGTGCCGCCTATCTAATAAGTCTGCTCCACAAATGTAGTCAATGCACCGGTCGACATGTGACATGAAAGTGCCAAGAAAGCACACAGATTCGACCTGACTACTCTTACTCTCCCTAGACCTATTAACACCAAAGGTGATGGAGTCATCCCCTACACGCAGTGTAATCCGACCGTCCGAGACATCTATCAATGCCCTTGCAGTGCGTAAGAAGGGTCGTCCTAAGATCAACGGCACATGCTCGTCCTCCCGTATATCAAGTACGACAAAATCAACGGGAAACACGAAGCTCTCCACCCTTACTAGCAAATTCTCTAGAATGCCCATAGGGCATTTAACAGATTTATCAGCCAACTGTAAGCACATCCTAGTTGGATTCAACTCCCCAAGATCTAATCTCTTAAACATAGAATATGGCATGAGATTAATGCTAGCACCTAAATCAGCGAGGGCGTTCCTAACTGTCAAACCACCTATCTGACAAGGGATAGTGAAACTCCCAGGATCGGTCATCTTCTCCGGTAGTTTATTAAGAACAACAGCCGAACACTCCTCACTCAGAGTGACCTGGGAAAGCTCTTTCAACTTCTCCTTACGGGACAACATCTCCCTCAAGAACTTCCCATACTTAGGCATATCTCTACGAACATCAATGAATGGCCTATATTGCTCTAAGTTCTCACTCTTATTCAACCTACCAGGATAGGGTGGTACTGGTTCATAAGGGGCAGGTGGAACATAAACCTTTTTGGGCTCCCCCTCAGACTGTTTCTCCTTCAACCTACTTTTGGGCTGTGCGGTACTTTCTGGGTCTAGCCTAGTAGGGTGCACCTTGCCCGGAGACTCTACCCTAATCTCCTCATCGACACTCTCCTCTTCAACTACCTCACTCTCTCTCGACATCGGGTGATCAACTCCCGTGCTCTTCCCACTTTCGGTAAACACCGCATTCACCTGAACATCTGTCAAATTCTTAGTCACCTTACCAACTAACTCTCCTAAAACCCTCTCCAAACTCTGAAGCGTGGACCCCTGATTCCTAAATAACATCTCAAATTCTTGATTTTTCTTTTGTTGTTCCTGATAACGGGTCTCACGCTGCATCACTATGGTCTCTAGGAGTTTATTCGTCCTAGCCAGATTCTCCTCATTTTTCTTTATTAACTCACTAATCTCAGACTTAGAATCTCCTATACTCTGCCATCCAGAGTTGTAACTTTGGACATAGTTCAACTCTTCACTAGGACCTACGTGGCAATCTATGGTCTCATGACCCCCTCTACAAATCTCACACTTAGCACTAATCTTAACTAGAATATCCTTCATGACCTTAGCTAAGGATTCTACCTGTGCGGCTAGTGCAATGCTACTCTCGACAGAATGGATACCCTTAGGGGCAGCAGTAACGCCCCCAAAGCCAGGCTCAATGTACGTGCTAGTGGCTAGGTCCTCTATCATCTCAAGGCATTCAGCAGCGGTTTTGGATTTCATCATATTACCGCCTGCTGTAGAGTCAAGAAGTCTTTTGGTCGCGTCAGAAACTCCAGTATAGAATTTCTCCACGACTCTCCAGTCCTCAAGACCATGATGAGGGCACTTATTCAAAAGTGCCTTGAATCTATCCCATGTCTCATAGAAGGACTCCCCTCGCTGCTCAGTAAAGGCATAGATTAGATTTTTAAGACGAGCGGTTTTAGCAGGGGGGAAATACTTCTGCAGGAATTTCGTCTTAAGATCAGTCCAAGAGGTGATGGCTCCCTGTGGGAGGGAGTCCAGCCATGTGAGGGCCTGATCAGTAAGTGAGAACGGGAATAGACGCAAACAAATGGCGTCATCAGTGGCACCATTAAGCTGGAAGGTGCTACAGACTCTACTAAATCTAGTTAAATGGCCATATGGGTCTTCATCACGCATGCCGTGAAACTGAACTGAATGAGATATGGTGTTGATCAGAGTGGGTTCAATGGTCCAGTTGTTCGACTCAACAGTGGGTAGTGTAATACTGGACCGGATGGGAGTGGGTGTAATGCTGATGTGTTCAGCAACAGTCCTACGTGCAGCCATTTCTATGTGATCTATCTAGTGGGCAAAATGTTCTATGACTGCAACGAAGTACTTCCTATGTACACAGAGAGACTAAAACTATACTAGAATAAGAAAAACAAATAGCAAATAAACAAAAATAAATTTTTTTTTCTTTTTTTTTTAAATTAAAAATAAAAATCTACCAAACTACGAAAGCAATAAAATGACTAGATCCCCGACTCGGGTCGTCCTCGAAAGCGCACTGTGTCCCCGGCAACGGCGCCAAAAACTTGATGCGTGAAATGTGTGATAAATATATTTTATGTCCAATTAATTTCAAAACAAGTTTTAAATGGGAAATACCCACTAAACCACACACTACCGGCAAGTGTACCGGTCGAAAGTAGTAAAGTAAATAAGTCCGAGTATCGAACCGTGGACACTGTAATAGCGGCTCTCGGTACTAAGCTTTCGTCGAGTCCTAGTCTAATAAATTAAAGTGACGTTGATTGAATTAACTACAAAAAAAAATATAAAATTGAATTAAATAAAATGCAAAAAGAAACTCGAATAAAGCAAACGAACAAGTAGAACTGGTTGAGGTCAAATAATGAGAAAATGGCTACCTAGGTAAGAATCAAGGTGACTGACGTATAGCTCTCGGGATTGGATAAATGGGTTTTGGCTACCGGGATCTTAAAATACACTAAACTAGACCAACACTGGAACGCGAATCATTCTCCAACATGTCGCAATACTGAATCTAGGGAAGTGTGTAAACTCACCGGTCTCGGGTTCGGATCACCTCTCGGTCTCTCCAAACTATGCTAAGGTATCCTAAATCTGAATGTCCTCTCGGCCCCCTCAGAAACAATACATCCGGGATGTGTAAGGGATGCAAGGGATAGTTATTCTAACAGGTTTCTAACACAGGGTGCTAACGAAATAGGCACGCTAGGGGTGACTCACTCTCGTGCAGACCACGGTCCCGAATACCTACCAAGCTAGACACACTGACACCTAATCTCCTCTCGGTCTCAAAGGTGGTAGAATGCTAAATTACCGAATAATTAATTAAATTGTTTCTAGGGTTTACTACGTCTAGCAACCTCAAAATATATCAAAAACACTAAGTCTAAGATACTAACAAAATCCTAGATCAAAAGATACGAAATCAATTAAACTAGAATTAAGCGAAACAAAAATTAATATTTAGATATTAAGCACGCATAAACAAAAGAAACCTTATTAGAAAAACCTTTACCAAAACATTATCCAAAATATTATATAAATCCAACCCGAAAATTATTAGTCAATTGTCACCCGTCATCAATACCTAGGTAGCACTAAAAGTTTAGCCACTCATGGTCATGGAAAAATATAAAAACAAAGGTTCAAAATAAAACAAACTCATGGTCTAAATATTTATGAACACGGAGTAAATAAATATAAAAACTATAACGTTTAGTGATCAAACCCGAGCCTTTAATCTTGTACCAAGCCTCCCTGTCCTTCAACCCCTTCAAAAATAATATTGATTTCTTCAAAACTTCACGTGCAGATTGTCTGCTCTTCAATGAATGCCCGCTTTCGTCTTTTAGCGGCTGAATCAATTGAATGTGTTTGACTTTGATTTGTCTACTGCTCAAGAATGCAGGTGCCGCTCGTGTCCTCCTTCTTTCGTCTTTTTTTTTTGCGGTATATCCCCTCTGTTTCACTTTGTGTTCAATTTTATATTCCTTTGTGGCTCTAGGTTTTTCTTTGTGGGCCTTTTGCCAAAGTTCACGTATGGACTTAAGTCCATGTGAATCTTTACACTTATTAAATTTATTATTATTATTATTATAATAGATAGTATTATACTCGGTGGTTTAGACTCGGGTGTTCATGACTCGACTAAAGTTTCTCGTCTATGCTTCAATGTCCATGAACACTGCTCCCAAGTGTCGGTGTCTCGATTAAAGTTCTTTCGTTTTGAGCTCATTTTCCACGAACACCTATAAAATAATAAAATAAATAGATAAATAATAAAAACGACTCAAGACTAATAAAAATCTAATTAAACGCTAAAATAAATAAAATAGACAGTTACAAGCCTAAAACTAATAAAATATTAATAAAAGGACTTGAAAATGACTACAAAATACAAAGGAAATTAGATGTGTTTTGCAACACATCACCATTACACAGGTTAAAGTTGAATTGGCTATCACTGGAAATTAGTTACACTTTAGTATTATTATATATAGTATAGATATGTAGGGTGAGTAATAATTGAACGTTTAACCGAAACTAAAAAAAAAAAAAAAAAAGAACTGAACCGAAAGCAATCGAAAACTGAATTGACTTAAAACCGGTTTGTCACACCCTCAAAATCCACTTGCGGAGTTTTACCGCGAGGCGCATGACAAACCAGGATCCAAACCAACGATCACAATAAACAAGTCTAAATGAATATAAATGCAATTTCAAAACATAGTTTAAAATCCCGTTTACAGCGGAAGCTTATTCAAAAACAGTACTCAACAATGAAATAATAGTTCAATGTTCAAAAGACCATGCAACCCTAGTAAGACGCCGTGCAGACGCGTGCGCCCTAGTCCAGTCGTGCTACCTTAGCGACCTGAGAAAACATGTAAAAGTTTACGTCAGCACAAAAATGCTGGTGAGTTTACAGGTTTTGTATCCAAGTACCAAGTCCACCTGTCCATACTATAACAAATAGAAAACCAGTATACGCTAGCTAGGCGTACGTTTTGTTACTACCACGATTGGAAAACCATTACTAACGCGAATACCAAAAGTATGCCCGATGTATGTTCCTGTTGTTCCTGTTGTTCCTGTTTGAGACAATATGCACCCGCCGACCCTCCAAGTCGACGAGCGGGGTTGGTCACTCCCAATAGCGCTATTCACATTTCCCCGTTGTGCAAACCCGCACATTCATGGTTCCCCCCGGGACTTCCAAAGATCGTGTAGTACACAGTGTAAACCCATAGTATGACAGTAATTACCAAATAATCGTTTTAACACATGTTTTCTCCCCCGAAAGTATAAAACCAGTTTAAAAGAGGGGCCGTAAACTCACCTTAAGTTCCATTACTCCTTAACCCGAGTAAACTCAGCTGCTATGCTAGTCCCGTAAAGCGGCGACCTAACATACGACAGTTACAAGTACTTAGACTAATAACCCGCAGGTTAATTAGTCCCTAGATGTCCAGACCATAACCAAGTTCGTTTGAAAACACCGTGACTGTTTAACCGACCCAAAGTACAAGACTCGACATCCCATTGGTGACCCGAGACTCCCCGTGTTATGTTTACGCTCCAAAACATACAATAACGCAAGTACACTTAACCTACGTTAACGCACAACAAGTTATAGCACATAGTTCACGTATCACCGAAATACATCCAAATATATGTTACCAAGTTATTAGACATGTTACGGGGTTCCTAGCATGTTACTACATGTTAAATCGGGTCTCGGAATGCTAATTTACACTTACAGCAGCAGTACACGCGATTAGGAAAAGTCAACTAGTGATTAGGAAAGTCAACTAGTGATTAGGAGTCCTATTCGCCCCTACTATAGGCGATTAGGGGCTATTCCCCTGAACTTACTAGTGATTAGGGCTATTCCCCTGAACTTACTAGTGATTAGGGCTATTCCCCTGAACTTACTAGTGATTAGGGCTAATCACCTGAACTTACTAGTGATTAGACCTCTACTCGCCTGTGTTATAGGCGATTAGCATCCTACTCGCCTATAACATAGGCGATTAGGAATGCTACTCGCCTGTAACCTTGCTGTTCCGGTTTTTCGCGCGTTTAACGCTCCAAATCAGATCCAGAACGTGTGTAACTACCCAATATCATCCCAAACACTATCCTAAACATGTTTAACCCAAAACCATTCGTTCAACCTCGTATAATCAGTCCTACATGCAACCAAGTAATCCAAACACCAATTCACATAGCATGCAACATCATACAAATACGCGTAATCATAACACTAATAACTGATTACTGAGATTTCTAGCATCATAATATCAATATCAGTTCTGACCTAACATAATAACACACCAATCCATCATCATGAATCATAAAAACCCTAGCTTTCTAATCATACACACCCATAACGCATGTATATTAGTTATAATCCGATTAACAACCCTTATTGACGATTTTCAGAAAGCTTTTTCGTTTATGAACAGGTCTGGACCATTAGGGATTGATTAAAAACGTTTACAAAGTGTTATGGATGAGAATCAAACCTTAGGATTATGAAAGAATGATGGTTAGACCTTGAAATCTTGTGTTTTTGATCAAAATCGCCTTCCAGAGGTTGTTTACGTGTTTGGGGCGGTTATGGGACGACTAGGGTTGATATTAGGAAGTTTAGGAGGTTAAGCATTGTATTTATAGGCGTTTCTAGTCGTCCAGCACGTTACTAGCGAGTATGCAGCAGTTCAGGCGATTAGGGCTTGTATTCCCCTGAAAGTTCTAGTGATTAGGGCCTACTCGCCTGAAAGTTCTAGTGATTAGGGCCTACTCGCCCTTATGTATACACGAGTAGGGCCTACTCGCCCTTAAGGGCTCCCTACTCGCCTCCCCTATAGGGGAGTAGACCTCCTACTCGCCTATAGGGTTTGGTCTTGTGTGTTTTGCGCGTTAAACCCCGTTTTAACATATGTTAATGCATATTCATGTACCGACAAGTCACATAATGATTGTAAACACATAACACAAGTAAATACACATATTTACACTCGTTCACCAATTCCCGGGACTCGAGACTCGTACGTTCCGTATGCCCTGACGATCCTACAAATCGTCACCGTTTGTACACTTGGTTAAGGACCGACATCTAACGAACCTCTAGACCAACATCCAATGATCTTCTAGACTAACCAATAGTTCCCGAACCATATCCCGACTTAACTAACCCAGTTAAGTACAATATACGCGTGACTCGCTAAGGTAGACTTTCATCTAGACAACGTTGTTAACCAGAATTTGCCGGGTGTCACATCATCCCCACGTTAAAAGAATTTTCGTCCCGAAAATTGCACAAGTACAGAAAGAACAAAAGAAATAACGAAGGAAACAAGCAAAAGATAGAAACCAAAAGAGGAATTTACCCGAGTTGTCACATCATCCCCACGTTAAAAGGAATCTCGACCCGAGATTCATTCAGCTGCCGAAGAGACATGTCTCGACTCGAACGCTTCCTTAGGAAAAAGATGAGGATACTTAGACTTCATCTGATCCTCCCGTTCCCATGTATATTCCGGTCCTCGGTCCGAGTTCCACCGAACCTTAACGATACGAATCTTGCTGTGACGCAGGCTGCGAATCTTGTAATCAAGGATCTCTACAGGTTCTTCCACAATCCGAAGACGATCATCAACCTTGATCTCTTCCAGTGGAACGATGAGAGACTCGTCAGCCAGACACTTCTTCAAGTTTGACACGTGAAAGACGTTATGTACGTTACCGAGCTCCGTCGGTAGATCAAGTCGATATGCCACCGGCCCAATCCGTTCCAGGATCGTAAATGGGCCGACATATCGCGGATTGAGTTTGCCACGCTTCCCAAAGCGTATGACGCCCTTCCACGGTGAGACTTTTAGAAGTACCTTGTCATTGACTTGGAATTCCAGTGGTTTGCGACGCTGATCAGCATAACTCTTTTGCCGGTCCCGTGCCGCCGCCAACCGATTACGAATCTGTACGATCTTTTCCGAAGTTTCGTACACTAGTTCAGGCCCAGTGAGTTGACTCTCACCCACTTCAGCCCAACAAAGAGGAGAACGGCATTTCCGTCCGTACAGTGCTTCGAACGGAGCAGCCTTGATGCTCGTGTGATAACTGTTGTTGTACGAGAATTCTACCAACGGCAGATGAGCTTCCCAACCCTTGCCAAAATCGATCACACATGCCCGCAGCATGTCTTCTAAAGTTTGGATCGTACGCTCACTCTGACCGTCAGTCTGTGGATGGTAAGCCGTACTCATGTCTAGTTGGGTACCCAAAGCCTTGTGCAAAGACTTCCAGAAGTGAGAAGTAAAATGGGAGTCACGATCCGAGATAATAGAAACTGGTACCCCCGTGCTTAGAAACAACTTCTTTCAAGTAGAGACGAGCCAAACGATCCATGGTGTCGGTCTCCTTAATAGCAAGAAAATGGGCTGATTTCGTCAACCGATCGACAATCACCCATATCTTGTCGTTCCCGCTTGGTGATTTAGGAAGTTGTGTGACAAAATCCATAGTAATCCGTTCCCATTTCCATTCCGGAATTTCAGGTTGTTGCAGAAGACCTGACGGTTTCTGGTATTCCACCTTGACCTTAGCACAGGTCAAGCATTTGCTCACGTATGAGGCTATGTCCGACCTCATGTTTGGCCACCAGTAAAGTACCTTCAGATCTTGGTACATCTTATCCGAACCAGGATGAATAGAATACCGGGACTTATGAGCCTCATCAAGGACAAGCTCCCGTAGTCCCCCGAATAAAGGAACCCATATGCGTTCTGCGAAGTAGTGCAGGCCATCAGGCCTTCGCTCTAGGTGCTTGTCGGCACCGTGCATAGTTTCAGCTTTAAGGTTTTCCTCCTTCAAAGCTTCCAACTGGGCAGAACGGAGTTGATCAGGCAGCGATGAATGAATAGTGAGCTGCAACGCCCGAACGCGACGAGGTTTAGTAGATTCCTTCCTGCTCAAGGCGTCTGCTACAACATTCGCCTTGCCAGGATGGTACTTAATAGCACAATCATAGTCGTTCAAAAGTTCGATCCAACGGCGTTGCCGTATGTTCAAGTGTTGTTGGTCGAAAATGTGTTGGAGACTCTTGTGATCGGTGTAGATGGTGCATTTGGTACCGTACAAGTAATGTCTCCAAATTTTCAACGCGAATATCACGGCACCCAACTCTAAGTCATGAGTTGTGTAGTTCTTCTCGTGCACCTTAAGTTGACGAGAAGCATACGCAATCACTTTCTCGCGTTGCATCAACACGCAACCGAGTCCATGAATGGAAGCATCACAGTAGACAACGAAATCATCAGGACCCCCAGGTAAAGACAAAATAGGAGCAGAACACAGTTTAGACTTCAGTTCTTCAAACGCTAACTCTTGTGATTCACCCCAGTCGAACTTCCTATCCTTCTGCGTGAGAATGGTGAGGGGTTGAGCAATCTTCGAGAACCCCTGAATGAAACGACGATAATAGCCCGCAAGGCCTAGGAATTGCCGCACCTCAGTTGGCGTCTTTGGTGCTCCCCAGTCCTTGATCGCTTCGATCTTAGCTGGATCGACATGAATCCCTAGTTCATTAACCACGTGTCCTAGGAATTGAACTTCGCGTAACCAAAAGTCACACTTTGAGAACTTGGCGTAAAGTTGCTCCCGTCGCAAAAGTTCCAAAACTAACCGCAGATGTTCCCCGTGTTCGGTCTCGTTCTTGGAGTAGATCAGAATGTCATCAATAAACACAATGACGAACTTATCCAGATATGGTTTACAGACGCGTTTCATCAAGTCCATGAAAACCGCCGGTGCGTTCGTGAGACCGAAAGGCATGACCAAGAATTCGAAATGGCCATAACGTGTTCGAAAAGCAGTCTTTGCAACGTCAGCCTCCCTGACGCGCAGCTGGTGATAACCGGACCTCAAGTCGATCTTGGAATAATAACTAGAACCCTGAAGCTGGTCGAATAGATCATCAATACGTGGGAGAGGATAACGGTTCTTGACGGTCAATTTGTTCAGTTCTCTGTAGTCTACGCACAATCGGAAACTCCCATCCTTCTTCTTAACAAATAAAATCGGGGCTCCCCAAGGGGAAGAACTTGGCCGGATGAAACCCTTGTCCAAGAGTTCCTGTAACTGACTAGACAATTCCTGCATCTCGGGAGGTGCAAGACGGTAGGGGGCCCGAGCAATAGGAGCAGCCCCTGGTACAAGATCAATACCGAACTCGACTTGACGATGAGGAGGAAGACCAGATAAATCATCGGGAAAAACATCAGGAAACTCGCATACCACCGGAATGTCGTCGATCTTCTTTTCATCACCAGAGGAAACAGATAAAAGTGCCAAAACAGCTGGATAACCCTTTCGAAGACACTTAAGGGCTTTCATGCTAGAGATGATGTTTAGCGGAACACCACCCTTGATACCGTACACAGAAAGAAATTCTCCATCAGGGAGAGGAATCCGAATAACCTTATCGTAACAGACAATCTCCGCGCGATACAAAGATAACCAATCCATTCCTACCACAACGTCAAAACTACCCAAAGGTACCGGCATAAGGTCGATGGGAAACGATAAACCCGACAACTCTAACTGACACTCCCGAAGAACACTAGTAGCTTCAATCGTTTTACCGTCAGCCAACTCAATAATATACTTGGTCTCTAATGGTACGGGTACTACATCTAGCAGTCGACTAACACCCATGGATACAAAACTCTTGTCGGCACCAGAATCAAATAACACGCTAACAGAATGATTATTGAGAAGAAACGTACCGGTGACTGTATCAGGGTCCTGCCTAGCCTCAGCAGCTCCAATGACGAAGGCACGTGCATTTCTGCCGCCGCCCCCGTTGTTACCATTCCCGTTGTTCCCACCCTGTTTCAGTTTTGGGCAATCCTTCTTGTAATGCCCAGTGTCACCACAGTTGTAGCATCCCTGTTTCCCTGTAGTCCCCTGAGTAGTCGGAGCTGAACTGTTAGTCGGAGCCTGAGTCGATGGAAGTGTAGCCCGACAATCTTTAGCATAGTGGCCTGTTCGCTGGCAGCGGTGACAACGGTTACTGTCGCAGTTCCCTTGGTGATGGCGTCCACACTTGTTGCATTTGGGCAGTTTTCCCGCATAACCACCCTGCTTGTTACTCGAAGAAGATGAACCCCCATTATCAAACCTTTTACCCTGCTGTGCAGACCCAGACCCTTTCCCGTCATTTTCCCACTTGCGCTTGTTGTTCTCTGGAGCCTTAACAGTTGAACCTTTCGCAGGCAAAATCCCCTCATTCACCTTTAAGTTAGTCATCCTATGTGCCGATCGAACTACCTCCGCATAAGTAGGATGATTTCCAGCAGCTACCAACCCTGCAATTTCCGGCACTAACCCTGAGACATAATGTTCAATCTTACGATACTCTGGCACGTGCAGATCGGGACACAGCACTGCCAACTCATTCCTCCTCACAGTATACTTCTCGATTTCCGATCCAGTCATCTTGAGGTTCCACACCTCATGCTCCAGCTTCTGTACCTCTTCTCTCGGGCAATACTCCCGCTTCAGCAACTGCACAAAGTTCTCCCATGGCATAGCATATGCCTCCCCAATACCCATGTTCTGGGTGATACCATTCCACCAAGTCAATGCCACGTCCTGAAACAACGCAGCAGAATACTTCACCCGATCTTCTGGGAGACAGTTACACATCAGAAATACCGACTCCACTTTCTCCAACCACCTAAGCAAGCTAACCGCACCCTCAGTGCCAGAGAATTCCTGGGGCTTGCAGTCCCGGAACATCTTGTAGGTGCACATGGGTGGGGGTGGGTCAACAGGACCACCTGAAATGAAACGTATGAGAAACCACGAATAACGTAAACAAGGTTCACCAATGAGGCAAAGAAAACAGATAAAACAACTTACCACCACCGTTGTGCCCTAACTGAAAGGCAGCCTGGAGCAAGTTGTTCAGATCAGCCTGTGATAGGTTAATACCTCCACCACGACCACCAGCACCACCGCGACCACCACCACGTCCACCATTGCGACCACCTCCACGTCCTCCACGCACTCCAGACATGATTCTGGCAGAAAGAACGAGAAAATTTAGTTTCGCAGTTAAAGATAACCACTAATGTTCACAAGATCAAAGCCAGATCCAATCCAGGACTATCCCCTCAAACCCAGAGCTCACTAGGGCTTCCATGCATTTCGTTTTATGATTTTGTGTGCACCCAAAATGATAAAACGCTCTACATGGTCCTCCAAGTGTTCTCTTAGTTCAAAGTTCAAATCACCGAACATAGACTCTTAGCTACACACCGTAATACTACGGTAGTTCATGACAAGTGTTTCTATTGGAGTGCGAAAGGGAGATGTCCGAGCCTTGGACAAATCTCAAGAGCACACGAGTTACTCCAATAGACCACACTGCCTAGAAAACAAGTAACCCAACCTAAGATAGAACGGATGATGTAACGTAGAAAGACCAATGATTTAGAGACACCCCGACAAGACCATACGTAAACCACTATAACGTTTAGTACCATGTGATCGTCTAGTGTGTGCGACTCGGCTATAGACTAGACTCTACATGCAGTCCTAGTTCACTATAACCATTGGCTCTGATACCAATCTGTCACACCCTCAAAATCCACTTGCGGAGTTTTACCGCGAGGCGCATGACAAACCAGGATCCAAACCAACGATCACAATAAACAAGTCTAAATGAATATAAATGCAATTTCAAAACATAGTTTAAAATCCCGTTTACAGCGGAAGCTTATTCAAAAACAGTACTCAACAATGAAATAATAGTTCAATGTTCAAAAGACCATGCAACCCTAGTAAGACGCCGTGCAGACGCGTGCGCCCTAGTCCAGTCGTGCTACCTTAGCGACCTGAGAAAACATGTAAAAGTTTACGTCAGCACAAAAATGCTGGTGAGTTTACAGGTTTTGTATCCAAGTACCAAGTCCACCTGTCCATACTATAACAAATAGAAAACCAGTATACGCTAGCTAGGCGTACGTTTTGTTACTACCACGATTGGAAAACCATTACTAACGCGAATACCAAAAGTATGCCCGATGTATGTTCCTGTTGTTCCTGTTGTTCCTGTTTGAGACAATATGCACCCGCCGACCCTCCAAGTCGACGAGCAGGGTTGGTCACTCCCAATAGCGCTATTCACATTTCCCCTTTGTGCAAACCCGCACATTCATGGTTCCCCCCGGGACTTCCAAAGATCGTGTAGTACACAGTGTAAACCCATAGTATGACAGTAATTACCAAATAATCGTTTTAACACATGTTTTCTCCCCCGAAAGTATAAAACCAGTTTAAAAGAGGGGCCGTAAACTCACCTTAAGTTCCGTTACTCCTTAACCCGAGTAAACTCAGCTGCTATGCTAGTCCCGTAAAGCGGCGACCTAACATACGACAGTTACAAGTACTTAGACTAATAACCCGCAGGTTAATTAGTCCCTAGATGTCCAGACCATAACCAAGTTCGTTTGAAAACACCGTGACTGTTTAACCGACCCAAAGTACAAGACTCGACATCCCATTGGTGACCCGAGACTCCCCGTGTTATGTTTACGCTCCAAAACATACAATAACGCAAGTACACTTAACCTACGTTAACGCACAACAAGTTATAGCACATAGTTCACGTATCACCGAAATACATCCAAATATATGTTACCAAGTTATTAGACATGTTACGGGGTTCCTAGCATGTTACTACATGTTAAATCGGGTCTCGGAATGCTAATTTACACTTACAGCAGCAGTACACGCGATTAGGAAAAGTCAACTAGTGATTAGGAAAGTCAACTAGTGATTAGGAGTCCTATTCGCCCCTACTATAGGCGATTAGGGGCTATTCCCCTGAACTTACTAGTGATTAGGGCTATTCCCCTGAACTTACTAGTGATTAGGGCTATTCCCCTGAACTTACTAGTGATTAGGGCTAATCACCTGAACTTACTAGTGATTAGACCTCTACTCGCCTGTGTTATAGGCGATTAGCATCCTACTCGCCTATAACATAGGCGATTAGGAATGCTACTCGCCTGTAACCTTGCTGTTCCGGTTTTTCGCGCGTTTAACGCTCCAAATCAGATCCAGAATGTGTGTAACTACCCAATATCATCCCAAACACTATCCTAAACATGTTTAACCCAAAACCATTCGTTCAACCTCGTATAATCAGTCCTACATGCAACCAAGTAATCCAAACACCAATTCACATAGCATGCAACATCATACAAATACGCGTAATCATAACACTAATAACCGATTACTGAGATTTCTAGCATCATAATATCAATATCAGTTCTGACCTAACATAATAACACACCAATCCATCATCATGAATCATAAAAACCCTAGCTTTCTAATCATACACACCCATAACGCATGTATATTAGTTATAATCCGATTAACAACCCTTATTGACGATTTTCAGAAAGCTTTTTCGTTTATGAACAGGTCTGGACCATTAGGGATTGATTAAAAACGTTTACAAAGTGTTATGGATGAGAATCAAACCTTAGGATTATGAAAGAGTGATGGTTAGACCTTGAAATCTTGTGTTTTTGATCAAAATCGCCTTCCAGAGGTTGTTTACGTGTTTGGGGCGGTTATGGGACGACTAGGGTTGATATTAGGAAGTTTAGGAGGTTAAGCATTGTATTTATAGGCGTTTCTAGTCGTCCAGCACGTTACTAGCGAGTATGCAGCAGTTCAGGCGATTAGGGCTTGTATTCCCCTGAAAGTTCTAGTGATTAGGGCCTACTCGCCTGAAAGTTCTAGTGATTAGGGCCTACTCGCCCTTATGTATACACGAGTAGGGCCTACTCGCCCTTAAGGGCTCCCTACTCGCCTCCCCTATAGGGGAGTAGACCTCCTACTCGCCTATAGGGTTTGGTCTTGTGTGTTTTGCGCGTTAAACCCCGTTTTAACATATGTTAATGCATATTCATGTACCGACAAGTCACATAATGATTGTAAACACATAACACAAGTAAATACACATATTTACACTCGTTCACCAATTCCCGGGACTCGAGACTCGTACGTTCCGTATGCCCTGACGATCCTACAAATCGTCACCGTTTGTACACTTGGTTAAGGACCGACATCTAACGAACCTCTAGACCAACATCCAATGATCTTCTAGACTAACCAATAGTTCCCGAACCATATCCCGACTTAACTAACCCAGTTAAGTACAATATACGCGTGACTCGCTAAGGTAGACTTTCATCTAGACAACGTTGTTAACCAGAATTTGCCGGGTGTCACACGGTTATTGTTTTTTGTACACTTAGTTCGCCAAAATTAACCAAAACGAAATAGAACCATTCATGTATTTAGATATTTCAACTTTTTATACCTCTATTTCATGTATTTATACCTTCATTTCATATACTTCAATGCAAAAAAATTTAGCCAAAGTTTATTTTTATTATTAACCAAAATTAACTAAACCGGATGTTTAATAAGATCAAATAACTGATGACTTTGGGCTTAGTTTCGGTTGAAGCTAATAATCGACCTAAATCGAACTATACACACTCTTAGAAGTGTCTGTGTTTCCCGCTGCATCGCGCGGGCACCCTACTAATAATATAAAGATATGAAAAATACAAATAATGGCCTAGTGGTAAAAGGGCCGGTTCACTCTTTGGGGGAGTCGGGTTCGATTCCCACGGGAGGCATGTGATGGATACCCTCACCCTTGTGGTGGGGTAGGTGGTTGGGAAGTGATGGAGAGACCCTTGACCCTTGTGGTCATGGGTTCGACTCCTGATCTCTCCAGGTTTTACCAGTTCACTACCGTCGTGCCTTCGGGCGGGTTTGTGGGCCGGGTTTTCCCTGGAACAGGAGACGGGTGGGCCGAAGGGCTCTGTCCGTACGGACTAGAGGCTGTCTGGGCCCCTTTCGGCCATTGGGAGCCGCGTACAGAGTACCCGGCAATACTTTAGTTGATCGTTAAAAAAAAGGCTTTGCTTTAAATTTATATTTTAAATAGTAAAAGCAAATTTTTGTATAGAAATTACATGTGTTATTTATAAAAAAAATTAATTATAATCTTTTTTTTAATAGAATTTTATTAATATCACCAAAACAGTAACCTTTTTTTATTATACACGTATCAAAACTACATTTACTTTTTTTGTTGTTTCATTGTATTATTCAACTTATAAAAATAAAATTTTTATCCAAAATTTAATAATTTAACACTTTTAATAAAGGTTGCAACTTTTGATTAAAAAGGTTGCAATTTCAATAAATTTTGCAACCTTTTATGAAAAAGGTTGCATCGGATCTTTTAGTGCAACCTTTATATTGATCGAAGTTGCATTAGAGTCAAATGCAACACAATCGAAAAAGGTTGCGTAAAAAAAGTTGCATTAGCCTTATTTTCTAGTAGTGTATGTACAGATCTTAATTATACAAACATATTTTGTTGTTATCTAGTTTTTAAAAGATTTTATTGTTGTAATTTTTGCTATATTCATGAGTACAAATTTAGTTTGACTAAGCAGATTTGGTTCTAATATAAGCAAGAACTAGTTTTTTTAGGATTTGGATATCCGTTGGATTATCCGAATTAGTATTCAAAAACTGGATAATCCGGTTTTGAACACCCATACTGCCAATTTGCTATCAAATATGTCATTTTCCTAAAATAGAAAATTGTTCGAATAGTTCATGTGGTTTGCCTAAATTTTACTTTAGTCAAAATTAAATCTGTAGTCCCCAACTTTTGGTGCCTCTTAACTCAGATAGTTCCTGGAGTGAATGGATGTTATATAATTTAGTTAATTATATGTGAAATTACTAAGCTACCCTTATTATTAAAAAATATAACTAAAAATAATTAAAAATTATGTGGACCCTACCCACTCGTTCCACACTCCATCTTCCTCACCTATCACCCCTACAAACAACCAACACCTCCCCAAACTACCACCACTAGCAACCATCTCCACTTTGACCACCCATCTAAGACTATAAGGAGTGGGGGGAAGGAGGGATGGAGCGTCATGTGGCACTTGTGGGACCCATGTGAGGGGGGGAGAAATTGTGGAGAGTGAAAGGGGGGGGGGGGGGAAGTGACACGTGGCACTAGATATCTTTTTATAAATTTTAAAATAAACTAAAAAAACAAATTTAATACAAAAACATAATTAAAAATCCTAATAATTAAAAAATCTAAAAAATAAAAACCATAAAAAATAAAAACCATAAAAAACTAAACATAAAAAAATAAAAAAACTACATATTATATTTTTCCATAAGTTCGCGCTTCAGTTGTAGGGTCATCTCTAACTCCTAACCGCTTAGATGATCGGTGTTCACGGCGATAAATTTCATATCTTCGCGCTTTTCTCGCTGTTCTTTCATAGTCAATTTTTTTCAAAGGCTTCGCGAATGTTTTTTTTTCTCCTCGAGCAATTTTTCTTGAATCGTATTGAAATGAACGATCTTGGCATTTAAATCTGCCAAGTCAGTGCTGTAAGCGCCTTTGCTTGATCCAGAACCCGAACCCGAAGCCGAAGTAGGAGATTTTTGCGACCTCTTTTTTGACTTCTCTCGACCGGGTGGGCGACTTAATTCCTCCTCAAAGTCGTCATCATCCAAGTTAATGGCGTCCACGTTTTCAGGATCAATTGAACGGTTATGAGACGAATTTGTTTTCGTCCATTTTGAGGAGTTGGTTGCATTGGGGACGTGCGCCCATTTAGAATGGTTTTTTGCGACTTCCCAACAATGAAGAAACTTGAAGTCGACCCCAGTTTCGTTGCGATACGCTAATAACGCGTTGGCGAGGGAGTCGTCGGCTGTTTCACCGCTTCTTGGATTGTTTCTTGCGTAATAATAATGCGGTTGAAACGCATTCAATGCCTTGTTTATCTTGGATTCTCGGCCCACTTGGACGAGATACTATCGTTTGCTCGATAGAACTCTCGTTCCATCAACATATGGAAGGAGTTGTTTATGTCGACTAGTTCCTACAAAAAAAAAAAGTATTAGAAAAAAAAAAGTATCATGTTTAAAAAATTATTAGAAATACCTTGTTCTTTTTCGGACTCGCTTATCCACGCTTTCGTTAACGCAAGCTCTTTAGCGGGTGTCCACTTAATCGCTTGGCGGTTAGCTTGCGCTAATGCTTTCTCCGCCGGTGTCTTCTTCTTGTGACTTCTTCTTAGAGCGGGTTTTTTTTACCCGAAGATGATCCCTTAACATTTTGTTGTTGTGTTTCGGGTACGGTTTCTTGTTGCGTTAAAGGAAGTGACAGTTGTGAAGGAACGAGAGAATCATTGAATGGGAAATTAGGATAAATTTGCCCACTAATGTAACCCACATAACCCGCGTAGTCGGGACAGGGTGAAGGAATGGGTGGACGGTTTGGGATCGGACGAACTGATGGTGTATTCGGGTTTGGGACAAAGTTGTATGGGTTGTTCGGGTCAAAACCTCGGTTGTATGGGTTCATTTTTTTTTTTTACCAAAGTAGGATGAGAAATATGAAAATGTATGTAGAAGTGTAAAAAAAATTAAGAAGAAGTGTATAAAAAAGGTGAAGAAATGAGATAAAGTGAGTGTTTTGTAGTGAGGAGGGGGTAATTTATAAAAAAAAAAAAAAAAAAAAAAAAAAAAAAAAAAAAAAAATTGGACCGTTAGTTTATAACGGTTAAAAAGTTATTTTTTTTATCAAATCAACGGTCAAATATGTGGCCCAATCAGAATAAGACACGTGGCACCCAAGGCCCCCCGTTTGGTCTAAGGAGATAAGTGTTTCTATCCGCGATCTAAAACTTAAAGCAAGATTTTACAGATCAGAAGAAAAATACAAATATATTTTTTACTAGATTATACCCCGGGAGCGTCCCGGGTTAGAGAAATTTAATATGATACATCAATTTTACATATGAAATAGACTGATGTATAACTCTAATATTAATATCAAACCTAAAACAAATTAACAATGTACAACTTTAATGCTAACACATAACCTAAAAGAATGTAGAACTTTAATGTAATTCTAATATTAACACCTATCCTAAAAACTAAACAAATGTACAACTCTAACATACTAATATTGATACCTAACTTAAAACAACGTATAACTCTATTAACATATTCGGCTCTGGTTGAAAAAAAATTCATATTTACTGATTTAAACATAATTAGTGACTTGTCTATACATGATTAATGATTTACCTGAATACTTTGTATTTTTTTTTCCTGTATGAACAAAACTCCACAAAAAAATTTCTCCGTTTTTTATATAACACTATGGTACTCGTTGGAAAGATAATAAAACGCTTGTTAATTTGGTGTATTTTTTTCTTTAAAAAATCTCGTATATTAAAGATATTAACGTTTAAAAATTATGGGAGGAAACATGAGGGTGAAAAATCCAATTTTGCTTTTAAATTATTTTTTTTCTAAAATATCTCAATGCCACATGGGATAACACATGGCACACTCAAGGAAGAGACTGCTTATTTGAGTGACATGTCATTAAAATGGCTTTGGTTTATTATATATATAGATATAGAAGATAGATAGATAGATAGATTATCTCATACATTGCAAGAAACTAATCACACAAATTCAATTCTCAGGGTCTCTTTGTAGAAAATTTCTTTCATATCTTTTTGTCCAAATTGATTCCATTGTCGTGTGGTGGATTATTGGTCTTAGTGTCATCGGTTGTTTCTTTGTTCCTTCGATCTTGTTCAGAAACGCCAGAGAGTCTGGTCTGTTGCTGTGTCATATAATAATAGCCTTCGCCATACCAATTGGCTGACGTTTCGCGAGGCACACCGCTTGAACTCTCCACACGTAACCAATTGCCTGACGTTTCGCGAGGCATACCGCTTGAAGGATCCATATGTAAATCGAATTCATACCAATTGCCTGACGTGTCGCGATTGAATTTTTTCTTCTGGAAATCGGGTGAATAGCTGACGGGCTTCGTGTTATCGTCGATGCCGGAACGTACGCTTGAACCGGAGGGAGCTGGTGATTTGTCGTCGTGACTCATTTTTAGCAAGAAGAAGAAAATTTTTGCGGGTGGGATGGTATTGAATTTAATTTAGAGGGTGGGGATATATAATACTAGAATCTAGATGGTAGTCCAGAACCAGCAGTTTGCAAAAAATCAACGTCAACACAACGCGTTTTCTTTTTCATATGTGAACTATTGAATTACTGTAAAAAAAAAAAAAAAATAGATATACATACCTACTCTATGGATAAAAAATAAAAAAGAGGACTTTTTTTTACAAAAAAATAACACGTTTTAACGTGTATTCAAACTTCCATAATATGAGAAGGCTCCGTCTATTCCCACCCCCCACCTTCTATTTCCACCTCTTTCAAAGCGCCTCGCTTAGGCCTAAGCGAGACGCTTTGAACTCATTCAGAGGAGGTCAGTACGAGGGGGCAGAAAAAGCTGATTTTTAATTCGAAGCGCCTCGCTTAGGCCTAAGCGAGGTGCTTCGAATCAAATTTTTTTTTTTTGGTCTTTTGAGTTAGTTTTTTGTTTTTTTAATATAATTATTATAAAAAATGTTCTTTTGACAAACGTCTGGCTAACCTGAATTTCCTTTGGATCAAAATGTCAACTTTTTCCTGCCACCCTTGTATGGTTTGGCTAACCTGTCCAGTTATCAATCTCACTGTCCAACAACTGAATTTTACTTGCTTGCATGAAAAGTAATGATCAGGAACATTCCAAATAACCGTCCAATTTCAGCTTTTGTTTAACTCATGATAGATCCACCAAATCATTTCTTCAAGTTCATTTCACCAAAAAAGGCATAACTGTAATGATCAGAAACATTCCAAATAACTATTCAATTTCAGCTTTTGTTTAACTATTGTAGCAACTTTCATAGAGAAGTTATCAATCTCACTGAGATGATATCTTCTCTTTAGGTTTTGGAATTAATGAGACAACTTTTCAGTTGTTATCCGAGAGATAGCGGTCAACGATGAAGACAACCTGAAAACAACCGGATACCATGGATCAGAGAGATTCAAGCTAATTAAACTCATATCTCAAGTCGGTGCAAGTTATGTTGTAGCGCATATGTTATTATCTCTTCTCTTATTCTCTCTTTCTCAAGTTCTCGATGGATTATTTGCTCTCATATATTGGATCAGAGAGATTTAACCTAATTAAACTCATATCTCACTGTAATGATTAAGAATATTCCAAATAACTGTATAATTTAAGCTTTTGTTTAACTAATTTAGCAACAGTCCAAATAACTGTAATGATCGCTACGGTTAGTGGATACCATGGATCAGAGAGATTCAAGCTAATCAAACTCCGGGCAACCCTTGTTTGATTATACTCGTGTACAACCTTTATCTCTTTATGTATGAATAGTGACCCTCTGACAATGATCAGAAACATTCCAAATAACTGTTGATTGGTATATAGAGAGCAAACCGACGATCATTCAAAATTTAAAGTTACCGCTAACCTCTGCGCCATCATCGTTGACAGATATCTCTCTGAGATGATAGCTTCTCTTCAGATTCTGATTGCACCGGTGGAATTGGAATTGGAATTAATGAGACAACTTTTCAGTTGTTATCCGAGAGATAGCGGTCAACGATGAAGACAACTTGAAAACAACCGGATACCATGGATCAGAGAGATTCAAGCTAATTAAACTCATATCTCAAGGTGGACTTAAGCACCTGAACGGGAAGTTGAAATTTTGAATGATGTTCGTCGACTGCACCGAACACACTACAATTATTCACTATTTTATACATACAACACAACTTCATCGTTGAACGTACTGTTCTTCTTGATCTTGATCTTCACACTTGCTTTTGACAAATCCATTGTTGTTTCCATAGACATTCAAGCAAGCAAACAAACAAAAAGATGTTCGATCGGTCTTTGACAATCCCTTAACTAGTACTACCTGAATTCAAAAGGAGGCATTGTTTTGTATCTGGTTCCATGTTGTTTGGATGATTTGCATGGAGGGTTAGAGAAGGGGAAGAGAGAAAGTTAAGGAATATTATATAGGAATTGGAGAAGACTATATAAGATAGAAAGAGTAATAATGGTTAGTTAATGTGAAAGTATTTAATATATAATGTGAAAGTATTTAATGATTATTTAAAGGGTGGGAAATGTGCCTAGGGAGTTACGTGCATTATCTAGTATTGAAACTTGCGATTAAATAATATATTAATACATCAATGGACTACACTCACGGTATGTATATCACGTATTTTCATTCTTTCCTTGATCTGCAACATTTGAAAATTATCATTTCTTGACATGCTTGGTAACACCTTGATCTGCAATATTTGAAAATTATCATTTCTTGACATGCTTGGTAACACCTTGATCTGCAATATTTGAAAATTATCATTTCTTGACATGCTTGGTAACACCTTGATCTGTAATATCTGAAAATTATCATTTCTCGAAAAGTAATTAAAAACATTTAAAAATGAATTAAAAACAATTGTTGCGAGTTAGGTTTAGTCGGAGGACCATGTACAATGATTCATCAAAGTTGTACAAAGCTGGATGTTTGTACTAGAAAACCAAAACGAGCAATAAACGAAGCGAAACGAGGAGATATAATTTTCTTGGCTTGGAAACAACTTAAAAGAACCAAAAATGAATTAAAATTATTTTTTAGTGATTAACAGATAATTTTAAAGAATTAAAAGAAATTCAATTTTTTTTAGAAAAATGCCAAAACGCCTCGCTTTGGTCAAAGCGAGGCGCCTGGTTGCCTCGATTTGGCCAAAGCTAGGCTGTTTGTGCCTAGCTGAGAGTTGCATCACGTTCTTACCCACCAGAACCTTTTATTAAACCACGCTCGCTTCCGGACATCATCCAATTATAATCGTTGAACATAAAACACCAGAACATAAAACATCACCATCTTGCTGTTGAGACTTTTACACTCTTTTATCTTTTTATATTTGACACACTGAAATATATTTCCAGAATCATATATCTCTCTCAGATCTCTGTATGTGTTTTGAACCACCAAAGTTGATGAAAGCCTGCAATTAAAGAAATCCAATAAAAAAAAAAGAAATATTATAACAGAAAATATACTCCATTCGGTTCACCTTTTGCGATGGATGATACATTGGTTATTAAAGATGATGACATTTCAAAGTATCAATGACGAAGATCCTGATCATGATGTAGTCATGGAATCTTTGTTGCTGTGTGATAATTAATACAATTATTATAATAATTGAAAAACCCAAATGGATGATTCTTTGGTAGTTTCGAGGGTAACAAATATTATAAACTGAAAAAAAAAAGATCTCTGCTAAAATAGTTTTTTCAGCGTGAGAGAGAGGAACTAGATTTTAGGAGTAGATAGAATTGTTTCCATCTTTTAAAAATACACAATAACTATCATAAGCATACAAAAGTACTATAATACCCCCACTAGCACTAATTAATCAATTAACTTTATAACCCTTATTAAATTATTGCTATCAACCAATCTCAACCATCCATCTCTAAATTTAAGGGCTATAAACACTTCTTACCATTCTCACAAAAAATCATCTTTGTACAGGAACCTAAACCTATATATATATATATAGTATAAGGTTATATTGGAAACCCTTGTTATAGTGAAAACTCTAGAAACTCTAACTTCTGAAACTTTTTTTATATTAAAATTTTAGGATATATAATAATATACATGATTTTAAGTATTTTGAGCCAAAAAAATCAAAAAAGCGTCGGACACTTTTTTTTTAAAAAAATAAATAAGTTTTCGGGTAACACATGTTAAGCGAAATTAACATGTGTTAACCATTTGACCAATTTTTTTGACTAAGGGATGAGAATAGACGGGACCTTACTGTGTTCACCATTTGGCCAATTTAAAAGCAATTAAGTTATTTTCAATCATAAAAAAAAATAAATAAATAAATAATTATGTTTCATCCAATCCATTTTCATGATGATTATGGCTTAACAATTCATACGATGCCAGACTCGACACTTGACACATCTGAAGTTTAAAAAAAAGAAATTACCAAACTCATTTAGTCTACAAACAACTCATTAATTTTTATTCAAGACATGATTATATATAGCTTTGACCATTTCATTATGCTTAAAACATTATTTTCAAAGTTGTATTTCAATTATTTTTATGTAACTTATACCCTATTTACCTTTTTATTGTCCAGTTTATCTTTTTATATCTAAAAAAAAGAAATTAGACGCATGATATAAGTTTTTCGAAATATGATAGTTTCTAGAAAAGATGACAAACATACAAATAATTGAAATATAAGTTTTTCAAAATATGATAGTTTCTAGAAAAGATGACAAACATTGAAACATACATGTGTTTATCCTCAATTTGGTCCCATAAGCCTAACATGTAACCTACTTCTTTATTGGGTTTTCAAATTAAACATATCCAACAGTTTTCTTACTAACAACGACATTTCAGTCCATTTCAAAGCTAACGGGGAATTGAAATGTTTATGATAACACATGATGAGTTAAACTTCATGTTATATTATAAAGGCTAAAGGCTCTAACATGTAGTCAGCTTTGTACTTGTAATGACTTAAAAACATACTTTTTATTCAAAGAGAATCTTGTAAGATAAGATGTCCACCACCATGTTGTCAAACTGCCTGAAACAGGTTGCCACTTCTACAGGATCAACATATCTCTATTTTGTTGATTTCACTTTCATTGTTAAAGCTAACTCCTAGCTCAATTACCTAAGATAATATATATAATAGAAAAAAAGAACAAAGGGTAAAGAAATGTCAATATCGAAACCAACAAAACTTATAAAAAACCTTAAGAAATCTCAATCAACATACTATGAGTGGAGCAAGTAATATGTAAATTAATGTATATGCGTACTTTGTGAAAGGTGTATGCGTAATCTTTCAGCTCCTTAGAGCGCACTGTCTGATGAGTTTTTCTCCATCTATGTGAATCTGGGAGAATTTGTGATATCAATTGCATCTTTAACATTAGTTCAGCTTAATAGCAACTAAATATATCCAACAAAATCTCAACTAAGAACATACCTGTGTAGTGAATGTTATCACCTTCACCAAAGAATCGTTTTAACCAAAATGAGGTCTCTAGACCAAATACATCACGACGGCATAAATAGTAGCATCCTGTTGACACCTTGAATTCAGACAGATCTCCACCAATCACTTCTTCCTCTTTCATTGTGTTATTATCACGCTTCTCCTCTTCCTCTACTTCACTATCCATATACACAATGCTAGCACCACACCCGCCTAATATTATCATTCCTTCCTCCACATATATATCCACACTGACTTCATCACCAGCATCTAATACGTTTCCAATTGGCCAATAGCTTAACCATAGAACATCTTCATCAACTTTGGGTTTGCAATACACCATAGGATTGTATACCCATGTAACCCCCTTGCTTTTGTTGCTCACTTTAACCCACAAATTCCAAACATCTTTATTCTTTGATCCTGATGCTCTGTATAAGCAACTTACATTTAATCCTTGGATCCCTTTTTTCTCATGATGACAAGGCACGCAAAAGAGTACGAAACTGGAAAATGACGTGTACTCATATGTCTGTAGGATTTGATCATTTACGCCTTGTAGATAGGTGCTCATTATACCATATTCATACAACATCTACGCCATATAAAATTCAGTTAATGATATAATAAACAATTTACATGCATTTGAAAGAATTTAAGAGATAACCTGGGTGTGCCAAATATTGCCTTGTGTAATATCATCACCAACCAAATCCACCGTATGATTCTCATATGCTTTGATCCATTTCATGTGACCCAGATCTTCTTCATTAATTTTTGCTATGGGCACTATTTTAAAAAGACCTTGAATTTCAGACAATTTGAAACAACATTCATAAGCAAACACCCGTAGACTAAAACGGCCTGATTCAAATGCTACTCTCTCCAATGATGTACACCAATCTATATGCAGCTCCTCTAGCGTATTTGGGATAGAGGGGAGAGACTTCAAGTTTGAACACGAATACAAGTTGAGTATGCGAAGCATTTTAATGTTAATGTTCTTGGGCAGATACTCAAATGGATTAGCTGCCAAATGCAGTTCAAAGGAAGATTGAGCATTGAACACCACACAAATATCATTTTTAAACTCTAGGCCGCCGTTTGATAGATCCAACCACGTTAAAGATTGGGGTAAGGAAAACGACGACTGTTCTGGAAGCATCATTATTCCCGGTTGCTTTACATACTTCCACAGTTTAGTGCACCCTGTGAAACCCAACCTAGACAAATTCTCAAGATCTGATATGGATTTACAAACGTGAGTCAGACTGCTACAGTTCCAGAGCTCCAAAATGTTTAGTTTAGGAATTCGGTAAAGATTGCAAATGCTAACAAGCTTGTCACAACCCTTAAGATTTAGTATCTTGAGTGAATTAAGAATCTATTCCAGGAATAACAAACTTAAATTATGATTGTACATTGAAATGTCAAATGAAAATTGTCTAAAACAGAGAAGCTAAAAGGTTAAGTTATTAACAGAAGATAGAATTCCTTATACCGTAGGCGCTTCAAACATTTCCATGTTCCCATAACTCATATCTATAGCCACCAAGCTGCTCGTTAATAACCCGGAGGGCATTGTTTGCAAAGGACATCCATGCCACCACAACCATATTAGCTCTGGAAACTTCTCATAGGAGCCAATAAGTTTCACATATTTGAGTTGGAGCAATTTTAGTTTGTCCATTTTTGCAAATGAACTTGTTTCAAGGGCTAATACCTACAAATTTACAAAGAATCAAATTAATTAGTAATCATCTTATCTTGCATTAAACACTAGTCAAATTATGGTAAATTTCCCACCCCAACATTATAAATTTCATGTGACAAATAGAATGAGATTTAATGGACATTATATCTCGTAAGAAAAAAGACAATAATTTTTCTTTTGTCACAATAATAGTGTACCATTAATGGTTGTCCAAATGAGTACATATAATTGAAAGCCTAAAGGAAAACATTGTTTATGAAATCCTTAAATATAACCACAAAACAAATAAAATGAAAACTTTATTAAAACCAACAAGTGAGGATGAAATCTCAAACTTTGTCTTCTTCAATTGAAGGGGTTGAATTGTAAAGAGGAATGAGATTAAAAAAAAAGGCATGTAACATTCAAGTTTCTACTTAAATTGCAAGTAGTATTTCAGTTTTCTAAGTGGCAGCAAATACATTTGATAAAAATAGCTGCTCAAATTTTAGGAGGACGTATTTGGTTGATCCATAACATTATCTTCTCGTATTGACGTATGTCAATTATCATCTATGCTCAATTTTCAAACATATAATTTTCTATAATTTACTAATTTGTCTTACCTCTGATTGCATCCCCTGGTCAACCTTTCGAATGTCGAGTGATAGACCTTCAATTGTATTTGAGCCCTAATGCAGATTGAGATGAAATGAGAAAATTCTAGTTTGGATGTGAGGTCATAAAATGAGAACAAGCATAGAGATACATATAAGAAGCATCTTACATCTCCTTTTCTCAGCATACGATAAGATTCAGCATCATGCCAGACTCTACTACGTTTTGCAGGATCTTTGGACTCTTCAAAAACTACATTTCTTCCCATTTCTTGAAGTAGTTGATGCATCATTAGTCTGCCATTAGGTAAAACAGTAAGAAAGCATCTGTTAATTAGGGTCAAGATCCCAGATTTTGCATAAAATTCGTCCTCCAATATCCGTTCCACGTGTCTCACATATTCACCAACACAAAAACAAGCAATATGCAAAAGCAATTCTCTCTCACTGGGATGTGGTAAGGAGTCAAAGCTCTTACGTAGTACACCTTGGATCTTGTAATCAATATTTCCTCTTAATGAATTAAGTGCATTCATTCTACTTCTCCAAATTCCTATCATGTAATTTATTGTCCTTGGATCTTCATCACTAACAAACAGAGAAGAACCTAATACTTTAAGAGCTAACGGATTTCCCCCACAATATTGTGCTAGTTGTAAAGCAAGCTCCTTAAAATCTTTCATAGGAGTTTTGGATTGAAAGGCATAACGACTTAAGAGCTCTAATGATTCCATATCATTCAATAATTTTATTTTGTGCACCCAACAACTCCAAGATATGGAAGCAAGCCAAACATTTATATCTAAAATCCTTGTTGTAACTATGATCTTGCTTTGTGTAGGGAACGTCTTTGTTCCAAGCAAGGCACTTAGTTGTTCATGTTGATCAATGTCATCAAGAACAATAAGCATCCTTTTAATTTGTAAGACCTCCTCTATCTTATGTGTACCCTCAGAAACACTAGATATTTTTACTTTCTTTCCACCGAAAACATCTTTGAGAAGTTGTTTTTGTAGCCCAAGCAACCCATCAGGTTGTTTTCCAGCCACTTCAATAAAACTGCTGCTTTGAAAATGCTGATTGTTTAAGTTGTAAATGTGTTGGGCAAGTGTTGTCTTGCCACTCCCACCCATGCCGCATATTGCTATAACACTATACTGCTCATTTTTCAACAGGAAATTGATGTCTTCAACTCGAGCCACCATTCCAGTTAAATGGGCCGGGGTACTCAGTTGTTTCAAATCTAGTTTACGCTTAACTATTTCAACCACTTCTGCGATAAAGTTTGCCTCAGATCCAGAACTACAGAAAATGGAAAAATAGCACATTCAGAGCATGATATTTATACTTCCTGTTGTTCTGTTATACTGCACGAAATAAGTATGTTGCAGTAACTACCGTATCCTTATGTTATTTTAGAGCACCAAAAATCCCTAATGCAAGCGTAGTAGTGTATGCGTAAAACAACTGACTAAATAGCGTAGTAGCGTATGCGTAAAACAACTGACTAAATAGGCGTACAAATGGGAAACAATAAACTATTTTTCTCAGCCGAATGAAAGTTGCAATGTAACTAAACACGGTTCAGTACCCTGTTAAATGTGTCCAAGAAGTGCATAAAGCAAATAAAGTATGTGCAGAAGTAACTGAATCGACTCCAAAGTTTACACTTTCAGGTTGCAATCTTTAAAAAAAAAAAAAAAAAAAAAAAAAAAAAGTTTTTAAACAACAAAATTAGGATGGGCATTTGGTATAGAATCCACTTTTTTAAAAATTCTAGATCGGTATTTTCAATATCAATACCGGTTTGATATCAGTACGGTTTGGTATCAATACCATATAGGGGGAGAACATTTTGTAACAAGTGCCAATAAATTCGGTATTCTGTACCCACTTTTCCAAAAATCCGGTATCGATACCAGTACGGTACCGTTCTCATCTCTACAACACAGTTAGCTCGATTAACTAACGCCTATTTAAAAACATGAAAAGGGAGTGAAAGCATATACATACCCTGAAACAACCAAGCCAGTCAAATTAGCAACCTCTGTGAGTGCAGCCTTCGAGCGCCTCACATTAACCTCCGTCCATTTCAACCCTTCTTTTGCTTCTATGCCCAAACATTCCAAACAACTTGAAAAGCTTGTAGACAAATTAACAACCGATGTCCAGACCGACCTTTCGATAGCAAAACTTCCGCTTTGGTTCCTGACATCTGATGGATCCACGTTATAAAAAACAGGTAAAACAAAACAATTGAGCTTCCTCTTATGTTGCAGGATGAAGCAAAGCTCATCAAGGCACCATGTGGACTTCGCATAGTTCTCAGACAATACAATTATAAAAGCTCTAGATTCGGTTATTGCGGTCTCGATTTCGGGCTTCAGTTGTTGACCTCTATCTATTTCATCATTGTCTCTGAAGGTGCGAAGGCCTGCTTGTAGTAATGCATGGTAGAGATGATCGGCAAAGGTATGACGAGTGTCTTCACCTCTAAAGCTTAGAAACACGTCATACCTAACAGCATGAGTCTCATTTGGACGAGAAGTAAAAGCCATGGAAATCTTTAGAATTCGAAAGGTGAAGTTTTAGAAAGGAAGAAGATGGGATATTATTCAAAAAGTCTAAAGGCTAAAGAAAAGGTATCAAAATTCAAAAAGGAAGCGTGTTTGGATCTGACAATTAAGAGATTGACTTTTGAGGGAGGAAGCTTCTACGAAGAATAATATCTTATTATTTAACAAACAATGTATAAATTGTTATAATTTTTTTTTACGTAATAATTTTGGATGGTAAATTCACACATGTACGATTCGGGTTTACCATTACCAGTACTGATATAATTCAATTGGAATAGGTTTTACCCGTTATGACACTGATAGAAACTTGTAGAAAAGCATAAAAAATGCATCAATTGATCATAATTTAAATGTTGTAATCAAGAATTTATGTAGGTGCACGGTCCAACTTTTTTTTTCTAATCCCATAAAATGATCAAGTGGTAATTCCCTCCCTTTACAAACCTACAAGTGCCAAGTTTAATTCCCGTCAGCTTCATTTTTATTATTCTATTTTTTAATTTTTATTCTTTTATAAACAAACTTAGCGTGCAAACATCAACTGGATCACAACCCCAGCCCTGAACCCTCCTCTTTAGTCTTTCCTCACTTCGCCTCTCATTCTCCTCACCAGTCACCGCCGCCCTCAGACCTCCTCCTTTTCTCCTCCTCACCGTCGCACACTCGCCCTCTGCTTTCCTCCTCAGACCTCAGTCGTTACCATCGGTCATTTCGAAAACAAAACAATCTATTCACCTATTAGAGGTTTTGAAGAATTGATCTAACTGTAAGAAATGAGAAATCTGATGTCTTGATTTGATAAGATAACACTTTCTTAACGTAGAGCTAGTAACTATTATTGGTAGTTAATTTGATATCACTTTCTCCGTTGCTATCTATTTCACCCCCTGTATTACCAACCGCCCCAACGTATTTGAATTACACAGAAGTAGGAAGATATGAGACTAAAAACATAGGACTGGTGTTTAAAGAAAGTTGAAATATTGTATACAAGTAATTCCGGATCTGAAAGATTAAATTGTTGAATCAAATACAAATATACAAATGTGACTTATAGCATCCCAACATTATAATGTTGTAGCTTAGAACCAAACAAAGTGATAAGGAGTTAACAACCTTATCTATAGGAATTTATAGTTTTCTTCTGTGGTTATTGGTATAGTTTCTGATTTTTGCCTCATCTACATTAGCTAATTATTATGATATTTACAGTATAAACTAGAAATTTGACCCAAAAAAAAAAAAGAACAAAAAAAACAAAGAAAGAAAAGAAGTTTCAAGTTACCCTCCATGAATCAAAAGAATAAGCAAATCTTTTTTAGTATTGATATATTGTTGTGGTATCTTATGTGCAGGTACTTGGATATTGTTAAAACAGAGAGTTAGAGATATCACAACCAACATTAGATCCAAATTCAACTGGTATAAACATCATAGGATCACAGTATGGAAGAGAACAAACAAGTTTCATAGGTGAACAAACAGAAGAGTGTATGACGACAGAGGCAGCGTGAAATGTTCAGCTCCCCTTCCCCAAATGTGTCGGGTAAGTTTATATACATACAAATGTAGGGATGGCAATCAAACCCGAACCCGATGGGTAAACCCGAAACCCGACACATTTGGGACGGGTTTGGGGTCGGGTAATCGGGTATGAGTCTGGGTATGAGATTACTTTTTATTTTTTTCGCGGGTTTGGGACGGGTTTGGGATTTGATGATATACCCATTTACCCGACCCGATGACTCGATAAAGTATACCCATTTCCCCGATTAGATACCCGATGTAATTTCCTATATATCTTTTAAAATATGTATTCATAATATATCTAATTGTCCATCTAGATTGTCATCTTCTTCAAAAATCACCAATTATTTGTTTATAATATCTTTTATCTATGTCTTTTATTGTTTTTATATAATTTAACTATTTTATATTTATACATTGTAATCATTTACATACATATTTAATAATGCTAAATGTATGGGTTAGTAGTCACGCAATAGATACCCGACAGGTTTTTAGTCAGATATACCCAATGGATAAGTTTTTAAAATGAACGGGTTTACCCGAAACCCGCAGGTATACCCGATACCCGATGGGTAATTACCCGATACAAACCCGACGGGTTTTGCGACGGGTTTGGGACAAGTATACCTAATCGGGTATGGGGTTGGGATTACCTAAGCCCGTTCCAAACCCGACCCATTGCCATCCCTATACAAATGCCATGAAGTCTAATGACCATGTTTTTTTTCATTATTTTATTTACATTATGTTGAACTTTACGCTAACCGACCTGACTTTTTTTATATTCGATCATATGGATTTGGAGCATAAAAAAAGGAACACCCTAAAAAAAATTCCTGGATCTGCCACTTTCGGTGGGAATGGACGGATCGTGAGAATTTATTTTGGACCAATCTTGGTCCGTCTGCTAAAGCGGACCGGTCCGAGGGTAATTAGATGTGGGGCCCTCGTATTAAATAAAAAAATGTTTTATTTTTGTGAGTGGGGTATAAATTAAATAGAGGAAGGTTCTTGTACTAATGGTTCATATCGTACAAATAGTCATTAACGTGAGAAGTGAAGGATGGTTTTTTTTTTTTTTCATATTGTTAAACATTTATTTTAGTACTGAAATATAAAAAAAAAATTTAGTGTAGAGTTATTACGTAATTACTTTTGTAGAGTAATTACTATAGTGTAAACTAATATAATTACTCTAGTGATGTAATTACGCTAATTTTTTATATTATTCATCTACAAATCATGTTAAAGCAGATGGGTAAAAAAAAATTCTCTCTTCACTTCTCATGTTTAGAAAGTTTATTTGTCTTTGATCTTTACTCAAATTAAATAATAGGAACAGTAGGCGATAAGGCGGAGGTTTGGAATGGTTTGGGGTTGGAGGAAAAAAAGTTGGGTTTGGTTTGGAATGGTTTGAAATGATGTGGCATTGTGACATGACGGTTTGGAGTGGTTTGTTTGACCAAGGGTTGGAGATGAGGGGAAGGGGCTTCATGCCCACCAATCACACAGTGCCACGTCATTTTAACTCCAAACTAGCTTAAAGCTGTAGCCTAAACACTGGAAACGCCAAGTCCAAAGTAGTCTGAAACCAAGGACCCCACCATTTTATCATACCTACCAATCACACACACACCCCATGAGATGGTCGCCACCCTAAAAACTCAATTTTTCCTTCTCTCTCCTCGGCTTGTTTCTCTAGCCTAATGTTCCAGGATAAGCCCCAAATTGAAGCCAAACAACAAGGGGCAGTGTAGCCCCAAGGCTAGTGAAGCCCCATGCCCAAGCCCCATAGTGCCCCATCCCCTCTTAGGGGGGACGTAGCGCTACCAGATTTGGTCACGGGTACCTCACTACCAGCACGGTAACACCTCCGCCAGTGGTGCTGGTAGTGGATCCATGAACCAAGTCCTGGTTGTAGTTAATGGATGTGAACCCGTGAATGTGAATAAAATATTATTTTCTTCTATATCACCGTACCATCGATCATATTCAAACGAGTACATATTACTGACCATAGCAAAACTAAACAATGGAATTTAACATAACAGAATGCGAACACGGAAACGAACGACGAGCTGAACAGGTAGGGTCCGACAACAGGAGACAACTACGAACAGGTTTGGTTTATTAGCTATGAACAAAGGATATTAATTTGACTTTGCAATGGAAGATGAATAGAGTGGAGTATGAGAGAGCTTTAAAAAAACAAAAAAAAAAAACAAACAAACAGAATATGAGGGAGCGGAGTATGAGGGAGGTTCATTTGTAAAGAGGTGAACTTAAAGTCGGTCAAATATTATTATTATTATTATTATTATTATTATTATTATTATTATTATTATTATTATTATTATTATTATTATTATTATTATTATTACGTGTGAAAATAACTGATAGTTGGGTAAAGAATTAGTGGAGTGCTGCCTCCAGAAAAGTGTTTCAGTGAAGAAAATCAGTGAAATGAAAACATCTTCAGTGGAGCACCCCTTCCCCCTTAGACCACCCGGAGTGGGGCGGGGAAAGGAGCGGGAAGGGGGAACACCGGGCCAGTTAAGCGTGGAGAGGGGAGGGGGGAGGCACCGGCGTGGGTTTGGGTTGACCGATTCCATTATCACTACAAGTCAACAGTCAAAGCTTGACCAGTATTTAAAAAGTATCTCTATTACTTAGTGATGATACATAGTCAACTTTATACTATAATGAATTTTAAACATACCATTTAACTAAAGATAGATTTAAACGATAAGATCTCCACCGTGTTGTCAAATTCCCTCACACAGGTTGCCACTTCTATAGGATCAACATATCCAGTGACGATTAGTTTTCCCATTTCTTTATGAGCCGAAACAGACTCAACGCCCACCAGGCTATATACCGCCTTCTCTATCTTATCCATTGCATTTTCACTATTAAAGCCAACTCTCAGCTCAATTACCTGAAATATATAAACGGAAATAGGATGGAACAGTAATATTTTTGTAAAATTAACTAACATTAGACAGAAATTTTTATGATCAGTCATTTTTATAGAACAAATGTTTACTTTATACACAGGAAATCTCAATTATCACACTCTGGAAATAGTAATATGTAAATTCATTATCATGTATGTTGATATTTTTGATTAAATTTTCAAATGCTTAATTTGATAAAATTATAATTGAAAAGTGTAGGTACAGGCATTTAACATATAAATTTTGTTAGCTAGCGTCATAGAGGAATATAAATAAGGCTAAGGTATTTACGTACTTTCAAAAAAGTGTTTATATAATATCGTAGCTCCTTAGATCGCTCTGATTGATGAGTTTTTCTCCATCCTTGTGAATCTGTGAGAATTTGTGTCATTTCATATTAGTGACTTTGTCATTACTAAAAACACCCGTAAATAGCTTAATGCGAAAAAGACCTGTATAGAGAATGTTATCACCGAACAACTGTTTGAACCAATAAGAGGTCTCCGAACCAAATAAATCACGACGACAAAGATAGTAGCCTCCTGTGGTCACCTCGAATTCAGACAAATCCCCTCCAATCACTTCTTCCTCTTTCATAGTGTTATTTTCATAGTTCCCTTCTTCATCTACTTCACTATCATCCACATACACAAGGTTGGCAGCACAATGGCTTACTATCACCCCTTCAAACGCATATATACTCACACTGACTGCATCACCAACATCTAATATGTTTCCGATTGGCCAATAGCTTAACCACACAACATCTTCATAAACTTTGGGTTTGCAATACACCACCGGATTGTATACCCAAGTAAGGCCCTTGGTTTTGTTCCTAATTTTGGCAAACAAACATGGTACTTTACACTCACCTAATGATCTGTAAAGGCAACTCACATTTAACCCTTGTATCATGCCCCTCTCAGGATGTGATGGCACAAGAAAGTGTAAGAAATCGGATGATGAAGTATACTTGTATGCCATCATGATTTGATCCTTTATGCTTTGCAGATAGGTGCTCCTTATACCGAATTCATACAACATCTACGCCACATAAGATTAAATTAGTCATATATATAATAAATTATTTGAGGCTAATGAATATAAATATGTGTTTTTGAAATGCTCATTTGAGAGAAATTAAGAGACAAGACCTGGGTATCCCAAATTTTGCCTTTAGTAATCTCATCACCGACCAAATCTACTTTATGATGTTCATATGCCTTAATCCATTGCAGGTCACCCAAATCTGCTTCTTCAATTTTTGCTATGGGCACTAGTTTAAAAAGACCTTGAATTTCAGATAAATTGAAACAACATTCATAAGCAAACTCCAGCAAACTAAATCGACCAGATTGGAATGTTACTCTCTGCAGTGATGTACACCAATCTATATGCAACTGCTTTAGCGTACTTGGGATACATGGGAGAGACTTGAGGTTTGAACAAGAATACAAGTTGAGTGAGCGAAGCATTTTAAGGTGAATGTTATTAATGGGCAGGTACGCAAATGGATTATATGCTAAACTCAGGATAAGGGATGATTGGGCATGGAACCGCACACAAATATCACTGTTAAACTCCAGGTTACAGTTTGTGAGAAACAACGCAATTAACGACTTGGGTAAGGATAACAATGCCTGTTCAGGGAGCGTCGTAGCTTCCAATTGATGAACATACTTCCACAGTTCAGTGCACCCTTTCAAATCCAATGTTACAAGACTCTTAAGGTCTGCTATGGATTTACAAATGTGAGTCAGACTGCTACAGTTTTGGAGGATCAAAACCTCAAGTTTAGGGAGTCGGTAGAGATTGCAGATGCTTACAAGTTTTTCACAAACTTTAAGGCTTAAGTACTTGAGTGAATTAAGAACCTATAACAATATTAATAATGACTTCAAGTTATGATCGTATATCCAAATGAAATGAAGATGAAGAAGCTAATTAAAAGGTCAAGTATAAACAGAATATATAGTAAATTCTTTTTACCATGGGAGCTTGAAACATTTCCATTTGTCCATAACTCATATCTATAGCCACCAGGCCGCTCATCAATAACCCATGGGGAATTGTTTGCAAGAGACATCCATGCCAACACAACCATGTTAGCTCTGGAAAGTTTTCATAGGATCCGGAGAGTTTAACATATTTGAGCATGAGGAATTTTAGTTTATCCATATTTGCAAGGGAACTTGTTTTAAAGGCTAATGTCTGCAATTAAGTATGATGTAAACTAAGTAGATTAGAAAGAGCTAAAGGTAAAATCCCCGACTACCATAATTGTTTTGTTGCTACTAGAAACAACAGAATGAAAAGTAAAATCAGAAAAAAGACATCATGAAAAGTTCATATATGTCATGTGAAAGGAATAACCATTGGGGTTTATGGAAACCAATTTCAACCCATCTAGTTGAGTTTGGGTTTAAAATTTGACCCGGGTCGCTACCGGGCCTGTCTGGGTCGCTACAGGACGGGTCAGTTTGAAACGGTCTGGGTCGTTATCGAGCCCGGTCGGGTCGAAATGATCCGGGTCGCTACCTGGCCCGGCCGGGTCGTAATGGTCCAGGTTGTTAACCAGCCCGATAGGGTCGAACCGGTCCGGTTCGAAATGAAATATTTCGGATCCCTTAAAATTTTATTTTTAAGTTTATTTTTGTTTTTTTTAGTTTTAAATTTGCTTTTTTTATTTTTTTTACTTTTTTTATTTTTAATTGTTATTTTAATTTTTTTAAAAATTTTTAATCTATTTAAATGTGAACATATCCTAATCCAAACCATTCAGACCCAAACCCATCATGATCTAACCCATCGTAACCCATTTTTTTAATTTACCCATCCTAACCCATACCCAACCTGACCCAAACCCATCCTGACCCAACAACCAACCCAACCCAACCTACCCATTTTGCCACCCATAAAAACCATGAACCATTAGAAAAGACATCAATGTATCCCTACTTTACTTTTATCTTACCTCTGATCCCGTCATTTGCTCAACATTTCGTGTATTGAGTGCTAGCGCTTCAATTGTATCTGAACCCTAATGGAGAAAGACATGAAATTAGAGAATTGCAGTTCAAATTAAAGGTTGTGAAATGGGAAGAAAATTTAGGATAAACCTAAGAAGCATCTTACATCTCCTTTTCTCAACACATGATAAGATTCAACATCACGCCAGACTCTACTACGTTTAGCAGGATATTTGGACTCTTCACAAACTATCCTTCTTCCCATTTCTTGAAGGAGTTGATGCATCATTAGTTTGTTATCAGATGAAATAGTAAGAAGGCATCTCTGAGTAAGGGTCAATATCCCAGATTTTGCATAAAATTCATCCTCCAGTATCATTTCCATGACATTTTTGTATTCACCAACAAAGAAACAAGCAATATGAAGAAACAACTCTTTGTGACTACGAAGTGGCAAGCAGTCAAAGCTTTTTTGTAGTACACATTGGATGTTAGAGTCAAGGTCTCCGTTAGATGACATCAAAGAGTTTATTCTACTTCTCCAAATTTCTATCATGGTATTTCTTCTCCATAGGTCTTCACCACTAACAAAGAGAGAAGAACCTAATACTTTAAGAGCAAGTGGATTTCCTCCACAATATTGTATTAGTTGTAATGCAAGTTCCTTAAAGCCTTTCATAGGAGTTTTCGATCCAAAGGCATACCAGCTCAAAAGCTGTAATGCTTCATGGTCATTCAACATTATAATTTTGTGCACTTGACACCTCCAAGAAATGGAGCCAAACAATGCCTTAATATCCAGGAACCTTGTTGTTATTATGATCTTGCTTTGTGTAGGGAAAGCTTTTTTTCCAAGTAAAGCGCTTAATTGTTCATGATTATCAATATCATCAAGAACAATGAGCACCTTTTTCATTTGTAAGACATCCTCAATCTTACGTGTACCCTCGGAAACACTAGATATCCTTATTTTCATTCCACCCAAAACATCTTTGAGAAGTTGTTTCTGTAGCCCAAGCAACCTATCAGGTTGTTTTCCAATCTCTTGAACAAAACTGGTGCTTTGAAACTCATGCTTGTTTAAGTTATAAACGTATTGGGCGAGTGTTGTCTTGCCACTGCCTCCCATGCCACAAATTGCTATAGTATCATATTGCTCATCTTTTAACCATGAATTGATCACTCCAACTCGAGCCTCCATTCCAGTTAAATGGGCTGGAGTACTCAGTTGTTTCAAATCAAGTTTACATATAATTGTCTCAACCACTTCTGCGATATAGTTTGTCTCAGATCGAGAACTAAAGAAAAGGAAAAATAGTACATTTAGAACATGATATTTCAGCTTCTTTTTAAGAACATAGCTGTCATGTTCAGCATAGACTTATAGTGCAATATTTTTTAATACTAAGGGGTTGTTTGATTGATTAAGTGTTGAATCATTAAGAGGTCTGAATGGTTAAGTACTGAATCATTAAATTGGACGTCTTAATGGTTAGTTTTCTTGTCTCACATTGGTAGGAGAGCATTATTAATGTTCAGCATAGTTCAGTGCTTAATGGTTCAATGCTTAATGGTTCATCAACATCCTAAATCTTAATGGTTCAGCCTAAACCATCTCATTCAGAAGTTGAAACAAACGCGCTTTGAGTCATTCAGGGCTAAATGGTTCAGAGCCTCATTAAAAGGCTTACCAAACAGCCCCTAAATCCGTTAATTAAAATACAGTAGTGTGCTTATAAATTGCAAATACAAAAAGTCCTAAATTTCATAGATAAAGCTAAACTCTATATATATGCGCATATTTTTCAGGTCACTCTTTTTCAGTTCTCTTTTTTCACAGGGACCCTTATTTTTTTTCGTTTTTGTGTGTGTATGTATGTAAAAGGGTATGACAAAGTCACAAAGCTATTCCTCCCCCTAGTCAAAGGTTCAACCAATGTCTAGAACCAAATGAATTGACTCCATAGGTTCCTCTTAGATATTTAAGCCAATGTTTATAATTTGATTTGAACATCTCTAAGCAATACAAGTTAAACTAATTGACGCTGGTATCATATATACAAACACCAAGTGAGAGAACATATATACCGTGAAAGTTCTAAACCAGTCAAGTTAGCAACCTCCGTTAGTGCAGCCTTCCAACGCCTCACATTAACCTCTGTCCATTTTGAACCTTCTATGCCCAAACATTCCAAACAATTTGAAAATCCAGTCAACTTAACCAAAGTTGTCCATATTGAAAGTTTAATGCCGAAACTTCCTCTTTGGTTCCGGACATCTGATGGATAGACGTGATAAAAAACAGGTAACACAAAATGACTGCAACTCCTCCTTTGCTCGAGGATCAACCAAAGCTCCTCCAGACACCATCTAGAATCTGCATAGTTCTCGGACAATACAACTATAGAAGCCCTGGATTCACTTATTGCTGTAGTGATTTCCGGTGCGAGTTCTTGACCTCTGTCGATTGCATCATTATCTCTAAAAGTGCGAAGTCCTGATCGGACTAATTCTTTGTAGAGATGATCTGTAAAAGTATGACGAGTATCTTCACCTCTAAAGCTTAGAAACACGTCATAACTAAAAGTATGAGTATGATTTTGGGGTGAAGAAGATGCTGAGGTAGAAGCCATTTAACGGTTTGGGTGCGAAGCAGATGATGAAGTAAATTAGGGGTTAAGCAAAAAAAGGGTATATATAAATGCATGAAGAGTCGTGGTCTGAAGTCTTATCATTCTTTCCGCGTAATACCAATAGTTCAAAATATAAATCTTTTAACTATTTAGGCTACAGGGAGTGAAGAGCAGGGGTGTAAACAAGCGGAGCCGAGCCGTTCGCGAGCTACTGGAGCTCGGCTCGGTAAAAAACTCGAAACGAGTCAAGCTGATCTTGAGTCTAAAACAAAACTCGTTTATTTATCGAGTCCGAGCTCGAGCATGGCATGTGAAGCTCGTTAGGCTCGTCGAGCCTTATCGAGCTTTGTGTATTATTATTTTTTTAAAATATTTAATAATATTTACCACTCATTTCAAGTTGTTTAGTAAACGAGCCGAACTCGAGTTTCACTTATCGAGCTCACGAGCCTAAACGAACTATTATTTATATTATTTTTATTTAATATATTAATAAATGGATAACTAACGAGCCAAGCTCTTATAAGTTTATCGAGCTCGAGCTCGGTCAAGCGCGGGCTCGGCTCGACTCGTTTGCACCCTTAGGGGGGACGGGGCGCTACCAGAATTGGGCACGGGTACCCCTTTACCAGCACGGTAACACCACCGCCACATGTCCTGGTAGGGTTCTCGTGGACCGTTTTCTGGTTATTGTTACCGTGCTGGTACAAAGAAACAGTATTTTTCTTGACCAATGATAATATGCCACGTTTTACCTTCACCTTTGACCGTGATATTTTGACCGTGTTATATTTTTGACCGTTTACATTTTGACCTTGGTTTATGTTTTACCCCTATACAAATCATACTTTCACATAACATAAACACGGTGAACTTTCATTAAAAATTTAAACACCATTACAAAATAAACATTAAACAACCGTAAACATTAATTATTAATTATATCTCGCAACAATCGCCATGACGCAAAATGGGTGAAGTTAGTCATTTGTTCACGGTAGTAGTCGTCACGAGTGAGTTGGATTGCAATGTCTTCTTGAACATTAGGGTGCCTCTCCATCGTGGCTTCATAAAGGACGTTCCAACGGAGACACCTGGACCAGAGAAGAAACCACCTACGAACGATCGAATCCTTGGAGCGGTCATTTGTGCCGGTTAAATTATTGAATATCCCCGACACCTGGTGCCAAAATGAAATTGGGGTATCGACTTGATGAACCCATGTGTTTCTTACTACGAGGTAGGCTCTCGTTAACGCGATATCCTCATTTGCATTCCACGGGACCATTTTTACGAAACAATTAAAGTATAACCGGGTTATTGTGTGATTTTGTTGTGTTGGATTAAGGTGTTTTTATAGACCAAACCGTAACGGTACAGATTCCAATGGTTGCAACGGTTTAAATGTAACGATAATAAAATTAATTACCGTCTGACTGTACAACGGTTAGTTTTCTCAAATTTAAATGAAATATAATGAAATAATCAGTGGAGTGTTGCCTACAAAAAAAAATATTTCAGTGAAGTAAATAAGTGAAGTGATGTGGCATTGCAAGATTGGTTAAAATCAGTGAAAGAGGCTTTAGTTTGAGGCTTGGGTTTTGAATTAAACTAAGGGGGAAGGGGTATTATCCTAATGATTTTTCAACTTCACTAATTTCAACCAATCCTATGCTACCACATCGCTTCACTGATTCTCTTCACCGAAACATAGTTTTGGAGGCAGCACTACACTAATTCTTTTATTGATTTTCATTTAAATTCAAAAAGTAATTGTTGCAACCTAACGGCTACCTTTTTTTTACCCCTATAAAACCCCACAATTTTTAATATCAAAATCATACCAAAACTAAAATCATCTTTTTATCATCTCGTAAAAATGGTCCGGTGGAATGTAAATGAGGATATCGCGTTAGTGAGGGCGTATATAGATGTTCAACACACAAATCATCCTCCCGGTTTAGGGAGAGCTTCATTTTGGCGCAATGTGTCAGTGGAATTCAATCGAGTAACCGGTATAAATGACCGCAACATGGATTCGCTCGTTAGTAAGTGGTATGATCTCTTCACCAAGTGTAACCGATGGAATGCCCTATTTGAAGCCACGATTGCGCAGCACCCTAATCTTCAAGAAGACATGGCAATCCAAGTCACACAAGCCAACTATGTGAATGCACACGGGATGAATTTCAACCATGTTGCGGCATGGCAATTGTGGTGTTAGGTTTAATGTTTAATGTTTAATAAAAGTAACCGTTAAAAGAAAAAAATTAAAATTAAAAATTAACAATCAAATATTATACAAACATAATTAAAAACATTACATAAATGTGACAACCGTCACCCTCATTCTTTAGCAAGTTGTCAATTATAGTCTTTCGGGTATTCAAATATTTCTATTTTAGTCCCTGTAAGTTTTGTCGTTTTCAAATTTAATAAAAGAGCGTACTCAATGTTTATCATTTTGCATTTATTATAGATCGTGTCTACATATAGTAAAACGTATATCAACTTATTGAAGGAAGTTGGGAAAACATTAAAGTTTTACGACGAACCTATAGCAACATAAGATATATTATATGTAAAGTTTACAAACAAAAAAAATATATATAGGATATTATTATTTTTCCTTAATTTTTTTCGCTTGTGGAAACGTAAATCGTCAACAAAATCATAACTTCATTTTTTTTTTAACTGGCATAATCAAACTCTATTTACTTCAATGAATGTTGATCATTTGTAACTTATGTCAAGGCATTCATAAACAAAATGGGTCTTGTAAACTTGATTACACAAACTCAAGTTTTTCTCTAGCACCACTATTATCTGCACAATAGTCGCCTTATCTTCCTTGAATAACAACACCACCATCACATTCACGACCACCACCAAAGCACAACCATTTCACGACCACCACTATTCCGAAAATCCAGAAAATAAGCCGAGTTACCTCTACAATTTTCCACCGTCTGGTGCCGGTTCAATCGTCGTTGCAGTTCCCGCTTATTTTGATTTACACACCGTGAATTTTCGGTAATCATCTAACCAAGTCTAGATCTTTTTATATACACACCCACACTAAATTTCGTCCATGAAAGTTAGTAAAGAAAAAAAACCAAGTTCAATTCTATCAATGAATGATCGTATGGAAAGAAATGGTGTTCTAATGTTTTGTTTCCATTTTTCTTACATAATTTAATTTTAATATTAAAATAGATAATCCATGAAACCACATGTTTTCTTAAATATGATCATTGTATTGAAAAACATCCGTATGAATAATATTCTTTTAGCATGTTTAATTTATTTAATAAACATTAACTATGAAATTAATTTATTAAAATTTATTTTCAAACTATAACATTTTAGTACAACAACTCTTGACCAAGATTTTATGAAAATCCCTTTTAGTAACTTACTTGATTAATTTCTCTTTTATTATTTAATTAAAGAGTATTTCCATTAAATAATAAACAATCGTCAATTTCCCCCATTGAAACCTAGAATGCCTTAAATCTAGAACATATAGACTCATTAGGTCCCAACTCTAAATTGTCCTTGTTTGAATAGGATAATCTCTTGGGATCTTGCCTTGTTACATTTTAGCATATTCAAGACAATCAGTCAATGTGAGTAAATCTTTCCTCTTTTTCATGTTTTACTATTTTGGGGCTACTCATGTACACTATTATCAAATGTTACTCTTATACTTAATGCAATTCTCATGTGTGTTTGCCTTATGTGATTTGGTGTGTATTTATGCTTGTCAAAATAATTAACTGTTGGGCGGCCTAGCATTTCAATGAATAGTACTATGGTATACCCCCTTAAGACTCTGTTGAGAGTATCTTGGTCATCGTCTTGTTAATTCATTATTCATTGGTTATTCATGTGTTAGTCTCATTCATTTAGGCTTGGTTTTGGCTGATACTACTTATTACATAATTGCGAACAGTATACAACACATTAATTGCAAAACACTTTTCTAGTATATGTATTCAAAACAGGGTATGCTCACCAATACATTTTGTATTGACATATACTATTTTTGTATATGTTTCAGGTTATTTATGAGATGACTTTTAAGCTTTTGGAATTTTACTTAGATTTTGGATTCTTTGTATTTCAGTTTAGTTGGCATTTAGAATCGTTGTATTTCTTTTTAATGTAATAAACTATTTAATCAATGTATCAATATTTACACTATTAGTCCATGAGCTATTAAACAATCGTCACTACGTGGCACCTCGATGATTCCGCCATCGGTTGGGGTGTTACAATAAACCTAGTTAAAACAATAACTAAACATAAACCTAATTAAAACATTACTTAAACATAGCTAAAAAAAGAAAGAATACACAATTGACTGAGGCGAAAAGCAGTGACGATCACTGTCACGTCCGTCCAACCTCTCGTATCGGTATCCCTCACTTTCGGGGGCCGGGCAAGACATTTCTTCATCCAAATTCATTACGAATTCAGTCCCGGGATCAGTTTCATAACTTTCGTCCCGGGGTTTTGCACCGTAACTGGTGGGTTTTGCACTGTAGGAAGAGTGATACGCTTCGGCACTCTTACAGTATCTCCAATCTGTATCGCTCCTAGTTGTAGTAGAGCCATTGTGTAATCATATATGTAATGCAATTCTTCTGTCGACGAATCACCAAGAAGTTATGGCCTGTAAATTTCAAATGTTGGGGGAGGGTGTGTAGTCAGTGGGTGTGTAGTTGGTTGGTGTGTTATCAGTGGGTGTGTAACCGGTGGGTTTAAAGTATGAGGGTTTGTCGGGTGGTGTGTAACCGGTGGGTTGTTTGTAGCTTGACGGTTTGCGCGGGATGATCGTCATCGACGACATGTAATCGGGAACATATTGCCACCACCCATATTCATGTATGTAGTTGTATAAAATTGTATGTGTGATATGGTGTTTATATAGTGCGATAAAAAAATAAACAGCCAAAAATTATAAAACGGTCAAAAAAGTTAACCGTAAAAAAAAAACTTAGGTAACTAAAACGGTCAAAAAATATGCCCGTTTAATTAAAAAATGCAAGTCCACTACCCGTTAGATAGAACCAGGATTTGGTCTACGGTACCCCTACCAGCACTGGTGACGGCGGTATTACCGTGCTGGTAGTGGGGTACTCGTGACCAAATCTGGTGATGCCCCGTCCCCACTAAGAATGTGTGTCTGTGTGTGTGTGTGTGTCTATATATATATATATATATATATATATATATATATATATATATATATATATATATATATATATTTAAACCAACCACCAATACACAACCTCCACATCATCCCACCCTCCCCACACCAAAGGAGCCACGCCATACTTACCCAACAATGGAGGTGGTGTTCATTGGGTGGGTCGGCGTCCCACGCCCAAACCCTCGCCTTACTCCCTTCACTCTTAGGCGGGATTTAGTTGTCTGATATCTTAAAGACAAAATTATAAGGTTTATGATTTTATGTTTGAAGTTTGAACCCGTTTTTCTTATATTTTAATAATATTCTTTCTTTATATATAAGATATACCATTTTGCTTGTTTGTTTATATGCATTTTCAACATTTTAACCAGAATGTATAAGTGCATTCACATCATCCATCAAATTATCTTTCTGTGTTTAAATTTTTAAAACTTCTTCTAGAAACACACTATATCCCATTCCCTATTATCTCTCCCGGCCCTATGCTTTTAAAAAGTGTTGTAGTAACAAGAAAAGCTTCTAGTGATTATCTATATCAAACGATTCTGACGGTATAAAAATGGGAAAATACTGGAATAAATGTTTGTAAATACGATAAAGATAAAATGGTGGATGATACGTAGGAGGTTTTTTAAAATAAGAAATAAACTAGTAGTAGGTATCCTGCATTGCTACAGACGACATAAAACCGTATCAAGTAGCATCAATGTCACACTAGTGTTAGCGGCCAATAACACTGAAAAAAACTCATAAAAAATAAATAAAAATGAAAAAAATAAAACTAAGTGAAATATAGACGTAAAAACAGTGAACAATGCACACCCGTTGCTAGGGATGAGCATATAGCGCCGAATACCGATCCCGTCCCGATCCCGTACCAAACCGAGGGTGTTCAGTATCAGTATCAGTATCGGTACCCACATTTAGAGGTTTGCGGTTCGGTATTATCGGTATCGGTATTTTAAGGAAAAATACCGATACCATATCGGTACCGTACCGATACCATATCGGTACCGTACCGATACCGAACCGATACTGAACCGTATGTTTTCGGTATCGGTATTGGGTTTTGGGAATTTTGTGATCGGTATTTTCGGTATCGGTTGGTACCGATACCGTCCCGAGCTCATTCTTACCCGTTGCATCGCGATAATATTAAAAATTTAGATTGAAACTTAAAACACCGTGTCACCGTTCGATGGGAAAAATAGAGGTAAAACGTTTACTACATACACATGTTGCAACGTGTGAACTCAAAAAATTTAAATTGAAACATAAAACATGTTTTAAGATACATTAGATAAAGTTTAAAGTAAAAATAAGTGTAGGGGTTAAATGTAAACATAGAAAGTATTAGGGTTAAAAGTAAAAAAATGAAAAGGAAAACAAAGTAGGGTACAACCGACAAAATGGGTTTACAACCCTTTAATGCACAAAACATTTGTTAAGTATGATGTAAAATACCATAAAGCACAAACCAGTTATAAATTAATACTATATATAATTGTTAAAAGTATAATATTTATATTTAGTTAAATTATAGGCTAAAAAACAAATGAATAGATTATAGATGTAGATGCTCTAATATGTAATAAAACTTGGTTGGTTTAGACTATGTGTTGTGGTTTATTTTGTCACATCACAAAATGATTAGTATGTAACATGTACTCTCACTCACTTATTTTGGTTTTTTATTTTTTTTTATGAAATGTTTCCAAATCTACCATCCATTATTAAAAAAATATGTAAATTAAATAATAAAAAATGAAAGTGGTGATGTGTCTTTGTTATTGGTTGAAGCAATTGAACTTTGTGTCCTTTACCTTCTCATACCGTAAGAAGTGGAGGGGAAAAAAGGGGGGTGAAGCGCCATTTGACACTTGCGAGATTCGTGTGTGAAGAGCGAAAATTGTGGGGAGTGCAAGGGGGTGGGTGAAAGGATTATTATTATTATTATTATTATTATTATTATTATTATTATTATTATTATTATTATTATTATTATTATTATTAGTAGTAGTAGTAGTAGTAGTTGTGTGTTTGAATTTAAAAAAAAAAAAAGAAAGGACCAATCAAAAGATGCCACCTAGCCCAAACAACCGCCCCATGCCCATGAAATCTTCCCCGCCCAAAACCTTCCCCCCTTTCCACGACACCACGGGGTGGTGTAGAGGGCTTGAAGCCCCCCACTCTTCCCGCCCCACTCCTGATACTCTCACGCTTGTGAAGCTATTCACGCCACCCTCAATCCTGCTCCCTCAGCGAGAATTGAGACATAACATTTGGTCTTAATGTTAATAACAACCGAAAAGTCTTGCCAGAATTTCAAATATCTTGCTAGATTTACGTAACATAGGAATATATTTGTTGGAGAAGTCAAAATTTTATTCTCACCCGAAGTTGAAGCTAAACAAGTTATTTAATTAGGGCGGGCACTATCATTGATCGGATTTCTTGTGCACCCGTTTTTTTTTTTGAAATGTGTCGTATACTGAAGAAAGAAGACAAGGAAGAAGAATATATCTGGACCTCTACAAACCGTAGAGGGTTTAATGCTCCCAACAACCAGCTTTTCTATGGCCGTAGAGGCCTCTACGGCCCGTAGAAGAAGTGCTTTTTCAGACTGACACACTGAAAGTCAGTCTGTTCATTGAATGACCTCGTACCTCGTATTCCCTACGGGCCGTAGAGCCCTCTACGGCCGTCTAGGGTTTAAATGCACTCGACCTACCCACCTCTACGGCCCATAGAGGCCTCTGCGGGTCGTAGAGGGTGTCCTCATTTATTACACTGACACCCTCTACGACCCGTAGAGGCCTCTACGGGCCGTAGAGGGCTGTGCAAACCTAATTTTTGTTATTGTGTAAATAACATGGCTCTTTAATAACGAAATATCCTCTTTGGTGCCTAACATCTGTTGGATCAACGTGATAAAAAACAGGTAACACAAAATGATTGCGTCTCCTTCGTTGGTCTAGGATCATGCAAAGCTCATCCAAGCACCATCTGGACATTGCATAGTTTTCGGACAATACAATTATAGAAGCCTTAGATTGGATGACTGCGGTCTCGATTTCGGGCTTGAGTTGTTGACCTCTGTCGATTTCATCATTGTCTCTGAAAGTATGAACTCCTGCTCGGAGTAATGCATGGTAGAGATGATCGGTAAAAGTATGACGAGTGTCTTCGCCTCTAAAGCTTAGAAACACATCATAGATGATAGCAGGAGTATGATTTGGGCGTGAAGTAGAATCCATTGAATGTTTTGGACTTAAAGTAGTACTGTAGTAGATCAACTAGACACCACTGAAACAAGGCATCAAAAGTTGTTGGTCTTTACAAATATCTACGGAACTTTAAAAAAGTGGGAGTGGGTAGTGCACTACAAGAAAACAACCCTATAGGGACCACACCTATAGGGACAATAATAATTGTCTCCATAGTGATACCTATAGGGAGGATATGTATGGAATGGTCTTTGGTTCAAATGAAAAGTCTTAAAAATGTAGTGAAAGATCTAGAGTCTTGATAATGTACGTCTTTAGTTCAAATGAAAAGTCTTAAAAGCGTAAGGATGCTTCTACCGTTGTCTAAAGTCTTAGGATTGTACGGATGCGTCTATAGTTGTCTAGAGTCTTTATAACGTACGGAATGGTCTTTAGTTCAAATGAAAAGTCTTAAAAACGTACGGAAGCGTCTAGAGTCTTAGCTAAGTTGTATAGAGTCTTAAGCCAAAGTCTAGCGTCTAAAGCTAAGCCTCGCGTCTTAGCCGAGACTCTTGAACCGTTTAAGCCGAGACCATAGCCAAACGATAGCGTCTTAGCTAAGACACTAAGACTGACAAAGACGCTTCAAAGTTTGTTTAAGACTCTTCAGGCTTGACGTCTAGGACAAAGACTCTACAAAACTTAAGCGTCTAATAGCTTTTTTCACCAACGTGTCGTCATCTAATTAGTTGGCTTGTGGGACCGGTACAAATTAAAGAGTCTTTATTTAAGACTCTTGGTACAAATGTGAGATTGTGAATGATGTTGAAGTGCGTAAAATCCCTAAACTTAACTATAGTTGGATCAATGTTTAGTTTGGTAATTTTCCCTTTATCAAAAGTTGTTCAGTGGATATTTTATTCAATGCATAAACAGCCTATATATAGGCTAAGGGGCTGTTTGGTAGCCTCTTAATCAACCTCTTAATCATTCAGGTCTGAATCATTCAGCATTCAGACTGTTTGTTTTAGCATCTGAATGGAATGATTAAGTGCTGAATGATTAAGCTAATAAGAGATGCTGAATGATTCAGCTCTTAACCATTCATAGCCTCTTAACCATTCAGACCATCTTAATGATTCAGCACTTAATCAACCAAACAGCCCCTAAGGCTTACAACGGAAACATAAACAAACTAACAACTTTGAACTAGTAAAAAGGAAATTCAAAAACAACTGAAATAAAGCAGAAAGACTCGGTCCTTTATTCAAACAAGAATCCCACGTGCAACATATTATCAACAGTCCACCTTGCAATGGTATCCTATGCACAAAGCTGCAACTTACCGCCAATTGTTAATGTGTCTTAATTGTAACGTACCTGGAATTTAAAATGAAGTTGCTCAAGTTTATTTTTAGATAAGTTTACCTAGGGTCAATATGTAAGCAACTTAATGCATATAATGACTTTAAAAGTTACTTTTAATCCATGATGTGTTTGACAGATAAGATATCTACCACCATGTTGTCAAATTCTATTAGACAGGTTGCCACTTTTAGAGGGTCAACATATCCGGTGACAATTAGTTTACCAACTTCTTTATGAACTCCTGCTCGGAGTAATGCATGGTAGAGATGATCGGTAAAAGTATGACGAGTGTCTTCGCCTCTAAAGCTTAGAAACACATCATAGATGATAGCAGGAGTATGATTTGGGCGTGAAGTAGAATCCATTGAATGTTTTGGACTTAAAGTAGTACTGTAGTAGATCAACTAGACACCACTGAAACAAGGCATCAAAAGTTGTTGGTCTTTACAAATATCTACGGAACTTTAAAAAAGTGGGAGTGGGTAGTGCACTACAAGAAAACAACCCTATAGGGACCACACCTATAGGGACAATAATAATTGTCTCTATAGTGATACCTATAGGGAGGATATGTATGGAATGGTCTTTGGTTCAAATGAAAAGTCTTAAAAATGTAGTGAAAGATCTAGAGTCTTGATAATGTACGTCTTTAGTTCAAATGAAAAGTCTTAAAAGCGTAAGGATGCTTCTACCGTTGTCTAAAGTCTTAGGATTGTACGGATGCGTCTATAGTTGTCTAGAGTCTTTATAACGTACGGAATGGTCTTTAGTTCAAATGAAAAGTCTTAAAAACATACGGAAGCGTCTAGAGTCTTAGCTAAGTTGTATAGAGTCTTAAGCCAAAGTCTAGCGTCTAAAGCTAAGCCTCGCGTCTTAGCCGAGACTCTTGAACCGTTTAAGCCGAGACCATAGCCAAACGATAGCGTCTTAGCTAAGACACTAAGACTGACAAAGACGCTTCAAAGTTTGTTTAAGACTCTTCAGGCTTGACGTCTAGGACAAAGACTCTACAAAACTTAAGCGTCTAATAGCTTTTTTCACCAACGTGTCGTCATCTAATTAGTTGGCTTGTGGGACCGGTACAAATTAAAGAGTCTTTATTTAAGACTCTTGGTACAAATGTGAGATTGTGAATGATGTTGAAGTGCGTAAAATCCCTAAACTTAACTATAGTTGGATCAATGTTTAGTTTGGTAATTTTCCCTTTATCAAAAGTTGTTCAGTGGATATTTTATTCAATGCATAAACAGCCTATATATAGGCTAAGGGGCTGTTTGGTAGCCTCTTAATCAACCTCTTAATCATTCAGGTCTGAATCATTCAGCATTCAGACTGTTTGTTTTAGCATCTGAATGGAATGATTAAGTGCTGAATGATTAAGCTAATAAGAGATGCTGAATGATTCAGCTCTTAACCATTCATAGCCTCTTAACCATTCAGACCATCTTAATGATTCAGCACTTAATCAACCAAACAGCCCCTAAGGCTTACAACGGAAACATAAACAAACTAACAACTTTGAACTAGTAAAAAGGAAATTCAAAAACAACTGAAATAAAGCAGAAAGACTCGGTCCTTTATTCAAACAAGAATCCCACGTGCAACATATTATCAGCAGTCCACCTTGCAATGGTATCCTATGCACAAAGCTGCAACTTACCGCCAATTGTTAATGTGTCTTAATTGTAACGTACCTGGAATTTAAAATGAAGTTGCTCAAGTTTATTTTTAGATAAGTTTACCTAGGGTCAATATGTAAGCAACTTAATGCATATAATGACTTTAAAACTTACTTTTAATCCATGATGTGTTTGACAGATAAGATCTCAACCACCGTGTTGTCAAATTCTCTTAGACAGGTTGCCACTTTTAGAGGGTCAATGTAAGACCCTAACCCGTAATCACGCGATTAACGCCTAATCATACGGGTTTTGACCTTACTTAAACCACTCCCGATTAAAACTTTGGTAAATTATGAAAACCCAACTTAATGAATCCCATACACGTTTAGTTCCAATAAATTTTACATCATTGCTACAAAAAGAATGTATTAAAGTTTGTGTTTTTAACGGGAGTTCCTTAAATTCTAATGCGGAAGCTTAATGAGTGATCGGGTGTGTTCGGTTCTTCTCGCGACTTGATCCTTGCTCCGGGACTTCCTTCACTTGTTTACCTAGCACCATTTCACAAAAATGGTTAGTGGGTTGTCAATGATACATTTAAACTAGTACGGTATTCGTTACACGTTGATACGGAACGAACCAGGCCAAACGGCCCTTTATCGGGAGAACAAACTGCTGCAACTTATGCGCAGCAGCTGTTCGGATCGCTTTTACCCCTTCTAAACCCCAAAATCTGACTTCGACTTTCAAATGAGAACTGTTCTACGCTCCGAGAGCTTTCCAGGCATATAAAGAACACCTCCTAACGATTTTTCTACGATTTTATACGCAATTTTAAAGTTCGTGCTGACGTGCAGGTCAAAGCGCGCGGCCGCTCGGCCTCTGTGAGCGGCCGCTCGAAGCTTCTGATGTGAATTTGGTGATTTTTAAGCATGGGAATCATGTCGCAACCGCATTTGATGATTCCCGAAGCCTAAGTAATGACTCGCCGACTAAATAAACCTTTGTTTGACTGAAATTATGGTCCGGTTTATGTCGCCATGATCCGGTTCTTAGTTTTGAATGTTTATGGCGACTTTTACCCAATTTGACCCATTTAGACATTTAACTTATCCAAACACCATTTGACCATGCGCAATGCATCTAGTTCATGTTGTCAAGTCATTATACACTTGATCAACTAAAGTGTTTGTCCGATTTGTTCGTTATGATTCCGATTATTAGATTTATCCTTTAGTAAATCTCTATAATTTCCCAAAATGCCCCTCCTAGCCAAATCTTTCGATTTAGCCATTCGTGGCGACACTACTTGATGGAAACCCATTGTTTTGGACTCAATGACTTGTTTAAAAACTTCTAAGCCCATACGGGCTTAGATTTTCAACATTTCTCAAGATTGTTCTAATGTGGTCGATTCTAAGCGCCTTAGCGCGCATTAGACATAGTTATGGAAATAACTTACTTGATTTGCAACCACACTTCATGTGGGTAGTTTTAGTACCCATGTTGCTTCGCCCGAAGGTGTTTTATTAGCTACGGACTTACCGGGTGCCCGTGTCCCATATTCATACCTTGTGCTCATCCTCCATGATTCTTAACATCAAGCATGCATACACGAGTGCGTTTACCTGCGTGATTTCTAGATAGACGCATTAACTTCTCGGAACTCAAATGATAATAGCATACCATTTGATCCGTAAACCTCAAGAATCTCAATGCTTGGAAAACAAGCATCAAGTGTTGGACTTAAATGATGACGAATTCACCATATGACCCGTTTAGACCCATAGTTCATGATACTATGTTACCCAAGTTTTTATTATGGTTCAAGTAACACCAACTTGACCCATTTAACACCATTCTTAACAGCTTCATTCAAATGCTTTCATTTAGATTAAAACATCATTTTTCACATATCTTTATTTATTGACCCGTTTGATGAATTTCACCATTTGGTCATAACACATTGTCTTGATTAAGGTCATAAACCACGTTTTGTATTGAGTGCACATAAGGTGACCCATTAATAGCTTCTACCCCTTGGGGTTTATCTTTATCACGCATTCAAGATTTAAGACTAATATCTACAAGAATTAAGCTATGTTATAGTACATAGGTGTAAGTAAAACTTACCTCATATCCGTTCTTGCTACCATACGCATTGCTTGCATCCGTTTGACCCGTTTGCATCCCTAGTTCTTGTACCTACTTAGGGATATGTCAAACTTGATTATTAGAATACATAACATGGATTTAATTCACTATCCATAAATCATGTATTCATTACCCATTTATAGCTAAATCCATAGCCATTTTCTTATATAGAATACCCGATTAACTTGGCTTATTACAAACCAATATCACATACGATTGATAGCTCTTACATGATTCTAACTTCATAGTTTCACTAGTGTTCACCCATTTGGCATTTAATCGAACACTTGGTGTGCACCCACCAATTTGTTTAGTTTTAAAGCTCAAGATTAGCCAAAACATAACCATTTGTCTAATCATCATCATAATACATTATTTAGACCATTTTGCCTAAATTTCTCATACAACAACTTCTAAGAGTCACAAAAGGTTACTAGATATGAGTGGATTCAACCTAGAGGTTAAACCCCAAATTCTACACATGAACATAATCATATGATCAAAACCAAATACACATATTAAGTGTGATTTGTAACTAAATTAGGTATGTTTGAGGTTCCCCAAGACTAGAGCAACCTCTTTTAACCATAAATTTCACGTTTTATCAAAACCCTAGTTTTTGACCAAATCAAAAACGGGTATTAACATCAAATTACATCAAATAGAAGGTACCTTGATGTTCATTAGGCCTTAGATGACTTGTTTCTTGCTAGAGCATCGAAAAGCCCCTTGATTTGGCTTGGATTCAAGCATGTTCTTGAGTGTTTAGGTTTTGGGGAAGAATCCCCTTTTTCTTTCTTCCTGATAATCGATCCACACATATGTGTGTGGATTCTTCCATTTTTTTTTATTTAGATTATCCCATGTGCAACTCTAGTCCCTCAAGTTACTACAATGTTATTTTCGTATAAAAACTAACTAATTAAGCTAGTTTCTAACACCTTGTATTCGTTTATAAAAATGCTATTATTAACTAGGTTACTTCCATATTAGAGCATAACCCATAATCTTATCGTTTAAGTCTCATTTTATTATTTTGCTAATCACGCCTAATGGCATAATTAGACAAACAAATGGTTTTGGGGTGTTACAAGTCTACCCCCCTTAAAGAGGTTTCGTCCTCGAAACCTTTCTTGTGTTGTTGCTTTGGTCGCAGCCAAGAACCTTAGTGTCTCTAATCAATTTTGTGCATCGCTCAATCCCTTGACATTCTATAGTCTAACGAGTAGTACTATATACTTATTGTTTGTATCCCTTTACTCGGCTTTCTAACTTTTATTATATGGAAGCCTTAGCTTTCATAATATGACTTGAGTCATCCTATTATTTCGGTTAACTAGGGGCAATATCTACATACTTACCCCCTACCCGACATTTTAGCTACTTATGTTCTTCATAGGTCTTCCCTAGATCCGTAGACTATCCCGTCTACTATTATCCCGAATGATGTAATGTTTTAAGGGGCCATTCTATCATGCACCTTAGAGCATCTACTGTAATACTCGATTGTAGCATGCATACACATACATGTCTATGCTTCTATTACTAACAAGTAATTTGTCTTGGTTTCCAAGACTAACCCGACTTTTTAACATAGCCGTTTTCTAGCTTCTTGGATTCACCCCCGAATCCAATCCTTGTTTCTTTTTGGTTTGCTATAATATTATAACAAACCTTGCTTTACACTAACATTTTCCTTTCTTTGGCTAATCCTTACTTTAAGAATTTGCCATTTATTTGGTTTACCCAAGTTCCCGTTTTGCTAACTCGATTGGTGGTCATTGCCCCAACCGACCCGTTTAAAGACTTTTGAGTTTTAGACTTAAAATCGTTTATATATATAGAACGCTTAGTTTCTAAAAGTCCTTTTGATGATTACCGATCTCACTATAAATTGAGGTCGGTTTTCTTTTCATAAACACGGTGTAGATCGGTCATTACAACTCATTGTATCGACTAATCTCCTGTTATCACGGTTTGCATCCGATTGTAATAACTATACAATCCAACCGTTATTATAATTTGCATTAAATTGTACCAACGACACAATCTAATATTATTGCAGTTTACACTTTTTCATCTTTAACCCGAGGGTTGAATGAGTTACTGATTTGTCACGGCCCAAGACCGTTGTTTATGATCATGTTTTTGCACTTTTATTCAACCAAGTTCATGACTTTGATTGAGAGTGCAACTGCCTTGGTCTCTACAACCCGCTCAGGATTGCTTATACCTTGGCTTATTAGTTTATAATTTTGTCACTGACTCGAAAGTCCATTTGACCCATGGGTTTATCACGGCCCATGTCCGTTGTTTATGATTTATCAACCAAAACCGTAGTTATAATTGATTTACTGAAGCAATACCTCGGCCTCTACGATCCCCACGGGTCGCTTATACCTTGGTTTTTCCTTGCCTCTTTGTTTATCATGGCCTTCTGGCCATATTTGACTAATCCATGATTGTCCCGACACCTCACACTTACTTAGTCCTTGTTACATAGGTTGTATATGTATCAATTGTAAGAAACCCATAGTATCATACGTTTAACACTTACCTGGCCAGGGTAAGCAATCCGCATATGGTACACATGGACTTGTTATAATTAGTACATCACATCCTATGTAAGCAAGGCTTCAGCTCATGCTTGTGTCCCTTATTTTATTTGGTAAAACCCTTCCTTGATAAATTATTCAATGTTAGGTGTTACCTTCGTCCATTAAGAATAAACGTTGTGTTCTCGTTTTGTAAAGCTTTGTGTGATCACACTCATTGGTATGATCACAACGCCTTTCTAGCATCCTTTGATTTTTAAAAGTTAGTTTTGGATGATTACCCCCAACCCGGTCTCGATGTTCAAGTTACGTTTGTGTATTGATTGTTCACTAGTGTGAACAATGCACATTTCCCATTTAGCTTCTTGCTTGCGTATGCAAGTACCATCCCTCATGTGATGCTTGCATACTAATACGCTTAATATAATTTAGAGCATGTACCTGACTGATTAATACTTGCCCTTGTATTCCCTTTTTGCTAAATATCCGTTAATCCGATTCATTACTTGACTTGGTCCTTAGTGAGCATGTTATCAGTCGTGCTCCCGAACCATCTACCACCTCATTTGGTGATTCATTCGATCCTATCTCGATCGAATAAATGTTCTCATCCCTGTCACATTTACAAAATCAAATAATTAGTAATATGACATTTCAGTATTAGTGTGCATCGTTGCAATAGTAGTGCTAGAATTCTTGTTATACAAGAATGTCGTTGTCCGAATTAAACTTTGGATAGGCCCCATGTCACCTAACCATTTCCTTACCAAGCTTTTGAGATACCGTGTGTATACATAATATCCTTATTGATTACGTATAACAATCTCTGATCAAACCGGATTGTTATTGCAGATATTACTTACCGGATTCCTCGATCAAGTCTCGAACCGAACACCCTTCAACACTTCGAGCGCATGGTTTGAGTCTAAGTATCCTTCACGACACTCGGATCCCTCAAACCTATGGCTCTGATACCACTTGTAAGACCCTAACCCGTAATCACGCGATTAACGCCTAATCATACGGGTTTTGACCTTACTTAAACCACTCCCGATTAAAACTTTGGTAAATTATGAAAACCCAACTTAATGAATCCCATACACGTTTAGTTCCAATAAATTTTACATCATTGCTACAAAAAGAATGTATTAAAGTTTGTGTTTTTAACGGGAGTTCCTTAAATTCTAATGCGGAAGCTTAATGAGTGATCGGGTGTGTTCGGTTCTTCTCGCGACTTGATCCTTGCTCCGGGACTTCCTTCACTTGTTTACCTAGCACCATTTCACAAAAATGGTTAGTGGGTTGTCAATGATACATTTAAACTAGTACGGTATTCGTTACACGTTGATACGGAACGAACCAGGCCAAACGGCCCATTATCGGGAGAACAAACTGCTGCAACTTATGCGCAGCAGCTGTTCGGATCGCTTTTACCCCTTCTAAACCCCAAAATCTGACTTCAACTTTCAAATGAGAACTGTTCTACGCTCCGAGAGCTTTCCAGGCATATAAAGAACACCTCCTAACGATTTTTCTACGATTTTATACGCAATTTTAAAGTTCGTGCTGACGTGCAGGTCAAAGCGCGCGGCCGCTCGGCCTCTGTGAGCGGCCGCTCGAAGCTTCTGATGTGAATTTGGTGATTTTTAAGCATGGGAATCATGTCGCAACCGCATTTGATGATTCCCGAAGCCTAAGTAATGACTCGCCGACTAAATAAACCTTTGTTTGACTGAAATTATGGTCCGGTTTATGTCGCCATGATCCGGTTCTTAGTTTTGAATGTTTATGGCGACTTTTACCCAATTTGACCCATTTAGACATTTAACTTATCCAAACACCATTTGACCATGCGCAATGCATCTAGTTCATGTTGTCAAGTCATTATACACTTGATCAACTAAAGTGTTTGTCCGATTTGTTCGTTATGATTCCGATTATTAGATTTATCCTTTAGTAAATCTCTATAATTTCCCAAAATGCCCCTCCTAGCCAAATCTTTCGATTTAGCCATTCGTGGCGACACTACTTGATGGAAACCCATTGTTTTGGACTCAATGACTTGTTTAAAAACTTCTAAGCCCATACGGGCTTAGATTTTCAACATTTCTCAAGATTGTTCTAATGTGGTCGATTCTAAGCGCCTTAGCGCGCATTAGACATAGTTATGGAAATAACTTACTTGATTTGCAACCACACTTCATGTGGGTAGTTTTAGTACCCATGTTGCTTCGCCCGAAGGTGTTTTATTAGCTACGGACTTACCGGGTGCCCGTGTCCCATATTCATACCTTGTGCTCATCCTCCATGATTCTTAACATCAAGCATGCATACACGAGTGCGTTTACCTGCGTGATTTCTAGATAGACGCATTAACTTCTCGGAACTCAAATGATAATAGCATACCATTTGATCCGTAAACCTCAAGAATCTCAATGCTTGGAAAACAAGCATCAAGTGTTGGACTTAAATGATGACGAATTCACCATATGACCCGTTTAGACCCATAGTTCATGATACTATGTTACCCAAGTTTTTATTATGGTTCAAGTAACACCAACTTGACCCATTTAACACCATTCTTAACAGCTTCATTCAAATGCTTTCATTTAGATTAAAACATCATTTTTCACATATCTTTATTTATTGACCCGTTTGATGAATTTCACCATTTGGTCATAACACATTGTCTTGATTAAGGTCATAAACCACGTTTTGTATTGAGTGCACATAAGGTGACCCATTAATAGCTTCTACCCCTTGGGGTTTATCTTTATCACGCATTCAAGATTTAAGACTAATATCTACAAGAATTAAGCTATGTTATAGTACATAGGTGTAAGTAAAACTTACCTCATATCCGTTCTTGCTACCATACGCATTGCTTGCATCCGTTTGACCCGTTTGCATCCCTAGTTCTTGTACCTACTTAGGGATATGTCAAACTTGATTATTAGAATACATAACATGGATTTAATTCACTATCCATAAATCATGTATTCATTACCCATTTATAGCTAAATCCATAGCCATTTTCTTATATAGAATACCCGATTAACTTGGCTTATTACAAACCAATATCACATACGATTGATAGCTCTTACATGATTCTAACTTCATAGTTTCACTAGTGTTCACCCATTTGGCATTTAATCGAACACTTGGTGTGCACCCACCAATTTGTTTAGTTTTAAAGCTCAAGATTAGCCAAAACATAACCATTTGTCTAATCATCATCATAATACATTATTTAGACCATTTTGCCTAAATTTCTCATACAACAACTTCTAAGAGTCACAAAAGGTTACTAGATATGAGTGGATTCAACCTAGAGGTTAAACCCCAAATTCTACACATGAACATAATCATATGATCAAAACCAAATACACATATTAAGTGTGATTTGTAACTAAATTAGGTATGTTTGAGGTTCCCCAAGACTAGAGCAACCTCTTTTAACCATAAATTTCACGTTTTATCAAAACCCTAGTTTTTGACCAAATCAAAAACGGGTATTAACATCAAATTACATCAAATAGAAGGTACCTTGATGTTCATTAGGCCTTAGATGACTTGTTTCTTGCTAGAGCATCGAAAAGCCCCTTGATTTGGCTTGGATTCAAGCATGTTCTTGAGTGTTTAGGTTTTGGGGAAGAATCCCCTTTTTCTTTCTTCCTGATAATCGATCCACACATATGTGTGTGGATTCTTCCATTTTTTTTTATTTAGATTATCCCATGTGCAACTCTAGTCCCTCAAGTTACTACAATGTTATTTTCGTATAAAAACTAACTAATTAAGCTAGTTTCTAACACCTTGTATTCGTTTATAAAAATGCTATTATTAACTAGGTTACTTCCATATTAGAGCATAACCCATAATCTTATCGTTTAAGTCTCATTTTATTATTTTGCTAATCACGCCTAATGGCATAATTAGACAAACAAATGGTTTTGGGGTGTTACAGTCAACATATCCGGTGACAATTAGTTTACCAACTTCTTTATGAGCGGAACTAGATTCAACACCATCAATACTAGATACCGCCTTCTCTATTTTTGCGATTTCACTTTCACTGTTGAAGTTAACTCCCAACTCAATTTTCTGAAATGTAAACAAATAAATAGGATCAAACAAAAGAGAAAATAATAACAAAGACTAATAAGAATCAACAAGGCATTTAACATATAGGATTCGAAAAAATAAGTAGAATAAAATTTTCTAAACATTTCATTGGTCATGGGATTTAACTTGCATATTTGGTTATATCACATAGAATAAATAATTGACCTTCATAGCCAAAACAAGATTAAGGTATATACATACTGTTGGATAAGTGTTTAGAGAATAATCTCTCCACACCCTAGATTGCATTGACTTGTGAGTTTTTCTCCATCCTTCTAAATCTGTGAGAATTTGTGATAGTAGAGTCATTATCATTAATTTTAGCTTATTAAGAACTAGAAAGACACATAAATAGCTAAATCTGGAACGTACCCGTATAGTGCACAGTATCACCAAACATATATTTTAACCAATACAAGGTATCTAAACCAAATAAATCATGGCGGCAAAGATAGTAGCATCCGGGGGAGACCTCAAATTCAGACAGATTCCCCCCAATCACTTCTTCCTCTTTCATCGAGTTCTTGTCTTCTTCATCTAGTTCATTATCTATATACACAAGGCTGGCACCACAACTACTTACTGTCATTGTTCCTCTCTGCACATATACATCCACACTAACTCTATCACCAATATCTAATATGTTCCCAATTGGCCAATAGCTTAACCACACAACATCTTCATCAACTTTGGGCTTACAATACACCATAGGGTTGTATACCCATGTAAGACCCTTGGTTATGTTCCTAATTTTGGCCCACAAACCCCATATATCTTTATCATTGGATCCTAATGATCTGTATAAGCAACTTATGTTCAATCCTTTGATCCTATATTTCTCATGATGAAAAGGCACATAGAAGGACAAGGCACAGGACAATGATGTATACTTGTATGTCGGCATGCTTTGATCCTTTATGCCTTGCAGATATGTGCTCATTATACCATATTCATATAGCATCTACACCACATAAGATTTGGTTAGTCATATATTATACTATTTGTAAATGTGTGTTCTATTATTATACATGCTTTTTAGAGAATAAGAGAGATAACCTGGGTATGCCAAGTTCTGCCTTTAGTAATCTCATGCCCGATCAGGTCAACCTTTTGATCCTTGTATGCTTTGATCCATTGCATGTGACCAAGATCCACTTCAATAGTTTTTGCTATGGGCACTAATTTAAAAAGGCCTTGAACTTCAGACAACCTAAAACAACCTTCACAAGCAAACTCCACCAGACTGAAACGACCTGATTGGAATCTTACTCTCTCAAGTGATGTACACCAATCTATATGCAACTCCTCTAGCGTACTTGGGATAGATGGGAGAGACTTTAGGCTTGGACAAGAATACAAGTTGAGTATCCGCAACATTTTAAGGTCAATGTTGTTAGGCAGGTATTCAAACGGATTATATGCCATTTGCAGGGTAAAGAATGATTGGGCATGAAATGCTACACAAACATCATTATTAAACTCTAGATCACAGTTATTGAGCTCTAACGCTATTAATGACTGGGGTAAAGAAAACGACTCATGTTCACGTTGAATCAATGTTTCCGGTTGATTTACATACTTCCACAGTTTAGTGCACCCTGTCAGATCCAGAAAACCAAGACTGTCAAGGTCTCCAAGGGATTTACAAAGATACATCAGACTACTACAGTTTCGAAGGCTCAACTCCGTAAGTTTAGGGAGTTGACGAAAATTGCGAATGCTGACAAGTTTGTCACAAGCTTTAAGATGTAGGATCTTTAGTGAATGGAGAACCTATTTCAAGAATAATAAGTTGAAAATTATGATTGAACATGAAAATGAAGACAATCTAATAAAGATAAGCTAAAAAGTGAAGACTTAAGTGATTGGAATCATTGTACCATAGGAGCCTCAAACATTTCCATGTCTCCATAACTCATATCCATAACCACCAAGCAGCTCGTCAATAAACCCAAGGGCATTGTTTGCAAAGGACATCCATACCAGCACAACCATATTAACCCGGGAAATTTCTCATAGGACCCAGTGAGTTCCACATATTTAAGTTGGAGAAACTTTAGTTTTTCCATATTTTCAAATGAACTTGTGTTAAGGGGTAATACCTACAAATTTGGCAAAATAATAATAATAAATAGCAAACCTCATATCTTGCGTTAAATGCGTGTTGACTTAAAATAAATTTCCCCGCATGAATAATTGCTTAAGAGTATGTAAACTATGACATAATTAGGGATGACAATCAAACCCAAAACCCGGCACATTTAGGACGGGTTTGGGGTCGGGTAATCGGGTATAGGTCCGGGTATGGTATTAGTTTTTTTTTTTTTTGTGGGTTTGGGACGGGTTTGGGATTTGATGATATACCCGTTTACTCGATTAGATACTTGTTATAATTTCTTATATAGCTTTTAAATATGTATGCATAATATATCTAGTTGTCCATCTAGATTGTCATCTTGTGCTAAAAATACTAAAAATTAGTGTATATTATCTGTTATCTATGTCTTTGAGTGTTTTCATATTGTTTAAGTAATTTATATTTATACATTGATTTCAGGACCCATAACACTCTTTTCTGGTATTGATGTATGACAACGATCTATATGGAAATCATTGTAAATATAGTCAATTGTCAAAACATATAAGTTACTTATTTGTCTTACCTCTGAGCTCATCCCTTGCTTAACGTTTCGCATGTCGAGCGATAGTCCTTCAATTGTATGTGAACCCTAATGAAGAAATACTTGAAATTAGAAAATGCTAGATGAAATACAAGATTGTGAAATGATAACAAGCACTAAGAAGCATCTTACATCCCCTTTTCTTAGCACACGATAAGATTCAAGATCATGCCAGACTCTGCTACGTTTTGCAACATCTTTAGACTCTTCACAAACTATTTGTCGTCCCATTTCTTGAAGAAGTTGATGCATCATTAGTTTGCCACCAGGTAAAATTGTAATCAGGCATCTGTTAATGAGGGTTGAGATGCCGGATGTTGCATACAATTCGTCCTCCAATATCGTTTCCACAACAGCTACGTATTCACCAACAAAAAAACAAGCAATATGCAAAAACAACTCTCTCTCACTGGGTTGTGGTATGGAGTCGAAGCTCTTTCGCAAAATAGCTTGAATTGTACAATCAATATTTCCTTTTAACGAATTCATTGAATTAATTCTACTTCGCCAAATTCCTACCATGTATTCTATTGTCCTTGGGTCCTCATCACTAACAAATAAAGAAGAACCTAATACTTTAAGAGCCAGTGGATTTCCTCCACAATATTGTGCTAGTTGTACCGCAAGCTCCTTGAAATCTTTTGTAGGAGTTTTTGATTGAAAGGCATAGCAGCTTAAGAGCTCTAATGATTCTAGGTCATTCAATAATTTGACTTTGTGCACCCAACAACTCCAAGATATGGAAGCAATCCATGCATTTATATCTAGAATCCTTGTTGTGATTATGATTTTGCTTTGTGTAGGGAACATCTTTGTTCCAAGTAAGGCGCTTAGTTGTTCGTGTTGATCTATGTCATCAAGAACTATAAGCATCCTTTTCATCCGTAAGACCTCCTCAATCTTCTGTGTACCCTCAGAAACACTGGATATTCTTATTTTCTTCCCACCAAAAACATCTTTGAGAAGTTGTTTTTGTAGCCCAAGCAACCCATCAGGTTGTTTTCCAGACACTTCAATAAAACTACTGCTTTGAAAATGTTTGTTGTTTAAGTTATAAATGTGTTGGGAAAGTGTTGTTTTGCCACTGCCTCCCATGCCACAAATTGCCATGACACTGTATTGTTCATTATTCAACCACGAATTGATGATTTCAACTCGAGCCTCCATACCAACTAAATGAGCTGGAGTACTTAATTGTTTCAAATCTAGTTTACACTTAATTGTCTCGACCACTTCGGTGATGAAATTTGTCTCGGATCTTGAACTATAGAATAGGAATAAATATGTTGGCACTATTTGTAGCACAAAATATAATATAACAACCTGATTATGTGTTAAACTCAATAACAAAAACTGAACTAAAACACACATATTTGTCAAGTTTGTTTTTGTGTTTCCGCTTCCCTTCTCAATCGCAAATTCATAGCTCGTGTTTGTACAAAATGGTAATTACTTGTGCCAACGTGTGCAAAGCAAATGAACTATGTGTAGAGAGGGTGGGGGCGGCGAGTGTAACATATAGACAAAAATCCGTTCCCCTCCTTTAAAAGTTCGGTTAACTCCCCTAATTACCCACTAGAAAATAAACCATGGGTCCGCCACTATGCAAAAGTAAATGAATCGGAAAAAAGGAATTTTCACATGCCAGCAAGAATTAACCAAATTTAACCTAAGAATTAATAAAACTAATTAAAGCAATTGTTTCCTAACGCTAACGTTGTGTTCCCGAGTTAACTTAAAAAGGGAAAAGAAAGAAAATAATAGAAGGGAAAGGATAAAAAATGATAAGTATCCTTTCCTTCCTTTTCCTTCCAAATCGGAAGGAAAACTAAACTAAAGGATTTTGCATAGTTTTCCTTCCATTTCCTTTCTTTTTCTTCCTTTAATGAAACTTGGGAACACACCTTATTTTGTTTTCCTTTCTTTTCCTTCCTTTAATGAAACTCGGGAACACAATCAATTTTTTCCTTCCTTTCATTTCCTTTCTTTTCTCTCGTTTAGTTAACTCGGGAACACAACGTAAAACTACAAACATGAAGAGAAAGTGAAAGCATATATACCCTGAAAAAACCATTCCCGTCAGGTTAGCAACCTGTGTTAGTGCAGCCTTCCACCGCCTCACATTGTCATTAACCACTGTCCATTTTGACCCTTCTTTTGCATCTATTCCCGAACATGCTAAACAATTCAAAACGCCTGTCAAATTATAAGCAATTTCTTTTAGCGTGGTCCATGTAGACCTTTTAATAGCGAAACTTCCTCTTTGGTTCCTGATATCTGATGGATCAACATGATAAAACACAGGTAAAATGAAATGATTGCACTTCTTCATCTGCTCCAGGATTAAGCAAAGCTCATCCAAGCCCTGGATTCGATTATTGCTGTCTCGATTTCTGGCTTGAGTTGTTGACCTCTGTTTACTTCCTCATCGTCTCTGAAAACGCGGAGGCCTGCTTGGAGTAATGCATGATAGAGATGGTCGGTAAATGTATGACGAGTATCTTCACCTCTAAAGCTTAGAAACACGTCATACGTGAATGTATGAGCATGCTTTGTGCATGAAGTAGATGCTGAAGAAGGAACCACTGACCGATTTTGGTGTAACGTGGATGGTGGTGTAGACACAACTGTATGGGTTGGGCATGAAATGGATGGTGAAATAGAAGTGGATGTTGAAGTACAAGAAACCGAAGGATCATTCCGGCGTGAAATAGATGGTGAAGTAAAAGCAGCTGAACGATTTGGGAGGGGATGGCCTAATCTGATTGTAGGAAGACTAGAATGATGGGATGGTTCAGTAGAAGTGGATAATGAAGTAGAGGCCGTTGAACCATAGTTTAGTGAAGTAGATGATGAAATACGCCCCATTGAAATGAGTAGCTTAGAGGATCAGGCAAATTTAGTAGATAAGAGGATTTAGAAACGAAAGGGATGGAAATAATCATATAAAGGCATGCAGATTGAAAACTCTTTGGTCTTCGAAAATAACAAGGTAAAATTTCTTGGAAGTTACGGAAGCAGAAGTTGTCCTGTGGTGTGTACTGCTGCGGGTGACAATTCCAACTTACATTTTGGGACAAAAATAAATATCATACACAGCTTGGATATTTTCATATATGGATGTATCTTCATTGTAGTTTTAGTTTACTTATTGATGTATCTTTTGTATAGTTAAGTAAAATGTTAACGGGATTAATCTAATGACATGAATTAAAATGTATATGTGCCTTTTATATTAATTGTTACGAAAGTTGATATAAAAATATTAGGGAAGAAATAACGTATAAAGCTTCCTTAACGTGAGAAGCATAGAAAGTAATCCTGACCATTGATTAGGTTTAAAATTTCACATGGTGGCACAATCGTAATTATTAACCTAATTAAAATCTGTTAAACACAGGCAGGGGCATAATCGTCTCACTGTAAAATCAAATTTCAGTTGAACTCAAATTGCGTCGCCCATTTCTCGTTTATTAGGTTTACGATCGCAAAAAAAAAAAAAAAAAAAAACTCTCGTAATTGCAAAACTAATTTTCGACTTAATTCAGAATTGAACCGTCCTATTCTCATTAATCAGATAGAGATTTACAATTGTACAAAAAAGCAACAAAAACCCTACTCTATTTTTTAAACAAAGAACAGAGCATGCTCTACTCAGAAAAGACGCATGCTCATATTATAAAAGCACAAAACCGCACACTTTTAAATAAGGTGCGTTTAAAAAAATCGCACGTAGCAAAGATATACATAAAAACACACGCATATATGCTAAAAAAATAAAAAAAAACGCACGACCCCAAAACATATATACTTGGAGTACCCAGGACAATCATCAACGTGTCAACCTCACGAATCCAAAACTTATATACCCAGGATAATCAAAACTGTTAAGTTGGATTCTGAACATCAGGTAGCTGATGTTATGACAAAAGGGTTATTATCAGGGAAACATGAGGAGTTATGTGCTCTTTTGAACTTGTTTGACCCATTTGGTGTATCAAATTGAGGGGGAGGGGTGTTAAAAGTGGCACTTGATATATTCAAGTATTCAATCTGTTACAAATGGGTTCAGGTTTATTTATATATAAGTGTTATAATTTTTTATATACATTTTAGATTAATATTTTGCATAAGATTATTTTTCAGGTATTGGGCTGGAAGATTGATGTTGGCTTGGATGGATCAGATGCAGGCTGCCCAGTTTATAAGTTCGAGTAGATTGGTTGATGGCCCAGTTCGTGACTAGTAGATAGAAGGCCCAGTTCGTGATAAAGAGATGGCCCATTATTGTTCTAAGTCTCGCCCAAGCCCACAACTAAAATCTGATTTGTATAAGTGGAGATGAGCTGGCGATCTGTGTGCAACAAACACACTTATTCTTAGTCGTTGGATTGGACAGTTCCTGACCGTTGATCATTTCAAAGAAACACAACCTGATCAGCTATAAATAGCTAATCATTTCCTCACCAGATGACTTTTTGATCTCTTTGTATTCGTTCACTTTTGTTTCTCTCTTGTCTTCAATTAGGGTTTCTATTTTACTGATTCGTCTTGAATCTGTTGTTCCATAGTTTGGTTTGATCTTTAGTGAGAGTTTATTTGTAGTGAGGATTGATTTGTATTGAGGTCTAAAGTCATCATTAAGTGTTAGGGTTTTAGTATTCTTTCTTGTTTTTGGTAATAAAGTTCGTTATCTTTGATCTATACTTTGATCCATGTTTTATAACATGGTATCAGAGCCCTGATACGTTTTCTTGAAGGATCTGTCGTTATGGTTAGGGTTTCTTTGTATCCGCTGTGCATCCTGATTCTGTTTCTTCAACAGATCTCGTATTAGTCTAGATTGGGGGTCAAGAACTTCTTGATTATCTGTTGTTGATTGAAAGGGTGAAACCGTTGTTTTCAGAGTTGGTGAAGATCTGGTTCAACATAGGTTGGAAGCTCGTTATCAGGATCTTGATCACAACCCTAAGTGAAGGTTGTTGATCTTGGATTCCAAATAAAGGAGTGCTTTGTTTTTCTGTTCTTGATCTGTAACCCTAAGTGAAGGTTACGGGTCTTGGACCAGTTTTTGGAAAGTTGTGCAACCGGTTAGATCGTTTCAACTCTCTTTGCTTTTGTTTTTTATTGTTTTAGGAGCACTGCTCGGGTTAGGTGGACCGGTATTGGCTCATTACTTGTTCTTGGTTGTGTGCTTATTTGATTGCTTGTTTTACTTTGTTTTATATTGTGTTAATGTGTGTGAGTTTAGTGCCAGACTCCCGTGTTAAGACTTGTCCTGGAACCCTTGAGTGACGAACCAGGAATCTGGATCACTGACACAGCTTCGTCTGTTTAGGATTGTATTCTTGGTCTTTCTGCTTGAATTGTTGTGATTAATTGATTGATTCTGTCAATTCTGATAAGGAAAAAGGAGGGTTAGGAAGTGTTGATCCTGCTTCTGGGGGTGATGGGAAAGGTAATGTTACTTTAATAAGTAAATTGGATGCAAGTGATCCTTTATATTTGCATCCAAGTGACTCTGCAAATCTAAGTATCATAACTGTAAAACTCAAAGGAACTGAGAATTACACAGTCTGGTCTAATGCTTTACAACTAGCTTTAAAGGTTAAAAACAAGTGGGGCTTTATTGCTAAAACCTGTGTAAAGTCTAAAACTGATGAGGTATTAGCCAACCAATGGGAACGATGTAATTCAATAGTGTTAACTTGGATTTTGAATTCCATAAGTGAAGACCTCTATATGGGGCATGTGTTTTCTAAACTTGCTAGTGAAGTATGGTTTGAACTTAAGGAAACATATGATAAGATAGATGGGTCTGTAGTCTTTGACTTGTATCAGAAAATAAATTCATTTAGTCAGAATGGGTCTTCTGTTTCATAATACTATCATAAGTTGAACATAATAAAAATAACTAAATTAATCCTAAAACTAGACACCTAGTAATACTCTAGACTCTCTAAAACTAAACTAATGACAGGCAAGTGAACCTATCAACTCTAGTAAAGCTAAAGTAAGTCCGGATATCGAACCCACGAGACTCTAATGGAAAACGGTAACTAGACTCGAAAACTTATCTAAAACTATAATAAAATGATTTATTATTTAAAAGGGGGGTTTTACAGAAAACTAAATTCAAGAAAAATAAAGATTAACTAAAATAAACTAACTGAACTAATGACGCGAACTGAGCTGAACCAAATTCAAATGATGGTGAAAATACTACCTAGGTTAGAATCCTACTCATGACTGACGAACTTCTATGGTTATGGAACTAGCTATGGAACCGGGATCTTCAGATACTAAACTTACAGGATAAACTAGAGGACCCTCGACCATTCTCAAGGAGAAACCTAAGGTTACCTATAATCCGTTAAACTACCGACTGAGAGATTACCCTTACAGGCTTACCTACTCTGATGATAAAGTACCCGCTAGACAGTCTACCTTACAGCGCGAAAGCCTCACTACACTAAGAGTGCAAGGGGTAACTATAGAAAACCTGACCTGACTCGATATGCAAGTAGTGGTAAGGAAACTAGGAAGATCTTCTTACAAAGCATCTAGATCTAGCAATTTAACACCCTAGACATATCGACAATCCCGCACCTTACAGCTATTGTAATTAGAAGAATACCTAGAACTACCCAATCAACAAAAACCACTCCTATGAAAAACACTAGCAATTTACCATAAACTAGTTGCTAACACACAGTCCACAACCTAACACACATTCATACATGAAAGACATTCACAAAAACGCATGTGGAGTAAATAATTATCAATTGAACAAAACTAGGTACGCATATACACCAGGTTAAAAATAATCAAAGTCTTTACTAAATCATCAGCCCATAGTCAAAGTTCCAAAAAACCATAAAAACGTTCATTCAATCATGAGTATTCATCAAAACCTAAGTAGTAATAAAAGTCTAGCCAATAAACATGTTCAAAACAGGAATAAAATCAATTCTAAGTTCATGAAACATAGTTTGCATCTGAAAAGAACAAAGGAACGAAGAACCCGAATGATTAAAACCCGAATCTCTCGATCCAAATGCTCAAAATTTTGACCCTTGGCCTTTCTCTCACCTCCTAGTGCTCCAGAGCAGCTTCTTTTCGTCAAAAGTGATGATAAAATCGATTTATGACCGTCCTAGGGTTTTTAATATCGAGATTGGGCCAAAAAAAACAATTTTTTCACGAAGTTATTCCCGTCGCGTAGCGCGACGGGCTTGAGGGGATCTGGTCGCGTAGTGTGACGGACTTTCAGGAGATAAAATACACCGTCGCGTAGCACGACGAAAAGTGCCAAACCTGTCGCGTAGCGCGACGGGACAAAACTTCCCAATTTTTCATTTTTTTACTTCCCGGCCAACCGCGACACGTCCGGAGGCTCGTTTTTTCTCGTTTAAACTCCATTTTACTTCCTTTCTTGTCTGGACTCATGTGCATCACCAAATAATAAATAGAATACCAAAATACCATAAAAACGACACAAACCGACTTGAAAATAATATAAACTATAGACCGAAAACAGATGTATTTTGCAATACATCAGGAGATAACTTGACCAGATTTTGCAATTACCTACTTGCAACTGTAATGCAGCTAAGGATTTTAATGATTTCAGTAACATGATAAAACTTAGGAAATTTTTAATGGGGTTGGGCAGTGTCTATCAGTCTGTTAGAACTAGTCTTTTGATAAGAGATGTTTTGTCATCTGTAAAAGAAGCTTTCTCTGTGGTCTCAAGAGAAGAGTCTCACAGGAATTCTATTACATGTGGTAAAAGGACTCAGTCCATGGCTTTATTAGCTAAAGGAAATCAAAATCTTGATTTTAAGAAATCTAATAAGGTGGCAAATCAAAACTTAAAATGTACCCATTGTCAAAAGATTGGACATACTGCTGAAAAGTGTTTTGAGATTATTGGTTACCCCTCTTGGATGAGACCAAGGGGTAACCAAGGCAAGAAGGTGATTGCAAACCAAAGTTCCACATCTGATATTTCTGAAACATTGGTTAAGTCTTTGACAAGTGAACAAATTAATAAACTGTTAAGTCTGATAGGAGAAAAGGCTAGTGAAGGAGGACAAGGCTGTCATGTGACATGTGGATTGTCTATTCCTTTTTGCTCAAATAGTTTCTTTAAAGCTATTTTTTGTTTTGCAAGTCATTTGAATAACAGAAGTAAAGGGTGGATTACAGATTCAGGTGCTAACCAACATATGGTTAAGGTTGATAATGGTTTAACTAATTGTGTAAATGTAACTGAATTTAACATAAGAGTTAAACATCCTAATCGTACAGATGCTTTGGTTACAAAAATTGGTAACATAGAATTAGCAAAAGATGTCATATTACAAGATGTTTTTGTAGTACCTGAATATTCTGTAAACCTAATCTCTGTTCATAAGCTTGCAAAAGATAACAAAATGTTTATAGGTTTTGATGAACATAAATGTTACATACATGATTTAATAACAAAGAAAATCCTCGTGACTGGTAATCAGGTGGATGGTCTGTACTACTGTGGTCTCTCTTATGTAACAGATAAGGCGTGTTTTAGTTCTAGTGTCAATACTGATTTGTGGCATGCTAGACTAGGACACCCTTCAGATCAGGCAATAAGAAGGTTTAAAACCAAATTAAACCTAAACTTGTCTAATAACCATGAAGTTCCTTGTGAAGTGTGTCTTAAGGCTAAGCAGCATAGGGAACCTTTCCTATTAAGTGATCATAGATCAGTTAAAATGGGAGAGGTTGTTCATTTAGATGTTTGGGGTCCTTATAGGATAAGTAGTAGAGAAGGATTCAAGTACTTCCTCACTATAGTTGATGATTTCTCAAGGGCTGTTTGGGTGTGCTTAATGAAATCTAAAACTAAAGTTTTTATGAATATACAAGATTTTTGTAATATTGTTGAAACACAATTTAAAAAGAAAGTGAAATGCTGTAGGTCTAATAATGGAACTGAGTTTACTAACAATCAGTTTGAAAATTTTTGTAAACTAAAAGGAATCATACATCAGACTTTATGCATTTATACACCCCAACAGAATGGGATAGTAGAGAGGAAGCACAAATATCTCTTAAATGTGTCTAGGTCTTTACTTTTTCAAAGTAGTGTACCTATTAGGTTTTGGTCAGATTGTATACTGACTGTTGCTTATCTAATAAATAGGATTCCTTCATCAGTTCTAGATGGCAAGACCCCTTATAAGGTAGTGTATGGCTTTGAGCCTTTCTTAGACCATTTAAAACTGTTTGGGTGCTTATGTTTTTGTTCCATTTTGAATAATACTGATAAGCTAGATATCAGATCAGATAAATGTGTTTTCTTGGGTTATTCAACAGAAAAAAAAGGGTTATAAAGTTTAAAGTTTATATGATAAACAAACTTATTTTTTCTAGGGATGTAAAGTTCTTTGAAACTGTTTTTCCTTTTAAGGAAAAGAATGTGTAAAATGAGTTTGATGAAACAAATAGTTTTGGCATAGCAAATCTAAATTTTTTTTGACAATTATGAAAACATAGAACCCAATCAGTTAGAAGTGCCCAATGATGAACAAAATGGTCAAAATAAAGAAGCAGAGACACATGGGTCTCAGCAGTCTGAGTCTGTTGGTGCCAGTTCTAAAGGAAAGGCTCAACATGATTCTAGTGAATCTGAGCAACCCAGTAGTGGCATTGACAAACATGACAGGGTTGAGTGTGTGACACCTTCTCATGAAATAAACTAACAATCTAAGGGACATTCACATACTCAAGTCATGCCTAGAATGTCAGCTAGGGGGTCAGTTTTGCCTAAGAACTTGAATGAATATGTCCTAGATGGCAAAGTTAAGTATGGAATCAATAAGGTTGTTAACTATGCTAATTTGTCCATTGAAAACAAGTGTTTTGTTACTTCTATAAATAAGGGATATGAACCACAAAGCTTTAATGAAGCTGTTCAGGATCAAAATTGGATAATAGCTATGAATGATGAAATGGAAGCCCTAAATAGAAATAATACTTGGGAACTAGTTGAGTTACCACCAGGTAGAAGTCTAGTAGGGTGTAAGTGGGTTTATAAAATTAAGTATAAGTCTTCAGGTGAAGTAGAAAGATATAAGGCTAGGTTGGTTGCAAAAGGTTATAGTCAAAAACAAGGTATTGACTATGAGGAAACATTTTCTCCTGCAGTGAAACTTGTTACTGTTAGAACTGTGTTAGCTTTAGCAGTAGAGTATAACTGGGAATTATTCCAACTGGATGTTAATATTGCATTTCTTTATGGGGATTTACATGAAGACGTATTTATGGCATTGCCTGATGGTTATTTTTCTAAAGATGAGACTAGAGTTTGTAAACTAAAAAAAGTCTTTATATGGCTTAAAACAAGCCCCCAGAATGTGGAATGAGAAACTGGTTAGGGTATTAACTGAGTTAGGTTTTTTTCAAAGCAAGTGTGACTATTCTTTATTTTGTTGTTTTAAAAATGGTAACATTGTTTTTATGCTTGTATATGTCAATGACATTGTCATAACAGGAAATGATGTGAAAGAAATAGTTAGGGTTAAGGAGTATTTGAAATCAAAATTTCTAATTAAAGACTTGGGTGAGTTAAAATATTTTCTTGGCATTGAGGTTGTGAAAACTGGAAATGGTATTTGTTTATCACAAAGGAAATATTGTTTAGAACTTCTTAGTCAATATGGAATGACTTCTTGTAAACCAGTTAACAATCCTATAGAACAACATCATGTAATAACACAATTTTGTAAACAAAATGACAAAGAGTTGTCTAATGTTACTGGTTATCAAAAATTAGATGGAAAATTGATTTATTTAGCTCATACCAGATCTGATATTTCATATGCAGTCCATTTTCAGAGTCAATACATGCATAGGCCAACAGTTGGGCTTTTGAAACTTGGGTTTAGACTTCTTAGGTACTTAAAGAAGTCCTCGGGAAAGGGTCTATTGTTTGAAAGAACTGGAAGTCTGGTGATTAGAGCATACTCTGATTCAGACTGTGCTAAATGCCAAGAAACCAGAAAATCAATAACTGGTTTTTGCATTTTTCTTGGAAAGAGTTTGATTTCCTGCAAAAGCAAAAAAACAAACAACTGTGTCTAGGTCTTCAGCAGAAGCTGAATTTAGATCTATGTGTGCCACAGCTTGTGAGTTGATTTGGTTGATTCATATATGCGAAGAGTTAAAACAAAAGGTTGAGTTGCCTATAGAGTTGTTCTGTGACAGCTCTTCTGCGTTGGCAATTGCAACTAATCCTGTTTTCTTTGAAAAAAAAACAAAACATTTTGATATTGATATATTTTTTTAAGAGATCAGGTATCCAAGGGGATAATCAAAACTGTTAAGTTGGATTCTGAACATCAGGTAGCTGATGTTATGACAAAAGGGTTATTATCAGGGAAACATGAGGAGTTATGTGCTCTTTTGAACTTGTTTGACCCATTTGGTGTATCAAATTGAAGGGGGTGTTAAAAGTGGCACTTGATATATTCAAGTATTCAATTTGTTACCAATGGGCTTAGGTTTGTTTATATATAAGTGTTATAATTTTTTATATACATTTTAATTTAATATTTTGCATAAGATTATTTTTCAGGTATTGGGCTGGAAGATTGATGTTGGCTTGGATGGATCAGATGCAGGCTGCCCAGTTTATAAGTTCGAGTAGATTTGTTGATGGCCCAGTTCGTGACTAGTAGATAGAAGGCCCAGTTCGTGATAAAGAGATGGCCCATTATTGTTATAAGTCTCGCCCAGGCTCACAACTAAAATTTGATTTGTATAAGTGGAGATGAGCTGGTGATCCGTGTGCAACAAACACACTTATTCTCAGTCGTTGGATTGGAGTGTTCCTGATCGTTGATCATTTCCTTACCAGATCACTTTTTGATCTCTTTGTATTCGTTCACTTTTGTTTCTCTCTGGTCTTCAATTAGGGTTTCTATTTTACTGATTCGTTTTGAATCTGTTGTTCCTTAGTTTGGTTTGAACTTTAGTGAGAGTTTATTTGTAGTGAGGATTGATTTGTATTGAGGTCTAAAGTCATCATTAGGTGTTAGGGTTTCAGTATACTTTCTTGTTTTTGTTAATAAAGTTCTTTATCTTTGATCTATACTTTGATCCATGTTTTATAACAATGATGATGATGATAGTATATAGTTTGTTCAATTAATATTGTGGTGAGGATAATGGAAGATGGTAAAATTTTGTGGGGATTGATGGAATTATAGTCCCTGATCGGGATCAAATAAACACACATTTATTTGATTGCCACTTTCAAAATAAACGCATATTTATATTCCACTAAATAAATGTGCGTTTTTTATTATACTCTTTAAATTAAACATGCGTTTTTAATAATATTTTATCAATTGTATAAGAAAAATTAAAGTTCGTTTATTATACATGGCCTTAATGTTCAAGTGCGTTTTTTTTTGTAATTTGTCAAATAGTTATATTAAACGTACGTCTCAATAATTGTGTGGATCCTAATGTACGTTTTTTGTTTCATAAAGTGCGTCTCAATACTTGTGTGGAAAATAAAGTGCTTCTCAATAATGTTTAGGTTTTAATGATCAAAGTGCATATTATTACTCGTACTATGTTCTTCTTTGTAAAAAAAGTGTTCTCCTTTTTTAAAACAGAGGTAGAATAACGAATTGTGATCAGTTATGAGTTTGAATTGTGAAAACGGATTATGTTTTACTATTGTATCGCAAACCGTTAAATAGGAACAACAAAGCGTGATAGGGCAAAATGATTTAATTAACCTTCTCCAACAATAACGGCCAAACCAAGTGTCGCCTTCTCCTTCCTTCCTACCCTTCCTATGTCAAGAATTGTACCCAATACTTTCTCAAAATATTAGAGTCAATGAGAATATTAGAGTAAATTTGGTAACCGAAAGGCGCTAAAATGGTATTTTTAAACTATTAGGGCAAAATGGTTAAATGATCAAACAATTGAAGTGGGGATATATGTTACATGATGAGGCTATCCTCACCATTGAATTCCCTCCGAAACGATTAATCCTAATCGTTAAACTTTATGGTTAACTTTTTTTTCGTTAACTTAGGAATCAATTATGAAATGTAAATATAGTTTTTGATTTTTTAGAAACTACCGGAATTAAAAAAAAATTGAAATATTATTAAATTCATTTAAAGATTTAAGTAGCTATCTAATTTGACCCATATTTAAAAATTACGGTTACATTCTAATTTGAAAACTACATTTAGTTTTTTTTTTTTCAAAAAAAGTATGCATTGATTACTTTTTTTACTACTATTTATTTATAAATATAATAAAAGAAAGCCCTTTTTGCTGATATGGCATTCAGTTAGGCCATCTCTCCTCTAACCACATGGCGTTAAGTAGGGCTTAATAAAAAATATCATTAAGTGACACATGGCACTAGCCCCACCCCTTATGGTAAAAACATTTTTGTCACTTTGACCGGTTGTATGATTGTCCCAAGCATTTTGATAAAGAACCCCTCCCCCCCCCCCCCCCCCCCCCCCCCCCCACATACACACACACCAAATAGTTGCCATCTCATCTCCGTACACTTGGTACTAAAGGAGTGAACTCTTCGATACGACTCGCGTTGCATTAATATGAAAAATTCCACTCAAACTTGGTTCCAAAAACCACCCGTTTTCCGATTTGTACCAACACATAATTAATAACTCTTTAAAAAATGTACGTAAATAAAATAAAAACCGTCCATTTATATTTATATAATAAATTTTCACCTTGTATCAGATTGGTAGAAACTTTCACCCAAGCTCGTCCTAGTGCCTTCTTCTTGTGTGCGTTTTTTCCCTTTGGTGGCTCTTTTTTTTTTGGGGGGGTTGGTTGGGTTTCAAGTATAACGGCATCATAGACGCCTAAATATACAAAATCATGCTCGGGTTGTGATTGAAGCATTGACGGAAAATGTGACATTTGTTGTTGCATTTACATTTGAAATTGTTGTTGCATTTGCATTTGCCATGCGTTTTGGGGATGACTAAAAGCACCAAACGGCATTTATTGCATCGAGCAAGTAGCGGGTGTCGTGGGATATACGAATGGGGCTTGCATAGAGTTAGTAGGAGGTGTGTTTGGGAAAAAAAAGTTGCGGGTTCGATTGCCTAGAATCCATGATGAGTAAGTGTATATTAATGTGAGTTTTTTTTGTTAAAATGGTGGGGTTTTAATATTAAGTTTACAGAAAAGTTAAATTTTTTTTTGGAATTGACCGTTGGGAAACGATCATATATCATCAACGTTCATATAATCAAAACGGGGAGGAAGGGGAATTGTTCCCGTGCTCATCAAAAATACATTGGGGCGGTGTTCCCCAACGGGGGACCACGTGGCTCCCCTTCTCCCTCCTCGTCTCCCACACCCCTTAGTCTAACAACGTGGATTGTGTGGTGATTGGTGAACTTCGGCAAACATCTAACGACAACCACCATGTTGAAGTTAGCAAATGATAAACTATAATTAACATCTCTCCGTAATGAGTGGGTTGGCGTCAACCCGTTTAAAAGACATGAATGCAATGTATTAATGCCATTAATTTAAAACACAATAATTTAAAACACATGTTTTTTACATGGTGTTTTAAGGTTTAAGCCTAAGATAAATTGATTTGTGCTTTTAATTTTTGTATTTGATGTTATTTTAGCCAAATAATCTAAAACATCATGGCAAAGTAAAAAAAATTATGCACGCATATGAATTCTTAAATTTCTCACACTTCTTAGAAAATATGACATTGTACATTAACTTCACCTATATATATATATATGTGTGTGTGTGCGTGTGTGTGTGTATATATACGTGTGTGTATAGTTAGTTTTTTTTTTTTTAAACATTAACTTCATTCAAAAAAAACCGAGCGGAGCCCCAAAACAGAGACCGCTCACAAACCAATTACAACATATACAACGGGTATTTAACCCACTCGTTCCAAACAATCCTGAATATAGTTAAAGGATTATTTCATTAAATTATTGCAAGAATAAAAAGAACAAATCTAGATCATTTAATTTCCTAATTTATGATTAATATGTTTTTTATTTTGTGTTTCTTACAATTATATATTTATATAGAGATCCTGTACAAAGGGGTGTTTTTGTGAGAAGGGTAAGAAGGAGTAGGGTGATGACACATGGCACCAATTAAATTTAAATAGAGGGGTATTAGAGTAATTTGGATAATGCTTTAATTTTGGTAAATAACAATTTTTACATATGACATGATTTTTCTAGGATTATATATAATTTTGTTCCACTAACACCATTCTAGATGAAGATAAAAAAACACTGATGAAGATAAACACACTGATGGAGATAAAACACACCGATGAAGATAAAACACACCGATGAAGATGAACACACTAACGAAGATAAAACACACTTATGAAGATAAACACACTGATGAATCGTGATATGAAGATGGTGGCCGATATGAATGTCCAACACTTATGAAGATAAAACACACCGATGTTATTTTACACCATGTAATACAATAATCCACCATGAAAAAATAACATACTAATATATGTTAGAAATTCATGAAAATATAACACACTGTTATGAATATAATACAATCATTCTAGATGAAGATAAAACACCCTAGCACAATCAAGCAAAGAAAAAGAGTAGGAGATAAGGAACCATCGAAGAACGAAGCACTGATTATTTGTTTGAAAAGTTGTTTAACTTTTTTTTTTGTAGCTAGTGGGGTAGTTGGTGGCTGACGCCTGACGGTTTGAGATCGGCGCAGGTGGTTCCGAATTGGTGGTATGAATGAAATTATGGTTTTCAAAAAAAACAAATTGATATTCACGATGGTCGCATTGACGTATACACACAGTGACAACTTTTTGAGATGTCTTTTCCCAATGTCACCCAAATTCTTGTTAAGCATTTTTTTTATTTCCAAATTCTAATAATCCTTAAATTAGAAAACTAGTTAATGTTAAATTGGTGGTTACCAATTCAATACACACTAAATTGACACATTTACCTTTAAATAATCAAATTAATCACTTAATTTATAATAGATATTACAAAAGTGTCACTCATTTAATCTCACCCCTTAATGATTCTAATCTAATGGTCCAAAAGCCTTCTTACCCTTCTCACAAAAACTCCCCTTTGTACAGGAACCTCTACCTCTACATATATATATATATATATATATATATAGTGGAAGTATAGACAAGAAACTCTTCCAAATGAAAAAACCCTAGCAAACCCATTCCTTGGTCCATATTAAGCCACATCACCTACTACATAATAATATTCAAAAGGGCAATTTAGTCAATTTTACCACTCCCTTCTCTCTCTTCCTATATATATATGTTTCTCACACCTCTCTCTTCATTTTGTTTTTTCAAAATTCAAATGCAGATCTAAATCATACCCTCCCCTCTCTCTCTACCATCCTCTATCTTGAACCACCACCACCACAACCACCACCACCTGCCACCACCTGCATCGCTTCCAACCACTAGAACAACCACCATCGTCATCATCTCGTCATAATCATCTCGAAGAACAACTGATGCTCTGTTTCAAACTTTTCGAGTGATGCTCTGTTCAGATTTTAAAGTAGGTAAAATGCAATTTATCTCTCTATCTCTCTAACTCTCTCTCTCATTTTCCCTCTCTTTTCTAGATCTGGAGTTGTAGTTGAGATCTAGATCTGGATCTAATAAATAATAAAACTACAAGATTGTTGTTAAAAAAAACTTGTTTGCCAAAAAAAAAAATGAATCACGTCAGTGATTCAGTGAAGAAGAAGTTGTTTTCCAAAAAAATTGTTGTAAAAAAAATGAATCTTTCTCAAAATAATAATAAAATAATAATAATAATAATAAGCTATTATGTTTTGGGTTTAGTGAAATAGGTTTTGGGTTTTGCTAGAATAATAATAATAATATTTTTTGGAGATAGTTTTTGGTTGCACACCAAGTGTTTGATCAAATGCTTGAATGAAAAAAAAAACGTATGTTAACCTTTTTTTTTATTTTTTTTATTACTATTTTGTTTATGTTAGATTATTATTGGATAGGGGACATGATGTTGATAGATCACATGTGATTAAATTTTTTTGATTATGTGTTTTAGGATCCCAACTAACATGTGTTTTATACACATGTTAGTGATGTGGCTGTGGTACGTGATATTTTTTTTATACACATGTTAGTGATGCTAACACGTGCTAGTATATGCCTAACTAACAGGTGTTAGGGTTCATATTAGTTGGGGAGCCCAACTAACACATGTAAGTATACGCCATTTCACATGTTAGTGATGCTAACACATGCTAGTATATGCCTAACTAACAGGTGTTAGGGTTCATATTAGTTGGGGAGCCCAACTAACACATGTAAGTATACGCCCTTTCACATGTTAGTGATGCTAACACATGTTAGTATATACCCAACTAACATGTGTTACGGTTTGTATAACATACGTTATTTCAGTAAAACATATATTTTAGAATACACTAACACATGTCATTGATGTCCCATTATGTGTTTTATAGAGCCCAGCTAACACGTGTTTACTTTTTTTGTAGGTGAAGAGATGTTTTTGAGTTAAAGATGATGATGAGGATCAAGAACGAAGAATAGCTAGATTTTTTCTATGTTTGTTATGATAGTTTGTTTGAAAATTCACAAATAATTATGTTTGTATTAAACGGTTTTTGATATGTTTTAGTGTTGATTGTTACGATCGTTTTTATCATTTCTTAAATAAATACACATTGTATGTGTTCTTTTAATATGTTCTTTTAGTATATGCCTGGTAACACATGTTAGCGATGTCTCACACGAGGTCAGAATTTTTTTTCACAACACTAACGTACGTTAATATTCATGCTGGAAAAAGTGCCATAAAGTAGGAGAGAGGTGACTTGACAAGTGTCAAATCAACCTTTTTAAACCTAGGATTCATAAAATTAAATTTTAAAAAATTAATTCAAGATTACCATATTGCCCTTAATCCTATTTTTTATTATGGTGGCCCACTTGCTTTTGAATATTATATAGGAATTAATTATGGACCATTGATCAATCTTGATCAATGGTCACTAGAGGGTTTCTAGGGTTTTTCCAAAAGATGAGATTTCCATATTATCCACCCCCTATATATATATATATATATATATATATATATATATATATATATATATATATATATAACCTCTCACTTTTTATACCATACCAAACCAAACTACACTCTATTTTTATACTTTACTCTCAAATTTTATAAAACCACACAATAAATTCAAACCTTTTAACCCCTATAAAATTGTTACAATCATGAGTACGTCGTCAGAAGAGGGAAACGTTGTTAATTTTTTCGCGGGCGCGATGGTGGAAACGGCAAAAATATTGTTGGAGTTTGTAGACAGTGACGACGAAACAACTTCGGAACCAAGATCAAGGAGCGCCGCATTAAACAGAGATCGTGAAGGTATATTTTATTTCTTATACTTTTTAATTTTCTTAATGTTTTATATTTCATGTGTTATATTTTTAATATTTATTTATGTTATGGTATTATATTTCTTATACTTTTTTTTTTAATTTAAGGTGCACTTGATCGTTTGGTTGCTGACTACTTCGCTGACGACTGCGTATACACAGACGAACTATTTAAGCGTCGCTTTCGAATGAGTTGGCGATTGTTCCAACGAATTGCCAATGACATGGCTACTTATGATGAGTTTTTCACACTACGATATGATGCTAGAGGAAAACGAGGTTTTACGACGCTACAAAAGTGCACTTCTACACTTCATCAGTTGGCGTACGGGACTACTAGTGATTCATGGGATGAGTACTTAAGGATGTCTGCTAAAATGAGTCGGGAATGCTTGTATCGGTTTACCGAAAATGTCGTCAAGTTATATAGCAAAATTTACTTGCGTAGGCCAACAAAGAACGAAGTCCAAAAGCTTTACGCACACATGCAGAGAAACACGGCTTTCCTCGCATGCTTGGAAGCATCGATTGCACGCATTGGCCATGGCGTAATTGCCCCACTGCATGGAAAAGGCAGTTTACGCGGGGTGACATTGGAGAGCCGTCAATTATTCTAGAATCTGTTTGCTCACAAGACCTTTGGATTTGGCATGCATTCTTCGGAGTTGCTGGTTCATGTAACGATTTAAATGTTCTAGCAAGATCCATGATTTTTGACCCCATGATTAGAGGTACCGGTCCGGATGATTCTTTTGTTCTCAACGGGGTAGAATATAAGCACGGGTATTATCTAGCTGACGGTATATACCCAAGTTATACATCTCTTGTGAAAACGATACAAATTCCCACGGATGACAAAAGGAAAAAGTTTGCAAAGTGCCAAGAGTCGGCGAGAAAAGACGTCAAATGGTTATTCGGTGTTTTAAAGTCGAAACGGCATGTAATTGGGCGACCCGCACGTACATGGCATCCACAAAGCTTGAGATATATTATGTACACTTGTACGATAATACATAATGTGATAATCGAAGATGAAGGTCGTGCGATATTGTAACGACCCTGGCTGACGTGGCTGGGTCGTCGGGTCGGGTGATTGGAGCTACGTAGCGGATTCGGATAATAAAGTCTTTATTCTTCCAGGATCCACGTCATCATTCTGTTGGGTTACCTGAACACATGCCAAAAATAGTTTCTGTCAACATAAAGTTGGTGAGGTCGTGTTTTTTTATAAAGTGAATGGCCAGTTCGTTTATCAATAATTCTTTTATAAACATTCTTTTTATAACATGCTTTACAGTTTATAATTTCTGAAAGAGGAAACTATATTTCTATTATACCACTCTATTATATATCAATTATATTATATCTTCATTCTATCATATCGATTATAGTTCGTGCCATTCCTATCGATGGTACCACTCTGATTGTGATAATTACCTGTTCCTGTCCTCTACTTGGACAAGAATGGTTTTGGTCCTCTACTTGGACATTCCTACCCTCTACTTGGGTAAGATTGGTTCTTGCCCTCTAGTCGGTGCAAGAAAGGAAATGGCGGATACCGTCCAGTACTGTCCTCGTCGTTTCTATGTCCTCTTTTTCTATTATATTTCTTCTATTAATAACCTTTTTATTATGTAAAGCATTTCTGTATTTTCTAATAAAATGACAGGTATTCCCCTGAAAACACTTAATAAAACAGTAAAAGTGGGGAGTTCACGATACTCACCGGTTTGCTTATAATCTTCTATAGTCTCTCCTATTACAATTATATGTCATATATATATGGATACGTTTTACGCGTGGGACTTGTTAGATTGTAATACTTAGGATATATATCATATATACAATTTATACATATAGAATTCGGTATATATTAGATAGTCCTAAACTCGGGGTTTGGGCATCCTAGGCAAAAAGAAATAAAGCTGGCCATTACAGCTTGGCACGCGAACCTAAAGAACTCTAGACACAACTAACCCGAGTCTAGTATATCGTTTTATATATCGAATCTTATATATATAAACATATATATTTTATAAATGTTTATTATTCTCTTATTATTATTATCAAGTCCGTACGTTATTCGTATTATATATATATATATATATATATATATATATTCGTATAATTCTAATAATCCTCGTCTAGCTATTGGACCGGGTTTTATTCCGGGTGTTGACCGAGTCACTAAGTTGACTCGGTATCAAACTCATATTCTCCGACTTGGTTAATGGTACCTCGTAACAACCGTAATCAATATATCAGTAAGTGATTATGAGATTGTAACCAATAAACCAATATATGTATATATATATATATATATATATATATATATATATTACCAAATAAGTAACCGGACCTCACCGGATAATTATCGGAACATAACCGGAATTTATATAGCACCGGGTAACGAACCCGTCTTCCGAATTTGACACCAATTATCACACAAAACACACACATCCATCAATGGGGGTGTATGAACCGATTCAAGCCCACTAATCACACGGACCATCGAGTCTCAGTCGGGTGAATTGATTAGTCGGTTCACGAGTATAAGCCGGGAACAAAAGGACACTTCCACCGGAGACCGAATCCGTCACCCGATTCTCGGACACAATACTTCATAACATAACGGATGAGTCGTTTGTATAGACCATCAAGTCCAAACCATAAACAGAAGCAAGGCTTCATGAGCATCCATCGGAACCAAAAGAGCTAAGTTAGGACCCGATGACAGTCACCAATTCCGGTGACTGTCCCTTAATCGGACAACATACAAACCGAGATAAGGGTTGTTGGATTATTATAGAGACTCGATGTCAGTAACAGATCGGAAGTAAAAGGATATATGGCTCGATGGATGGGTTACAAGGATTCACAACAGTCACCGGTTCCGGTGACTGTTCCGGTGACCTTTCACTTCGTCGAATAATCATAACAGAAAGAACAGGTCACGACTTGTTTATCACAGAAAGATGGGTGACCGGATTATTATCGTAACAGAACAAAGATGATGGTTCAGGCTCGGTTTGATTATAACAGAAAGAATAAGGCATCGGATCTCATTAGACAAGAGAGGTGAAGAGTTGTGGTGCTTATCAGATAGGAGAAGAAGGAAGAGGACGACGACGACGGCCGGCGGCGGCCGGCGGTGGTGGTGACGCCGGAGGTGATGACCGGTTGTCTGCTCTCTTTTAACACACATATGTGTGTGTTCGTGGGTTCTGCAAACCAAGAAAGAGAGAGAAAAGGGGTTTTTATAAGGGAATTAAAAATAGAGGGTGTTTGGTAACAGGGATAATTGCTGAGACTCGGGTGTTGGGCAACGAGTATATGAGTTAAATAAAAACGTTTGGCGGCGTTTTAATTAGCAGATAAGGAACGTTTAACCAAGATAATAAAAATCCAATAATTATTATTTCTATAATCGGTTGAACCGGTTGGTCGCGATATTCGAACTTGACTATTTTATTACGTAATCGGGCGGTCGGGTACGACCCGACCCGTTTAAGAGACCCGTAACACTTCGGGGTGTTACAATTCTCCCCCCCCTTAGGAAATTTCGTCCCCGAAATTTGAATGATCTTGTCCTTTACACCCTTAATCTATAAGGATGTTACAATTAGGACCAAAATACTTATCAACGAGACATGATAAGTTCTATTGGTTTGCGAGGAAATCGATCTTATATCAAATCTGAGATTACACATGTTAGAGATATCAATCTGTAATGATACATCTTGATCATTCTACTAATCTCATTTTAACCTTTCTTGCTATAGTCATGTTATTTCAGATACATGGATTATCTGTATTTTCCTGGTATGACTATTAAAGGTTCTAGATATAGATTGATATTTTCTATATAAAGACTTTGAGATTCTAATCGTTTTTCTTCTGAAGGATTTATAAACCTTCAGTAAACATTTCTAGAGTCTCAAATTGCTACGATATTCCTCTCGTTTAATATTCGGTTTCAATTACAATGATGGATTCTATTTAGTTCTCAGGAGATAGATACGGAAGTCCCTTCATTATAATGACTTGAATGGGATCCGAGCTACTACCTCCCTTATTCGAACGTTAGAATTTATCATCATTGTAATTCCGATTTTTAAAGAGTAGGAATATTTTCTGGTAACTCTCGGATTATTTCTTACAAATTCTATCTATATCGGTATAATATGGTTGATTTCTGGGTTATCTCTATTTGTGGATATACTTAGGAGGTTTCTCAGATCATTAAATGTATCTTCCGGAGTCTAAAGGTACCGGAAAAGACTAATTGAACTTGTTGAATTACATGGTTTCAACAATTTCTTTTTATTATCTTGACCTACCGGATTTAGTCATTGAGATTTTTCTTAAATCATCTATAATAATCTTACTGACTATTTCATTGATGATTAACTGCATTATTTATCACCAACCTTTCTTTGACCTAAGATTCTTAGGATAATGCATTACTTACTCTTTCTCAAAAACATGATTATTATTCGAGATTCCAAATACTTATTGCATTAACTATTTCTATAAAATTCTTTCTTAATTCTATTTCGGGATTCGTTGACACTCTCGATAAAAATATTCTTTATAAATTCTAGTCGTTCTTCTTACGACTAATATTCTTTGCTATTAATTTCTTTATATTTATTAATTTCTGTTGGCGTATCGGATGCCTTTTGATAATATTTGGCATTTTCAATGCTTTATTTATTATTATCCAGACATATCGGATGTCTGTTCGAATTATAATTCTTTTCATTTCTCGATTTGTATTCATTTATTTATCGATTTATATTCTTTTATATCCAAGCGAATACTGATAATCATTTATAGTAGATACTATAAATATGTCATTTCTATAATATACATTTGCTTGGAATAATTCTTTCTTATATATAAATTCGATTAAAGTCTATATTATTGGTGTCTGGAAACACGTTCCGATAGACTTATATATAGGCAATATATCATATCTTCTTAATCCAACTTATTATAAGCAAGGCTTATTTCGTTGAGATATTCGTATAGATAGTTCTTGCCAGAACAGTGATATCTTAAATTATCTCTCACGACCTTTAATTCGGAACAGAAAATTCGTCATTCCTTGGCCGGAGAGTTTCACTGGAAAAATGAGCATAATTCTATTCATTTTTCGTTTTTATTTCGATCATACCTTGCGAATCTCTACGCGATTCCAATTGGTATTTAATCATTTCTTGATATATTTGATATCAATTATTTTCTTTTAATAATTCGGTGGATTCTACCGTTCCGGTTTCTGAATCCATATAAATTTATGTCCGTTATATTTTAAGGATTTAACAATTCTTTCATCACTTCTTATTTATGAATTTCAACTTGGTAACACTTAACCGTTTTACCAATTTGATTGTACAATAACTCACGCGAGTTTTTATACAGAAGTGACTGAGAAGATTCTTTCATAGTGTCAAATATCCTTACAAAGAATCCTGTGACTTGGCGGCAAATGTCCGGATATACCTTCTGTAAGGGTCCGGATATCATCTGCCCCGAAGATTGCACAGGGAACATGCACTATTTTTGGTTGGCAATCAAAATCAATAAATTGATTCATAGAATTTAACCAATTGATGGGTTTTTGTCACACCCTCAAAATCCACTTGCGGAGTTTTACCGCGAGGCGTATGACAAACCAGGATCCAAACCAACGATCACAATAAACAAGTCTAAATAAACATAATGCAATTTCAAAAACAATGTTTAAAATCCCCAATCACAGCGGAAGCTTATTCATTACATAATCCAAAAGTAAACCAAATGTTCAATGTTTGGAAAACCATGCAATCCTAACTAGACGCCGTGCAGACGCGTGCGCCCTAGTTCCATGGTGCTACCTTAGCGACCTGAGAAAACATGTAAAAGTTTACGTCAGCACAAAAATGCTGGTGAGTTTACAGGTTTTGTAATCCAAGTACCAAGTTCAACCTGTCCATACTATAACAAATCGAAAACCAAAGTACGCTAGCTAGGCGTATGTTTTGTTACTATCACGATTGGAAAACCATTACTAACTCGCAAACCAGATGTCGTGCCCGATGTAGTAAACCTGTTGTTCCTGTTTGAGACAATATGCACTCGACCGGCCCTCCAAGCCGACGAGCGGGGTTGGTCATTCCCAATAGCGATATTCACATTTCCCCGTTGTGCAAACCCGCACATTCATGGTTCCCCCCGGGACTTCCAAAGATCGTATAGTAAACAATAGAAACCCATAGTATGACAGTAGTTACCAAACATAAGTTTTAACACATGTTTTCTCCCCCGAAAAGTGAAACCAGTTAAAAGAGGGGCCGTAAACTCACCTTAAGTTGCGTTACTCCGTAACACGAATAAACTCAGCAGCTATGCTAGTCCCGTAAAGCGGCGACCTAACATATGACAGTTACAAGTACTTAGACTAATAACCCGCAGGTTAGTTAGTCCCTAGATGTCCAGACCATAACCAAGTTCGTTTGAAAACACCGTGACTGTTTAACTGACCCAATGTACAAGACTCGACATCCCATTGGTGACCCGAGACTCCCCGTGTTATGCTTACGCTCTCAAACATACAATCATGCAATCATACCTAACATACGTTAACGACCACAAATTATAGCACGTAGTTCACGTATCACAGAATTACATCCAAACATATGTTACCAAGTTATTAGATATGTTACGGGGTTCCTAGCATGTTCCTAGATGTCAAATCGGGTCTCGGAATGCTAATTTACACTTACAGCAGCAGTACACGCAATTAGGAAAAGTCAACTAGCATTTAGGTTGGTCAACTGGCATTTAGGAAGGCTAATTGCATGTAATATAGGCATTTAGGGTCATAGGACATGTAAACCTTGACTTTATAGGCGATTAGGGCTATAAGACATGTATTTCAGGACTTAACTAGCATTTAGGATCACAATTGCATGTAATAGAGGCATTTAGCCCCCAATTGCATGGTATATAGGCGATTAGGGCCTCTTTATAGGCGATTGGCCTCCTAATCGCCTATAACATAGGCGATTAGGGTTGCTAATCGCCAATAACCCAGCTGTTCCGGTTTTTCGCGCGTTTAACACTCCAAATCAGATCCAGAACGTGTGTAATCATCCAATATCAACCCAACAACTATACCAAACATGTTTAAACCAAAATCCTTCGTTTAGCCTCGATCTAACAGCCCTGAATGTAACCATGCATCTCAAACAATACATACAACATGAACATCACATTATCATGCAAGAACCTTAACCCTAATGAACAATAAATCAGATTCTATCATCATGCCTTTATTATTAATCTGAAACTAATCTAATAACATGAAATCATCCATCTTTAGATCATAAAAACCCTAGCTTTTTATCATAAACACACATAACACATGTATGATAGTTAGAATCCGATTAATAACACTTATTAACGATTTTCAGAAAGCTTAAACGTTTTAGAACAGGTCTGGACCATTAGGGATTTAATAAAAACGTTAATAAGATTGCATGGATGGAAACCACACCTTAGATTTGTGAAAGATTGATGAAACAAGCTTGAAACCTTGTGTTTTGATCAAAAATCGCGTTCCAGAGGTTGTGTGTGTGTTGGGGCGGGTTATGGGACGACTAGGGTTTGTATTATGAAGTTTAGGAGGTCAAGCATTGTATTTATAGTCGTTTTTAGTCGTCCAGCCCGTAACACGCGATTATGCAGCATTACACGCGATTAGGGATCCTAATCGCATGAAACTTCATGCATTTGGGGCCTAATCGCCACTTATGGCATGCGATTAGCCCCCAATCGCCCATAAGTCTGCCCAATCGCCCTCCCTATAGGCGATTAGCCACCCCTAATCGCCTATAGGGGCTGGTTCCTTGTATTTTGCGCGTTAAACCCCGTTTTAACATATGTTAACACATTTTCACATACCGACAAGTCACATAATGATTGTAAACACATAACACTTGCAAACAAACATATTCGCACTCGTTCACCAATTCCCGGGACTCGAGACTTGTATATTCCGTATGACCTGACGATTCTACGAATCGTCACCATTTGTACACTTGGTTAAGGACTGACATCTAATGAACCTCTAGACCAACATCCAATGATCTTCTATACTAAACCGGTAGTTCCCGAACCATAACACGACTTAACTAACCCAGTTAAGTACAATATACGCGTGACTCGCTAAGGTAGACTTTCATCTAGACAACGTTGTTAACCAGAATTTGCCGGGTGTCACATCATCCCCACGTTAAAAGAATTTTCGTCCCGAAAATTGCACAGTACCCAAAAGGAATAACGAAGGAAACAAACAAAAGATAGAAATCAAAAGAGAGATTTACCCGAGTTGTCACAGTTTTATTCTGCAAACATATTCTTAGTTGTATTCACGAAGGAAATTTCAACTAGATTGCCAGTTTTGTGGTCGTATTCTCCACATATAATAGGCTGATAGTTCAGATTTATATTTCTTCTCTTATTATTTCTTTTAATATGCTCATTACACAGACAAACTGTGATCTTGATAAATTCCTACTCGAATGTTCCTGTGCCTGTGACATTCATAATTATGTCGCGATCATAATTACTATTTCACCTTACCTAACATTCCAGTATTCGTTTATTTTAATCACAATAGGTATGTGTCCTTCACACATTATTCTGATATTCTGTTCTTTTATTTTCTCTTAGATTTGAAATTATATATTCTGGAATAGAACTTGTTGATCTGAGTCTAACGAAATAGACCGTCAATCGTTCAAGAATTTGTTCGTGTCAACAAATATTTAATATAACAATCCAATCTTTTTAATATCATTGACTTGTTCGAGTCATAGAATTAAGACAGGACTTATATTGTCGCATAATCGAGCGAGTAAGGATTCGGTTTCTTTAGGTAGATTCCAATTATTTTCGTCGCATGAATTCGAAATAATAATATTTCCATTCGAAATATTATTTAATTCTGGAAAGGATCGAAGGTGATACATAAATGATATTTCTATATATACACTAAGATAAATTTAAATTATTAAACGTAATATATAATATTCATCGTTCATATCGAAATAGAAATATCAAAGAAATTATACTATCGAATATAGATATAGAATCGTGTCGAAATACTCTTAACTTATATACGGATATAAATTCAATTAAAGATCTTTTACGAAAATGATACTAACTATGAAGTGAAATAGGTTTGGACAAAATAATACAGCCGTAGTTTTATAAGATTTTCAAATTTCGTAAAAGAATTTATAGTAATAATATTTAACCAAAATACTCAAATTTTTAAGAAACGGGTTCCTTATTATAAATAAAATTATAAATTTTCCCGAAACGTTAAAAACAAAATTTTTAATATTTAACGAATTGTACTAAATTATCTGTAACATGATAGTCCATTAAAAATAAATTTTGGAATATAAAAATATCAACACTTATTTTAATAAAATAAAATTGGAGTATTGATAAAATTTCTCAATCTTGTCAATTGAATAAATCATTTATTCGAAATTAAAGCGGATGGGTATATATATCTATATATTTTTACTCAAAACCGAAATACTGGTTTAGTATAAAAATAATAATAACTACGAATAAATTCAATATACTGCAGAATTATACTGAAAAGATTTAAAACATCTTAAGTTATCGAGGAATCTGTCCGGTTTCTGATTAAATAATCGAAGGATATTCTTTAAAAACATAATATTAGTATGTCTCTAGTATATATGATTTTATAAAAATAACGGAATTTACGGAATAAAAATAGTATTTCTGGAAACTCGATCATAGGAATGTTCAAGTTGTAGTATAATATTTGTGTTCTATTTATAAATACCGGAATAACCGTGAGGTTAACGATCCGAATATTTATTGAGACCGAAATTTCTGGAAGGTGCGACGAATGATTATAAATCAACGAGTTTTTCTAGAGAGTGAAATACGATTTCAAAACTCTCGTACAAGTCGATTAAATTATTGAGGAATAATTTTTGTAATTTTTTTATATCTATTTATATATACTTTTACAATTTTCATGCTTTATATCAGGATTTATTTTTTGATTTCTGTTAATATATCTGGTTTCTATTCTATATTCTTCCTTATTTCTTATAGCCTTAATATCCTGTAAGATTTCTCAGAAATTAAATGTGCATATAAATTCACAATCGTGTACAGAATTGTCAATTTACCCCACATAATCATTCTAGTAATATCCTGTAGTGGATTCATTCTGATTTCTAATATACTGTTACGGTTCCCACCAACTTTATTGTAACACCCCAACCGATGGCGGAAACATCGAGGTGTCACGTAGTGACGATTGTTCAATAGCTCATGGACTAAAGTGCAAATTTGAATACATTGATTAAATAATTTATTACATTGAAATGAAATACAACGATTCTAACTGCCAACTAAATTGAAATATAATGAATCAAAATCTAAATATAAATCCGAAAGCTTAAAGAATGCATCTCAAAACAACCTGAAACATGTACAAAATATTTTGGTCAATACAAAAATTGTATTGGTGAGCATACCCTGTTTAAATAAATATAGTAGAAAAGTGTTTTGCAATTCATGTGTCGTATACTGTTTGCAATTATGTAATAAGTGGTATCCGGGTCAAATCAACCCTAAGAGAAGAAAGCAGATATATATAGTATGCGCTAGTAGTAATGTAATACATAGCAATGACGAGGACTCTCAACAGAGTCACAAGGGTATAAACCATAGTACTATTCATTGAAATGCCAGGCCGCCCAGCGGTTAATGATTTGACAGGTCATAGATACACAAAATGACACAAGCAAACACACATAAGAATTGCATTTAGTAAAAGAAATATAAACTTGATTGTAAGTACATGAGTCACCCCGAAACGTAAAACAGTAAAAAGGGGAAAGATATACTCACAGTTTGCGAAAGCGAGCAAAATCCAACTTAAGCGGTCGTGAGCTAAGTAATGAGAATTCCGAGGAATTCAACCTATAATGTGTAAGAATACTAATAAGGAAAAGTCTAAGAGTCTAAGGTAACTAGGGTCTAAGGCATTAGGGTTTGCTAAGTCGATTTGGGGAATTAGAGTTTTTACGATGAGTCGTATTAATATAAAAGTTGTATATTAAAATAATATATCAAAGTTTTTAGATATGATTTAGGTAATATAATTATGACCAAGTGAATAATTAGATTAAAATATGTTTAAATAATTAATACAAAATAATTTAGTTAATTACAATTATTATAAATAAATGCAATAATCATAAATATTGAAATAAATAATTATGAGTTACAACGTGATCCAACAAATGATAATAAAGGCTTTCAACCATAAGAATATTTCTATTTTATAATAAAAGTATTTATAAAATAGATATTTAATAGTATAAATAATTAAATGATTAAGTATATCTAATTAAACATAAATAAGACTATAAATACAAGACATGGTCCAAAGATACTAGTTTTATAGAAAATGGATGATTTCTGATGTAAACAAATTAGTATAATTTTCCCATAATTTATATAAACTTATTTATATTTAAAACTGATTTAACGAGATTAAATTATGTTTAAATGATTAAAAATAGGGAAATTAATAAAAATAAATGTTTTTTTGAACCAATAATTTTTATTTCAGATTAGAATTCTAAGAAATAATTATCCTAAAATTTTGAGATCAAAATGATTAAAAATGATTTTTTTATCAATTAATTATGATTAAAACAATTTAAATTAATAAAATAACGAAAATTTAATATTTTCCAGAAATAAAAATTATGACTATTTTCTATGAGGTGTCAAGAAGCTACTCCTAAATTTTTATAATTTTTGGAGCGAAAATGAATTTAATATGAATATTTTAAGATATAAAGGTATTTATATATAAATATTATATAAACAAGCTAGAAGAAAGAAAAAAAAATGACCAAAACTGCCCTAAAGGGGTTCGAACCTGTGTCTGCTCAACAACAAGACCACCCTATGACCACTACTCCATAACCATGCTTGTGATTTTTTATTTGAAAGAATATATACATATATAAAAAGCTAGTCTCATCTTCTTCCCCAAATTGGTTATCTAAACCCTAACCCTCACCCTAAATTCAATAACCCAAATCCAACAACAACGAAACCCGAAACCACGGGGCTTTCATAGGGTAATATAGAAGGAACGAAACGGCACAATGAATGACGACTTACATTCGCGTTTTATGGATTGAAATGAAGAAGAACAGGCCGCACACTTTGGAGCCGATTATCTTGCTTCTGGACGTGATTATCACCAGATTTTTAGTGGTTTAACTCGTGCTAAGGTCCTAGAATGTTAAGGAATGATAAATATATAGGCTTGTTAAAGGAAAACGGGGGTTTGATTAAGGTTTTAATGTCCGGCGGTTACAAGCTTTAAACCCGGACTTCAAGTGATGTTTAACGGCATTTAAGATCCAATAATGATATGAAAACGAAACAAAACTAACGGAGAAACGTTTGGGAAAGATTTATGTTTGAAACGGACGTTTAAAACGGGTTATCAAGACTCGCCGGAGCTACTCCGGCTGGCGTATACACGATCGGAAAAAAAAACGGGGAGGGAAGATGATTTCAAAATCTTTGGAATTTTGGCAGAAAAGGCCCTTGTGTTTTTATATTTGACATATTATGTTTAAAGCTTATAAATACTTAATAATTCTCAACAAAACATCAACAAACAACCGAAAACTTCGTGGTTTAGAAACGTCTAAACTGTTAAACTTTTTTTTTTAAATTTTTATAACCTTTATAAATGTTTCCATATACGCGTTTAGTTAATATGCGAACGCTTCCAACTAAACAAAAAAAAATTAAATAAATAAAAATGCCGGTAAAAACTCAATTTCAATTAAATTCAGAAATAATAAAGGTACAAGGACTAGAATTGACAACTTGATGAAAGGCAAGGGTGACGAATGTCACAGTCTCCCCTACTTTAGAAAATTTCGTCTCGAAATTTCTTTCAAGTGGAGGTTACTATGAATCAAAAGGCATTGTAAAAGTCAGCTAGATTTTTAAAAGAAAATTTCATTATTTATGAATTGACAAAATTTAAAATAGTTGTCTAATACCCAAAGTAAAAGTTTCAAAATCTTCGACAGTTAATCCAGAGTTAGAAAGTTGAGAGTTTAAATGAGAAAAGTTTTGGAAATGTGTAACGGGTGAGCGGCAGAGGTACTAATGAAGCAGTCTCCCCTACTTTAGAAAAGTTTTTGACTGGACGTTATTGGAGTATGCAATGAGAATCAAATAAACGAGGGTGTAAGAGTGTACAAGGTTTGTGTTTTCTGTGTGGATGGTCAAGAGAAAGACTCTAAGAATAGGAATTGAAGCTCGTGTAAGAACGTTCTTATCGAACATGCTAGCTATTAGTCAACAATCTAAAGAGGAGGTAGTAATGGGTAGATTATTGTTCAGACTCCTAGTCCGTTCCCGCAGTATCGTTTATGCTTATATATAGGGTGTACCGCAGCTAACCCACCACACTCCCGATACTTTGGGTTCGTACTGATTGTCTACCAACAGCCTAGATAGAATTACACACCACCTTCATGTACCTGTAAACCCATGATTGCGTTCCGGACCGTAATCATCGGTTTACCTTACACTAAGGTGTTATGCTTTTCCATAACCTTAACAAGAAATAAATGCGTGCAACCAATATGTAATAGCCACTGTAATGAAATAATGTTCAATCAAGACATGGTTAGAGGTTCTTCCCTTTCGGGTTTTCCCTTTAACCGTAATGTGAATAACATGTAAGTATAAGACATGGTTAGAGGTTCTTCCCTTTCGGGTTCACCCTTAACCGGTAGTTTCTGTTTACATCGTTGGCTTTAAACACTCATATTGATAGACTCTGAGATTTACACCGTTCCCCTCGGATTAAAGAAATACTCTAACCCGAGTCGTACGTGGGCACTGGCTTAGATCTCATACGAGTTATCAACTAGTATGTTTATTGGCCATGATGAAAAACAAAATAATGCATAGTATAACAGGGTTTTGCTCAAAACAGGAAAGAAAATATGCATACCAAATATGCGTTCAAGTAAGTATATAAGTATAGCATAAAATTCCGACTGAAAGATTAGTATAACATAAATCGAGTAAATCGCACAATTGCACAAAATGAAAGTAAACGAGTTAAATTAATGCAAATAGTCAATGTGAAAATAATCACAAATAACGCGTTAGAAATAACTATGAATAAAAATGGTGCAAGAATAAAATAATGAAATTTACGGCAAATGAATGTGCACGGAACGGGTGTATAGCCTACTGGAATGTGAGTCAAAATCTATTAATTTTACATATATGCGTTTATACTATAAAAGACATTTAACAACATTCTGATTAAAAAAAAATGTGTCCATTGTTTTGTTAAACCAAAAGTTTTGCAACTGAAAGAGTATAAGTGTAAAGGTAAATTTTTGCAGTTTACTCGACTTTGTGATAGTGTTGAAAGAACAATAGTGATGCATGAGAATAAATTTTTAGAAATCGAAGTGTGTTTTAGATTCAAAACAGGTTTATTTGCAAAATCTTCGTAAATACACATTTTCATGTGTTTACGAGAAGTCGAGTTTGAAAAACATTATAAGACTTATTATTAGTTGCAAGTTTCTTTCGAAAACATATATTGGTTACGTCATATGAAAACAAAAGATTTACATTTGGTCTTTAAAATATGCAATACAAGTTTGTAAAATGTAAAATGAAACCATTTCATGAAGTATGTGTAAATCGAATGTGTTTTAAAAGACAAAGATTTAAAATGACGTGAATGATAAGATTAACGTATGTAATAGATTACTAATATTTAAGAAAATTCATAATTAACGAGATGTAGAAATAGATCCTTGAGATGTGGATTTCACTCCTAACTCAAAGATGTATTTCAAAATTGAAAACGATTGTGGAATGAAACCAATCACTAAGTTAAGGATATCACTCCCAGCTTAGTGGTTAAGTTTCTTTTTGAAGGAATCTGTCACACCCTCAAAATCCACTTGCGGAGTTTTACCGCGAGGCGCATGACAAACCAGGATCCAAACCAACGATCACAATAAACAAGTCTAAATGAATATAAATGCAATTTCAAAACATAGTTTAAAATCCCGTTTACAGCAGAAGCTTATTCAAAACAGTATCTCAACAGTGAAACAATAGTTCAACGTTTATAAGACCATGCAACCCTAGTTAGACGCCGTGCAGACGCGTGCGCCCTAGTCCAGTCGTGCTACCTTAGCGACCTGAGAAAACATGTAAAAGTTTACGTCAGCACAAAAATGCTGGTGAGTTTACAGGTTTTGTATCCAAGTACCAAGTCAACCTGTCCATACAATAACAAATCGAAAACCAGTGTACGCTAGCTAGGCGTATGTTTTGTTACTACCACGATTGGAAAACTATTACTAACTCGAATACCAGATGTTGTGCCCGAAAAGTAAACCAGTTGTTCCTGTTGTTCCTGTTTGAGACAATATGCACTCGCCCGGCCCTCCAAGCCGACGAGCGGGGTTGGTCACTCCCAATAGCGCTATTCACATTTCCCCGTTGTGCAAACCCGCACATTCATGGTTCCCCCCGGGACTTCCAAAGATCGTGTAGCACACAATAGAAACCCATAGTATGACAGTAGTTACCAAATAATCGTTTTAACACATGTTTTCTCCCCCGAAAATGTGAAACCAGTTTAAAAGAGGGGCCGTAAACTCACCTTAAGTTGCGTTACTCCTTAACCCGAGTAAACTCAGCTGCTATGCTAGTCCCGTAAAGCGGCGACCTAACATATGACAGTTACAAGTACTTAGACTAATAACCCGCAGGTTAATTAGTCCCTAGATGTCCAGACCATAACCAAGTTCGTTTGAAAACACCGTGACTGTTTAACTGACCCAAAGTACTAGACTCGACATCCCATTGGTGACCCGAGACTCCCCGTGTTATATTTACGCTCTCAATCATGAAATCATGCAATCACACTTAACATACGTTAACTCACAACAAGTTATAGCACATAGTTCACGTATCACCGAATTACATCCAAACATATGTTACCAAGTTATTAGATATGTTACGGGGTTCCTAGCATGTTACTACATGTCAAATCGGGTCTCGGAATCCTAATTTACACTTACAGCAGCAGTACACGCGATTAGGAAAAGTAAACTAGCATTTAGGACTGATTGCATATAAAAACTAGCAATTAGGGCTAATTGCATATAAAAACTAGCAACTAGGGCTGATTGCATGTAAAAACTAGCATTTAGGGCTGATTGCATGTAAAAACTAGCATTTAGGGCTGATTGCATGTAAAAACTAGCAATTAGGGCTAATCGCATGTAAAAACTAGCGATTAGACCCTAATCTCATGAAAGACTGGCGATTGGCCTCCTAATCGCCTCTAACATAGGCGATTAGGATTGCTAATCGCCTGTAACCTTGCTGTTCCAGTTTTTCGCGCCTTTAACGCTCCAAATCAGATCCAGAACGTGTGTAACCACCCAATATCATCCCAAACACTATCCTAAACATGTTTCAACTAAAACCCTTCGTTTTGCCTCGTATTATCAGCCCTGCATGCAATCACGTAATCCAAACACCATTCACATAGCATGCAATCATCACACTAACATGCGTAACTATCATCCTAATAATCAATTACTCAGATTTCATAATCATAACATCAATATTATTCTGATCTAACAATAATAACATGTCGTTCATTCATCTTGAATCATAAAAACCCTAGCTTTCTAATCATAAACACACATAACATAAGTATACTAGTTAGAATCCGATTATCAATACTTATTAACGATTTTCAGAAAGCTTTTCCGTTTTAGAACAGGTCTGGACCATTAGGGATTGAATGAAAACGTTTATAAAGATTCATGGATGGAAACCAAACCTTAGAATTGTGAAAGAATGATGGATTAAGCTTGAAACCTTGTGTTTTGATCAAAAATCGCGTTCCAGAGGTTGTGTGTGTGTTGGGCAGGTTATGGGACGACTAGGGTTTGTCTAATGAAGTTTATGAGGTCAAGTATGGTATTTATAGTCGTTTTTAGTCGTCCAGCACGTAACACGCGATTATGCAGCCCTTACACGCGATTAGGAAGCCTAATCGCATGTAAGTTCATGCAATTAGGGCCAAATCGCATGAACAGTCATGCAATTGGTCCCTAATCGCCCCTAAGGTCCCCCAGTCGCCCCTCCTATAGGCGATTGGGCTATCCTAATCGCCTATAGGGGCCTGTTCCATGTGTTTTGCGCGTTAAACCCCGTTTTAACATATGTTAACACATGTTCACGTACCGACAAGTCACATAATGATTGTAAACACATAACACATGTAAATACACATATTCACACTCGTTCACCAATTCCCGGGACTCGAGACTTGTATGTTCCGTATGCCTTGACGATCCTACAAATCGTCACCGTTTGTACACTTGGTTAAGGACTGACATCTAATGAGCCTCTAGACCAACATTCAATGATCTTCTAGACTAAACCGATAGTTCCCGAACCACAACCCGACTTACTTAACCCAGTTAAGTACAATATACGCGTGACTCGCTAAGGTAGACTTTCATCTAGACAACGTTGTTAATCAGAATTTCCCGGGTGTCACATCATCCCCACGTTAAAAGAATTTTCGTCCCGAAAATTGCACAAGTACCAAAAGAACAAAAGAAATAACGAAGGGAACAAACAAAAGATAGAAACCAAAAGAGAGATTTACCCGAGTTGTCACATCATCCCCACGTTAAAAGGAATCTCGCCCCGAGATTCATTCAGCTGCAGATGAGACATATCTCGACTCGAACGCCTCCTTAGGAAAGAGATGAGGATATTTAGACTTCATCTGATCCTCCCGTTCCCACGTGTACTCTGGTCCCCGGTTCGAGTTCCAGCGAACCTTAACGATGCGAATCTTGCTATGACGTAGGCTACGAATCTTGTAATCAAGGATCTCCACAGGTTCTTCCACAATCCGAAGACGATCATCAACCTTGATCTCTTCTAGTGGAACGATGAGAGACTCGTCAGCCAGACACTTTTTCAAGTTTGACACATGGAAGACGTTATGTACGTTACCGAGCTCCGTCGGTAAATCAAGACGATATGCCACCGGTCCAATCCGTTCCAGGATCGTAAATGGTCCGACATACCGTGGGTTGAGTTTGCCACGCTTCCCAAAGCGTATGACGCCCTTCCACGGTGAGACTTTTAGAAGTACTTTGTCATTGACTTGGAATTCCAATGGTTTGCGACGCTGATCGGCATAACTCTTTTGCCGGTCCCGTGCCGCTGCCAACCGGTTACGAATCTGTACGATCTTTTCCGAAGTTTCGTACACTAGTTCAGGCCCAGTGAGTTGACTCTCACCCACTTCAGCCCAACAAAGAGGAGAACGGCATTTCCGTCCGTACAGTGCCTCGAATGGAGCCGCCTTGATGCTCGTGTGATAACTGTTATTGTACGAGAATTCTACTAACGGTAGATGAGCTTCCCAACCCTTGCCAAAATCGATCACACATGCCCGCAGCATGTCTTCTAAAGTTTGAATCGTGCGCTCACTCTGACCGTCAGTCTGTGGATGATAAGCCGTACTCATGTCTAGTTGGGTACCCAAAGCCTTGTGCAAAGACTTCCAGAAGTGAGAAGTAAAATGGGAGTCACGATCCGAGATAATAGAAACTAGCACCCCGTGTTTAGAAACAACTTCCTTCAAATAAAGACGAGCCAAACGATCCATGGTGTCGGTCTCCTTAATAGCAAGAAAATGGGCTGATTTCGTCAACCGATCGACAATCACCCATATCTTGTCATTCCCGCTGGGTGATTTAGGAAGTTGCGTGACAAAATCCATAGTAATCCGTTCCCATTTCCATTCCGGAATTTCAGGTTGTTGCAAGAGACCCGACGGTTTCTGGTATTCCACCTTGACCTTAGCACAGGTCAAGCATTTGCTCACGTATGAGGCTATATCCGACCTCATGTTTGGCCACCAGTAAAGCACCTTCAGATCTTGGTACATCTTATCCGAACCAGGATGAATAGAATACCGGGACTTATGAGCTTCATCAAGGACAAGCTCCCGTAGTCCCCCGAATAAAGGAACCCATATACGTTCTGCGAAATAGTGCAGGCCATCAGGCCTTCGTTCGAGGTGCTTGTCGGCACCGTGCATAGTTTCAGCTTTAAGGTTTTCCTCCTTCAAAGCTTCCAACTGAGCAGAACGGAGTTGATCAGGTAGAGACGAATGAATGGTGAGCTGTAACGCCCGAACGCGACGAGGTTTAGTCGATTCCTTCCTGCTCAAGGCGTCTGCTACAACATTCGCCTTGCCAGGATGGTACTTAATGGCACAATCATAGTCGTTCAGGAGTTCAATCCAACGACGCTGTCGTATGTTCAAGTGTTGTTGGTCGAAAATATGTTGGAGACTCTTGTGATCGGTGTAGATGGTGCATTTGGTACCGTACAAGTAATGTCTCCAAATTTTCAACGCGAATATCACGGCACCCAACTCCAAGTCATGGGTGGTGTAGTTCTTCTCGTGCACCTTGAGTTGACGAGAAGCATACGCAATTACTTTCTCGCGTTGCATCAACACGCAACCGAGACCATGAATAGAAGCATCACAGTAAACAACGAAATCATCAGGACCTTCAGGTAACGACAAAATAGGAGCAGAACAAAGTTTGGACTTTATGTAACACCCTAAACCAATTTACAGAAAAACGTGCAGCGGAAATACCAACCGAAAAATTTATTTCTTTTAAAAACAACCTTGGATATTAATAACCCAAGTCTACTAAACATTTTAGGTATTACGTCTTTTAAATATATTCTATCACATTAAACATGACCCATCTATATCACGTTATAGGGTCGTGTCCTCGTACAATCCGCCTCCTTGCTCGATCTCCATCCTTTCCTTACTCTATTAGGTAGACAAGACAACCTGCGATCACCAAATAACCGTTTCGTTAGTTCACTTAGTGACTTAATACACACTATTCAAAATGTGGAGAGAATATCCATAGATGCTCCATGATCTCGTTCCAACGCCTTTTTGGAAGTTCGGGTGTGGTACCCCGAGCTGATCCTACAAGTCTCATGCATTCACACTTACATACCTGCATCTTCCTTACCACTTACATAACAAGGTTAATAACCCCACAATTCATACAAATATACAATTCCCTCAACACCCCACAATACACACAAGTATACAATTCCCTCATATAACCTACTTTACATACAAGCATACAATTCCCTCATATAACCTACTTTACATACGAGCATACAATTCCCTCGTATAACCCCACAATACTTACAAGCATATAATTCCCTCATATAACCTACTTTACCCGTTATGTTACTCTTTCTTCGCCAAACTCTAAGACAATGTGACGTTTCCAATCCTCTACTCGATCTACATATAACTACCAACCCTTACATTCATGAAGCTCTCCCTCAAACCCGAGCATGAGTACACATATGTACTATAAATGAGGTTTGGAGTTGCTCGGGCAAGGTACGGAAGCATAAACAAGTTGAAAAATCAACATCCAAGGCCGAAGGGGGATTTGGCGTAGGATACGCCAAAAGTGGCGTAGCCTACGCCACTTGCGTAGGCAAGGGGTGACAGAGTGGCGTAGGGCAGCAGAATTTGGCGTAGGCAAACCAGGGTTGGCGTATCCTACGCCAAAACTGGCGTATCCTACGCCAACTGCAGGTCTTGCACAATGCTTTCCTTTTTCAACCCAATATCTTTCATGCCATTCTTACCCACAATTTCCGACATTCTAGCAACTCATTTACTATTCTCCCACCCATCATTCCACACATACCTTGATCAATTCTCGGATCGAAAGCACGCCCCTACGAGCTTCCGGTTTGAGTTCAAGCACCTACTATACTTGATTCGCTCAAACCTTGTCTACACTAGTTACATTTACAAAGACAAAGTCCAAGTTAACTACCATGTAAATCCTTGACCCATAACCAAAACCATGTACTCCTTTAAGATTCCCATCCTATGTGAACATAATTCCATATCATAGATGCGAGTTAAGTTCGGGAATCACTTACCTCAAGTCCTCCAAGTTCATGCTTGTTTATTTGCCTCCTCTTGACCCATTAGCTTCCCATGGTTGAGTCCATCCTTCCTATCCTTTCATATCATCATGTTCACATCATTGTTAGCATACATGATCATAACACACTAACAATCATTCTCAACCAAATATCACATTGACTTTCATTAGTCAACTTCTATCATATCTACAACGTACATTCACAACCACATTTATTCTCACATAGTAATACCACTTATTATCATATATGTCTCATAGTTTTAACATGTTATGCGTCACATAGTGTTTCTAATCACACAATCAAGTTTGGGAGCCTAACCATGTTATTCTACATTGTTGACTTTCCAGAAAGTCAACTTCCAACTATACCAACATCCTACTTAGAAACATATGTCCATATTGATGTACTAGATCATATAAGATTCACCATAGACATCATGTTCACATCTCATTTAAGATACAAGATCATTCGTCACACCAATTAATCAACACATCGCGTACATCATAATATTTAAGCATAGTGTACACACTACTAATGCATACTTCTTACCAAATCATAAAATCAACTAATTCCCACATGATTTCTCTCTAAGACGAAATCCCCATGTTAACCTACTATCACTTGCACCAACTATCACATTACTTTCATACTTGTCGAGTCTTGCATACAAATTCACACATTATAGAACACATATACAACCATAAGATCACTTATGTGCATACATACATACCTACATACAATCCATTATAATTCACACATGGTTTCCATCAAAACACATCCTTTATATTAATTTCCTACAATCATCATATTCCATTCATTCTCATCAATTACTTGCACGCAAGTTCATCTAAACATTTCATCGAACACATGGTGTGCGTACAACATTTAAAACACAATGTACAAGCATTTCATGCATACTTCCATAGCTCATACCATCAATCATCACATTTCATACCCACATCAATTACCCTTCATTCCATAAATATTAAACATAACAAAACCTCACTTTCTTTCTACTCTATTCACCCATTTAACTAAGAATGACCATGGGTTACACTAATAGCAACATCTACTTTCAACTCTACACATATCCTTCAATTCATTCAATTTCTATACAATTAACACATATACCACTTTCAATCATCATCAATTTCCACATGCATATCATCAACTACACAATATTCTTACTATTATATGGATTTACCCATACTAAAGCAATACCAAAGCTCAAATGAAAAACCCAATATCATCATCTATGCAAATAAGCAACTTCTAGTGATTAGCTCATCTCTAAACCATTAGAGATGGTCAATACCACTTATAATCAAGCCATAATACGAATTTAACATGTTTTCCTCAAAACACACATGTGGGTTCGAGTTTCATACCAATTGAGGGTTAGGGTTCTTACCAAGGCTCCTAGACTTGTAGAAAACCCCAAATTTGCAACCCCTCAAGACAACCCTCAAACCTCCTTGCTTTTCTTCTTTAATTTTGGGTATTTAGGGTTTGATTTATGGCTCAATGATGCCCCTAGGGGCTGCTCACGATTTTGCACCCAAATGGGTGTTTTGACCACTTTAATCTTGCCCCCAACATACCCTTTTAGTCCCTCAACTTTACCTAAAGTTACTCTTTATAAAAACTAACCAATCAAGCTAGTTTTAAATATAATTCTCTTATTAGACACACAATAATACTAAGTAGGTTATTCCCATATTCGAATAAACCCACACTCTTCTCATCTAAGTCCTGTTTCATCATTTTGCTGATTACGCTTAATGAAGAAATCAGGCGAAACGAGTTTCGGGGCGTTACAAGTCTACCCCCCTTAAAGAAGGTTTCGTCCCCGAAACCTCTTTTCCTATTACCACACTAAAAATCCTTTACTGTTCTATTTACTGAATCAATTCATTCCAAGTTTCTTGCCATCTCGCAAACCCACCGTAATGACCATACTACGACTTTAATCGAGGCTAAACATAGTTATATGTCCACACTTTCTACTATTAACACGAGCCTTCGTGCAAACATCAAGCATACCACACTATCATAAATTAACTACTGTTTCACCTTCACTTAATCATACTCAACTTGAGAATCCAACGTCGTTCTATAGTCCCTACCGGACCAATGTATCTACCATACTCACCCCACCCCTTTTGGTAGACTTTAGAGTCATTTTGTTCATACCTATTTGGTTGTTAGTCCATTTCATGCACTACCTACTGTCGACACGTATGCCCCTTACTTACCACACCGAATCTAAGCTAAGACTCATTCATCTTTTTGACCTTTAAAAGTCAAACCTTCCGAGCTACAACATACGTAAGATATCATTCATTTATACGTGGGTACTATTCGACATATCAATTTCCTACTTAACAATCACAAAATAACCGAATTCACTAACCTTCCTTTCGCAACGTTAACCGACCATCTAGTCGTCGGCTTGACTTTCTCCCTAATAATTCCATGCCATACTTATCTTGCTTTAGTTCATTCACAAGGAGTTCCAACTCGTTCACTTCATATCACCTATCTTGTAGATTTCATCGAATTCATAATTTCGACCATTCGTATCTACAAAATTTATTGGTTAGGCATATACCTTTCATTCATGAAAATCGACCTTCATTGGTCCATACAAGTTTTCTTTCACTTGTAATGTCTAATTATATACATTTCCTTCCTGATCTCCTGTTTACGTGCTATACTACATTACTTATTGCATTCTCCTATGCCAAATCCTTACAAATTATTCATTATCTTGTAAATTTTCTACAATTTGACTTTTCGAGGTAATTGCGCCTTATTCTACTATTTTATAACAATCCCTACATCACATTCTGGCATCTCCCCACCTCATTCATTTTCTGCATATAAGGGTACGAATCTTTCAAAAGATTAACCGTTCATTCGTTTTCTATAGGTTTCTACAAAATAACTCACATTAATACCATGCCTTACCACCTTCCACTACACATATTTATGCATTTTACATGCCACAAAACATGCAGATCTAAATTAAGTTACTAACTTGCGCTTATCTTGGTTAGAGAGAATAGTGTATTCTCTCCTTCATTCCTACCCAACTTGACTTACTTCATAGACTATTCCATAATTCTACAACTTTCCAACAAATCTGACCCATTACTTGGGTAATTCTATATTTTTACATTTCCACTATTTGACCCGATCAAGGTCATTTTCACAATTTCTATAATTTCACCCCTTTTTACCATTTATGGTCTTCCCAGCCGCTTGACCCGCTAAGGTCTTTCCGACCTATTTTACATGGTTTCAACCATATGACCCGTTAAGGTCTTTCCAACCTCTTGACCCATTGAGGCCTTTCCAACCATTTTGACCCATAAGGATCTTTCCAACCATTTTGACCCATAAGGGTTTTCTACAATTTTGACCCATAAGGGTTTTCTACAATTTTGACCCATAAGGGTTTTCCACCATTTTAACCCATAAGGGTATTTTCACCATTTTGACCCATCATGGTCATTCTACCATTTTAACCCATAAGGGTATTTCCACCATTTTGACCCATGATGGTCATTCTACCATTTTTAACCCATAAGGGTATCTCCACCATTTTGATTTGATCCGTACTTATCTACGGACTCAAACCTTTCATTCCAACTATTTACCCACACGACCACTTACTTTCCAATTCTACCAGGCATACCTGTAATGATTCTCATGGTCTCACGTGTTTCGCATGCTTCTTGTGCACTGGCCAGGTGTACAATCCACATGCTACCCACGTGCCTTCTTGTAATCATTACCTTATGCCTAGGGACTGGTTTTCAGCTTCGTGCCACATTTCAATTTACTTTCTAAACAACATGGTCATTTTTTCCTTCTATGTTTTACCATCCCAAAGGATTTTCCTCCCACTGGTACCAATAGTTAACTATCGCGTACCTGTGATTATTCCATCTTATCTACAATTTCCGCGATCTATCTTGAATCGTGTCCTTGAGACCTCTTCATTATCCACCAAAAGCTCACCTTAACATAAACACCACAATTAGCTTTTAACATGTCATGTGAGTTAATATTAAATTCTACCTTTGGGCCTTGATCGAGCCTTGGATTGTACGGGTCACTATATTTAGGAGCACACAAGTTTGAGTTCAAGTACATACTTCCTTGTACTAGATTTCACTCAAACCAGGGCTCTGATACCAACTTGTAACACCCTAAACCAATTTACAGAAAAACGTGCAGCGGAAATACCAACCGAAAAATTTATTTCTTTTAAAAACAACCTTGGATATTAATAACCCAAGTCTACTAAACATTTTAGGTATTACGTCTTTTAAATATATTCTATCACATTAAACATGACCCATCTATATCACGTTATAGGGTCGTGTCCTCGTACAATCCGCCTCCTTGCTCGATCTCCATCCTTTCCTTACTCTATTAGGTAGACAAGACAACCTGCGATCACCAAATAACCGTTTCGTTAGTTCACTTAGTGACTTAATACACACTATTCAAAATGTGGAGAGAATATCCATAGATGCTCCATGATCTCGTTCCAACGCCTTTTTGGAAGTTCGGGTGTGGTACCCCGAGCTGATCCTACAAGTCTCATGCATTCACACTTACATACCTGCATCTTCCTTACCACTTACATAACAAGGTTAATAACCCCACAATTCATACAAATATACAATTCCCTCAACACCCCACAATACACACAAGTATACAATTCCCTCATATAACCTACTTTACATACAAGCATACAATTCCCTCATATAACCTACTTTACATACGAGCATACAATTCCCTCGTATAACCCCACAATACTTACAAGCATATAATTCCCTCATATAACCTACTTTACCCGTTATGTTACTCTTTCTTCGCCAAACTCTAAGACAATGTGACGTTTCCAATCCTCTACTCGATCTACATATAACTACCAACCCTTACATTCATGAAGCTCTCCCTCAAACCCGAGCATGAGTACACATATGTACTATAAATGAGGTTTGGAGTTGCTCGGGCAAGGTACGGAAGCATAAACAAGTTGAAAAATCAACATCCAAGGCCGAAGGGGGATTTGGCGTAGGATACGCCAAAAGTGGCGTAGCCTACGCCACTTGCGTAGGCAAGGGGTGACAGAGTGGCGTAGGGCAGCAGAATTTGGCGTAGGCAAACCAGGGTTGGCGTATCCTACGCCAAAACTGGCGTATCCTACGCCAACTGCAGGTCTTGCACAATGCTTTCCTTTTTCAACCCAATATCTTTCATGCCATTCTTACCCACAATTTCCGACATTCTAGCAACTCATTTACTATTCTCCCACCCATCATTCCACACATACCTTGATCAATTCTCGGATCGAAAGCACGCCCCTACGAGCTTCCGGTTTGAGTTCAAGCACCTACTATACTTGATTCGCTCAAACCTTGTCTACACTAGTTACATTTACAAAGACAAAGTCCAAGTTAACTACCATGTAAATCCTTGACCCATAACCAAAACCATGTACTCCTTTAAGATTCCCATCCTATGTGAACATAATTCCATATCATAGATGCGAGTTAAGTTCGGGAATCACTTACCTCAAGTCCTCCAAGTTCATGCTTGTTTATTTGCCTCCTCTTGACCCATTAGCTTCCCATGGTTGAGTCCATCCTTCCTATCCTTTCATATCATCATGTTCACATCATTGTTAGCATACATGATCATAACACACTAACAATCATTCTCAACCAAATATCACATTGACTTTCATTAGTCAACTTCTATCATATCTACAACGTACATTCACAACCACATTTATTCTCACATAGTAATACCACTTATTATCATATATGTCTCATAGTTTTAACATGTTATGCGTCACATAGTGTTTCTAATCACACAATCAAGTTTGGGAGCCTAACCATGTTATTCTACATTGTTGACTTTCCAGAAAGTCAACTTCCAACTATACCAACATCCTACTTAGAAACATATGTCCATATTGATGTACTAGATCATATAAGATTCACCATAGACATCATGTTCACATCTCATTTAAGATACAAGATCATTCGTCACACCAATTAATCAACACATCGCGTACATCATAATATTTAAGCATAGTGTACACACTACTAATGCATACTTCTTACCAAATCATAAAATCAACTAATTCCCACATGATTTCTCTCTAAGACGAAATCCCCATGTTAACCTACTATCACTTGCACCAACTATCACATTACTTTCATACTTGTCGAGTCTTGCATACAAATTCACACATTATAGAACACATATACAACCATAAGATCACTTATGTGCATACATACATACCTACATACAATCCATTATAATTCACACATGGTTTCCATCAAAACACATCCTTTATATTAATTTCCTACAATCATCATATTCCATTCATTCTCATCAATTACTTGCACGCAAGTTCATCTAAACATTTCATCGAACACATGGTGTGCGTACAACATTTAAAACACAATGTACAAGCATTTCATGCATACTTCCATAGCTCATACCATCAATCATCACATTTCATACCCACATCAATTACCCTTCATTCCATAAATATTAAACATAACAAAACCTCACTTTCTTTCTACTCTATTCACCCATTTAACTAAGAATGACCATGGGTTACACTAATAGCAACATCTACTTTCAACTCTACACATATCCTTCAATTCATTCAATTTCTATACAATTAACACATATACCACTTTCAATCATCATCAATTTCCACATGCATATCATCAACTACACAATATTCTTACTATTATATGGATTTACCCATACTAAAGCAATACCAAAGCTCAAATGAAAAACCCAATATCATCATCTATGCAAATAAGCAACTTCTAGTGATTAGCTCATCTCTAAACCATTAGAGATGGTCAATACCACTTATAATCAAGCCATAATACGAATTTAACATGTTTTCCTCAAAACACACATGTGGGTTCGAGTTTCATACCAATTGAGGGTTAGGGTTCTTACCAAGGCTCCTAGACTTGTAGAAAACCCCAAATTTGCAACCCATCAAGACAACCCTCAAACCTCCTTGCTTTTCTTCTTCAATTTTGGGTATTTAGGGTTTGATTTATGGCTCAATGATGCCCCTAGGGGCTGCTCACGATTTTGCACCCAAATGGGTGTTTTGACCACTTTAATCTTGCCCCCAACATACCCTTTTAGTCCCTCAACTTTACCTAAAGTTACTCTTTATAAAAACTAACCAATCAAGCTAGTTTTAAATATAATTCTCTTATTAGACACACAATAATACTAAGTAGGTTATTCCCATATTCGAATAAACCCACACTCTTCTCATCTAAGTCCTGTTTCATCATTTTGCTGATTACGCTTAATGAAGAAATCAGGCGAAACGAGTTTCGGGGCGTTACACTTTAGTTCTTCAAACGCTGACTCTTGTGGTTCACCCCAGTCAAATTTTCTATCCTTCTGCGTGAGAATGGTCAGGGGTTGAGCGATCTTCGAGAACCCCTGAATGAAACGACGATAGTAGCCCGCAAGGCCTAGGAATTGCCGCACCTCAGTTGGCGTCTTTGGTGCTCCCCAATCCTTGATCGCTTCGATCTTTGCTGGATCGACATGAATTCCTAGTTCATTAACCACATGTCCTAGGAACTGAACTTCGCGTAACCAAAAGTCACACTTTGAGAACTTGGCGTAAAGTTGTTCCCGTCGCAAGAGTTCCAAAACTAACCGCAGATGTTCCTCGTGTTCGATCTTGTTCTTGGAGTAGATCAGAATGTCATCAATAAACACAATGACAAACTTGTCAAGATATGGTTTGCAAACGCGGTTCATCAAGTCCATGAAAACCGCCGGTGCGTTCGTGAGACCGAAAGGCATGACCATGAATTCGAAATGGCCATAACGTGTACGAAAGGCAGTCTTGGCAACGTCAGCCTCCCTGACGCGCAGCTGGTGATACCCGGACCTCAAGTCAATCTTGGAATAATAACTAGAACCCTGAAGCTGGTCGAATAGATCATCAATACGTGGAAGAGGATAACGGTTCTTAACGGTCAATTTGTTCAGTTCTCTGTAGTCCACACACAATCGGAAACTTCCATCCTTCTTCTTAACAAATAGAATCGGGGCTCCCCAAGGAGAAGAACTTGGTCTGATGAAACCCTTGTCCAAGAGTTCCTGTAACTGACTAGATAATTCCTGCATCTCGGGAGGTGCAAGACGGTAGGGGGCCCGAGCAATAGGAGCAGCCCCAGGTACAAGATCAATACCGAACTCGACTTGACGATGAGGAGGAAGACCAGATAAATCATCGGGAAAAACATCAGGAAACTCGCGTACAACTGGAATATCGTCGATCTTCTTCTCATCACCAGAGGAAACAGATAAAAGCGCCAAAACGGCTGGATAACCCTTTCGAAGACACTTAAGGGCTTTCATGCTAGAGATGATGTTTAGCGGAACACCACCCTTGATACCGTACACAGAAAGGAATTCTCCATCAGGGAGAGGAATCCGAATAACCTTATCGTAACAGACAATCTCCGCGCGATACAAAGATAACCAATCCATTCCTACCACAACGTCAAAACTACCCAATGGTACCGGCATAAGGTCGATGGGGAACGATAAACCCGACAACTCTAATTGACACCCCCGAAGGATACTAGTAGCCTCAATCTTTTTACCGTCAGCCAACTCAATAATATACTTAGTCTCTAATGGTACGGGTACTACATCTAGCAGTCGACTAACATCCATGGATACAAAACTCTTGTCGGCACCAGAATCAAATAACACACTAACAGAACGATTATTGAGAAGGAACGTACCGGTGACTGTGTCACGGTCCTGTCTAGCCTCAGCGGCTCCAATGACGAAGGCACGTTCATTTCTGCCGCCGCCCCCGTTGTTCCCATTACCGTTGTTTCCACCCTGCTTCAGTTTTGGGCAATCTTTCTTGTAATGCCCAGTCTCTCCACAATTGTAACATCCTTGTTTTCCCGTAGTTCCTTGAGCAGCAGGAGCCGGGGTATTACTTGGGGCCTGTGTCGATGGAAGTGTAGCCCGACAATCTTTAGCAAAATGCCCAATTCGCTGACAGCGATGGCAACGATTACTGTCGCAGTTCCCTTGATTATGACGCCCACACTTGTTACATTTGGGCAGTTTCCCCGCATAACCACCCTGCTTGTTACCCGAAGAAGAAGAAGAACCCCCATTATCGAACCTCTTATTCTGCTGTGTTGGCCCAGATCCTTTCCCGTCATTTTCCCACTTGCGCTTGTTGTTCTCTGGGGCCTTAACAGTCGAACCCTTCGCAGGCAAAATACCCTCATTCACCTTTAAGTTGGTCATCCTATGAGCCGATCGAACCACCTCTGCGTATGTAGGATGATTTCCCGCAGCCACTAATCCTGCAATTTCCGGTACTAACCCCGAGACATAGTGTTCAATCCTACGGTATTCTGGCACATGCAGATCGGGACACAGCACTGCCAACTCGTTACGCCTCACAGTATACTTCTCAATTTCAGACCCAGTCATCTTGAGGTTCCACACCTCGTGCTCTAGCTTCTGCACCTCTTCCCTCGGACAGTATTCACGCTTCAGCAGCTGCACAAAATTTTCCCAAGGCATAGCATACGCCTCCCCAATACCCATATTCTGGGTGATGCCATTCCACCAAGTCAATGCCACATCCTGGAATAACGCAGCAGCATACTTAACCCGATCTTCTGGGAGACAGTTACACATCAGAAACACTGACTCCACTTTCTCCAGCCACCTAAGCAAGCTCACCGCACCCTCAGTGCCAGAGAATTCCTGGGGCTTACAGTCCCGGAACATCTTGTAGGTACACATGGGTGGGGGTGGGTTAACAGGACCACCTGAAATGAAACGTATGAGAAACCACGAAGAATGTAAACAAGGTTCACCAATGAGGCAAAGAAAATGGATAAATCAACTTACCACCACCGTTGTGCCCTAACTGAAAGGCAGCTTGGAGCAAGTTGTTCAGATCAGCCTGCGATAGGTTAATACATCCACGACCACCAGCACCACCGCGACCACCACCACGTCCACCATTGCGACCACCTCCACGTCCTCCTCGTACTCCAGACATGATTCTGGCAGAAAGAACGAGAAAATTTAGTTTCGCAGCTAAAGATAACCACTAATGTTCACAAGATCAAAGCTAGATCCAATCCAGGACTATCCCCTCAAACCCAGAGCTCACCAGGGCTTCCATGCATTTCGGTTTATGATTTTATGTGCACCCAAAATGATAAACCGCTCTACATGGTCCTCCAAGTGTTCTCCTAGTTCAAAGTTCGAATCACCGAACATAGACTCTTAGCTATACACCGTAATACTACGGTAGTTTATGGCAAGTGTTTCTATTGGAGTATGAAAGGGAGATGTCCGAGCCTTGGACAAATCTCAAGAGTATACGAGTTACCCCACTATACTACACTGCCTAGAAAGCAAGTAACCCAACCTGAGATAGAACGGATGATGTAACGTAGAAAGACCAACGATTTAGAGACACCCCGACAAGACCATACGTAAACCACCATAATGTTTAGTACCATGTGATCGTCTAGTGTGTGCGACTCGGCTATAGACTAGACTCTACATGCAGTCCTAGTTCACTATAACCATTGGCTCTGATACCAATCTGTCACACCCTCAAAATCCACTTGCGGAGTTTTACCGCGAGGCGCATGACAAACCAGGATCCAAACCAACGATCACAATAAACAAGTCTAAATGAATATAAATGCAATTTCAAAACATAGTTTAAAATCCCGTTTACAGCGGAAGCTTATTCAAAACAGTATCTCAACAGTGAAACAATAGTTCAACGTTTATAAGACCATGCAACCCTAGTTAGACGCCGTGCAGACGCGTGCGCCCTAGTCCAGTCGTGCTACCTTAGCGACCTGAGAAAACATGTAAAAGTTTACGTCAGCACAAAAATGTTGGTGAGTTTACAGGTTTTGTATCCAAGTACCAAGTCAACCTGTCCATACAATAACAAATCGAAAACCAGTGTACGCTAGCTAGGCGTATGTTTTGTTACTACCACGATTGGAAAACCATTACTAACTCGAATACCAGATGTTGTGCCCGAAAAGTAAACCAGTTGTTCCTGTTGTTCCTGTTTGAGACAATATGCACTCGCCCGGCCCTCCAAGCTGACGAGCGGGGTTGGTCACTCCCAATAGCGCTATTCACATTTCCCCGTTGTGCAAACCCGCACATTCATGGTTCCCCCCGGGACTTCCAAAGATCGTGTAGTACACAATAGAAACCCATAGTATGACAGTAGTTACCAAATAATCGTTTTAACACATGTTTTCTCCCCCGAAAATGTGAAACCAGTTTAAAAGAGGGGCCGTAAACTCACCTTAAGTTGCGTTACTCCTTAACCCGAGTAAACTCAGCTGCTATGCTAGTCCCGTAAAGCGGCGACCTAACATATGACAGTTACAAGTACTTAGACTAATAACCCGCAGGTTAATTAGTCCCTAGATGTCCAGACCATAACCAAGTTCGTTTGAAAACACCGTGACTGTTTAACTGACCCAAAGTACTAGACTCGACATCCCATTGGTGACCCGAGACTCCCCGTGTTATATTTACGCTCTCAATCATGAAATCATGCAATCACACTTAACATACGTTAACTCACAACAAGTTATAGCACATAGTTCACGTATCACCGAATTACATCCAAACATATGTTACCAAGTTATTAGATATGTTACGGGGTTCCTAGCATGTTACTACATGTCAAATCGGGACTCGAAATGCTAATTTACACTTACAGCAGCAGTACACGCGATTAGGAAAAGTAAACTAGCATTTAGGACTGATTGCATATAAAAACTAGCAATTAGGGCTAATTGCATATAAAAACTAGCAATTAGGGCTGATTGCATGTAAAAACTAGCATTTAGGGCTGATTGCATGTAAAAACTAGCATTTAGGGCTGATTGCATGTAAAAACTAGCAATTAGGGCTAATCGCATGTAAAAACTAGCGATTAGACCCTAATCTCATGAAAGACTGGCGATTGGCCTCCTAATCGCCTCTAACATAGGCGATTAGGATTGCTAATCGCCTGTAACCTTGCTGTTCCAGTTTTTCGCGCCTTTAACGCTCCAAATCAGATCCAGAACGTGTGTAACCACCCAATATCATCCCAAACACTATCCTAAACATGTTTCAACTAAAACCCTTCGTTTTGCCTCGTATTATCAGCCCTGCATGCAATCACGTAATCCAAACACCATTCACATAGCATGCAATCATCACACTAACATGCGTAACTATCATCCTAATAATCAATTACTCAGATTTCATAATCATAACATCAATATTATTCTGATCTAACAATAATAACATGTCGTTCATTCATCTTGAATCATAAAAACCCTAGCTTTCTAATCATAAACACACATAACATAAGTATACTAGTTAGAATCCGATTATCAATACTTATTAACGATTTTCAGAAAGCTTTTCCGTTTTAGAACAGGTCTGGACCATTAGGGATTGAATGAAAACGTTTATAAAGATTCATGGATGGAAACCAAACCTTAGAATTGTGAAAGAATGATGGATTAAGCTTGAAACCTTGTGTTTTGATCAAAAATCGCGTTCCAGAGGTTGTGTGTGTGTTGGGCAGGTTAAGGGACGACTAGGGTTTGTCTAATGAAGTTTATGAGGTCAAGTATGGTATTTATAGTCGTTTTTAGTCGTCCAGCACGTAACACGCGATTATGCAGCCCTTACACGCGATTAGGAAGCCTAATCGCATGTAAGTTCATGCAATTGGGGCCAAATCGCATGAACAGCCATGCAATTGGTCCCTAATCGCCCCTAAGGTCCCCCAGTCGCCCCTCCTATAGGCGATTGGGCTATCCTAATCGCCTATAGGGGCCTGTTCCATGTGTTTTGCGCGTTAAACCCCGTTTTAACATATGTTAACACATATTCACGTACCGACAAGTCACATAATGATTGTAAACACATAACACATGTAAATACACATATTCACACTCGTTCACCAATTCCCGGGACTCGAGACTTGTATGTTCCGTATGCCTTGACGATCCTACAAATCGTCACCGTTTGTACACTTGGTTAAGGACTGACATCTAATGAGCCTCTAGACCAACATTCAATGATCTTCTAGACTAAACCGATAGTTCCCGAACCACAACCCGACTTACTTAACCCAGTTAAGTACAATATACGCGTGACTCGCTAAGGTAGACTTTCATCTAGACAACGTTGTTAATCAGAATTTCCCGGGTGTCACTCCTATCTCAAAGATATATTCCTAAGATAAATAACATATAGAGGAGTGAAACTAATCACCAAGGTATGGATGTCACTCCTAACTTGGCGCTATCGTTTCGTTTGTGAAATACGAGCGTCTTCTTCGCCAAGCAAAATATCAAAAGAATAACGAGAAATAATCATAACGAAAATATCTTGAAAGAAAATATAAGAAACGAGAGAAATATACACGAGAGGACTCGTGAAAGTAAACTTAGTTATAGTCTAGGCTAAAAGGCATTCTAATAACCTAATTCCCTATAACCATGGCTCTGATACCAATCTGTAACACCCCAACCGATGGCGGAAACATCGAGGTGTCACGTAGTGACGATTGTTCAATAGCTCATGGACTAAAGTGCAAATTTGAATACATTGATTAAATAATTTATTACATTGAAATGAAATACAACGATTCTAACTGCCAACTAAATTGAAATATAATGAATCAAAATCTAAATATAAATCCGAAAGCTTAAAGAATGCATCTCAAAACAACCTGAAACATGTACAAAATATTTTGGTCAATACAAAAATTGTATTGGTGAGCATACCCTGTTTAAATAAATATAGTAGAAAAGTGTTTTGCATTTCATGTGTCGTATACTGTTTGCAATTATGTAATAAGTGGTATCCGGGTCAAATCAACCCTAAGAGAAGAAAGCAGATATATATAGTATGAGCTAGTAGTAATGTAATACATAGCAATGACGAGGACTCTCAACAGAGTCACAAGGGTATAAACCATAGTACTATTCATTGAAATGCCAGGCCGCCCAGCGGTTAATGATTTGACAGGTCATAGATACACAAAATGACACAAGCAAACACACATAAGAATTGCATTTAGTAAAAGAAATATAAACTTGATTGTAAGTACATGAGTCACCCCGAAACGTAAAACAGTAAAAAGGGGAAAGATATACTCACAGTTTGCGAAAGCGAGCAAAATCCAACTTAAGCGGTCGTGAGCTAAGTAATGAGAATTCCGAGGAATTCAACCTATAATGTGTAAGAATACTAATAAGGAAAAGTCTAAGAGTCTAAGGTAACTAGGGTCTAAGGCATTAGGGTTTGCTAAGTCGATTTGGGGAATTAGAGTTTTTACGATGAGTCGTATTAATATAAAAGTTGTATATTAAAATAATATATCAAAGTTTTTAGATATGATTTAGGTAATATAATTAAGACCAAGTGAATAATTAGATTAAAATATGTTTAAATAATTAATACAAAATAATTTAGTTAATTACAATTATTATAAATAAATGCAATAATCATAAATATTGAAATAAATAATTATGAGTTACAACGTGATCCAACAAATGATAATAAAGGCTTTCAACCATAAGAATATTTCTATTTTATAATAGAAGTATTTATAAAATAGATATTTAATAGTATAAATAATTAAATGATTAAGTATATCTAATTAAACATAAATAAGACTATAAATACAAGACATGGTCCAAAGATACTAGTTTTATAGAAAATGGATGATTTCTGATGTAAACAAATTAGTATAATTTTCCCATAATTTATATAAACTTATTTATATTTAAAACTGATTTAACAATATTAAATTATGTTTAAATGATTAAAAATAGGGAAATTAATAAAAATAAATGTTTTTTTGAACCAATAATTTTTATTTCAGATTAGAATGCTAAGAAATAATTATCCTAAAATTTTGAGATCAAAATGATTTAAAATGATTTTTTTATCAATTAATTATGATTAAAACAATTTAAATTAATAAAATAAGGAAAATTTAATATTTTCCAGAAATAAAAATTATGACTATTTTCTATGAGGTGTCAAGAAGCTACTCCTAAATTTTTATAATTTTTGGAGCGAAAATGAATTTAATATGAATATTTTAAGATATAAAGGTATTTATATAAATATTATATAAACAAGCTAAAAGAAAGAAAAAAAAATGACCAAAACTGCCCTAAAGGGGTTCGAACCTGTGTCTGCTCAACAACAAGACCACCCTATGACCACTACTCCATAACCATGCTTGTGATTTTTTATTTGAAAGAATATATACTTATATAAAAAGCTAGTCTCATCTTCTTCCCCAAATTGGTTATCTAAACCCTAACCCTCACCCTAAATTCAATAACCCAAATCCAACAACAACGAAACCCGAAACCACAGGGCTTTCATAGGGTAATATAGAAGGAACGAAACGGCACAATGAATGACGACTTACATTCGCGTTTTATGGATTGAAATGAAGAAGAACAGGCCGCACACTTTGGAGCCGATTATCTAGCTTCTGGACGTGATTATCACCAGATTTTTAGTGGTTTAACTCGTGCTAAGGTCCTAGAATGTTAAGGAATGATAAATATATAGGCTTGTTAAAGGAAAACGGGGGTTTGATTAAGGTTTTAATGTCCGGCGGTTACAAGCTTTAAACCCGGACTTCAAGTGATGTTTAACGGCATTTAAGATCCAATAATGATATGAAAACGAAACAAAACTAACGGAGAAACGTTTGGGAAAGATTTATGTTTGAAACGGACGTTTAAAACGGGTTATCAAGACTCGCCGGAGCTACTCCGGCCGGCGTGTACACGATCGGAAAAAAAAAACGGGGAGGGAAGATGATTTCAAAATCTTTGGAATTTTGGCAGAAAAGGCCCTTGTGTTTTTATATTTGACATATTATGTTTAAAGCTTATAAATACTTAATAATTCTCAACAAAACATCAACAAACAACCGAAAACTTCGTGGTTTAGAAACGTCTAAACTGTTAAACTTTTTTTTTTAAATTTTTATAACCTTTATAAATGTTTCCATATACGCGTTTAGTTAATATGCGAACGCTTCCAACTAAACAAAAAAAATTAAATAAATAAAAATGCCGGTAAAAACTCAATTTCAATTAAATTCAGAAATAATAAAGGTACAAGGACTAGAATTGACAACTTGATGAAAGGCGAGGGTGACGAATGTCACATTTATAATGGTTTGGCATTCAGGTACCCAAAAATTTACTCGCCTGATATTTTCTTTAATATTTCTGATATCATAATTATTTTTCTAAACAAAATTTCTTTTTATAAAACATTCTGGTAGATCCCGGATTAATAAAGACTTCAAAACTGTTATTAAGCGCCGCTCTGATACCACCTGTAACGACCCTGGCTGACGTGGCCGGGTCGTCGGGTCGGGTGATCGGAGCTACGCAGCGGATTCGGATAATAACAGTCTTTATTCTTCCAGGATCCACGTCATCATTCTGTTGGGTTACCTGAACACATGCCAAAAATAGTTTCTGTCAACATAAAGTTGGTGAGGTCGTGTTTTTTTATAAAGTGAATGGCCAGTTCGTTTATCAATAATTCTTTTATAAACATTCTTTTTATAACATGCTTTACAGTTTATAATTTCTGAAAGAGGAAACTATATTTCTATTATACCACTCTATTATATATCAATTATATTATATCTTCATTCTATCATATCGATTATAGTTCGTGCCATTCCTATCGATGGTACCACTCTGATTGTGATAATTACCCGTTCCTGTCCTCTACTTGGACAAGAATGGTTTTGGTCCTCTACTTGGACATTCCTACCCTCTACTTGGGTAAGATTGGTTCTTGCCCTCTAGTCGGTGCAAGAAAGGAAATGGCGGATACCGTCTAGTACTGTCCTCGTCGTTTCTATGTCCTCTTTTTCTATTATATTTCTTCTATTAATAACCTTTTTATTATGTAAAGCATTTCTGTATTTTCTAATAAAATGACATGTATTCCCCCGAAAACACTTAATAAAACAGTAAAAGTGGGGAGTTCACGATACTCACCGGTTTGCTTATAATCTTCTATAGTCTCTCCTATTACAATTATATGTCGTATATATATGGATACGTTTTACGCGTGGGACTTGTTAGATTGTAATACTTAGGATATATATCATATATACAATTTATACATATAGAATTCGGTATATATTAGATAGTCCTAAACTCGGGGTTTGGGCATCCTAGGCAAAAAGAAATAAAGCTGGCCATTACAACTTGGCACGCGAACCTAAAGAACTCTAGACACAACTAACCCGAGTCTAGTATATCGTTTTATATATCGAATCTTATATATATAAACATATATATTTTATATATGTTTATTATTCTCTTATTATTATTATCAAGTCCGTACGTTATTCGTATTATATATATATATATTCGTATAATTCTAATAATCCTCGTCTAGCTATTGGACCGGGTTTTATTCCGGGTGTTAACCGAGTCACTAAGTTGACTCGGTATCAAACTCATATTCTCCGACTTGGTTAATGGTACCTCGTAACAACCGTAATCAATATATCAGTAAGTGATTATGAGATTGTAACCAATAAACCAATATATGTATATATATATATATATATATTACCAAATAAGTAACCGGACCTCACCGGATAATTATCGGAACATAACCGGAATTTATATAGCACCGGGTAACGAACCCGTCTTCCGAATTTGATACCAATTATCACACAAAACACACACATCCATCAATGGGTGTGTATGAACCGATTCAAGCCCACTAATCACACGGACCATCGAGTCTCAGTCGGGTGAATTGATTAGTCGGTTCACGAGTATAAGCCGGGAACAAAAGGACACTTCCACCGGAGACCGAATCCGTCACCCGATTCTCGGACACAATACTTCATAACATAATGGATGAGTCGTTTGTATAGACCATCAAGTCCAAACCATAAACAAAAGCAAGGCTTCATGAGCATCCATCGGAACCAAAAGAGGTAAGTTAGGACCCGATGACAGTCACCAATTCCGGTGACTGTCCCTTAATCGGACAACATACAAACCGAGATAAGGGTTGTTGGATTATTATAGAGACTCGATGTCAGTAACAGATCGGAAGTAAAAGGATATATGGCTCGATGGATGGGTTACAAGGATTCACAATAGTCACCGGTTCCAGTGACTGTTCCGGTGACCTTTCACTTCGTCGAATAATCATAACAGAAAGAACAGGTCACGGCTTGTTTATCACAGAAAGATGGGTGACCGGATTATTATCGTAACAGAACAAAGATGATGGTTCAGGCTCGGTTTGATTATAACAGAAAGAATAAGGCATCGGATCTCATTAGACAAGAGAGGTGAAGAGTTGTGGTGCTTATCAGATAGGAGAAGAAGGAAGAGGACGACGACGACGGCCGGCGGTGGTGGTGACGCCGGAGGTGATGACCGGTTGTCTGCTCTCTTTTAACACACATATGTGTGTGTTCGTGGGTTCTGCAAACCAAGAAAGAGAGAGAGAAAAGGGGTTTTTATAAGGGAATTAAAAATAGAGGGTGTTTGGTAACAGGGATAATTGCTGAGACTCGGGTATTTGGCAACGAGTATATGAGTTAAATAAAAACGTTTTGGCGGCGTTTTAATTAGCAGATAAGGAACGTTTAACCAAGATAATAAAAATCCAATAATTATTATTTCTATAATCGGTTGAACCGGTTGGTCGCGAGATTCGAACTTGACTATTTTATTACGTAATCGGGTGGTCGGGTACGACCCGACCCGTTTAAGAGACCCGTAACACTTCGGGGTGTTACAGATATGTGAGTATTACCCGAATGACGTTGAAGAGAATATCGAGCCGGTTGACGCGACACAACAACAATCGAACAGGTGGGCATTAGAGGATAGTACTGTGCACGCCAACCTTTGCTCAGATTTAATCGACCATATTTGGAACAATTTCCGTGTCGATGATGTTGCTAACGAGTAGTTTGTATTTTTTTTTTTTAGTGTTATTATGTTTGTTTTTTTTAGTTTCGTTTTTTTTTAGTGTTTTTTTATTTTACATGTAATTTGGTTTTTAATTTTAATGGAAAAAAAATTAATGAAATATAAAATGTACAAATAAATAAAAAAGAAAAATAATAAAAAGGGAAGGGGGAAGGGGGAACCATTTCCCCTACAAGGGGGAGGAGAAGGGGAAATGACGTGGCGCTGATGTGGACAAATGGGAAGGGTGACCACACCCCATAGCCTAAATATGGACGCATGCGGATTTTAAAGTATGACATATAAAGTCGGTTGAACCAGTACCTAACGCGTTATATTATAGTTTTGTATTTGTCAACGTAACGCACAACAGGCACACAACACACACTTGGGGGCTGTTTGGTTCACCTCTTAATGGTTCATTAAGAGGGAACCTCTTATTCAGACAGAGGTTGGAGCTGTTTGGTTGCAAAAATCCCCCCCTCTTAATGGTTCAGTTAAGTCTGAACACTACAGCATACTATCAATGCTGAATAAAAAAAAAAAAAAAAGACCTCTTCACCCTCACCTTCATTCACAGCTCCTTTCCCTTTCCCTTAACCAAAACACTGCCCTTTCACCTCTGATCTTCCTCTGTCCACCCACCACCACCCGCCGCCCCTCCACCTCCGCCGGCCCTCCTCCTCCAGCCTGCCCTCTTCCCTTTCTTCCACCCACGCATTGCTCCTCCTCCTCTCCTCTTCCCTCTGAAACAGATCGACCCCAAACAGCCTTGCCTCCTGCTCGTCCCTCTCTCCTGACCTCCACTAGTCACCCCCAAACAGCCTTCCTCCTCCTCTGACCTCCACCAGCCGCCCCCAACCAACCACCTCTCCTCCTCCGACCTTCAAGTAAAAGAAAGAAATGGAAAAGAGAGTCAAATGAAAAAAGAAAGAAATGGAAAAAGAGAGAGTTGTAGGTGTGTGTATTTGTATGTGTCTAGTGTGTGTATTTGAGTTAAAGAGAGAATAAATAAAAAGAGGATAAAGAGAATGATTGAAGTTAGGTGTGTGTTTCCATGTGGGTGGTGTCGTGTATATCAGTTTGATGTTTTGTTTCTTTTTTTTTTTTTAAATAAAGATTTTTATCAAAATAAGGTGAGGGGTAAAATAGTAATTTTGTAAAGTTATTCAGAGGTCTAACCAAACAACACTTACTAGTTCAACACTTACTGGTTCAGAGCCTCTTACCCATTCAGACCTCTTACTGATTCAGCACTTACTGGTTCAGCACTTGCCAAACAGCCCCTTGATGTTTTTAAAATTTTGTTATTAGCAATCAATACAATTATTAAAATAAAATTCTGTTCATTCAGTCAGGAAAATAATAATAATAATAATAATAATAATAATAATAATAATAATAATAATAATGTGTTTAGGTAATTCATTAATCATGTCTACGTAAGTCACTAATCAAGTTCAAACTAGGAATTCTATTTTCATTTAGAGCAGAATAAGTTAAAACCACTCATTTAAAAAAACAACACCTTCAAAACCACTATCTCAATCACACCATGCAATTATTGTTTCAGCCCATTCGATTACACCATGAAGATGTGGTTTCTTTGGCGTCTATGGTGGGATGCCGAGTGGGTTCCTTCCCATTCGATTATTTGGGTGTGTCCGTAGGGGCAAATATGAATAGGATCAATGCTTGGAGAAAAGTAGTCGATGTATTTGAAGCTAGACTATCGTCTTGGAAGGCTCATCTTCTTTCTATTGGAGGGAGACTAACCTTGCTCAAATCGGTTTTACAAAGCCTTCCTATTTATTTTTTCTCTCTTTATAAGGCCCCGTCAGGTGTAATCGACAAGCTAGAGAGTCTCATGAAACGATTTCTTTGGTCGTCTTCTAGTGATAAAAATAAGATCCATTGGGTTTCGTGGGAGAAGGTGTGTAGGGATAAAAATAAAGGGGGGTTGGGAATTAACCGGTTGAAAGACGTGAATGATGCTTTACTTGCAAAATGGGCTTGGCGTTTTCGCGTGGAAGAAGGTTCGATGTGGAAAATGATCATTTTGGCTTGCCATAATGGTAGGGGGAGGTGGTCCGGGCTTCCTAGTATCTCGGGTAAAGGGGGCGTTTGGTCCATGATTGTCAAAAATTGTGAAAGGTTTAAATGCGGGGACAGGTTTTTCCTTGAGCTCTTGAAAGGGAACATTGGTGACGGTAGTAGCATTCGTTTTTGGGAAGATATATGGTTATTGGATGTTCCATTGATGAAGAAATTCCCTCTTCTGTACAAAGCTTCGGCCTCTAAAAGGAAGCTGGTCAAGGAATGCAGGTCTAATAATATGTGGTGCCCAGTAGACTTTTCCAGCCCATTGGGCTTCGCAGAAGTGCTTGAATGGTCTGAGTTATCCCCTTTATTAGCTCAGGCCCATTTAACGGGTGACAAAGATATTTGGGAGTGGGCCGGCCACTCTCTCTTTTCGGTTGCCGCTGTTAAGGAGGAAGTTAAGAAGATGAGGGACCCTGGTAATTTTTTTAAGTTCAAGTGGATTACTTGGGTCCCGCTGAAGTGCCAGATTCTTGCTTGGAGGGCGGAAATGGATAGGATCCCCACGGTTGAAGCGCTTAGGAAAAGAAATGTTTTTATACCCAATGATCGTTGCAAGTTGTGTGAAGCTACCACTGAGTCTTCGGACCATATTTTCTCGGGCTGCGGGTTTTCGTATGGGGTGTGGACTAGCGTCTGGAAATGGTGTGGGTTAAATACTTCGTTTGTTTTCCACTCGAAAGATCTGCTTCTCCTATACAAACAAGTCGCCGGAGGTAAGTGGGCCAAGAAGATTGTTCAAGGGATTATCTTGGTGACTTTTTGGTTGATTTGGAAAGCTAGGAATGAGAAGACTTTCAAGGGGGTAGCGCCTAAGGTCTCGAATGTGATTGGTAGTGTTAAGTCTATGTCGTTTTTGTGGTTAAAGTATAGGTCTAAGCACATTAACCTTCTGTGGGAGGATTGGTGTATTAGCCCTTTGTATATGTTGTAATCTTTGGGTGTCGTCCTCGTTTTGAGGACTCTCCCGTGTGTTTTAATGAAAGTTAACGTTCAAAAAAAAAAATATTGTTTCAGCTCTACTCCTCATCCAAACATACAACTTATTTTTAATATACATTTTCATTCTTATTCTCATGATTAAAATTGTTGTTTTCTTATATTATAGTACATTAATTTTTATGTTACATCATAACACATATTTTATCACTTCATATTAAATTTGTCTATCACAAAAAGCTTCTGAAATATGATCTAGTCTTCTAGTATATTAAAATGACTTTATGTAAGTTATATATTTAGAATGAACGATCATGCATTTGTCTTGACAAATAAAAGGATCTTAGTGAAAAACAAACAATATAAGGCTAAGGGTGCGGTATTGGGCTCACCCAGTGGTGGATCTAAATCAAAATTTTAGGGGTAAGGTTTAGTGGTATTTCGGGATAACGTAATACGAAAAACTTCAAAATTACGCAAATTTTTTACTACGCCGGAAAAATTAAGGGGTAGCGGGCGCAACCCCTACTCCTATGCTAAGTCTGCCCCTAGGCTCACCGATGCCACATCACTTTCCCCCACTTCTTCCCCCATCGAGGGGGGTGGTGTTCTCCTTCCCCCTTTCACTCCACTTTCTACCCCACTTTATAATAATACAATAATAAACTCAGCTATATTTCCCCTTTCCCGTTAGGGGAGGGGTGCCACATCAGCTCCCCGATCCCTTCCCCCAACCCACACCCCATAGCCTAACATTTGGTAATCCAACGTCAAGGTTGGGGAAAAGGGTCGTGTGTAAAGACTTCATGACACATAATCAACATATCTTATAGAGGGATAGCATTTTAACAGCGAACGTATCACCGTCGATTACCATCAGGGCGATAGCAAGAAAGTCTGCACATATACACCAACGAATGATAAATACTTCAACAAATTAGAGATACCAAAATTTTGCATAGGGGTAAGTGTTCGAAAAACTACAGGTCAATCGCTTTCGATAATAGAGGCAAAATAAGAAGTAAAGAACTAGGGAAAAAAAAAAGAAAACAGCGTGCAGAGGCCTGCAATGAAGTTGTTAAGATGATGTTGTAATGTTTAACTGAAAAGAAATATGCTACAATTAAAGATTAATTAAATTAAATAAAAGTCAAAACCTAAATCTTCTCATCTACATATATTTTTGTTAAACAGTTTCAACATTATTATTGATTTAACCGGCTTATATGCTTAAACTTCTTTCAAGTCAAACCATTCAAACTCGATTGGTAAACCTTGCATATAATAAAGCTGCGTCAAAACATGAACCGAGAGGTGTTTACAGGTCGCCCAATGCATTCCGACCAACCAGACCCGTTATGACATGTCCTAAATAACCCGTTTTTAACTTACAACGCACCCTGTAACTCATTATAAGTAAAAATAACTCGTGCTATAATACATAATCTCAAAATTGATACACAGTTTAATGATCGCCAGTCTGTGACCACGAGTACATAACTTATGATCTAAACTGGAAAAACATTACCATCACCAACATCCTACTCTGGAAAAGGATTGTTTGTGATGAGTGAACCATTTTACGACCTTAGAAACAGAAATGAAGATGCACATGCGGTTAAGACCGAGATATAGGACCAATGCCATGTTTGAGCTCCAAATCCCTGCTAAATGTTGAATATAAATTATATGAGAGATTAAATTGAAAAACTTGTTTACTAAAAAGACTTTCTAGTTGTATCTATTACATAACTAACAATTTTGACCCACTGTGTCGATTTGTGTCACGTTTAGTCTTAAATGATCAAGTAAATAAAAAAGCTAAGCAAGGGAACAAGTTAACTGGCAGGATGGGTCAAACAGGTCAAAAGTCGCCCAAGGTATTCTCAATAAATACAACTTTCTAATTTGATTTATTATAAAGGTTTGGTTATTTAGTCATATTTAATGAATTAGTGTTAAATTCCAAGAAAATAAAAAAGTGTTTTCATGTTTACCCATTCGGACATGATCTCATAAGACCTGTTACCCAACCAACGGTCCCAGCCTACTTTTTATTTTAAAACAAAAACTAAATAAACATATTTACAAGAAAGAACATTAATGTATACACAACTGAAATTTCACCAAACAATGATGATCAAGTGACACTTTAACTACCATGAGAATATAAAAAAGGGGAATAATTATGTAAAAAATAACAAGAGAAGAATAATTTAATAAGTCAAGAAAAGCAGTTCAAAGACAATGTGTGATCAAATGACACATGCAGATGCTTTCTTTTTCTCTTCTCACCTACCCTATGCATAACTTTTGCATACAAATTATATGATATATGCCATAAAGTTAAATACATTTTATAATCAACAAACCAAACCTGTAAACTGCAATTTTGTTTCCGACAATGTCGTATAGACATAGTATTCACCTCAAAATTTTCGTGATTCTTTTAAACATATACTTCGTGTGAATAAACAGCCTTAAATTATCTAATTTTACCATAATCGACATACATGAAAGGCTACTCTAACCGAAGAACTAGAAAGCACATGGTTGATGCCTTATGGTTGGGATGGTGACATCAAAAAGTCTGATCCATTCACCAATACCAGAATTATGATAAAAATAACATGAATATGTCTGATCCATTCGATGTTTGACACATTGCTTAAGACGGTTCCTCTCTCATCATCTTTTCCTTTGATTATGGCATGTGTTCCAATCTCTACTTTTTGAGCATATGAATAACTTTTATTTCAAAACTTTGTATTACAAAGAAACACAGAAAAACTTGGAACATAACTAAGTGACAACAGTTAAGGCTTTACTAGTGTCTTTCACGTTCTAATTTTTAAGGTAACGCTAATCATAGCAATTAGCATTATGGTTAAAATTTCTTTAAAACATATAGAATATAAAATCAAAATGTTTCACATGCCCACCAACCAACTAATGATACCAATCACCAAAAAGGTAGTTATGAGAAGTTATTCTCTTGACTCTGGACCTTAAAGCTGTGGTTACCAAAACCCTATTTTTAATCGCCCAGTAGTTGTCATTGTTTTGATTGTAAAATTCTATAAATTCACCTCAAACAGCATATTGTATTAACAAACAAAATCTACAAATGTGATGCTAATTCCTAGTGAATTTTTCCCTCACGATATAGTTTGAACCAATTACAGTCTTGGTCTCAAAAAAGTGTGCGCCTGATGCGTTTAGCAAGAGAGAGTAGGTGAAATGTGGGATGAGTTTGACTGGGTAGATGTATATAGTAAAAAAAAATTCTTTTTCTTTTACTTTTCTTATATTAAACTTAGTATTTACTTTCATTTTAACTTCTTTGGTTGTACATACATGTTCTTTAGTTTTATAAAGAGATAAAAAAAATCCTAAAAATAGGATAGTTAATGTTTTTTTACTATTAAATTGTATGGTATTTTTTTATCATCTTATTTTTTGGATGTTTAAATATTTAAAATACTATATATTATATGAACTTTAACTAACTTATAAGTATTTATGAATACCAGACGCCTCGTGTGCGTCAGGCTAGCGCTTTAGCCATGTGCCTTGGCTTCTCGGTAAGCACCTCACACCATTTAAAACCAAAGTATCTCAACACTTCCTACATATAATAGCATAATTGAACCATGGTGTGGCTTTCCTTAGCACTTGTAATACGAAATTTTATAATACTATAAAAAGCTTCATACCTTAAATGATAGACGAGATGAAACTGAAGACGAAGACTTCAGAGCTGGAAAACCTATATCATATGCAATTGTCCCATCAGGTTTGTACAGACCAAAGTTACGTTCAGAAGTAGGGCCGGGCTTTGAATTCTCGTTAAATAAAGCAAATATATACGCCTTCAGCATAGACTTCGGTCTTCTTGGAGTCCCCTTCCTTTTAGCAAGTCGTTTACGCAGATTATAATTATATGTTCTTGCATTTTCAGGTGTTGCAGCAGCTTCATTTGCATCTCCATTAGAAGCCCATCCTGTTTCAGTCACTATAACTTCCATTTTATTAAATCCAGCATCTTCAAGTGCAGCATACGCAGCATCAATCTGAGCATCAAGCATGTTGTCATAATGAAGATTTGTTTTTTCGTCGTATACGCCGTCTGTTGGATTAAAAAGTGCATAATTTATATCAATCTGATCAGGACTACCCATGTAAGCCAAAAAAGGATACGCGTTTAAACAAAAAGGGGACCCCATTTGCGTAAATAAGTCTAGAAGCTTCTTCATGTTTTGCGCAACGTCTTCTTTGAACACACACGATGACGGCGGGTATGAATTAGCAAAAACCGCCTGTGAGTGTGCGGTTGTTATCTGAACTACTTTATCCAACTGCAGATTTTGTGTTGCATTGTAAATATTTTTAACGGCACCGTATAAAGCCGACTGAAGATCCAAATCACTACCTCCAAGAACCTCATTTCCAACTGCAATTCCAACAATTTGTGTGTTTGGGACATATGCTTTCACATTCTCTCTAACCCATGTAAGGGCATGATCAGCATTACTACTCATATCTTTCACGAATCCATTAGGAAGTCCAATCACCAAATCAAGACCACTCCCACGAAAGGCATCAAGAACACTGTGATCAGCATCATAAATCCGTACGTTCTTTATCTTAGCAGCTTTAAGAAGCCTAACAACCTCATTAGGAGTCGGGATATTATTTGCAATTCTTCCATAATTTATACCATATGTCCCCGTGAAAGCTTTAGCCGTCACATACCCTGAGAAAAAGCCAAAACAGGAGTAATTATAATGATGAGCAGCATTGATTGAATAATGTCTATACACTATTGCACACAACTGGTAAAAGAAAAAAATATGTGTCTTTCAATTCCATTAGTAGCGTGTTGGGATAATAATAATAATCTAAGCCATAAAGGGAATTTAAAAGTTTCCTCAAACAAACGGTTCTGAGCTCAAAAGAACAATTATTGGTACGTTTACAGCTTCAATGCCATCTGAAATTTATTACCTTTACAACAAAGGCTGAATAACAATCAATTAGTATGGTTGTTGAGTGTTGTTCGCTATCACATGTTCTATATGATACAATCTACACAATGGTGAGATAAGTTCATCACACTCAAAATGTGTGCATCATACATGAAAAACATGTTCTAGTGTACCTTGTAGTATGCACATCAAACAAATAACTAGAAAACTAAAATCACTAAACACAAACAAAAACAGGCAACAAAACTGATGATCCACTTAGATCATCAAATTACCTGAACCAAAACTCACAACTAGTGACTAATAGCATCAGTTAACTAGGTTTCAAACTACAAAACCAACATCAGAAGTTCCACAACTCTTTATGCGCCTGACCAACAAAACAATCACACATACAAACACACACAAAAATCAGACACGGACACATGCAACAAGACCAATGATCAACTACGATCGTCAAGTTAATCAAACCAAACCACACAACACAACTAATCACTAAGCATCCACATCAAAATTGGTATGTATCTATGTATAGCATTACCACAAATTAAAAGGGATAAAAATAAGGTTTGAGTTAAAAGAGTCCTACGTCGGATTCCTCAATCGTTATCCGCATCCTTCAAATTAATCCAAACTGAACTTGAGAATCTTAAATATACCAAATCCTTAACTATTTCCATAATATTATAAGGTTAAGGAATGAGACGTGGGAGGCTTTTAGAAAACGAACAATTCTTTTAATAAAACGATGATTTTTAGTTAAATTATATCGATAAGGAAAATAAACAATTATTAACTAGGTTTCAAATTACAAATCAGCATCAGAACACAGTCAGCACAATCGATAATCAACTACGATCGTCATCTTAATCGAACCAAAACTCACAACTAGCATCAATTAACTAGGTTTTACACTACAAATCAGTATCAGAACAAAATTTATAATAATAATAATAATAATAATAATAATAATAATAATAATAATAATAATAAAACGCAAACTCGTTATACCTTTATGAAGAAAAAGGACTAAAAGCAGAAGGAGGCATCGATCAAACGATCGGAAAGACTTCATCTCGGAGTCAACAAAACGACGTCGTCTCCGTATATTTCAGTCGTGGAACTCATCCATGCCATAAGACGAACTAATTTGACTGATTTCTCTCTCTAAAGTCTAAGCTAAGTCCTAAGTCTATATAATTATTAATTATATACAGGTTTCTCTCTCTACAATTATAATTATGTACGGTTGAGATTCCGTTTATGTGATGAAGTTTTCCGGTAACGGAGAGAGTGGTTAACGGCGGATGAAAGGCGGTTAAACGGAGAGTGGTCAAAAGCGTTTTTTTATGATTGGGTTGAGATTTTTTTTTTTTTTTTTGAATTTTTTTGGTTTGGTGATGTTCTATCACTGATTTGTGTTTGACAGGATGTTACGATTGTATGTTTCATTATATATGGTATCATTTTAATGCCTTTTTGGCTATTTTTTATTTTATTTTTTTAAGGCACAATAAAGTTCGGTTTTCTGTGTAAGAATAGAATGCTAGTTGCAGGGCCGGCCCTGAAAATTAGGTGTCCGGGTCAAGACGTAAAATATGTGTCCCTTAATCTTAGGTCTTTTAAACAATGTTTTCATAACTGAAGCGGACGTTGAACCGGTGTCCTTACCGGTTCCCTAGTCGGACCGGTCGAACCGGATATAGAACTGAAAATGTCGTAATAATTATAAAAATTAATATGTTTGGCTAATTGGCTCATAAAAAAACCACCATTTCTTAAAATTCCATAATAATTTGAAGAGCTATTATTTTATGTCTAAGCTTCAAAAGTTTTTTAATAAAATGAATTTGACTTGCATCATGTGCAAAAGCGTGAGACAATTACTGTTTTGTAGTAGTTTATATATTAAAATTTACTGCAAAGGCTGCACAATTACTGTACCACAACACAAATCTCAAGTAACACATTTCAACTTTTTTTTAATTCTGTCGTATCCTTCCAATCTAGTTTATTATGTATGACTCATCTTCTTTCTTATCTACTCTTCACTTTCTTGCGTTTATAACCAGTGATGTTTAAGATGAGATCTTTTTTTGGGTCGAAAACAGAAAGAAAATATTTGTAGAAAGAAAACACCCGTCGCGACTCAAAGTACCCCTTTAGAAATTGGGCCCGGGCCGGGAGTCCTCCCTGCACCCCCTTAGGGCCGGCCTTGGCTAGTTGCACTCGTGATTGTAAACTGCGTTGGTGTCACACCCTCAAAATCCACTTGCGGAGTTTTACCGCGAGGCGCATGACAAACCAGGATCCAAACCAACGATCACAATAAACAAGTCTAACATGAATATAATGCAAATTCAAAACAATTTTTTAAAATCCCCGTTTACAGCGGAAGCTTATTCAAAACAATTATTCAATAATAAACCAATGTTCAACGTTTGTAAAACCATGCAACTCTAACTAGACGTCGTGCAGACGCGTGCGCCCTAGTTCCATTGTGCTACCTTAGCGACCTGAGAAAACATGTAAAAGTTTACGTCAGCACAAAAATGCTGGTGAGTTTACAGGTTTTGTAATCCAAGTACCAAGTCCACCTGTCCATACTATAACAAATCGAAAACCAGTGCACGCTAGCTAGGCGTATGTTTTGTTACTACCACGATTGGAAAACCATTACTAACTCGAATACCAGATGTTGTGCCCCAAAAGTAAACCTGTTGTTCCTGTTTGAGACAATATGCACTCGCCCGGCCCTCCAAGCCGACGAGCGGGGTTGGTCACTCCCAATAGCGCTATTCACATTTCCCCGTTGTGCAAACCCGCACATTCATGGTTCCCACCGGGACTTCCAAAGATCGTGTAGTACACAATAGAAACCCATAGTATGACAGTAGTTACCAAATAATCGTTTTAACACATGTTTTCTCCCCCGAAATATGAAACCAGTTTAAAAGAGGGGCCGTAAACTCACCTTAAGTTGTGTTACTCCTTAACCCGAGTAAACTCAGCTGCTATGCTAGTCCCGTAAGGCGGCGACCTAACATATGACAGTTACAAGTACTTAGACTAATAACCCGCAGGTTAATTAGTCCCTAGATGTCCAGACCATAACCAAGTTCGTTTGAAAACATCGTGACTGTTTAACTGACCCAAAGTACAAGACTCGACATCCCATTGGTGACCCGAGACTCCCCGTGTTATGTTTACGCTCTCAAACATGCAATCATGTAAACACACTTAACATACGTTAACGCACAACAATTTATAGCACATAGTTCACGTATCACCGAATTACATTCAAACATATGTTACCAAGTTATTAGATATGTTACGGGGTTCCTAGCATGTTACTACATGTCAAATCGGGTCTCGGAATGCTAATTTACACTTACAGCAGCAGTACACGCGATTAGGAAAAGTCAACTAGCATTTAGGTTGGTCAACTAGCATTTAGGAACCCTAATCGCATGAACATACTAGCATTTAGGACTGATTGCATGTAACTACTAGCATTTAGGGCTGATTGCATGTAAAAACTAGCATTTAGGGCTGATTGCATGTAAAAACTAGCAATTAGGGCTAATCGCATGTAAGTACTAGCGATTAGGCCCTAATCGCATGAAAGACTGGCGATTGGCCTCCTAATCGCCTCTAACATAGGCGATTAGGATTGCTAATCGCCTGTAACCTTGCTGTTCCAGTTTTTCGCGCGTTTAACGCTCCAAACCAGATCCAGAACGTGTGTAACCACCCAATATCACCCCAAACACTATCCTAAGCATGTTTCAACTAAAACCCTTCGTTTTGCCTCGTATTATCAGCCCTGCATGCAATCACGTAATCCAAACACCATTCACATAGCATGCAACATCATACGAACACGCGTAACCATAACCCTAATTATCAGTTACTGAGATTTTATCATCATACTATCAGTATTAATCTGATCTAACATAATAACATGTCATTCATACATCTTGAATCATAAAAACCCTATCTTTCTAATCATAAACACACATAACATATGTATACTAGTTAAAATCCGATTAACAACACTTATTAACGATTTTCAGAAAGCTTTTCCGTTTTAGAACAGGTCTGGACCATTAGGGATTGATTAAAAACGTTTATAAAGATTCATGGATGGAAACCAAACCTTAGATTTGTGAAAGAATGATGGATTAAGCTTGAAACCTTGTGTTTTGATCAAAAATCGCGTTCCAGAGGTTGTGTGTGTGTGTTGGGGCAGGTTATGGGACGACTAGGGTTTGTATAATGAAGTTTATGAGGTCAAGTATGGTATTTATAGTCGTTTTTAGTCGTCCAGCACGTAACACGCGATTATGCAGCTTTACACGCGATCAGGAAGCCTAATCGCATGTAAGTTCATGCGATTGGGGCCTAATCGCATGAACAGTCATGCGATCAGTCCCCTACTCGCCCCTAAGGTCCCCCACTCGCCCCTCCTATAGGCGATTGGGCTATCCTAATCGCCTATAGGGGCCTGTTCCGTGTGTTTTGCGCGTTAAACCCCGTTTTAACATATGTTAACACATATTCACGTACCGACAAGTCACATAATGATTGTAAACACATAACACATGTAAATACACATATTCACACTCGTTCACCAATTCCCGGGACTCGAGACTTGTATGTTCCGTATGCCCTGACGATCCTACAAATCGTCACCGTTTGTACACTTGGTTAAGGACTGACATCTAATGAACCTCTAGACCAACATCCAATGATCTTCTAGACTAACCGATAGTTCCCGAACCATAACCCGACTTAACTAACCCAGTTAAGTACAATATACGCGTGACTCGCTAAGGTAGACTTTCATCTAGACAACGTTGTTAACCAGAATTTGCCGGGTGTCACATCATCCCCACGTTAAAAGAATTTTCGTCCCGAAAATTGCACAAGTACCAAAAGAACAAAAGAAATAACGAAGGGAACAAACAAAAGATAGAAACCAAAAGAGAGATTTACCCGAGTTGTCACATCATCCCCACGTTAAAAGGAATCTCGCCCCGAGATTCAATCAGCTGCAGAAGAGACATATCTCGACTCGAACGCTTCCTTAGGAAAGAGATGAGGATATTTAGACTTCATCTGATCCTCCCGTTCCCAAGTGTACTCTGGTCCCCGGTTCGAGTTCCACCGAACCTTAACGATGCGAATCTTGCTATGACGTAGGCTACGAATCTTGTAATCAAGGATCTCCACAGGTTCTTCCACTATCCGAAGACGATCATCAACCTTGATCTCTTCCAGTGGAACAATGAGAGACTCGTTAGCCAGACACTTCTTCAAGTTTGACACGTGGAAGACGTTATGTACGTTACCGAGCTCCGTCAGTAAATCAAGACGATATGCCACCGGCCCAATCCGTTCCAGGATCGTAAATGGGCCGACATACCGCGGATTGAGTTTGCCACGCTTCCCAAAGCGTATGACGCCCTTCCACGGTGAGACTTTTAGAAGTACTTTGTCATTAACTTGGAATTCCAATGGTTTGCGACGCTGATCGGCATAACTCTTTTGCCGGTCCCGTGCCGCTGCCAACCGGTTACGAATCTGTACGATCTTTTCCGAAGTTTCGTACACTAGTTCAGGCCCAGTGAGTTGACTCTCACCCACTTCAGCCCGACAAAGAGGAGAACGGCATTTCCGTCCGTACAGTGCCTCGAACGGAGCTGCCTTGATGCTCGTGTGATAACTGTTGTTGTATGAGAATTCTACTAACGGTAGATGAGCTTCCCAACCCTTGCCAAAATCGATCACACATGCCCGCAGCATGTCTTCTAAAGTTTGAATCGTGCGCTCACTCTGACCGTCAGTCTGTGGATGATAAGCCGTACTCATGTCTAGTTGGGTACCCAAAGCCTTGTGCAAAGACTTCCAGAAGTGAGAAGTAAAATGGGAGTCACGATCCGAGATAATAGAAACTGGCACCCCGTGTTTAGACACAACTTCCTTCAAATAAAGACGAGCCAAACGATCCATGGTGTCGGTCTCCTTAATAGCAAGAAAATGAGCTGATTTCGTCAACTGATCGACAATCACCCATATCTTGTCATTCCCGTTTGGTGATTTAGGAAGTTGCGTGACAAAATCCATGATAATCCGTTCCCATTTCCATTCCGGAATTTCAGGTTGTTGCAAGAGACCCGACGGTTTCTGGTATTCCACCTTGACCTTAGCACAGGTCAAGCATTTGCTCACGTATGAGGCTATATCCGACCTCATGTTTGGCCACCAGTAAAGCACCTTCAGATCTTGGTACATCTTATCCGAACCAGGATGAATAGAATACCGGGACTTGTGAGCCTCATCAAGGACAAGCTCCCGTAGTCCCCCGAAATAAGGAACCCATATGCGTTCTGCGAAGTAGTGCAGGCCATCAGGTCTTCGCTCGAGGTGCTTGTCGGCACCGTGCATAGTTTCAGCTTTAAGGTTTTCCTCCTTCAAAGCTTCTAACTGGGCAGAACGGAGTTGATCAGGTAGTGATGAATGAATGGTGAGTTGCAACGCCCGAACGCGACGAGGTTTAGTTGATTCCTTCCTGCTCAAGGCGTCTGCTACAACATTCGCCTTGCCAGGATGGTACTTAATAGCACAATCATAGTCGTTCAGAAGTTCAATCCAACGACGCTGCCGTATGTTCAAATGTTGTTGGTCGAAGATATGTTGGAGACTCTTGTGATCGGTGTAGATGGTGCATTTGGTACCGTACAAGTAATGCCTCCAAATTTTCAACGCGAATACCACGGCACCCAACTCCAAGTCATGGGTGGTGTAGTTCTTCTCGTGCACCTTGAGTTGACGAGAAGCATACGCAATCACCTTCTCGCGTTGCATCAACACACAACCGAGACCATGAATAGAAGCATCACAGTAAACAACGAAATCATCAGGGCCTTCAGGTAAAGACAAAATAGGAGCAGAACACAGTTTAGACTTCAGTTCTTCAAACGCTGACTCTTGTGGTTCACCCCAGTCGAATTTCCTATCCTTCTGAGTAAGAGTGGTGAGGGGTTGAGCGATCTTCGAGAACCCCTGAATGAAACGACGATAGTAGCCCGCAAGGCCTAGGAATTGCCGCACCTCAGTTGGCGTCTTTGGTGCTCCCCAGTCCTTGATCGCTTCGATCTTAGCTGGATCGACATGAATTCCTAGTTCATTAACCACATGTCCTAGGAACTGAACTTCGCGTAACCAAAAGTCACACTTTGAGAACTTGGCGTAAAGTTGTTCCCGTCGCAAGAGTCCCAAAACTAACCGCAGATGTTCCTCGTGTTCGGTCTTGTTCTTAGAGTAGATCAGAATGTCATCAATAAACACAATGACGAACTTGTCAAGATATGGTTTGCAAACGCGGTTCATCAAATCCATGAAAACCGCCGGTGCGTTCGTGAGACCGAAAGGCATGACCAAGAATTCGAAATGGCCATAACGTGTTCGAAAGGCAGTCTTTGCAACGTCAGCCTCCCTGACGCGCAACTGGTGATAACCGGACCTTAAGTCAATCTTGGAATAATAACTAGAACCCTGGAGCTGGTCGAATAGATCATCAATACGTGGAAGAGGATAACGGTTCTTGACGGTCAATTTGTTCAGTTCTCTGTAGTCCACACACAATCGGAAACTTCCATCCTTCTTCTTGACAAATAGAATCGGGGCTCCCCAAGGGGAAGAACTTGGTCTGATGAAACCCTTGTCCAAGAGTTCCTGTAACTGACTAGACAATTCCTGCATCTCGGGAGGTGCAAGACGGTAGGGGGCCCGAGCAATAGGAGCAGCCCCTGGTACAAGATCAATACCGAACTCGACTTGACGATGAGGAGGAAGACCAGATAAATCATCGGGAAAAACGTCAGGAAACTCGCGTACAACTGGAATATCGTCGATCTTCTTCTCATCACCAGAGGAAACAGATAAAAGTGCCAAAACGGCTGGATAACCCTTTCGAAGACACTTAAGGGCTTTCATGCTAGAGATGATGTTTAGCGGAACACCACCCTTGATACCGTAAACAGAAAGGAATTCTCCATCAGGGAGAGGAATCCGAATAACCTTATCGTAACAGACAATCTCCGCGCGATACAGGGACAACCAATCCATGCCTACAACAACGTCAAAACTACCCAAAGGTACCGGCATAAGGTCGATGGGGAACGATAAACCCGACAACTCTAATTGACACTCCCGAAGGATACTAGTAGCTTCAATCTCTTTCCCGTCAGCCAACTCAATAATATACTTAGTCTCTAATGGTACGGGTACTACATCTAGCAGTCGACTAACTTCCATGGATACAAAACTCTTGTCGGCACCAGAATCAAATAACACACTAACAGAACGATTATTGAGAAGGAACGTACCGGTGACTGTGTCAGGGTCCTGTCTAGCCTCAGCGGCTCCAATGACGAAGGCACGTGCATTTCTGCCGCCGCCCCCGTTGTTCCCATTACCGTTGTTTCCACCCTGCTTCAGTTTTGGGCAATCCTTCTTGTAATGCCCAGTGTCACCACAGTTGTAGCATCCTTGTCTTCCTGTAGTCCCTTGAGTAGTCGGAGCTGAGTTAGTAGTCGGGGCCTGGGTCGATGGAAGTGTAGCCCGACAATCTTTAGCAAAATGCCCTGTTCGCTGGCAGCGATGACAACGGTTACTGTCGCAGTTCCCTTGATGGTGACGTCCACACTTGTTACATTTGGGCAGTTTCCCCGCATAACCACCCTGCTTGTTACCCGAAGAAGAAGAACCCCCATTATCAAACCTCTTACCCTGCTGTGTTGGCCCAGATCCTTTCCCGTCATTTTCCCACTTGCGTTTGTTATTCTCTGAAGCCTTAACCGTCGAACCTTTAGCAGGCAGAATACCCTCATTCACTTTCAAGTTGGTCATCCTATGAGCCGATCGGACCACCTCTGCGTATGTAGGATGATTTCCCGCAGCCACTAACCCTGCGATTTCCGGTACTAACCCCGAGACATAGTGCTCAATCCTCCTGTATTCTGGCACATGCAGATCGGGACACAGCACTGCAAACTCATTACGCCTCACAGTATACTTCTCAATTTCAGACCCAGTCATCTTGAGGTTCCACACCTCGTGCTCTAACTTCTGCACCTCTTCCCTCGGACAGTATTCACGCTTCAGCAGCTGCACAAAATTCTCCCAAGGCATAGCATACGCCTCCCCAATACCCATATTCTGGGTGATGTTATTCCACCAAGTCAATGCAACATCCTGGAATAACGCAGCAGCATACTTAACCCGATCTTCTGGGAGACAGTTACACATTAGAAACACTGACTCCACTTTCTCCAGCCACCTAAGCAAACTCACCGCACCCTCAGTGCCAGAGAATTCCTGGGGCTTACAGTCCTGAAACATCTTGTAGGTACACATGGGTGGGGGTGGGTTAACAGGACCACCTGAAATGAAACGCATGAGAAACCACGAAGAATGTAAACAAGGTTCACCAATGAGGCAAAGAAAATGGATAAATCAACTTACCACCACCGTTGTGCCCTAACTGAAAGGCAGCTTGGAGCAAGTTGTTCAGATCAGCCTGCGATAGGTTAATACCTCCACGACCACCAGCACCACCGCGACCACCACCACGTCCACCATTGCGACCACCTCCACGTCCTCCTCGTACTCCAGACATGATTCTGGCAGAAAGAACGAGAAAATTTAGCTTCGCAGATAAAGATAACCACTAATGTTCACAAGATCAAAGCTAGATCCAATCCAGGACTATCCCTTCAAACCCAGAGCTCACTAGGGCTTCCATGCATTTCGGTTTATGATTTTGTGTGCACCCAAAATGATAAACCGCTCTACATGGTCCTCCACGTGTTCTCCTAGTTCAAAGTTCGAATCACCGAACATAGACTCTTAGCTATACACCGTAATACTACGGTAGTTTATGGCAAGTGTTTCTATTGGAGTACGAAAGGGAGATGTCCGAGCCTTGGACAAATCTCAAGAGTACACGATTCACTCCAATATACTACCCCGCCTAGAAAGTACGTAACCCGACCTAAGATAGAACGGATGATGTAACGTAGAAAGGCCAATGATTTAGAGACACCCCGACAAGACCATACGTAACCCACCATAATGTTTAGTACCATGTGATCGTCTAGTGTGTGCGACTCGGCTATAGACTAGACTCTACATGCAGTCCTAGTTCACTATAACCATTGGCTCTGATACCAATCTGTCACACCCTCAAAATCCACTTGCGGAGTTTTACCGCGAGGCGCATGACAAACCAGGATCCAAACCAACGATCACAATAAACAAGTCTAACATGAATATAATGCAAATTCAAAACAATGTTTAAAATCCCCGTTTACAGCGGAAGCTTATTCAAAACAATTATTCAATAATAAACCAATGTTCAACGTTTGTAAAACCATGCAACTCTAACTAGACGCCGTGCAGACGCGTGCGCCCTAGTTCCATTGTGCTACCTTAGCGACCTGAGAAAACATGTAAAAGTTTACGTCAGCACAAAAATGCTGGTGAGTTTACAGGTTTTGTAATCCAAGTACCAAGTCCACCTGTCCATACTATAACAAATCGAAAACCAGTGCACGCTAGCTAGGCGTATGTTTTGTTACTACCACGATTGGAAAACCATTACTAACTCGAATACCAGATGTTGTGCCCGAAAAGTAAACCAGTTGTTCCTGTTGTTCCTGTTTGAGACAATATGCACTCGCCCGGCCCTCCAAGCCGACGAGCGGGGTTGGTCACTCCCAATAGCGCTATTCACATTTCCCCGTTGTGCAAACCCGCACAATCATGGTTCCCACCGGGACTTCCAAAGATCGTGTAGTACACAATAGAAACCCATAGTATGACAGTAGTTACCAAATAATCGTTTTAACACATGTTTTCTCCCCCGAAATATGAAACCAGTTTAAAAGAGGGGCCGTAAACTCACCTTAAGTTGCGTTACTCCTTAACCCGAGTAAACTCAGCTGCTATGCTAGTCCCGTAAAGCGGCGACCTAACATATGACAGTTACAAGTACTTAGACTAATAACCCGCAGGTTAATTAGTCCCTAGATGTCCAGACCATAACCAAGTTCGTTTGAAAACATCGTGACTGTTTAACTGACCCAAAGTACAAGACTCGACATCCCATTGGTGACCCGAGACTCCCCGTGTTATGTTTACGCTCTCAAACATGCAATCATGTAAACACACTTAACATACGTTAACGCACAACAATTTATAGCACATAGTTCACGTATCACCGAATTACATTCAAACATATGTTACCAAGTTATTAGATATGTTACGGGGTTCCTAGCATGTTACTACATGTCAAATCGGGTCTCGGAATGCTAATTTACACTTACAGCAGCAGTACACGCGATTAGGAAAAGTCAACTAGCATTTAGGTTGGTCAACTAGCATTTAGGAACCCTAATCGCATGAACATACTAGCATTTAGGACTGATTGCATGTAACTACTAGCATTTAGGGCTGATTGCATGTAAAAACTAGCATTTAGGGCTGATTGCATGTAAAAACTAGCAATTAGGGCTAATCGCATGTAAGTACTAGCGATTAGGCCCTAATCGCATGAAAGACTGGCGATTGGCCTCCTAATCGCCTCTAACATAGGCGATTAGGATTGCTAATCGCCTGTAACCTTGCTGTTCCAGTTTTTCGCGCGTTTAACGCTCCAAACCAGATCCAGAACGTGTGTAACCACCCAATATCACCCCAAACACTATCCTAAGCATGTTTCAACTAAAACCCTTCGTTTTGCCTCGTATTATCAGCCCTGCATGCAATCACGTAATCCAAACACCATTCACATAGCATGCAACATCATACGAACACGCGTAACCATAACCCTAATTATCAGTTACTGAGATTTTATCATCATACTATCAGTATTAATCTGATCTAACATAATAACATGTCATTCATACATCTTGAATCATAAAAACCCTATCTTTCTAATCATAAACACACATAACATATGTATACTAGTTAAAATCCGATTAACAACACTTATTAACGATTTTCAGAAAGCTTTTCCGTTTTAGAACAGGTCTGGACCATTAGGGATTGATTAAAAACGTTTATAAAGATTCATGGATGGAAACCAAACCTTAGATTTGTGAAAGAATGATGGATTAAGCTTGAAACCTTGTGTTTTGATCAAAAATCGCGTTCCAGAGGTTGTGTGTGTGTTGGGGCAGGTTATGGGACGACTAGGGTTTGTATAATGAAGTTTATGAGGTCAAGTATGGTATTTATAGTCGTTTTTAGTCGTCCAGCACGTAACACGCGATTATGCAGCTTTACACGCGATCAGGAAGCCTAATCGCATGTAAGTTCATACGATTGGGGCCTAATCGCATGAACAGTCATGCGATCAGTCCCCTACTCGCCCCTCCTATAGGCGATTGGGCTATCCTAATCGCCTATAGGGGCCTGTTCCGTGTGTTTTGCGCGTTAAACCCCGTTTTAACATATGTTAACACATATTCACGTACCGACAAGTCACATAATGATTGTAAACACATAACACATGTAAATACACATATTCACACTCGTTCACCAATTCTCGGGACTCGAGACTTGTATGTTCCGTATGCCCTGACGATCCTACAAATCGTCACCGTTTGTACACTTGGTTAATGACTGACATCTAATGAACCTCTAGACCAACATCCAATGATCTTCTAGACTAACCGATAGTTCCCGAACCATAACCCGACTTAACTAACCCAGTTAAGTACAATATACGCGTGACTCGCTAAGGTAGACTTTCATCTAGACAACGTTGTTAACCAGAATTTGCCGGGTGTCACAGTTGGTGACACAACCCATCTTCAATTCTAGATGAAACCTATCGTTCGGAGTCCTAGTGTTATAAAACCACTATCTTTGACATGATATTTGGTCATGAATGAGACTTTAAACAGTGACCTCACATAGAAGAACTGTCTCCTTTTAATGCATTTTTAGTTATCTCGTAAAAAATTCAAGAATTAATATTATACTAAAAAGAACTTGTTAAACCTATTAGTTTTAATATACCAAATTCTCTAAACATGTGAAAAAGAAAAAGAAAGAATTATTTGAACCTAATTCTTTAATACCTTTGGCTCATTGGCACGGGAGGCTACTCGTTTTCTAACTAGGGTCCAGCGGGTTATTAATAGTAGTGTCTCAGTTTTGGGTGGGCAGGGTTACGTTTTTAGTAGGTTAGGATTTGCTATTCAGAAAGGGATGGCGGCGCAGCTTGTTTATCTTGATGTAATTTTTCTTGTTCTAGAATAATATTTATTTAAACAAAAAATATTATTTAATATTAAAGTTACTACACAAATTTATAATTGTTAGTTTGTTACCCTTAAATTTTTTTTGGTAAAAAAAGGTTAATAATGAAACACTTCATAAAATACCGACTAATTTAAAGGTTACAAATTATAAATAGTTTAAATTTTATTTTCATAGGTACACGCATTTTAGATTGGTTTAGTAACTTCGATATAATTAAATTGGGTTGGGTGACTTTTAAGTGCTTTTTTTATACATCTAGGGGCTTTAATATAAGAAAATTAGGTTGCGTGTTGTTTCTGTGAAAATAAAAAAAATAAAAAAAAAAAGTATAGTATTAACCCTTACTAAAATAAGTATAGCTGTTTCGAAAATGCACTTATCTAAACGAAAGGTAATTCAAGCTTAACAAGTTAGCTAGATGATGGTGAGCCAAACTAAATAAGCACTATTTGAACAATTTTTCTTTTTATAAATCAGTTTATTTCTTAAATTTCGAACTCCGTCCCAAAACTCCTATATCTAAAACTACATCGACTATACAAAACCTATTGTGGTTGTATAACAAAGACCAAGTTATATTTTAATGTATGGATTTTAAAATAAAAATTTATATGTTCTTATACCATATACTCATATAGTGACCATATCAAATCACTTTAAAGTCTCAATTCTAAAAGTGGTATATGCATTCATGCCTTAAAAGTGATGGCAAGATTCTATTAGTTAAGAAAATTATGTTTTGAAACAATATTCATTGAAGTTATTGTAGAGGTGCAAATAAGCCGAGCAGCTCGCGAGCTGCTTGAGATCGGTTTGATAAAAAGCTCAAAGTGAGTCGAGTCTTATCGAGCCCAAGCCTTAGTATAATATTAATTTTATTAATAAACGGGCTGAGCCGAGCTTATGACTTATCGAGCTGAGCCGAGCGTTTGACTTATATCGAGCTATCGAGCATATTATTTATATTATATAATTTAATATATTAACTAATAAACACTAAACAAGATGAGCCCGAGTCGAACTCAAGCTTAAGAAACTACCAGTGAGCCAAGCTCGAGCTTTAAAAACAAAGCTCGAATCGAGCCGAGCTCGAGCTTAAGCTCCTATAAGTTAATCAAGCTCAAGCCAGGTCAAGCTCGGGCTCGACTCAACTCGTTTGCACCCCTGAAGAGTCAAAGAATCTTCCAAACAATAATGTTTCCAAACAATAATGTTAAAGCAAAAATTATTAAACAAAGGTTGGTTGTTTTAAAAATATACAAATATCTAAATTTAATTATCAGATGTAACTGCTAAACATAAAACAAAACATTGGGCAATAAACTTTAGATTTTATATTTGAAAATTACATATATTCACATGATTTAAAATATGAGGACCATACTAACCGACATTGACACTAAAATGTATGTTATTTTTTCCTTAGAATTTTCGGGTCCGACCCATTTGGTATCCGTTTTGTGATTGAAGAAATTTTTGTTGCTGCTAGTGAGTTCACATGATTGGAAGGCTTTGGAAGGAAGAAGACAAAAGGCTACAGTAGTTTTCAACTTCACGTCGTTACCGTCAAAACACTGTTTCTCATTATGTTTGAAATTAATATATATACTAATATGTATTGTGGCTCATGAGCGGGTAGCCGCGAGTCACAAACCATCTACGTGAATCGCTTGAACCACAACATACATGGGTGAACGTTGGCGCGAGTGAATACACGCTAGCATACTCGTGTGTGCTAGCGAGCAGAATTCGACCGTTGGCAGCCAACTAGTCGTTAGCCAACGTCTAGTTTTGGCTATTTATATATAAAAAAAAATATTTTTAATTCATTTACACTAAAAAAAATCAAAAACAATCACAAACAATCTTCAATCTTCAAAGAAATGGATCCATCACAATGAAGCCGATAACGAATTCTAGGGGGAGATGAGCAAAATAAGAACTACGATGGAGATGACAAGGGAAGCTAAAGTTGATAAAGTAAGATTGGGGAACATGGACTTTAGCAACCTCTCAATGTCTCGTCGGGCGATACTTCAATGTGAACAGAACCGTCTCGTAAAGGAATTCGAAGAAGAGCTAAACGACGACGAGTAGTAGTATATTAGTTTTTAACGTTTTTTTATTAATTATGTCATTGTAATTTTTTTATTAATGAATATTTTATGTTTAGTATTTAATTTGTGTTACAAATTTAAATATTATATCACATTTAAAATAATAATCTTTAAAAAAATGGATAAAGTTGTTGCTCACCTCTAACCACAACAGGATCAAATGAGTGAGCTGCAGTTTTATCACCCTGCCATGTCAGCGCTTACATAGCACAATATTAGAGGATAAAGTCTTAGCTCACCTCTAGCCAAACACATAGTCTGACAATGTTTAAAGATTAAAGTATAATGGTTAATTGGTTATACAGCATTTTTTTTTTTTCATAAAAATTCACCATCAAAATATAAAGTCATTTAAATTGTATGTGTACTCATTATGATCAAACTCATATTCAAATTTGTACCGATATTGAACTGATAAAAATCTATATTCGTATTGATTTTGTTCTCACTAATCACTATAGATTGCTTTCATCACTCAAATTCACTTCAAACCCTTGCTCCATTCAAATATTGCTTGCTTATCTATATCTATACTACTATATAGTATATTCTGGATGGGCAACATTGTCATTTAATATTTATTTATATGGGCAATAATGTAATTTTATTATATTGGTAAGACAAATTTAATATGAGAATTTAATACAAGTCAAGTTTCATTTATAATCTCTTTTTTTATTAATTTTGTTTTTGTTTTGAGATGCATTTTTTAAGATGATTGTTTTTTTTTTTTTAATTTGACAGAATTACAAAAGTCGTCATTTATGTTTATAGCGAATTGCAAACTATATCCTTTAGAAACACAAATTATATAAAACATACTTTATGTTTACAAATCTTTACACGTTATGTCATTTGACACTAACTCAATTAACTTTTCTTGTTAAATATGACCAAGTGGACCCCATGTGAGGGTAGATTAGTCTTTTTACCCATTTATTATAAAAATAATCTTTTAATACATAAAACTATATACATACAACTCTCTCTTTTCTCACCCTTAAGTATAATCTTTCCTACATTCTTTGCCAACCAACACTATTACCTACCACCACTATACCCTCACATGAGGTCCCCTTGGTCATATTTAACAAGAAAAGTTAATTGAGTTAGTGACAAAGGACATAACGTGTAAGAGTTTGTAAATACAAAGTACGTTTTTTGTAATTTATGTTTTTAAAAGACATGATTTCCAACTCCCTATAAACATAAAGGATGATTTTTGTAATTTACTGTTTTATTTTTTAAGACGCTCATTAACTATGTATACACACAAATCTATGTCGGTTCACCTCCTTTCCAGTGCCTCCTCATTGCAGAAAAACTACTCACCTTCTTTCCATCAACACACCCTTTAAAACACCATTGGGTGCGACTGATCACATCTTCAATCATTGTGCTTCTTTCGATATCCCTAATCCGTTTTAACCGAAATTTACCTTCCATTTACCAATTGAATTCTACTTTATACTCTAAGCAATAGCATCATGGTTTCTATATGGACGGGGTTGAGAAGAAGACAAGCCGAATCATAGGTGATGTTCGTCTGTCCACATCCGGTGGTTGAATTTGGAGGTCCTACGAACCAAATTTTTAGAGTGCAATAAGAAAACACTAATCAATTAACTTTTCTTGTTAAATATGACCAAGGGGACCTCATGTGAGGGTATAGTGGTGGTAGGTAATAGTGTTGGTTGGCAAAGAATGTAGGAAAGATTATACTTAAGGGTGAGAAAAGAGAGAGTTGTATGTATATAGTTTTATGTATTAAAAGATTATTTTTATAATAAATGGGTAAAAAGACTAATCTACCCTCACATGGGGTCCACTTGGTCATATTTAACAAGAAAAGTTAATTGAGTTAGTGTCAAATGACATAACGTGTAAAGATTTGTAAACATAAAGTATGTTTTATATAAAAGGTAATAGACAAGATATAACATATACTTTTTTTAAACAATAAAAGGTAATAGACAAGATATGGAGCAAAATATTGATTGTAAGTTTCTTAGTTAATTTATATTAGATGTTTTGTTATTGTTAGTTATTGATCTTAGCAACCTTTTATATTATTGGGAAATTAACAGTTGAGTTTGCTTAGGTAGAGGAATCAAATATGAAATCTTTGTTTAACACGTCATAAAACATGTTTAAAACTAAACAGAATTGTTTAAATTCAGATATATAGCTAAAGTGAAGATGTTCCTTCGGCGATTACTAAGTTAAGGCTAGGCAAATTCTTGATAGTAGAGGAATTCCTACTGTTGAAGTTGATTTGTATACTAATAAAGGAATTTTTAGAGCTTCTGCTCCAAGTGGTGCCCCTTTGGAATGTATGTTCTTTCATGTTTTGTGATTTAAAATAATTAATTATGTCTGTTAGTAATGGTTGGAGTGATGTTTTCGAGTTATACACATTAGCAAACTTGGTTAAAAATTAAGAATTAGTAACTTCCGTTGAAATGTAAGATGATGATGGTGCTTTTATTATTTACTTAATTACTTGCAACATATAAGGAGCCGCTCTGATAAACCAGTGACCATAGATTTGACCGGATGTCTGACCATGTTAAAAAAGGTGATTTTTATTACATTTTTTTTGATACTAGAGTTTATCTCCTCCCAAAAATAGCTAGAGTGTGAACTTCAATTAGATAGAATTAGAAATAGAGTAATTTTTGTTGTTTAACTTTTATACATTGACAATTAGTTAATGGATTTTGATTGTTTAACAAGTAAGGAATACACTTATATTACGCTCACCAAAAGAGGATCGGCAACACTCGTTGGTGTAAATTATAAATTGTCGACTCCACTACAACGTGCGAGCTCACAATACAATATCCCGCCCGCATAAACAAATTTTGTACCGTAAACACACATAAGGGCTCGAATGTAACATATTATTACTTAGGTGCTTTAACCAACTAGCATAGATTGTCACCTTACTTTCCTCACCGTTTAGACGGCGCTTCAAAACAAGCAGAAAACAAACAGCGAGCCGATTAACCAAACAACGTGCAGTCCCGCTGCAACGCGCGGGCTCCTGCTAGTAACTTTATAAGTGTAGTATGTTAAAAGGAAAATATTGAAAGATGAATGTAGAGTTAATTATAATTTAGTGAAATTATAATTATTAATTATATTCTTATGGGTAAATTTAATACAAACTCATGAGTAAAGTTTCTTTATGAGACTTGATTAGAGTTTTATGGCTAATAAAGAAAATTAAAGTCTCTAATTATGTTAGACTTTTCACTAGTCATGGTTCATGTATACATAGTAGACTGTGTGCCTCATTTGACAAGAGAGAAATATACACTAAGAAACTCTCGAAACACACATACACTCAAGCGTAACAACCAAGTTTCGATCATCTTTCAGGCAGGTGTGTAAGTCCGGCAGTGCACCGCCATTGTTAAGAACCGGTGTACCCTGGGAACAGACCGCGAATCTGTTTAAGGGAATTGTGTCAAACACAAGCCTGGTTAACGTTGATGATTTGTCTTCGATTTCAATGTAAGTTTTCTAACAAACTTAAACAGATTAGTAAAATTAAGTTTCGTGTAGGTTGGGAACCAATCATAAAAACCTTCTTCTTAAGGATTTTGGGTTAACGAAATTTTAAAAATGTTAATCGAGATTTTAGTGTGTGAAAATCTTGTGTGTGTGTGTGTGTGTATATATATATATATTCTTTTTTTAAATATGTTGTGACATCGAATTGGATTAAATTAAATTTATGATTGGAGTGCAATCTTTAATCCGAAATAATTTGTTACAAAACGAATTTTTGATTCAAGTTTTCGGGTTCATGGGTTTTGTGTCGTGTTTAGATAAGCCGGACTATTAACAAATTTATTAACATGTTTTTAGATGTTTTGAAATACAAAATTTCTAATGATCGTATTTAGAAAATACATAATTTTTGTAAATCATGTAAAAACATTTGCGAATGTTTTCTTTCTAGTAAGCATATTAGAAAGTGGTTTCAGAGTTTTGAAATGTTTACATTTTCTAATGAGAGTATTGGAAATTAAAAGGTTTTGAAATATAAGGTTTTGAAACATATATTTCTAACAAGCGTGTTAGAATCGACGGCGTTGAAAGAATAACGTGTCATGAAACATTTCTAATAAGCGTATTAGAAATTATTATTTACAAAATCGTAAGTTTAATCGTAAGCGTATTAGAAATTGATGATTTTGTTAAGACAAATAAGATGTTTACATTTTCTAACGAATGTGTTAAATACACGAAAACGAGAAATGTCATTTAATGTTGAGAACATCAACATAGAAATGCACAAATGTATTTTCGATGACTATAACATATATGAAAGAAGTATATGTTATTATTCATAAGCTTTTGATAAATTTTGGGAGATTTATTATTAAAGGCTTACAATGGTGATGGATGTGTATAGTCTCTATAAACCATCAATGTTGGTTGAACTATGTGGATGATTTGTACCATATTTTGGGAGAGTCTCCCAATAAATTGTTTCAACAAAAATGTGTGTGTGTGTGTGTGTGTATGAGAAGGTTAGAATAAAAACCCATGAAATTTGAAGAAACCCTGGAAACTCTGACTTCCCGAGCTTTTTATCATCAGAAAAAATTAGGGTATGTAATATACATGTTTTTAAGAGTTTTGAGCCAAAAAAAAAAATCAAAAAAGCGCCGAGTGGATTTAAAAAATAAATAAATAAATAAGTATTTTGTGTTACATATGTTACATGTCTGTAAAGTGTGTAACATGCGTTACACAAAAAAAACTTATTTATTTTTTAAAAAAATCCACTCGGCGCTTTTTTGATTTTTTTGGCTCAAAACTCTTAAAAACATGTATATTACATACTCTAATTTTTCCAGATGATAAAAAGCTCGGGAAGTCAGAGTTTCCAGGGTTTCTTCAAATTTTTGGGTTTTCTCTGTATACTTAGCCTCTCTCTCTCTCTCTCTCTCTATATATATATATATATATATATATCACTTTAGGCATATGTGAATGTCATGTCATTGAGTGTCAATCTAATCCACTCTATTTCAAGATATAGTGATTTTATACGGATTCATCGTGCTGATGCTGAATACGTTCATCAAAGTCATGACTATTAAGGCTTAGGTTTAAGTCCTTAAGAGTTAATGGTGAAGCCTTAAAGATTAAAAGGAAAACGAGTTTTTGATCCTAATGGATGGAATTAACTGTAACATTCGTGTGTGTATATATATATATATATATATATATATATATATTTGTAATAATTATTTAATAAAACCATTGGATCTTGATGTTTTAGTGTGTTTTAAAATTGTTCGTAACACTTCTAGCCTAATATAATCATAATATAATTATAATATTATAGTTTAGTTGGAAAATTCAAAAAAAAATAGGAAAACCACTCAGGTCGGGACTCGAACCCGCGCCTGAGCCAGTTCAACAACTTATATCACCAACACTTGAACCACTGAGCCAATTTGCCATTTTGTGTTTTTATTCAAGACAAAATAAACATAACACTTCCTTAAAACGGCTAGTCAACCTCAGGAAGTCAACACCCATTTGCCTATTTCAAATTCATTCTAATTAACGCGCCAATGTCTGATTTTGGAAACGATTTTGATTGATTGTTGATCGACACAATCATCCTCGTGATTTCCAGCTTTTAATTTCGTTTAAATCATTCCTTAATTGGTCTTATATGCGTTTATCATTAAAAAACGTGGTTAACTTTCCATAAGATCGATCTAGACGTCCATAGTATAAATTGAACTCTCCTATGTGACATAAAGATGCCGAATAACAAACCCTCACTCTCAATTCTCTATTTCGTTCGCTGTAAAATTGCATAATCCAAGTCGTTTGACTTTCTGTTGACCATCTTAATCGAGCTCTACAACCCTTTGTAAGTATCGATTGATCCATTGTTTTAGTTTTTGTTATTGTATGAGCAATAACCCTATAAATTCTGTGGTTATTAGTTGTTAAATCGTTTGATTAATAATCTAGGGTTCTTCATATTATGATTTAGGGAAGATGACACAGTTTGCGTAAGTCTAAAAATGTTTCTGAAATTATTTAAAACCAACTTCTGATATAGGTCAGATGGTGGTGCACATTGATGTTGAACATTGGGTCTTGATTTTGATCCATAGACCAAGCGCTTTTTCCTTCTTTTAAATATAAATCCTTTTAAAACTCAAACACACTATATAATTTTCTGAAATCAAATAATCTCGTTCTCAGGGTCCAGACCAGATGGTCTAGGCTTGTTATTTAAAGCATTGAACCGGCCAGAGGCCCGGGTTCAATCCCTATAAGCCTCAAACATTTTTTTTTTTGAAACCATTTTCTTTTGTATTTTATGCTATTATCTTTTAAAATGTATTTTAAATATCAAATCTGATTTATAAATTCTACAAAATTTATCTTAAGTTATATAAATGGTAAACTTTATTCTTCAATTTTTAGTTTCACAAAAATCATTTATTTAATATATATAATAGATATTACAAGTTTATTCATAAATAAATTAAAAATTCTATAAAAATATCTAAATAGCTTCATAAAATTTCATAAAAATTATTTTAAACTTATAAATCCATAAAATTTTCAGAATTAAATTTTAATTTCATAAAAACATTTATTGAGTATTTTTTTTATCTAATTTATGCTATTTTAATCATAAAAAAATTCACAATAACTCCATTTTTTATTATTTTTGCATCAAAATTTCACATAAATTATTTTTATTCATTTAGATCAGAAATATAATTTTATGATCTGAAATTTATGAATTTTAATATTTTTAGATATTAATACTATATTTTGACAAATGAATATTAATGTATTATATATTCATTAATTAAAAAATTTATTTTATAAAAATTATTTTCACATTACAACATTTTAATACAACTACCTTTACTCAAGATCTTATGAAAATTCTTTTTATTTATTTATTTTCTAAATTTCTATATTTATTATTTCATTAACTATTATTCTAAATTAACTATTAAACAATTGTCAATCCCCAAATTAGGAACCCTAGAATACTCTTAGACCAGAAAACTTAGACTTTTAAGTTTTCCCAACACTTATTTTATTTCCTTAAACATAGGGTGTGATGAGCCGGTCGTCACGGTTCATACAAAGCCTAAATAACCTAAATAAATAGGGTAAGTAGGGTATCAATCCAAGGAGCGTGTGGTTAGTGAGTATTTCCTAGTTAACTTTGAATTTGTCGTTTATGAAGGTGCTAATTACTTATGTAAATTATGAATTGGTGTTTAGAAATTTGATTGAAAGGTTTGTTGATTAATATAAAGCATAAATTGAATGTGTAAGAAATAATTAACAAGACTTGTAAACAATAAGATAAAGATGATTACACTAAGGATTTGGGCAATTAAACACTAAGGCTTTCAACAATTAGGCATAATTGGATAAACAAAGATAATGCAATTGGTACTAACGGATTGATTGTTCAATAAACTTAGGTATCAAGTTTCATCAACATTCACAATGGACTAAACTATACTTTATCATTTAGAACATACAATCCTATGATAGTGTTGATGCAAGAAACCATGTTCATATCATTTAGAAATTGGCACAAGATCAATTAACTAGAAATGATTTCAACATAAGATTAATCACTAGTCAACACAAGTAATTCAAGTACATGAAAACATTAATCAAAAGTTTAAGCAATGCCCAAATGTTAAAGCCCTACAAGAGTTTAGCCAAACATGGCTATGGTGTTCATCATCTTCAAATATGATCTTCAATCTTCAAAGAAATTGTGTAATAATCTTGGAGAATAATGTGTGATGATTTTAGAGAATGGTGTGTGATATCTTTTTTTGATGAATGATAATGATAATAAATAAAATTCATGACCCCCCAAGAATCTCTAGTCAAAAAGAAAACTCCTCAAAGCATTTGATGATTGCATTAAATTATGTGTTGACCACTTGTCATATGGCACCGTCAGAGACGGCATGACTGCCGTCAGGTACGACGATGGCGTCAGAGACAGTATGTTTGCCGTCAAAGACGGTCAGAACCTTCATTGTACTTTTCATGGCCTTCTTTTTCCTAATGCTTCTCAACTCCAATCTTTTGCTCTAGCATTGTGTAAAATTCACTCAATAAGCGCTTTTACCCTGAAACATTAAATCAAATCAAAGTGCTATATCCCACCTCAAATAATCAAATAAAAACATCTTTTTAGATTTAATAGAGGCGAGGTTTCCAACCACGCATCACATCCCCACACTTATCTTTTGCTTGCCCTCAAGCAAGTCACTAAACTTTACCCAATCAACAATTCAAACCAATTCCAGCATCTTTATTGATTCTCAAAAAACGGTCCCTAGTCATACCCTAACTCACAAGACTTACACCTATCAGTAGATTTACATTCCAAGGTTTTAAATATTACTAAAAAATTTTGCCTAGCCACATCCAACTAGATCCGACTTCACATTTTTGCACACCCCTCACAATGGTTCACTCTACTCGGTTTAATATCTGGACTAGCGTGTAATGCGCTAGTATTTTATATTAATCACTCAAAACCGATTATAAAGCATGTTAGTATAGGCTTGCAACTCAATTGCTTTTCACCAGATTACTCAAAAGCGAACACAAGTCAAAAGGTCTTTAAAGGGTTATAATGGGGCTAGGCGAAGGGTATGGAATGAGATATTTAAAATTGACTATGGTGATGAAAATTCGACTTTTATTACAAAAACACAGCTACACAAACATAAGGCAGTATTGCGCCTTTTATTCAACACTAACTAAAGCATAGGTTTTTTTTTTTTTTTTTAATGAGAACTTTCATTTGTTTGTAGCAGATTTGTTCTCATGCTTTCCAATTTTTTTTTTTATGCAAACAACTATTTACAAACAAAACAAAATCCTACAATCGAATTTTCATCACTTGGGTTTAACATTGAAAAGGCTAACAGGTCAAACGGGTTGAAATGGGTGGTCAAATGAGAGGTTTAGGCTCAAACTTGTTCAACTAAGGTGGATTTTTTTTTTTTTTTTTTTGGGTCAAGGATATCAAAATGGTGTTAAAATAAAAAGGCCAAACATAATGCCTTAATCATTCTTGTGTTCACAATCGATCTAGGGCGGTAAACGTATTAAAGGTGCAAGTTCTACCGTATGCAACTATAATGGCACTCTCAATTCAAAGGAACACAACATGCAAAATGGATAGAATTTTATAAAGTGTAACATGTTGTGGTGGCTCAAAATCTCACATGGAAATATGGGTAGGTATATGACATGTGTGTAATAAATCGACCTTTCAAGCAAACTACTCCCAGATAACCACCCGTAATTCTTTTTACCAAAACTAGTTGAGAGTTATCATGCGAATTTTCAAAACCTGACCATGACAAAATACCAAAATGGTTCATACCATCCCGTGTTGACTTAGTTACTTGCGTTTTTAAAATGTTTATACAAGGACAAGGACATTTTTGAAAAATTTTCAAATTTTCTCCCCCATCCCCACACTTAGAGTCCAACATTGTCCTCAATGTGTAGTGTTTAAATGGTGGATTTCAAACTGTTTAAATTTTTCTCCTCTCCCCACACTTAAAGTCCACATTGTCCTCAATGTGTAGGGAAAGTTTCAAATTGTTTACGGGAATGTGATAAAGCCAAACCAAAGAATTCACCCCAATCAACAATATACAGTTTACAATCTACTTATTAAATCTAAGTAAACGATCAAAATTAAAGAGATGGAAATAGATGCACCTGGTTGTTCTTCATTCTTCAATTCCATGTGTTCTTCAACAAAATAGTTCCACTTCCATCATAAATAAACCTGCAACTCATAAGTGTGTAGAAGCAAGCTTCTCACAAAAACATTAAGAGTTATCGGTTTTACTTTTTGTTTAAAAGCATTACCAAGTAATCTTTTAGTTAATTTTGATCAGTGGACAGAATATACACTAACTAAGATAGATCCTTTAAACCTCCCAGTAGCCCGGTTATGAGGACGAGTGAGGTCTCGTGAGGGTTATATAGGAAACACACCCACAACGTTTATTTACCTACCAAACAAAATAAAAAAAACGAACAAAAAGAAAAAAAATACAAAAATATACAAAAACTAACAAGTACCTCTTACTCACGGTGGTTGAAGTGAACATTTTCCTACCGAGTTACCAAGATAAGCTCGGTAGTTTACTTTATGTTTCCCAATCTGTTCCTTCTCCTTCCACTTGTTCATCAAATATATGCATGAAGGTTTTATCCCACATTTTCCTACCGAGTTTCCAACATACACCCGGTAGTCTACATGCCAAATCCACAATCGATTCTCAATTATTGGCATGAGAATTGGGTGATTTTTATTGCGGGGCCATTTTGCAATAAATTGCCCAATATCCTCCCCGGCAACGGCGCCATTTGATGAGCCGGTCGTCACGGTTCATACAAAGCCTAAATAACCTAAATAAATAGGGTAAGTAGGGTATCAATCCAAGGAGCGTGTGGTTAGTGAGTATTTCCTAGTTAACTTTGAATTTGTCGTTTATGAAGGTGCTAATTACTTATGTAAATTATGAATTGGTGTTTAGAAATTTGATTGAAAGGTTTGTTGATTAATATAAAGCATAAATTGAATGTGTAAGAAATAATTAACAAGACTTGTAAACAATAAGATAAAGATGATTACACTAAGGATTTGGGCAATTGAACACTAAGGCTTTCAACAATTAGGCATAATTGGATAAACAAAGATAATGCAATTGGTACTAACGGATTGATTGTTCAATAAACTTAGGTATCAAGTTTCATCAACATTCACAATGGACTAAACTATACTTTATCATTTAGAACATACAATCCTATGATAGTGTTGATGCAAGAAACCATGTTCATATCATTTAGAAATTGGCACAAGATCAATTAACTAGAAATGATTTCAACATAAGATTAATCACTAGTCAACACAAGTAATTCAAGTACATGAAAACATTAATCAAAAGTTTAAGCAATGCCCAAATGTTAAAGCCCTAGGTATCAAAAACTTACATCCCTAGTGTAATACAAGAGTTTTAGCCAAACATGGCTATGGTGTTCATCATCTTCAAATATGATCTTCAATCTTCAAAGAAATTGTGTAATAATCTTGGAGAATAATGTGTGATGATTTTAGAGAATGGTGTGTGATATCTTTTTTTGATGAATGATAATGATAATAAATAAAATTCATGACCCCCCAAGAATCTCTAGTCAAAAAGAAAACTCCTCAAAGCATTTGATGATTGCATTAAATTATGTGTTGACCACTTGTCATATGGCACCGTCAGAGACGGCATGACTGCCGTCAGGTACGGCGATGGCGTCAGAGACAGTATGTTTGCCGTCAAAGACGGTCAGAACCTTCATTGTACTTTTCATGGCCTTCTTTTTCCCAATGCTTCTCAACTCCAATCTTTTGCTCTAGCATTGTGTAAAATTCACTCAATAAGCGCTTTTACCCTGAAACATTAAATCAAATCAAAGTGCTATATCCCACCTCAAATAATCAAATAAAAACATCTTTTTAGATTTAATAGAGGCGAGGTTTCCAACCACGCATCAGGGTGATACTTGGAAACATTTAAGCCACATCTAGGCTATCTCAAGAGATTCAATACTATTGTCAAGGTGAGTTTACATAGCCCCATTTTCAATATTTTACAATTTTTGGGGTGAAACATGTTACATTTTCAAATGCAATTCAACATAAGTGTCTATGTGTTATTCTATGTTGCATTATGTCTTAAACAATACTTTGGTAAGCACAATTAGATTAGCATAATCATTAACTCCGTACAAGCCAACGATACACAATGATAGATCTATTGGATTGACAACCACACCCGGATACGTGTACCTCCAGTATGGGTAATGTGGGTGATTGTTATCGATCATATAACAACAATGAGTGAACCATATGCGTATGGGATGGACCACAATATTCTAGTCACAAGGTTTGATTATGCACACGATTTACCGGGTAGTGTTGTTTTCACATATGGACTAGATTATGTTTCAGGTTATAGCTTTGCTTGAAGATTAGAGTTACTGCTTGGAGATTTATATTTAGTGTTTCTCATTTGATGTACAAATTCTTTTAGAACATTGTATGCAATTTATTTAATCGATTATTGAAATTTATTATTTACCATGAGCTACTGAACAATCGTCAATACGTGACAACCCGATGTTTCCGCCATCGGTTGGGGTGTTTCATTAACTATGGTTTGAAACATTATTAAAACCAAGGTTTTGAATGGTAAAACAAAATCTCATTTTATGTCTAAACTAAGACGTGAATGTTAGGAAGAGATAGTGCGTTATCTCTTAAGGTTGTGAAGAATCAGAATAAGGCATCTTATGTTCACGTGCTAAGTATTTGTAGTCTAAAGCATGCTAGACTAATACTTGTTAATTTAGATGATCCACGGAGAATAAATTAACTTTGAACATTCAAACACATGTGACGACATGAGAATGAATTTTGTAAAAACAAATCTATAAGTCATTAAAAAAATGACTCGAGAAGACCGAATATATAGTTCATTGGTTATGAATCTATTTGGCTTAATATGAGGAGAACTCATATAGCTCAGAAACAGCTTGTGTGAGAAATCTGAGTAGAGTAATATAATGGGATGACCTCAATAACACATAGATATAGATAGTCGTTATCTTATCACGGGTGTCTAGTGTCATCATGAGTGATATTACTCAAACTTAATCAAAGTGCAAGCAATGTGGAGGAATAGACATTTAAGAGACAACCCGTAGGGATGTAAATAATGGTACTTGAGAAGTTTTCTCAAACTTCATACGAAAGGGAGAAAATTTCATCACCCATTTGGAAATTATCCAATAACACTTAAAAGTGGGGGTGACTTGCATTTGAAAATAGAAGATTTGACATGACAGGTATGGGATTAATGGATGTGATTTTGGAAGTCCAAATCACACGAACCCATAATGGATTTGTTATAAGTCAATCCTATTATGTGATCTTCAAAATAGTCCACGTTCTTGGCAGACTTGGTTTTTTCAACTTCTTCATTACTTTCTGTTGGAGTTGCATCTTTCTTACAAATTGCATCCCATTTGTTGCACCTCTCCAATAAAGATGGAATCCAAGCATATTTCTTCCTTATTACTTCAACCATTTCATTCATTTCTTTCTCAATTTCTTGGTATCTTTTAATATTTCTATCCGATAAGGACACACATTCCTGAAATGAATGAAAAGAAAATGTTAAAAAACAACACTTGTGTGTAAAGCTTTTTAAACTTGCGTTTATAGTTCTATACCAATAAAAAATTCAACTATAACTAGCGTTTTAATTTTTAATACTTGCGTTTTACCTCTCTGGATTTTTTTGTTTGATTATCTTCTTCACCTTCCTTTCCCAAATCCATCTCATTCCATGTATTGTAATTCTCATCTTTATCATCAGATAATTCAAATTCGTCATCGCACTCATAATAGCCTTTTCTTATTGGAGTTTTAGCCCGCGGTATTGTGTAATCTTCATCGAGGTTCACATGTTCTTGCATATTCTGTGCTGGTATCATCATCAATGCATCGACAACTTCATTTACAGTACCTGGGCTAATTTCATTCACATAATGTTTTTTTGCTGCAGCTGCATTTTCATCAACTGTAAATGGACCATTGTTGTGTACATACTCTTCCATTTCAACCACTATTGATGATGTTATGTAGCTGATGGCCAGTCTTCTTAATGCAGCCTCTATTTTTTTTATGTTTATGGAACTCATGTGTGTACAGAATCTGTGACAAGCAACATAACATTAATTTTTGTATTAGAATGTATTTGAATTTATAACATAGATGATTTTTTAATAGTTACTTACTGTTAGCAAAGCTATAGGACCATTATACAACTCCTTATACCCACTCCATTCAAATTTGGTCCTTTTTAAACATTCAACCATATATGTGCACCAATTCATATTCAGAATTTCATCTTCATTGTCAATTGACTCCAAGAACCTTTGGTTTATGGTAGTTGACTTTGTTATCTCTCCGAAAATTGTAATCATTTAATTCAACCATATATAGCCCTATTTTAGGCTTTTTTTTCTTTCTACAAAAACATCATAATCATTTAATTAAATTAATGTGATTTTCTATTATACGAATGGGTTGATGTTCTTATATCTCTATATGACGATGGTAATTCAAAAATATTATATTCTTTCATATTTTGTGTAGTTAAAGTTTTAAAAACTAAATAATGTTTTTTTTTTTTGAAAGGTAAAAAATAATGTATTGTAAATCATATATAATTGATATTTTGGACCATTTGATACAAAAATTGATGGTAATTGGTATACCAACTAAAGGTGCTTTAACATTGATCAAGATAGTGATAGCTCATGAAGAAAAGAATCTTGATATGCCACCTATTAGACTTTTTAACTTTGCAAGTTTCTTTTATTTTATATTATTTATCATAATTCCACTTTATTAAAAAAGATGAATAATCAAAGAGGCTTTTTGATCAAACCCTACCCTGTATGACATTCTAACACCTTGATTGCATGATAACAAACATACAAATAGAAGAAAAAAGTTTCCAATTATTATCGAAACTTTATATCAGCAATTACTAATGCTTTGAAAAGTGCACAAGCGGTCAAACCAGGATCGAGGATTAAAGGTTCACACGTTCAAATCACACCAAGTGCAGTGCAGGTTAATTAAGTAATATTTAGGATTAAAAATTTGATAGTTAAAAAAGTAACTAATAATTTGACTTTTATATCTTGTACTCTTTGTTTAAACGTGTGATACCAAAGAGAAGCTATGATTCCATGTGGTTCGAACCTTGTGTGTCTATTGCCTATTGGTCATAAACCATATCTCCCTTTTTCTTTTTCTTTTTTTAAAGGTGACTTTATATGTACTAGATCGAATTGGTCACCGGGTTTCGTCAAAGACGTTATCCGTCAGCTCCATCCGCAGACGCAATGTTCTGTAGGGCCCCTTTTTCTTATCCTCCTTATTCAATCCATACGGAACAATACAAAAAAAATGCTCAAAAAGGTTCAAGCTTATGGGACTTGCAAAAGGTCCAAACAATAAAGGAAGTTCAAATGGATGGTTTTCAAAACACTAGGTTTTCTAAAAACAAGTACCGTATTTAAGACAACATAAAACATATAAGAATGTTTGATTCACTTGTGAAGAGTTGTTTCTTTTAAATGCCTTGTTAAATGTTTTTATATTTTTATATTTCATCATTTCCATACATCACGATGGGCCGGAGTTGGAAACTGGTGCAAGTTTGGGCCGATATACGCTTTCGACTTCAGCGATCTGTTAACTTTCTTAGACTCTAGACTGGAGGGTAAAGCTGGAAAGAGGGTTTTAAATAACATTTTGATGGTTAGCATTTGGTGTATTTGGCAAGCGCGGAACAAGAAACTCTTTGAAGATAAAGATTCGTCGGTGCTAGAAGTGATGGCTTCGATAAAATCTTTTTCGTTTTATGGTTAAAAAGTCGATCTTTGTATCCGTCTTTGATTTGGAAGAACTAGGCTAGATACCTTTTATATATGTTGTAGTTGTTGTTATGGTGGTCCTCGTTTTGCGGACGCGCCCGTTTGTTTTATGAAAGTTGCTTTTCAAAAAAAAAAAAAATCCATACATCACGAGTATAAATAGGAGTGAAAGTCATTTTTTTTAAACGACTAATTACATCCTCACCTAATATTCCTATAATATTCACCCTTATCACCTATGAGGGGATTCGAACTCATGACCTCACCTTATACACCCTCACCCCCACACCACTGGGCCAAAGACTCGGTGGCAGGAGTGAAAGTCATTAATAAGAATGGCAATATGGATTATCTTAACACGTGAGTGTATTATGAGTTGATAAGATCATGGATGACATGAAGTTAAGCCATCGGTAACTTTTTTTACAAACGAAGTTCGTGCATTGTAGGTTGATGGGTTGGTCAATGGTCAAAAGGTACAAAAAGCCGAGGTTTCACAATAGTATAAAGTAAAGGACACTGAATTTCAAGTGCATTGATTACCTTGTATTTCAACATTTGATCTAGACATAATAGATTGGCATTGTGAGATCAAGAAAATAAGTAACTTCATAAGAACATACATTAGTTAGAAGTCAAAGAAACCATACCTCAACACCCCCTAGTTATGTTTAAGACAAGAGGAAGTCGATACATAAAGTTGCAAAACATGCATATGTTTTTTCCATTGAAGTAGCAAAAGATACTCTCGTATCTTCTTGAGAGTATTGAAGTGTGGATCTTGGACAAGTAAAAATTAGGTGTTGTAAGGCACCAGGGTTGCAATCGTGTCGAAATGGCAAGTCAAAAATTATGAACCTAAGCATGACCCATATGTTTATTTATCTCAAAAACATCAACCTAATATGGAAAATAAAAACATGAAACTTGAACGTATTATGCATAATCTGTTTATCTAAGCATGTCAAATGCATCAACAAGTCAAGATGGCTTATCGAGTTATATAATGAGTTAAATGGGTCATACAAATTATATTGGCGGTTGTAAACATCTTTTAATAAAGTTTCAAATGATTTTTAAATGGGTTAGCTAAACCTATAGTTTTTTTAATCTAATTTCAAACATCTTGATGGTTCATCTTGATTAATTCTAGAACTATACAAACATGATGCATATATTAAACAAGTTGGACATGTTAACCCAAAGTAGCGCAACCTCTTACTTAATTGGGCTACACTAATTGTTTTTGCGTTGCTCACGAATTGCCACCCGTGTGACGCATTAGTGAGACTCTGATCAAGTGAGAGATCCTCAACAACAAGACCCAACTTTGTATATCTTTTTGTGTATGCATATAAAAAGGTGTATGAATAGATTGAGATATATCAAGCTCTTAGGACGTATTAGGTTAATAGACTAACAAATGAGTTTTTTTTTTTTTTTTTTTGAACAGCCGAACAAACTTTATTCCATAACGGCTAGCAAGAAACTAGCGCAAAATGAGTTAATACTATATATTACAACTATTTACATTTTGATATATTCTTATTTTAAAGCATGACGCAAAAACATATATGTATTCCAAAAAGGAAATATTTACTTTGCAAAAAAGTGGTGGTGTGATATTCTAATGCATATGACGTAAGGGCATTGTCAATGTGTGTTTGTTTTGTGTTGTAAGTATGAATGAAAAAGACTTGAGGCCATGGTGGAATTCCAAATAAATGTTATCTTTAGATGTAAGCAAAATTACTTTTGATTCATTCTTTTATCCCTTTTTTGGTATTTTATCTCAGAATAGTTTTATTTGAAACTTCTTAGTGTGTGTCATATTCTCTAACTTGAGACTTTTTTTTTTTTACCAGCTAAACTCTCACAATCCGAGCCCCCCGCAGTACTTGGGCAAATTCCTGCACAAAGCAGGACTCGAACTTGCAACCCCAGGGTAAGAAACAGGCTAAGCCTTAAAACCTTCCACCTCCACCGCTCCGCTGTTACTTCATTGGCTCTAACTTGAGACTTAAAAATGTAACTTATTTGTTGATGAGATGATAAGGAATGGTCAACAACTAACTCATCATATTTCCTAAAATTATGAATTTACAATAAAAGGTAACCGTTGGATAAATCGGCATAACTGTCGACACACACTCCGCGGTTGGTTTTAAGAAATGATCGTTTGGTAGAACCGGTGAGTAGTTGGTCCAAGATCATCGGGTTGGTTCGGATGTCACTATTGTTGATATTATGTGTGGTTTTGACTATTTGAATGAACGTGACTTAGTGTCTAATATAACCTCTCGTTTTTCTTGTGTGCAAGTTCTTTATGAACGTGATTGATTCAATTGGCTAAAATAAGTATGATGAACAATGATCGTTGCTAGCCATTAGAAAAATAATAATTGTGTTGTTCTTGAGTCATTTATATACAAAATTTATCAGAATATTATTAATGTAACCACCATTTGAAGGGTATAATTTGAATATACAACTAAAGAAAAATTAGTTGAAAACACAAACACAGCAAACACTTTACAAGTTGAACCATCTATAGAAGCTAAATGGATATTATATTTCTAATGGTAGGTGACAATCACCACAAGCTAAAACTTCAACCTATATGTGTAAAACAAATGTAAGTTGTGTTATATGTCATTTTTAATGGGCCTACCGAATAAAACTATTAGAATTAGCTAAAAAACAAAACATTCCTCTTTTCTTTAAAAAAAAACTAAGAATGACCTTAGTTTAGTTATTAAAAACAAAATTATTCATGAACATGTCTAAATGTCTAATAATTGAGTTTTGAAGTTTAATCTCAAACCTTTGGGCTTTTTTCAAAGAGGCCCAAAATTACCATTAGTCCATGCTAGAGGTGCACAAATTGGGTTTTTAGAACCGGAACCGGGTACGGTTTTCATCAACAACCGGTTTTGGGTACGTTTGGATTTTTACCGGTTTGCCTGGGTTCTTTTTTTTTATTTTTTATTTTTTTATTTTTCCCGGTTTGGGTCCACGTTTTGACAGGGTAGAGTAAGGCTGACAAATCGTGTCTTAACATGTTTAACACAGTTAAATATTTTATATACCAACAAAGAGATATGATGAATCATATCATCCTAATTCTATTTATTTGTAAAAAAGTAAAATTTCACATAGTGTACTTTTTAGTTAACAGGTCTAATCGTGTCTTATACGGGTTACATATTGCCAGCCCTAGGGTAGAGGTGTCGTTTCCGGTTCAGTTCCATTTTTCTTCGGGTGGGTCTAGAACTAGTTTGTACCAGCAGTTTGGTTCGGGTAGAGTAGGAACAAGTTCCATGTCAGGTATTCCGGATCGGTTCTAAAACTAGGTTTTATGCCCATCGCTAGTCCAAGCTCACTGTTCTTTAATTTCATTTCAGCAGATGAATTGTCTTCTTTATGACATTTATCTCTTCAATTCTTGTCCAGAATACATATGTTAGCGCGGTTTATCCACGGTTTGTCTACCTTATGTCCATAGTCGGACCATGAATTTGTCCATAGTTGGACCATGAATCGACTATCTTCCTTCAGTGCATTTGACTTGTTTAAAAGTAGATTATGAAAATATGGCTATATGTGATTACAATTAATATGGCATGTTTATCTGCATGTCACTTGTAATTGGCTGTTTTTTATTGAAATAAAATATTGTGTAAGTTGTATTTCCATTAACGACTAGAATAAAAGCTAAAAAAGACTTCTAAAAAAAATTAATATCACTATTTTTATTTGGCTTTTATTGTCATTACAAAATGTATATTTTAAATGTATAACATGTACACACAAAAAAAAAAGAAGTTTGAATTTAGAGGTTTTGACCAAACCATCATAAACAAAAGTTGGTTGGTGACCTTACTTGACTTGGTTGTCTTACCTAATGGTCCATTTTACAACCTATTAGTATTACAACCACTAAATCATATGATTTAACCTAGAAAATGCATTATATAGAAAACTTCACCAAATTAAGTGATTAACCATTGTGTTATCAACTTCTTCTTTTTTTCTTGGTTGTGTTATCAACTATTTTAATCATCAGAACCTAGAACCCATTACCAGAAACCCAAGAGGCTAGCCAATGAGCACAACGCTGTTTGCGCCGTCAAAGACAGAAAACCACTAAAAAGCGCATTCGAACCTAAAACATTTGCTATGAGAGATGAAAGCTTGAGAGCGAACGACATATGAGAGAAAAAGGGTGCATTAGAACTAAGATGTATCTAAGATCATCTTTTTTGACCTATTTTAACCCACTTTTTTGCAACCTATACATCCAACAAAACATATGCAACAAGACATTAAAGCTTTAAAGCAAATGGCAATAACACAACATTAAGGCAGCTTGTCACATAGTACATAATACATATATTATCTCTGCAAAACCTACAATTAAACTTACTTAACCGCGACTACAAACACCATAAAACATCAAATGTCAACAATCTCTTCGATAGCGTCAAGATCAAATGCATTACAAACCTGCTAATAAAAGACTCCAAAGCCTATGACAGATTGATTATAGATACAGAAAGTCAAACGAAAATCAGATTAAACTGTTAAAACATCAACAAACAGCCGCCACGGGTTACTCCATCTTTACCTAATCTGCTAGCAGCTTCAACCTCACTAACCCTCCACATGACAACCGTTCACCACGCCTCCTTCGGCTTCCACCTTTTTCCCAGAAACAGCGTCAAAATTACCCTTTTGCCCTTCAGCACTGCCATCTTTCTCAGCCTCGGTAGCTAGTGTTTGATCTGCACCGTGGATTTCTCCTTGGTTGTTTTGACCATCGGCTATTTTCTCTTCGTTCACCTCTTGTACAGGCGTAACTTCCCCATCCGCATTAGTTTCATCCTTCTCGGTTTTCTCCGGTTCACCGGTTTCTCCTTGGTTGTTTTGACCGTCAGGTATTTTCTCCTCGTTCGCCTCTGGCAAGGGTACTTTCGGAATTTCACATACCTCATTCACCTCTTGAACAGGCTTACCTTCTTCACCATCAGCATTAGTTTCGCTCTTCTCGGCTTCTCCTTTTACGGGCTTATCTCCATCTGCGACAGTTTCATCCTTCTCGGTTTCCTCAGCTTGTTTTTCCTCGGTTTCTTTAGCGGCATTTTCGTCTTGTTTTCCGTCATCTTTTTCATCCTTTTCGGCTTCCTTCATTTCAACATCTATGTCAGTGATTACTTCAGGGACCTCTTCATTTTCCTTCTTACCCTTTTTCGAACTTGACGACTTTCGGGACCGTTTCTTAACGGGTTCAGGCTCCGGAGGTGGCGGGGTTGTCTTCACCTTCTCACTGATTCTTGATGACCGTCTCGGTGTTTCGCCACTTCCCCAATCAAATTCAGAGACCTTAGGCCCACCCGGGTGTGCTTTCAGGTACTGCTCCAGCTGCTTCTTGTTGGTGATTTCTTCACCTGTTGGTGCAGTGAACACAATTTCATTCTTCTTCGGGGTCCCTGATTCCTTCGGCAGAAACTACACGTAAACAGTGGATTAGAGGCGGGTTTTAGCTCGAGTCAATATTAGCATGTTGGGGAACACATAATCCTTTAACACAGTAACAACATACCAATTAACAGCTTGGTTTTAAAAAGCATGAAGCGCACAAAAGCGACGAGGTCTAAAACCGAGGCACAAAGCGCAAAGCGTAAAAGCTGTGGGCTTTTCGTACGCGAGGCGCAAAACGAATATATATTTTTTTTATATATGTTATAAGTTTTTAGCATCATTTACCCAAAATATAGATACAAATAAGGTTTATATATGATTTAACTTAAATGTACAACATTTTTAGCTACGTGTATAACAATTTGAAGCACAAAAACCCCCCGTGTACGAGAAGCGCGCTTTTATTGCGCTTTTTTGGCCAAAAAAAGCGCGCTTTTTGCGTTTTTCGTACGATGCTCGCCTAGTGTTACATAAGGCGCACAGATTGGCACCTAGATGCGCTTCGTGCTTAAGCGCGCTTTTTAAAACCAAGATTAACAGAAGCTGCAAAATAGGTAGTATATTGGTCGAAGAGCATATGCTTTTTTTATAGGTTTTAGAGAAATGCAAGCATATACCCGCCTTTATATGAAGCAAATTGAACACAAAGTTAACGATATTCTAGTAGGAAACATGAATATAACACGTGAAATTCATGCATGACCAAGACGAGTAACAAATTAGTAGAGGTGGCAAAGTGGGCCATCTGGACTAAGTAACTTCTAATGCTTGTGGACGAGGAGCCGCAAACTCCTTTTAGTCCTCTAAATTTTGGATTATTATAGATAACTAACGCGTTAACTATTATTAAAAAGGCACATTATAACAACATTAGTCCAAATTTGGAATAAAGTGATGCAGAAAGGTTTAGGCATTTGGAATAAACTTTGGACGCCTTTCAACCCATTTCCATTCTAGCAAGTTCTTTTAGTTTGACAAGTTTGAGATAAAATACTGCCATTAAAATATTAGCCCAAATCGACCCGTTTACCTATAAATGGGTCAAAATGCCTACCTCTACAAATATGCCAGGAAACTCATAAAGATACAATCCAAACTCGTCAAAATACAGCCTACGGTCAAATAGAAGGGTAAAAGGGTCTATTAATGTTAGAAGCATGAAGAAGATTACTGTTATCTGGTTTAGCGCTCAAAGAGCATATGATTTATATCAGATCTTAGAGAAATGCAACTAAAAGAAACAATAACTACACAAAATCATAACAAAGAATAAATAAATAATTCACAACAAACATAAAACATGCAACAAATCAAAATCAAACAATTCTAGTCATATACCCATAATGCCCCCCACAACAAGAAAAGGTAAAGAACACCGGTAAAGCAGAGTTGACTTACCAAAAATATTTTGATTGAATCCGAAAAAAAAGTGAGGAAACATCATGTTACGTTTTTTCTTAGTTCATCTAATTATAATCTAAGTCATGCAAAACATATCATATAACATCCAACAATCATCTATCAAGGTAACTCCTGACTTTATAATGTAAATCCATTATGGGTGCTCTCAGCCATTATTTAATTTAGGGGAATTAGATTTTAATAATCCAAACTTTGCCTCGTTGGCCAGTAATAATCTGTACTTAAGAAATTCCCAACAAAAGTCTCAACTTTCAACGTATTGGCAGACAATGAACTTTAGTTAACTGAGAATTAACTCAGTTAGTGGATGCTGGCATGGCATGCCATGTCACTATCCACATCAGCGTACATGACATCATCCATGCCAGCGTTGGCATGCCATGATCCACGTCAGCGTCCACGTCAGCATCCACTAACTGAGTTAGTTCTCAGTTAACAAAAGTTCATTGTCTGCCAATAAGTTGAATTTTGGGACTATTGTGGGGAATTTCTTAAGTACAGATTATTGCCGGCCAACGAGGCAAAGTTTGGATTATTAAAATCCAATTCCCCTTTATTTTAAAAATAAAATGAGGGTTGATTGCTTAAAAATGTAATTAACAAAGGCAACAATGGTCCAAATCTTATTTTTGTTTTCGCCCAAACAACCCTACAAAATTTACATGAAAAGTAACATTCAACCATGATAAGAGGTACCGACACTTCAGCTTGGTGACCTTTTTTTAACAACCCAACTTTTGGATGTTTTGAGCCTTTTTATGGGTGATAAAAAGTTGGTTATGTTAACTAAAAATTGGATCAAAGTTGATTACTTCTTTATGCAATTGACCCCAAAAGTTGTACTTAATGAAACCTTAACCCGTTGGTTCGTTCTAATAAAAGTGCTAATCACTTATCATGCTTGTTTTGGTGCAAATCATGATACAAGATTAAGCAAAAAGCCAAAAGCTATAGAACAAGTACCCAATTCACAAAATTAAGCAACAATGTCAGTGAAGAGTAAAAAACTCACATACACACACACACACACACAGTGACACAGATAACAAACCTAACTAAACTTCTTCAAACGCACTACCCAGTTGATCTCGGTGGGCTATGGGTATCTGCCCTCTACAAAATATCGGTCCAAAATATCGGTTTCGATATTACCGGAGATATTGGCCGATATCATGGATGCCTTGGTTGAGGTGGACTCGAAGGAAGGTTTCATGGCTTAGAATTAGAGCATGTATCAAATATTGGCATGATTGATTTTTGAGTTTTGATATTACTATTAATATCATATATGTTTTACGTTATATACAGAGATAAATTCCGCATGATATAAAAATTACAGATATACCACCGCGATAAACTGTAACTCAAATATCAGTTTGGTCCTCGACCGATATTTGAATTTAGACCGCATTAACTGCTTAGCAAAAGTATGCTCATAAACCAAAATTTCGGAACCAAACCCACGAAAGTTTAACTACATTATCCCCAAAAGTTCATACTTCAGCAAAACTGAACTACACCCAAAAATAAATAGTTTAACTAAAGCGGTAATGTAAGTGGGTTTTTGGTCATCTGGGACTTGCTTAGTTCTTTGTTTAAAAACAGTTTATCTGCTTAGCTAAAGGAACCAGCAGTTGCAACAAGCAAATCCCAGATGGCCAAAAACCCGCTTTAGCTAAATATAAGGAAATTATGGCTATCAAACAGAAAAACAACAACAACAACAAAAATAATAATAAATAAATAAATAAATAAAAAATAACCAAATTTCTTCCAAGTTCTAAAGCTGAAACTTTTTTTAGCAAAATTAAACTAACACAAGAACCAAATTCAGGAAACGAAAGCAATAATGTAAAGCACGTAATCAAAGAAGCTTTCCGAACTCAAAATTTTACGAATTAACCGAATATATCTAACTTTCAATGTTCTCACAAAACCTAAACTGTAGCAAACATTAAACTCCTCTCGGTCCCTAATTCACAGAATTAAACATCAATTTAACCAGAAAACGGAAAACAATTCACATCTCACACAGTCACACACTTGCAGGCCACAGAAAATCGAAACGCTGAAAAACCCTAATTTTCAAAACCCACCCATAGGCCTGTAAACGAACCGAACGTTCATGAACTGTTCGTGAACTGTTCGGCGGGAAGTTCGTTTATGTTCGTTTATTTAAATAAATGAACGAACACGAACACAATTTTTTGTTCGTTTAATTAAACGAACAAACATGAACACACGTTGTGTTCGTTTATTTATGTTCATGAACGTTCGTTTATGTTCGTTCATTTATGTTCGTTTATTTTGTTCGTTTATGTTCGTTTAATTAAACTTAGCTTTATTTTTATTATTTATTTCCTTTTATTAAGTAACCTTAATTCATATGTTCTAAAAACTTAACCCTAACCCTAACATTCTAAACATGTCACTTATTAGCCGCTCTTCACACTTCACAGCCCCACACTTCACAACCGCTCTCCACCCTAACCCTAACGTTCATTTATGTTCATGAATCATTATTAACTTATTTTTGTTTGTGTTCGTTTATGTTCATTTGTGTTCGTTTATATTGATCATTTGTGTTCGTTTATGTTCATGAACTGTTCGTTTAGGTTTAAATGAACGAACATAAACGAACACGAACACGACAAATTTCTTAATGAACGAACACGAACACAAAAATGTGTTCGATTATGTGTTCGTGTTCGTGTTCGGTTAAAGTTAAATGAACAAACACGAACACGCCTGTGTTCGTGTTCGTTCGGTTCGTTTACAGGCCTACCCACCCAAACCACGCCAAATTACCCCCCAAAAACTTATATGGTAGCAAGAAAGCTGAAAACAATTCACCTTAATCACAATTGCAGACAGCACAAAATCCAAACGCTGAAAAACCATAATTTTCAAAACCCACCAAAATCAAACTAAATTACCCTAAAAAGTTAAACAGTAGCAAAATTAAACTTCAATTTAACCACAAAATTGAACCAATTAAACTCAACCGTGGTTCCAAATAACGCGAAATTTAAACGCACCCTAATTTTCAAAACCCACCAAAATTAAGCCTAAACTTTAGCCAAACCCCCCCAATTCACAAAATTAAACTTAAAAACTGAAAAACAATTCACTCAAAAACCCTAACTTTCAAAACCAAATTACCCCCAAACACTTAAACTGTAGCAACAAAATTAATCTTCAATTTAACCAGAAAACCCAAAACAGTTCACTCAAAAACCCTAATTTAAAAAAAAAAAAAAAACCTAATTTACAAAAACTCCAAAATCAAGTCAAATTATCAAAGTGTAGCAAAATTAAACTCCCTACAGAACCCAATTCACATAAATAAACACCAATTCCAAAAAAAAAAAAAAAAAAAAAAAAAAAAAAAAAAAAAAAACAGTTACAGACAAGACAAAACACAAATGTAAAGATTAAAAAAGAGCATAAACCATTTTCTTCCAGCCAGTAGGTGCAGGAAGCTCCAGTGCAACAACTTCATCATTAGCTCCTGAATTCGCCATCTTCAAAACCTAACAAAATTTTATAAAATAATAATAATAATAATAAAAGGAAGAAAGTTTGTTAAGAGTAATAAAAACAAAATGGGTATGTGAAATTCAGCAACAAGGAATCGAATTTAGTGGCGAATGTTGGACCCTTTTGGGAAGTTGTTAAAGATTATGTGACGAACCTTTGTGTTTTGTTTCTCTCTCTCTCTCTCTACAAAGATTTGGATTTTGTTTGTTGTGAGAGAATTGGGGGTTTTCAAACTCAAAAACTGAAATGTAAACTGAAACAATAATAATAATATTATTTTATTTTTAGATGTATGGATAATAGTGTTAACTAGTTATTGTTTGGTACTTGTGTTTAAAATAAGGGACATGTTTAGTCCTTGTAGTATTGTTTCTTTGTAGCTTGGGAGAAAAGTTACTTTTCTCCTTCGAACACTTTAGACTGAATTACAAGTTTTGTCCTTTAATTTTGTACCAGATTGCAAGGCATGACCTTTAACTTTAAAATTGATTGGTTTTGTCCTTTATGTATTAAAATCTTGCACGTTATATCCTTTGTTGCTAACCCAGTTAATTTTTTTCGTTAAGTGGAGGGTAAAATTGTCTTTTTACTCTTAATACCTGCTAACACCATAACCTACCATCACCACCTACCGCCGACCACCACCGCCTGCCTGACCACCACCACCACCTGCCGCCGACCACCACCACCGCCTGCCTGACCACCACCACCTGCCGCCGACCACCACCACCGCCTGCCTGACCACCACCACCGCCTGCCTGACCACCACCACCGCCATAACCTGACCACCATAACCTGACCACCACCAATCGATACAGAGGAGTTCGTCAGAGACATTGGGGATCTTGGGTCTCCGAAATTCCACACAAAAACAAAACTAACTCCACCTAAATCAAATTAAAAATCAATAAACTGAACAAAACCCTAACCTATCTTTGTTGTTGCTTTCGTTGATGAATTGGATAAAGCTCTAATTAGGGATGCAGAAGGTTGCTGACCTGTAACGACGATGAAGACGAAGGCGATGCAGAAGGTTGCTGACCTGTAACGACGATGAAGACGAAGCCCTAACCCATTTTTCTGACCAGTAACATACTTAACCGAACCATCAAAGTTAACCTAACAATGTACAGACCAGATCTGTAGTGTTGCTGATGTTGGAACCACCACCACCCCGTCTTCACACTTCTCTCTCCTCCAAGTTCATTCTCTTCTGCTTCTCTCTCTTTCTCTCGGTTCTGCATTTCTCCTTACAGATCTGTGGATATAATGGTGAAGCAAGGTTGTAGGGGTAAGGGGTTGTTGTCTAGTTGCAGAGGGGGCGGGCGCCGCCGCTGCCGGTGGTGGGAGGTCTCCGGCTCACCTCCTCCTCTCTCGGCTCTCTTCCTCTCTCTAAGACTTCTCTCTCTCTAACTATGTGTTTGTGTGTGTGAAGTTGAATTAAAACACACAGACAGGTGTGTGTTGTGGTTTTTATAAAAACTAAAGGGTTACACTGTGGTGGTGGTGGTGGTCAGGCAGGCGGTGGTGGTGGTCGGCGGCAGGTGGTGGTGGTGGTCAGGCAGGCGGTGGTGGTCGGCGGTAGGTGGTGATGGTAGGTTATGGTGTTGGCAAGTATTATGAGTAAAAAGACAATTTCACCCTCCACTTAATGAAAAAAAGTAACTGGGTTAGCAACAAAGGACATAACGTGCAAGATTTTAATACATAAAGGATAAAATCAATCAATTTTAAAGTTAAAGGTCATACCTTGCAATCTGGTACAAAGTTAAAGGACAAAACTTGTAATTTAGTCAACACTTTATATTTATTAACTAGTACTAGTAAGGTACTCGCGCGATGCAGCGTGGAACACATATATTTCTAACGATGTGTATGGTTCAGTTCAGTTTGATTATTAGCCTCAACTGAAATTAAAACCAAAGTCATCATATAATCGATCTTATTGAACAACCATTTATTTGGTCCGATTTATATGGTTAGATTATTGGTTTTTAGTCCGGTTTAGTTAATTATGTTAATAACAAAAACCAAACTTTGGCTAAAAAAATTTTATGTACATGAAATGGAGATATAAATACATGAAACAAAACCATTTACTTATTTATATCTTTCATATATCCATTTCGTGTATTTATACCGTCATTTCATATACTTCTAAGCAAAAAATTTAACCAAAGGTTTGTTTTGGTTATTAACCCAAATTAATTAAACTGAACTAAAAACGACAATCTAACTAAATAGACAGAACCAATTAATCGGTTGGTTAATAAGATCGATAAACTGATAATGTCAATTTTTTTTTTGGATGAGCTAATAATTGAACTGAACCCAACCCAACCCAACCATGCACCATTAAAAGTGTCTGTGTACCCTACTACACTGCGCAGGCACGCTGTTATAAATATGTGAATGGTTCCGTTTCAGTTTGGCTGATTTCGGTTAACTAAGAGTACAAAAAGAAAATGATAACCAATTTTAACTTAAATCAGATGTTGGTTAATTCAGTTTTCAATTGATTTTGGTTCAGTTTTGTCTATTTTTTTTGTTTGGCTTTGGTTAACGGTTTAGTTATTGCTCACTCCTTGATATTGTTAATCACGTAGCACATATTTAATTAAAAAAAATTAACAATACTATACTCAAATTAAAGATAATAAAATGCTTATTATTATGATGTAATTTTTTTTATTTTATTTTTTTTTTTGAAAAAGTATCAACTTATGAAAAAAATATGACTATTTAAAAATCATGGAAGATAGTTTGTTTAAAATAAGCAAAAGAAGTTTAATTATAATTTAAATAAACAAAAGTTTAGTAAAGTTTAAGGGATTAAAGTGTAATTAAGATGTGGTATCAAAGTGTAAAAATGTTTGAATGACTATTTTACCCTCATTTTAGGGTTGTTAATGAAAATAAAGTTCTTAACTTTTGGGTATCTTAAACTACCTTTGCCTCATGCATTATAATATAGTATAGATTTGGGACCTGCATGTTGGTGTAAAACTGAATGAAAAACAGATGTAAAAATGTTTAAGCATGCATGCTTATTGTGGTGTGTTGACTGACAAATATTAAACTGAAATATAAAGCGGGAAATTTATAAAAGATGGTAAGTATAGGAGACCAAAGTTTAAAGTGGAAAATTTTTGGGGTTAAAAATAAAAAATGTTTTGTGAAAAATTTATAAAAGAAAAAAAGTAGCAAATAGTAGGAGTGTTTGCCATCTGATTTCATATATTTTGAGTAAAACTATAGGTTGATTAACTTTGGTTTAAAGAAACAAAAAATCAAACTGTACAAGTTGGTTTTTGGCTGCTTAACGATTGGTTTTGATGATTTAGTAGTTCAGTTGAAACTAACAGTTCGGTTTTTGACATTGGTGGTTTGCCCCGAATTTGTTAAACAAATAATTATTAGTTTGTATTAAAGATATTTTTTTTTTTTTTGAACGGCCAACGAAACTCTTTTATTAATAGAATGCTAGTAAGACACTAGCCGCAACCATACAACCGATACAATCCGACAGCACAAAAGAAAGTAGCCCGCAATACATAAGAACAAGAAACAACATGTTAGGGACAATACAGAATATCCGACCCAACTTTGCCTTCTCGCCTATCTCATTTTTGTCGTGTCGAATCTTCTCCATGCTTCCCACGTCATATCCATCATCTTTGCCCGATTCTTGACCCATAGGTAGCTCATAGTCTTTATTTCCCCAATTAGGTTGTGAATAGAAACCGGCTTCTGGCGAAACACAACATCGTTTCTTGCTCTCCAGATTGACCACAAGGCTGTCAAAACGACCGAATAGAACGCCTTTCTCGGCCTATCTCCAGTGAAGGCCGAAGATGGGAGTTCTAAAAGATCCCGGACATGAAAAATAAACCAATTCGGTACACCGCACCAGAGCGAAAGCTGCTGCCAAACATCGATTGCAACCGGACACCCCGTAAACAAGTGCTCAGCCGTTTCCACATGATCTCCACAAAACTTACATAACTCGCATGGGAGGAAAATATTCCTTCTAGCGAGGGCCCCGGCCGTAGGCAAGCGATCAAGGTTGGCCCTCCACGCGACTAAGCTTACCTTCTTGGGAACCCAATTGCACCATCTAAAACCCGGCCAGACCGTCGCATTTGTCGCCTCAGCAAGAATCCTCCGCATACCACTGACCGAGAACCCCAAAGCACCATTTGGTGTCCAGCACCATGTGTCAAGGCCCGAAGCCAAGACGACAGCCCCGAGCAGATTTAACAAGCCAGCGAGCTCTTGATCTTCCTCCGCAGATAGGACCCTTCTCCTCCACGCCCACTTGAACCTTCGGCCTCCAGTTCCATTCACCACCCGATCCGCGACGACACAATGCCTCTTTGATTCCAATAGAAAGAGTCTGGGGAAACAGGAAACAAGTGGAGCAGATCCGATCCACAGGTCCTGTCAAAAAAATATGTTTTGTCCGCACCCCAGGTTCCTTCTTATTAACAGTTTTGGATCAATGTGTAACTCTTCCAGGAAGCGTGGCACATTGGCAATTTGTTTCCAAGTTCCGCCGATCGATAAACTTACTGGTATGAAATTCCAGGCCCGAGAATTCCCATGAATGGCCCAAATTACTCTTCGCCATAGACTAGACGGGTCCGTTTTAAATCGCCACCACCACTTTGCCAAGAGACTCAGGTTTGCATCTCTAAGCGAACCAAGACCAACCCCACCATTCTCTATAGAAGCGATGACGTGCTCCCACTTGACCCAACTAGTTTTATCCACTTCGTCGTTACCACCCCAAAAAAACTTTCGCCGAAGCCTTTCTAAGCTGCAAATAATCTGAACCGGCGCGCGGAAAAGTGAGAAATAGTATAAAGGCAGTGTGTTAAGTACCGATTTGAGGAGTGTAATCCGCCCCCCGTATGATAACGTCTTCGCTTTCCATGTCGATAAACATTGCTGGAACTTTTCAACGACCGGACCCCAACTTCAGGCGAGGTTCATATTCGCTCCAACAGGAATACCCAGGTGAATAAAAGGTAACCGACCGGCTTTACAGCCAAGCGTCCGGGCCATGGCAGCCACGTCGTCACTGTCAGCTCCAATACCGAACACACAACTTTTGCTAAGATTTATTTTGAGGCCCGAAACAAGATAGAAGCATCTTAAGAGACGCTTCAAACTTTTAGCATTGTCTTGATTCCACTCCCCGCAGAACACCACATCGTCAGCGTATAGTAGGTGTGAAATCAACGGGCTGAACCTATTGGCATAGACACCGTGAAAGATCCCGCGTGAGCAAGCTCGGCGAATAATACATGATAACGCCTCCATACACAAGATGAATAGAAAGGGAGATAGAGGATCTCCTTGGCGCAGCCCGCATAAACAATCGAATTCCATTGTGGGCGAGCCGTTGACGAGAACAGAGGACCTCGCACATCGAACGATCGACATGACCCACCCGATCCACCTACCCGAGAAGTTCATTTGAGCGAGCATACTTTGAAGAAAATCCCAACAAATGGAGTCGTACGCCTTAGTTATATCTACTTTGAAAAGCAACGCCTTAGACTTACTTCTCTTCAGAGAAGAAATCAATTCATTTAAGATTAACGGCCCATCGAGAATGTTTCTATTTGTCAAGAAAGCGGACTGTTCTTCTGAAACAAGACAACTCATTACCGATTTGAGTCTATTCACCAGAACTTTAGATAATACCTTGTTAATACAACCCACCAAGCTAATGGGTCTATAGTCCAAAAGTGACACAGGATCGTGCCCCTTGGGTATCAAAGCGATGAACGAAGAAAAACACCGGTCACTAATCGCACCATGTTCCCAAAATTCCCGAAACATCTGGAAAAAATCCTGTTTAAGAGCAGCCCAAAAACGCTTGATAAATTTGAAATTTAGTCCATCCGGGCCGGGTGCCTTGTCCCCATCACACTCCCAAACGGCACACGTTATTTCATCCTCCGAAAATGGCGCATCTAGGCGACTAATATCTTCATCCGTAATTTTGCATATCCCGGGGCAAACAAAGGACGGCCTCGATGGCAAGCGATTTGAAAACTTATTGATAAAAAAGTCCGCAACTTTGTCCTTCATAGTAACCGGATCCGAAATCCAATCGTCCCCACATTTGAGGCCGTGGATCCGATTATTTGCCGAATTTAGCCGGATGATACCATGATAATACTTCGAGTTCTCGTCGCCATCACAAGCCCATTTTACTCTGGCCTTCTGTTTCATGTCCATAGACTTCAACCTCTGATCCTCGGCAATAAGTTGTTTTGCTACAAGTCGCCTATCCAATTCGGCCTCAGTCAAGTTTCTAATCTCCGCGAGACGCTCAAGTTCTTCAACCCGTTTCATGTGCTCCGAGCATAAAGCATCCCTACGTACCCTATCCGCTTTAACCCAAAGACGAATACGGTTTTTCAACCACTTGAATTTAGTGGCCAAGGCAATATCAGTCGGGCCCTTAAACACAAACTTACCACAGATGAGGTTCACATACTCGACAAAACCAGGAAGTTCCAACCACGAGTTAAAGAATCTAAATGGTACGTGCCCGAAGTCGGTGGAATTTACCGAAAGGAGTAACGGGCAGTGGTCAGAAAGGAATCTAGATAGCGCCGTGAGTTTTGCGTTCGGCCAACAGGCCAGAAATTGTCTACACATAAGGACCCTATCAATTTTACTCAGCTTCACCCCATCTCCCGACATATAGGTGAACTTATGCCCACCCATGTTGTACTCACACAAATCCGCGTTTCGAATGAAATCATTGAAAACAGCCGCGTTACCTGGAGAAAATCCAGAATTCATCCTCTCATGTACCTCTCGCACCTCGTTGAAATCCCCTAGAAACACCCAGAGACCCGAAATTGACTGTTTTAGTCTATCCAATTCAGCCCAAAGTAACCTTCTGCGAGCCGCATCGTTCGGTGCATGAATGTTGGCGATGTTAAGAACCTGCCCCGTATGCAATAATACACCCGAAATGATCAAGAAATGGTGGGTTTTAATAACCCCCGTTTTACCAAAACACGATGGGTCCCACCAGCTTATAAGGCCCCCCGCAATCCCATCCGCGTTTACAAAGTCGGCTTGGAACAGTGTGCTGCCCCAAAATTGTGCAAGAAACCAAGAAGAAGGATCCGATATTTTTGACTCCTGAATGGACACGAAATCAGCCCCATTTGAGCTCTTGAGACCCCTGACCCACCCAGCCTTGCCTTTGGCCCGAGCTCCCCGAACGTTTATTGAGAGGAAATTCATTGCACCCCCGCGGAGTCCAACTCCGCGATGATTTCATTCGCAACGGATCCGCTACAATTTCCCAAATTGATGCCGACCAAACTCCCAACCCCGATTGTAGCATCGACTTCCACATTGATTTCCAGCGCCTCCCCCTGAGCATCTCTTTGTCCCAAGACAGGAATTAAACCTGAGCCTGGCCCTACCCCCGGCTGTGAATCCTGTTGTGATAGGCCCTCCGAAAAGGAACCGATGTTTCCTTCCACACAGGCGTCATTGATGTCCGATCGGTCAAGATCCGGGATTGATTGAGTGGGTTGCCTAGTATTATTGTCATTGTCAGCAGAGCATGGACTCCTAAGAGCCCTTGGTCTCTTCCTACTACTGTTGCAAACCGGCAGCCCCAAATTACCAAAGTTAGGCCCATCCAACCTCGACCCAATAGCATTAGAATTAGACTGGCCCAATGGGGTGGCAGGGGAATTTGAAACATGGCCCACATAATTTGAATTAAGGGCGCCAAGAGACTTGTGGGCCCCTTCCTCTAGGTTTTCATTCCAACTCCCCGAGGCATCAACGTTCACCTGTTGTACGGCTTCCCTGCCACCATCAGACTTTCCGTCTATCTCCGACTGGTCGCCGTCCCCGGACCCCACCTCCTGGTCCGGATCGATTCGGAGTTCACCTTCCTCCAGCTCCTCGTTTCTCTGGTCGCATACCGATGGCTCAAACTCCGGCACCCACGAAGAGGACTCCTCCACAACCCACACGTTGTACTCCCTTCCCTTCCAATGAAAAACAACCTCTTCATGGATACGGGAATTCTGCTTGGTGAGGACGTGAGTGAACCCAATGGAGTTGTCAACGCCCAGCCAAGAGAACTCCGACGGCCACACAACAGAACCATAAAGATTACCCACCTTTTCATATATTTCACCTTCCCGGAGGCACAGGGGAAGACCCAGAACTTTTAGTACTACAATGCGTTCTCCAGGTAAATCCTGACCCAACCAAGGTCGCACTGAGACAAACGTATCCTTCCAATAATCGGCTTTATTCACGGTGAAACAGTTCATCTCGACTCTGTCACGGAACGTAACGAGCACCGATAGACCCCCGATGTAAGATAGTGCCGCCTCCGGATGACCAGCCCCACACAGCATCTTCTTAGCGCTATGTAACTTCCCAATATCCTTTGCAACCCCCACGACTGCACGACCAATAGCGTGTCTTGGGTACATAGCACCCGCCACGTCAATCTTTAGTGATTTCCTAGCGCCCAACGCCGGCTAAGTGTTGTTCCAGACACCGCCCTGATTTGTTTTCCATGCCGGAAACTCATCCTCCATAGTGGCCTTCCCTTTCCCGGTTCCCAAATTGTTCCCCGGATCAGTATCCTCGTAGTTGATTTTCCGGTGATACCTGTCAAACATGGCCAAGGACACCACCAGCTTTCTTTCCCCAACGACGATCTCGTTCAGATGAGGCAACAGCCCTGATGGATTTCTTATCTTTTCACACCTGACAAACCCAAAGACTTTTCCGTTTGAGCCCTTCCGTCTAGGAACCCAGGCGTCTGTTACATTCACGTGCGGTTGGAAAGCGTTCCTAAGTTGAGTACCCGTAAGCCTATCCGAGATATTTGTGATAAAAAACGTTGTCCTCCTTGCTGGATCATCGTCGTCTCTTGCCCTTCTTGTGATCTCCGACCTTCGTTTGCCGTACTTTGACATCATGCGAGTTATATTGTTTGACCACACTGGATCAAAAGTTATCAAAAATCTAGGTGCCTTTAATGTAGTTGAAAGTTTTATGATCAATAGGTACCAACTAATGTTGGTAGATAGTGTAATGTGTCATAAACATTATTTTGATTTTGTATTAAAGATATGAAAAAAATAAAGATGGCTAGGGGGAACGGGCCTTCACGAATTGCTCACGGGTAGGTTACTACCCTCACGGCAATACCATCGTCGCTAGTACGGGTAGTAGTCTCGTGAACAGGGCCGGCCCTGAAAATTCAGGTGCCTGTGTCGAGTTGCAATAAGCGTGCCCTTTAGCCTTAGCTTTAGGTCTTAACGAAATAAATAATGTAAACTATTTTTTAAGCTACGATTAAAGTAATATCAAATTGAATGGATCAAATTTTATATTCCACTTAGATTGTAGTCTAACAAATCCTCTTGTGTGAGGTTAAGAGTTCGAATCCCACAAAGGATGAAATTATAAAGGGGTGAAAGTTTGGCAATTAAAAAAAATGTTTTATAACAAAAATAAAAGTTAAAAAGGAAGTCAAAACCAACCGGTAAAAAAGCAAAAACAACTAAGTGTGAGTCTTCTTCATTTCATCTTCTTTATCCTCTCTAATCCTACACTCATTAATAAACCTGCAATTTTTTTTCTCAAACCATTTTATCTTCTTCTTTAATTCTTAACATCTCTGAACATTTCTTTACTTTCTATTTTATATAAACTACTCTTCACTTTGATTAATACTTGATTAATAATTTTGGGGCTCAAACATACAAAAATACATCGAATTAAGTACATCACTATTAAGAAAACTTGGATTGCCGAAGGGATAATGTGCCCCCGAGAAATTAGGCCCGGGCCAGGAGTCCTCCCCGCACCCCTTAAGGGCCGGCCATGCTCGTGAAGGTTGGCACGGTAGATAGTTCACTGGAAGTGTAGTGGGTAGAGGTGGATGTTTTTTTTTTGTCAACATGTTTGTGGTTAACATGTGAGTTTTTTTAAGTTTAATTTGTGTTTTCTAGAGGTGAGAGGAAGATGAAAGGGTAGAAGAAGATTACAGAAGTTAAAGAAGATGATAGAGGTGGAATTTTTTTAATTTTTTTTTTTGTCATCATGTGGTTTTTTTTTTTAATTTGTTTTTTAGTTCTTTAAAATGTCTAATTAATGTATGTATTAATTTAATTAATGTTTTATTTTTCTTATTAAAATGCTTATTTTATTTAAAACAAAAAAATAAAAAGAAAAAAAAAAACATTTCAGTGTAGTGCTGTCTCTAAAACTGTATTTCAATGAAGTGAATTAATGAAGTGAGGAGGCAGTGCAGGATTGGTGTAAATAAATGGAAAAAAAAAAAAAACTAGTGGAGCACCCCGCCCACCCTTAGATTTAAAATACATAGACATAACTATGTATTTTTGAAATGAAATCTATATATTACACGATCACTTCAAGTTTCAAACTAAACTGAACCGTTGAAAATTTAAACCAGTTAGACCGACCGACTAGTTTTGGTTTAGACCGTCCAGGCTATGTCAACTGTTTTTATAGACCTCTATACTAGTCAAAGTATGTGATCTTTGAGACTTTATTCATATCCATTCAGTTGTTAAAAAGAGAAGAAAGAAAATGATTTGCAGAATTTGACAAATGTGAAAGTTACTCCGAAGCATGTGGAAGTTTTTTTTAAAAGGGTTTGTTTGAAAGTGTGTATTGAGCATTGACATGGGGCCTTTTCCTGAAATGGTTCACAAATGGGCATGTGGCTTACTCAAGGTAGCGACATCTACCCTTCTTTTCCTTCTTCAAATTTTTTTATATATTTTATGAAATTTTAATACAAGTAGGCAGTTAATTTAAGACCGTACTCCACCCAAAAACAAATTTGACTTTGATAGAAAGTCAGTTGTTCAAATTAAAGTATGAATAAATCTGGTTGCACATTTGATTTTCCATCAATAACCCTCTCTTCTCAGATTTCTTTTTCACAAGGTTCCTCATATTAACACACCTCTAACTTGTATCTACACACCCTCCTCCCATATACGCCGGGTATATGGTCATACGTGACGTATATGGGTCTGACAATGACAAATGTTGGGCCCATATACTTCACTTGTCAAACCTATATGCAACATATAAGTCTGACAAGACACGTGACTGATGAACATTAATGATGCGTGAGAGTTTGTGCACCCATCTATACGTCGTGTATAGGTATGTGTGTAAATAATTTAAAGGGTGTGCCATTAACACGACCATTTCAGTTCCATTTCAAGTTTTTTAACATAAAAAAAAAAAAAAAAAACAATGCTTTACTATCTACACAATTATCATACCAAAAGGTAATGTCACCAACCTTACCAACCCTCCCTTCTATATGGTCACCCATATTGATCAATATTTTAACCAAGTCGTTATTAATGGAGTAAACATTTTTGCAAACACCAACAATACTAGCTTCTAATGGAATAGATGAAGCGACCTGGAATTATGATGAACTGAGAGGATGAATAGATACCACAGATTCACCCTGTTTGTTTTAGCTCTCCACCACTATGTAATAAGAAGCGCGGTATTGGTAGCTATTAGGGATCCAATGCCAAGACCACCTTTTGCCGTAGTAGCCATGACCCTGTTCAAAACTGGCAAATCGTCTTACATTTATACAAAACTGGCGTTAAAACTTAACAAACTTTAGAAATATATTTTTAACACCATTTGAAGCAATCAACAAACTATAGCTCGAAAAACTGTTAAGTCACATCTGTTTACTAGTTACAATATCAGAGACCGACGCCATGTTTTACACCTTTGTAGGTTATAGAAGGTCAGCGTTATAACATGGCAACGAAATAAAGTCATTACGTACAATTGTAGTAAAGCGAAAGTTCGTTACGTTTTAGGAGTACATGTAATATATCTGACCATTTTTCTTCTATTACAAACACCACACTAAAATAGAGGCTGAACCTGAACCTAAAGATGGGGTGCATAAGGGTTTGGTGCGCCGTAATAGGGCATAGGCAGAGTAGCTTGTGGTGGGACTGGTGGATAGAACATAGGTGGAGCTTGGGCTGCGGCCATCAATGCCGCCTGATCATTAATCCTGTAACAAAAATATATATATAAAAAGATAGGAATGTGTTACTGATTTCTAGCAGAAATGTTCTATTTAGGATGATTCATTATTTCCTCATTCCAAAATTTGGAAGTTGAATCCTTTTTTTCTGATTAGACCCGTTTGAGATTAAACACAATCCAATTTGACCTGTTCAGAAGTGGGCTAAAATCGCAGCTCTAATTTACACACGCAACAATCAAGTGCTGAGATACGTATTTGTGAAATGTTTTATGTTTGACAATTTAGAAATGAGAGAGGGAGAGAGATGCATATACTATAGTAATTCGATTGAATAATGCAATGCGAATAACTGACGGTGAGATAAATAAAAAATATCATGAAAATATGGTTTCGAATCATGAAACTTACAATGATTGCTGACCACCAGTTTGCTCCATCATCTGTGTGTATATGTACTCATCAACTCTCTGCTTTGCTAGTGCAACCTATTGCAATCAAAATTAATTATTAAAAAACTTATAAAAACATCCATAAAGAAACAAGAAGCACTATTGCGCGATAGAGGTAGAAACACAAACGGGTCAGGTAACGGGTCAAAACAGGGAAAAAATTATTATTTTTTCATAGTTCTCATATATTGCTTAATATTAATATAGAAATTATGACAATAAAAACATTATCACTACAATAGTAATAATAATTGGTGTGACCCTTAACCAGTTCAACCCGTTAGCCCTTCCCTTTAGCTACAATTTTTTTTTTATTTCACCAGTATATAAAACACAACTCAAATAGAACAATTAATAAATAAATGGGTCAAAATTTCCATATCCATGTTAATGATATAAAAGAAATCGTTACCAACTCAAACGAGAGAACACATAGAACCAACCTGTTGAGCACTACCACCTAAATGAAGTTGTCTATGTTTGTTTTCGCCTTTCCCACCATGAACCTCGAATATATTAAAAAGAATATCAGCAAAATCCACAAGATAAATGCATTTAAGCATATTATAAAATAATCCATAAATGTAATAGCTAAATACTTTAATTGTTGCTCCTGACTCTGTTCTGATCCTTGATATGTTTGATCCACATCTCCCGATCAAACCGCCAATAAATGTCTCGGAAATCATCATCTCCAGAGTTACATAATCAGCTGAACAAGAGATGACATTACGATTCATCATCACTGAATATTAATAAATTAGAAGCAGAATAGGTTCACTTGAGAAGTTCTGAATAACCTGAGGAAGGGTCCACATATTGCTGAGGTGGCCGATGCATGAAACCGAGGTTATAGCTCGGGCTTATGGAGATTATTTGTTTAGGCGGATTATTCCTAAATATAGAAATACTAATTAATCAAATATCAAATCCATGCAATAATACAGACTTCACTAAAATCCAAACCTTAGTTGACATCCAATCTCTACAAGTGCCTTCAGCACTGCAGGAACATCTCCTGATATCTACATTTTCCATAGAAATGCACATGCTTTAGGGGGATTTAAAAGGAAAAAAAGGCGGAAAACGAAAAGAAGTCAAACAATATTCGTATATACAAGAGACCTAGAGCACTGAGATGCACAACGAAATATTAGAAATGGCAAAATAGGCAGGTTGGGACTCGGGTTGAAACAGGTTTTGGGTCAAAATAGGTAATTCTTATATGGCCAAACAGTTTTATCTAAGTTTTTTTTCGATTTTGAATAGTTAATGGTGTAAAACATGAGTATAAAATTTATACAATTTCAATAAGGGCAAATTCAAAGGTAATATAAAATACCGCATTTGCCGATATGGGGTATAAGAACTCTCCATCCTCTTAGGGAGTGAAGGTTTTATGCATTAAAATACACTTTGGACAAATTTCAGCCCATTTGACCAACTTCCTTTAATTTTTTTATTTATTTATTTATTTATTTATTTTTATGTTTGACTCGCTGAAGATATGACATAACCCTGATCAACCCAGAAGTAAATGGGTCAAATTGCCAAATATTTTACTATAGATGAGATTGGTCAAGAAGTTGATCATTCAAAGGAGTCTGCAGAACCTCTATTGCTCTAAACAACTAACAGTCTAACACCACTATTAACTATCAACAAAAACACCTAAAATATACTATTAAATGAGTCTTGTTGGAAAGGTAATCTTAGAACAGGTTTAGATGACGATACTAATTCCAAGCCTCATTTGTCTTTTGACCATATGGCTGAACAAGAATCCGCCACCATATTTACTTATTCTTTGTTAGATCCAAAAAAGCAGTAACTACCTGCACTACTCGATCAGATTCATGAGCAGATGCACATAATGGCAACTGATTTTGCGCAAGTACAGTAACAGTTGCACCAGAAGAATTCCTCAGTTGATCAATGTTTTGACCAGATACCCCAATCAATCCGCCAGCTTGGCAACCAGAAATTAACAGTCTTATTGTGTTTGCTGCTACATGTCCTGTTGAAACTTTCTGTCCTTCAATATTATTATCATCCTGCAAGATAGCATTTAGGTGCTCGTTACATCAGCAACAAACTATAAAAACAGAAAAAACCGAAGCAGAGACAGAATAAAAATGTAAGACAGGAAGATGAAACGCCTACATCCACGTCATAAAAGAGCATTTTTTTAGAAACTTCATAACTAATAATCAGTAAACAACATAAACAATAAACATGCATGAATAAGTATTCAAACAAATTTCTCCATCTCACAATGCATATTGTTACTTGACCTTTCAGAGCAAACACACTGCTTTTGACTTCACAACCGATATGAATTAACAATTTTCCATGAAAGTCAACACACCAAATTACATTATATAAAGATCAATGCTAACAGGGAAGAAAAATATATAGGTGCTAACAATGTTTCTCATTTACTTATGACCTTGGTTATCAAGAAATTTAATTAAAGAATCATGCTGAAAATAACCCTTGTGGTGATTCTGGTTGTCATCATAATATCTTGTTCAAAGTGTATGTGGTACTTACCTTGTTACATTTGTAATTTTCCTTATTATATGTAAAATCTAACTTTTGTATCAATGAATCAGCAGATTTTCCAGACAACCATTGACGTAACAGTTTGTGAGCCCAGCATGTGCAATTACAGTTGCAAATCGTGGAGCCGTAATGCTGTTGGAAGTTGCACCAAATGTACCGACGAGCAGCACTGTGCATGCATCTGCGTCATTCCGGGAAGTTCATGCCGTCGTCTATGAAAAATCAGATAATTATATTTTCATTATCTGATGAAAGGAAACGAGGAAAACACCACTATGCCCACATGTTAATTTGAAAATAAACTAATCTTTGTTCTGTTATTTTATATTATTATGCATGGTGTTTGGCATGCACCAGTTCAACCCGACCGGACGTCGACACCCACTGGTTCGAACCTGAACGACTCTGACACGCACCGGTTCGACCTGTTCGGATGCTGAAGTGTCGAACCACGCGGTGGGACAAACAATGAAATGCATAGCTGATAATGCAAAAAGCTTGCTTAATAGCTATCTCATCATTTTCATTGGAATCCATAACTAGACTTTGAATCTTGTTTGGGCATATATCTTAATAGCTATCTCATCATTTTCATTGGAATCCATATGTAAAGAAAGGTGTTCTGACTACCGAGTAAGTTCATTTTTTTTGTAAAAAAAATATATAAGAAAGCGATTTACAAAGCTTACAACGTCAGTCAGTACACAAGTGAACCAGTATCCAATATTCACCACAGGTCAAACTAGATATATGCACCACCAATGCTAGATATATGCACCACCAATGCAAATTTTCAAATTTGTCACATAAGTAGGGAAGGGGGATGGTTAGAGGGGAAGGGATGAAGAGGAGGGGAGGGGAGGGGAGGGGAGGGGAGGGGAAGGGAGGGATAAAGATGGGAGTTGGATAAGGGGAAGGGGCACCTTCTAGAAGGAAGATGGAAGATATCGTTACCTTTGGCCTCCAAATGCGACGATGCCTTTATTACATACAGGCCCCTAATCAGCTAATCCCACCAAATTTTCTCTGATCTACATCTGCTCTATCAAAAGAGCAAATATTAAGAAAGAAAATTAACTCTATTAGCTAGTAAAAAACAAAATGTACTAATAAACAAAATATTTGCCTTTTTAACAATAATACAATGAGTGTAGTACGGATTTGTCTCTATAAAGATTCACAGGTATTCATTAATCAGTAAAGTTGGTGCATTGACTATAAGCAGTTTAGCACATTATCCTAACATAAAATTAGAAGAAAGGTGCAGGAACTAACCATCACGAATGAGAGGTGCGAGTTTTTTATTATTATAGTTTCTAAAAAACAAATTTAAAAAATATGCACAGTAACTATGAAGTTGAGTTTTTTAATGGCAGCAACAAAATAAAGAATAAAAAAGTTAAGATTAGATATCTCATCACCATGAGAACCAAAGAGCCAATTTGGTGGAGTGCATTCTCTGCCTCAGTAATAGCGCTCTCACTATCTTTAGAGCTTATGATTATTACACGCTCTTCATGTCGCTGCATTCAGAAAACACAAACAGATAAATCCATAAGGAGCATATAAACCAGATTCTAAAAGGTAATTAGCACATAGTATCCTGTCAGAGAAAAATAATCCATAAATTTCTAGTCTAAATATTAAAATGGCATCCCATTACATACAGTATCAAATAGAACAGTGTCAGAACGAAGATGAAAATTCTCGCAAAACTAATTTCGTAAAGTGTCGATATAATCTATAGACAATAAGTTTCAAGTTAAACCAACCAGTCTGTCTATGCAAGTGAAATGCGGGTATGTGCATGTATACATAAAACAGCCAAACACACAAATACACATTATTATGTGCCAACTTTAACAATTTAACTTGAATCGTCACATAATTCTTGGTGATAAACTATATTAAGAAGAACATACCAATCGACAATTAATGCGTCTACAGTTACAGCTACTTAAAAAAAAATACCAATTTGATGACACCTGCCAATATTCTATCGTTTACCAATATGTTTTTAAAGAAAAGATGTAGCTGCCAATATTCTATCGTTTATTAAACATTCAACTTTTCCTTATGCCTCGGCCTATATAGAATTTGATTGCCTAACCTAATTTATAACACAGATCATTTCATCCATAGAGAAATCGACTAATTTCAGACGCATAAGCAGCAATTGACCAATATCAATGGTGTCCGTTAGCGATCTTAATGAATTAGCAATGATATCAACTGAAAATGCTATTTAAGAGAAAACTGACTACAAGGGTTTAATTGAATAATTTCTTCTAATAACAAGTTTTGATTGTATTTCTCCTTGTTTTTATACCTCATATCAATAACAATACAATTTTCTCAACATATAATCAATTAATCATAGCTTCAAATATCAATAATAAGACGATTTGATTCCAATTCCTAATCAACTTATTACTTAAACACAGTAATCATAACCCTAACGTATAAACATACAGGATAAACAATCATAAATTCATAACTACATACAAACTGTAACCTAAATTTGTCACATAGATAATTTCATCTACATCTCTAATCTTCCAAATACGGTGGCCAACTGTCCACCTCTACCGATCAGTTTCCCTATCTGTTTTGACCGGTAACATGCTTTCACATAATTACACCTTAGTCTAAGTAGTTAACTCGGCCGATATATCGGTGATATATCACCGATATCTCGGTTATCGGTCATCAACAAATATATTGGTACCGATATTTTAACCAATATTATCGGCGATATTGGCCGATATTTGACCGATATTTTACCGATATATCACCGATATTCCCGATATTGGTGTTTTTCTTCTTAGTACTTCCATTTTTCTTACTTCTTATAGTTGTTAGTACTCTTTTAAGTCTTAATTATTAATAATTAGTGTTAAATATTAGTGTTTTAAGTCTTAACAAGTTCCCACTTGCTACAATTGTTAGTGTTTTGCAAGTTGTAAAAGGTTAATTTGTTAATGGTAGGAGAGTATATTGAATTGTTAGTGTTAAATTGCTACATGTATGGATTTTGCATGATATGAAAATTACCGAAATCCCACCGATATCTCACCACGATAACCTATATTTCAAATATCGGTCCTTCGCCGAGATCCGATATTTTACCGCATTAACTGCTTAGACGTTAGTTGATTACAAACATTCCACATAATCACACCGAATTTAATTCCAAACAAAATAAACACGCTAAACACAAGTCGCAACCCTAACATATCAACATACCGTAATTTACATACAAACTGTAACCTATCTGTTTCGACAGCAACAGTATCCGGTTCATTCTAAACAACTTAAACACACCTATTATTATATTTAACAATAACACTACTTTTGCAGCATATAATCACACAAAGAAACTGATTCCAAACAACTTAAACACACACTAATCGTAACCCTAACCCTAACCCTGACCCTAACATATCAACACACAACCATACACGATATAAAATAGCTATGAATCATAACTATTTCAAATTAGCAATATATATTAATAATAACACCTATAAACAAATAATAACCTAAATTAGGTAAATAACGAACCGCAATGGCGTCAGCAATCTTAATATTGGCTTTAGTATCATCTCGAATCTTCTGAATACGATGTCCGCCTCTACCGATGACTTTCCCGATCTGTTTGGACGGTAATAATATCCTGAATAAAACGTCTTGACCTAACACTGCACGTCGCTTTATTGGCTGAAGTTCTGATGCAGTTAGCGACGGTTGGTTGTCTTCGTCGGTATCCTCACGACCACGCTTTGATGATGATGGTGGTGGCCGTTGTCGGTCAACGGGGGTTTTGACTTGTTGTTTTGTCATATTTGTTGTTATGGGAACATATGAAAGGGAACTTACCCAAATAGTAATCGGGTCAAGGTGTCAAAATGATTTATATGTATCGGGGCAGTAACAATATTTTAAAAATCGGTTTTGAATCATATTGGATTTGACTAAAAATGGTTTAACTGATTGAGCGGGGTATAATCAGATGGTTTAACCGGGTTGACTAGCTAAAAGATAATTCAAAAGTACACTCATAATAAGTGCATCCGTAGTGGGCGTTTTCAAGGCTCGTTATAGGGCGTTTTGAGCCTCCATAGCGCGGGCACAACCCCTCCTCCCCCCCCCCCCCCCCCCCGTGCGTAGTGGGTGTTATGAGTGGCTACATATAGATTTATAGCGCCCCATAACGCTATCTACACCGCCCCCTTGGGCGTTATGGGACTCCATGGGGAAGGGCTTCATGACCATAACGAGTGTTATCTAAAACAAAAACAATTTTATAATATTATTTTTAATCAATTTTTACACCCTCTTCTTCTACACCCAATCAAATAATAATATTTTAATCCTCATGAAGCCCCATAAAGCCCCTCACCCACCACACACATATTTTCCATAAAGCTCCATGGAGCCCCTCCTAGTATTTTAATCCCATGGAACCCACACTCACATCCACACACACAAACATATTTCGACTACTCATCATGTAACGATGTCCAACTCTAACCCATACATGCTTGTAAACATGTCTACAAAAGCTAGTACTGTTATGAGCTTGGATACATACCAATACCATAACATGTAAATATGTAATATCCGTAGCTATCTCTTAACTTTGAAACTGATAATATGATTTTTATTCTTTATGTCCCAATAATCTCTTTGAAAACGCATATCCAAACACCCATTCCATCATGTCTAACAGTGGCGGAGCTTGAAAAATTTTTCCGTGGAGACCAAAAGTCATGGGACCTTGAGAAGGCCAGACTTAATACATATAAAATTTAGGTCGAACACGTGTAAATTTGCACTACTAAGAAAAAAAAAACAGCAGCTGCATGACAACCCCATTGTTGGGTGCAAACTCAACCCCGACCAGTAAATGGGAAATCTCAAATACAACGTATAACTAAATTGGTTATTCCCTCTATTACCAATTGGTGTTAAGAGGGAATAACATGTGTGGGACCTAGTATGAGACAGAATTTTATAATCAGGTATGAGACTGGGGTCACTCCGTCTCATTTCCAGCCGATTTCCATCGCTAAAGTGAGCCAGCCAATAAATACCAATGTGATGCCATCAAAGTTGAGACAAATCCAAGAGTCCTTTTCATACCTTTAAACGAAAAGTCTAGGCAGCCATCATAAAACTACTGGCACCAGACTATTATTAGAATGTCATTGTCATAGACAGGTGCCATAAAAATGAATGCATTCTTAACAACCATCTTGATGAAACAAACTGTAGACCATTCAATTATTCAATGTATTGTTGTATTAGTATACATAATGCATGTAAAAGATACATGGAACCATAGCTTCAACTAGAAGAAGTTGACTAAAATTTCTAAGTTAAAGGTCCTCAATCATCTCACCACATACATGACACACATAATTTTCAAACTATTTACCTATGAATTAACCGATTCGGGTTGTGTTTCATCTCAAATGGGTCAAATCCATAAATTTAGCTAAAAATGGAACAGGTCAAAGACACATTATGTTTTGTCTCAAACGGGTCAAATTCATGAATTCTGTTAAAAACGGAACGGTGTGTTTTATCTCAAACGGGTCAAATCCATAAATTCAACTAAAAAGAGAACGTGGCCAAATGGGTTATGTTTTATCTTAAACGGGTCAAATCCAGATATTTGAGCTAAAAAGTGAACGGGTCAAATGGGTTATATTTTTATCTTAAATGGGCCGAATCCAGAAATTTAGCTAATAAGGGAACACGTCAATTCTTGGTTTTAAAAAGCGCGAAGGGCACTAAAGCGACGAGGTCTAAAACCGAGGCGCAAAGCGCAGAGCGCAAAAGCGGTGGGCTTTTCGTACGTGAAGCGCAAGACGATTATATAATTTTTTCTATATATCCTATAGGTTTTTAGCATCCTTACCCCAAAATATAGATATAAATAAGGTTTATATACGATTGAACTTAAATGTATAACCTTTTTAGCTATATGTATAACACTTTGAAGCACAAAAACACCCCATGTACGAAAAGCGCGCTTTTCTTGCGCCTTTTGCGCTTTTCCTGCGCTTTTTGTACATTGCGCGCCTTGAGTGACATAAGGCGCATGGATCTGCGCCTCAGGTCGCCTCGCGCTTTTTAAAACCTAGACATCAAATGGGTTGAAGATCGCGCATGCACTGTTTTAATGGTCTACAACCTCCTAGATCAATTTATTCAAAGATTTAGATTGTCACTGTAACAATATTATTCTAGTATCATTAAAGAACAACTATTTATCATCATCCTAACTTGATGAGACGTGTTTCAACCCGAACAGATGAGCAGCCGAGCAGCATAGTGTAATAACAGATTATGAGAATCTTTCGAGCGCAAATCAGCATACCGAATTCTTTTTTACAATAAAGAGAATGAACAAAACAAGAAGGTTACCAAAGTTAAAGCAAATCAAACATATTATTACATTTGTTACATACTAATTACAGTTACAAAATTGATTGAATTGGTCACATTAACTATAGCTTATAGATAGCATACTATCATCTTGAACGCCTAAACGAGTTAGTGACATAATAATCAATCAAAAGTACAAGAACAACGAAAGTAAGACGGGTCAGACACTTACTACTTAATATATCTGTTATTATGAATATGATTCGCTATCCCTATGATGCTGCAGCAATCGGAAACTGTAGTGAAGCTTCATGTAAGAAACCTGGTGCTGCTAGGTTCGCATCAGAATCTTCTTCATCAGCGTCCCATAGAAACCGCGCATAAGCAGCCATAACATAACTGTATCATCATCAAACGAATATTCTTCAGTCAAACAATGTAAATAACTTAACTTACATATCAAAATCAAGTTGTATATATTACCTGTCATCCGGAGAAGCATTGACCGCTTGATCAAAGTAAGTCTGTGCACGCGATGCATCCTTTTGCGTCTCCCAAATCAAATCAGCGTACATTGACAAAGCGGTTCCATCAGAAGGGTTAGCTAGTATGGCTCTACTGCAGTACTCTTCAGCTTTCAAAACATCACCTTTAACCTGTTGCAAATTATCAATCATATATAAATTATAAATTCTATAGTTTATAAATTTTGCAGTATGTGTATGTAAAAAATATTATTTTTATGTTTTCTTTATTTATCAATATGTATACAAACATAAAATCTAAAAATAAACAAGCTGGCTTGATGAGACACGAGCAGGCTCGAGCTTTTCACAAGCCAAGTTCAAGCTCAACATTTCAACTAGTTGAGATACACGAGCCCAGTCGGCTGGGCTCGGTTTCTAACGAGTCGAGTCAAGCTGACTCTAGCTTGGCTCGTTTAGAGCCATAGGTAAATAACGTAAATTATGAATAATAAAATAACTTGTCTCGGCTCCGCGAGGGCATGGGTTCGTTTTTAGTAGGTTAGGGTTTGCCATTCAAAAAGGGGTGGCGGCGCAGCTTGTTGCCCGCCTACCCGCTATCTTAATGTAATCTTTCTCGGTTATGTGTTAATGAAATAACTTAACTTTTGTTAAAAAAAAAAAAAAAAAAAAAAAAAAAAAAAAAAAAAAACTAATAAATAAGTTGGCTTGAGCTCAACATTTTAGCTCGGTTTTCTTAACGAGCCGTCTCGCTTCACTTTGCAGTTTGTAAACGAGCCGAGCCTGGTCTCACTCTTGCTCGGCTCGTTTACATACCAAAGTGAATAACTTATAAACAAATAATAATAATAATAATAATAATAATAATAATAATAATAATAATAATAATAATAATAAAGCTACCTCTTTCAAATACTTAGCATAATTCCCAAGAACCAAAGAATTACTAGGATTTCCTTCAACCATCCTCCTATAATATCCATCCATACCATCACCATCACCATCACCATCACCATTATAATAATAACCTTCATCACCACCACCACCACAAATCTTGCCACCACCACCACCACCCTTACACCCCTCATCAACATCCAACCCGGGACAAGAAAACATCATATGATGATGATCACTGTTGTGTGGATTAATATTATTGCATAAAGAACGTGAAAGGATGGCCAAATCACCTTCTGATGAGGATCTTGTTATGTTTTTAGGTGAATGCAATGATATTATTGGTGGGTTTGGGTTTATGTTTTGGTGGATGAAAGATTGATGGGTTTGTGATGGTGTTAATGGTTTGTGGTTTTGGTGTTGGTGTTGGAAGCATGATTTTAGTGAAGGGGTTGATGAGCTTCTTAGTAGCATTTTGTAAGAATAATTATTATTATTATTGGGGATTTGCACACTTATAAAGACATATTTAGACTAGTGGGAGTGGGGGGCGGGAGAGGGGGGGAACACCGCCGCCATAGGGGCGGGATGACCGGCGTGGGGCTGAGGGCGGGGAGGAGAGCACTGGCGTGGGGGGGAGAGGAGGGACAGGTGGCGGCATGTTATTGGCCCAACATATTTGAACGTTAGCTTTAAAAAAAAAAAAATAAAAAAAAAATAATTTCAAACGGCTATAACATGCAACGGTCAAAAAAATAATTTTTTTATAAATTACCCCCATTTCACTACAAAACACCCACTTTAACCAAATTTTATACACTTTTCAACCAAATTTTATACAATTTTCATCCATATTTTATACACTTCCTCAACAAAAAATGAACCCTTACAACCGAGGCTTCGACCCGAACAACCCATACGCGTTTGTCCCAAACCCGAATACACCACCGGTTCGCCCGATCCCAAACCGTCCACCCATTCCTTCACCTTGTCCCGACTACGCGGGTTATGCGGGTTTCATTAGTGGGCAAATTTATCCGAATTTCCCATTCAATGATTCTCTCGTTCCTTCACAACCTCCTTCACAACTTCCTTTAACCCAAACCGTACCCGAAACACAACCCCAAAATGTTGCGGGATCATCTTCGGGTAAAACCCCCCCCTCCAAGAAGAAGTCACAGGAGGAAGACCCCGGAGGAGAAAGCAATAGCCGCCGCTAACCGCCAACCACTTAAGTGGACACCCGATGAAGAGCTCGCTATAACGAAAGCGTGGATAAGCGAGTCGGAAAAACAAGAAGGTATTTGTAATAATTTTTTAACATGATTTTTATACACTTGGTGTTGCTAATATTTTTTTTTTTTTTTTTTTTTTGTAGGAACTAGTCGCCATAAAGTTGAGTTTTGGAACGACATAAACGCCGCGTTCCATGGGTTGATGGGACGAGAGTTCTATCGAGCAAACGATAGTCTCTCGTCCAAGTGGACAGAGATAAACAGGGCAATGAACACGTTTCAACCGCATTATTATTACGCAAGAAATAATCCAAAAAGCGGTGAAACGGATACCGACAGCCTAACGCGCTCGATGTTAGCGTTTCGTAACGAAACCGGACTCGAATTCAAGTTTCTTCATTGTTGGGAAATCGCCAAGAACCACTCAAAATGGGCGTACGTCCCCACTGCAAGCAACTCCGCAAAAAGGTCGAAAACAAATTCGTCAAGAAACCGTCAAACTGATCCTGAAAACGTAGAAGCCGTTAATTTGGATGATGACGAGTTTGAAGAGGAATTGAGTCGCCCACCCGGCCGAGATAAGTCAAAAAAGAGGGCGCAAAAATCTACTGCTTCGGGTTCGGGTTCTGGATCAACCGGCGCCTACAGCGCTGACTTGCAAGATTTAAATGCCACCATGATCCAGTTCAATACGATTCAAGAAAAAATGCTCGAGGAGAAAAAAAATATTCGCGAGGCGTTTGAAAAAAAAGTGACTTTGAAAGAGCGCAAATTGTCTATCAAAGAGCAGCGCGAAAAACGCGAGGATTTGAGATTTCTCGCCATGAACACCGACCATATGCAAGGGCCGGAGTTAGAGATGACGCTTCAAATGAAGCGTGATATTATTGAAAAATATAATCTGAACTAATTTGTTTAGTCTTTAATTTTTTTCGTTTTTATTGTATTTTTTTTAATTTTCTAGGTTTTTTTTTTGTATTTTTCTAGGTTTTTATTAATTAAAAGTATTTATTATTATTATTGTTTTATATAAAAAGTTAAAAAAAAAAAGAAAAAAGAAATGCCACATGGCACTTCCCCCCACCTCTTCCCCCCCCTTCCACTCCCCACAATTATTTCCCCCCCCAAAAGGGACCCACAAGTGCCACATGGCGCTTCCCCCCACCTCTTCCCCCCCACCACTCCTTATAGTCTTAAAAGATTGAAAATGAAATAATACTTTGCAAAATGGAAAGTAATAAAGTTTTTAGTTAAAAAAATCTAACAATTTTATTTTTTTTTGAACGGCCAACAAATTGGAATCACTCACGGAACATTGGAGTATCATCGTGCCACCAGTGTTGCCACGTGATTATATTCCACCACCAAGTCACCAATTCAGGAGGAAACTCATAATTATGAGAAAACCCCCTTTGTGAGATTCGAACCCAGGACCTTATGGTCCCTAAGTCTTATCTCACCACCAAGATACCACTAGGCTATAATGCCTTGGGTAAAAAATCTAACAAATAGGTGATATAAGAGCATTCACAGTAAAATCTCCATATTTCCTTTATAATTACTCTAAAAACACTATATTTTCTCACTTCTTTCTATTTAATAATATTTATTCTATACTTTTATCATTACTTTTTCTCTCTCCTCTACTCACAACCACTTTCAAAAATATTAAAAAATTATGGAGGATGAATAGTGTCTCCTCTAAATTTACTGATGAACAGTGTCTCCTCTATATATTTTCTATCTCCTCTACTCATAACCACTTATACTCATTCTATATAATATGGAGGCCACCCTCACATAATATGGAGGCTCTACTGTGAATGCTCTAAGGGTGGGCGGTGTGCTGTTTGGAACTTCACTGAACTACCTAATTTTCACCAATCTTGTACCGCCATATCACTTATTCACTACACTGATACACAATTTTGGAGGCAACGCTACCTTAACCACTAAACCTATAAAAAAACAAAAATTGTCACTCTCAATACATTTGTGGTATAACACCCGTGAAATATACTAGCAGATACCAGCAAAATACCACCCCTATCACCTGAGACAGTGTTACCGTAAGAGTAGATGGGTACCAGCACCTTGACCTCCCTAATATTAAGGTGTGCATTGATTCATATTGTACAGGTTGGCAAGTTGAATTGTTTAATACAAACATGAATTGTATTTTAATTTGTGTGAAGGCGTCAACCTTACCTTGAAAAAATAAATTCATATCCTTGCCCTGCATGTCACTTTTATCTAGTCATCCACATCAGCTTGCATCATATTCCACCAATTTCTTTCCCGGCTTACCAAATGACATGATATGTATTTGATTACCTTGCTTCTTATATTGCGTCATCTCTCCCCTCCACATTACCAAACTCATCTACATTTTCATTGGTCCATATAACGCAACTCACCTTCACCTTCTTGCCGAGTAAACCATGTCACACCCTCTTATCGTACACAAAGATACCTAGATGCTTTACTTGATGCGCGCCCTTCTTTACCCAAAGGATATTGTCCAACCTTAATGGGTCCGTTATTAGCATTTATCTTATGTATCAAACAGGTTATCAAGTCAACATAGTTAATTAAACATATCATATCATATCTTGTTTAATATAGACACACTACATTTTTTATTCTTTATTTATAAAAGCATAAAAATAGACAATATAAAAGTGATATCTATAGACCTTGGTTATTATTCTATCATTTTTACTTTAATATATTGTTATTCCCATGTATATAAGTTTATTTTTAAGATAATTGTGACATGATAAAATCAGACAACAGAATAAAATTAATAAATTCTTATTCCATTAATCGAAATCGACCGAGGTTGAAGCTCAATGTATTAAAATGAATATGTAACATATTTGATTATTAAGCTTTTTTTAACGCATTATAATGGTTCAATGAAAATTAAATATACTAAAATTGGTTTTAGTTTATATTTTCTACACCACCCACAAAATTATTATTGATTAACTCAACAAACAACCTTTCCCGTTCGATCACATAAACTTAGATAATCTCCTAATATTTCGTGGGTCGATTGGATTTTGTTTGATGTTACTATTTTGATGTAATTTATGTTTTGGTGTAATTTCTAGTTCTGTTTTGTTTTGGTGACTGTTGTATATTACAGCTGTTTGCTGGATCTTTATATTTAGCTATAAAGTGATTATCGTTAAAAAAAAAAAAAAAAAAAAAAAAAAAAACCCTTAGATAATACATTGTCTCGGTTTCACTTAAAAGATCTCTAACTTACACAATCGAATCTTCCATCCTTGGGATTTACACTAGTATTGCAATATGGTAACTTTTATTCGGTGTCTCCATTAAGTATGAGTTCATTATAAATTTACAATTTTGTTAATTTATACACATCATTTTTTTTGAACGGCCAACAAAATTTTATTGATCACCCAAATGCCAGCGGGAAAACTGGCCGAAAAAACACCCCATTACACCAATTAGGACAGTAACGAAAAAAAAAAAAAAAAACAAAGAGAAAAACTCAAACTAAAAGTTACACAGACCCATATATTACATGTTTAAAAGGAATAGGCCACCCCACTTATCTTTTTCCAAATTTCGCATCTTCGCCCTTTCCTTGATCCATAAAAAGCTTAGAGTTTTTATGTCGCCCATAATCCTTTGAATTGAACACTGCTGCTGACGAAAGATTGCCTCATTTCGTGATTTCCAAATACACCAAACAGCAGTGTAGCAGATCGCCTGTAGAGCCTTTCGAGCCTTTTCGGAACCCCCCACATAAGAATGTAGCTTAATAATATCTCTGAAATCAAATAGATACACCTGTCCAATGTTGCACCACTGAGCAAGAAGCTGCCAAACTGTTTGCGCAAACCCGCATGACACAAATAAATGTTCGATCGTTTCTGAATGGTCACCACAGATTACACATAATTCTGAACCAATATTTATATTCCTTCTCTTGAGCGCCTCCTTTGTTGGTAGTCTTCCTTTGTCCGCTTTCCATACTAGTATACCCACCTTTTTCGGCACCCATGTATTCCAATCAACGAGTCGAGGACACGGTATACACCTTGCAGCAAATAAGTCTTCCTTGACGCCTTTGACTGAGAATTGCGACCCACCCCTCCCTTCCCAAACCCACGAATCCAACCCATCACCAACCGGTGGACAAACCACCTGTTGGATCAGAGTTATCATTTCATCCATTTCAGCTGCCCCCAATGTCCCAAAGTTATCGCCCCAAACCCAACCCAACCCATTACGTTGTACCCGATGAGCAAGAAGAGCCGATTTATCCCTTTCTAGAGCAAACAGAGCTGGGAACCGGCTGGCCAAAGGCCCACCAGGATCCCAGTTGTCCAACCAGAAAGAGATACCCAAACCACCCCGAACCACCCCTTTGATGTATCGATTAATGTCCACCCCGCCCGAGTTAAGTAACCCCATTGCAGCCGCTATATTTTTCCAGGTACCAGTACAAGATAGACGAACCGGGACTGGGTTCCAGTTCCTAGAAGATTGGTGAATGGCCCATATAACTTTCCTCCACATTCCCTCCTTTTCCGTCTTGAAACGCCACCACCACTTTGCAAGTAAGGCTAAATTGGCGTCTTTAAGCCATCCAAAAACCAATCCACCTCTGTCAACCGGAGCCACCACATTATCCCAAGCAATCCAGTTCATCTTTGCCTTCTCATCAGACCCACCCCAAAAAAAGACTCTTCGCATTTTATCCAACTCGTCAAGGACTCTACCCGGAGCTTTATATAAAGAGAAAAAATACGTGGGTAGAGAGTTCAAAACTGATTTAATAAGGACACTTCTACCAGCGGCAGAAAGCTGTTTAGCTTTCCAAGAGGAAAGGCGTTTGCGGAACAAATCAAGTACCGGCTTCCAATGTTTGACAAGGTTCATATTCGCCCCCACCGGTAAACCAAGATACTTAAAAGGTAATTCCCCAACACCACAATTAAGTAGGCCCGCCATGTTTTGTACCTCACCATCGTCAACCCCAATTCCAAAAACACTGCATTTTTGGAGGTTTACCTTCATACCGGATGCTAAATAGAAACACCTTAGAATCCGCTTAAGGTTCAAAGCGTTTGTTGTAGACCACTCGCCTAAGAAAATCACATCATCAGCGTATAGAAAGTGGGACAAGACCAGCGAATCATTCCCACATGGCAGTCCACGGAAGAGACCACAGGTCGTGACCCTCTTCATTACGCCGGAAAGGGCTTCCATTGCTAAGACGAACAGAAACGGTGAAAGTGGATCACCCTGCCTGAGACCTCGACTACATTTGAATTCGGCAGTAGGTGAACCATTAACTAAAACAGAAGCTCTAGCCGAGGTTACCACCGCCATGATCCACGCCACCCATCGTTGAGGGAACCGCATCTGCACCAAGATCGATTTTAAGAACTCCCAACTTACCGAGTCATACGCCTTTGCAATATCCACTTTGAAGATTAGACCTTGTCTTTTCATTCTCCTTAGCCAACCAATCAACTCATTTAGCATTAAGGGACCATCGGTTATGTTTCTTCCAGCTAAGAAAGCCGACTGCTCAGAAGATACCAGCTTGTCAATCACCTTTTTTAGCCTTCCTACAAGTACCTTTGAAATGACTTTGTTAACGCACCCAACTAAACTTATAGGACGATAGTCGTTGAACCCCATCGGATCATCACCTTTCGGAATTAAGGCAATGAAAGACGAGGAACAGCCCGCCCCTAGTTTTGGGTCTTCATAGAATTCCTGAAACAATTTTACAAAGTCCGCCTCTAACCCATTCCAACACCTCTTCAAAAATCGAAAGTTGAACCCATCGGGTCCCGGTGCTTTATCGCCATCACAGCTCCAGACTGCATTCTTAATTTCATCAATGGTAAACGGCCTCACAAGAAAATCCGAATCATCATCAGATAGCTTGTTTATGTGTGAACAAACAATTGAAGGCCGCCTAGATAATGGTTCGCGAAGCCGATCCTCAAAGAAAGCAAATGCCTGATCTTTAATAACATAAGGGCTTGTGACCCAATCCCCATCAATCAAGATTCCATTTATCCGGTTACTCATTGTGTTAGCGTTTATCACCCCGTGAAAAAAAGTCGAGTTCTCGTCCCCTTCTACCGCCCACTTAACCCTCGATTTCTGTTTGGCATCAAGGTTCTTCTTTCTGTCATGTTCCAAAATAACCGCCCTGTATTCCATTCTTAAATTCTGCTCGTCTTCGGATAGCCCCCTTGTTTCAGCCTCCATCTCTATTTTTTCCAGCTCCTTCAAGCTCTGTTTGTAAACGACCCCCATATTACACTTGACCGACTCCACCCAATCCTTGATCCTGTTTTTCAAAAACTTCAACTTTGTGGATATAGCAAGTTCGGCCGGTCCACAAAACACAAAATCAGAACATGAACCCAACACAAATTCAGAAAAGCCAGGTAGATCCAACCATGTATTAAAGAAACGGAATGGAGTATGCCCGAAATCCGACGCCACAATGGATAAAATAATGGGGCAATGATCAGAGGCCACCCGAGATAGCGCCGTGACGGATGCTTCAGGCCATTTGTTGACAAAGTTATCACACACCAAATAACGGTCCAATTTACTCAACTTAGTACCGTTGTCTGACATGTAGGTGAATAAATGCCCCCCCATGTTATACTCAAACAGGCTAGCTCGTTCAATGAAACCGTTGAATCTATCCGCATTGGCCGAGACAAATTCGGAATTGAGTCTTTCAGATGGGTTCCTAACATCATTAAAATCGCCAAAAAACACCCACCACCCCTGTACTGAATTTTTAAGCACCAACAATTCCTCCCACAAACCTCTTCTTATGATGGCATCATTAGGTGCATAAACGTTGACTATATTAACCCGAATACCCAATGCCCTTAAATATCCAGAAACACATAAAAAGTACCTGTTTTTGACTATGTCGGTAGCGTTAAAAACCGTCGGATCCCATAAGGAAACCAAGCCTCCCGATCTACCTTCCGCCTCTACCATTTCATGGCAAAACCTTGTCCTCCCCCAATAAGCCGCAAACCCAAAATTAGAACCTAAACCAAGTTTCGACTCCTGAATACCAATAAAATGCACTCCATGACTTGTTTTTAAACCACGAATCCAGGATGACTTTCGATCATCCCTAACCCCCCTTAAATTTGCGCTTAGGAAATTCATTGTAAACCATTATTAACACCCTCTTCATCAATTACCTTCTGTAAATCATCCTCAAAGTCGGCAACTTCAATACCGCACACCGACCCAACCTTAATTGTATCTGCAACCTCAGTCCGGATATCCGGATCAATTTCTTGTACTACATCTGCATCCCGTACCATTTCCTCGACCCTATCCGCATCACCAACCGAGTCCCTCTGATCAGGTGCTGCTTGTGTCGTACGATCGAGCACCATTCCCTCCCCATCGTTCCTAAGTTGAACCAAGATTTCACCCTCAGTAGTAGTGCCCTGGCCCTGGTTGGTGACTGATGTAGAAGAATGAGTGAAATCACTCATGTTTAAGTTACCAGACGTCTCCCCCCACAAAACTCCTTCAACTGGACCCTTGTTAATAGGCCCACTTCCATTTAAAATTATTTTTTCTTTTGGGCTTCTACAATGCCTGGGCCGCTTCCTGGACTTCTGACCCGGTCCAGTACCACCAGACTCCCCCGGACTAGGGCTGTAAACAAACCAAACGTTCGGTGAACAGTTCGTAAACCGTTCGGCGGGAAGTTCGTTTGTATCCGTTTGTTTAATAAATGAACAAACACGAATAAAAAAAATTCCGTTTGATTAACTAAACAAACAAACACGAACAAATGTCTCGTTCGTTTGATTGCGTTCGTGAACATTCGGAAATGTATTTGTTTACGTTCGTTTATTTATATCCGTTCGTGTATGTTTGTTTATGTTCGATCACTAGTTAAAACATAGGATAATTATGAACTTTTGAGTTAGGAGTATCATGTATTCATACATATGCCTAAGTAATTTTAGATAATTATGTCTAAGTTAGTACAATTTGACTTATCGACATTGTTTAGTAGATGTACTTTGTCTAACGGTTAATATTAACAATGTTTTTTTAGTTAGTTGCATATTAAATGTTTGTTTTTGTTTGTTTGTGTTCAAGACCCGTGTTCACGAACAGTTCGCAAACAACTGAATTTCTTAACAAACAAACACAAATATAGAATTATGTTCGTTAGTGTGTTCGTGAACGGTTCGTTTGTCCAAGAAACCTTAACAAACAAACACGAATAAAGCCTTGTTCGTGTTCGTTTGGTTCGTTTACAGCCCTACCCCGGACCCACCATAAAACTATCTGCACCTTTATTTAAATCAAAACTTTTCTCACGTGTAGCATTGATCCCACCAACATTAATAAAAGTGCCGCCCTCATTATTACCCATTGTTGGCTGATTGGTTTTCCCATGCAAATTCTCCCGCCCATGCATCTGTTTAGACGTTACGTCTTCCCCCATGCAGTCAACCAGGGTCGGATGGGCTACCCCTGGCTGTTTCGTACCGCCCCCAATCTCACCTTCTTCAAGTTCGTCTTCAGCAACAGCGACCGATGATGCACTCTTAGCCGGAGACTGGTATTCTTCCGACGATAATCCTTCAGCAATGGAATTTAGTAACTTATCACTGTCACCATCCTCGATAACCCATACCGGAATTGTATAGCCTCTCCATTCCACTGTGATTTCTTCATGAACAGGAAAAGCAGAGTCCATTAGGACCCAGACCTTTCCTTCCACATTGTCAGCATTAAGCCATGAGAAGCTACTACCTTTAACCACCTTTCCAAAACACTCCCCCACCTTATCAAAGAAAACTGACTCCCTGAGCTGTATTGGCATGCCTTTGATCTTGAGACCCGCTATCCTTTGAAACGGAGCGATGTCACCAATCCACAAATGAGCCGATGACAATACCTCACCCCATAGGTCGTCTTTTCTACCAATGAAATCAAGTGTCGTACGCTTATCCCTGAACACCAGTAGGACTGATAACCCCCAATGTAACTAATCGGACTTTCAACATAACCCCCATCCTTCATCATAGTCTTGAGCTTACCGAAGTGGTCTAGACCTCTAACCACTCCAATTACCGACCTCATAATGCAATGCTCCGGGTAGATACCTGCACCATCACCCAATACCAAAGTCTTTGTACCTGAGCTGGATGGGACCTGTTCACCAGTAACCGCCTGATTATAAGTCCTGCCAGTAGTAACATTACCGGTTGGTGGTCTAGGGACCTCAGCCGGTGGTGGCCTATGTGTGTCTCTCATTGACTGTCTTGTGTCACCCTTGGGCTGCTGCCAAGACTCTCTACCACCTTGGTTCACTCCCCTTCTATCTCCCTTGGCAAACTTTGCTACAGACACCCCGACTTTAGCCTAAAAAATCTTCACCGTGTTCATCCTACGAAGAACATCATCAATGTTACCCACCCCAATATACCTAATGAATCCAAAACAGTTGCCCCTGGTGTCCCTCTTCCGTGCCACGTAAGCGTCTTTAACTATCCCGTGTGGCTGAAACTCCTTCCACAATAGTGTGTCGGTCACCCCATCTGGCAGATTACTAATGAAGAAGGTTGTTACCGGCCTTCCGTCATGAAGTCCACGGTGGTTTCGTTGCCTGAAGTCATCGCCTCTTCGGCTCCCTCTCATCTCTCTCTCTCTTTTTCGAATTTTGTTACAAAAATCATTTTTTTAATGGTAACAAACATTTTTGCCTGACTATTTAGGGGAGTTCCCACACTATGGATAGACCCCCACGGCCAACCCAATGGAGGGTCATACGTACCTCAGGCGGCTGGCGTAGTCAGGCCCGCCCATACAATTCCCGAAACCAGGGAAAACCTAACCCCGCACCTGCTCGTAGGCACAACGGTGAAAGATTGGTAATAGGACATCAATGATTGTAACCTAGTGTGTCAGTCCACTTTAACAATAGTTTGCAATTGAATTTACGTACACTTTCAAAACTATGCTATTAATTTCATATACTTGGTTTCTTATTATTGTTTTTTATCTACTAAGTAACGTCACGTGCAATCATCTCTATTTTTTAAGATAGAGGTAAGGTGTGCCTACATCTATTCTTACGGCCTCACCAGATCCTAATAATAGTTTTTATGGGGTCAGACTAACCGGGTAAGATTGATTGATTAAAGTAACGTCACGTGCAAAGGCGGAGGTATGTTATTTGGGACGTAGTCCCGGGACAACAGTCTTTTTTCAATTGTATATATACATGTATACATAGTTTTTCGAGTGACATCAATGTTTTTTTATGATGACTACATTAGACCCAACCTAACTCCAGTTAAATGAGCTCAACTCTAATTTTTAAGTAGATAAAAATATAACCTTTTACAAGCCACTCCACTATTTAGCCCATTAGGGGGGGGGGGGGGGGGGGGAATGGACGCTTATAAGATTCACTTTTCACTTACTTGATTTCAACCAATCATGTACTGTCACATCACTCCACTAATACACTTTTTTTTGGAGGCAACACTCCACTGATTCTTTTATTTATTTTTATTTAAATTCAAATCTTAATCTTTGTTTTTTTTTAATTCACACGGTTTTACCACCAAACGGTTAGATTTCTCATAAACCGTCCACGGTCAAAAATAATTATGTGTATTCAAATCGGTTTCATCTAACGGTCAGAAATATTGAATTTCACATGCAATACAGTTGAGATTTTTTTGTATATAAACCATTAGACCACGGTGGTGAAAACACGGCTCAAACATCAACAAAACCCACACCTTGAAAATGACTCGCTGGACCAAAAATGAAGAAATGGCTCTGGTCGTGTGCGTTAAAGACGCACAAAACGACAAATCCTTGCAATGCCAACCCCGTAGGGGCTCAGTGGGCTCATAAAACCATCGAATTTATATTATGTGTTTTTTTTTAATTTTTAGTGACGATGTTTTTTTATTATTGTATAATATTTTTATTATGTGATCAACCTTACTTGACCTGAACTGTCAAACCGGCCCACCCGGAAATATTTATGTCCGGTTTTACAAAATTAGAATGTCTAAAATAGTGACTTCATTGGAAAAAATTTCTGGATCCGCCATTGGTCACGTGCCATTACCATGAATACATTCATCTATATCACAAGTATATATTTCCTATTCGTCATAAATAATTTTAAACCGCATAAGATATTATTAAATTCATAAGCTATTTACAGAAATAAATAAAATAATACTCAAATGATTATTTCGTCAATTTGTATTGTAGTTATCGTCAACCATCATGAACTCTATCGTTAACTCTATCACGAAAAAGTTTGACATGAAGATGCAAAAGAACTGGTGCAATATGAGCATAAAAAACGGAAGAGTTTTTTGTTTTGTTTTTGTTTTTTTTTTTTTTTTTTTTGAAGCTTGACTATGAATAAGCTTTACTATGCAAGGGTACCTCTCACAAATCATATGTCACTATTTTATGTAAATGATCTTAAATTGATTAAAACGATTTAAATTATATAAATTATAAGAGTGTGAATGTCCAGTTATGTAAATACAAACGTGAATTATTTAATTAGCGAGTGTATTTTACCATGTGAAGAATATTATAAAATTGGATAGGAAGATATGGTTTGATTTATCACGTTTCCCAATGAGGCATGGTTTCACAAGGAGGAAGCCACTTGGTTGGTTGCCAGGCATTTAGCAAGTGGTATGGGCTAAATTATTGGCTTTTGCAATGGGTCCCTAAAATTGACTTCAACGGTGAGAGCATTCATAGTGTACCCATTTTATTGTGAGACATGTGGCCTAGTGGTAAAAGGGTCGGTTCTCCTTTTGGGGGAGCCGGGTTCAATTCTCACGAGAGGCATGTGATGGATACCCTCACCCTTGTGGTGGGGTAGGTGGTTGGGAAGTGATGGAGAGACCCTTGACCCTTGTGGTCATGGGTTCGACTCCTGATCCCTCCAGGTTTTACCGGTTCACTACCGTCGTGCCTTCGGGCGGGTTTGTGGGCCGGGTTTTCCCTGGAACAGGAGACGGGTGGGCCGAAGGGCTCTGTCCGTACGGACTAGAGGCCGTCTGGGGCCCCTTTCGGCCATTGGGGGCCGCGTACAGAGTACCCGGCAATACTTTAGTTGATCGTTCAAAAAAAAAAACCTATGATTTTTTATGAGGTTGAAAGTGGTTGTGAGTGAGGAAAATAGGAAATCTACTGTTTATCGGTAAATTTTAGGTTTTTTGAAAATCTTTTAGGGAAAACAAGAAAACTGTATTTATTTTTTAATATTTGGTGAAAGTGGTTGTGAGTGGAGGAGAGAGAAACTGTAATGACTTTTAATGTAATATGTGGTTGTGATTGGTTGTAAGTGAATGGGGGATGGGGAAGCTATTGAGAATGCTCTGAGTGATTCAACCATAAAGAGTTTGCAAGTATTTCAATTAATACATGGTATGGACTATGGAATAATTATTGATACTGAATTGATCCTTATACCAAAAATACCGATATCGATTCATTCTCTCTCTGTTGTTGTAAGGGTGGTGGTTAACTAAACTCGGTTAAGAGTTGAGTTAACCACCACCCTTACAACGAGAGAGAGAGAGAGAGAGAGAGAGAGAGAGAGAGAGAGAGAGAGAGATATGTGAATTGATGCAAAAAGAAAGAGGGGAGATGACAAAGATAATAATTATCTATTGTTGCTGCTTCATATAATTATGTAATAATTTGATATTTATTTGGGGTTTGTAAAAATAATTAGGGGAAATGACAGATATACCCTCACGTTATATGCACGTGAGGAGACTTAACTAAGAAAATTAATGAAGATCGTCATAAAGGTTGGAACCTATAGTAAAATTAATAGGTAAAGGTTGATTTGGGTGCAAATGGAACATAAAAGTTGAAATCTGTAATTTTAACCAAACATAAAGGTTGATTTCTGTAATTTTGTCAAAAATCTACTATGAAGTATCAACTTATAAAATATCATTCCCTTATATGCAATTATACTTAAACCGATTAAAATGTAAACTTTTTGCACATTCAAGTAATATATTTATAGAGGAATATTCTTGTACAAATGGTTTTTATCCTACAAATAACCCTTAACGTGATAAGTGAAAGAGGGTGTTTTTTTTTTAATTTTTTTTCCATATTGTTAAACATGTATTTTAGTATTGATATCTAAAAACGTATTACGTAATTACTTAGTGTAAACTACTATAATTACTATAATGAAACAAGTTTAAGCATATGGGAAAAAAAATTTAAAAAAAATTCCCCCTTCACTTCCCATGTTTAGTTGGTTAATCTCATTTATATTTGATCTTAACTCTATATATATAAAAGTACAAACAACTTATGAACGCCCGGTTTTTGTACCATTGGCCTTTGATATATTTGGCTCATTGGCACCAGAGACAGGATTGTTCATAGTAGTGTCTCGGCTCCGAGTGGGCAGGGTTACGTTTTTAGTAGATTAGGATTTGCTATTCAGAAAGAGGTGACGACACAACTTGTTGCCCGCCTGCCCGCTATCTTGATGTAATTTTTTTAGTCTTGGAATAAAAATCCTAGAAGTTATGTAAATATAAACATAGAAATTTATTTAGCAAATGAAAACTTATATTCTTTTCAAATTTTTGTAAGTGTAGGTGAAGTTAAGTAAAAAATATGTTTTTCTAGTGTATAAAAACATACTATGAAATTCAAGAAGCAAATAGGCATGGGTTTTCGCCTTTTCCATTCAGCATGGTTCCACAACAAAACCAACGGCCGATGAGGAAGGCATTTGGTTGATGGCCGGTGGGGCCAAATAGTTTGTATTGTCGAACTTTTGGATTGGTCCCAAAAATTGACTTGCACAGTGAGTCATTCAATTGCATTTGTTGTGTACATATATTAAAATTAAAATTATATATTATTTGAAGTAAATAAGTTAAAATTGTAAAAATGACATAATAATATACTTCAAATATATGAAATGGGTTTAACATATTGGTTATGGGTTATTTCTAATAAATATTTTTTATAAAATTTTTATATATTTTCTATAATCTATCTATCTATACATATAATAAACCAAAGCCATTTTAATGACATGGCATTCAAAGAGGGTATTCTCTTTATTGAGTGTGTCATGTGTCATCTCATGTGGCAAGGGCTTTATTTTAGGAAAATAATAATTTAAAATTTAAAATCAAAATTATATTTTTTATCTCTAAACGTTAATATCTTTTATATACGAGATTTTTTTTTTTTAAAAATTACACCAAATTAACGAGCGTTTTATTATCGTTCCAACGGGTACCATAGTGCTATATAAAAAACGGAGAAAAAAACGACTATTTTTTTGTGTGGTTTTGTTCATACAGGAAAAAAACACAAAGTGTTCAGGTTATTCATGTTCAAACCAGTAAATATGAATTTTTATTTACAACATGTGTTAGCATTGGAGTTGTACATTATTTTAGGTTAGATTTTAATATTAGAGTTATACATTGTTTAAGGTTATGCACTAACATTGGAGATACATTGTTAATTGTTTTAGGTTAAGTGCTACCCGAAGTTTTTCTGCATATAACTGTAAAACGCATCAGTCTATTTCAGGTGTAAAATTGATATTTCAAATTAGATTTCTCAACCCGGGACGCTCCCGGAATATAATCTAGTATTTTGCATAAGCAAATGCAGGTGTTTAGGCTTGGATTGATGCTGGACTAGAGATGGGCTAGAGATTGCAGGCTTGGAGTTGGGCCATCTGATGTTCAGCCCACTAAGGGTCTTGTCGAGAATGTTGGCCTTTGGCCCATTTACTCAGTTCAATGTTTTAAAGGATTGCCACGTTGGCAATCCTGGTGAAACAAACACAGTCATTATCATCTGTTGGATTCGTCTAATTGTGGTCGTTGATCTGATCAAAGAAGCACAACTCTACAACTATAAATAACTTGTTGTTTCATCACTTTACCAGTTTTCGATAATTGTTTTCTCTCTAATCTTTTGTACTCTTTCTTTCGTCTGATTAGTTTTAGGGTTTTCATTGTGTTGATCCAAATACATCTTGTGTTTGATCGTGTGAGATCTGGGTATTATGGTGATAGGTATTGAGAGAGTTGTGAGAGTTAAACTGTTTGTTTGAGTGTATTCCATTAGATCTGTTGAGAGTTATTAGATCTTGTATTGTTTTGATTCTTTTGTTAATAAAGTTCTTTGATGTTTATGGTATCATGTTGTATTTCTGACAAAAATTATTATATGAGAGACAATCTTTAGTGACGAATACAGTGCTAATTACTTGTGTGATTGTGTCATAGATGTGTAGTTATAAAGTATAATAGGCTGGTCAGCAGATGGTAGAACCGGAAAGACAACGGGTCGTGTTAGACATTACACATTTAACATGAACACGAACTTATTAACTACAATCGGTTGCACGACATGTTTAAACACTATTAAATGTAGTCAATTAAATAACACGAATGGTGCTACATATTTAACACGACTTATTAAACACGCTTAACAAATAATAAACCACAATAAGCGTATACAATAGAAGTTATATTAGAAGTTACAATTTGTATAATCGTCAAAATAAATCACGCATAATAAGCATGGTATAATTCACACGCGAGCGCGCATACACGCATACACACATACACACATACATAACTATAAAACTATGTCGTTTTGATACAGATCGTCCTAAAGGTGCCATGTTGCCTTATTTATCTATTTAACATGATTAGTTAAAATGTTAGACATGTTATGTGTGCCATCATGTAAAGCAGGTTGAATCCGTTAGATACATTTATAACCGTGTTGACCCGTTTATGAATCATAGTCGGGTTGTTTAGTGATTATTGTATTTTGTTCAAGTTTAGAAAAGTGAAACCATACAAAATGGTGTGAAATGTGGATCGACTATTGAACCAATAGTGAACTGGTTTAATGAGTTTGTCTAAAAACCAAACAACCAATAAAGGAAAAACGCTGGCATCAATAGTTTCCACTTGTTATATTTGGTTCATTCGTGTCTGGTCCATAAGTTCATAAGTCCATTAGCTCATAACCGAACTTGTGTCATCAATGGTTAATGATATAACCAGTCTGGTGTCAGGTTTTGAAATACTACTCATATTAGGAGCTTATATAGTAAGGTAGGTAAAGGCTCGGGTACAAGGACCATATTTTGTGAGTAGTGTGAGAAGGATTAAAAAATGGCATATAGGCATCATGTTTTGGATTTTGGTATGATGTTTTAGGTTGTTTTTTTTTTTATAGAAAAACACCAAACACAACAATTATATACTAATACAAATAGTAACTTAACGGTAACCATTCACCACTTCCGTTAGCCCGTTATCATAACCGCTCCCGGCCACAGGTTTCCGTCCAAACTCAACTTTCGTTAGCCTGTTACCATAACCGGTCACCGATAACTGTACCGTCACAAAACCGTCATGCAATCATCGCATCCCCTCCGTACAGCCATCACATCCCCTAAGAACAGGCAACGGTCGGATCACTAATCCATGACGGCAACTATTTACTACCGTCACAAAACTGCTATGAAACCGACGCATCCCCCCGAACATGCATGTACCCCTACATATTTATACACATATATACACCTATTACTTTCAAACAAACAGATACATTGAGATACCCAAATTTGAGAAAAAGATACAAAGAACATCGAGTAGCTAGGTTAGCAACAAAAAGTGTATTTTTAATGTCGATTCGTGATGGATAGTGACTTGAATAAAGTCAAACGCATCATAACGGAACCAACAAGACAATCAAATACCATTGTGACTTTACAGTTAACAAAATCGTCAAGCCGTTCGGAGAAAAAAAAAACCCAAACCACGGAAGCGGAAACTTTGAAGAGACAATTGATTTTGAATGGTGCTACCGGTTTCTTCTTAAGCCTATAATGCCATTTTTACGTATGTGTGTGCTTTTGAAAGTGAAACTTTGAAAAAACAATTTTGATATTGAATAGTGGTATTTTAAAAGGTACAAATTGTGTCAGATGGTTTTTTTTTTTTTGAACGGTATTTGTGTCAGATGGTATTTGATTGTTTGATGGTATTTGATGAGTTGTTTGGTACGTCACTCACTCTTTTACATTTATCATTCTTTCAAATATTTTATACATATTATTTCAAGATCCTTTTCAAAAAGATAAACATAAATAAAAACTACAAATAAAAACTAATACCACAAAATAATTTTAGCATTGTAAAAATTGGACTGTTATTTTTTCTTTACATCTATTAATCTATCTATTATTAATATATATAAAAGAATTGAACATTGCTGACGTGGCGTGCAATGGTGCCTTCAACCTCTCCATGAAACTGCCACGTGGCATTATAATTGAAAGATTTTGGTGTTTTTAAATTATTTCCCTTTTTAATTAAAAAAAAAGATAAACATAAAACCCTAAATTTATCTTTCGATCTCTCAATTCTCAATTACTAAAATTAAATTGAGTTATTTTAGGAAAAAAGAATTTAAAAACAAATTTAGATTTTTCTCTCTTATGTTCCTCCCATAATTTTTAAACGTTAATATATTTTATATTCGAGATTTTTTAAATAAAAAAATTCCACCAAATTAACGAGCGTTTTATTATCTTTCTAACGAGTACCATAGTGCTATATAAAAAACGGAGAAAAAAACGACTATTTTTTGTGGGGTTATGTTCGTACAGAAAAAAAAAACACAAAGTGTTCAGGTTATTCATTAATCATGATTTTTCTTTTAAACCAGGTTCTTATCTACGATGTTGAAATTCAGCCCAATCACCATGCTATCATTGGAAGTTTACTCTTCTAAAGATGGATAGGTATACTTCATCAAGAGAAGCTAGGAGAAAGAATTGTGCAACACTGCAACACATGGTGTCACCTTATAACAAGGTTATTTTTTTATTTATTTAATTAGAAGAGTAATAATTATTACTATTAGTATTAGTATTATTAGAATGGTTATATTTTTTAACCCCCATCATGAATTCTACATCTATATAAGTCAAAGTCAAATTGTAACATATTTTAAATTACGTGAAGATGATTATATGTTGAAAGTTATCCTTTTAATAATGTATTATGTTTAATATGGTTTATGCTTTTTATTTTTTTAACTTTTTAAATAAATGTTTTTTTTAACTAAGATTGATTATGTTTAAGTTATTTACTCTTTTCGTGATTTGAGTTTTCTTCTTTTATCATTTTTTATCATTTTTTATTAAATCATATTAAAATTTTCAACCCCGAGACCTTCTCGGGGTAATCAGCTAGTTAACTAATAAATGAGTTCATGTTCTAAATTACGTTTTATTGAAATAAATCATAAACTTTAAATATTTTTATTATATGAGAGAGAAAGATTTAAGCAACCAATGTTATCTTACATAAAAAGATGTACATAACGATCAATCTAGCGAGTGCCCGTAGCATATATAACGAACCAATGTTATCTTACATAAAAAGATGTACATAACGATCTACAACACACTTGCATGGTCGAATATTTTGACTCTTTTTTTTTTTGGTTTAGTGGTACCGCCGCAACGCGCGGATTGCGAAAACTTGTTTAAAACATAATGCAATATATTATAGCCATGGAATTTAAAACATAGTTAAAACACACAGCTAAAACACAATAAATTTTTTTTTTTTTTTTGCCTTTCATAAAAAAAAAACACAACAATTTATAATACATTTTCTTGACATGGTGTTCTATGTTTTTAAGCCTAAAATAAATTGTTTTATGTTTTTAATTGTTATGTTTAGCGTTATTTTAGCTTAAACAATCCAAAATATCATGACTAAATTCAAAAAATGATGTCTACATATCAATTTTTAATTCTTGTCACACTTCTCACGAAATATGACATTTGTACCCTAAGCTCACCCTATATGGTAATATAATTTAATAAATTATATGTATTGAACTATCACAATGAAAACTAAGTTTTGTTATTGCTATGTTAAGGAATTTGTGTAATCTTATTCTCGTTAGGGACAAATGAAGAATCACGTGCCACTGAATGTAACATTTGTGGCTTGAAATACCTCAAGATTATACTAATTATCAAATTCATTATAATAATTAACTATTATACATATTTGGTTCAATTGGTGACCTAGATTTTAAACCTTAACTTTGCCTTCTAGAATCCATAATGTTGTACAAATATGGTATTATGAAGGTGTTGATGGAAAAAATTCGTACTAAAATAAAATAATGTGTCATGTTTTAATGTTTACAAAATTAATAGCATAATAGCATATGAAGGATTGGGTTCCTTCGACTGGTAGATCGGGTGGTTTAGTCTCGATGTGGGATCCCCGAGTTTTTAATATAGAGAGGGTGGTTAAGAATGCTAATTGGCTTCTTGTATCTGGATCTGTGAAAGGGAATGGTAGTTCGTTTCATATTCTTAACGTGTACTCTCCTCATAGTATGGTGTCTAAACGTGCTCTTTGGTTGGAAATTAGTGGTTTGATTGGGGAGGGGGAGGGGAAGTGGATCGTGGCTGGTGATTTTAACGCTGTTCGTTCTGCCGAGGATAGGCGTAATTCTTGTTTTAATGTGGTTGAGGCTAGTGAGTTTAATGATTTTATTGATGATTCGAATCTTCATGAGTACTCCTTGAAAGGGAGGCGGTTTACTTTTGTTGCAGGGGATAAATTGAGCCGGATTGACAAGATTTTTGTTAATTGGGATTTTTTTATGGCTTGGCCTTGTGCGGATTATATTGCTCTTGAGAGGAACAAGTCGGATCATAGTCCTTTATTATTGAAGACGGGAACGGAGAATTTTGGGCCTAAACCTTTTAGGTTCTATAATTCTTGGCTTGGTAGGGAGGATTTCGGTTTGGTGGTCAGGAAGTCGCTTGATACTGGTTGTTTCACTGGGGCTCCGGATGCGAGGCTTTTGTCTAAGTTCAAAGTTTTACGTGAAAATATAACAAGGTGGGTTATTGATTGTAAAGCTAAAGAGATGGCAGAGAGGCGTATTTTGGAACAAGAGATGCGAGATTTAGATCAAGCGATGGAGGATCGAACTTTATTGGAAGAGGAGTCTTGGTCGTTGACTGAAATTAAGTGGCGGTTAAGGGAGCTGGATGGTTTTTATTATCGTGACTTGAAGCAAAAGGCTCGTTGTAATTGGGCTGCGTATGGAGACGACAACTCTCGGTATTTTCATGGTTTTATTAATAAACGTAAAGCTTCTAATTATTTTCCTGGGCTGGAGGTTAACGGGGTATGGGAAACGAATCCGGTTTTAATTAAACGGGAGGTGTTGCGATTTTTTTCTGGGAAGTTCAAAGAGGTTTTGGTTCATAGGCCGCGGTTGGTTTGCTATGGGTTTACAGTTCTTTCTCAGGTAGAGGCTGGTTCTTTGGTTGGCGAATTTTCGGGTCAAGAGATTAAGAGTGCTGCTTTTGAATGTGGTGTTGATAAAGCTCCTGGGCCAGATGGGTTTAATTTTAGATTCATCAGGTACTTCTGGGACTTGTTTGAGAAGGATTTTGTGGATATCCTCGGACACTTTCACAGGTTTAGAAGTTTTAGTCCGGGGGTTGGTTCTTCTTTTATCACGCTGATTCCTAAGGTAAATAATCCGTCCTCATTGGGGGATTTTAGACCGATTAGCCTGATAGGGAGCGTTTTAAAAGTTGTGTCGAAGGTGTTAGTGAATCGATTGAAGACGGTTATGAATAAGCTAGTTTCAGAGCATCAGTCGGCGTTTTTATCCGGGAGATATATTCTTGACGGGCCCTTGGTGACTAATGAGATTATTGCTTGGGCTAAGAAGAGGGGGAGAAATTTTTTGTTTGTTTAAGATTGACTTTGATAAAGCTTATGATAATGTTAATTGGGAGTTTTTGTTATCAGTGATGTCTCAGATGGGTTTTTCGTCGGTATGGTGTGATTGGATTCGTGGTATTCTTATGGCGTCGAGGTCTTCTGTGCTCATGAACGGGTCTCCTACCTTCGAGTTTGGGTGCCAAAAAGGTATTCGACAGGGTGATCCACTATCTCCCTTTTTGTTTATTATCTTGATGGAGGCGTTTTCAGGTATGTTGAATCAAGCGTGTGATCTAGGAGCGTTTCATGGTATTAGGCTTCCTAATGACGGACCTAGTTTATCTCATTTATTATATGCGGATGATTCCATGATCATGGGAGAGTGGTCCTCGTTTAATTTTGATAATTTGAAACGTATACTTCGTATTTTTTATTTGTGTTCGGGGTTGAAGATAAATCTTCACAAATCTGTTTTATATGGTGTGGGGGTAGAAGATGATGAGATTGACATACAAGCTGATTATATGGGATGTAAGATGGGTAGGTTGCCGTTCTCTTACCCTGGTATTTTGGTTGGGGCTAATATGAATAGGGTGGCCAATTGGGAGCCGGTTGTTTCCAAGTTCAAGCAAAGGCTCTCTAAATGGAAAGCGAATTCGTTGTCTATTGCTGGTCGGGTAACCCTTATTAAATCTGTGTTGGATACCTTCCCACTTATTATTTTTCTTTGTTCAAGGCTCCTAAGAAGGTTATTAGTGATCTTGAAGCCTTGATGCGAAGATTTCTTTGGGGAGGTTCGGAGGAAGTGAGAAAGATGAGTTGGGTGGCTTGGGAGGTTGTCACTAAGCCTATAAAAGAAGGTGGTTTAGGGATCGCTCATTTAGAGATTAACAATTATGCATTGCTTTCTAAATGGCTTGGGAGATTTCTTAATGATCAACAAGCGTTGTGGAGAAGGGTTGTGATTTCTATTCATGGGTCCTCCCATGGTTGGGGGCTCGTTCCGGTTAATAATGGGATCCCGGGGGTTTGGAAAAATTGTGTTTCGTTTTGGAACAAATACAAGGTTGATGGGGTCGGGTTTAATAGAGTTATCCGGGGCAAAGTCGACAATGGTCGGCATATAAGGTTTTGGTTGGATATGTGGTTGGGTTCGGAACCTCTTAAAGACGAGTATCCGTCATTATACGCTTTAGAAAAACACAAAAGGGTTATGCTTGCGGATCGTTTGGTGGTCACAGGTTCTTCTCGTCGATATATATGGGATTGGACGCAAGCCCCTTGTACTTCTCAGGAGCTGGAAGATAAACAAGATGTAGAGGGGCGTCTTCAGTTGGTTGTGATGGATGCGAGTACTGACACTTGGTCTTGGGCGGTTGGGAGTTCCATCGAGTTTGAGGTTTCGAGTTTTAAAAGATGGATGTTAGGTGCCGATTATGGTCTTGGGAATTTTGGATTTCAGTGGAGCGAGTGGGTTCCAAAAAAATGTAACATCTTTATGTGGCGGGCGTTTTTGGATCGTCTCCCGACTAAAGTGGCTTTGGCGAGAAGACACGTTTACATTGAGGATCATAGTTGTGTTTTTTTTGGAAGCAATGAAGAATCAATTGAGCATGTTTTAACCGGTTGCATCATTTCTATGGGTGTTTGGAACGCCGTTGCCGCTTGGTGTAAGATTCCAAGGCCTTTCATCTTTCACGTTAAAGATTTGGTGGATTTGCATAAGGATAGTGGCGTATTGGGTAATAAACGATCGATCCTTCACGGTATTGTCATTATTGCGTGTTGGAGGTTATGGAGAGCCAGGAACGAGAAGATTTTTTCGAGCAAGGATCCTAAAGTGGTGGATATGGTAGCGGATATAAAGTCTTTGGGTTTTCTTTGGTACAAGAATAGATTTAAACAGGGGGTAGTGGATTGTATTAGATGGTGTTTATTTGATGTAATGTGATTGTTGGTTTTCGTTTTGGTTTTTGGTGTCTATCTCCGTCTTGGGGATAGTCGTCATGTGTGGTTGTTTTAATGAAAGTTAATTTTAAAAAAAAAACTGGCTGGACAAGGCGACTGGTAGATCAGAAAATAGAGGAGTTTAAAACATTCGTGTTTTTTTAGGTCATACATTACTAAGAAAGCAACATTAATCATGTTAATAGTAATTGGCAATTGCGTTACTGAAGTGTAACGATAAGGTTTTAGTCACATGGGTTTGGGTCATAAGAATAGACTTGTGCAATAATGCAGGATAAAGATGCTTAGACTATCCGTTGTGGCCCGTGAGCGAGCAGCCGTGAGCCATAATTTTGTACACGTGGATAGCTTGGACCATAACACCCTCAAGCCATCATGCCCGCAAGCGAGTCCAGGCTACCACACTCGCGTGTGGTAGCGGGTCAAAACTAGCCGTTGGCAGCCAACTCCCTATTTTTGGCAACCTTAAATTTTCACCTCACTTCACACAAACCATCCAAAAAAAATTCTCTCTCGACTACACAATGGCTTTGCAATGGAATGATTTGTCTTCGTCCAACTCGTCCGAAGAAGACGACTTGTTTATGGAAGTGGGTAGGATAACGGTTGACTACCTCGTAGCACGGTCTCGAAGAAGAAGGAATCCGGTGCTAACCCGACAGCCGACCCTTGATCGTGACAGAGAGGGAGCAAACGATACCTTGTACCGTCACTACTTCAGCCCGGATCCTGTGTATACTGAAGATCATTTTAGGCGACGCTTTCGAATGAGTAGACAATTATTCATGCGTATATCAAATGATTTTTCGGAGCGTTATCCTTTTTTTCAACAAAGAGTAGACGCAAGGGGCCGACTCGGGTTCACCTCCCTACAAAAATGTACGGCCGCTATTCGGCAGCTAGCCTTCAGGATTGCATCGACTCTCTTCATTATTTTTGTCAAGGTATATCTCTATTTACTAGTTTAGTCACATTATTTTAAAATATGTACATATATATATATATATATATATATATATATATATATATATATATATATCGTAGGGATCATATCAATTTACTCACGACGGTATTTGCGTAAACCAACCATGTATGATATCCAATGCATATACGAGGTTCATGGTGAGAAACATGGCTTTCCCGGCATGCTTGGTAGTCTTGATTGTACGCATGTTGGTTGGGCTATGTGTCCTACGACCTGGCGAGGTCAGTTTCATCGGGGTGATCATTCTGGGCCGAGTGTCATACTTGAAGCGGTGGCCTCGCATGATCTTTGGTTTTGGCATGCTTTTTTTGGAGTTGCCGGGTCAAATAATGACTTAAATGTTATCGACCAATCACCTATATTCAATAACCTTATCGACGGGGTTGAGCCGCCCCAATCATTTTACGCAAATAATGTGAATTTCAAGTACGGCTACTGCTTGGTTGATGGTATTTACAACGGATGGGCGACTCTTGTTCAAGCTTTCCCATTACAACTTGAAGACAAACGCAAGTACTTTACAAAGAAACAAGAGTCGGCAAGGAAAGATATTGAAAGAGCGTTTAGTGTTCTTAAACAAAGATTTGCTTTGATTGCCAACCCAATACGGTTTTGGACACGAGAGAGGATCATGGACGTCGACTATACTTGTATTATTCTACATAACATGATATTGGAGGACCGAGGCTTGGCGATTTGTCAAAATTACCAAGGTGATGTCCCACGTGCCGAATCAACAATCGATGATAATCAAAGACTCGACAACATAAGGAATATCAAGAACCGTGAGATACACGGAAACCTCCGCCATGAATTAGTCAAGTGGGCTAGACGTCCCGATGATGTTGTGTTAGATTAGTTTTTTTTTTATAGTTTATTGTAAACATTAATCTAATTTTTAGTTAACTTTATTTTTGGTTTAATATAATTTTGACAAATTTAGAAAGTATGAAAAAAAAATAAAAAATACAAAAAAACTGGATAAAGCTGCTGCTCACCTCTAGCCACAACAACATCAGGTGAGTGAGCAGAAGCTTTAACACCCTGCCAACTGGACGCTGACATGGCGCAATATAAGAGGATAAGGCTTGTGCTCACCTCTAGCCACAACGGATAGTCTTATATTAGTCCAAGTTAGTGCGGCACTTCCACACCCCACACGTGTGGAAGCCTCGTGCATCGGTTTTGTTGTTGTGTAGTAATTGGTTTATTATACACCTAGATGTCCCAAATCATGTAACTTAATGGTCTTAACTTGTTTAATTTCAACAATATTGAATTAATAACAAAGAAAGGCCTACCAAAGGGCATTTGGCCTAATGGTATTGTAGGTGTTGAATAAGGTTTTGCATTTCAAAAGGTGAGGTTTCAATTGTTGTGGTTGACAAAAAGATGTAGTCGAGGAATAGAATTAGAGAGAGTGTAAGTTGTTGTTCAAAAGACAAAGAAGGCATACGACTAAGAGAGGACAAAATCCTAACCTTTTTTACTCAAATCACAAATCGTGCCTAACTCATTTACTACAAGAAGGGCCTAAGCCTTGACACCATAAATAATAACACCCAACTACATAATAGAATGATGTACCATGCTTACATACATAATAAAAAGATTAATATAATGTTCAACATGATGACCACTATAGAATAAATGATTAGTGAAGTTGGTTGATAAATTGTAAGCTTAGTTGATCTAATCCAGCTTAACAATTTTTTAAATTGAAAAGGACACGAGACACGACCAATGATGAATGTGGTTACTAAAGAAGCAAGACCTAATTAATGATGACCTTGGATCGAAGCCTTGTCACAAGAAGAGGTTTCTCCCTGTAACTACCATCCGGCGTGAGAATAAGTATTAGTTTACAGGAAAGTATAACTAAGTTGGAGACAAAGAAAGAGAAAGAGAGAGCAAGAGAGCGATTTCTTTAATTTGTTCTTGAAATCACTAGTAGTTCATAGTCAAGTGGTCCATGTTTACTTGATTGTTTTGCGCCTGGCTTGGTTATAATTGGGTACATGTCTATATCTCTTCGGTTACTTTTCCCTCTAGCTTTTAAATTTAATAAATACGTTTAAAAATTCAAAACAATGTTAAAATATATGCTTTTGATACTATTATTTGGTCCATAAAAAATTCATCCTATTTTTATAGATGGTTTTACAATATTACAAAACCATATGGGTTTTCCTAAAGCTCATCCAGCAGGTTAAAATTTGGAAATAATAGGAACCATGGTTGATAAATAGTTCGGTTTGAACATTTGAACTTGTTTAAAACGATCATTTTGCTTTCGTTGTTAGGGTTTTGAAGTTTTTCGATTGGTCGATGTAGAAATTTTCAACATGTACTGATTAGTTTGGTTCAAACTTGTTTCCCGGTTTTAATTTTCAACACTTTGCTTTGTTTCATAATACTAGTGGGTTTACCAGCGCATTGTAGCGGATTCTACAAATGGGTTGCAATATAACTTTATGATACTTAGGTTTTTTGCCGCAAGTTACGCAAAAAGAATATAAATGTGCACACTATGTTTTAACAAGTATTCATAGAAAGAAAAGAAAAGTGCACCGCAACTTACAACTGAATGCAGTTCACCACAAAAACCATGTACTCATTATTGAACAAATCTTAATAAACCAAAGGTATGTTACTGTAACAAACCAATATGAACATAAACATCACTCTTGTGTAAGTTGTCCGGTCATTGCATATCTACAGACCAATATGAACACCTAGATGGAACCACTCAGCCAGTAAACAAATGACATGAAAGTGGGGTGGGCCTAAGGGTTTTGGTTCCAACCAAATAGGTTGGGTCCCAACTCCCAATAATAAATTGACTCCAACGGTGGGCTTTTGTTTACCAATGGGCTTCCTGTCATTCAGCTCAAGTCGAATAAAACCGAATAAGGTAGATTGACTTTGTCCAATTTCATAATAAAATAATGAATATTACAAAATTATTTAATTGGTTATTTTCTAACTTTTAATATTTGCTACTTCATGACTTGAAAACTAAAAAATGTGAGTTTATTAGTATCCTCATCTTTTTGGTTATCTTAACACCTAATTACATAATAAGAAAGGAATAAAATATAGAATTTGTAGAATGCAACGCTTGTGGGGTAAAAAATACTTCATGATTTGAAGAATAGAGTATTTGAAGTTTTGGATTATTAAGGTTCTGAAATAAAAAGGATTCAACTAAGGGGCTGTTTGGTAGCTTCTTAATGAGGCTCTGAACCATTCAGTGCTGAATGATTCGGCATTCAGTGTGTTTGTTTCAGCTTCTGAATGGAATGGTTAAGGCTGAATCATTAAGACTTAGGATATTGCTGAACCATTAAGGCTCTCCTACCAATGCGGGACAAAAAAACTAACCATTAAAAGATCCAACTTAATGATTTAGTACTTAACTATTCAGACCTCTTAACCATTCAGTGTGACACCCGGCATGTTTGGCTTAAACATTTTAGTAACATCTAAGTCTACCTTAGCGAGAAACGTTTATAAACGGACTTAACTGGGTTAGTTGAGTCGGGTCAAGTTAGGATTGTCCAGGGTGCAATGATCTGGAGGACCATTGGGAGTCGTTTTGGTAATACACTAGTACCGGGTTCCGTTGTTTGTGACATTACATGAACTAATTAAGTATATGTGTAGATTATGGGTCGTGTGGTGGATTATATACATAGATGTGTTTAAACGATGTGTAAATGATTATCTATGCTTAAATATGTTAAATATAGACTAAGGATGCATGCTTATGTGTTAAGATGTGTTAGAATGCGTTAAACATGACAAACTGGAAAACTAGTTAAACATGAGTTCTGGTTCGACCACTTCGAGTGGTCGAAGGAGAACATTTTGTTTGGTTCGACCCTTTGTAAATGGGCGAACCTGGGATGTGGAATTGAAAGAATTCTCTTCGACCAGGACAGGGCTCATTCGACCCTGTGGAAGGGTCGAAGGAGGCCACCTTCGACCATTGAGTTGGGGCGAAGGAGGATTAGTATAAATACCAAACTTTGTCATTTTTCATCATTTCACAAACCCTAACCGTCTCAAAACACTCTCAAACAATTCTAATCACTAAGGAAGGAGTTTTTGCTCTTCTTTTTCATAATCTAACCTATCTACAACATCTAAACAAGAATCCAAGGTGTGTTCTTGATCCTAAACCTTTTCAAAGCATTTTAATTCGTTATCATCTAACCCTAATTGTCCGGATCTGTTCTAAGGGTGTTTTCATGATTAAAAACCTTTTAAACATCTTTCTAAATCAAAACCTTATCATTGAAACATAGGTCTTCATGATGATAAACATATGTGAATTGGGTATTATGTGGTGTTATGTGTTTTTCAATGATTTGCTGCTGTATCTATGATATAAACATGATATAGGATTGTTATTGATGCTAGGTCATTGTTGTTTAGGGTTAGGATTGGATAAATGATGATATTATGGGTATTTGGGGGGTTTTAACGAATCTAGACTTGATGCATGATATTTATGATCAATAGAACTAATAGGGAAAGATCGAACACTCGACAAACTGAGCATTTTAAGTTGAATACGGATCGATTTCAAAAGTTTCCAAATTGGGTAAATTATCCATGCATGATAGTGACGTTTCCATAATTTTTACCATTTTGGGAAAGGGCTGAAATGGACGTATTATTGGGGGAAATCGGTGGGGTTTTGTAGGGATAAGTTATTCATGCTTGACTGCTGTGTTTGATGATGTTTCGAGTCGTTTTGAATGTGTTTGAAGCGTTTTTATGAAAATTTGCACAACAGGGGCGAACCTGGACTCCTTCGACCAATCGAAGGTGCGAAGGAGAGAATCCAGGGTCGAACCTGGGTTTTGTTGGACGAAAGTGGCAGAACGGTCGAAGGAGGCATCAAACGGTCGAACGAAATACAAAACGGGCGAAGGAGACTTAAAACGGGCGAAGGAGACTTAAACTGACTGGTTCGACCGTTCTGATGCAGAAATGAGATTTTTGATACAAACTAAGTGTTTTATGCTTGAACCTTGTGTGTAATCTATGTGTATTTGATTAGTTAGGGTAATGGGTCACCAACGGAATGTCGGGTCGGTCTAGTGTGTCGGTTAAACATTTAAACACGTTTTAAAACATACTTAGTTACGATCTGGACAATCGGGGACTAGATAACCTTATGGTTATTAGTCAGAACACTTATGTGAACATTTTGATAGATCTCCGGTAGAGGGATTATCAAGGGCTTAACATCTTTACTTATAACCGAAGAACGCTATCTAAGGTGAGTTCACGGCCCCACTTTTACTGCTTTAATCTTTGGGGGAGAAAACATGCACTAAACTATTTTGGTAACATATGTCATACTATGGTTTTAAACTTGTGTACTATACGATCTTTTAAAGTCCCGGGGGAAACCATGAATGTGCGGGGATGCACAACGGGGGAAATGTGGATAGATCTATTGGGCTTGACAAACCCCACTCGACGGCTTGGAGGGCCGGGCGGGTGCATATTGTCTCGAACTGGTAATACTCGTAGCGTGGCTACAACACATCGGGCTGAACACATGGTAACAGTCTAGTAATGGTTTTCCAATCGTAGTAGTAACAAAACATACGCCTAGCTAGCGTACTTGGTAACATGGATATAGTATGGACATGGTAACATTTTGATAACATTTTGAACAAACCTGTGAACTCACCAGCATTATATGTTGACGTCTTTTTGGCTTGTTTTTCTCAGGTCGCTAAGGTAGCAACGAATGGAACTAGGCGCACGAGTCTGCATTGGCGTCTAGGCTTAGTTGCATGTTTTGAAATAAGTGTCTTGAATACTTTGGAACACTGTTGTAGCTGATTATATTCTTAAATGCTTCCGCTTATAAAATCGTTGTTTTTGGATTTACGTATTTTATATAGAGTTGTTTATTGTGATCGTTGACTTGGATCCTGGTTTGTCATGCGCCTCGCGGTAAAACTCCGCAAGTGGTAATTTGAGGGTGTGACAGATTGGTATCAGAGCAAATGGTTATAGTGAACTAGGACTGCATGTAGAGTCTGGTCTATAGCCGAGTCGCACACACTAGACGGTCACATACTTTGGGTCTATTAGTGGGATACGTACTAACGTTGTCGGGGTGTCCTTACATCATCATACTTCTCTGTTACATCATCCGCTTTTATTTGGGTTCTTACCTACTCTTGTCTTCTTCTTCTGGACTGAAGAAGGAGGGGTTGATTTGTTGGTTCTAGCACACACACGCCTTCTTACACTTGCACCTATCGTAACACGACACTAGGCGACGATATTCGGTGACCGGAGTCTGGATTAGGTGTACATCTGGAGGACCATGTAGAGCAGTTTATCATTTCGGGTGCACACGAAATAATAAACTGGAATGCATGAAAATCCCGATGGACTTCGAGTTTGGATGTATAGTCTTGGATTTGTCCCTAAGTTAACTCTTGTAAATTTCTAGTGGTTGACACTAGGAGTGAATCTGAATTCCTCGATTTCTTGATTTGTTAGATCATGTCTGGTGCTCGCGGTGGTGGACGTCGTGGTGGCGGCGGTGGCCGTGCTGGCGGCGGTGGTCGTGCTGGAGGCGGTGGTCGTGGAAACATCAACATGACCCAAGCTGAACTGAACAACTTGCTACAGCAGCAAGTGAACATGGCTATGGCTAATTTCCAGGCTGGGATTAATGCCATGGGTGGTGAGTTGATTTATGTCGACCTTGCCTCATTTTTGGGTTTCGTGTCCTTTCGTTTGTGTTTTACTCGTATACCGTGTTTCAGGTGTTGGTGCCAATCCAACCCCACCTCAGTGCTCTTATAAGAAGTTTAGGGACTGTCAGCCCCATAACTTCGCTGGAACTGAGGGAGCGGTGGGACTGCTCCGATGGCTGGAGAAGGTTGAGTCTGTGTTCGTCATGTGTAGCTGTCCTGCTGGGGACCGGGTGAAGTATGCTACTGCGACGTTTGGGGGCCTGCACTGTCGTGCTGGAATGCTACCACTCAGAACATGGGATTACGGGAGGCTATTGCCATGCCTTGGGCAGAGTTTGTGCAGCTGTTGAGAGGTGAGTATTGTCCGAGAGAGGAGATACAGAAGTTGGAACATGAGGTCTGGAGCTACAAGATGGTTGGGTCCGAGATTGAAGAATACACTGTGAGGAGGAATGAGCTGGCGGTGTTGTGCCCGGATTTGCACACACCCGAGTACAGGAGGATCGAGCACTATGTGTCTAGGCTAGTGCCGGAGATTGCTGGGTTGGTGGCTGCTGGGAACCTTCCCACTATTGCTGAAGTTGTCCGATCAGCTCATCGGATGACTAACCTGAAGGTGGCAGAAGGTGTTTTGCCTCCTAAAGGTGCTACTGTGAAGGTTACTGAGGGGAACAAGAGGAAGTGGGATGGTATGGGGAAGAGTGTTGTACCGGCGCTGTCTCAGCCGGCAAAGAAGTTTGAGTCTTCTGGATCGTCTTCGGGGCAGAAGACAGGTGGGTATATCGGGAAGCATCCCAAGTGTAACCGGTGTGGTTACCATCACTCGGGGAACTGTGATAAGGCACGCTGTCATCGGTGCAACCAGCTTGGACACCTGGCTAAGGATTGCAGGGCAACACTTCCGTCGGCCCAGGCTCGTACCCCTACTCCTGCTCCTGCTCCTGCTGCTCAGGGGACTCAGGGGAGGCAGGGGTGTTATAACTGCGGTGACACGGGACATTTCAAGCGTGACTGTCCCAAGCTGAAACAGGGCGACAATGGGAAGAACGGGAACGGTAACGGGAACAATGGCAGCGGAGGCAGGACTGCACGTGCTTTCGTCATTGGATCTGCAGAGGCTAGGCAGGATCCAGACACAGTTACCGGTACGTTCCTTCTTAATGATCGCTATGTTTATGTCTTATTTGATTCTGGTGCCGATAAGAGTTTCGTATCTTTGGACATTAGTCGATTGCTAGATATAGTACCCACACCTTTAGAGGCTAAGTACTTAATAGAATTGGCTGATGGTAAGAAAATCGAAGCGACACACACCCTTAAGGAATGTCGCTTGGAACTGTCGGGTTTGTCCTTCCCCATTGACCTTATGTCGGTACCCTTGGGTAGTTTTGATGTCGTGGTCGGCATGGATTGGTTATCGTTGTATCGTGCGGAGATCGTTTGTTACGACAAGGTTATTCGGATCCCTCTCCCTGATGGAGAGATTCTTTCGGTTCGTGGCGAGAAAAGCGGTGCTCCGCTGAGTATCATTTCTAGCATGAAAGCCCGTAAATACCTTCGGAAGGGTTGTTCGGCCATTCTGGCACTTGTTAACGTTTGTACTGACGATGAGAAGAAGATCGAGGATATTCTGGTGGTTCGTGACTTTTCTGATGTGTTTCCTGATGATTTACCTGGTCTTCCTCCCCATCTTCAGGTTGAGTTTGGTATTGATCTTACTCCGGGCGCAGCTCCTATTGCCCGAGCTCCATATCGTCTTGCACCTCCCGAGATGCAAGAGTTGTCCAGCCAGTTGCAGGAACTCTTGGAAAAGGGTTTCATTCGACCAAGTTCTTCCCCGTGGGGAGCTCCTATTTTGTTTGTAAAGAAGAAGGATGGAAGTCTTCGCATGTGTATTGATTATCGTGAGCTGAACAAAGTGACCATCAAGAATCGCTATCCTCTTCCTCGCATTGATGATCTCTTTGACCAGCTTCAGGGCTCCAGCTACTATTCGAAGATTGATTTGCGGTCCTGTTATCATCAGTTGCGCGTCAGGGAAGTTGACATTCAGAAGACTGCTTTTCGCACTCGTTATGGCCATTTTGAGTTCTTGGTCATGTCTTTTGGTCTCACTAACGCACCGGCGGTGTTCATGGATTTAATGAACCGCGTTTGCAAACCTTACCTTGATAAGTTCGTCATCGTGTTCATTGACGATATTCTGATTTATTCCAAGAACAAGGCGGATCATGAGGAACATCTACGGTTGGTCTTGGAACTTTTGAGACAGGAGCAGTTGTATGCTAAGTTCTCGAAGTGTGATTTTTGGTTACGTGAAGTTCAATTCCTAGGGCATGTGGTGAATGAACTGGGAATTTATGTCGATCCGGCTAAGATCGAAGCTATTAAGGACTCGGAAGCACCAAAGACGCCATCTGAGGTGCGACAATTCCTAGGCCTTGCGGGTTATTATCGTCGTTTCATTGAGGGATTTTCGAAGATCACTCAACCCCTCACTACTCTTACCCAGAAGGACCGAAAGTTCGACTGGGGTGAACCGCAAGAATCAGCATTTCAGATGTTGAAGCATAAACTTTGTTCTGCACCTATCTTATCGTTACCTGAGGGTACGGATGACTTCGTTGTGTACTGTGACGCTTCTATTCGTGGTCTCGGTTGTGTGTTGATGCAACGCGGGAAGGTTATTGCTTATGCTTCTCGTCAACTCAAAGTTCATGACTTGGAACTGGGCGCAGTAGTCTTTGGGTTGAAAATCTGGAGACATTACTTGTACGGTACCAAGTGTGAAGTATATACCGATCACAAGAGTCTTCAGCATATTTTCGACCAGAAGGTGTTAAACATGCGGCAGCGTCGCTGGGTTGAACTTCTGAACGATTATGACTGTGCTATCAAATACCATCCTGGTAAGGCGAACGTTGTGGCGGACGCCTTGAGCAGGAAGGAGTCTGCGAATCCTCGCTGTGTTCGAGCCTTACAGCTCACCATTCATTCGTCGTTGCCTGACCGAATTCGTTCTGTACAGTTGGAAGCCTTGAAGGAGGAAAACCTTAAGGCTGAGACCATGCACAGTGCTCACAAGCATCTTGAGCTCAGGACCGATGACTTACACTATTTTGTGGGACGTGTTTGGGTCCCATTGTTCGGGGGATTGCGCGAGCTTGTTTTGGATGAAGCTCACAAATCCCGGTATTCTATTCACCCTGGCTCCGATAAGATGTATCAGGATTTGAAGATACTTTATTGGTGGCCAAACATGAAAGCTGATATAGCTTCTTATGTCAGCAAATGTTTGACTTGTGCTAAAGTCAAGGTGGAGTATCAGAGGCCGTCTGGTCTCCTGCAACAACCAGAGGTTCCGGAATGGAAGTGGGAGCGAATCACGATGGATTTTGTCACCAAGCTGCCAAGGTCACCAAGTGGTTATGATATGATCTGGGTGATTGTTGACCGGCTGACAAAATCGGCACGTTTCATACCTATTAAGGAAACCGATGGACTCGAGCGGTTGGCTCGACTTTACCTTAAGGAGGTGGTTGCTCGGCACGGGGTGCCCGTCTCTATTATCTCTGATCGTGATCCTCGCTTTGCTTCGCGATTCTGGAAGGCTCTGCACAAGGCTTTGGGTACTCAGTTGGATATGAGTACAGCTTATCATCCGCAAACTGATGGACAGAGTGAGTGGACGATTCAAACCTTGGAAGACATGCTTCGGGCATGTGTTATCGATTTTGGCAAAAGTTGGGAGATCCACCTGCCATTAGTGGAGTTCTCCTACAACAACAGCTATCACTCTAGTATCAAGGCAGCTCCGTTCGAGGCTCTTTACAGACGGAAATGTCGATCACCACTTTGATGGGCCGAGGTGGGCGAGAGCCAGCTCACTGGTCCGGAACTTGTGTACGAAACTTCGGAGAAAATAATACAGATTCGTCAGCGTTTGGCTGCTGCTCGGGATCGTCAGAAGAGCTATGCCGATCGCCGTCAAAAACCTTTGGAGTTCCAGGTTGGGGACAGGGTACTTCTGAAAGTTTCACCATGGAAGGGCGTCATACGCTTTGGAAAGCGTGGCAAGCTTAACCCTCGCTATGTCGGACCATTCGCAATCCTGGATCGGATTGGACCGGTGGCATACAGACTTGACTTACCGGCGGAGCTCGGTAGTGTGCACAACGTCTTCCATGTGTCTAACTTGAAGAAGTTTTTGGCCGATGAATCTCTCATTGTACCACTGGAGGAGATCAAGGTTGATGATCGTCTTCGCATTGTGGAGGAACCCGTCGAGATTCTCGACTATAAGATTCGTAGCCTTCGTCGGAATAAAATCCGCATCGTTAAGGTTCGTTGGAACTCGAATCGTGGACCGGAGTTCACATAGGAACGGGAGGATCAGATGAAAGCTAAATATCCTCATCTTTTTCCGAAACGCACGTTTGAATCGAGGCATGTTACTGCTGAAGCGGAATGAATCTCGGGTCGAGATTCCTTTCAACGTGGGGATGATGTGACATCCGGTAATTTTCTTTTCGTTCTATTCTTTTCGTTTCTTTCTTTTTGTGGCTTTGCGCAATTTTCGGGACGAAAATTCTTTCAACGTGGGGATGATGTGACACCCGGCATGTTTGGCTTAAACATTTTAGTAACATCTAAGTCTACCTTAGCGAGAAACGTTTATAAACGGACTTAACTGGGTTAGTTGAGTCGGGTCAAGTTAGGATTGTCCAGGGTGCAATGATCTGGAGGACCATTGGGAGTCGTTTTGGTAATACACTAGTACCGGGTTCCGTTGTTGGTGACATTACATGAACTAATTAAGTATATGTGTAGATTATGGGTCGTGTGGTGGATTATATACATAGATGTGTTTAAACGATGTGTAAATGATTATCTATGCTTAAATATGTTAAATATAGACTAAGGATGCATGCTTATGTGTTAAGATGTGTTAGAATGCGTTAAACACGACAAACTGGAAAACTAGTTAAACATGAGTTCTGGTTCGACCACTTCGAGTGGTCGAAGGAGAACATTTTGTTTGGTTCGACCCTTTGTAAATGGGCGAACCTGGGATGTGGAATTGAAAGAATTCTCTTCGACCAGGACAGGGCTCATTCGACCCCGTGGAAGGGTCGAAGGAGGCCACCTTCGACCATTGAGTTGGGGCGAAGGAGGATTAGTATAAATACCAAACTTTGTCATTTTTCATCATTTCACAAACCCTAACCGTCTCAAAACACTCTCAAACAATTCTAATCACTAAGGAAGGAGTTTTTGCTCTTCTTTTTCATAATCTAACCTATCTACAACATCTAAACAAGAATCCAAGGTGTGTTCTTGATCCTAAACCTTTTCAAAGCATTTTAATTCGTTATCATCTAACCCTAATTGTCCGGATCTGTTCTAAGGGTGTTTTCATGATTAAAAACCTTTTAAACATCTTTCTAAATCAAAACCTTATCATTGAAACATAGGTCTTCATGATGATAAACATATGTGAATTGGGTATTATGTGGTGTTATGTGTTTTTCAATGATTTGCTGCTGTATCTATGATATAAACATGATATAGGATTGTTATTGATGCTAGGTCATTGTTATTTAGGGTTAGGATTGGATAAATGATGATATTATGGGTATTTGGGGGTTTTAACGAATCTAGACTTGATGCATGATATTTATGATCAATAGAACTAATAGGGAAAGATCGAACACTCGACAAACTGAGCATTTTAAGTTGAATACGGATCGATTTCAAAAGTTTCCAAATTGGGTAAATTATCCATGCATGATAGTGACGTTTCCATAATTTTTACCATTTTGGGAAAGGGCTGAAATGGACGTATTATTGGGGGAAATCGGTGGGGTTTTGTAGGGATAAGTTATTCATGCTTGACTGCTGTGTTTGATGATGTTTCGAGTCGTTTTGAATGTGTTTGAAGCGTTTTTATGAAAATTTGCACAACAGGGGCGAACCTGGACTCCTTCGACCAATCGAAGGTGCAAAGGAGAGAATCCAGGGTCGAACCTGGGTTTTGTTGGACGAAAGTGGCAGAACGGTCGAAGGAGGCATCAAACGGTCGAACGAAATACAAAACGGGCGAAGGAGACTTAAAACGGGCGAAGGAGACTTAAACTGACTAGTTCGACCGTTCTGATGCAGAAATGAGATTTTTGATACAAACTAAGTGTTTTATGCTTGAACCTTGTGTGTAATCTATGTGTATTTGATTAGTTAGGGTAATGGGTCACCAACGGAATGTCGGGTCGGTCTAGTGTGTCGGTTAAACATTTAAACACGTTTTAAAACATACTTAGTTACGATCTGGACAATCGGGGACTAGATAACCTTATGGTTATTAGTCAGAACACTTATGTGAACATTTTGATAGATCTCCGGTAGAGGGATTATCAAGGGCTTAACATCTTTACTTATAACCGAAGAACGCTATCTAAGGTGAGTTCACGGCCCCACTTTTACTGCTTTAATCTTTGGGGGAGAAAACATGCACTAAACTATTTTGGTAACATATGTCATACTATGGTTTTAAACTTGTGTACTATACGATCTTTTAAAGTCCCGGGGGAAACCATGAATGTGCGGGGATGCACAACGGGGGAAATGTGGATAGATCTATTGGGCTTGACAAACCCCACTCGACGGCTTGGAGGGCCGGGCGGGTGCATATTGTCTCGAACTGGTAATACTCGTAGCGTGGCTACAACACATCGGGCTGAACACATGGTAACAGTCTAGTAATGGTTTTCCAATCGTAGTAGTAACAAAACATACGCCTAGCTAGCGTACTTGGTAACATGGATATAGTATGGACATGGTAACATTCTGGTAACATTTTGATAACATTTTGAACAAACCTGTGAACTCACCAGCATTATATGTTGACGTCTTTTTGGCATGCTTTTCTCAGGTCGCTAAGGTAGCAACGAATGTAACTAGGCGCACGAGTCTGCATTGGCGTCTAGGCTTAGTTGCATGTTTTGAAATAAGTGTCTTGAATACTTTTGAACACTGTTGTAGCTGATTAAATTCTTAAATGCTTCCGCTTATAAAATCGTTGTTTTTGGATTTACGTATTTCATATAGAGTTGTTTATTGTGATCGTTGACTTGGATCCTGGTTTGTCATGTGCCTCGCGGTAAAACTCCGCAAGTGGTAATTTGAGGGTGTGACATTCAGATCTCTTAATGATTTAACACTTAATCAACCAAACTGCCCCTAAGATGTATGTATGTACCACAATCAAAAAATAAAAAAATAAAAAAATTCTAAAAACTTAATATTATTACCCTATATACTAAAAGAGTGATGTATGTAGAAAGTTTTTGTAGGGGACACAATGCAGGCCAGCTAAAAGTGGTAAGGTCAGATGGAATTTCACTCGAATATGATTTTTTTTTTTAAAATTGTTAAGAGTTCCTAGATTATAAACGAATATAATTTAATAGAAACAAATAAAACAATCAACATACTTAAACAAAACAAATAACCTATAAATCTATATCTTTTTAAGTATATAAGAGGGTAAGAGAGAGGCACATTGTTTAACTTAATGCCGTATGGACATAATCAAAGATGAATAAAGGATTGCATTCAACAATTCGCAAATCTGAAAAAGCTATATGTGAATCATTAAGAGGGTGTTTTGGGATTGAGTTTCAAAACAACTTATTGACTTATTGGTTTTTTCAAAAAGCCAATAAGTCAATAAGCTGTTTGTGTAACCCAAAAGCACTTTATGTTTTGACTTTTAGCCTTTGGCTTTTAAGGGTAGCTGTTTGTGTAACCCAAAAGCACTTTATGTTTTGACTTTTAGCCTTTGGCTTTTAAGGGTGGAAAAACTGTTTTTGAAAAGTTAGAAATCCTGACTTTTGACTTTTGGAAAAAAATTACAAATTTACCACCCATACAACTAATATTCACAATAAGTTAAGCGAAACACTTAAAAAAAAGACAATCTATTGACTTTTTGACGTTTCACATCTTAAAAGCTAATCCAAACACTTTTTCAAAACTCCTTTTTAAAAAGTCATAAGCCAATAAGCACTTTTGACCAAAAGCACTTTTACATTTCCAAACTCAATCCCAAACACCCTCTAAATCAAAACAAATTTATTTGTTGGATTGACAATCTGTGATAAGATGAGATGGAACCCTCGAGGAGTGGAGTGAGTCGGCAAGTGACGTTCAAAATACGTTAACGATCTGGATTTTTAAACACCAGCCTAAAAAGTAATTTCTAAATACAGTGGTTGATTTCGGAAAAACAAACGGTGAAGTAGGCCTACCATTTCAATTGTTAAAAAGGAATTTTCAAAGAATGGGACAACGAATGTAAGAGTTAAAACTTATACCATATAAAGGAATTAAATCAGTAAATGTAGAGGAACTTGGGCTTAAGGGACGGTGGGAACATGCCCACCATAACAAACAAGTGGATCCGCCACCTAAAAACCAAAGTTGGTGATGGAAGCACATTCTGATTTGGCCCCTCAACTTTCACTGTCTTTCACTTTGGTCCTTCCCTAGCTATATGTACAAGTGTTTAAAGCATCATGTACATCATTTTATTGCAACAATTCCTCCTCATATGTCATGTTTGCTTTCACTTTATAAAACCATATACAAACGACCTAAAGGTTTTTATAATCTTATTTATTGTATTAGGTATTGACTTATTCTTTTTCACATGAGTAAATGTTAAAAGTAAAGAAGAAGTTGTGAAACTGATATGTATGTATACAACAATAACCTTACTCAGTATAATCCAACAAATAGCTATAAAACTATTAGTTATGACTGGGTGGGGAGGGTGAGATCTAGACACACCACACCTCTATCCCCTGAGATAGAGACACTGCTTCTAGTGAGACCCGACTACAAAGACAACCATATATAAGCGCCGGGAAACATACAAAAGGTGCCATGTATGTATACGAATCATATATGCGGGTTGACGGATCTAGGATAAAGAGGCTACTTTCTCAACCTACCCACCTAATTGCCACCGCTACGAATGGCCATGGGAACCTGGACAAACAAATTTCATAGTTGATGCAGTGCAAGTAGTTACATAGACAGAGGTTTCATTGCATCCCTGTTTGATTTAACGCGTTTGCACTTTTACGGTTTGCATCTTACATTGTGTGTTTCTGATGGAATTACAAGTATAGTGATATGAATACATAAAGATAGATATAGGGTTACAATCTATTGTGAAACAAACCAAAGATTAACACAATCAATCAAAACAACACACCATCGACTTCTTATTACGATTGAAAGAATCACTAAACAAACGAATTGTAAAACAAGAGAGAAAGAATACATAATTGAAAGAGATTTGTGAATGAGACATTCTGAGCCCTAATTCCCCTTTTAAGCTTGTTAACCGTCATTAACAGCTAATGTTTCAACTTGTCACTTTTGGCCCTTGAACTTTCCAAATGTCTGCATAATATCTTCAAACTTATTATCACACCTGATCCTCTTATAAAGACTTTTAGAAAATGACACAATTAACCCCTCAACATTAATTGAGACTTTATACAACATCTAACAATATCTACCTTTGGATAAAGTCTATCCAATATGCAATAATTCCAAACAAAACTCAAACTTACCAACTGGCAACACTTTGGTTAGCATATATGCTGCATTTTCCAAAGTGTCAACTTCTTCTACTTCAACTTTTTTCTTCTTAATCACATCTCTTATAAAATGATACTTCACTTTAATGTGTTTCGGCCTGTCATGAAACACCTGATTCTTACTAAGCTGCACTGCTCCCTGATTCTCACAAAGCACAATAGTCTTCCAATGCTCTTTACCAGGATTTGATATATATTTATTTACTAACCAAGCTTACTGCATATCCTAGATTAGGTCTTGTGCAGACCATTAAGTACATGAGACTTCCAACAGCATTAGCATAAGGAATATTACACATACCCGCTATCTCTGATTCTGTTTTAGGAGAATCCATAGCAGACAGCCTGAAATGAGCAGCTAATGGAGTAGAAACCACCTTGCAACCCTCCATATTAAAATTCTTCAAAATTTTCTTCACATAAGAACTTTGTTTCAAGTAAATCAGGCCTTGACTTCTGTCTCTAGATATCTCCATACCTAGAATCTTCTTTGCCTCCCCAAGTTCTTTCATATCAAATTTCATGAACAACATATTCTTTGTATCTTTTATCACCTGTTGATCTCTACAAGCAATTAACATGTCATCTACATTTAAAAGTATATAGACATACTCACCTTGTTCATATTCTCTAAAATAGACACAGCTATCATATTGGCTTTTAGAAAATCCATGAGATACCATAAACTCATCAAATCTGAGATACCATTGTCTTGGTGACTGCTTTAAACCATATAATGATCTCAGCAATAAGCATACCTTCTCTTCCTGCCCTTCTTCCTCAAACCCCTGAGGCTGTTTCATGTATATCTTCTCTTCAAGATTTCCATGCAGGAAAGCAGTCTTCACATCAAGCTGTTCAAGCTCAAAACCTCTATAAGCTGTTAATGCCCAACATTGCTCTTATAGATGTGTGTTTAACAACTAGTGAAAATATCTCATTATAGTCCACTCCTGCTCTCTATGTGAACCCCTTAGCCACTAACCTGGCTTTATATCTAGGCTTTTCCCATGGCATACCTTCCTTGATATTAAAGATCCACTTACATGATACCAGCTTCTGACCTTCTGGCTTGTCAACCAATGTCCATGTCTCATTCTTATACAAGGATGCCATTTCATCTTCCATAGCCTTCAACCACTTCACTTTTTCTGGTGAAACCACTGCTTCATCAAAAGAGATGGGTTCGCAAACTGATTCTTCCTCAGCAACATTGAAAACAAATGTTGAAATGTCATCATTGTCCCTGAACCTCACAGGCTTCACCACCTGTCTTCTAGTTCTATCTTCGGCAATAGAATAATCAGGTTCATTACCTCTTGTCCCTGATGATGATGGTTGCCCTGTACTTGCTCCGGTGTCATCATTTGTCTTTGTTAAAGGCTCCACCTCAAGTTGAACTTCCTTCTCACTTGACTCAACTGCTCCTGCCTTTACATCTTTATACAAGAACTCTTCTTTAAACTTGACATTTCTGCTTGTTATCACCCTTGGTGATCCATTATTGAGTCTCCATAACCTATATCCCTTTACACCTTCAGTATATCCAATAAGGATACACCTTTCAGCCCTGTTCTCTAGCTTCCCATCATTAACATAGGAATACACTAGAGATCCAAAGATTTTTAAATCTTCATAGTCATCAACTTTCTGACCAGACCACATTTCCATAGGAACCTTCATACCAATGGCAGTAGAAGGAGTCCTATTAACACAACGTGCAGCAATTTTTAAAGCCTCTGCCCAAAAACTCTTAGGCAGACCAGATTGATGCAACATACATCTAATTCTTTCTAACAAGGTCCTATTCATTCTCTCAACAAGACCATTCTGTTGAGGTGTCCCTGGAATAGTTTTATGTCTTGCTATTCCACACCTTTGACAATATTCATTGAATTCTCTACTGCAAAACTCCAAACCATTGTCTGTTCTAAGATTTTTGATCTTCTTCTCAGTTTGATTTTCCACCAAAACCTTCCACACCTTGAATTGACCAAATGCTTCATATTTGTGTTTGAGTGGATACACCCAAACCCTTCTTAAGTAATCATCTATTATTGACAGGAAGTATGATGCACCACTAAGTGAAACATTTCTTGCAGGCCCCCATAAGTCTGCATGAATGTAATCAAGAACTCCTTTGGTTTTGTGAATTCCTTTAGCAAACTTCACCTTATGGGATTTACCCATCACACAGTTTTCACAAAAACCATATTCACATTCTGTTAACTCTTTGATCACTTCCTGCTTCATTAACTCCCTCATCCCTTGACTACTCATGTGGCCTAATCTCTTGTGTCACTTCATAGCAGTAGACATCTTCTTTTCTTCAACAACTAATACTTGACCCTTTTCAGCCTGTCCATCTAACACATAGATGTTGTTTGTCCTTCTTGTACCAGTCAACATTACCATGGAACCTTTGATTATTCTGGCTTTACCATTCTTTAAACTAACATTATAGCCTTCACTCTCAAAGGTTCCTAATGAGATCAAATTTCTAGTGAGTCATGGGATGTATCTTAAATTCTCCATTTCAAATGATCACCCTGAATCCATGATCCAATCCCATATCAAACTAATTACTAATGCATTCAAGACAACACCATTAATAGTTAGAGAATCACCTGTAATAGTCAGAACATCTGCACTGTCATATCCATCCTGTGACTCATCAGGAGATGACCCACCACCATGACTCTTCATTGATCCTCCACCATAATCAGACTTCTTTTTCTTGTTCCTTTCAGGGCATTCTCTTTTCAAATGTTTTTTAGAATTACAGATAAAACATTTTCTTTTGAACTTAGACTTTGATCTTGAACCCTTCTTTTGCCTTGAAAACCTTTGATCTGTTCTACCTCTAACAAAAAACCCCTCTCCACTTTCTTCTTGCACATCTGACTTCTTCTTCAATTCTTTTGAATTCAAAGCAGCAAGAACATCTTCCATGGACAAAGTCTCTCTTCCATACATCAAAGTTTCAACAAAATGTTCATAGGATGATGGTAATGAGGTCAAGAATATAATTGCTTGATCCTAATCATCCAAAGTGATCTTTATGTTCTCAAGATCCAGAATCAATTTATTAAGTTCATCTGTATGGTCTTCTAAAGACTTACCAGGAGTCATATTAAAGGTATACAATCTTTTCTTCAAATAAAGTCTGTTGGCCAATGACTTTGTCATGTAAAGATTCTCCAACTTGGCCCAAATACCAGCCGCTGATGTTTCTTTAGACACTTCCCTCAATACTCTATCTCCAAGACTCAACACAATCTCACTATGAGCCTTCTCCATGATTTCTTTCTTCTCTTTGTCTGTTAAATCACCAGGAATATTATCTTCTCCCCTCAATGCATCTACCACACCATTGTGAACTAACAGTGCTCGCATTTTAACTCTCCACAGACTAAAATCGTTTTTCCCATCAAATTTTTCAACCATAAACTTCGACGTAGAACCCATGGATCAATAATCAACCTTGGCCGTCAATTATTGATCAATTGATTGAAACAAAATCTTTGAAACCGAGCAACCTGGCTCTGATACCAATTTTTGTGACAAACCAAAGATTAACACAATCAATCAAAACAACACACCATCGACTTCTTATTATGATTGAAAGAATCACTAAACAAACGAATTGTAAAACAAGAAAGAAAGAATACAGAATTGAAAGAGATTTGTGAATGAGACATTCTGAGCCCTAATTCCCCTTTTAAGCTTGTTAACCGTCATTAACGGCTAATGTTTTAACTTGTCACTTTTGGCCCTTGAACTTTCCAAATGTCTGCATAATATCTTCAAACTTATTATCACGCCTGATCCTCTTATAAAGACTTTCAGGAAATGACACAATTAACCCCTCAACATTAATTGAGACTTTATACAACTTCTAACACAATCTTAATGAACAAGAAAACTAAATGGGCATTAATAAAGAGATATCGGGTCGGCCTAAACCCTCTCATGTCTTCAATCTTCATTAAACCAAATAACCGTTCTTAGTCTTCAACTAATAACCCGAGCCCAAATTAAGACTCCAATACCCAACACATTGTCAAATGAATTGTGAGAAAGATTTTATTTCTCAAGGTATGTAAACCAAATAACTTGTTTATGTCTAGCATGTGTATTTTGCATCTGTGATTATGAATGTAATGTGTTTTGATCTACTTCATTCACTAAATTGGCATAACAAATCAACTAACAAAATCAGAAAGATGGTATACACAGATACATCAAAACATTGATTTTCATTAACATTTAACAATTTATTACATAAAGATACGACCTTTAACTAGTCGTTTACATAAACAGATACATCAAAACACACAAAATGAAGACCACAACAACAGCCCTAAGCCTTTTATTCTCAGCCTTCAAATTCCTGATCATGTCTTCTAGGTGATGTTGGCGTTCGTCTTTTTCACATAACCATCCAACGAAACCACATCCCCTGTTGCAACAATAAAAACGTCTACCTAGGTTTTGACTCGTCCATGAAGTACGAATCCTAGTTGTAGAGCGACATGCACACCATACCATCATTAATTGAGAGTATAAAGATCGAATAAGAATTTAGGTCAAAGTCATTGTGATTGTAATTGAAGATTGGGGGTTTATAACGTTCAAATTGGGGAGGGACGAATTTGGCAAATTAAACTATAAACGTGAATTGACCATTATACCCCTTACTTAACTGGACTAAGTTAACGTCGTTAGTGCTAGGGACGATTCTCACAAGAAATTAGAACCTATGGACGATTATGACAAAAAATCCCAAGTTTGTACGATTATGGCAACTTTCAACAAACCTGAAGGACAATTTCAGCAATTCACCCTAATCTTATTTATTATATTAGGTATTGACTTATTTTTTTTTCACATGAGTAAATGTTAATAGTAAAGAAGTTGTGAAACTGGTATGCACGTATACAACAATAACGTTACTCAGTATAATCCCACAAATAGCTATAAAACTATTAGTTACTAGTGGGTTTCCCGCGCGATGCAGCGGGTGTCACCCAGTCTCCTTTGAAGATCCAACCCAACTTAAAACGGGTCCTATCCTAGCTCAAAAGGCAAATTTCCATTTTAAAGTTTCCTAAAATGAATGTCAATCGCATATGACCTGGTAAAACGTTCAAAGAAGAAACACGTGCTAGTATATCAAATAATAACTTGGGTTTGATTGTATGTCCAAATGGGTTGTTGGTTTGAATTATCATAGTGTATTAAGTTTGATCTCAACTTTGGTATATTTCAACAACAATGTAATTAAATCATAAAAACATGTCAGGATGTTTTAGGCATTAAGTTAGAACTTTTCTTTAAGACCAAAACATTTTATTCACACCCAAATAAAAGTTACAGTATCTTCATAGCAGTGGCTAGCCCAACCACCCCCAACATGGATACATACTTAGCCCCAATTCTTTTACATAAAAGTAAAATACAAGCATGTATTAATCACGGTTAACCATGCCCCTACTTCTAAAAAACCCCTAAAACATGTCACCAGTAAAAAAAGAAAAAGAAAAAAACTACCCACTTTGACCTTATACCAAAAGTCCAAATCTGAATGACCCATCCAGTTTTTCACATCTAGTATGTGTGTGAGATAAGCACCTCTAAGGTGTGGTCTTAAAAATGACATAAAAAAAAAGTTACTCGCTGCCCCCCAAAACTAAAACTAAAACCGAGTCCCTACTCAAAAAAAAAAAAAAAAAAAAAAAACCAAGCCACTTTCTCTTACCAAATGGACATGTTTCCAAATGTCCAAATCTGTATATGTGGATAATAAATTTAAAGATGTTAACATCAAATAATAATACCATTACTCTCACGTACATATACACTAACTGTCAAACACAAATTGATACCAAAAAGCGTTAATTTCATACCTTATTTGGCGAATAATGGAAAATTTATTCATCTCGGAATGCTTCGAAGCAAATTGTTTTTTCTTATTATCCTTTCTTGTGTTCCTAACCAACTCAAGAAACTGTGAAGATTTGACTTCATAATTACAATTTCGAACACAAAAATGAAACCTTAAAATAAAATTACAATACGATCGGATCAAAGACACACACATAAGACGTGAAAGAAGCCTCTGGTTCTGATAATTAGGTGAGATTGGTTTTTCAATTTGTGGGTGCACGGGGTATTAATGTATTGCAAAAGAGAAGACGTAAAGGGAAGAATGAACGATTGAATGGAAAATTGATGGGATTCATCGAATAGAGGATCTCTCTTATTGAAAGTATAGAGCATTCATTGCCCAACGAATGGCCTGAAGGAGGTTAGAATTATTAGTAACTTCAAAAGCTTAACACATTCAGCATTCAATTAAGTGTTTATGAAAGAAGGTTACATTTTGAGAGATATATGAAGTATGTATTATACACTTATATACAATTGGCATGAAAGGTTGTACATGAGGGGCATAAAAGGAAGAAAATAATAAAAAATTGGAGATTTATGAAGGGGCCTTTGGACTCCCATCTTAAAAGTTAGATTAAATTACCTTTTTCCTCCTTAATAAGGTAATAAAGAAATAGAGATGACTGGGTGGGGAGGGTGAGATCTGGACACACTATACCTCTATCCCCTGAGATAGAGATGCTACTTCTAGTGAGACCCCGACTACAAAGACAACCATATATAAGCGTCAGGAAACATACAAGAGGTGCCATGTATGTATATGATGTGTTGCAAAACACATCTAATTTCCTATGTATTTTGTATATTATTTGGTCAAGTTTTTAGTCATTTCGTGTCGTTTTTATTATGTATTTATGTATTTTATTGTTTTATAGGTGTTTGGAGAAAATGGGCTTAAAAATAAAGAATTTTAATCGAGACACCAACACTTGAGAGCAGGTGTTCATGGACGTTGGAGCGTAGACGAGAAACTTTGGTCGAGCCAAGAACACCCGAGCCTAGAGCACGGAGTATAATAATAATAATAATAATAATAATAATAATAATAATAATAATAATAATAATAATAATAATAATAATAATAAAGTTAGAAAATAAATAATAACCTATGTCAACGTGACTTTAGTGCCACTTTCAAGTTTCAAGGCCCAAACATTTAGGGCTCATGGAGGATTATTATTGTTTTTGGAGTGGCGGCCACAAGAAAATATAAGAGAAACATTATCATTTACGAAGGGAACAGATATCAGCCGAAAAGAAAAAGAGGACAGCAGCATCAAAGCAATTTTTAGAGAGGAAGGTGAAGGCCAGGAAGGCTAGGGTTCAAGATTCAAGCTACGGGTTCGACTATAATAATTTTTGGCTTTATATTTATTTACTCTGTGTTTATAAATATTATTACCATGGCTATATATTATTTTGAACCTACGTTTTTATCTTTTTCCATGACTATGAGGAGCTAAACTTTTAGCGCTACCTAGGTATTGATGATGGGTGACAATTGAATAATAGTTTTCGGGTTGGATCTATGTTATGTTTTGGATAATGTTTTGGTAAAGGTTTTCTAATAAGGTTTCTTCTGTATATGCGTGCTTGATATCTGAATATTAATTCTTGTTTCGCTAAATTCTAGTTTAATTGATTTTGTATCTTTTGATCTAGGGTTTTGTGATTATCTTAGACTTGGTGTTTTTGTTAAATCTTGTGGTTGCTAGACGTAGCAAACCCTAGAAACAAGCTAATTAATTATTTGGTAATTTAGCATTCTACCACCTTTGAGACCGAGAGGAGATTAGGTGTCAGTGTGTCTAGCTTGGTAGGTATTCGGGACCGTGGTCTGCACGAGAGTGAGTCACCCCTAGCGTGCCTGTTTTGTTAGCATCATGTGTTAGAAACTTGTTAGAATAACTATCCCTTGCATCCCTTACACATCCCGGATGTATTGTTTCTGAGGGGGCCGAGAGGACATTCAGATTTAGGATACCTTAGCATAGTTTGGAAAGACCGAGAGGTGATCTGAACCCGAGACCGGTGAGTTTACACACTTCCTTAGATTCAGTATTGCGACATGTTGGAGAGTGATTCGCGTTCCAGTGTTGGTCTAGTTTAGTGTATCTTAAGATCCCGGTAGCCAAAACCCATTTATCCAATCCCGAGAGCTATAAGTCAGTCACCTTGATTATTACCTAGGTAGCCATTTTCTCATTACTTGACCTCATCCAGTTCTACTTGTTCGTTTGCTTTGTTGAGTTGTTCGTATTTTATTTACTTTAATTTTATATTTTTTTAGTAATTAATTAAATCATCATCACTTTAATTTATTAGACTAGGACTCGACGAAAGCTTAGTACCGAGAGCTGCTACTACTGTGTCCACGGTTCGATACTCGGACTTATTTGCTTTACTACTTTCGACCGGTACACTTGCCGGTAGTGTGTGGTTTAGTGGGTATTTCCCATTTAAAACTTGTTTTGAAATTAATTGGACTTAAAATATATTTATCACACATTTCACGCATCAGTATACGAATCGTATATGCGGGTTGACGGATCTAGGATAGAGAGGCTACTTACCTAACCTACCCTCCCAATTGCCACGACTACGAATGGCCATGGGAACCAGCTGGACATACAAATTTCATAGTTGATGCGGTGCAAGTAGTTACATAGCCAGAGGTTTTATTGCATTCTCATTTAATTTTAACGCGTTTGCACTTTTACGGTTTGCATCTTACATTGTGTGTTTTTTGATGGAATTACATGTATAGTGATATGAATACATAAAGATAGATATAGGTAGGGGTGTTCAAAATCGGATAATCCGAATTTCGGATAATCCGAAATTTCGGATAGTCAATATTGGGATCCGAATCCGGATCCGAAATTTCGGATAATCCGAAACTTAAAAAAAAATAAAAAAATAAATAAAAAATAATAAAAAAACGTTCTCCTTTATGTCTAAAATGTGAATTTGTTAAAAAAACAAAAATCGAAGTTAGATAAATGAAACTTGAACAAAAAAAATGTAAAAAAAACTTACAGTTTGGTGGACGGGGGCTGTGGAGGTCGGAGACGAGGTGGACGGGAGTTGTTATAGAGAAGAGAAGAGGGAGCGGCTAATTTGGATTGGAGTAGTATGCACTTAGGGTTAGGAGGATTAGGGATTTAGGATTGTGTATTGTGTTATGTAGTGTATATAATATTACTAGCTGATTACCCCGGGAAGGTCCTGGGGTTGAAAAATTTAATATGATTTAATAAAAAAATGATAAAAGAAGAAAACCCAAATCACGAAAAGAGTAAATAACTTAAACATAATTAATCTTAGTTAAAAAACATTTATTTAAAAAGTTAAAAAAATAAAAAGCATAAACCATATTAAACATAATACAGTATTAAAAGGATAACCTTCAACATATAATCATCTTCACGTAATTTAAAATATGTTACAATTTGACTTTGACTTATATAGATGTAGAATTCATGATGAGGGTTGAAAAATATAACCATTCTAATAATACTAATACTAATAGTAATAATTATTACTCTTGTAATTAAATAAATAAAAAAATAACCTTGCTATAAGGTGACACTATGTGTTGCAGTGTTGCGCGATTCTTTCTCCTAGCTTCTCTTGATGAAGTATACTTATCCATCTTTAGAAGAGTAAAATTCCAATGATAGCATGACGATTGGGCTGAATTTCAACATCGTAGATAAGAACCTGGTTTAAAAGAAAAAACATGATTAATGAATAACCTGAACACTTTGTGTTTTTTTTTTCTGTATGAACATAACCCCACAAAAAATAGTCATTTTTTCTCCGTTTTTTATATAGCACTATGGTATTCGTTGGAAAGATAATAAAACACTCGTTAATTTGGTGTAATTTTTTTATTTAAAAAATCTCGAATATAAAAGATATTAACGTTTAAAAATTATGGGAGGAACATAAGAGAGAAAAATTTAAATATGTTTTTAATTTTTTTTTTCCTAAAATAACTCAATTTAATTTTAGTAATTGAGAATTGAGAGATAGAGAGATAAATTTAGAGTTTTATGTTTATCTTTTTTTTTTAATTAAAAAAGGAAATAATTCAAAAACAATAAAATCTTTCAATTATCATGCCACGTGGCAGTTTCATCGAGAGGTTGAAGGCACCATTGCACGCCACGTCAGCAATGTTCAATTCTTTTATATATATTAATAGATATATATATATATATATATATATATATATATATATATATATATATTTTAATATTCGGATTCGGATAATCCGATTATCCGAAAATTTTCAAAATCAGGATCCGAATCCGAATCCGAAATTTCGGATTATCCGATTTTCGGATATCTGAAAATCGGATTATCCAAAATTTCGGATAATTCGGATTCGGATTATCGGATTTTTCGGATTCGAATTCGGATTCGGATTTTTTTGAACACCCCTAGATATAGGGTTACAATCTTAATGAACAAGAAAATTAAATGGGCTTTAATAAAAAGATATTGGGTTGGCCTAAGGCCTCCCATGTCTTCAATCTTCATTAAACCAAATAACTGTTCTTAGTCTTCAACTAATAACCCGAGCCCAAATCAAGACTCCAACACCCAACACATTGCCAAATGAATTGTGAGAAAGATTTTATTTCTTAAGGTTAGTATTGATGTAAAAGTTGATCCCTGGTATCTTGGCTTTGAACCGCGGCTAAGCACGGGCTAGAGATAACACTTGGAGTGTAAAGTGTCATTTGTTTGATTTATTTGTTGCTTAAGAATTATTTTTTGATGTTTGACAAAAGGTTAAATTTGATAATGTGAATCCTCATAAATTTGTGGGATTAGAATGCAAGGCAAGTTATGATTGTTATACCAGTTTCGTATTATAAGTTCATTGTTTGCTTAACTTTGATACTGAGTATTGATTTACTAGCCGTCGAATGTCAGTTGGTAATTTGGTCGTATTACAAAGTATGACGTAGAGATGGGTGCATCAATAGTAAAGATACTAACCCTAACTTTTGACTTTTCTTTAATGATTTTAGGTCTTCAAGCAACAAATTCAAATTACATTCGGTTTAGATTTTGACCTATTCAAGTTCGATTAGAGTGCCCACGGAAAGTAATATTTATAGTTGAGTTTTAAAAGTTGGTATATGATATTGACGAGATGGGAAGGTCGATTGATGATCATTTTAATGCTTTTGTTTTATACATTGCAATTTTTGGACGGCTGGATTACATTTGTAGAGTATGGCAGGCCAACATACCTTCCATTGCCATCACCTCCTTCATATAGCAACATTGTAAGGTATCAATTGAGATATATTAAACTTAGTATATGCTTCACTCAGTATATGTGATGGATGATATATTGAAATAATTGGCAACTCAATGTAGCCAAAATGCGTACGATTCTACGGTTTGTTGATTCCTATTTCAATAAAAAGAAATATTCAAATTTTCCATCTTCCCTCTTTGCTTTTAGCTCATCATTCTAAGAAACGAATTTGACAACTTGCTTGCATAGCTGATGGTCTAGTCACTGATGAAGGTTAATGGCACATAGCACACTACGTTTATGATTTATTTAGTAGAATAGTTACTATGTATTTAGCTTTTTCCATTACATAATGTGTTTAGGGTTTAGGGGTTATCACTAATGTTATATGTTTTGATTTGTTTATCATTTATTTGTGACTAAATAGTGTAATACCTTCACAATTTAACGGTTTGTGATTATCATTATAAATTAAAAACAGTTTACGGGTCGAGATCCTGTGCAAAGTGTGTTTTGTGTGAGAAGGGTAAGAAGTGTTTTGGACCATTAGATCATCTTAATCAATGGTTTAGATTTAATGAGTGACATTATTGTAAATAATGTTATAGTTATAATAACTAATTAGGCTACTTAGGGGTATAATGGTAAAACACACCCTACATTTAATTCACATTTAAAGGGTCTAATTAAAAATATGGAAGGCCTAATAAATTCAATCTTCCTATTTACGCCTCCATTTAATTCACATTTAAGTGTCTCTCACCTCTCTCTCTCTCTTTCTCTCTCTTTCTCCCCTCTTTCTCTCCCTGCGCCACCTACACAACCGCCATCAACCACTACAAACCACCACCATCAACCGAACCATCATTCGACAGCCACCATCACAAACATAAATAATCGGAGTGTTTTTTTAGGGATGAAGATGAAGACGACATGAGGTGATAATGGATCAGTGTGTTTTATGGTGGATTATTTTAAACAACATTCATATTGTTGTGTTTTATGTTCAAAAGATTTTTGTGTTTTTGAATGTGTTACTGATTGTGTATGATGAAGATAAAACACACTGGATTATGGAGAAGATGATGATAAAACACACGTGACTGTTTAAAACACAAAGTTGAGAATATGGTGATAAAACACACGGGTATGAACGTAAAAACACCTTGTTGATGAAGCAACTTACAAGACTATAATAAAACACCAATGTGCATAAAAAAACCATATTTTTTGCATCAGTAAAACTCCTTATAAAAATAACACAAAAGGTGTGTTATACCTTCAAACCTTATGGTATACCAGTAAAACACCATGTGCTCACATCAGTAACACACACCAATATGAATGCTGTTTTGATCGTATATAATTCAGTAAATGAATGATAATGTGCTGAATGTTAATAAAAACTCTATAAAAATTCGTGAGATGTGAAACAAAATCCCTAAGAATGCTCCTAAATTGAACACGAAATTAATTAGCCATTATCTCCTAAAATAAGATTATCAATGCAATTTACAATGTTACCCTTCTATATAATAAAATAGGCCGCACTATTATTGGTTCTCACACTTCTCACAAAAAATAGGTTTTGTACATGATCCTAAACCACAGTTTACAAGATCAAAAAGTAATTTATATGTGGTTAAATAACATGCGGGATTACATATGAAATTACCCGCCTCATTGAGTTACCTAAAAAGGCATTATAAGAGCGTTTATGGATGTCTTTTTTCTTCTTATTTGTCGTTATAAATGGCGTATTGGTTTACCTATATAATACACTATAGTTTAATGCTATATGCTTAACCACCGCTATGAGTTACTTAAAAAGGCTAGTACCGTCGCAACAGGCAACAGGTAAATTACTAAAAAAAATGGAGTTTAGGAAAAAAATTACTAAAACATGATCGGAGCTAAAAGGGGTTTACTACTCCAACAACATTGAACTTGCTTCTATTCTATGGGTTCATTTCTATGTTTCTATTGGGCTCACAATTTTTTTACATATCTTTTCTTTGGAAATTTCTAAAACCCATAGGTTCCCCGTAAACCCAATGATCAGAGTGTGTCGACATACAATTTGAGCGGGTTACTCCCACTAAGAGGCGAACATACCAGGTTTTGTTTTTTTTACCAAACAGGTTTTGGTTTGGAGCCGGTATTGACTTTGACATGCTCCAAGTTCGAAACCAGTTTGGTTAGTCGTAAATCGGTTTTTACCCGGTTTCGGTTTAAATCCGGTGCATGTACACACCTTTTAAAATCATATAAACTACATAAAATTTAACTTTGATTAACTTCTAGATTTTTTTTAAACAAGAAAATTAAAATCAATACAAAGAAAGCATAATTTTATTTGTGTTTATGGCCACAATCGGTTTTTTCCTAACATGGTTTCGTTTTTTTATTTTGGTTCCAATCGGTTTTTAGTGGTGCCGGTTCCTGTTCATTTAGCCGGTTTTAACCTGGTTTTTTGTTTGGGATTTTTATTACTAGTTCCAATTTCCGAACCAAGTATGATGATGACTCCCGAACCAATTTCTTTTTACATCTCTACTCCCTATATTACTGATTTATGTTAGTGAGACCCCATATGTACCTGTGATGTTGGGCTTGATGAAATCTAACATCTAGAAATTCCATTTTAAAGCAAGTGACCCAAACAAAGAATATTAGTGTCACGACAACAAAATTAACGAGACAAATCTAAGCATCCTTTTCATAGCTTTAAACGAAAAGTATTGGTCCTCATGAAACTAATGGCGCGACACTACTATTAAAATGTCAATGTCATAGGCATTTGCTACGAAAATTGATGTAATTTTAATTTTAACAAGGATCTTGATTACACAAGTTGGAGACCCTATGTTTTGTTGTATTAAAACGTACACGGAACCATTGTTGCAAGTAGGTGTCTTTTGACTCATATTTCTTTGTCCTACTATCATCACATCTCATACTCAACACGCGTCAATTTTGTCTTATTTACGTATAAATTAATTAATTTGAGTCGTGAATCTTTTCAATCGAATCAAATTCAGAAATTTAGCTAAAAAGAAAACGACTTAATCCGGTTGAAGGTCTCACATTAGCTATTATCGTTGTTTGTAACCATCTAGATTGATTTATTCAAATATTTATATTATTATTGCAATAATATTATTGTACTATGTTATTTGCCCATATAACACAGGATATAATAAAAATTTATATAAAATTTAAATATATAGTAACTAAGATTACATATTAATGTAAATTATTGAAAATTTTTAATATATAATATAATTCCTAAAAAAAAAATAATAAAAAATCAAAGATCTCTAAATATCTCTTTGTATACAACATTGGTTGTTTTGTTTGTTAACATTGCTATATCTATCTAATATTAATAATTTAACACTCCTTTGCTTTTTACTCTTTATAACGTGATGCACAATTGGCTATAAGCGAAAACATGGTATTTCAAATACAAAGCAATTTTAGATAACGATTGTCTTTGTCTTTTGCTTATTGTCATCGTGAGTCATACGAAAAAAGTTTTTTTTTTTTTTTTTTTTTTTTTTTTGAAATTGGAACATAATTTTCTTATTAAAGTTAAACAAAAAATAAGACATTCAGTGAAAAAATTATAGTTTTCGAAAGTGATAATAAAATGCGGTAAATAACCTAAACATAAATAATTGTTTGAAAATTATAACATAACTAAGAAATAAGTCAACAAAGAATTAAATTGTTACAAACTAACCCTCCGTAACACATATAACAACATAAAAATATCGTAACTTAAAGTTGAGAGAGATATAAAAAATCTAAAGTTAGTTGGAAATATCTTAAACTTTTAGCAATTATTAAATCACAAATGTAAAGAGTTTAGTATTCTGAAATTTAAAAACAATAACTTTTAATTCACAAGAATGTTAAAAATGAATCAAGCTAATTAAGAGCATGTTTGGCTCTCCATTTTCTTTTCCCCTTTCTCCTTCTTCTACCTCCTTTTCTCCTTAATCCCAAAAATAACAATTTCTATCTTATGACTTTTCTCGTCTTTTCTCATTTTCAAAGCACAAAATCTTTCAAAAGCTCATTTTCAAACAATTATCCAAACACTTTTTTTTTTTTTTCAACTTTTGACTTCTTGAAGAAGTTATAAGTCAAAAGGAGATGAGGAAATAGAGAGCCAAACATGCTCTAAGTATTCAACTATGTACAAATTAAATTTATATTTTTAAATTGTTATCCCAAACTTTCTGATTTATTTCGCAGTTAAAATTATTTAATTTTGAACAGTCAAATTTTGATTAGATGAATTGATGGAGGTAATTTGAACTATTTAAATTTGGTTTGACTTTAAAGTTTGAAAATTTAATTTTGTAATTTTAAAGTACGATAAATATTCTTTGGTTTATAATTATAAATAGTTTTTAGAAATGATTAACTATATTTGATGAGATTGAATATGTAAAAAATGTTTGTCTTCTAATATTTTTATATTGATTAATAAAAACAATTATGAAAATAATTTAAATACTAATTGAATGACATTTATTGTTTTGAATAATTAATGTAAGACTTTATGAAGGAGTGACATATGTCCCTCATATGTTTTCTTTTATTAGATAGTGTAGATGTAGATTTTTACTGTAAACCCAACCTAATGTAACTATCAAGTGCTAAAAGACTATGAATATCTTTTGGATGCAAATGAGCATCATCATTTTTTTTTTCTAATAATGACAATGAACAAAAGAAGAAACTAACTGATAATAAGTCATGGCATCTTTTTTTCCGAAAACAAAATTCGATCACATACTGATTACATATATTGCTTATTGTGAGAAAATGCATGATCTGTCTTGAATTTTTTTTTTTGACAAAAAGAAATTAAGAAGAATTAATTACACGGTTACTATTTGTGGTTTACTTATTTTGCCATTGTTATACTTATTTGTTGGGAATTGCACAATGGGTATCAACTTTTACAAATAGTTTCACTATTGGTATACCATAATACCACACTTCCTAATGTGAAACCATTTGTAAAAGTCGTATAAATTGTGTAATTTCCAAAAAAGATAATATAAAAAACGAAAAAAATAGGTAAACCACAAGATTAAACCTATAACTACTTAAAAATGAATTAATTTACAACAAACAACAAAAGAGAGATGGATAATATTTGGAATTAAATGCTATTAGTTTCATTGTGAATGTCATCAAATCATTTTAGTTAATTGGATTTGTTTCTAATGAGAAACAAGTATAAACATTGATACAAGTTATTAGGTGTGACGTAGATGCTTGTTCATGTATATTACGATTTCTAGCAATGATAAAACCGAGAGTTTGTGGGGGCAACGCCCCCTTAAACAAGTTTCAAGATGGTACAGAGCCTTAGAAAAAGGTCTAGGGCCAATGCCCTTAGACGAGGTCAAAGGAATGCAAAACATTATTAACTAAGTTAATCTTGTTAGTATCCAATTGTTAGGACTTACCAAGTTACTGTTAAAGGGGCTACATCTAAATTTAAAAGAACTAGTGAGAAACTCGCGCGTTGCGGCGGGACAGTTAAACTAAACAAAAAATAAATGAAAAAACATTAAATCACGCACATGCATGGCGGCGAGTTAACTTGCCATACTAAAAATATAAAAAGTAAAAAATCATCATAGAAAAAGCTACCAAGTCGAAACCGTAACAAATTCACATAAAAAGAGAAATAAAAAACTAAAAAAACACTTTAAAGGCTTGTCCGCCTCTGCTTAGATGACTTGTACATTATCACACGCAATTTTGTTTTAAACGAAGCTTACATTGAAACGTATATAAAAATAGCACCAATAAAGGAACTTTTCCATTCACTTTCTTCTAACACAAGATAAACTTTACGTTGTTTAGTAGGGTAAGCTCGATTTTGCTCTCAATATGCCAAGTTATTCATGCAGTAGATATTTCCTAAACGACTCAAATACCTAAAAGTTTAGTAACATTGTTATGAATAATAATAGATTAACTAACTTTTATAAAGTAACTTTTTTTTTTGAACGTTGACTTTCATTAAAACACGGCTAGCCCTCAAAACGGGGACCGCCAAGAATTACACATACATATACAAGGGATTCATAGCCCAATCATTCCACACTAAAGCCTTAGATTTGGATCTATATTTAAGCCATAAGAAAGCTAACGACTTCACATCCGCCACCGCATCCCTAGCATGTCTTGAAATGTCTTGAAAGATCTTTTCGTTTCTCTTTTTCCAAATCACCCACACCGTTATCATCACTATACCATTGATTATCTTTTTCCTCCACTTACCACCATGGACACTCTTATACAATGTTAATAATTCCTCGAACTCATAAGAACAAAAAGGAGGCAGACGACACCACATAAATACACGAGACCATACCTCAGACGAAAAGGTGCAGCCAACAAAAAGATGTCTTGTGTCTTTTGCATAGTTTCCACAGAAAGCACAATTAATATCTTGAACTCTAACATTCCTTCGCATCAAAGCAGTTCTAGTAGGAATCCTATCAAATTCCGCTCTCCAACTAAAAATATTCACTTTACTAGGAACCCACTTCTCCCATTTCATCTTGTATTCTCGACGGGTATCTCTACTTTGCCGCATAATCTTTTTAAAATTCGCTACCGAGTATGTTTCGTCTATGCCATCATCCCAATACCATTTGTCACTGTTGCTCCCCAATGTGAATGTGGCTAACAATCGCTCCATATCCTGAGCCTCCGAAATTTCCGTGACTCAATTCGGAGATCTGTACCAGCAGCCAACAAAATTACTTCCATCTCGATTTTTCACAAATCTACTAGCGACCCTGCAGCCTTTTTGTTTTTCGAGTTTATATAATTCCGGCCACCTATTTTTCAGAACAGTCGTGCCGAGCCACTCATCAAACCAGAATCGGCTGGATGTACCTGTCCCAATTCTGCACTTAATATACTGTGATATGCTTCTCCCATTTAACACCAAGGATTTTATGAATGAAACCAAGGCCTTCCAACAACCAGCCAACGTTTTTTTAACTGGTAAAAACTCCCAGCATCCCCTCCCACCGTGGAGTAAAACAATCACTCTTCGCCAAAGAGAATCCGTCTCAACATGGAAACGCCAAGCCCACTTTGTAAGCAGAGCGGAGTTAACATCTTCCAGTCTAGAAATCCCCAGGCCCCCATCCTTTTTAGCCGTACACACTGTCTCCCACGCCACCCAGTGCATCTTTCGTTCATCACTAGCCCCCGCCCATAAGAATTTCTTCATGATGGATTCAATATTATCTAAAACCTTCCTTGGTGCTTTATAAATAGATAAGTAATAGATAGGAATACTAGAAAGGACCGATTTTATAAGCGTCAACCTGCCACCTATGGAAAGAGTTTTGGATTTCCATTTTGCAAGCCTGTCTTGAATCGTATCCACCACTGGGCTCCAATGACAAATGCGGTTCATGTTAGCACCAACCGAAATCCCCAAATACTCAAACGGCAGAAAGCCCGCCCTACATCCAATCATCTCAGCCATCCTTGTCACGTCCCCTTCATTAACAGCAATACCATACAGATATGATTTATGAAGATTGATTTTGAGGCCGGAGCATATATGGAAGACCCGAAGAACCCTCGCCACCTTCTCTATATTATCCACGGACCACTCCCCTACAATCAAAGCATCGTCTGCATAAAACAAGTGAGTTAAAGGATGATTATTAGTAGTGAAATTAATTCCTTTAAATTCCCCCACTTCCACCGCTTTAGACATCAAGCAATGTAGTGCTTCCATAACCACTAAAAACAGGAACGGCGATAACGGGTCACCCTAACGAACCCCTTTCTCACATTGGAACTCGAAAGTGGGTGCTCCATTGACTAGAACCGCGGATCTAGCTGAATGTAAAACACCATTAACCCATGTACACCATTTTTCCGGGAAACCCATCTGCTGCAACATAGACAATAAGAACTCCCAATTCACGTTGTCGTAGGCCTTTTCAAAGTCAATCTTCAACATAAACGCCTTTTGCTTTGTCTTCTTTAGCCAACCAATCGTTTCATTCATCAAAAGAGGGCCATCCAAAATGAATCTACCTTTAAGGAACGCCGATTGTGTCTCCGATATCACCTTCCCCAAAACTTTTTTCATTCTTGACGCCATCACTTTTGATATCACCTTACTAATAATTCCAACCAACGTAATGGGCCGATAATCCGTCAAACCAATAGGGTTTTTAGTTTTAGGGATTAAGGTGATAAACGATGAACTACACCCTTTACTAATGTTCCCGGAATCATAAAATTGTTCAAAAAGCCGATTGAAATCAGCTTCGAGGTGCTCCCAAAACTTTTTAACAAACCAAATATTAAACCCATCCGGTCCTGGGGCTCTGTCTGGACCGCAATCGAACACCGCTTCCCGAATTTCTTCTTTGGAAAACCTGTTAACAAGCTCATTCGCACTATGAATATCCAGCTTTTTAATATTAATACATACCAAACTTGGCCGCTTTTTCACCGTGTCCGCGAATTGATTCCTGAAATGACGTAACACTTCTTTCTTGACCAGTGACGGTTTTGAAATCCATGTACCATCCTTCAGTAAACCTGGATGGCGTTCCCAGCTTTCCTCCCATTGATGACCCTGTGAAAAAAGGCAGAATTATCATCCCCATCGCATGCCCACCTCACCCTGGATTTTTGTTTCAGGTCCTTCGTTTTACACATATTATAATGATTAACCCCCCTCCTACATTCCTCCAACACCCATCCTTCCTCTTCTTCCAAGTCTCTAAATTCCAAGGTTTTCTCTATTTTCTCAGCCTCCTCTTTTAATAAAAGAAGCTCCTCACCTTCCTTTTTTAACATACTATCCCACCAATTTTTTAGAACCTGTTTGAGCAATTTAAACTTATTAGAAATAATAACATCACTCGGGCCCTGAAAATCAACAGAACGTAATGTCTTGATTATTAACTCTTCACACCCATCCCTATCCAACCACGAGTTAAACCATCTAAATGGTTTAGGACCGAAGTTTGTATCCACCAAGGTCAACAGTAATGGACAATGATCAGAAGTGTCTCTCGGGAGCGCCCTTAAGCATGCCATAGGCCACCTGTTGAAAAAATCTTGACAAACCAAAACGCGGTCAATTTTACTCATCTTATAGTCATGACCTCTACTAGTAAGACAAGTAAATTTATTTCCCCTCATATAGTAATCATGCAATCCCAACTCATCAATAAACCCATTAAAATCCACCGCCACTCTATGATTAAATCTCGAATTACGTCTCTCCTCCGGTGATCTCACGGCATTAAAGTCCCCCAATAAAATACAGCAACCATTGCAGTCACTATAATCTTCGGCGATCTCCTGCCAAACCCGTTTCTTATCATTCGTCTTTTGTGGCCCGTACACGTTAAACACATTTATCTCTGACCCATCCGAAACTAACACCCCTTTCACCAATAAAAAATTACGCCTCTGAATGATCTGCTGTTTTATAAAAACTTTAGGATTCCAAACACTAAGTAATCCCCCAGACCTCCCTGTAGGATCTACTTAAGCGAATTCAAAACCCCCATTTCCCCAAATACTGTTAATATCATTCCTACCAAAATCCTTCACCATAGTTTCTTGTAAAACCACAAAATCAACCCCAAATTTATTAATCATTCCTCTTACCCATCGAATTTTCCCATCTCCCCTAACCCCCCTGACATTTAAACATAAGAAATTCATTGATAACCAACCTGTAATCCTTCTCCTGTAATAACCTCTTGCACCATACCTCTTTTGTTTTCCAATTGAGCTCCCAGCAGAACCCCCAATCTGATCGTTTCGGACACTTCTTTATCTTCTTTTCTTCCATCATCTGTGCTTTCATCTACAACCAGAGGGTTATCAGCGTGCCTCCCATCTTCCATGTCTGATTGATTGGCGGACACAGCTAATACCGGTTCATGAGTATTGTAATTTCTTGGGCTTACCTTATCTTCATTAAAATTAATAACCATAACAGGCCCATTACTCTCTACTTCTTTGGGCTTCTTACCCACTTTGTGTTTTTCCAGGCTACTAGAGTAGCTTGGTGTGGGCCGGTCCAAGTTTTCAAAACCTTGTTTTTTCTTTCTTTTGTTCACGTGTGGAATAGAAGATTCCACTCCATCAAGGTTGACTTCCTGTATTTCAAAATCAAATTTGTTTCCATCAATAAATTCTTCTTCATAATTATTCTCCTCAAAATTCTCCACATTGATGGCACCATTATCACTCCTTAACTCAGTTGCCATAATTCCATCAGTTTCCAAATTTTCGTTATTTCCAAAACCGTTACCGTTTGAACCCACCGATAACGTTTCATCGTTGACCGAATTATCCGGCTGTATGAGATCTTCGTCGACCGGCATTGGTTCTTCCTGATTGCCTTCTTCTGTTTCATCAACTTTCATCCCAGCGGTGTTTTCCTCCTTGAAGAATTCTGGTAGCCAATCTCCCGAGTCCTCGGATACCCATACTTTGAACTTCTTATCCCGCCATGACAAGATGATCTCTTCCGATATTTTCTTACACTCTCCGGTCAGAATTCCTATGCAATCATAAGAAAGGTCAAAATCATCTATCGATCTATCCGGAGCATGCATAATCTTCCCGAACACCTTGCCCACCATCTGTATAACCTCATTGTTCATCAATTGTAATGGGAGTCCTACCACCTTCAACCAAGCTAACCGTTCATACCCTAAGGATTGACCCTCCCAAACGTCTAATGAAGTGAATCGCCCAATCACATCTCTCGCCATTGTCAGAAACTTATTTGACGCATCTGCATCCTTAAACGAAATTAGCACCGTGAGACCACCCAAGTATTGTACCTTCCCCTCTCCAGGACATAGGTCCTCCACGATAATAAAAACATTCTTCAAGGCATCAAGATCTATCATTCTAGCAATAATTGACCTCCCATGCAAATCATTGTAAGCAATAACTTGGTCTTCCACATTAACCGTTCTCAGCTCCAACCCACTTTGTTTCTTACCCAGAAAAGTGTCCATGTATGATCTGCCCCCTGTGGAATACATCGGCGCCTTCCCCTCTCTATGTACCCCTTCGAACCCAGCATCCTGCCTTGACGAATTGTCAGCGGCATTACCGCTAGCCTCTGTCTTTCCTCCTTTATTCGTCTTCTTCAGATCTTGCCAAATCTCACCGTCTTCTAATGTAAATCGTGCTACGTTAGCCCTCAATAAGCAATCTCCCAGACGAACATGGCAGAGTTGACGTACCAAATCTCCGCAATCTTTAACATCCAGAAAAGAGATAAACCCAAACCGATTGCCCATCTTATCTCGTTTTCTCGCAATGTAAAGATCAAAGATATCTCCATATTGTCGTACAGCCTCTGCCAAATCCTTCCCACTGCACCTCTCAGGAATATTTGTGACAAAAATCTTGGTGATTCTTCCTTGGAATTTCGCCGGAATTGTATACCGGCGAGACGTCATCCTTCCCTGGCAAGACTAGCTGGTGGCTAGAAGCTACTTTTATAAAGTAACTAATTGTATATAAAAGATTATAATAAAACATGTAGCATTATGAAAATTCTTTTTTACATGTTTTGTATTTAATATGTTTTGTAGAAATAAATGTTATGACCTATCATAAACATGACTCTTGATTTCATTTAGATTATTAAATATGATGCTTTAAAGACTAATTTGCCCCTAAAATGTAGTTATTATGTGCATTGTATATTGTACCATAAGCAAATTAACTTGTACCTCTTAAATTTTAAGAAGTCCTTGTCAAATGCTTTATAATATTTAAAAGAATAACTATTAAATATTCTAACCGATAACTGGTGAAGGTTTCAACTGGATCGCAAAATAAAGAAAGCAAAAATAAACTAGAACACAACGATTTTGTGATAAACTCTTATCACGACACTTTTTATTATCAAAGCAAAACCAACACAAAAAAAAAAAAAAAAAAAATCAATCGAAGTCTATGAAAAACAATACAGACCCATGCCTTAAATACTAAAATAAACCTTAACTAGTCTATTTGACTTAGGTAAGGAAAGATAAAAAGATAAGAATAAAAGATAACAATAAAACTTAAACATACTTCAAATTTGCAGCAATCCTTTCACCAACCGACTCAAAACTTGCAGCCCAATCCACTTGAACTAGATAAAACAAACAGCAGCTCTATCCATTATGGCATGACCCGATCCATCTTCAACGTACAAACTAACCCAGGTTAAAAAATTAATCGAGCCAACAATCACCCCCTAATTTTTGACCCGTATCATTCCATTTTTTCACGCCTAACTTTTTCCTCGACAATTCTTTGGCGAGTATGCGAGCTTGTTGTTCTTCCCCGCTTTCACGCTCAATTTCGATCAACTCTTTCTCAACAAAATCTCTAACAATACAATATCGGTTCTCAATATGTTTGCTTCGCCCGTGCAACACGGGATTTTTCATCAACTTGATAAAGGACATATTGTCGACCTTGAACCTTTCATGATCTTTTTCACAACCCATCAAATCCGAAAACGAATTTTGCAATCAAATCTATTGACAAGGTGTTGTAGTACCAACCACAAAATTCGCCTCATTTACCCGCTTATTAACAAGGTCTTCGGCAACAAATAAAGAGTGAACCGGTTGATCGATTTGACCCGTTTTCTCATAAATATCATCAAGCGATTTAACACGTCTCTCTGGCTTGTCAACAAACTCGCCTTCTTCATGTTCGCCTAAATAACATGATTCAAAAAATGACAAGTCTTCACTAACTTGTTGGTTATTCAAAGTGGCTCAATTGTCTCGGACTCATCCTCGACTTCATTCGGATCCACTGTTTCAATTGAACCTTTTTTTCCTAATGATATTGCTTCTCTTGGTGTAACAGTAGCTCCACAAGAACTTGTAGTATTTTGATTACTCACCAAAGTTTCACCAAAATTATCATCCAAATATTCCAAAATCAATTTATCACGATCATACTTACTGTTGCAATATTTTTCAACATTCTTTGACAAATCAAAAGCCTTTTTTCCATCAAGTACTTCTACATCCATTGACTGTGACCACTCATCGAATTCGGTAATATGATTCTGAACCTCAAACATGTGATTAGAAGCACCATCATCCAAGCACCATAGTCCCGTCTCTGTAGCGCAACCGTCATGAAACACACAATCATCTTCTTCATGTGGCTGCTCGTTAAGAAGCACACCATCATCTTCTTCCTCTATCTCAACTGTCATGAAAAGTTGTTGATTCACCTCTTCTGTTTCAACTACATTCGCCTCATCTGTTTCCACCGAGTTGTCGGGGCATTCGCTTGCATAATGACCCAATTTTTCACAATTGAAGCAAGTAACATTTGTGTTATCTTTGCATTCATTTGCGTAATGACCCAGTTTTTCACACTTGTAACAAGTTACCTTCGACTTATCTCGACTCGATGAACCTTCGTGACGACTTTGAGAACCCGACGAGCCTTTGCGGCCTCGTCCTCTACCCCGAACCCTGTCGGTGTTTCTTTTTTCACGCCTTTCTGCCAGAGAAAACAACAATTTATTTTGGTTCTCCTCAACAGTCTTCCTCATCTTCGTTCTTTCTTCAAAAGCTTTTAACCGACCAATTGCTTCTTCAAACGCCAATGTGTCAAGATCTGTTGTTTGTTCAATCACAACAGCGATTGGTAAGTACCTGTCTGGTATTGAGCTGAGAAGTTTTTTGACAAGTACTTCATTTTCCAAGGAGGAACCAAGACTCTTGTATTTGGATTGAACACTAGATAATTTTCCAGCAAAATCTTCAATGGTTTCGGATTTCTTCATTTGCAATCCTTCCAATTCACTCCTTAACGTCTGCAAGCGAGCTTTTTCAACTCGATCCACACCCAAATAACGTACTTGAAGTGCGTCCCACACATCTTTTGGGTCTCGATGTTTTGCAACTTGCAACAATACATCCACAGGTATCGATTGGAATATCAACGCCTTTGCCATATGTTTCTTTCTTTTTTCAACTGCAGCCCCGGTCTCGGGATCAATAACATCTTCTAATCCATGTGCAGCCAGTGTTAGCCGATTGGAATATCAACACCTTTGCCATATGTTTCTTGATCGACTGATGTGAGAACTTGTGCAATCGAGTGTTAGCCGATTACACGTCTTCAACCTTGAAGCTCTGATACCAATTGAAGGTTTCAACTGAATCGCAAAACAAAGAAAGCAAACATAAACTAGAACACAACGATTTTGTGATAAACTCTTATCACGACACTTTTTATTATCAAAGCAAAACCAACACAAAATAAAATAATCAATCGAAGTCTATGAAAAACAGTACAGACCCATGCCTTAAATACTAAAATAAACCTTAACTATCCTATTTGACTTAGGTAAGGAAAGTTACAAAGATAAGAATAAAAGATAACAATAAAACTTAAATATACTTCAAACTTGCAGCAATTCTTTCACCAACCGACTCAAAACTTGCAGCCCAATCCACTTGAACTAGATAAACCAAACATCTGCTCTATCCATTATGGTGTGACCCGATCCATCTTCAACGTACAAACTAACCCGGGTTAAACAATTAATCGAGTCAACAAGTAGCACGCACTTTCGCAAAGTATTGTGTCGCTTCGACCAAACGTTGTGGTGGTTCCTTTACCATAAAACATAAGTCTTTATTATGTATATGGTATACTTTTTAAAAACTGAAAACACATAATCGTTTTTATGCATTTCTAAATTAACCTATTAGGATTTTTAAACTACTATCAATATAATTCATTCTGATAGTGGTCATACATGTTTTAAAACAGATCACCCAAGAGGACTCAAACTACAAAACCTACATCCACTCATCCTTGTGATGCTACAACAATTTGAAAGTGTTGTGAAGCTTCATGTACATGGTGCTGCTAGATTCATATAACACTCTTCTTAATTAGCTTCCCAATAATAAAGTGAGCATATATAACCATAACATAATTGTGTCATTATTAAACGGAAAATTTTCAGCAAACAATGACAATAGGTTTACTTGTAGATTACAATGAAGATGTATAAAGCCCCAAACCTGGAAGCCTCACAATTGGGTCATCGTATTGATACATAGCTCTTAAACTCACAATAGTCATCAAATAGCAGCGGCAAGTACATCAATAATCTATTGCATCAAGTTTAAACATAACAAAGCAAATAACATAGTAGGTCGACAAAGATCGATAGGCTGTCGATCTGACATGTATGGTATCTTTTAATGCATGTTGTAGACCTCCTATCACACATCAGAATTCAGTCACCTTAACATGCCTGCTAAAAAAAGTTAGCTACGCCGAGTTGTCACACCCTCAAATTTCCACATGCAGAGTTTTACCGCGAGGCGCGTGACACACCAGGATCCAAGGTAACGGTCACAATAAACGAAAACTATATGTAAGAAAATACGTAACACATTCCATGCAATAATAAAAAAACCATGATTTAAAGTATAGCGGAAGCATATTTAAGTTTACAAAATCCAAACAAAGTAAAACATTAGTTTAAAATCTGACATCCAAAATATGATCCTAGACGCGAGTGTGACTCCGTGCGCCTAGCCCGACTGCTGCTACCTTAGCGACCTGAGAAAACATGCTAAAAGACGTCAGCACATAATGCTGGTGAGTTCACAGGTTTTAAGTAAAATGTTTCATGAGTTTTGAAAACGCCATCATGTTACTACCATGGTATGAAGACACTAGCTAGGCGTGTGAACCTTACTATGACGATACGTCGCACGAACCACCCAACGAACTACCGCAACCACGGCTCACGAACAACCGCATCCACAGCTAACGAACTACCGCATCCACGGCTAACGGACTGCCATGTTAATGGCTAACGAACTGACGTATACCCGGCTAAATGAACTATCACATTGTTGGCCACATGAACTGGGACTCAACGAATCTCATTGTAACGAAAGATAACCCTAGTATAATATGATAAGTAAAATACGTACACGTAGCATGTTTCTCCCCCGAAAATGTAAACACAGAAAGAGGGGTTGTGAAACTCACCTTAGATTGCGTCTTTAGTTAAAGAGTAATCCGACACGTGTGTGATAGCCTCGACTAGTGGTGACCTATCAATGAGTTTACATAAGTGTGATGACTACTAACCCGAAGGCTAATCAGTCCCCAATTGTCCAGACCATAACCGTGTATGTTTGAAAAGATGTTTAAACGTTTAACCGACCACACCAGATAAGACCCGACATCCCAACGAATCTCATAGTAATGAAAGATAACCCTAGTATAATATGATAAGTAAAATACGTACACGTAGCATGTTTCCCAAAAATGTAAACACAGAAAGATGGGCCGTGAAACTCACCTTAGATTGCGTCTTCAGTTAAAGAATAATCCGACACATGTGTGATAGCCCCGACTAGTGGCGACCTATCAATGAGTTTACATAAGTGTGATGACTACTAACCCGAAGGCTAATTAGTCCCCAATTGTCCAGACCATAATTGTGTATGTTTGAAAAGATGTTTAAACGTTTAACCGACCACACCAGACAAGACCCGACATCCCATTGGTGACCTGACATTCCACGTGTTAGCCAAATACAAGATATCATGCATACATGTGCAACTATATACACTTAACATACGCAAAAGTTCACTAAGTCTAGCATACAGTTCAATTAACGCGTATACGAGTCCAAACATGTGTTATCAGGTTACTAGACATGTCACGGGGTTCCTATCATGTTCCTAGGTGTCCAAACATGTTTCGGGATGTCAAAATACGTTTACAGTAGCAAAACACGCGATTAGGAATCAAACATGCAATTAGGATGGTCAAACAGGCAATTAGGATTTGTAATCACGTGTTGTACACGCGAGTAGAGCCTACTCGCCTCCTGCAGCAACAAGCCGTATTTCGCGCGTTTAACCCTCTAAATCAGATCCGAAACATGTAAAAACACCCAACATCAAACCCAAATCATTAAACAACCCATCTCAAGTAAAAACCCCTAATTTATCCTCAATCTAATAGCCCTAATTGCAAACATTTCTCAAAATGGCAAAGTACTAGGTAACATTAAACATGCATATCTTTCCTTAAATGGCAAATAATCAGATCTCATCACCTACAACCTTGCAAATCATCATTCCTCTATTATTATACCCTTCTAGTGTGAATCCTAACATCAAACAATCATCAAATCATATCATAACACCCTAAATCTTCAAGAATCACTCAAACGGGTCAAAATGCATATTATCACCAAGACACCATAATAATTGCTCAAAATCTTAGGAAAACATCTTAACAACTCCTACACATCAGAAGTACATCAATTACATGGAAACATTCACGTTTTGACCATTAAAAACCGTTTCTTGCATGAATACTTCACATAGAGCAAGTATAAAGGTTTAGACTTGTTTTAGAAACTCATTTCAAAGGTTTTCAAAGACACAAACTTGATAAAACTAGGTCTAGAACTTTAGGAACCAAGATATCAACAAATAAAAGGCTTAAGGTAGATAACACACCTTGAATCTTGCTAAAAAAGGAGTGTAAGCTTAGGAATGATGGGTTTTAGAGCAAAAACGAGTTCCAGAGGTGTATTATGGTGTGAGGGAGGCTTGGGACCAGTTAGGGTTGCACAAATGGTGTTTTGGGGCATAAGGGTGGTATTTATAGGTGTTTCTAGTCGTCACATAAGTTTCAGGCGAGTAGGGTGCTGCAACAGGCAATTAGGATTGTAATCGCCTATACTATAGGCAATTAGAAGCTCTACTCACCTATATTATAGGCGAGTAGGCTGTAATCGCATGTAATCCTCTCCTAATCGTTTATAAGATCACGTGATTACACATAATCACCCATAAGGTCACGTGATTACACATAATCACCTATAAGGTCACGTGATTACACGTAATCACCCATAAGGTCACGTGATTACACGTAATCACCCTCAACATGTTTATTCGGGTTTTTGGTGCGTTAAACACTATTTTAACACATATAAGCACATATCCACATACCGACAGGTCACATAATGATTATAAACATATAAAGCATGATAAATAACACGTTCACATTCGTTCACCAATTCCCGGGACTCGAGACTTACGTGTGTGCATTAAACCCGGCGATTCCACGAATCACCAATCCTTGTACACATGGTTATGGACCGACCCCCAATGATCCCGTGGATCATCGTAACGACTCCCGATGATTCTCCGAACCATCATAACGACTCAACTGACCCAGTTACGTATGTAACATGCATGACTCGCTAAGGTAGACTTACTAATTTGACGAAAGATTAACCGGAGTTTGCCGGGTGTCACACGAGTGAGTTTTAGTTTTAGTTAAGTAAGGAATTAATAGTTTAAATTAAACATTTGGTGTTTATGAGTAAACTACATTTTAATGTCAAACATGCACATCAACTTCAATCATATTGATCGCGTGTCGAAGTGCTAATCAAAAAAATATTTTAAAAACAACTCCTTAGCTACAAGGACTGCAGTATAGGGAGTAGGGTTGTCGAACCACGAGGAGTCTGTGGAAAGTGTTAATAGCAATTTATTGACTAAACTAAATTAATTTTATGAAGTTGATTTGCTGCTTGCTTGCAAAAACAAAGTGATTGATTGAAAAGTAATTAAAAAGAATAATATAATGAAAAACGGTCACTCCGAGTTTTTGATTCGGTAATTTTAAAGTTACTCTGTAATTAACCTAGCTTGGGAATCACATAGACATGATCCTGTTTAAATTGTTCAACCCAATTCAATTATCTTAACACTAAATACAAAATCAAATTATTCCTAGTGCAAGAAAACCAAGAAACGATGATATATTGTATCAATGCAAAGAAACCAAATTGTCTAGATCAGTCAAACATACAATTGAATCCAAAAGAACTTTAAGATGTTCACAAAATTCAATCCAAATACCAGGTATAAAACAGAGTAAAACTAATAAACTAAATGAATCATTCACCCGAAGAGAACCGTGAGAAGACTAGCCGCTCATCTTCATGATTTTAGCTTTGATTTCTATTTTCTTCGTGCCTTCTCCAATTACATCGACCCCAGATGGGAGCCGTTTCCCAATTGTGTTGTTCTCCAATTGCCGTAAAAAACCTTTTTAGAATTTTAGAATCATCCCAACCTCACAAGCCCATGGGCTTGTTATTATTATTATTGTTTCTTTTTTTCTAATCCTTCACGTGGACTTTTGTAATTATTATTATTATTATTATTATTATTATTATTATTATTATTATTATTATTATTATTATTATCTTTCAACTCGGGTGTTCTTCGCTCGACCAAAATTTCTCGTCTACGCCCCAACGTCCATGAACACCTGCTCTTAAGTGTTCGTGTCTCGATTAAAATTCTTTCGTTTTGAGCTTATTGTCCACGAACACCTACAAAATACATGTACACTATTAAATAACTAAAACCGACTAAAAGCACACAATAAAAGACTAAAATGTATACAAAACTAACATATTAACAAGGTGTTTTCACCAACACATCACACCCCCACACTTATCTTTTGCTTGCCCTCAAGCAAATCTGCTCAGAACATTACCACGAACAAGTAACAAATACCTCAAACGCCCCCGCCATGCACTAGTTAGGGTCCAATGTCATACCCCATTCATAGATCATCATTAGATATGTTAATTCAACAGGCAACCATGATGCACAATTTTGAAAACAGAACTCACCCAACTAAGTTTAACATGCTTTCGGTTTTTATTCTCATGCAACACACCCCTCACAATTTTTCACTCCACTCGATTTAATATCTGGACTAGCATGTAATGCGCTAGTATATTCACTCAAAAACCAAGTATGTAACTCTGTTATCATAGGCTTGTATAACAATCACACTTCAACTATAGACAATGCACATATCTAAAGGACTTATGGGTTTTGAGCTTCGGGTAAAGGTATGATAGATTTGGCTAATAATTGGTAAAAAAAAACAAAGGTTTCAACACGCTTGAATGACCATCCTTATTCACTAAGCACCATAATACAATAATCACACAACTTTGGGCATATTTGACCCATAACACATACTTCTATTTTTTTCTTTTTTTTTTCTTTTTTTTTTTCTTTTTTCACTCTTTTTTTTTCTTTCACAACTTAAACATAACTCAATCACTTGAACAAAACATAAACACAATGGATGTCATCAATTTATTTCACAAAGGTAAACAGGTCAATTTGGGTAATAGGTTTAATCAAATGAAAGGATATAGGCTCAATATGGGCTACTAAGGGTGATTTTAGGTAAACGGGTCAACACATAACAAAATAAATGGGTATCAAAAGAAAAAGGGAAAACCTAAATTGCCTTTATCATCTATGTGCATATCTAGTCTACAACCTCGGCATGTATCAAATCACACAAGTTCTGCAACAGAGAAACATCTGGCCTACACTCAACAAATGAAAATATATATATATGTATCAATCTATCATCTAGTAGGCTCAAGATCTCACCAAAGTGTGGAAATGGGTTACCGATGTGTGCATGCATTTATTACCGACAGCTCGTTACACCTAATCGGGCAAATTCTAAACATTTTCTCTAAAACACCTGCTGAAAACGGTTCATATGTCTATACTAAAGAATTGGACCATGATTAAGGACCCATACACCACAAGCAGAGATAGAATGAAAGCATTGAAACAGTCGCTTTCATGCCCGATCAGACCGCTTTTAGGACATTTTTTTAATTTTTTAATTTTAATTTTTTTGACTCAAAACTAAATAAAAAAAAAAAAGTTTCCCCACCCCCACACTTGAATGACACATTGTCCTCAATGTGAGCTAGGAATAAAATAAAGCAGAATTAAAAATAAAATACAACAGAAATAAAAGGAACAAACTCCCCTGGATAAGCAATACGCGTATGAGTCCGTTCAATTCCCTCCAATGTCGGCCGTATAGCATTTCATTCGTAGCCGTAAAACAAACCTGAAACAAAGAAACAAGAAAAAAAACAAAACAAACAAATCGGGATACCTGCAAACATTAGTGATTTCCAGATCGTCCATGCCCGAATGGAGATTGAGTACGAGCAGGGCAATCTATTCTTGCAATTCAAATCATATCAAGCAATCCCATGACTCCAACAAAAATAAAACTGACTCAAACACACTCAAAATAAAAATAAAAATAAAAATAAAAATAAATAAAACAACTAAATATACAAAATATACAACAATCATACCTGATGTTTGTTCATGGTGGTCTCAAAGAACATTTGCCTACCGAATTCCCAATGTATGTTCGGTAGTTGACATGTCGAATCTTTATCTTCTTTCTTATCTTTGACATGTCTGCAGGATCATTGCTGGGCCACTTCACTATACTTTGTCCAAGATCTTCAATGCTCACCTTCCTCTTTTGCCCACTCAAGCCATCATCTTCAACTTTGTCTATTTTCCTCATAAATATGGGAGGAAGGTCAGGATACACCAAGGTTACCCGGTTCACTGGTGCTTCAGCAAATGTGTCTACAAGTGGTTGTACGTACGAAGTCACGTCTACCTTAAGGCTTGTAGCTTCCTCCTCTAAGGCTTCCTCCATCACATCCTGCTCCACATATGCCTCCTCAACAACTTTTTCAGCCACATCAACATTAACCATATCTGGTTCAACTGTCAAATCTTCAAGTTCCAAATTTTCTGCCAGTTGACCAACTTGCTTAAACAATGCCTCAACGGTGTGGTCCTGAACTTCATTATCCTTCTGAATTCTCTTAAAGTCCTCCCGGATCGCCTTTACATCTTCGTGGACAGCCTTTATGGCCTCTAAGATCTCACTCAGTTGATCATTGCTTCCATCTTCATTATTTTGTTGCTGCTGATAACCGTAGTTAACACTCTGGCCTCCATTAACAACCGGATCAGTATACATGTAGTAATCTGAAGTTTGTTCCCTAGATTGATAAATGTTTGGCTTGTAGTATCTATGCTGACAATTCTGATATTGTGGCCAATAATATGAGGATGATACGTGTGAGCTTTCTGGTTTTTCTAGCCCAAAGATAATACGATCCTGTCGTGCCTTATATGCTTTAACTCTCTGGCGGGCAATTGGACAATCTTGCATCACATGATATGGGCTCTCGCAACACCCACATGCATCATAATCCACCCAATTCATCTTGAATTCAATTCGCCTGCAAAACTAACGTACCCAGCGTAATACTAAACAAAATAGAGAATAATACAAGACTAGAAAAAATAATATTTGTTTTTTTTTTTTTTTGGTTTTTTTTAAAGTTTTTTTTTTTACTAAAAGTAAAGACGACTAAAACTAAAAACACTAAGCGCACACACTCCCCGGCAACGGCGCCATTTTGATCGCGTGTCGAAGTGCTAATCAAAAAAATATTTTAAAAACAACTCCTTAGCTACAAGGACTGCAGTATAGGGAGTAGGGTTGTCGAACCACGAGGAGTCTGTGGAAAGTGTTAATAGCAATTTATTGACTAAACTAAATTAATTTTATGAAGTTGATTTGCTGCTTGCTTGCAAAAACAAAGTGATTGATTGAAAAGTAATTAAAAAGAATAATATAATGAAAAACGGTCACTCCGAGTTTTTGATTCGGTAATTTTAAAGTTACTCTGTAATTAACCTAGCTTGGGAATCACATAGACATGATCCTGTTTAAATTGTTCAACCCAATTCAATTATCTTAACACTAAATACAAAATCAAATTATTCCTAGTGCAAGAAAACCAAGAAACGATGATATATTGTATCAATGCAAAGAAACCAAATTGTCTAGATCAGTCAAACATACAATTGAATCCAAAAGAACTTTAAGATGTTCACAAAATTCAATCCAAATACCAGGTATAAAACAGAGTAAAACTAATAAACTAAATGAATCATTCACCCGAAGAGAACCGTGAGAAGACTAGCCGCTCATCTTCATGATTTTAGCTTTGATTTCTATTTTCTTCGTGCCTTCTCCAATTACATCGACCCCAGATGGGAGCCGTTTCCCAATTGTGTTGTTCTCCAATTGCCGTAAAAAACCTTTTTAGAATTTTAGAATCATCCCAACCTCACAAGCCCATGGGCTTGTTATTATTATTATTGTTTCTTTTTTTCTAATCCTTCACGTGGACTTTTGTAATTATTATTATTATTATTATTATTATTATTATTATTATTATTATTATTATTATTATCTTTCAACTCGGGTGTTCTTCGCTCGACCAAAATTTCTCGTCTACGCCCCAACGTCCATGAACACCTGCTCTTAAGTGTTCGTGTCTCGATTAAAATTCTTTCGTTTTGAGCTTATTGTCCACGAACACCTACAAAATACATGTACACTATTAAATAACTAAAACCGACTAAAAGCACACAATAAAAGACTAAAATGTATACAAAACTAACATATTAACAAGGTGTTTTCACCAACACATCACATATGTAAACATCAATTCGTGAAGCGAACTTAACCATCAACTACCTGATACTATGTCAGATAGGCTTAAACCTGTAGAAGGCTCCATACCTGTTACGTCGTAAAGCTCACAAGAGTCCACCAATAAAGCTAACAACAACTATTTACTAGAAAGAAATTAACGTCAATCATAAGTCATTTAGACTTACAAACTTAACCCATTAGAAACGTGTAACATCAATCGGTCATTAATCACGTAATAGCAATCAACTACTTCGGTAAGTAATACTATTTAAGGTAGCATACATATCATCCCAAAATAGTAAAAGATGGCATGTAGATCTCACTTGTGATGACACAAACTTTACTAGTAACTATACCGTGATGTCCATTAGTCAATCTAATAATGGCCTGAAGGACAAACGGGTCAACTAAGGTGTAAACAATACTTTCACGGACAACATAGGTTACTCATGAGTAGTAACATGTAACCTTATGCTGAAACTTAGAACTTTACCCATAGAGGCTGCAACCTTTTATGTTCGTTTTTTCATGTCATGTTTCAAACTTTATTGTTGGGAATGAATTATAATCCTCATATAGCACTATTTCAATCATTAACCATCCAAAGCATGTAACCTTTTACGAAAAACTTACTGTTTTGGTGACATCTCCTCTACTCAAGTCTGATCCAGTAGAAAACAGGTCAAACATGGCTTCTTTATCTCTAAACTTGACCAGCAACGCTATATAAAGGATCCCTTATTGCCCTCCTTGAATCCCTACGAAAAACCGGCGTGAATCAAGCTTGAACTGACTTTCTCTCTTTTAAGTAAAATTTGCATGTGTGAAGAGGGAGTGGGGTTGATCCATGTTTTGGTTTTTGGTTTTAAATGGTGTATTTACCATCATGTCCCTTTTGGGCTTTCTTTTCTTATTTTTTTGTTTTCACATTTTTAGGCATTTAAAACTATAGTTACATATAAGTAAAAAACAAGTTCATGATTACGTCAATGATTCATTAAATCCATTAAGCACTTGATTATAATAATAATTGTATTTATCTAATCCATTGGATATAAAATTTAAGGTGTTACAAGTCTACTCACTTACACTAGTTTTCGTCCTCGAAACCTGAGTCATTTCGATGTTTCCAATAAACTTTGACCTGTAGTATAACTTTGTTCCTCAATTATATCTCTTGCTTGTCCAATATTTCTAATGGTTCGTTAACATAATTAATTTTTGTTTTGTCAACTTCAATATCATCAAGCAATACATGTTCATCATCTTCAGCTATGAATTTCCTTAAATGAGATGCATGGAAATTGGGTGGATTCCACTCAACTCATCCGACATTTCCAATCTATAGGCCTCAACCCTAAAAGGAGTTGTAAGTCTAAATAGTCTGATATACCTCTGACCTAGTTTTCTTTTCTTGCGGAATGTGATGACTCCATTCCATGGTGAAACTTTCATCATTACTTTATCTACAACCTCAAACTCAATGGGTCGACGTCTTTTGTTTGCAAAGACTCTTATCTATCCTTACATAAGGCTTCGGTCTATCCTTAGCTGCTTTCATATACGTTTTGATCTAATCGAGCCTTTCAGTCATAGTTATAACTACTTCAAGGTTTCCCAATTCCTTTTTCCTGATATCACACCCGAAGACGGGTGTTTGATATCATCTTTCATGTGTACATGAATACATGCATGATAACTCATGTTACTGAATAATTCGACTAAGGGTCTGAATAGTCCTTTCATACTGACCATATAATCCGGCTAAGGGTCTAAATAGTCCTTTCATACAGACCATGTATTTGAGGATGATAAGTTATGCTGATGTGCAATCTCATTCCCTTTTCTTCATTAAATGTCATTCGAAACTTCGATGCTGCATACCTCTATCTGTCAAGTCTTACAGATTGGCAAGAAGTGATCCCTATTTGTCAATCGGTCCATAATTACCCAAATGGTGTCATGACCTTTAGTTGCCTTAGGTAGAATGGTTATGAAGTCCATGGAAGTGTGTTCCCATTTCCATTCTGGTATGTCTAGTGGCTAAATCCATCCATGAGGCTGTTTGTATTCGTCCTTAACTTGTGAACCTGCCAGATACTTGTTTACATAATTCAGACTTCCATTTTATTCCCGGCCACCGATAATCCTTTCTTAAATTATGAATCATCGTCATAGCATCGAGATGGATAGAATACATAGTTCTTAAACTGATAATAGTGTTGTAAGAATCGCTAGGCGCTAGTCGGTCAGTGATGTACCGACTATCGGATATTAATCGGGATTAGTAGGGATTAATAGGATTGGGATTTTATATGTAATTTTTAGTTACACACACACACACATTTTATATTTAGGTTTTATAAGTAGACATATTTTAGCGAGAAAATTGTTCGAATAGTCCCTGTGGTTTGCTCGTATTTCACCTTTAGTCCTCAACTTTTAAAAATTACATCTGTAGTCCTTAACTCTTGGTGTTTCTTAACTCGAATAGTCCCTAGAGTAGACGGAGGTTAAATAATTCAGTTAAGTGTGTGTAAAATTACTAAACTACCCTTACTTTAATAAAAATAAAAAAAATCAATTAATTAATAAAATACAAACATGCCCCACTTAACCCTTAGCCAATCATGTGTCTCCACCCATTCTTAGTGGGATCTACCCACTTCATCTTTCTCACCCCATCACCTCCACAAACCACCACCACCACACCATCTCCACCTTCTACCACCATCACCCCCATCTCCACCAACCACCTCAGGCACCATCTACAAACTATGAAGTTCTGAATCAAAGCCCCATAAAATAAACAATCTATCAACCTAATTAAAGTAATATATCTACTGCCACAATTCATAGATTTAAGATCCTTTAAACAAATCAAACAATATATAATAATGGATCATGATTATGTACCTGACAAATTGGATGAGCATGACACCTAACACCAACCAATTGTGGCCTTAATTCACATGGCATTCAGCCTGACGTATCAAATACACATCCGTTGTAGTTATGTCAACATCCACCACGTCAGAGAAGCTTCGTGTAAACTGTGGCGGCGGAGGCAACACGTTGCAGGGGCCCTGCACCTTAAGACGTGGCGTACCAAACGACGACGGTTGAGGAGATAACGATGACGCTGGTTAGTCCCCTTTCTTTTCACTTCCATTGACTCAATAAATATTAATAACTTCGATTTTATGGTTACTGCTATTTTTTTTTGGTAGATTTTGACTCATTGGTATATGTTTATTTTCTTCAATTTGACTGGTTAAGCTGCAGCCTGCAAATGTTAGTGCCATAATTTGAAACAGGATACATTAATCCCACACGAAAATTGGGGAACCTTTTAATTGAGTTTATGTGTTTGTCTATTAGGGGTAGGGCTGTGGTGGTTGAAAGAAGCGGCAGCGGCGGTGGTAGTTTTAGTTCGGGTTTGGACTGATCGGGTTTGGTTCGGGTGGTGGTGCTCGGGTGTGGTTTGGGTTTTGGTTCGAGTGGGTGGTTGCTGGTTGGTGGTGGTGGTGGGTGGTGGTGATAGGGTGGGGAAGATGAAGTTGGTGGTGATGGTGGTGTAGGGATTAAGGGTTTTTTTATATATATAATTATAATTATAAAACATGGGGTCCACCAGTGTTTTAATTTTATTTGTTTATAGAAAGGGTAGTTTTGTAATTTCACACTCACTTGACTGGATTATTTAACCTCAGTTAGCTCCAGGGACTATCCGAGTTAAAAAAATTCACTGTTTCAGGACTATGGCTGTAATTTTGAAAACTTGGGGACTATAGGTGAAAAAAGTGCAAACCACAGCGACTATTCGAGCAATTTTCTCTATTTTAGCCCTTTTCCCGATTCATATCTTTAAGCATGTGGATTAAATCGCCAAAATTTATATGTTTTGGTCGGAATCTGACCAAAATTTACAGATTTTGGCCGAAATTTGGCTGGAATAGCTAAACAGCCATTGACCAACGATTAATCTGTGTTTAGGTGAACCTCTGACTAGCGATTAATTAAAGATTAATCGAAGACTAGGCGCGATTTTTACAACCATGCTAGTACTAATAAAAGAAGGAATGCCCTTAAATCCTTAATTATATTCACACTTTTAAAAAAAAAATCTTGACAGAAATACTTTTTATAAGTTTATTATTATATGTAATGAAACACGACCGTTTTTATCAAAAAGTATCAAAGTCATGCCTCGTAATGTATTTTTATCGCTTGTATAATTTTAAATTTGAAAAATAATACTTCTATACTCTGAATTTGATGCTTAAGAAAAACTCATGGTAACTTCTTTAAATTTGAAAAATGAGTTTTATTTTACCGTCAAGGGTCTTGAGTTTATATACGCAAAGTTAGAAACTGTGAGTGCGTATTTAAGGTTATATTGTAAAAATCACGACGCTTTATAGAAGCAACGCGACTGTATGTTGTGTATATACAGGTTTGAATAATCAAGTCAAAGTGGGATGTGTGTATCTATCAAATTGCGGGAGGTGCATATGTATCAAATTGCTACAAGAATCAAGTTTAGTTTGTGTTAATCATCTCGTTTGTTCATCATTCTATCGATTTTGTCTTTGAGTACGAACAAGTGTGATCATTTAATACTAGTGTCTCGAAACCATGGTTAAAGAGACAAATATGAGCGTTCTTCTCATACCCTTTAAACTAATTGTATTGGTCCGGATGAAACTAATAGGACGATAATATTATTAGAATGTCTATGTCATACACAATTGCCAAAGGTAGTTTTAACACAATTCTTGAATGCACAAGTTGTAGATCATGTATTAAAAGATACATGGGACCATGGATGCAAGTAGGAGTCTTTGACTCGTATTCTTGTGGTCCTAAAATTAAGTTCAAAGTCCTCATTCATATCACCTCATACATGGGGCATATATCAACTTCACACGTATTCACGTCTCATCCTTTATATTTTGTGAGTGTATTCCCGTATTTTTATAAGTTGCTTTGGGTGGTTGTGAGTGTAGGAGAGAGAAAAAATTATTGCACATCTGTATATTTGAGAGGACACTATTTCCTTATTTATTTTTTAAATATTTTTAAAGTGGTTAAGAGTGAGTGAAGGAGAGAAAAATAATAATAATAGAGATATAAAAAATATTATTTGATTGAAAATAAGAGAGAAAATACAATATTTTTAGTGTAATTTGATAAATAAAAATAAAAAGATAGGATGTGAATGCTCTTATCCTCTATCTTATCTATATCTATATCTATACTACATTATAAAGGGGGAGAAATGGGCAAATATATTCAAATTGTCAAAGTTAAGATGACATTCGAAAGCACACATGCTTTAAACCTATAATGTCATATAAATCTTTCCCATAATACCCCATGATGCATTGTTACTTCTACATTCATTGTCTTTACATATCATTTTACATGAATTTTAAGATGACATAAATGTCATGTAATTTTTTTCTTTCTACCCTTCATGCAAAACTTACTCATACATATTCTTTTATCACAACCTTCAATTACCATTAATTTATATCTATAATATCCTTATGTCTATGTTTGTACCACAAAAAACTACACGATTTCACCTCCGCGATCCACCACAATTTCATGTTTATTTAAAAAGATAGTTTTCAGTTGTAGTATAGTCGGACTTGTGCCATATAACCACACATCATGTTTTAAGAAAAATGTTTTTAAAGTGGAATTACTATATATGGTGTATGAAAAAATATTAACATCTTTCACATAAACAATGCATTTACTTACATACTTTGTTGGTTTTAAATATATATGTTTTCTTATATATTTAAATTATTGCTATTATTTGTATTCATTGAAATTTTCTATAACATTATTTGGTTTTAGTTACTTACTATATAGAATATATAATCTATAATCTATATCTACAATCTACATTATAAAGGATGAGGCATGGGCAAATATGTTCAAATTGCTCAAGGTGTCCAAAGTTAAGATGACATACTAAGGGCTTCTTTACATTTTTCTAAATTTTACCACTTTTCTTCCCTAAATGTCCCTAGAAGATGATTAACTTTTCAATGAAAATAGAACTCACCCAAATTAAATAAACACACGGGATAGGAACAAATTTCATATAATAGCGATGAAATATAATAATTTATGTTACCACAATAAATAATCTTATCTCAACTAAACTTATATAAAGTTTAAAACCTTGTCATAATAATACTTATATTATAAGCCCTTTCCATAAAACAAAATAGATCACAAACTATAACATAAAATTTCACAAAACGTGACACAATGTTGAGGAAAAAAGACACAATGAATTGGAAAAATGACACAACGACGAAAATAAGAAAGATGCACAATATCTTATAAAAGACACAATGATATAACACAAAATTTAAAAACTACAAGCTAAAAATCCAAAAAAGTTAACACCTAAAACTAAGATCGTAGGGTTCGACGAGACTATTCCAATGTCGCATAAATGAATTCAATTGAAATTCGTTTAATACATTTCCTACGACTTCCTAGTTTTTTCACTGTGTATTTGATCCTAAATCTAATAATGTGTTCTTGCTAAAATGCACCTAACCAATTAATGAATGGATAACAATTTACCATTTTATTATTTAAATTCACCTGAAATTACTATTTCACCCTAAATTTTTCTCTATCAAATTACACTAAAAATTACTATTCCACCCTAAAATTTTCTCTCTCCTTTTTATAATAATAATATTTTTTTATACTTTTATATTTATATTTTCTCTCCCCTCACTCACAACCACTTCCAAAGAAAATTAAAATATTTTTAGGGGTGAACAGTAGCTTTTTCAAATATAGGGGTGAACAGTGCTTCCACCAAATATTTTCTCTCTTCTCCAGTCACAAACACTTACACCCACCCCATATAATTTGGTGGACACACTCACATACATTTGGTTCCCCAAATGAGAATGCTCTTATACTTATGATTTACAAGACAATGATCTCTAGCCCAGCTGTTTGAGGTAGGGTGAGTTTTCCCTTAGAGGTTCCCATCCTGGGGGTAGGTCATAGGTTCGTTCCATACACACTACGAAAAAAATTCCACGTGACGGTTTGAGCTCAGGCAAGGAGGACACCGGTGTGCTGGTAGAGATTCGAACTTGGAACCGCTAGGTTATAATTGTACAAAGATTTTCACTCAACTAAGCCTTTCAAAAAAAAAAAAAAAACTTATGATTTACAAAACTACCAAAAGGGGTTGTTAAAAAGAGTTAAATTTAATTTTAGTCATTAAAGTTCGACTAAAATAACTATTTTAGTTTAAAAGCAGGGTCGGCCTTTAAGGGGTGTGGGGCGGACTCTCGGCTCGGGTCTAATTTCTCGGGGGCACATTGACCTCTGGCAATTCAAACTTTCTTAACAGTGATATCCTTAATTCGATAGATTTTTTTATGTTTGAGCCCCAAAATTGTTAATCAAGTATTAATTAAAGTGAATGGTAGTTAATATAAAACAGAAAGTAAATAAATGTTGAGAGAGGTTAAAAATTAAAGAAGAAAATGAAATGGTTTAAGAAAAAAATTTTGCAGGTTTATTAATGAGTGTAGAATTAAAGAGGATGAAGAAGATGAAATGAAGAGGGCTCACACTTAGTTGTTTTTGCTTTTTAAGAGTTTGTTTTGACTTCCTTTCTAACTTTTATTTTTGTTATGAAACATTTGAGGTAACTACACAAATAGTCCTTATGGTTTATAGAAAGTAACAATTTAGAGTACTAATTTTATTTTTTAACATGTTAAGGGTTTATGGTTTCAGTTTTGTAACATGTTAGGGTACTAAGTCTAACTCCGTTAGTTTTTCTAGTTAACTTTTGATCAAATGACTAAAATGCCAAAGAATAACTAGATGAGTCATTCTTGTAATTAACTTTATTTGATTTACAAGGATACTTTTTTGAAATTTATTGAAATTAGAATTATCTATTAATTTTACTAAATTTTAAATTTTTAAATTTTAATAATATACTAAATTAAATAATTATACTTTACACATTTTAATACATTTTTTTATAAAACAATACCCTTATCCATATAAACCACCGCCGATAAGCCTAATTCGTATCCACCATGAAGCACCCCGTCAACTCTCATCTCCACCGCCATTGCTGCCGTGCATTATCTATATTTGACAAAGTCATCTATATTTTTTAATATATAGAATTATTTATTAATATTATTAAAACATAGAAATTTTAAATTATAAAAATATACAAAATTAAATAATTATAATATATACATTTTAGTATATATTTTTATAAAAAAAATACTTCTATCCATGTAAACCATTGCCAATAAGCCTAATTCGTATTTGCCATTAAGCACCACGTATACTCTCATTTCCACTGCCATTACTGCCATGCATTATCTATATTTGACAAGGTCGTCTATATTTTTAAATTGAATAATTATACTCTATGCGCTTTAATAATATTAATAGCTAATTTTACATCAAGCAACACATCAACTCTATGCATTGTAATACAGATAATGCATGACAGCAATGACGATGGATATGAGAGGTGACGTGATGCTTGATGACATATACGAGTTACACTTATAGACAGTGGTTTATATGGATAAAATTATTGTTTTATAAAAGATATATACTAAAACGCAAAATGTATAATTATTTAATTTAATATATTTTTATAACTTCAAATTTTTATGTTTTAATAATATTAATAGATAATTATAATTTTAATAAATTGCAAAATTTATCCTTATAATCAAATAGAGTTAATTACAAGAAAATCTAGTTATAATAGGGTATTTTAGTCATTTTATCAAAACTTAACTAGAAAAAATAACAGAGTCGGCTTTAGTACCCAAACATATTACAAAACAGAAACCAAAAACCCTTAACATGATAAAAAATAAAGTTAGTACCCTAAACTGTTACTTTCTGTAAACCATAGGGACTATCTTTGTAGTTCTCTCGAAATATTTTTTTTTAATTGTCAAACTTTTACCTTTTGTGGGATTCGAACTCCCAACCTCCCCTAAGAGGGTTTTCTTCTCTCTACCGTTAGACTAGAACCCAAGTGGGAAATAAAATTTGTTCCATAAAATTGATATTACTTTAATCGTAGCTTAAAAAAATAGTTTACATTATTTATTTCGTTAATGTCTAAAGCTAAGGCTAAGGGACACAATTTTTACAGCTCGGCCCGAGCGCTTAAGTTTTTAGGGTCGGCCCTATTTAAAAGTCTAAAAACAGTATTTTTAGTTCAAAAGTTTCATAATTTGTATTAATTTCAATTCAAAATAATGAAATTTTTTGACTGAAAATGAAACAAATATTAAACTTTTAGACTGAAAATGAAATGAAACTTTTAGATTAAGCTTGATGTTTCTAAACTTTTGGACTAAAAATGGTTATTTTTTCCAAACCCCACGGACTAAAATCGAAGTATAAGCAGCTTCTAATTTTACGGTTTATTTAACTAAAATATTGGTGTTGGGTTTAAAGCAATAGCGGTTTGTATCTTTTAACCTTTTGGTTTCCACTCATGAAATTTTCATAAATAATGTCCCTCGGCAAAATTACCGAGAGTTCAGGGGGCAATGTCCCTCGGCCAGGTTCCAAGTAGTTACAGTCCTAGCAAAGTCTAAGGCCAGCACCCTAGACAGGGTCTAAGGATTGTTAAACATTATTAACCAAGTTACTTTTGACAAAAACAAATCGTTAGCACTAACTAAGTTACTGCTAAAGGAGTTACAACTACATGTAATTGATTAATTGTCAACAATTTTAACCAACAAGTAGAACACTCACTAAAATCTGTGTCGTTTCAACCAAACATTAATACATTATGGTGGTTTTTCAGCCATAAAATGAGCCAACACCAACTTCCTGAATCACATATAATTTAAATATTTCATAAGCATTTTGTTGAGCCATTTTGAAAAAAAAAAAAATTGAGATCATGATCGTTAATTATATCGATTGGATCAGTAAAAGCTGACATCCTGTACGATAATCGTGTAATGTTTTGAAGACCACAAGTCTCATAAACATAAGAGAAAAAAGTAGAATATGAAATATTGGTATAAGTTTCTAAACCACGTCTCGTACTCTCAACCAAAGGAAAATATTCGATATTCCCGTTAACAACCTCCCACTTTTCACCACTGTAAACTACGAATCTAACAGACATTTTTTTTATAAAACGTGATCTGATAAAAAAGGGTGAAGTGTAATAAACGTGATGTGATATGATAAAAAGTTGTGAGCTAGAACTGTTCGTAACATAAAAGATTGTATATAATAGAAAGCTGGTGTTATTAATGCGTACCTAATAATTTTGTACGTAAACGTCTAAAAATAGTACGTACACGTCTAATATTGTACCATACCGTCTAAACATAAATATTCGAAGTACTTTTATAACTACCCTTTCACCTACCTTTCCTATACGTCTTTAATATATAAATTTGTTTAATAAGCTACAACAACCGTATATTAAATGCTCTTAAATTCTTAAATGATATTAATTAATATTTTTGGGAATATGAAGAAACGGCTACACATAATAATAAATAATAAAATGGCTACAGTTTAGGGAATAAAATAGGATAACGGATAGAAACGGAAATCCCTAGAGTTTAAGGAAGACCATGAAGAAACGGCTAGAGATTAGGGAAGAGTATGGTGACTGCTAAAATGTAAACGACACTAGTTTAGGGAGGAAAAATTATTAAAACCGGAGATGGCTAGACTTTAGGGGTGAGGGTGTAGAGACGGCTAGAACTTAGGGGTAAATAACTAGCTCAAGCCGGTTCCAAGCCAAGCAGAACAAAGCAGACGTCTTCACTTCCTTTTGTGCTAGCCGTTATGTCTTAGGTGGAGTAATATAAGTGGTTGAAGGTGACGTCTATATATTAGCCAACTGAACACATGTCATGTTCTGATTCTCTATTTTTTCGTGAAATCCCTAAATCTTAGCCTATAACTTTGTTTATTTTGGTAAAAGCTACTGGGTCAATGTTTATTAATGTGATTTTCCCTATTTCTGGTGCACATTTTTAAACCATAAAACACTTATTCTTGTTTCATTTCAGAATAATCCGATTAATCAGGGACGTCTTTGGGGAGGTCCAAGGAGGCCAACCGGACAGGGTCGATAAACCTTGGGGGCATATTTTAAAAAAAAAATCCTATTAATATGTATATATTTTCTATATAACTCATTTAACGCTAAAACGTGGGCCTAAGGTGTAACAACCGGCAAAATTAAGGTAATTCCGTACTAATTAATTAAACGCGATTAACGTGATTAAACGTAATTATGTGTTGATTGTTAACTGAGGCCTTAGAAAGATAGCAATTCCCAAATAATGCATAGGAATGCATAAGTTTAATGACAAAGTATGATAGGATCATGCGCAAGCAAATCTATCCGGTATGGACACTGGCGATTACCCGGTAAAAATTAAATAAGCGAAACGAACTCCGGACACCCGGAATATATTAAAAATAATATATTCACAAAATATAATGAGTTTTGGAAACCCAAAGCCATACGTGAAAGCTTATTGTACAAATCTCCCGGAAACGAATAAAGTGCGCGTACCGCACCCGATACGCGCGTAACACGTAATTTCACCCGGCAAAAGCCGAAATAAATTATCAGTAATTTAACTGGGCAAAATTTAAGGAATATTAATGGTATTTTAATATTCGGGCGACACGCGGTTAAAAACCCAAGAATACCCGGACGGTACCCGAACAAAGTGACTTAAACATAATATTGGACAATATTTAGCAAGGTGGACCCCACCCAAGAGACCAAGGGGCCGGCCTAGGGGGCCCACCCAAGGAGTAAAACTCTTAATAATCTTCTTTAACCTTTCACCTCCTTAAAAACTCAATGATTAGAAAGATACATAATAATATTAATGCATGTAATTGCATTGGGTAAAAAAAATTAGCTAATCACTCTCCCTCTCTCTCTTAAACTCGGCCCAAACACCCCAAATATTACCAAGATCATCCACCAAATCTTCCATAATCCTTCCATCCAATCCAAGTAAGATTGCATAATCCTTGAAGATATTGAAGAGATATTATAAACACTCTTATGAAGCACACTTGAATCAAAAACACAAAACTTCTTCTTCTTTTTCTTCTTGGCCGTGGGTTTACACCCCTACATTAACACTTCTCTTGCAATTTTTACACTAACAAATCATCTCTAAATCATCATCCATCAAAACCCCTTTTGTGTGTTCAAGAGCTTGGAGCTTAACCCCTTTGGAAAAACACACTAAACCCCATCCAAATCCAAGGTTGTTGTCTTCCCTAGCCTTGAGCTAGTAGTAAGTTTTACCTTGTTTGGTTATTAATGTTCATATTTTGTGCTTTTGAAAGCAAGTTGTACATTGATGGGTAATAAAATGGATTTTATAGAGATAATGTGTTTTGTTAGATTAAAAATGGAAGAATAATAATAACATAAATGAATCTTGGATTTATATTAATAAATGTAATATTTGGAGAAAATGTGATGAAATGAACATACACTTGAGTTAATGGGTGATTTGATCATGATTGATGAGAAGGACTTGAATGTGATGGAAAATGATTTTAATCATCATAAGATGATAAGTTAATGACAAAAATAGATTAAAATGGGTTAGATAATCATAGGTGAAAAAGTTTCATATTCAAAGTCCACTCACTTGAATAAGTGAAAAGTTGATATTTTGGAGAAAAATATAAAACAAACATGTTAATAATATCTAGGATGGACTATAAGATTATTAAAAGTGGAATGAAGTAAAAACAATCAAGCATTAAGAAAATGGTTCTTCAAAGTCCACTAAAATGGAAGAGAAATGCTAACCTTGTAAGATGAAATGAAAAATGCAACAAATATAAGTTAAAGGACAAATATTAGAACTTGGAAAGTCAAGGGACTAAAATATGTATTTTAGAAACCTTAGTCCAAAAACGCACTAACAAAGAGTTCGGTGTCAAAAGCATAAATAATAGCTTTCCAAGTGTAGTTTTTGACAATCATGAGAAACTTACTTGTGTGTAAACTAAAAGAAGCATTTTTATAAAGATGGAAGTTTTATAAAAATAAAAGAGTAACACAAGGATTTTATAAAAATAAGATTTTATAAAATATTAGTAAAGACTTGGGAAAACTTGTACAAAAATGGATACTTTTATTATATAAATGGGAATATAAAAGTATCGGAAACATTTTTGGATTACAAGTTGGACAAGTTGGGCTAAACATACAACATATATTTTCCATAAGAACGCGTAATGGAAACAAATATGAAAAACGCTGACTAACGAACTTAGTTACATGAGCTAACGTAAACGGACGTATGAGAAAAAAATGCCATTACGACAAGATAAAGATATACATATATATTTTAAGGAAATAAAATATATATATAAGGGTGAAACGTGCAAAACACTTTCCTAGGTGTAGAAAGAATATTCTGTAACACCCCAACCGATGGCGGAATCATCGAGGTGCCACGTAGTGACGATTGTTCAAAAGCTCATGGTACTAAAATGTAAATATTATTGAATAATCAAAATTGTCTTACATGGAAATGGAAAATACATTATCTAAATGAAATGTAAATATTGAAATAACTGAATTAAAATAAAGCACTAAATGTTCCTTGCTAAAGCACTAGATCAAACTGCACCTGAAACATGTACAAAATAGATTTGGTCAACATATGAAATGTTGGTGAGCATTCCTAGATTTGATATATATAGTAGGTTAAAAAAAAGTTATACAATTCAAGTGCAAGCTACAGTGCAAATATGTAAACTATGTATCATACAAATAAGCGAAATCAACCCTGTGACTGTATAATGTACTGTATGAACTGTAGTGTACTTATCCAATAAATGGATAAAAAAATTAACACTGGCCACGGATTCTCCGATGAAAAAGGGGGAGAATCAATCTAGGCGGGTTGTCAATCCAAATAGCGCTATCCAATGTTAAGGTCGGCTTGTACCATGTTAATGATTTCACTAAGTACAAATGTAATCCACATGTATTGTCTAAGCATAAAGCACGTTGTAAGCAATGCACATAGTACTAGAATTGTATTGTAAAAATGTAAATTTGAATTTGAATTTGTAATAATGTACATGTAACACCCCAAAAATGTATAAAAGCAAAAAGGGGATAGGAAGTACTCACAGTTCGCGTAATAACTTGAAATTGGACTTGGACAACGAAATATGTGTTGGAACTATCTCAAAGTATCAACCTAAAGAATTTGATAATGTGTAAGGGAAATAACTCTAGGATATATGTATTTCTAGGGCTTCGAATTTAGGGATAAACGTTTATTTGATTAATAACGATTTGTTTATTAAATATAAGAAATTTAATGAATAAATAAATAAAAGTCTCTTTGTAAAATTTTAAGTTGAATATAGTCACAACATAAGGTTTTAAATATGAAAATAATTTTTATAAAATTATTTTCTTGAAAATAGAATATTTAATCTAATTATTTCAAATTGTCAAAATACGACTTTAATATCTAAAAATATTAAAATCAAAGAATTTCTGAATTAAAAATTGTATTTCAGTTCTAAATAGTTAGAAATAATTTATGTAAAATTTTGGTGCAAAAATATGGAAAAATGAATTTATTATGAATTATTTATGATTAAAAGTAATAAAAATTGGTTAAAAATATTAAATAAACGATTTTTCTGAATTAAAAATCATTTCCGAAATGCTTATTGATTTATAAACTTAGAATAATTTTTGTGGAATTTTATGAAATCGTTTTGATATTTTTATAGAATTTTATAAATAAAATAGAATAAACTTGATTTATTTATTATATATATTAAATAAATAAATTTTTGAAAACTAAAAATTGTAAGTTAAACTTTTTCATTAGATTAACTTAAAATAATTTTTGTAGAATTTTTAAAGAGTTTTAGTATTTTAAAAAAACTAATTTTAAAATACTATTGGTTATATATAATATATATATATATATATGTTTATTTGCCTTAATAATAAAACCAACAAAAAGAAACAAACCGCCACAGCTGGGTATCGAACCCGCGTGGTCTTGTTTGTGAGCACAAGACACAACCACTTGGTCTAGACCAGTGGTTGTGTTGATTCTTGTTTTAAAAAAAATAAATAACATAACTGATCTTCATGTTCTTCCCCAATTATACTAAGAACAAGCCCTAGATTCGCAATTGTTTGATTCACATAACAATAACCCAATTAATCAGAGGGTTATTGTTGTGTGAATGTCTATGAACAAAACCCACAAGAAAAATATAACTTACAATCACGATTTGACACAGAATCGATCGGTCAAGGCCGAAGTCAAACTTTAACCAAATTCAACGAACAGAGAATTTTCAAGTGAAATTGGAGATATAGAAGAGATGTTCGGCGAGTGGGACTGAGATTAAAGGTTCAATTTATAGTGTAAAGGTCCGGATGTTGATTTGGTAAGTATTGACCCTAATGAATATAATGACGCGAATTAAGCTAATCTTTGGTATGTTTTGACCGCGTTACATGTGTTGAATACGCGAAATAAGCAGCTGATTTCATTATGCGAGTCAATCAATGGTTACATGCCATGTTCAGCTGTTGACTGTTTTCCTCTTTTCTTTTTTTACACAGCCACGTAGCACAGCAGATTAAGGGAGAAGAAGGACAAATCAGCTTAACTAGGCTTAAATATATTAAGGGTTAGGATATCAACAGATCAGAAGCATAGCCCAGTTGGTTGCACGCGTTTGTGGGAGTGTGGAAGGTGTCCGGTTCGAATCCGAGCAGGGACCATGTTTTTCTTTTTTTTTTTAACAGCCAAAGAGGGAGGGGATTTGGGCCTGGGCCTGTGTACCTGGGCCGGCCTTCTGGGTTCATGTGTTGGGTTGTTGGGCTTCAGGAAATGATATTGGTTTTAGGGTGGGCTTGGTTTGGGTGAATGCAAGGAGGTGGGTTGGTCTTGATATCAAGTGGGTGTGTTTATAATATAAAGATATATATATATAATCAGAATTTTTTTTTTTTTTTTTATAATTAATATTATTATTATTATTATTATTAAATAAAAATAAAAGTGACGGATGTCACAGCATCCCCTACTTTTAGAAACTTCGTCCCGAAGTTATCAGAAACATAGGGTTATGGATGCTTGGGTAAGAATTTAAAATAACAGTGGTTTGGAAAATTTGGGTTAAGGCACGACGTAAATTTATAGGTAACAAAGTAAACTGTTTCAAATGATTTGGATGGTAGGTTTGATAGGTGTGGGTTAAGGATTTGGATTAGGTTTGTCTAGAATAATAAGGAAAATAAGGATCTAGTAACTCAATAAGTTTCAAGTTTTAGGAATCCTATGATAAATGTACGAGTTGATTGATTATAACAAGACCAAATGAACTAACAAGCAAACAGAGTTTGTTCCTGGTTCGACTTCCAGTCTCACTTTCAATGCATCATTAGTGTTTGTATACAGGGTGTACCGCAGCTAACCCACCACACCTTTGATACCTTGAAAACGTACTGGACGTCTACCCAAAAACTCTAATAGAATTTCACACTACCCTAACGTACCTGTAAATTCATGATTACGTTCCGGACCGGAATCATCAATTTACCTTACATTAGGGTTTTATGTCCTTCTATGATCCCACCGATTGTTGAGCAGGTTCGATAGCCTCCACCAGCCGTGGAGTAGGTTGTAGGGCCTCTCCCGTCTGTTTGAAAAGGCATAGCGACCTCTACCAATCGTTGAGTATGTTCGATAGCCTCCACCAGTCGTGGAGCAGGTTGTAGGGCCTCTCCCGACTGTTGAAAAAGGCATGATGACCTCTATTAAGTGCAGCAATTATTATTCACATAGATTGCAAATTGATAGCATGTTTATGCAAGCAAGTTTGTAAGTACTACAACCATTAAGTGTAAGTGTTATCATGAATAATTAAATGTTTACGAGTATCATGAATAATTAGGTGTTCAATGCGTAGTCAATTTAAGAGAAAAATCTAGTTTCATGTAATAACCAATGATGTTTTCTTAGAAAAGCATCTGTAAGATCAAGTATCAAGTCCAAACGTTTCAAATAAATGCAAGGTGGAGTCTTGTATGATAAATATAATAAATTTCCAATCTGTGTTAATACACAACAATACGCAAGGAAATTTCTAGATGTTGTATTCTAATGAGTGCGACAAAATTGGATACAAAATGAAAATAGAATTATGAAAATGAAAACACAAGTATTGGATTCTCGAGTCTTGGGAAGATTTCGTCCATGGCTTAACCAGTGGGATTAACGTCATCCTGATCAGTTGTTTCGTTGGTATTGATATTGAAAGCTCGTCCATGTGCCACCAGGTTTACATTGTTCAATTTGGGACATTGGGGTAGCATGTGATTAGGGTCTCTACAATGATAACATGCCCGACCGTTAGTAATCTGTAGTGGTCCCTGGGCAGCTGTTTGATGATTACTCTGTGTTCCAACCATTACTCGACAAGTGGTAATAAGGTGTCCAAACCTCCCACATCTAGTGCATTGACGGCATGGAAGATTTGCAGGGTGATGATATTTGCAGGTGTTGCATTGAGGATGGATTCCCGTGTAGGCTTTCTTGATAGGAGGCTGAGCCACCGGATCAACAACAGTATGGTTCTGATTATCGCCCATTCGTTTCTTAGAGTTCGAAGCAGTAGTGGCGACTTTTGCTAAAACAATCTTAGGTTGTTCGACAACATTGGTGGTTTTCTCAGTAGATGTCTTGGTGCCCTTCCTAACCAAGTTTCCTTTCCTTACGTGTTTGTCTGTTAAAGTGGCTGCAAGCTGGATGGCTTCTTCTACCGTAGTGGTTTTGCCTCCAGTGACAACGTCTTGAATCAGGTCTGGTAATCCCTCGATATATTTTTCGATTGCTCGAGAGACTGGGGTAACCATGTGTGGGACCAGTATGCTAAGTTCGTGATATCGGGTATTATACGCAAGATTCTCACCACTGTCTTGTTTCAGTCCATGGAACTCTTCCTCCAGTTTCCTGATTTCGTTCCTAGGGCAAAATTTGGCGATCATGAGTTCCTTAACTTCAGCCCAAGATAATGATAAAGCAACATCCGTTCCTCGATTGCGTTTTTCACCATTCCACCAGGTTAACGCTCCCTTTTGAAGGACACTGGTAGCATAGCGAACGCGGAGTTCATCAGGACATTCACTGTTCACAAAAGTACTCTCCATGCTTTCAAACCATTGGAGGAGGCCAGTAGCACCCTCCTCACCAGTGAATTTTGTGGGGTTGCAGGAGTTAAAGTGTTTGAAAGTGCACCGAAATTGAGTCGTACTCCCTGTGTTGGCACTGTTACTATTCTGGGTTATCTCGCTGACAAGGTTTGGGATCACTGCAGCAATTTGTTCGGCGACTAAAGATGCGAGGCGACGATCAGAACGTCGTCCCGAAGCACGAACAGGGCGTTGGCTGGCATCACGGAGCATGCGGCGAGCAGACATCTATGAGGTAGTCAAATAATAATCATGAGATTAGAAGATGTAAGTGTATAATCGTACAGCTGAAGATGTGATCTTGTAAGCAATCATGATATGCAAAGTATTGTATATGAAACAAGAGGGTAGTATTGGAAAAACTTGTACAAAATGCTTGGAGTGCCCTTGTCTAGCTGTAAAGCTCAACAAGAACGTTGACTTTTCAAAGGAATTGAACCCAATGGTGGTCAAAGAAGACATGCTTTAGCCTATAAGTGGACACTCACTCCAGGAATCCCCAGGTAAGCATAACAGGTCCGTAAATGGATTTATGCGCTATGCTTGCCTATGCCAGAAAACCCAGTGTACAGGCGTCCACCCTTCCAGATTGCACGTGTCCTTATCACACTCATTAAAGTTCAACAACTTTGAAGGAGCAAAAGTAAGAGTAGGCATTATGCCTAAGAGTGTCTTCATGAAAGGTACTGCTCCTGTTCCATGGTGATGTAGGCTTTCCACTCCTTGTAGGACACCATCTCTATGCACCAGGATGAAAGATGAGGAGAAATGGAGAAGAAGTGAAAGATAGAGGAAGGAAAGTAGAGGGAAATGAGGGTAAGGTAATTTAGGAAATATTATGCATGAAAGTTTGGTTATAGTCTAGGCCATTTTATCTAATAACCTAGTTCCCTATAACCATGGCTCTGATACCAATCTGTAACACCCCAACCGATGGCGGAATCATCGAGGTGCCACGTAGTGACGATTGTTCAAAAGCTCATGGTACTAAAATGTAAATATTATTGAATAATCAAAATTGTCTTACATGGAAATGGAAAATACATTATCTAAATGAAATGTAAATATTGAAATAACTGAATTAAAATAAAGCACTAAATGTTCCTTGCTAAAGCACTAGATCAAACTGCACCTGAAACATGTACAAAATAGATTTGGTCAACATATGAAATGTTGGTGAGCATTCCTAGATTTGATATATATAGTAGGTTAAAAAAAAGTTATACAATTCAAGTGCAAGCTACAGTGCAAATATGTAAACTATGTATCATACAAATAAGCGAAATCAACCCTGTGACTGTATAATGTACTGTATGAACTGTAGTGTACTTATCCAATAAATGGATAAAAAAATTAACACTGGCCACGGATTCTCCGATGAAAAAGGGGGAGAATCAATCTAGGCGGGTTGTCAATCCAAATAGCGCTATCCAATGTTAAGGTCGGCTTGTACCATGTTAATGATTTCACTAAGTACAAATGTAATCCACATGTATTGTCTAAGCATAAAGCACGTTGTAAGCAATGCACATAGTACTAGAATTGTATTGTAAAAATGTAAATTTGAATTTGAATTTGTAATAATGTACATGTAACACCCCAAAAATGTATAAAAGCAAAAAGGGGATAGGAAGTACTCACAGTTCGCGTAATAACTTGAAATTGGACTTGGACAACGAAATATGTGTTGGAACTATCTCAAAGTATCAACCTAAAGAATTTGATAATGTGTAAGGGAAATAACTCTAGGATATATGTATTTCTAGGGCTTCGAATTTAGGGATAAACGTTTATTTGATTAATAACGATTTGTTTATTAAATATAAGAAATTTAATGAATAAATAAATAAAAGTCTCTTTGTAAAATTTTAAGTTGAATATAGTCACAACATAAGGTTTTAAATATGAAAATAATTTTTATAAAATTATTTTCTTGAAAATAGAATATTTAATCTAATTATTTCAAATTGTCAAAATACGACTTTAATATCTAAAAATATTAAAATCAAAGAATTTCTGAATTAAAAATTGTATTTCAGTTCTAAATAGTTAGAAATAATTTATGTAAAATTTTGGTGCAAAAATATGGAAAAATGAATTTATTATGAATTATTTATGATTAAAAGTAATAAAAATTGGTTAAAAATATTAAATAAACGATTTTTCTGAATTAAAAATCATTTCCGAAATGCTTATTGATTTATAAACTTAGAATAATTTTTGTGGAATTTTATGAAATCGTTTTGATATTTTTATAGAATTTTATAAATAAAATAGAATAAACTTGATTTATTTATTATATATATTAAATAAATAAATTTTTGAAAACTAAAAATTGTAAGTTAAACTTTTTCATTAGATTAACTTAAAATAATTTTTGTAGAATTTTTAAAGAGTTTTAGTATTTTAAAAAAACTAATTTTAAAATACTATTGGTTATATATAATATATATATATATATATGTTTATTTGCCTTAATAATAAAACCAACAAAAAGAAACAAACCGCCACAGCTGGGTATCGAACCCGCGTGGTCTTGTTTGTGAGCACAAGACACAACCACTTGGTCTAGACCAGTGGTTGTGTTGATTCTTGTTTTAAAAAAAATAAATAACATAACTGATCTTCATGTTCTTCCCCAATTATACTAAGAACAAGCCCTAGATTCGCAATTGTTTGATTCACATAACAATAACCCAATTAATCAGAGGGTTATTGTTGTGTGAATGTCTATGAACAAAACCCACAAGAAAAATATAACTTACAATCACGATTTGACACAGAATCGATCGGTCAAGGCCGAAGTCAAACTTTAACCAAATTCAACGAACAGAGAATTTTCAAGTGAAATTGGAGATATAGAAGAGATGTTCGGCGAGTGGGACTGAGATTAAAGGTTCAATTTATAGTGTAAAGGTCCGGATGTTGATTTGGTAAGTATTGACCCTAATGAATATAATGACGCGAATTAAGCTAATCTTTGGTATGTTTTGACCGCGTTACATGTGTTGAATACGCGAAATAAGCAGCTGATTTCATTATGCGAGTCAATCAATGGTTACATGCCATGTTCAGCTGTTGACTGTTTTCCTCTTTTCTTTTTTTACACAGCCACGTAGCACAGCAGATTAAGGGAGAAGAAGGACAAATCAGCTTAACTAGGCTTAAATATATTAAGGGTTAGGATATCAACAGATCAGAAGCATAGCCCAGTTGGTTGCACGCGTTTGTGGGAGTGTGGAAGGTGTCCGGTTCGAATCCGAGCAGGGACCATGTTTTTCTTTTTTTTTTTAACAGCCAAAGAGGGAGGGGATTTGGGCCTGGGCCTGTGTACCTGGGCCGGCCTTCTGGGTTCATGTGTTGGGTTGTTGGGCTTCAGGAAATGATATTGGTTTTAGGGTGGGCTTGGTTTGGGTGAATGCAAGGAGGTGGGTTGGTCTTGATATCAAGTGGGTGTGTTTATAATATAAAGATATATATATATAATCAGGATTTTTTTTTTTTTTTTATAATTAATATTATTATTATTATTATTATTAAATAAAAATAAAAGTGACGGATGTCACAGCATCCCCTACTTTTAGAAACTTCGTCCCGAAGTTATCAGAAACATAGGGTTATGGATGCTTGGGTAAGAATTTAAAATAACAGTGGTTTGGAAAATTTGGGTTAAGGCACGACGTAAATTTATAGGTAACAAAGTAAACTGTTTCAAATGATTTGGATGGTAGGTTTGATAGGTGTGGGTTAAGGATTTGGATTAGGTTTGTCTAGAATAATAAGGAAAATAAGGATCTAGTAACTCAATAAGTTTCAAGTTTTAGGAATCCTATGATAAATGTACGAGTTGATTGATTATAACAAGACCAAATGAACTAACAAGCAAACAGAGTTTGTTCCTGGTTCGACTTCCAGTCTCACTTTCAATGCATCATTAGTGTTTGTATACAGGGTGTACCGCAGCTAACCCACCACACCTTTGATACCTTGAAAACGTACTGGACGTCTACCCAAAAACTCTAATAGAATTTCACACTACCCTAACGTACCTGTAAATTCATGATTACGTTCCGGACCGGAATCATCAATTTACCTTACATTAGGGTTTTATGTCCTTCTATGATCCCACCGATTGTTGAGCAGGTTCGATAGCCTCCACCAGCCGTGGAGTAGGTTGTAGGGCCTCTCCCGTCTGTTTGAAAAGGCATAGCGACCTCTACCAATCGTTGAGTATGTTCGATAGCCTCCACCAGTCGTGGAGCAGGTTGTAGGGCCTCTCCCGACTGTTGAAAAAGGCATGATGACCTCTATTAAGTGCAGCAATTATTATTCACATAGATTGCAAATTGATAGCATGTTTATGCAAGCAAGTTTGTAAGTACTACAACCATTAAGTGTAAGTGTTATCATGAATAATTAAATGTTTACGAGTATCATGAATAATTAGGTGTTCAATGCGTAGTCAATTTAAGAGAAAAATCTAGTTTCATGTAATAACCAATGATGTTTTCTTAGAAAAGCATCTGTAAGATCAAGTATCAAGTCCAAACGTTTCAAATAAATGCAAGGTGGAGTCTTGTATGATAAATATAATAAATTTCCAATCTGTGTTAATACACAACAATACGCAAGGAAATTTCTAGATGTTGTATTCTAATGAGTGCGACAAAATTGGATACAAAATGAAAATAGAATTATGAAAATGAAAACACAAGTATTGGATTCTCGAGTCTTGGGAAGATTTCGTCCATGGCTTAACCAGTGGGATTAACGTCATCCTGATCAGTTGTTTCGTTGGTATTGATATTGAAAGCTCGTCCATGTGCCACCAGGTTTACATTGTTCAATTTGGGACATTGGGGTAGCATGTGATTAGGGTCTCTACAATGATAACATGCCCGACCGTTAGTAATCTGTAGTGGTCCCTGGGCAGCTGTTTGATGATTACTCTGTGTTCCAACCATTACTCGACAAGTGGTAATAAGGTGTCCAAACCTCCCACATCTAGTGCATTGACGGCATGGAAGATTTGCAGGGTGATGATATTTGCAGGTGTTGCATTGAGGATGGATTCCCGTGTAGGCTTTCTTGATAGGAGGCTGAGCCACCGGATCAACAACAGTATGGTTCTGATTATCGCCCATTCGTTTCTTAGAGTTCGAAGCAGTAGTGGCGACTTTTGCTAAAACAATCTTAGGTTGTTCGACAACATTGGTGGTTTTCTCAGTAGATGTCTTGGTGCCCTTCCTAACCAAGTTTCCTTTCCTTACGTGTTTGTCTGTTAAAGTGGCTGCAAGCTGGATGGCTTCTTCTACCGTAGTGGTTTTGCCTCCAGTGACAACGTCTTGAATCAGGTCTGGTAATCCCTCGATATATTTTTCGATTGCTCGAGAGACTGGGGTAACCATGTGTGGGACCAGTATGCTAAGTTCGTGATATCGGGTATTATACGCAAGATTCTCACCACTGTCTTGTTTCAGTCCATGGAACTCTTCCTCCAGTTTCCTGATTTCGTTCCTAGGGCAAAATTTGGCGATCATGAGTTCCTTAACTTCAGCCCAAGATAATGATAAAGCAACATCCGTTCCTCGATTGCGTTTTTCACCATTCCACCAGGTTAACGCTCCCTTTTGAAGGACACTGGTAGCATAGCGAACGCGGAGTTCATCAGGACATTCACTGTTCACAAAAGTACTCTCCATGCTTTCAAACCATTGGAGGAGGCCAGTAGCACCCTCCTCACCAGTGAATTTTGTGGGGTTGCAGGAGTTAAAGTGTTTGAAAGTGCACCGAAATTGAGTCGTACTCCCTGTGTTGGCACTGTTACTATTCTGGGTTATCTCGCTGACAAGGTTTGGGATCACTGCAGCAATTTGTTCGGCGACTAAAGATGCGAGGCGACGATCAGAACGTCGTCCCGAAGCACGAACAGGGCGTTGGCTGGCATCACGGAGCATGCGGCGAGCAGACATCTATGAGGTAGTCAAATAATAATCATGAGATTAGAAGATGTAAGTGTATAATCGTACAGCTGAAGATGTGATCTTGTAAGCAATCATGATATGCAAAGTATTGTATATGAAACAAGAGGGTAGTATTGGAAAAACTTGTACAAAATGCTTGGAGTGCCCTTGTCTAGCTGTAAAGCTCAACAAGAACGTTGACTTTTCAAAGGAATTGAACCCAATGGTGGTCAAAGAAGACATGCTTTAGCCTATAAGTGGACACTCACTCCAGGAATCCCCAGGTAAGCATAACAGGTCCGTAAATGGATTTATGCGCTATGCTTGCCTATGCCAGAAAACCCAGTGTACAGGCGTCCACCCTTCCAGATTGCACGTGTCCTTATCACACTCATTAAAGTTCAACAACTTTGAAGGAGCAAAAGTAAGAGTAGGCATTATGCCTAAGAGTGTCTTCATGAAAGGTACTGCTCCTGTTCCATGGTGATGTAGGCTTTCCACTCCTTGTAGGACACCATCTCTATGCACCAGGATGAAAGATGAGGAGAAATGGAGAAGAAGTGAAAGATAGAGGAAGGAAAGTAGAGGGAAATGAGGGTAAGGTAATTTAGGAAATATTATGCATGAAAGTTTGGTTATAGTCTAGGCCATTTTATCTAATAACCTAGTTCCCTATAACCATGGCTCTGATACCAATCTGTAACACCCCAACCGATGGCGGAATCATCGAGGTGCCACGTAGTGACGATTGTTCAAAAGCTCATGGTACTAAAATGTAAATATTATTGAATAATCAAAATTGTCTTACATGGAAATGGAAAATACATTATCTAAATGAAATGTAAATATTGAAATAACTGAATTAAAATAAAGCACTAAATGTTCCTTGCTAAAGCACTAGATCAAACTGCACCTGAAACATGTACAAAATAGATTTGGTCAACATATGAAATGTTGGTGAGCATTCCTAGATTTGATATATATAGTAGGTTAAAAAAAAAGTTATACAATTCAAGTGCAAGCTACAGTGCAAATATGTAAACTATGTATCATACAAATAAGCGAAATCAACCCTGTGACTGTATAATGTACTGTATGAACTGTAGTGTACTTATCCAATAAATGGATAAAAAAATTAACACTGGCCACGGATTCTCCGATGAAAAAGGGGGAGAATCAATCTAGGCGGGTTGTCAATCCAAATAGCGCTATCCAATGTTAAGGTCGGCTTGTACCATGTTAATGATTTCACTAAGTACAAATGTAATCCACATGTATTGTCTAAGCATAAAGCACGTTGTAAGCAATGCACATAGTACTAGAATTGTATTGTAAAAATGTAAATTTGAATTTGAATTTGTAATAATGTACATGTAACACCCCAAAAATGTATAAAAGCAAAAAGGGGATAGGAAGTACTCACAGTTCGCGTAATAACTTGAAATTGGACTTGGACAACGAAATATGTGTTGGAACTATCTCAAAGTATCAACCTAAAGAATTTGATAATGTGTAAGGGAAATAACTCTAGGATATATGTATTTCTAGGGCTTCGAATTTAGGGATAAACGTTTATTTGATTAATAACGATTTGTTTATTAAATATAAGAAATTTAATGAATAAATAAATAAAAGTCTCTTTGTAAAATTTTAAGTTGAATATAGTCACAACATAAGGTTTTAAATATGAAAATAATTTTTATAAAATTATTTTCTTGAAAATAGAATATTTAATCTAATTATTTCAAATTGTCAAAATACGACTTTAATATCTAAAAATATTAAAATCAAAGAATTTCTGAATTAAAAATTGTATTTCAGTTCTAAATAGTTAGAAATAATTTATGTAAAATTTTGGTGCAAAAATATGGAAAAATGAATTTATTATGAATTATTTATGATTAAAAGTAATAAAAATTGGTTAAAAATATTAAATAAACGATTTTTCTGAATTAAAAATCATTTCCGAAATGCTTATTGATTTATAAACTTAGAATAATTTTTGTGGAATTTTATGAAATCGTTTTGATATTTTTATAGAATTTTATAAATAAAATAGAATAAACTTGATTTATTTATTATATATATTAAATAAATAAATTTTTGAAAACTAAAAATTGTAAGTTAAACTTTTTCATTAGATTAACTTAAAATAATTTTTGTAGAATTTTTAAAGAGTTTTAGTATTTTAAAAAAACTAATTTTAAAATACTATTGGTTATATATAATATATATATATATGTTTATTTGCCTTAATAATAAAACCAACAAAAAGAAACAAACCGCCACAGCTGGGTATCGAACCCGCGTGGTCTTGTTTGTGAGCACAAGACACAACCACTTGGTCTAGACCAGTGGTTGTGTTGATTCTTGTTTTAAAAAAAATAAATAACATAACTGATCTTCATGTTCTTCCCCAATTATACTAAGAACAAGCCCTAGATTCGCAATTGTTTGATTCACATAACAATAACCCAATTAATCAGAGGGTTATTGTTGTGTGAATGTCTATGAACAAAACCCACAAGAAAAATATAACTTACAATCACGATTTGACACAGAATCGATCGGTCAAGGCCGAAGTCAAACTTTAACCAAATTCAACGAACAGAGAATTTTCAAGTGAAATTGGAGATATAGAAGAGATGTTCGGCGAGTGGGACTGAGATTAAAGGTTCAATTTATAGTGTAAAGGTCCGGATGTTGATTTGGTAAGTATTGACCCTAATGAATATAATGACGCGAATTAAGCTAATCTTTGGTATGTTTTGACCGCGTTACATGTGTTGAATACGCGAAATAAGCAGCTGATTTCATTATGCGAGTCAATCAATGGTTACATGCCATGTTCAGCTGTTGACTGTTTTCCTCTTTTCTTTTTTTACACAGCCACGTAGCACAGCAGATTAAGGGAGAAGAAGGACAAATCAGCTTAACTAGGCTTAAATATATTAAGGGTTAGGATATCAACAGATCAGAAGCATAGCCCAGTTGGTTGCACGCGTTTGTGGGAGTGTGGAAGGTGTCCGGTTCGAATCCGAGCAGGGACCATGTTTTTCTTTTTTTTTTTTAACAGCCAAAGAGGGAGGGGATTTGGGCCTGGGCCTGTGTACCTGGGCCGGCCTTCTGGGTTCATGTGTTGGGTTGTTGGGCTTCAGGAAATGATATTGGTTTTAGGGTGGGCTTGGTTTGGGTGAATGCAAGGAGGTGGGTTGGTCTTGATATCAAGTGGGTGTGTTTATAATATAAAGATATATATATATAATCAGATTTTTTTTTTTTTTTTTTATAATTAATATTATTATTATTATTATTATTAAATAAAAATAAAAGTGACGGATGTCACATATTCGTGGGAAAAGGAAAACACAACGTAACGAATTAAAAACGCTAAACGACATACGAACTTAACAAATAGTATCCACGCGATGGTATATGTACATATGCTCGTTTTTGGCGAAAATCTAGCATATCTATTTGAATGGGAAAATAGATATGCGAGAAGGAAAACCGAGACGAGTAGGTGAAATATATCTACGAACGTGTGAATACCGACGAGATCCTAGTACATTTATTTAAATGGGAAAATAAATGTACGGTGTGGTGAGTCTAGTCGGGCGTTAAGAATATATTACCGAACGACAAGAACTTAGCATATTTATTTAAATGGGAAAATAAATATGTGGCAAAGTGAGTCGGGTCGGATAATAAGAAATCACATTATATCGAGCGAAACGATCCTAAGTATAATTATTTAAGTGGGAAAATAATTATACGTTGGGTAGAGTCGTATCGAGCATAATAAGTGTACAAGTCACAAAGAATATTAAGAAGAATAATATATGACTTGTAAGGAAAGGGTAATCCATCGCCATTAAACCTAGGATACGAAACTATTAAACGGGAATTGGGATAAAGACGTGGTCGGGAAGTTGGGTGTACAACTTGCCAAGGCACATACACCATAGGTGTAGTGACTTATACGCCTAGAACATTTGTAGGTGCGGGATCACAAACTTTACTATTTTCTTCTTTGAGCCGAGCCCAGTTACAGGTGAGTCTCACGGCCCCATTTCTAAACTATTTAACGTTTTTACGGGGGAAAGATATGTTGGGATTTGTTTGACGGGTTGGACACTTGAGTTGTGATCGCCACTCGGGGTTGAGACCTCCCCACTATAATCATTAATTCAGGAAAGTGAAACCGAAGGAATATTTGGATAGTACTATTGGTGCCTGACAAGGCCCACCCCTAATCGATAGCGTCGATTATGCATCGGCGTATGCCTGGGGTGCACGTATTCTGAAATCAAGTCGTAGGAATACCGAGTAACGACTTGGGGCGGGGGCATTATTAATTGTCTTGGTTTGGTTATAGGCTCAAGTAAATTGTAGGACTTTGCAACTCCTATAAATGTCATAACAAGGATATTCCCACTTAATAAAGTTTTATTAAAACAAAACCTGTGAACTCACCAATATTTATATATTGACGATTTTTAAACATATCTTTCAGGTAATTGACTGATGAAGGTTAACGTGGCGAGCAGGGTCGGGGGAATCTCCAAGGCGGGCGTTGGATATCATAAAGGGGACTCGTCTCTCTATCCCAAGGATTTAGGGATATAGGGAGGAGCCTCCCCATTTATTTCAAAAACAATTTTTAGATTATGTATGAATAATTTGACATGATTTTCAACGTGAATAAATGCCGTTGTTTAATTAATATTGTGGTTTGCATTAGTCTTGGCTTAATCCTCTTGAACCGTCGCGCCACGTGTTTCCGCCATAGGCGTGGTGTGACATAAGGGGCCTATTTTTTAACCTTAGCTTGGATAAGGTACATAAATTTTTAGAGATTTTCAAGGACGTCTCTGCGATTAAGATTGCCTAACTATTGTCCAAATACATGTTTTAAAAGTTTATACAAGAGCATTCAAACTACAAAACCTACATCCTCTCATCCTTATTGATGCTACAACAAATGTATATTACTGTGAAACTTCATGTGACAAGGTGCTGCTAGATTCATACGCCACTCTAGCTTCTTAATCAGCTTCCCAAAGAAACTGAGCATAAGCAGCCATAACATAACTGTGTCATCATCAAATGAAAATTTCTGTCAAACAATGATAATATAATAACTTAACATTTAGATTACAATGAAGATCGATATGTTTATCTTACCTATCATCCGGAGAAGCTTTAACCGCTTGATCGAAGTAACTCTGTGCACGCGATGCATCCTTTTGCATCTTCCAAATCAAATAAGCATACATTGACAGAACACTCCCATCACTAGGGTTAGCCAGTATTGCTCTACTGCAATACTCTTCAGCTTTCAAAACATCACCTCTAACCTATTTAATATTAATCTAGATTTGGTAAACAATAATGTATATATTAACATATGTAAATGATGAGTTAGATACTTAGATAGGTACCTCTTTCAAGTATTTAGCATAATTTCCAAGAATCAATGAGTTACCAGGATTTGCTTCAATCATATTCTGGTAATACACATTTGTACCATCACTTCCATAATCATAATCCCCAATATTATCACCACCTCCACAACATATCTTTCCACCACCGCCTTCTCCCCCGGTTCCATCCATCATATTAACATCCATACATTTGATCTCATCGGCTTGCAACATAATAGGCGGAAGCATACAACTCTTTGATGTGACTCTAGTGATATTCTTAGGGGAATGCAAAGATATTATTGGTGACTTAAGGTTTCGATTGATGAAATGGGGTTCTTGTGACCATGAAATGGGTGAGGAAGTTAATGAGCTTCTCAGTAGCATTTCTAACTGTAAGTCAACCACTAAAGACACATTAAGGAGACTTGTGATCGCTATGGAGAGAAGATGCATGCATGAATGGAAGTATTTATATACTAATTTATATACTAATATCATTTTCTCGAATTATTTCCGTTCGTTAACTTTATAAAAAAAAATACGCAGTTGTATTTAATTTTTTGTTTTTCTCAAGTCCGATACCAGTGTAGTGACAATCTGAACCAAACAACGACTGAACAACATTGGTACTTGTATTGTCGAAGCCAGTACCAGTTTTTGTTTTAATGGATTTGGATCGAGGTAAAACAGGTTATCCTTTTGAGCATATTACGAATTTATTTTATGGGTTTTATCTTTGGTTGCACAGGGTGTTTAATTAAATAAGCAATACCATCAGAAGAACATTGGTACCCATTTTATAGTATTATTGAAAGATAAATGTAATGTGTACTGTGTAGGTATCAAGACTTTAATTTGGGTTTTATCTTTTGGTTACGCATGGCCACCATATGTATAACTAATCTAATATTAATGTAAATAATTTTTTTTTATTTTGTTGTATACATTTTTCTCGCGATATCCCCTCAACCCCACCCCCCCCCCCCCCCCCCCCCCCTTAAACGTCTGCAAAATTTTTATACATTATTTAAATTCGTCAAACAAAAATAACATTTCCCTTCAAAAGAAATAAGAGTTTTATGCCAAAACGGCCCCTGGAAACAGATTTTTTTTTCACTGGGAATCCTATGGTTTATTATTATTATTATTATTATTGTCACTTTAACGTAGTGAAATGATGTCTTTTAACTTTAGAGCAATTATGTCTTTTTAGACAAGGGCCATTTTAGCTACTTTAAAATATGATTCATTGATTCCCTTGAGAATAATTAATGCAATCTTATTTTCTTTGCCACTTGTCTAAGGAGTAGAACACGGTTTTAAGCTTTTGTCATACGGCCGGTTTTCCTATGGCTCAATGGGAAGATTAATGGTTTGGAGGAACCACTTGATGGGTATAATGAAAGTGGGCCTAAATTTTTATTTTTATTTTTCTTTTATTAACGGTTCAGATTTTATTCTACCAGACTAAAACACCGTGACAAAAGAAACGAACGAAAAAACAAATAGCCAACAAACACAAACCTCCACGCTCCACCACCCTAATAAGACAATGCAAAACCAATTTAGTTTGGGTCCCTACAAACATGGGGCTAAGTTGGTTTTGTTTCCAACCACCAAATTAGTTGTGTCCAAAAAAAGTGACACTAACGGTGGGCCTGGCTTTTCGTTGACCAATGGGCTCACTCTTCTTTGGCAGTCAACTCAGACGGCTAAGTCGAAGCAAATGGAATAAGTTAGGGGACGGAGCGTCACCTGAATTGGTCATGAGTACCCCACTATCAGCACGGTAACACTACCGCCACTCATGCTGGTAGTGATCTCGTGAACCGTTTTCCGGTATTATTTAACGGGCTAGCAACCGTGAATTTTTTATTTTTAAGTTAATGTTTTTTTAAGCAAATAAACTTTCATCTTTCATTCCAGAACAAGGAAAATTACATCAAGATAACGGGCTGCGCCGCCACCCCCTTTTTAAATAGCAAATCCTAATCTACTAAAAACGTAATCCTGCCCACTCGGGGCCGAGACACTGCTATGAATAACCCGCTGGACCCTGGTCAGGAAACGGGTAGCCTCCGGTGCCAATGAGCCAAAGGTATCAAAGGTCAAGGGCACAAAAACGTGCTGGTTCTCCTCGCAGGCTTTAGCATGTTTTTCTACCTTCTTTAAGTTAATATAATTTAATTTTTTATTATATCCGTCAATTTTATTAGTCAAACCACATTTTTGTTATTTTATTATTTAAACCGCGTGTTTTAAAGATAATAAAAATAAATTAAAACCAAATTAAATAAAAAACATAAACATAATTTATTGATATTAAAATTAATAAAAATACATCAAAACATTAAAAAATAAAGCTTAAAGTTGACGCATGAATTGTCATGCCTGGACATGGTCAAATGTGTCGCGATAATGACCTGCATAGGTCACCTGGGTCATCTCCACAGCCAACTCCGGCCCAATGTCCGGATGCCGGCTCATGGTGCGCTCGTAGCAGGTGGTCTACCGATCACATTTGTTGTTGAGATCGATCCATTTCCTCTGCAGACTCTCGATTGTGCGGGCGTTTTGGACAACTTGTTGGTTGAAGTCGGCCAAAACACGGTCCTAGAACCGTGTGTCTCTGCCCCTTGAGCCTTGGCGGCGTTTGCGTTGCAAAGATTGGTCGTTTTGTATGTCTTTAACGCACACAACCAGAGCCATTTTTTTCATTTTCGGTCTGGCGCGTCATTTTGAATAGGGTGGATGTTGTTGATGTTGAAGTGTGTTTTCACCACCGTCGTATGGTGGTTTATATATAAAAAAATCTCAACCGTATTGCATGTAAAATTGAAGTGTCTAATGGTTAGATGAGACCGGTTTTAATGCACATCAATATTTTTGACCGTGTTTAGTGGAGACGGTTTATGAGAAATTAAATCGTGCTGATCGTTTGATGGTAAAATTTAAAAACCGTGTGAATTAAAAAAAAGTAGTTTAGATTTGTAGTTAAATGAAAACTAAAAAAAAAAAAGAATAAGTGGAGTGTTGATTTCAGAAAAAATGTTTCAGTTAAGTAATGTAACAGTACATATTTGATTAAAATCAGTGAAAAAAAAAATAGCTAGGAGTGCCCCTCCCCACTTAAATTGTTTTTGTCTGGTTTTATAAAAATTAGAATAAAAGAATTCCAAAAGTTTGAACCCAGAGGCAGTATCCACATGTATTGGAAGAGCACCGAGGAAAAAAATTAGTATTGTTTTTAAGCAAAAATCTCGATCACCTTATTTAAAAGTTTAGTTAAGCCGAGAAAGTTTAGTTAAGCCAATCGGTTGCTCCTTGCTAAAAATAATCACAGACCGTTAATTAGTGATTTTTAATGTGGAGTTTAGCTAACCAGTATCAAACATATAAACTCATATATTTCAAGAATAATATTTACAGAAATAATCACACTATCTATGTAAAGAAATAGCCAATGTAAGGTATACTAACATGTTAAAAATTAAAAAAATAAGAAAAGAAAAACAATCCACATCCTTATTTTTTGTATCAATCGTGAATTTTGTATTTTTTTTACATGCTAATGCGTATGGTTTGTTAGAAATCGGTACCAAAGACAATCGAATTAAACCAAAACTTGTTTCTTTATTAATTTGAATGAATTACTTATAAAACTTCTATCTATTTATAAGCCCCTCTTTCTTGTCCACCAAGAAACTATTATGTTATCTAGAAACTTTTTGACTTAAACTAGGAAATCTATCTTTAAAACCTAGTTTACAGGATTGACAACTAAGTTCTTCTAGTTACCAAACCCTTCATTACAAGATTAAATTATCATTCATCCCCCTAATCTTGTAACACCAACGAGTCCCTTCATCTCGTTAAACTTTAATCTTGGCAATACTTTAGTAAGAATATCGGCCCTTTGTAAATTTCCACTTATGCGCTCCACTTGGATTTGTTCTCGCCCAATACATTCTCTTATGAAGTGGTACCAGGTATGAATATGTTTGCTTTTACCAAAGAATCCCGCGTTCTTCATCAATTCTATCGTCAGTGAGTTATCAACTTTCAGAGTCACCTTTTTTTTTCCTTTTCACCTGTCACTTCTAATATTAAACCTCTAAGCCATAATGCTTGACAAGCCGCTTCTGTTGCTGCCATGAACTCTGTTTCACATGATGATAATGCGACCGTCCCTTGTTTATGAGAAACCCAAGTTATCGGCGCATCGTTATAGTAAAACACTATTCCTGTTGTGCTTCTACCATCGTCCATATCCATCGCATAGCTGCTATCGCTGAAACCAAACAACACTCACTTTCCTCAACACTTGTTTTACAGCTTGTGCATGAGTGTTAGTAGGCCTCTGCATGAAGCGATTCACATATCTGACCTCAAAGTATGCAAATCTCTTCGGAATAGCTGAGGTTCGATTTGATCTTCTTATCTGAGAGGCCTCCGCGGACTGCGCGTTCAGATTTGCGTGAGATGCGCGAGATCCTTCTTCTTCATTAGCCTGGAGCGGGTAATGACGTTTTGACGTAGCAGCTCCCGCGGGCGGCGCTGACGTTGCGCCTTCGTCAAACGTTCCCAGCGCGAAATCACCTGTGTGCGCAAAGACTTTCGCGTGCGAGTCATCTTCTATGGGCTGCGCAGGCGCTTCAAATTCAATAACGAAGTTTGTCTGCGCATTCTCTTCGGTATTAGTGCGGGACACGTAATCCTTCCAATCATACTCTTCCATTTCTTTGAACTTTACGTCCCCGTTTAGAATTATGTGTACCCGTCCATTGCTCGGATCAAACATCCGATGCGTATTCTCTCCTGTTTCCGGTTGAGAACCATGTACACCATTAACAAGCTTCTATCATCCAACTTCTTCTATCTGGGTATTAAGATTTTAACAAAGCCTACGCAACTCGAACACTTTTAATATATGAAAGATCCGATTTCCTTCCCTTGAGCTTTTCATAAGGTGTTAGATTTTGTAGCACCTTCGTTGGAAAGAAATTCAATAAATAAACTGAGTGCATGATTATTTCACCCCAAAAGACTTGGGGTACGGACATGGCCTTTAGGATGCTTCGAGTAGTACCGATCATTGTGCGATTTCGTCTTTCAACTACCCCATTTTGTTGAGGGGTATAAGGAGCCGCGTATTGCCTTGCAATTCCTCTTTCCTTGCAGAAGTCTCCTAGTACATGCGATGTGAACTCTCTTCCATTATCAGTTCTCAAGGTATTTTAAGATTGTCCCAAGTTTCCTCTCTACTCCTTTGATGAACTCAATTAGTATTCTAGGAACTTGGTCCTTGGTTTTCACCAAATAAGCCCACATAAACGTGTTGAGTCATTGGTGAGATGGCTTCGCATAGATCGGCGTAGATGAGCTCAAGCGGCTTTGACGAGCGATATTTGACTTCCTTTGGAAAAGCTCCCCTTGTTTGCTTTCCTATCACACATGCGTCACAAATTGCGGAGGGTCTCTTGATGAATGGTAGCCCAATCGAGATTTTTGATAGCGTCCTCAGCGCATCAAAGTTTAGATGACCGAGTCTGGCGTGCTAAAGCCAACACTCGTCATGCATGTTAACCTGTAAAGATACTGGCGCAACAACTTTTAGGTTAATCTTATAAACATGATTAGTTGAACGGGGTACCTTCATTAGAATCGATCCATTTGGTTCAAACATCTACAATACGCCATACTCGATCGTGATTTTGTGTCTCGACTTGTCCATTTATCCGACACTAATTATGTTATTCTTGAGCGAAGGTATGTAGTACACATCCTTCATGACCCGCTGTTTACACGACTTTCCTTCTAGGATAATTTTGTCGCGACCTCTTATCTCCACGCATGAACCATCTCCAAATCGAACCTTCCCTTTTATCCGGTTGTCTAAACTCGAAAACCAATCCTTGTTTCCCTTCATATGATTACTTGCCCCGTTATCGAGAAACCATGTATTGTTATCTTGTGGACTCTCATTATACTTCTTCAAGTCAACTCGGTCTTCATTCAAGTACACTCCACATGGGTTGCCATATAGAGCACCAGTCCATCATCAAGGGTGAGCTCATTTTCTTCAGTTTTGTTTCAGGTGGGGCAATCGCTTAAAAAGTGGCCCAACTCGTCACATCGGAAACACTTAAGTTTCGAACGATCCTTTGTTGTCTTTCTCGTGGTTTCCTTCTCCCTTACGTGACCCCAACCTCTGCCTCGACCTCTTCCTTTCCCCTTGGGGATGTTGAACCTTCGGCTGACCCTCCTCTTTCTGGGCCGAAGCTCTTTCCTTGCTTCTTCTTGGCTTCCCACTCCTCGTACGTAAGGAGAAGTTGTTCATGCTTTGTGGATTGATTATCTTCGGAACCTATCCTCTCTTTGTAGGCCTTCAGACGCCCAACCATGTCGTCAAACATGACTGTTTTAAGATCGATCACCTGCTCAAGTGATGCGACCATATATATGAATTTCTTTGGCAATCCGTTCAAGAACCTCTTGACAAGCTTCGATTCTTCTATTCTGTCCCCCAAATGAGGATGCCTTAGAGGCAATACTTGCAATCTTGCTTGAGAATTCATCCACCGTGCTATTTTCTTTCATCTTTAGGTTTTTGAATTCGGACATAAAGGTTTGAAGTCGCGCCTCTTTTACCCGTTCGACTCCTTGGTGTCGGTTTTTAATTGCTTCCCACACCTCCTTGGCCGTTGTTAGGTTTCCGATTTGGAGCACCAGTTCTTCAGGTATCCCTTGGAATAGAAGCACTATCGCTATATTGTTCTTCTTCGCGTTCGTGGTTGTCCCTGGTTCTATCATCTCCCAAACAATATTAACATTCAAAATTACCTTCATCTTTATCGCCCAAACCATATAGTTTACCGGAGTTAATAGTGGGATTTGGAGAGATGTTGTGTTGTGGTCTTTGGATGTAACAATCTGTCGATTAGCTTCGTCTCCCATTGTGAACAATTATGCGCGACACGTCTCCTTCTGCCGCAGCCTGCTTCCGATCAGACTAAACCCGTCGCTAGAATACTTCCGATCACATATCACTTTTGCCGATCTGTTCTTGTCTAGCTGGACTTGCGGATCGTTATCGAAAGTATTGTTACCCAACCCTGAGCTCTGATACCAATTGTTAGAAATCGATACCAAAGACACAATCGAATTAAGCCAAAACTTGTTTCTGTATTAACTTGAATGAATGACTTACAAAACTTCCATCTATATATAAGCCTTTATTCCTTGTCCACCAATGAACTATCATGTTTATCTAGAAACTTATTTGACTTAAACTAGGAAATTTATCTCTATAACCTAGTTTATAAGATTGACAACTAAGTTCTTGTAGTTACTAAACCTTGCATTATAAAGATTAATTTATCATAGTTATGTATATAAAAAACAAACCAAACAAATTTATTCATTTCTTCTAATTTTTTTTTTTTTTTTTCCGTTTACATACATGTGATGATTATGTGTAGGTAAGGTAATATAGCCTAGAAGTGACTTAGACATGTATAGGTTATATATAAACGAAGCTTTTTCATTTTTTTTTATTGTGGTAGAGACATATTGCATTTTTAAAATATCCTTCTGTTTATAGAATTTTCTAAGAAAGAAAAAATAAATGATTTATTTAGTTTAGTTCAATATGCAACATCAATGTTCTAAATAAATCATTACCATAGTGGTATTAATTTCATCAACCTTTTGTTTATTTGGAGATTTAGAGTAACGACTCTTAGCCGATTATTGTATCTATTACGCGACCCAGAAGATCGTCTGAAATCGTGCTATAAATCCAGTGGAGGATGTTAGGACAAAGAGGATTGGTGAAACCACTTTTGTAAACCTTAGTCTAATTCACTTCTGTCATTTTGGCTAAGTATAGAAGTACTGAAGAGAAGACAAGAAACTGCTGATTAGAAGATATGAGAAGTGCTGAAGTTGCAGAAGTTCTGAAGTCCAAACCAGACAAGTTCACTTCAGAAGTACTGAAGACAAAACTACTCTTCAGTAGTTGTCCTTCATCAGCACTTAGCAATAGATATTTCCCACCGCCTTTTTGCATCAGTAGTTTGTTGTTTAATATTACTTTTAGCTGTATTTGTTTCTTTCAATGTTGCAACTTGTGCAACTTGTCACTGTTGTTTCTGTACTTGCTTTTTAGGCAAGATACATGCATGTAAACGTCTATAAATAGGAGGCTTCAACCTTCTATTTTAGACATTGATTTTCAACAGAAAAATCCTTCAAACACTCTCATTGTTATATTCCATTTCTGTATTTATTGTGAATCTCTCTAAGTATCTAATTCTCATTTACAACTTAGATTCATAATAAATACTTTGTCATTTATTAGTTTCAAACATCAAGGGGGAGTTATAACTCTGCCTTAGTGTAAAAAGTGTTGCTTTAACTTATAACATTCCGCTGTGCTTATAATCTGATTTACAAGGACTTGCTAAACACTTAAGTGTCAAGATAGCAAGTTCTTACTTAGCAAAAAGAGCAAACTGATCCAACAATTGGTATCAGAGCATTGGTTTATCTGATCACATATCAATCTAACAAATTGAGAATCAGACACAAAGCTCTTATTGATATTCAATAAAAAGATCAAAAGTTCACTTTTTATCAAAATCCATCACTTAAAAGAGTCATCTGACAAATCTATACTCTTTAAAAATGGATCCACATAATACTGGTTCTGCCACCAAACCTGCCATGCTTGTGAGAAATGAGTACAATATATGGCAAAAGAGAATGGCACATACCTTGTCACAAACCAACACAGGTTGTTGGAGATCTGTGATATATGGTCCTCACAAACCAGTAAACATAAATCTTGAAACTAAAGAAGGGATTCCAAAGGATCCCAAAGACTATACAGATGAGGATTTCCTAAAACTTGAGCTAGATGCTAAAGCATTCTCTATGTTGGCAATGGCTCTCCCAAATGAAATATACTCTGGCCTTTTACATTGTGAAAGTGCCAAAGAACTTTGGGACTGTCTTAAAGAACAGTTTGGAGGAACTGAAGAGGTGATTGCCAACACCAGAGAAATTTTAGCTCAACAATATGAAACATTTGCTTATATTAATGGGGAAACTTTGACTCAACAATTTGAAAGATTCTCCTCATTAATCTCTGAGCTAAAGTTAAATGGTCAGACCTATACAACAGTATCTATGTTACATAGATTTTTAAGGTCTTTACCTGACAAATGGGAAACTTACTCCATTGTCTTAAGATCCTCACCAGATTTTAGCTCCCTCACTCTTACAAAACTCCATGGGAGATTACTTACTTTTGAGAGAGAAATCGATCAAAAGAAGAAATTACAAACTTCTGGTAAAACTGCTGATGACTACCTACCAGGTAGTACAGCACTTTTGGGACAAGATTCACCAACTTGTTCCTATGGATCTTATGACAATATTGACATAACCACTGGGATCTCATCAGAAAGATCTTTCCCAGGTTATGACAATGATGACCAAAGTCAAACTGCTGATAATCTATGTTTTATCATGGATGATTTGAAAAATTTTAGCAGTGATGACTTAGAAGAAATGGACATATTACACCAACTGGCCATGCTAAGCATTAAAACTAACAAGTTTTATAAAAGGTCAGGAAGGAAATTTCCAGGATTGACCAGTAATACAAAAATTGGTTTTGACAAATCTAAACTGAGATGTCACAAGTGTCAGAAGTTGGGACACTTTGCTAGAGAGTGTAGAAGCTCTAGCTTTAACCAATCACAATCTGGAAATAACTATAACCCCAATTATAATAGGAACAATGGAACTCAAGGGAGTGCTCATTTTGTACAGGCACAAGCTCCTCAACAGCAATATATGCCTCAAGTACAATATGTTCAAGTGCCTGCTCAACAGATGCAGAGCCAACAATCAATCCCTCCCTTTCCAGCTGCTCAACTTCCTCCACAGCCTCAACAACCCCCTCAACAAAGTCTCTTTACCTCGGGGTATGTTGACTGGAGCAGTCTTCCTTATGACACCACAGAGTGCAATCCTGATGCAGACAACAAAATGTTTGACATCAACTGGAGAGAACCAGACAATGGCAGAAAGAACTTTGCCTTAATGGCATTTGAAGGCTGTACCTCAAAATCTGCATTGTCTCAGGTATCAAAAGAATCTTTGACAAAACTTTGCTCAAACTCTTGCAAAGAGACTTTTGCTCTCATAAGAGAGACAAACCTGCACCTACAAGGCAAAGCCAATGATTTAGAAAGAAAATACACACAGATAAAATGTGATTTAGAAAGAAAACTGTGTGCTAAAACAAAAGAGGTTTCTAAATTAACTGACTCTGCTATTGAAACCCAAGCACAAATCAAAATGATGCTAAATGACCTGGGAGATGTCAGACAAGAGCTTGCTGACACCAGGATCACTTGTGAAAAATGGGTGGAATCTTGTAGGGGGTATCAACTATTGCTAAACAAACAAAGTGCTTCAAATGTTAAGTTTGGCATAGGATACCATCATGTTGAAACACCAACAGATTTTTCTCCCAAAACTACTGAAGATGGGAGAAGAATTGTTTCAAATGAAACTTCTGAAGGGAAAGAATGCACATCTTTCCATGAAAACTTTCTAAACAGAAATCCTGGCATTTTTAAAGAAAGTACTTCAGAAGTATTTACAAAAACTGACAACAAGCCATCAGTAGTTTCATCTACTTCAGGAGTTGAGACCCTGAAAACTACTGATGAGCAAAATCTTTTCACAACTGTCAGAAATTTGCCTTTAGATCAAAAACAAAAGGCAAAAGAATGTGAAATTTGTGGCCTGTTCAACCACAAAACTGAATTTTGTAGATACAGAAAAGGAATTCAGTTCAATCAAAAATTTAAACAACAGGTTGTGGGAAATCAAATCAGAAATGATTATGAAAAAGTCTTTAAACCCAAGAAACAACAACCTGAAAACACCTTTTCTCAGAAAAAGATAAAATCTCAACCAAAATCTTTTTCTCAAAATTCCTTGTCAGTAGTTAGACCAGAATCATCAGCAGTTTCACAAACTGCTGAGATTCAAAATCTAAAGAACATGGTAGAACTACTGATGACCAAGGTTGATGGTGGTCCTCAAAAGGATACCACCATGGTTCTTAATGAAAAATCCATTGCCAAAAAGACATGGATTTCTCAACCTGGTCAAGAACAAACTGTAACTGTTCTCAAGAGCAAACCCAAAGCCAAACAGGCTTGGGTTTCCAAATCTAACTAATTTGCTTTTATGTGCAGAGAGTTTCCAGGGGCTTAAACAGCATATGGTATGTTGATAGTGGAGGCTCTATGCACATGACTGGATGCAGATACCTGATAAACAATTTTATCAGCCAAAGAGAAGGATCTGTATCCTTTGGGAACAATGCTAAGGGATATGTGCTAGGACATGGCAATGTCTCCTCTGGCAAAATACAGTTTGACAAGGTCAATCTGGTGGAAAACCTTGAATACAACTTGCTGAGCGTGTCACAAATGTGTGATAAAGGATATTCTTCCTTTTTCACAAAGACAGCTTGCAAGATCATCTCACCAGAAGGCCAGAAGTTGATTGAGAAGATTATAGAAGATCATACTTTGCTGATTGCCAAAAGATGTGGCAATGTCTACGCAGTGGACATTGAGAAAGACAAAGTATTGAACAACACTGCCTGTTTCTTCTCAAGGGCATCAACTTCAGAAACAGATCTCTGGCACAGGAGACTTGGCCATGTGAACTTTAAAACCATAAATAAAGTCACAAAAATGGGCTTGGTCAGAGATCTACCTTTGAAAGTATACCAGTGTCAAGAACACTGTGTATCCTGTTTAAAGGGAAAACAGCATAAGTCCTCCTATAAGTCTATTGAAGAATCAAAAACAACTGCATGTCTTCAACTACTCCATATGGACTTATTTGGACCTGTCAAGATTATGAGCCTTGGTAAAAAGAAGTACTGCTTAGTCATCATTGATGACTACTCAAGATTCACATGGGTATTCTTCTTATTTTCCAAGGATGAGGCTGCTGAAATCATCAAGTTCTTCATTCTACAAGTAGAGAAACAATATTCTCTATCTGTCAAAACCATTAGAAGTGACAATGGGACAGAGTTCAGGAACAAAACTCTGGATGAATTCTGTTTGTCTAAAGGGATTATTAGATAATACAGTGTTCCCAGAACTCCTGAACAAAATGGTGTAGTAGAAAGGAAGAACAGAACATTGATAGAAGGAGCAAGAACAATGTTAGCTGATTCTGGACTGCCATTATACTTTTGGGCAGAAGCAGTTAACACATCATGTTATGTTCAGAATAGAGTTCTTGTGGTCAAGAGATATTCCAAAACTGCCTATGAAGTTCTTCATGGCATGAAGCCCCTTATCTCCTTTTTCAGGGCTTTTGGGTGTCAATGTTTCATCTTGAACATCAAGGAATCTATTTCAAAATTTGCTGCCAAAGTTGACTCAGGTTACTTTCTTGGTTACTCTTCAACTAGAAAAGCCTACAAGGTTTTTAATTCTCACACCAGGATAGTAGAAGAAACATTGAATGTCAAGTTCAATGAGTCAAAACACACTCTTATTCCAGCACATCCTGCTGAACTCTTTGACCTTGACAACTTTCACTTTGGACCTGAAAAGACTGTTACTTCTTCCAAACCTACTTATTATGGTGATCAAAGGTTTGAAGATGAGGATCCTACACCATGGACTCCTCAAACAGTCATTAAGTCAACTACAACCCCATCAGAAGTTTTACAAACTTCTGATCAAACAAATACTGAAGGCCAAACTCAAACATCTGCTTCAGCACCTGCAACTACTGAAGAAGCTGAAACTGCTGAACCAGATATTATAGACCTCAGTAGTTTGTTTGAAGAACAAGAGCCACCTACACCTGTCAGTGGTTTACAACAACTGATTGAACACAGAGATCATCCACTTGATCAAATCATGGGTGATATAGCTACAGGTGTTCTTACCAGAAACCAGCTCTCCAACTTTTGCCTATTCTCAGCCTTTATTTCACAGTTGGAACCAAAGAAGTACCAGGAAGCCCTCAAAGACAATAATTGGGTGCAAGCTATGCAAGATGAACTACTTCAGTTCAACAAGCAACAGGTCTGGGAAATCTGTCCCTTACCTCAAAACAAGCAACCAATTGGTACAAGATGGGTTTTCAGGAACAAACAAGATGAAGCTGGTATGATAATCAAGAACAAGGCAAGACTGGTAGTTCAAGGGTACTCTCAAGAAGAGGGAATTGACTATGATGAAACCTTTGCTCCAGTTGCAAGGCTTGAGGCCATCAGGTTATTTCTGGCCTATGCCATTTCCAACAAAATTAAAGTTTATCAAATGGATGTGAAAAGTGCATTTTTGTATGGAAAAATCAAAGAGGAGGTGTATGTCTGTCAGCCACCTGGGTTTGAGGATCCTTCTCATCCTGAGTGGGTGTACAGACTGGACAAAGCTCTTTATGGGCTCAAACAGGCTCCAAGAGCCTGGTGTGATACACTCTCCACCTTTTTACTCAAAAATAACTTTACAAGAGGTGCCATTGATAAAACACTTTTCATTAAACATATTGGAAATCATGTCTTACTTGTTCAAATTTATGTTGATGATATCATTTTTGGTTCAACAAACACAAAACTGTGTGATGATTTTAAGAAACTCATGCAATCAAAATTTGAGATGAGTACCATGGGAGAACTGCAGTACTTTCTAGGACTGCAGATCAAACAACAAACAAATGGAACTTTTATACATCAATCAAAATATGTTAAAGAATTATTGAACAAATTTTCTTTAAATGACTGTAAATCATGTTCCACTCCCATGACACCAATCACACAAGTTGAACCTGATGATCAAGGAAAACAGATTGATCAAACCATGTACAGATGCATGATAGGTTCCCTTTTATACTTAACTGCTTCTAGACCAGATATTATGTTTTCAACATGTGTATGTGCTAGATATCAATCAGCACCAAGGGAATCACACCTTATAGCAGTCAAAAGAATTTTCAGATATCTGAAAGGAACTCCAACACTTGGAATTTGGTATCCTGCTTCAAGCAATACCAAGTTATCAGCTTTTTCAGATAGTGACTATGCAGGGTGTAAGATGACAAGAAAGTCAACATCTGGTGGTTGTCAATTCCTGGGTAACTGTCTAGTGTCATGGCAATCAAAGAAGCAAACATCTGTTGCAACTTCAACTGCTGAAGCTGAATACATTGCAGCTGCAAGTTGTACATCACAGATACAATGGCTCCAATATCAACTTCTTGATTATGGAATCAAAGAGACCAAGACACCTTTGTTTGTAGACAGCAAATCTGCCATTAGCATCATTCAAAATCCGGTACAGTTCTCAAAAACCAAACATATTGAGATCAGGTACCATTTCATAAGAGATTGCTATGAAAAAGGCAAGATTGAAGTGAAGCATGTAGCAACAGCTAATCAAATAGCTGACATCTTCACTAAGCCCCTTGACACATCAACATTTCAGAAGTTAGTATCCATGCTTGGAATGCTAAATTTGTAAGTGTTTACTTTATTTTTATTTTTTTTCTGCATATCAGTTAGAATCCAAGTTAACACTTGATTCTACCCAACTCTACATCAAACTTCTACATCAATCACTACTGTTATGCATCAAAATTTTCTTTTTCCTTTTTCCATCCTTGATTCCATCCTGTTTACCTTGGTGGAATCCAAGTAAACCTTTTCCTTCTTTTTTCTGGTTTTCACTTACAAAAGACAAAAGTCTGAAACAAAACTTCCAAAAAAAAAAAAACAAAATCAGTTTGAGAGAAACTACTGATGAACAAAAATCATCAGTATGGGGATAATTTTCTGAAAAAGTGTGTAACTTCTGATAAAATAAACTTCAGAAGTTATGAATAAAGTATTTATAAAAACATTTCTCATCAGATGTTAAAATTGCTGAAGAGAAAAATGGGAACTACTGATGAAGTAATCCTTCATCAGCAGTTTAAGTCAAAAGGGCAAATCTGACTTTTTCCCATCATCAGAGGTTTGACCTAATCAGTTTAAAACCTCTGATAAAGAGATTTTTAACCAAAGGCGGTTTTAAAACTTCTAATAAAGAAGATTCAAGCGGTTAAAACTTCTAATAAATATCTTTTCTACACACTTATCCTTTCAAACTCAAACTATCCCTCCTTCTCTCTCAAAACTCTCTCAATAACCTAAACCTGCAAAATCCACTGTTTGATCAAAAACCCAAACCACATGGCTCTAGTTCTAAAACAGGGACACAATCAAAGAGCCTTTCTTGAAAAACAAGAAGGCTGGTCCCAATACGATGAGATCATTGATCTTGTCGTCAAATCCCAATACTTTACTGCTCTCACAATAAACCCACCAATTCACACTGAAACTCTGAATGAGTTCTGGGCAAATGCTGAGACGGTTACAATGGGTGATGAGGTCATTTCCCTCAACTCAAGGATAAAAGGGAAACAACTGACCATCACACCAGCCACACTAGCAACAAGACTGGGTCTGGATGATGTAACTGCCCCTGACCATGTTGCTAACACTGATATTCATCTAACCATGACTGAGTGTGGTTATCAAGGTACTCTCTCCCATGCTACAATATTCAAAAAATATTTTGAACCAAAATACAAGCTTTTGTTTCATTATATTATTATGTGTTTGAGTCCAAAAACAGGGTCTTATGACCAGATGCCCTCCACTTTTCAACCAATATTTCATTCCATTGTGAATGAAACTAAATTCAGGGCATCAAAACTATTTTTCAATGAGTTGGTGTTACATCACAATAATACCAAGAAAAAGTTTTTGTTATACCCAAGGTTCATTATGCAATGCATAATAGGGGAACTGGGTAATGAGGTGCTTGTGGGAAAAATTTCAACTTTAAACCCTTTAACATCACAAGCATACTCAAGGCTTAACAAACCGGCTGCCTGGCCAGAAGATGATCAGGGAGAACAACAACAAGTCCCCCTGAAGCCCACATCTTCCAAACTCACACCACCAAAAGCCAAAAAGCCCAAGCCAACAAAAACTGCACCACACCAACCCAAAAGGAAAGCTGTTCAGGATGTTGAGATGCCTGAACATGCTCATGAGCATTCTGCTCTTCAAATAGATGAGACTGAAACACCCTCTCAGTCTCATCCATCTCAAACCCCACCAAGAGCACCCATATCTGTTCAATTCAAAAGAAAAAGACTTAGAAAAACATATCAAACACACTCTTCTTTTGAAACTGCTGAACAACAACCTATTGCCCAAACTACTGAACCAACCCCACAAATTTCTGAACAAGAGGCAATAGAAATTGCCAAACTTCTCTCTGGGCTAAAAGAGAATGTCCCATCTGATCATGTCAGTCCCCTTCAACCACAACAAACAGGGGACATAACTACTACATCAGACATGGATGTGGACATCTCTAGCCCTATCCCAAGAGATGAGGGTGGACCAGAGTCTTTAAGCCCAATTTTAGAGACTCTTGGGGCATCTGAGGCTGCTACTACTCAGTTACCACCCAGTGGTGGATCTGAGGATAGAAGTAACATAGCTAAGACCTCAGATGTGGCAACTACTGATGAAGGCTTAATGCCTGAAGTAGGAAATCCTCAGTATCAAGAAAAAGAGGTTCATGAGAGAACTGAGTTGGGCTCAGCTCATGATTTAACTGAGACAGTCCTCATTGAGGGCAACATCAGGGATTCAGATGATTCCATTAGTTTGGATGATGTTTCACACACTCAAACTACTGAATTGACGGCACTTTCTGAAGGTCCTGTTGCAAAGGTATCCAGGCTCAAGAAGCCAGTCACCTCTGCACAGGTTAAAGCCCACTCAATCCCTAAAACCCCTAGAGTGGCATCCTCTGTACAACATGAGGATCTCCCAAAAACACCCCCTTCACAACAAATGCCTACCCAATTCCCTGGGCAAACAAGCATAGACCTGAACCAGCTATGCAGCCCAGAGGGTCCCCTGTACCACATGATGAATACACTCATCAGAAATCACTTCCAAACATATACAGCTGACTTGGAGCTGTCCATCAAGAACCAATTTGGAGTGATCAAGACAAAGATGAACGATCTGTCCAACAAAATAGACTTCAACAGCAAACAGATTGCTCATCTTCAAGGACAATTCTCCCAACCCTCTGCTTCAAGGGTTAAAATTGATGAATCCAAAAAGGGGGAGAAGATCAGGGAACCTAAGGAGTCATTCCAAGCCAGGATAAAGGCAAGAGTGGCACTCCTTGAAAGAGATCAAAAAGATCAGGCCAGGAAAGAAAAGTTGGCCAAACAGTTTGGTGTCTCAATAGAAGAAATTGAAGCTGCAGAGAAAGAAGATGAGACCCAAACATCTGAAGAATCCCTAAGGCATAATGAAGAAACTTCTGATGACAAAACTTCTGATGAAGAATCAGAAAGTACTGAAGACAATCCTTCAGTAGCTGACAAACCATCAGCAGTTGTCAGCACATCAGAAGTTAACACTTCCAAACCTCAAACAACTGAACCTTCCAGAACCACTGCTCCCATTCAACCAACATCTGATCCCATCAGGCCTACAACTGTTACTACAATGACTGTATTAAACCCTTCTCCTATCTCTCAATCAGCTGAACTACTAGAGAAGAGCTTAATTGCAGCCAACAAGAAGGCCAGAGAAGATCAGATTTGGAAATCTCTAGAAGAAAGGGATGATTTGGATTTAAGCCATGAAGAAAAACTTCAGGCTTATGCAGCTGAACTACAAAGGCAGGCTAACCTTGATGAGATTGCTGAACAGGATAAAAGACAACAACTGGTGTCTTATATTACCAAGAACAGCAAGACTAAAGCCTTTACACTCAAAGGACTCTCTATGCAAGAGCTGACAAGAAGAGCACAACTGCTTGCAGACAAAGTGGCCACAAGCAAAGATGGAAAGGCCAAGAGAGCCCAGATAATAGAAGAGCTAGTAGCAGAAGGATATGGTTCAAAAGCCTCGGTATCCAGATGGAAAGAAGAAAGACTGATGGATACTTATAGAAAATACTTGGCTGCCAAGGCTGTAAATCCTGAGAAGTTTCAAACTGCTGATCCTTCAAGATCAGTAGTTAGAACTTCTGGTGCATCTAGAAGATCTGCTACTCAGAAGAAGAAGGCAGAGGACAATGTCAAAACTGATTTCAAAATGGTACTACTTGAAGGAAGTTCAATAGTCCATTCAGATTTTGACATTGAGGAGAAACCTCTGTTAACACAATTCAGGGATCCTTCCACTTTTGCTTATCAAATACAAAAGACCATCAAAGAAAAGCTGCATACCAGAGTAGTGACTGAACACCATCTCCCAACTGTTCAGATGCCTGATATGCAACAACAACAAGGAAGAGAATCCCACCTGAGGCTATCTGAAACTGAAGACATCCAGCACTCAGGACCATCAACCCAAGGGACAAGTCTGGTTCCCTATTCTTCTGACTTTAACAAGTCAAAGATCCCTATCATCAGATGGTCACTTACTGATAACAACTCAGTACTGTTGACAAGAAGAGACCTCTCAAGCAGGGCTTACAAGAAGATCAGTGATCTGAAGAAACTGTCAACACAAGACCTGCTCACAATTCAACATCTAGAACCACAGAGAGGATCTCTATCTGATGGTCAGTTAAACCAGCTCAAGAACACCATGTACAAAGAGATATGGAAAATTGTTCAAGACAGAAGAAACACATAAGGAATTAGTAAGGTTTTGGCTTCATCAATCCAGGGGGAGATTGTTAGGACAAAGAGGATTGGTGAAACCACTTTTGTAAACCTTAGTCTAATTCACTTCTGTCATTTTGGCTAAGTATAGAAGTACTGAAGAGAAGACAAGAAACTGCTGATTAGAAGATATGAGAAGTGCTGAAGTTGCAGAAGTTCTGAAGTCCAAACCAGACAAGTTCACTTCAGAAGTACTGAAAACAAAACTACTCTTCAGTAGTTGTCCTTCATCAGCACTTAGCAATAGATATTTCCCACCGCCTTTTTGCATCAGTAGTTTGTTGTTTAATATTACTTTTAGCTGTATTTGTTTCTTTCAATGTTGCAACTTGTGCAACTTGTCACTGTTGTTTCTGTACTTGCTTTTTAGGCAAGATACATGCATGTAAACGTCTATAAATAGGAGGCTTCAACCTTCTATTTTAGACATTGATTTTCAACAGAAAAATCCTTCAAACACTCTCATTGTTATATTCCATTTCTGTATTTATTGTGAATCTCTCTAAGTATCTAATTCTCATTTACAACTTAGATTCATAATAAATACTTTGTCATTTATTAGTTTCAAACATCAAGGGGGAGTTATAACTCTGCCTTAGTGTAAAAAGTGTTGCTTTAACTTATAACATTCCGCTGTGCTTATAATCTGATTTACAAGGACTTGCTAAACACTTAAGTGTCAAGATAGCAAGTTCTTACTTAGCAAAAAGAGCAAACTGATCCAACAGAGGACGAGGGCATCGATTTTTTTTTTCCATTGAGGGTAGTCAGTGGAAGTTTCGGGTGGTGGTGGGGTATTGTCGATGTGATCACAACCTTGTAAGCAGTGGCGTGTAGTTTGAATAGTTTGGTTTAGGATTAGTAGGTTACTTTAACACCGTCTAGGATTCTGATTTTTGTTTGGATATTTGTAACGGAATAGGCGGGATGAAGTGGGGATGTGGGTTTGGTGGTGGCGGATTGTCACACCCCCCCCGCCTAGGCGGAAACACAGGATGCGACACAAAAGGTTTTCAAGCACAAGATTCAAGCAAACATTCATAATAACTTAATATTAAAAATACCAAATTTGTTCAACAATGACAACCATCACAAAATATTGTTTAAAACCAAACACATGGTCATAAAGTTTTGAAGACACAAAAGATGATAGGTGTGAATGAATGCCCAAATATATCCCAAGTTCCATCCATAACTTTAGTTACTTAAAAAACATGCATAAAAACTTTTGTTAACATAAAGTCGGTGAGTTCACAGGTTTGAAATAGTTGAAAATGTAAAGTTTAATGAAATCCAAGAATGACCCATCATTGTCTAGCTAAGACAATGATGATAATGAACGATCATGAGTCCATAACCAAACCTTGACGTGTTGTGCCTCGCACATCACACAATAAAGGCAATGTATCATCATATAAGAAATAAAAGCACTCTTTTGTCGTATGTATCTGGGTTAGAGCGACTAACCAAGAGTGGGGGTGTAAACCCAATAGATCTATTCAAGTATTTCATGGCTAAGTCCATAGCTAATGGTTACGGTTTAACTAATTACACGAGGGCTTAGCGAGTACCCTAAACATACTGTCTCATGTATGTCAGTCTGCTAGGAATTCATTCTAAAACTAGTAAACAATGCATGTCTTTCCCCAAAATATAAAATAGTAAAAAGGGGTCGTGAAACTCACCTCAAGTCCGTACAAATAAGCTAGCAAGAGTGTATATCCGAAGCACTAGGAACACCGACCTACACGTCCTATATATAAATGGACATCTTAGGTCTATGTTTTATGTTTTTCTCATACACGTTGTTCACTCATCTTGTAGTATACATATTATGTTGATATTATTGGTGACGTTTACAATTTCCAAAATATTGTCAAAACCTAGGTTTATTATACCAAATGTACACTTTCAAAATCATAATTTATCATTATATATATTTTTAACAAGTAAACACATGTTATTCTAAAAAGATACCTTTAGGTTTGTATCAAATACACATCTTTGCATGTATATCCACGTAGCACGTGAGGCGCCTAGGGAGAGGTACACGGTTCGAATCCTAGGACAAGCAAAAATACACCCCTTGACGTTGAAAGGGCTTATGCCCTCAGGGACGATGCGGAAATGGGGATTCGAAATGGGGTACTGAGGTGATGTCCTTAGCCGATCCAAAAATAAAAAAGTACTTGATATCTTTATACATAACTATCCATGTTTATAAAGTTTCCACATGTACACACCCATATATTGTGACAACAGTCAACGTAACAGGTCAACGACCGTACATGTTTCATTTATTAAGTCATTATATGTGCATTTTTGACAATTTGCATGCACTATACCCCCCCCCCCCAGGCTAGTAGAGCATGAGTTAATCAGAAAACTCAACATAGTACACTTGTTTAGTCATACAACACCCGGACACACCATCAAAACAAGCATTACAAGAGGTTATGCCTCTAACACATGATAATGCACCTCTAACACACGTTTGTGAACACAAAGATCATCATGGGAAATCATTTAACAAACCCATGACACACATGAAACAAAATACATGTTAATGTCGTCATCAAGAGTCATGGAACTTAACAAACTCTTACTCTTGTGAAACAGGATGATATTCCTATATCAAAGGTGTACTAGAAACTATATTATGAACACAATGTGCACCCACAACACTATTAACATGTGTAGGACGATTAATTCATGAAAAATACTAAGTCTAGGGTTGTCATGGTGCTATCTTAGTCATAAGACTCCATGAATCATACATTCGGCTTCGATATAATGTTCATGTAAACATCCAAAGAACTCGTAGGATACCTCTCTTGTTCTATTCGATCGGCCGAAGGTTCCTACCCATCCCTATGATGACAAACACACTAGGACACTACACAAGGTACATATCTATCACTAGATAAGAAATCGGACACATGGAAAGAAAGGGCTAACACATGAAGCCACCACTTACCTACATTTAGATATCAAGACAAACATAGAGCTTGAAACACCTAGCTAACCACCTTCTACATCTAGAAATCGGCCCAAGAAAAGCCAAGACAAAGGAATAGCCACACTTGCTTAAACATTATTGGTAGTAGCTAAAAACAAACTCTAATCCATCACATGCCCACTAATGGAGACAAAACAACTTCTTATACCAAGATAGGGCCTATGTTTAAGCTACCATCCTTCCCCTTGCTACCTCCTTACCCGAATACACATCCCTAGGATCGGCTAACATGAATAAGCACACATCACTATCACTAAGACAACCTAGGACCCTTGGAACTATCAACTACTACAAGAATGTTCTAAGACAAGTCACCATCAAATCCACACTACCATGACTAAGATTCGGCCCCCAAGAAAGAAAACAAGATAGTGATAACTCAATGAAACCTCCAATCTATGGATATAGATCGACTAGAGTCAACAAGGAGACATAGAACTTGCATACAAATGGATATAAGCCAAAAACTAACTACCAATGTCAACCGTTACCCTTTCATGACTAGTCTTCCCATCAAAAGACTTTGCAAAAATCCATGGAACTCTTCTAAAAGTTATGTTCGGCCGAAGAGCATGAGGAAAGCCATCTAGAAGCTTGTAAGATAAGCACTTTCACACATATAGTAATCAAACAAAGTTATGATAATTAGATGCTTCAAGTCAACCCCATCCTCTTTGGAAAAAGGTGTGCATTTCGGCTCATGCATACAAGCCATTTCTTTTTTGTTTGTTTATAGCCTACACCTATCTTATACCAAAGTGGTAACTCACTTTATGCATTGCAACATCCTAGGAGACTCCTCTTGCCAACAAATCGCCTATATAAACCTCCACCCTCACCCTCATTCCTTGCACCAACTCTAAACACAAACACTCACTCTCCCCTACTAAAATCAATCGGCCAAGCCAAGGGAGCACCAAGCCGAAGAGATCAAGGAACAAGGGAGCAAGCAAACGACTCTCTAAGCCTTCTAGGTAAAATCCATTACACTTTAAGCTTCTTTCCTCCAATATGCCCTCTTGTTAGATCCAATTCCCGGCTTTATAACACCACGACTAGGCCCACGACACTTTACAAGAGAATAGATTTTTAAAACAATAAATTTTGATATAAGGCACATTTTCTAAATACTAGTGTTTGTTCATATAATCTTGGCTTAACATCACTATAATCGGCATTGCTATAATCACAAGTAGCCAAATTACGCTTTTAAAACCATGCATCACCATGAAATGAATCGGATTTCATAAGTGCAAACTCACTTGGCTTAAGCTTAAAGCTAAGACTAACCACATGGTGATCAAGACTTAAAATGATGCAAAACTCACAAATATATCATGTAGTAACACCTACAAGGCTCGAATAAGCTTGGAAATGGTTACGGTGACTCGTTAACTAAATCGGCGTTTCCTTTTGTACAATAAACACTAATCGGATACATCTAACTAACATGTGTTAATAAGGGCCAAAACATGTGTTGACTATAAAAGGGTTCCACACATATGTTAAGCAATGTTTTTTTTTCTCAAAAACCAATCACACATGGTGAATTGGTGCTAATATGCGGCCTAATTACCCCATGTGAGGCCCATTATAGTTCACCATGGTTACTACATTTCGAAACAACAAAGTTTTGGAACTATATGCTTTGTTAGAACATTAACAAGTATCAAGAACAAAGAAACACACTAAACACAAAGGTCCACAAGTGTCGGGTGAACAAATTGTATGATAAACAACCTCCGGGTGACTTACCGTATCCATAATGATCATAGGGTATCATTTGTCAGGACGGTGATCATTTACTAGCTCACTAGACCACACACGACTCAAACAGGTGAGTTTTCTATGGCCCATTTTACTATTTTACATTTTGGGGGAAATACATGCATCAATACTTGTGTCAATTTCAAGTGTGTGTACATTCTATCATTACTACCATGTGGAACAGACATTTTGGTTCATGAGCTCACTAGTCCTCGTACATCGTTCACTGTAACCATTAGCTAGACATTTAGCCATGGAACACTTTAATAGATCTATTGGGTTGACACCCCCACTCTTGGTTAGTCGCTCTAACCAGCCACATGCAAGAGAGTGATAGTATTCTACCATACATACATTGTCTTTAGTGTACAATGCACGAGGCACCACAGTCACGAGGTTTGGTTACAAGACTCATGGTTCTCACAGTTATCATTTGCTTAGCTAGCTCATGATTAGTCAAACATGGATGACACGTTCATTTCACAGTACATTCAAAACCCATAGACTCACCAAAATTATTGTTGACAAAACCCTTTATGCATGTGTTTCAGGTAACTAATGGAGGGCCACCGAGGATTGAGGGAAGGGTTCGAGCATGCACACCGTGGTATCACTTTGATGGCTTTTATCAGCTTCAAAATGCTATGTACTCAATTTCCATAAAACAATGTTTATGCGCTCTCACTATGGATAATATTTAAATAAATTCATGACAAATTCCATCTTTTATGGTGGTACTATTTTGAACAAATGTGTATTGCTTGAACCTTGTGCTTGAAAACTTTTCGATCGTTGTTTTCCCGTGTTTCCGCCTAGGCGGGGTGTGACAGATTGGTATCAGAGCACGAGGTTATAGCGAACTAGGATTCTTTGGAGTCAACTATAACTTAAAATATTTTTCCAAAACGTTTTCACAAAATGCCACGAAGTCTCGCCATGCACCCTCAAACCTCAAGCAGCTCCACGAAGACATACGGGTACCATAGTTTATTTATTTATGCATATGATTATTTACATATATGTGCATGTTGTGACAGGAAACATGGCCATTACTATCGATCTCGTTTCTTCACCCGAGTTAGAGCCAGATTACTTAGTAGATGATCCCAGGGAGATGACTTACCTCTCACCCACCCAGCCCCCGAGTCCCATCATAATGGGTGGATATCCGAGTCCGAGATGGACATTGACTCACCTCCTGTTCAGAGACGTACTTCTGACGACGCGGTGGACGATGACACTCCACCCCTAGCTATCTCTGACCCCCATCCTGCTGTCACCCCTTCTGTCTCATCTCCATCGGACATCCTAAACCCCTATTTTCGCTTAGATAATTCGAGACGTTTAGTCACTAAGTGTACTCCTCGCAAGAGGATTCAATCGGCCTTAGTGATAGCTATACCTGCTCGGACCCCGATTATCCCTGCTGACCCTATCCCTGCTTTCGAGCCCATCCAGCCGACATTCCTGAGCCTATACCCCTAGCCATCGAGGTAGGTGAGCCATCGAAGATGCTCAAGAGACGTTCACAGGCCCGTAAATGGCCTTACCAACCTAGTCTTACCAGAGATTTTGCGCATCAAGACGAGGAGGATGACCTCGAGACCATGAGCTTGGGAGGCTCACCGGGGAGATCCCTCCGCTCCGAGCGCAGCGTTATTATCTCTCACGACGTCCAGCTGGTGGCTTTGGAGAGCCGAGTTCGGGAGCTCGAGGATCATTTAGCGGAGGCTGAGCGGGCGAGACTAGCGGCCGTAGTAGAGCGATCGGATATGGGTAGACGAGTAGAGATGTTAGAGCGTAGGGCGATGGAGACAGAGAGGCGTATGAGGGAGGCTATTATATCTCTTGCTGCTGCCTTCCCTCAGCCTTCTTAGATTATGGTTTATGATGATTATGCATGTGTTTGATTCATGATATTTTGTGACTATGGATGTTATGATCTAAAAACTAATTGCGGTTCACCCACCTGTTTTGTATTAAAAACCTAACTGCTTTTGAGAAATTATGAAAATGATGTGATGACATGATGTATGGTTTGATTTATATGACTATGTTGGTTATGGTATGTTTGTATATTATACTCATGTTTGTTGTGTACAATGCACGAGGCACCACAGTCACGAGGTTTGGTTACAGGACTCATGGTTCTCACAATGATCATTTGCTTAGCTAGCTTATGATTGGTCAAACACGGATGACACGTTCATTTCACAGTACATTCAAAACCCATAGACTCACCAATATTATTGTTGACAAAACCCTTTATGCATGTGTTTCAGGTAACTAATGGAGGGCCACCGAGGATTGAGGGAAGGGTTCGAGCATGCATACCGTGGTATCACTTTGATGGCTTTTGTCAGCTTCAAAATGCTATGTACTCAATTTCCATAAAACAATGTTTATGCGTTCTCACTATGGATAATATTTAAATAAATTCATGACAAATTCCATCTTTTATGGTGGTACTATTTTGAACAAATGTGTATTGCTTGAACCTTGTGCTTGAAAACTTTTCGATCGTTGCATTCCCGTGTTTCCACCTAGGCGGGGTTTGACATATATGTTCATGCTTTAACTCTTTCCACATGAACATTCATGTCTAAGGTACCACTACTCTTCCTAGATATAACCATTTGTTTGTTACACATCCATGTACATACATATACTCATTCACATATAGATACCTATCTATGTATATCCATGTATTCGACACATACACAAATGTCCATGTTTATTAAATGTCACACATACATACCTATATAAGTATATGTTTCACTACATACTCATCAACATATATGTTTGTGACATCTACACATAGATATTTATGCTACAATCTTTCCCTATGTATACACATATGTCACGCGTATTTCCAACATTTCTCACTAAATCTTGTCAAGTTAGATGACTAAACACAAGATTATAGTGTGATTTGGAAGCAAAAAGTTAGATGACATCCATGTTCATGCTTTAACTCTTTCCACATTGGGGTTGGTGGCCCAATGGTAGAAGCAGTGCTATGGGTTCAAGTCCCACAAGGAGTAGAAATTTGCCGTTCAAAAAAAAAATTGGAAGCAAAAAGAGAATGTGTGTGGATGCACAAGGGGGCGGCGGCTATAGGCTTCCAAGGAAGGATCCAAAGTGCTAATTTGGGAAGGAGATCTAGCATTGATGAAGGTGTTTAAGGAATATATCCATAATTACATGTTAATCACATCATCTTACAAAAATATTATAAAATTAATACATGACTAGACATGGAAACAAAGTGGAAGTATTTTGGTGATGTGATTAGACAAGTGGTAGTGTTCTTGTGTTGTGTGAAGGGGGGACAAAATGGAATAATGGTGGTGGTGATGTGCTTTGGCCGAAAAAAGAAAGAAAAGAAAAGGAGGGGGCGGTGATAGATGGTGGTGTTGGGAGTGTTATTTTGGGCAAGCATCTTCCTTAGATCATTGTGTTGATTAATTATTTCTCCATTTATAGTTAATCATAAAAATGAGATGAGATGGTTCATTAAAGATGGGACAAAATGTATGTAAATAAATGTGTTTTTCTTATGTCATTTGTTACCTCATACTTGCATGCATATATATATATATAGTGGAGAGTTCAAATGATAATAAGTTTTCTTGTAAGAAAAAAAAAAGAATAATTTTAAACCAATAGAAGTCTTTCATTTAATAGTTGTATTTAATGTTAAATAAATTATTAAGTTTTTGTAACTCCCATAAACTAGTTAAATAAATGAAATCATAATTTTTTTTTAAATATATATCTTTAAAGCAAAGATAATTTATAGTGAATGATAAATTTTGGTATGTGTAGGATGAATTTCTACACGTGTAGGATAAACATAATGATATTTTCGATATGTGTAGGATAAAAGTATGATAATTTCGATGTGTGTAGAATGAATTTTGATATGTGTAGGACAAGTTTAGATGTGTGTAAGCTGAAATATTAAAAGAAATTAATTGAATAACTAATGTGAAATGAGTTAAAGTATTTAATTTTATTTCTCTTTTTCTTCTCAAATTGAAATTCTTCTCAAATGATCCTCCCCATATATATATATATATATATATATATATATATATATATATATATATATATATATATATATATATATAGACACACACACACACACACATGTATCGAATACATGTATATGTATGTGTACTAGTAGGGTGCCCGCGCGATGCAGCGGGAAACACAGACACTTATAAGGGTGTGTATGGTTCGGTTCGATTCAATTATTAGCCTCAACCGAAACTAAGCCCAAAGTCATCAATTATTCGATCTTATTAAATAATCGGTCACTTAGTTCGGTTTATATGGTTTGATTATTGGTTTTTAGTCTGATTTAATTAATTTTGGTTAATAAGACTAGCAAGAACCCGCGCGTTGCGGCGGGGTTGCACCATGTTTGGCTGTTGAGTTTAGTCAATCACGTTGTGGATGTTGTACATTATACCCTTCTGAAATAAATATTTATCTACTCGTTAAGTGTCATGTTACTAAGTTAACATGTTAACTTCTATCAAGCCAGAGTATATATTGGATCTACTAAAGCACCCATTTCTTGAGCATTTTCTCGGCATTCATCTATTTCCCCTTTCTACACATTTCCAAATCTAAATAATAACCAACACATGACACAATGCTTAGAAAAAAATAAAAATAAATGATGGTAGCAAGTATATGACATAGTTTAAAGCATGCAAACCATTCATGAGTACGTACCATGGCATAAGAATTAGAATCAAATACAATCTACAAACTGATTAGCCGATATGTAAGAAGAAAGGCAATTACATCACAAAAAACAAATGAAACCAAGTGCAAAGAGAATACTACCCTTTCAATATCATATCAACAGCTTTTCTTTTCATAATTTCCGGCGCACGTTGCGGCGTGAACATGTTAAATCACAAAAGAAATCACAAAGCTAAAATAATCAAAACAATTTACTGGCAAATGATGGCGTGTTGCTGGAGACATTTTAAACTCGGGTGGCGCTTGTTTTCATACCATTTAATTCAACATCCACAATGCAATTCCACTAACAATATATTACTTCTATTTCATTCTCTAACTGGTGTACCCAATTTTCCAATTTGTAGATGTACAATAATAAATTATGTAATAACTCATTGAAACTATCAAAGTAGTAATATGAATTTTTTGCTGCTAGTTCATTTGTCGCTCTATTCACCAAGTTTTTATGCTTTCATTTAGAACTAAAATACAAGTAAATGGTACATATTTAAAATCAAAACAATGAGACTTACAACAAACAACTCCAAAAAAAATAATTTCGAATTAGTGAATGACGATTTATCGAGACAAAATTTTAAACACTGCAACATAATCACTAAAGAGAAGGTTACGTGAAGTACCTAGAAAAGTGTGATTAGCCTGTAAAACGGTAAGCATATGACCCACTTGCTTTCTATTTTAACTCATTTTCAACCATTTGAATAAGCAATTTCAATCACTTGCTTCCTCTTCTAACTCATTTTCAACCATTTGAATAAGCAATTTCTATCACTTCTGTTATAACAACGTAGAGCATAAACACAACATATCACATTTTCTAATTAAAAAAAACCAAAAAAAAATTAATAATAAGAAAAATCCTTGACATTACCATGCTGATCCCTTTTAAACATCAATTGATCTTAAGTTGCATAAAAAATAATCTAAGGGTTTGATAAAGGAATTGATTTTGAAGAAAATAATTGATTTATAGAAAATTAAATAGGATTTCAATAAATGTTGTACAAGAGGGCATAAAAGGAAGAAATTGGACAAAAATTATAAATTTATACTAAGACTCTTGATATGCTATCTTAAAAAAGATGTAAATTTACCTTCTTATCCATCAAGCACCCATTATATAGTAGTATAGATAAACAAACTTTGGCTAAATTTTTTTTTGCCTAAAATTATATGAAATGGATGTATAAATACATGAAATAAAGGTATAAAAGCTAAAATATTTGAATATATGAGTGGTTCGGTTTTGTTTTGGTTAATTTTGGTGAACAAGTGTACAAAAACAATAACCGATTTTAAGTGAATTCAGTTTTCGATTGCTTTCGGTTCAGTTCTTCTGTTTTTTTTTTTTTGTTCGGTTTCGGTTGAACGTCTAATTATTGTTCACCCCTTGATATTCAAAAGTTAAGAGTTAAGTTTTGTTTATTTAAATAACAGTTACACCTTTCCCCTTATTTTAAGCCAACTGGCAACTACCCCTACGAATTGTAAACGATCATAATTTTTTTAATACGTTAATACTTAAAAAAAAAAAAAAAAAAAACTATATCATAAAAGGGCATTTTATTGTTTATAATTTGAGTATAGTGTAATAGTTCTTTTATTTAAATATATGGATATGTTATGTGATTAATAATATCCAGGGTAGAAAAATAACTAAGCCTTTAAGTGAAGTTGACCAAAATTGATATGTTTTGTGTGTAACAATATCCGTTGTCTGACTTCATTTGGATGAACCTCAACATTATTGATGCAATTTACAATAAGTTGTTATAAAACTGTAAATGCAGTGTCTCAAGCTTTACGTATAAATTTAAAACAAATTATTGTATCAATTTACCACCAACAGAAGCACATTCTCCGTACATCGAAAACGATTTAAACTTACCGATAGTATTTGATTTGCTTATATATTTATTTCTTCTATACATCCATTTCATGTATTTATATCTCTATTTCATGTAATTCTAAGCAAAAATTTTAACCAAAGTTTGGTTTTGGTTATTAACCAAAATTAACTAAACTGATCTAAAAAACGACAATCTAACCAAATAGACTAAGCCAATTAACTGGTTTGCTAATAAAATCGATAAACCGATAATGTCGATTTTTGTTTCGATTGAGGCTAATAACCGAACTTAACCGAACCCAACCACGCACCATTAGAAGTGTTTGCGTACTCTACTACACCGCACAAGCATGCTTTTATGAATATGGATGGTTCTATTTCAGTGACTGTTTTCGGTTAACTGGGGGTACAACAAGAAAATGATAACCGACTTTAAGCGAAATCGGATGTAGGTTAAGTTAGTTTTCAATTGATTTTGGTATAGTTTTGTCTCTTTTTTGGTTTGGCTTCGTTGAACGGGTTAGTTAGTACCCACTCATAGATATTGTTAATCACGTAGCACTTAAAAAAAATTAAATTAAAAAAATACAATTCAATACTCAAATTAAAGATAATAAAATGTTCATTATTACGATGGAATTTCTTCTATAAAAGCATCAATGTATAGAAAAAACTATGCCAAATAAAAAATAGTTTGCTTAAAATAAGGAAAAAAAGTTTAACTGTAATTTAAAATAAGTAAAAATTGAGTAAAGCTTAAGGGATTAAAGTGTAACTAATATGAGGTATCAAAGTGTAAAACTATTTGAATGACTATTTTACCCTCATTTTAGGGTTGTTAATGAAAATAAAGTTCTTAACGTTTTGATATCTTAAACTACCATTGGCTCATGCATTATAATATAGTATAGATATAGATATGGATCCTTGTTATCCTTGTATTAAAATTTGAAAAGGAAATGCACCAGAATTCCAATGTATATATTCATACGTGTATCCATATGTATTAAATAATTAAACACATATACATGTTTTTAGTAAAGTATAATATTTGTTTATAACTCGCGTCACCAATGCTCATTGAAATGGGTGGAATTATACTTGTTCGGGCCTTGCTAGACTTTCTCGGGGGACTTGTGCGTATAAAATGATATCTAATATGTGTATTAAATTAAACGTTGACTAGAGAGTGTACGGATTTTGACCTGATAAATCGGCAGGTGTCACACGGATGATTTAGCAGCCTCTACACCCTTTGTCATGTTGAAGAACAAAAAGAAAACAGGGTTATGGATTATTGGAAGAAAAAGGAAAACAAGGCTGTGCGTTATCGGAAAAGGAAGGGAGCCGAAGCTAAGGGTGGACCGGCGGCTAGGGTTAAGGATTGCAGAACCGAAGCTCTGATAGCATAAAAGTGTTTATGGTATAATTGTTCGATGAATACTACTGAATATCGAAGCCCTTTAAATAGGGATGAGTACAACCGAAAATTAGGAAAGGATATACAAAACTAATTACAATCTTTATCTCTAAATAACAAACAATAAACATTCTAGAATAATCTCTAGAATAATCGGCTAAGAATGACATGATAAGACCATGTGTAGTGGGAGGTTAAACTTTTCACCTTGCATGGGGCATTAATCGATACGTGGCATGAGGGCCCATTAAGAGAATCAAATTAGGATAGGGGTGTAGTGGTAAGGTGAAAATTTTCACCTTGCATGATATCATACATGACATCATTTAATATATTATTTTTTTTATTTAATAAAACTTTGCAAATAAAAACAAATACTATTTCATAAAAGTTTTTCATTAAACTAAAAAAAAGATTACAATACCATACTAAAAAAACGTAGTTAAAAAGACATAGTTTTTTACAAATAATAATAAAAAAAAACACAAACAACCACGGTCTACAAGTCATCATCTAAGGAAAACTCGTCGTCATCTTCCTCGTCGTTGTCTTCCTCGTCGTCATCTCCCCCCTCTTCTGGTATATGCCGAACCGACCACGCATGTTGGATCATATCCATCGCTAATGCGTTATGTGTTTCCTCACAACGCACTTCAAGGGCGTTCTGTATTCTTTAAGGCATGTCCGCTTGAAGCATTTCCGTTTCGGCTTCCGGTATATAATTTTGACAGATCACCTTTCCTTCATCTTCTAATATCATATTATGCATGATTATACACGCATACATAGCGTCTCTCATTTTCGCTTTGGTCAATGCACGACAAGGATTTCTCAAATAATGCCAACGCTGCTGAAGAACCCCAAAGCATCTCTCAATGTCCTTTCGCGCAGACTCTTGAACTTTCTTAAAATGAGCTCTTTTTTCATCGTACGTATTACTAAACGTCTTCACGATAATCGAATACTTGGGATATATTCCACCGCCCAAAAAATACCCATGTGGGCAGTAGTTTCCATTAGCATAGAAAGATGCCTTTGGTGTTCTACCCGAAATGAAATCCTCCAACAGAGGCGACTGCTCAAAAACGTTTATGTCATTGCATGACCCTGTGACGCCAAAGAAAGTCGACCAAACCCAAAGGTCGTATGAGGCCATCGCTTGAAGAATAACCGTTGGTTCTCCCTGGTCACCTCGTGTGTGTTGACCTCGCTATGCGGTTGGACAATTATACCACAGCCAATGGCGACAATCTATACTCCCTATCATTCCTGGTAAACCATGTACATCTGAATGAACCTCGTATATTTTTTGTAGATTGTACCATGTGGGCCTTCTCAAATAAACGGCCCGTACAATTGTATTATACCTTTAAAAAATTCACATACAAAGTATTATTAAAATAACTAAAAAATACATGTAGTATTACTTTAAAATAACATTAAAAATAAATAGATATCATGTATAAGAAAATTATGTGTACCTTGACAAAAATGCTCCAAGGTATCGCGTGTGCTTTTCTCAGCCAGCTTTAGATACTCGTCATTTCTATCGGTCGTGTTCCCGTATGCAAGTATGCGTAGTGCTGACGTACACTTTTGAATAGCGGTAAATCCAAACGTCCCTCTAGCATCCGGTTTTTGTTTAAAGTAATCAAAGTGGTTTTTCAAGTCTCCAGAAATGCGTAGAAATAATTGTTTGCTCATCCGAAAATGACGCCTGAAAGTCTTTGGGTTTGGATAAGTCGGGTTTTCATCAAAGTAATCTTTCATCAAGTGAGCATTTGCCTCTTGACGGTCGCGTTCAATTCGTTTTCTTCGCAAAATAGGACGTGAAGGATTACTAAGATGTTGCATATATGTCGCTGCTAGGCACAAGCACTTGTAACCGCATCTTGCTCGATCTCGTCATCTGTTGTGTCATCGTCATCGGCTAAAAATTGTTGATAATATTTCAAGGATGATGATGAGGATGAGGGAGAACCCATCTTTTAAAGGTTTTATGTTTTGAAGTGTGTGTATTTTTTTATAAAGTTTGAGGTGTAGTATGGTTTGAAGTGTGTATTTTTTTATCGTTTGAGGGGTAATGTACAAGATATATATATATATATATATATATATAACAAAAAAATTACCGTTAAAAAAAAAAAGAAAATAGCTATAACCCAAATAAGAAAACGCCGTGGAAAATTTGAATCCACCCAAATAACGCCCCAAATAACCGCTAGGAGGGGGGTGTGCAATTCACCTTTGGGGGCGTTTTTGCCCCAATCACGCCTCAATACTCTTCCCACTACATACGCTAAGAATGGAACAAAATATAAAATTTGTAGAATGCAACTATGGAACGTGTGGTTGAATTCGTTGCAAGGTATTGTAAAATCTTTTGAATACTCGAAATTAAACCGATAAATGTGTCTATTTGTAGCCGAAATCATTATTAACCTTTTCTTATATCAAATTATATGATATGATATATACACACACATATACAATGTTGCAAGTTTCAAAACTACAATCACTTATGCAACCCAACCAATGATCAATGACAAAACAAACACAACCACCATAGAGCAACTAACATTAGTCGATCGCCACGCTGCGGCTGCCGTAGACTTGGGCGGACTCCGTGCCTTCTCGTGCTTGCCAAGGTCAATCATAATCTCAAATTTACAATCCGCTTTCCCCGTTGTCGGGAGAGTTTTCGTAATCACCGATAAATTATTAAAATTACACGCTCCTTTCTGCTGATTCATCGTTTGAAAATACTTGTTAAACGCATATGATGCATTAGCCCGAGCGTCTAAACCATTGCAAGATGACCCATACCCTAAACTTGTACAATCTGCAAATGTACAAGCGTAGTTAATACTGTCGACCAACTTAGGGTCTGTTTCACTAGCATCTGGTGCCAACACACACCACTGTCTTTGTAAGTACTGGACCCCTTTAGCTGGGACTAGGTTCCGGTTACTTCCCAAGTCCAGTCTATACTTAACCGTCCCATCATAATTAAAAATGCCCCAGTGACGTTCAAAATTCCCTGGTTGAATACTTTTCGCATCCTCGTCAATTAGCCCGAACATGTAAACGTCTGGCGGTGTTTTTCGTTTAGGCGTACCTGAAATTGTAAATTAAATTAATAAACATTTGATTTGATTTTAATAAAACTAATAAAAAAGTTGGTAGTTTTTAGAACGACTAAGGGGTTGTTTGGTAGCCTCTGAATGGCTATTAAAAGGCTACATCTGAATGATTCATAGTCTCTTAATGGTTAAGATGTAAAAAGTGTGAACAGTTATGAGGTAACATCTTAACGGTTGCCTCTTAACCATTCAGACTTCAGGTTACCTCTTAACCATTCAGAGGCTACAGACCATTAAGACGTAGCCTCTAAATGGTTATTAAGAGGCTACCAAACAGCCCCTAACTCATACATCCCTTTTATATTATTTTTTTAGTACCTTGTCCTTGAATTATTCGGTTAAGTAACCCTTGGTTAAACTTTCTAGCATATTGAATATTCGCATTCGTGTCCCCATCAGTGGGCCACCCGATCTCGCCAACGATGATGGGCATTGACGAAAACCCATTTTTCTCTAGAGACCACACGAGGGTATCATAATTGGCATCAAACACGTTAGTATACGAGACCGAGCCGTCAACAACCGGGGCATTGGTTCCAGCGAAAAAAGCGAAGTCGACGGGGAAATGTGGGTCGGCATAGAGACTAAGGAACGGGTAGATGTTGATCGTGAGAGGGGCGCCATTATCGCTTAAAAATTTAACGATGGAGATCATTAGATCATGGATGTCCGCCCGAAAATTTCCTTCCGAGGGGACGCCCGAAGCGCTTTCGTAGACGTCCGCGTTTAACGGGACCGTGACTTTAACTTGCCTGCCTAGACCAGCTTTGATCAAAGCGGCTTGAATGTTTTCAAGGGCTGGGAGAGTTGTGTTTGTGAACATATTTTTGTATGAGTTGAGAAATGGTTCATTTCCAACCGCAACATACCTAACATTTAAAATAAATTTACATATTTAAAATGTTATTTTGAATAGCTAGTAAAAAGTGTAACATGACATATAAACTAACCTTATATCGACACCACGTGAAATATATGCCGAAACATTTTTTGTCACCCAATTCTCAGCAACGCTGACACCACTTGCCAGCGGAGCTAATAAATCGTTAGGAATCCCAAGCATGACTTGGATTCCCGAATTTCTAAGTGCATCCAGCACCCAAGACTCGGCTTCAAACAATTTGACTTTATTGAACCCGTTGTCCTTCAACAACTTCACCACGATATTGGGTGACAATGGGTGTGTCGAACGCGTACCCCAGTTAACTCCAAGTCCATGGACCGACGACATTTGTATACTTAACATGAAAATAATCATAAATACATACAAAAATGATGAATTGTGAGATTCCATTTTTGTGGGAAGGAGATGTTGTGAATGCTTAGGATGAGCAACATTGTGGATATAAGGGGTTGTAGGAACTTTGTATAAAGGCAAGGAATTGCACAAAAGTTGAAAAAGGGATAGGATGCCATGTGAGGTACCTTAAATGAATCAATCTTTGGGTTAACTTGTTCTAGAGATTATTTGTTCGAGATAATATGGAATATGGGTTAGTTTGTATTTAGTTATATTAAACTAATAAATACTTAAAATTAATATCTTTAAACGCCTATTTTATACTATCTTTATGGTGTATATATTAAACAAAATTTTGACCGTTATTGGTTAACATTATAAAATGATTGAGAGTTTGTTTATATTCTTATCAGAACATTTAAGTCAGAATCTAGTAAGATTGTATTTAAAAAGGTTTGTCTAATAATCTGAAACAATTAAATTTTAAAAATAGGTTAAAGATAACAATTAGCAATGTAAATTGAAGATAGTGGTGGTGTGTGTGGGGCACGCGTAGCAAGGCGGACATAGAGAAAGAGTAGGGGTAACACCCGCTACCCCTTGATTTTTACGGCGTAGTGCCAAATTTATTTATTTATTTTAATGTTTTACATGTTATGTCACACTTGAATGTTTTTAAGCTACCCAAATTTATTTATTTATTTTAATGTTTTACATGTTATTTTTTATGAAAGAAAAAATAAACAACCCACATCACAAACCACTCCTTAAGCTCATATCTCTTACCTTTAATATGGCTTGATTTGAAACAGATCTGAGCTGATCGACTTGGTTCGTAACGAGCCAAATTTGCTTGGTTTGGCTCGCTTGTTAGCTCAGCTCGGTTTAGCTTAGATAATTTTGCTTATAATATATTTTATTTTTATACATATAATAAATTATAAAAAATATTTATTATTTTCATGTATTGAAGAGTGTGGATGGATATATAGAGCATATTTGTAATTGGTTGAAGTTAATGAGCATATGTTGTATTTGCTAAAAATTGAAGCTTATTTTTGTAATTGGTTGAATTTGATTTTGGTCTCTAATGTATTAAGTCGAACTTCGTTTTAATGCATTTTTTGGAACTACTTAAGTATATTTTATATTATTGAAATTTGAAATCCATGTATTAAGTTTTCTTTTTAAATCTGAGCCTAATCAAGCCGAGAAGAGTCAGGCTCGGTAAAAAACCAAGTCGAGTTCGAGCTTTGATTTCTAGCTCAGTTTCAAATCCGAGCCAAGACGGTTCGGTTTGGAATCGATTTCAAGCTTTCAAATGTCGAAGATGAGAAATCTATTAGGTATTTGTTTAACTTTATTTATTATCGTGTTTTTTAATTACATTGTATGAATGTATGATAAAAAAATTTGAGCGTTACCTTTAAACTTTTGTTCTAGATCCGCCATTGTCGCCACCCCTTGCGGATTGATAAATCTTTTTCCCTTGCTCGGTTACTTCTTGTCGAGAGGCAAACTCTCATTCCCTTACCAATTTGACAAGACAATATGAGATTGGATAGGGTGGACAAAGTACGTTAGAATGCACTTCCTCTTATATTATCCTATATGTTAATGTTCAAACTTGATGAATAGTAATGAGAGCTTTTCAGTAATTTTGCTTGCACTTCCTCTTATATTATCATTAGAATGAGGAGAGTTAAAGGTGAATTGGGTTAATCTGCCATATTTTTGTTCTTCTCTCTTTTCCTTTATAGATTGCATTATTAATTATTATTATTACAAGAACTATCCTATATGTTAATGTTAAAACTTGATGAACAGTAATGAGGGCTTTTCAATAATCTTTCTTGCACTTCCTCTTATATTATCGTTAGAATGAGGAGGGTTTAAGGTGAATTGGGTTAATCTGCTATATTTTTGTTCTTCTCTCTTTTCCTATATAGATTGCATTATTAATTATTATTACAAGAAATTATCCTATATGTTAATATTCAAACTTGATGAACAGTAATGAGGACTTTTCAGTAATCTTGCTTGCACTTCCTCTTATATTATCGTTAGAATGTGGAGGGTTAAAGGTGACTTGGATTAATCTGCCATATTTTTCAAATCAAAACAACATACTTAATTCGAAACATGATTTTTCATCATTTAAATTCGATTAAACGTTATGAGTTATTACACAATCAAAATAACAAAAAACATTCAATTACAATGAACAAAAACGTAAGATCAGTATTTGAATCTAAAATTAAGAAAAACAGAGGATTATAATGGGGACGAACAATCATACGAAAACATACAATTATGAATAAACGCTCGTAATAGTTGTCAAATACTTTCGCTTTTGTTTCAATAAGTATATTAAACATAAAAATTAGGTTAAAAATAAGTTGCAGATGGAGAAGACAAAGTTGGTGAAAACAGAGGCTTTTAAACGCACGTTACATATGTCTTAGATATGTAACGTGCGTTTAAACTTCATTTGGTGGGACAAACAAACAAACACACGTTCATACGTTCAAACGCACTTGTTATTATCTTTAGACACACCTTAAAGTAAAAGAAAACAAACAAACAAACGCAGCAACAAAAAAACAAACGCACCACTATAAGTTTGAAACATTGTTGTGTATATACAAACGCACACTATAAAATGTACAAATGCTCACATCTTCCTTGGACATATATCTACATCATTCATCATGGGGTAATTAACAATTATCTTATTTTGTCTCTTCCCAATAATCTCAAATCATGTCAAAATACTTTACATTATTTACACCAATTCATTTACAAAAGAAACTGTTCTTAAATACAGATCTCCATACGACACAAGAACTGACCATGAATTGTTACGATCTTATGAAACAAGGAATTAGATATATAGCATTGTTATTATGGGGTAATTCACAACAAATGCACCTTTTTATTAGAAACTTTAAAATAAGCGCACATTATAAGGTGACATTTATTGGGTTTCACTATAAACGCACATATTATTTTTGTGGGGGTTCACTTTAAACGCATGCTTTTTATTGGAACTTTACAATAAACGCACATTAAAATGTGACATTTATGTGGGTTTCACTATAAACGTACGTTTAGACGAAGACATCTGTGACAAAAACGCATGTGGTTATTCGAAAGTGGTGTCCTCTGTTTTGTACAATCAATGGCGTCCTTTGTTACTAAGCTTAGATTATTTAGGGAAGAACAAGGTTTGTGATCAGTTATAAATTTGGATTTGAATTCAAACGACTTCATCAGTTATGAATATGATTTAAATTCAAGCACGTTATTCCAGTAAATTATAATGATCCAGATTTGAACGTGATTACAAGGGATGGCTCAATCGAATATCGAATATGATTACGTCGTAATTGAAATAAATATTCCTATATTTGATTCTGAAATTGAATTGTATTTGAATCAAAGGTTAATTCCTGATTTGCCCTTGAATTTGACTATAATTGAGTTTAATTACGTTAACTATAGTTTGGTTAAGTTGACAGGTGGCAAAATATGGTGACTTTCTATACTTCTCACGTTAAGATATATATGTATCGTATACTTTCTCATATAATAAAATCAATAGGTACCATAAATATTGCAAATTAAAAAATTAAATGAATTTACATACAAGACTAAAATCCCATAAATACATGAGCTTTGGGATGACCATAATCAACAACAATATTTTCTTTAACTTTGACGCCAATCAAAAGTCAACCATCAACAATCTAATTATCAAACCATTCCCACTAGAACCGCATCCTTCAATCCAATACAAAACCAGACCCACATGGTTGAACCTCATACAAGATGGCCTGAACCACACCTTTACCTTGTAAACTAACCCCAAAACATAAAGTCTCAAAGAACCATGGTCAATAGATGTCCAAACAATGTCTCTTAAGTTCTACACAAAGATTCACAAACAGACCAATCAAGCCTGCAAACAACAGGACCTTCATGCCAACCGGGTTCGCCAAGATTCACCATCAGGCGTCAGCAAGTGCGGTTAGGACCGTTTGTTTAAGAAAGTATATCGCACCTCCAAAGGTTGACCACAAGCGACTCGATCACACTACTGCTGATCGAGTTGCAGCCTTGGAGATTTAATCCCACAAGGGTCTTTCCAAATTTCTCAAACGAATGCATACTCTCGTTAGTGACCCTAGAACAACCCGATAACGAAAGAACCTGCAGGTTTGTATGATCGCCACGAGATAAACAAGAAACACCAGAATCTGTAATGCAGCTCTTTGAAACATCAAGATCTTTGAGAAATAAACAGTTTTCCGCGATAGCTGCCAAGCTTTCGTCACTGATCTCTCTACACCCATCAAGAGTAAGCACTTCTAGTGTTTCACCATGGATCTTAGCCAAAGCCATCACCACTTTATCGGTCAAATGTATACAATCGGTAAGGTTGACTTTCGAAAGTCCAACTTTGCAGGTTTTGAGAAGTTCAAAAAAGCCCTTATCGTCTAAGTTGCTGAGCCCGGTTAGATCAAGTTTATGAAAATGTGGACATAACTTCCCGATCATCGCCAAATTAGTGTTTCCGAATCCAATGCAGTTCTTGATTGTCAATGATCTTAAAGATTGACTTTCAGAAAAGTCAACCGGTTCGTGGTCTAAATCTGTGATTCCCATACACTTTATAAGTGAAAAAGATTTCAACCTTGAGTTTTGTTTCGATAAAGTTCCCAAAAGCCCGTGTTGAGTGATCCTGTTACACTCTTCTAACTGCAAACTTTCAAGAGAACGAGCGGCTTTTGTGAAAGAAACCAACCCTTTATCAGAAACAAAACAACACTTTTTAAGAGCCATATGCTTCAACACTTGACACCCGTGTCCGATAGCTTCAAGGCTTAGATCCGTGACACCATAACACGAAACTACCATTAAGGACATTAATGATTCAAGTCCTTTTGCATTACCCATTGCCCAAAAGCCTTTTTGAGTCACTTTCCGGAGACTCGTGAGGGCAAGATTGGTAATTGACCTCCCATAACACCCTATAACCGCAAGTGATGAGTCGGTTATGTCCAAAGATTGAAGCTTTAACTTTGTGAGAACCGAAGATGATGATAACAAAGTAGTGATTCCTTGGTCGCTAATAAGCGGACAGTCTTTGATTGAGATAGATTGTAGATTCTCACTGCAGCGGGCAACAGCTTGAAGACCCTCGTTTCCTATGTTTTTACAAGACTCAATCGTTACAGAACATAAGTTTGGGCAGTTTTCTGCGATTGAAGCCAAACCCGTATTGGTGATTAAGGGACATTGGGAAAGATCAAGATTTTCTAACAAGTGACATCCTTTAGAGATATTTACTAAAGACTCATCTCCGATCAGAGGAACATTCCATAAAGAAAGAACCTTTAAAGATGGACAGCTACGAGCGATTGCCAGGAATCCGATACTTGTAACTTTACTACTTCCCCTGACCAAAAGCTTGCCCAATCCACCTCGGGCAGACGTACCAACCGCAATCGCAGCAAGTCTAGCGTCAGTTGCTTTCTTTCCTTCTAAAGACCTCGTGAGATACCCATCGTTCCCTTGTTCGTCACCATTCAACGATTGGTTGTTGACTTTGTCTTTGTTTGACTCGAGTTCTTTGTTTCGCACATTACTCACGACCATAAGCCAACGCTTTGAAACACAAGCGCAGATGCTTCTTGTTTGGCTACCCGATAAACACCTAAAAATCTCGTAAAGACATTCATCAGGGAGGACCTCAATTGATGCATTGTTTTCTTTATTAGAAAAGAGACTATACGTGTCACTTATTCGCACCCGTTTGTAAGGCTGGATGTAAAGATCATGAACAGACAACAAACGGGTCGAATCCATAGAACAAGACCTTCCCTTATGATGTTCATCATCACCTACAATCCAAAATCAACACTCATTGTAACAACCATAATATCCTTTGCAAAAAAAAATGACAATAAATTCCGTATGAAATATGAACTATCATAAGTATGTTTAGTGTACCAAACATCATCATCATCAAATGTAGCATTTGTTTTAATTACAATTAGTTATGGTTAAAGAAACTAAGTATGATCCAAAGATAAGTGTTTAATAACTTCATATTCAAAGTAATAATCTTTATATTTATGTTTATAAAATAAATCCTAAAGTATCCAAATTTAGCTTCTTCCTTTCAATCGCCTATTTCCCAATAAACAAATACTTAAATCACAAAAAAATGCTAACCAGTTAATGCGGTAAAATATCGGTTATCGGTTAAAGACCGGTATTTAGGATATAGGTTATTCAGTGAGATATCGGTGATTTTTATATCATGCAAAATCCATATATATAGCACTTTATACTAATAATTCAATATACTTTTCTATCATTAACAAATTAACCTCTTGCAACTTGCAAAACAATAACAATTGTAGCAAGCGGGAACTTATTAAAACTTAAAACACTAATATTTAACACTAACAATTAACAATTAAGGCTTAAAACACTAATAACAACAATAAGAAGTGAGACAAATGGAAGAACTAAGAAGAAAGATACTGATATCGGGAATATCGATATATCGGTCAAATATCGGCCAATATCGCCGATAATATCGGTACCGATATTCACACCGATATTTTGTACTGATATCATAGTTGTCAAAAGCGCACCTAGGCGCAAGGCGCAACCAGGCGCACAAAGTGCGTTGCGCCCTGTGAGACGCGCGCCTAGGCACTAAGGCGCACTATCGGGGTTGTTTTCAGGCTGATTTCTGGCCAAATTCAGGCTAAAAGTTTCCTAAACATCTAAAACATCCTAAATGAGTTATGAACAAGTCCTAAACAACCCTAAAACATCCTAATGTAGCCCTAAACAAGCCTAAAATATCTATAAAATCCCTAAAAAATGTATTTTATACTATGCGCCTAATTATAAAAAGCCCTCGTTTTTTATGCGTCTTGCGCCTAGGCTCCAGGCTCGGCCTATGCGCCTTGAGTGGGCCTATGTGCTTTGACAACTATGACAGATATATCGGTTGATGACCGATAACCGAGATATATCACCGATATATATCAGCCGAGTTAGGGTGTTCAACGAATCGAATAACGAATTTTCGAATTATTCGAATCGAATTATTCGAATTTTTAATATTTTTACTTGAATTCGTATTCGATTCGTATTCGTTTAAAATTCAATTTATTCGATTCGTGTTCGATTCGAATAAGAAACTCGAATTCGAATCGAATTCGAATAAATTCGATTTAGTTCAAATTCACCTTAAATAACAAATTGTTTTAGTTTTAGTTTTAAAACTAATACAAACTCATTATTTTTAACATATAAAATACAAATCTACAAATTGATAAACAACAATATGTCAAATACGAGAATAGTAAAAATAGTAGAGAGTATAGTTTTATAGAGTTTTGTGATATATAAGGTAAATATATAAAACATGGTTATGCTAAAAGTTATAGACACTATGGGTTCTTAGAGTTTGACCAAAATTTAGAAGTTTTTTTTTTCAATGTGTATACTTGTGTATATAATAATGTGTATATGTGTGTATATATTTAAAAAAATATACATGTACAATTTTTATTCGAATTTCGAATCGAATCGAATTTAAAATCATAAATTCGTATTCGATTACTGGACTCGAATTCGAATCGAATCGAATTCGAATTCTTAATAATCGAATCGAATTCTTGGTAATCGAATCGAACTAAATCGAATTTCGAATTTTTCGAATTCGAATCGAATTCTGAACACCCCTAGAGTTAACTACTTAGCAAACATGCATAGAAAAAAGAAAAAAAAAACAGAGAATACATAAATTCAAGAAACACCCAGAAATCACAACTACCCAAATTGCAAAACCATAAAGATATAAAGAAAAATAAGCTCAATTTTGAAAGTATAATAATCAAGAAAAGTATTAAAAACTTACCACTGTAATTAGCTAATGTAGGCATCTTTATAACCCCTTGAGAAGAACCCAACAAAAAGATCAAATCTTTTACCCAATAACACAAAGTGATTATCCAAATTCAACAGTTTTTTATTCAATCCTCTTCAAGATTTACATGCATTTAAGCTAAAGATTTTTTTTAGGCTGAAAGACATATGTTTCAGTTGAAAGAAAGGGTTTAGGATTATATATATACATGCATATATGATATATATGTGTGTGTATATATAATATAGATATATATAGGGGATGTATGTATGTAATGTATATGTGAGGTTTAGTCATCAGATACATTTCACCAACCTGACCCAAAACCAGTAGCTAAAATGGTTCATTGAACCTTTTTTAAGAAACCATGTTATTCTAGTTCTAGTTGCAAGTTGCTTATGTGGTAATAGTGTAGTATTATTGGACCAACGAGCCCATGCTTTTAATTTATTTATTTTTTTAATGTCATGGTTAGGATAATTGCAGAAAGGAAAAAGAAGAAAAGAATGATTTAAAAAGGTTTGGTTGGCACTTGTTTAATAAAATTAATCAAGCACAAGGGAAAGGAAAGACTTTATCTTTTTGTTAGTTTTGTTTGCAAAAACTACATGATAGCACACAACAAATTGAAGTTTATGTAATGTAACGTAACCATGGTGTTTTAATTAATCGGTTTTCGGATTTTTCGGCTTAATCGTGTTGTTTCCGTAAATGAGGATTTTTTGCAAGTGAACTCAAGTTTAAGCTACATTTATATAAACCGTATTTGAATTCGAGTGAAATTTTAGAAAAAAAAAAAAAAAAAAAGTTATTTTGCAGCAACAAGTCTCGGATACTTGGGACTCGAGGGGATTAGGGTTTTTTTTAATTCATTTGAGAACTTAAGGGTTCGGGCATCATGAAGGAATTCGCAAAGCTATATATAATTCTGTTTTGGATTTATGGATCTTTAGTTTGAAACTCACAAACGTGTAGCTTGATTGTATTATAAGGGTTAGGATCAAATGCATAATAAAAAAAATAGAAATTGTAGGAAGGGTATCAAATGAATTTCGATTGAACTCATTCAAGGGATATTGGAACCATCTTATCGAATCATGTTATCTTAATTTTTAGGTTTTTGCTTTTTTGGAGTTTTAGTCTATATTTTTATAATTTGTGTTATATCATTGTGTCTTTTATGTGGCATTGTATCTCTTATTTATTTTCGTCATTGTGTCTTTTTTCTAATTTATTGTTTAATATTTCTCGGCATTGTGTTATATTTTATGACTCATTGTGTTAAATTGCATGATCTATTGCGTTTTTTGTATCCTTCTCACCCTCTTCATTTATTTTACACTGTGTATGATAACTTGAGCGTATATTGTATATTATAAAGTTTAATTTGAATAGGTCACTAATCCAAACCAAAATCAAGTTTTAATTTGGCTTGGTTTGAATTTCGAATTTATTAGTTTGATTCCCTCATTGAACACCCCATTAGAATTAGCTTTTGTCTCACCTTGTATGCATCGCCAACAAGATTGTGTCGTATAATATAACTGCCCCACACTATACTATATTATACAATAAAATATACGCATCTTGTCAACTTTTAATTGTTTAAATTTTTTAATAAATAAATAACTAATGAGCATAAGTTTGGTAGGTTATTCAAATACAAAAGAAACAAAACATTACACTCTTAAATTATCTTAAGAACGACGTACCTTTAACACCTAGATGAATCTTTCAACTTGTCCTAATTAAACTTAAGTATACTAGTAGGTCAAAACCAGTATTAAACGAGACCGACTTATTGAACCAAGGATACTTTTGGTTAATTATGTAGACCGATTAAACTGGACGTAAAAACCAGATTACTTCATAATTAATTTTAAAATACTTAAATATTACACAAAAACTAAATATTATATTGTTATGGTTTTTAGACGTAAAAGTAATAGAGAAAGTATTGGGTACAAAGTAGGGAGGAGCTCGGGACGGTATTGGTATCGAACCGATACCGATCCCGACAATACCGATATCAAAATGTCCAAAAAACCAATACTGATACCGAACACGTACGGTACGGTATCAGTTCGGTATCGGTACGGTACCGGTATGGTATGGTATCGGTATTTTACCTTAAAATACCGATACCATATCGATCCCGTACCGATACCGATAATACCGAAACCAAAAATCCATAAATACGGTTACCGATACCGATCCCGAAACCCCTCGGTTCGGTATCGGTACGGTATCGGGACCGGGACGGGACGGGATTGGTATTCGGCCTTGTATGCTCATCCCTACTACAAAGTGTCGGAAGCCACTAAAGATTGACACGTGGCCAATGGCAGTTACAATCTTAGAATTCGGTGTCAATAACTAAAAGGGTATTATAGACTTTTACCACGCCCATTAATCACGTTCTAATTTTGATAGAAATATCAATCCCTGTTTTATCGTTAATCAGAATTCAAATTTTCGTAACTGATTTCATAATCCTCTTTCATTATTTGTTACCTAATTCAAAACTCTAATCACAATTCAGTATTTCGATCAATTTTTTTTTTCGAAATTGATATTCAATTGTTGAGTTGATCGTCATATTCGGTAGGTTGCTCTGTTTTTTTATTTCATCTAATCATACTCTTATTATGATGTTTAATTGTTGTTTAGACTTAAACAACGAACCGGAAACCATAATCGAAGAAGAAGATGTTGTGGTCAATATTTTTTTATGGTGGCGTGCGTTTATGTTTTTTGTTCAGCAATCTTTTTTGATGAAATAAGATGCCAACAAATATCTGATTAATGAAACTACTAATTAATGTTATTGCAGAATCAAACCATTGATGGCCTAACTTTCTGATGAGTAAACTACTTATGAATAGGGCTGCAAACGAACTGAACTTTCAGCGAACAGTTCATGAACCGTTCGGCGGGAAGTTCGTTTGTGTTCGTTCGTTTAATAAATGAACGAACACGAACAAAAAATTTCATTCGTTTAGTTAAACAAACGAACATGAACAAAGGTCGCGTTCGTTCGTTTATGTTCGTGAACGTTCGGTAACATGTTCGTTTATGTTCACTTGTGTTCAATAATTTATTAAGGTTTTTAATTTTTATAATATTTTTATATTCTTTTATTTTTATTTATTTTACCCAATAAATAATATATATGAGGCAAATATATCACTATATGAGATCAATAAACCTATTTTTTGTATCCAATATATGTTTTCACGTTCCATCGTTGATGCCCTCCACCTCCAACGTCCTTCTCCAATACTAAGTATGTTTGGACAATTAGGTTATATTTTGGGTGGATCTAGCTAACGTCTTAATGTATGTGAATTCGATTTTATTCAAAAGTTAATATACGTATGTTTGTGTTTGTTTTCGTTCATGAACACTTGTTGTGTTCATTACTGTCCGTTTGTGTTCGTGTGTGTTCATGAACAAAATTAACAAACGAACACCAACATGAGTGTTTTCTTAACAAACGAACACGAACAGAAAATCTTATTCAGTAAGTGTTCATGAACAATTCATGAACACATCATTTTCTTAACAAACGAACACGAACAAGGCTTTGTTCGTGTTCGTTCAGTTCGTTTTCAGCCCTACTGATGAACATTTACACACATGCGTTTTATGGGTTTACAAATGCGTTTTACTTTTTTTTTTAACATTGATACTTTGTAATATATAAATGCGTTTTATGTTTTTCCAAGGTAATTTGAATAATATCAATACATTAGATGCGTTTTAGTATATTGTAGAATCAAACCACTGATATACTAAATACTTCAGAATCAAACCACTAATATACTAACTATTGCAGAATCAAACCACTGCAGAATCAAAACCACTGTAGTATATTAGATGTGTTTTAGTATATTTCGAAGAAGAAGTTAATAAATACTGAAGAATCAAACCACTGATGGCCTAACTTTCTGATGAGCAAACTACTGATGAACATTGATACACATACGTTTTATGGGTTTACAAATGCGTTTTACTTTTTTTGAACATTGATACTTTGTAATATATAAAAGCGTTTTATGTTTTTCCAAGGTAATTCGAATAATATCAATACATTAGATGCGTTTTAGTATATTGTAGAATCAAACCACTGATATACTAACTACTACAGTATATAACATGCGTTTTAGTGATTTTTATAAGTGTGTTTTATGTTTTTACAATGGCAGTTGATTACTATCAATTTTATAACATGCGTTTTAGTGTATTATAAGTGTGTTTTAGTGTATTATAAGTGAGTTTATAAACATAGTATTTGATTATAATACTCACAGATATAAAGGTGCGTTTTGGTATATTATACATGCGTTTTAACAACATCACATTCTGAAATCATTACAATCAAAGACATACATAAAATGCCTTAATAATTTATATTAAACGCACGGTCACATCAAAATTTTGTTTTCATCACATTCATAACTGTATTCTGTACAATCGAAGGCATGTCATTATTCTTTTTGCTTCTTTCGTTCTTTTTGCTTCATCTATTTCGTATAAACATAATTTTGCTTCTTCATTCTTTTGCTTCATCTGTTTCATCATTAACGATCCATAATCGATTGTTTATTGCTTGATCGCCGTTCATTGATTTCGTTGAATAGATGCTTTGTTTTTTTTTTTTTTTTTTTTTTACAGAGGAGAGTATGATGTTTATGGAGTTTTGAGTTTGTGATTTCCACGATTATAGCAAATCATAATAACTGTCCATTAATGAGATGATTTGGGCGCGATGATTATAAAAAAAATCAAATTATTATAGCTGTAGTTTGTCTAATTTTCCCTTGATTCGGTAACGGAAACATAAAAACACCTTGATAATTAAATTGGGGGATGTTGTTTTAAAACGCAGATCAACGGCTGAGATTGCTTCCTACACTTTGTATGTTAAGGACGCTTTGTACAATAGCCTCTCTCAAAGTAATATATCCTTTTAAAATATATCATACAGATATATTTTTTTTAGTATCACACAGGTCGTATTCGTATTCGTATTACTAATTCCATAATAATTAGTTAATAAACACTCCCTTTTATATATTGTGTGTGTGAAATTTCTCAAATACTGATATTATAAATTTATGAGAAAGTATATGGTAAAAAGGATATTAACGTAGAAAGTATAAGAAGCAATAATATGCCTCTACGTGGACGACGGTTTTTTTTTTTTAAACCTCGTATTTAATTTTCCAGTCAAGGGGTAGTTTAGACCTTTAGCTATCCCTATCATCACGTTCCAATCTTCTCTATACTTTCTTCAATTTTGAATTTTTAAAAACAAACCGAATATTACATTCATATCTCCGTCTCGTCCCGTCCCTTCCCATCACCTTCCTCCTGAATCAACCGGATATTCGATTCTTACAATGAGTGAATTCGATTATTTCAATTGTAGGTTTAATTTGGAATTCCCCTGTTAAGAACATTGTAGACGTCAAAGATCTTAGAAGTAACATCAAACGATTTTAACCCTGTTAAGTTTAATTTTGTTAACTAATCAATTATTTGTTTTGTTTTAAGATCTGTTAATTATGATATTGCTCCCAAAGGACTCAAGTTACAGAGGCAAAAGGAAATCTAATTTTGATTTTAAAGTTGGTTAAGAAATACTTGCGTATATACTGTAATACATTTTGATTTTAAAGGAAATCTAATATTGAAATAATTGCTAATTGTGTTTGAAATGACAATGCAAAGTGTAATCATACTTGCATTTTATATGGCAATTATTAGCTTATGTGTAATAATACTTGCGTTCTAAAATGACAATACTTAACTGATTTTTCATGTTATACTTTCGTTTATTTTTAATAGTACTTGCGTTTTATTACTATTTGATTTAGGATAGTACATATGATGATTTCTATATTGGATGGCACAAATTTCATATTTGCGTTTATGAATATATTATTTGCGTGAATATTTAAGGAAACTTGCGTGAATATATGTTTTAATTGCGACACTCTCACTAGTTCATTATTTTAATTGGGAACTTGCGTAATATCTGTTTTGGATAATTGATATGATATGCTTGAATATTAGGTAGAAAAGGTTTCCTACAAGTTCATTATTTTCATTTGGATACCCTCACTAGTTCATTATTTTAATTGGAAACTTGCGTGAATATCTGTTTTAATACAAAAGTGTGTGTGGGTTTTGAACTTGCGTGCAATTTTTTTTTTATTTGATAAATTGAACATGCATGCTTTTGTATTACACTTGGGTGACTGGTTTCAGTAACATGCTCTGTTTTTTTTTTTTTTTAACAGAGCATGTTCCAAATGGTGTTTTTGTTAAAATCATACCTTTTGTTTCAGCAAGTGTGTTGCATTTTTTTTACGCTCTTGAGTTACGTCATTTTTTTTTTTGCTGATCGTAAAACCAGTTAACGATAATAGGGCGGCACAATTTTAATTCAATTTAATTTTATTTTTGCAATTGGACTAAAATACCATTTGTATGTTAAATGGTTATTTAATGACTAATTTAATGACGCAACAAAATTAGAATCTTGCCCTGCTTAATTAGGCTAATCTTTTTTTTTTTTGAACGATCAACAAAATACTTTATTTCACCAAGCTAGCGGGATACTAGCGTACACCTTACAAAGTGCATGTAACACCAAATCACCTAACTAAATACATATCACACCAATAACACACAACTAGACAACGCATATTGCTTACAGTAACCTATATCTTAAAGATTAAATTGACACCATGAGTTCCAAATTAGCGAATGATTCTTCGACCTCGCCTTGATCCATAGAAAACTGAGAGTCTTTATGTCGCCCAAAACCTTAGTTATAGAGACTTGCCTTTGATCAAATATTACCTCATTTCTATTCCTCCAAATACACCAAATAGTTACTAAACAAACTGCAAAAAACGCCTTCTTCTTGTACCTTGAACCACTAATAAACTGATGTAGACGTAGTAGATCTCTGAACTGAAAAGCAAACACCGGTCCAACCTTACACCATTGTGCCACAATCTGCCAAACAGCCTGCGAAAATCCACATGTGACAAAAAGATGTTCCGAAGACTCTACACAATCTCCGCAGAAAGGGCATAAATCTGAACCGACGCTTATGTTTCTCCGCATTAGAGCACCCCGAGTTGGAACTCTATCTTGTTCCGCACGCCACGCAAATACCCATACTTTGGCTGGCACCCACGAGCATTTATCCATGATGAAGTCAGACCTAACGAACCTGGAATCCTGCAGAAAAGCCTTCATATCTGCCACAGCAAAGCTGCAGCCCCAACCCGAACCCCACACCCAACTGTCCGCTGCAGCAGACAGAACAGGCACACGCACGCAGCCGCAGAGCTGAGCCAATTCAGCAAACTCCTCTGCAGACAGATGATCGCGTTTCCATTCCCAAACCCACCCAGCCCCCATCAGCGAAACCCGGTCGGCAACGGACGCCCACTTGTTTTTCTCAAGCGCAAACAGAGCTGGAAATAGTAAGGCCAATGGAACATCCATCGCCCAACTATCCAACCAAAAAGCAACACCCAACCCGCAGCCCAACACCCCTTTGATAGCCCAACCCACATCCCGCCCGACCCGTTTGACAATTTGCATCGAAGTGTGAATTTGTTTCCATGGACCCGAGATAGACAACTTAGTTGGAATAGGATTCCAATCCCTATTTGACCCATGAATTGACCATATAACTTTCCTCCATAGCACATTTGACTCCGTTTTGAATCGCCACCACCACTTTGCCAACATCGCGAGGTTAGCATCAACAAGGGAACCGAAACCAAGACCACCACGGTCAACCGGAGCACACACCCTTTGCCAAGCCACCCAATTCATACAAGCCTTCTCTTCCAACCCTCCCCAAAAAAACACCCGCCTTAATTTATCTAACACATCGATTATACCACTCGGAGCTTTGAATAACGTGAAATAGTAGGTAGGTAAAGCATTAAGAACGGACTTTAATAAAGTTACCCTACCCCCATACGACAGTGTTTTGGCCTTCCAAATAGATAACTTGTTCCTAAATGCATCAACCACCGGTTTCCAATGTTTAATGAGATTCATATTAGCCCCTACTTGCAACCCAAGATATATAAACGGAAACGATCCAGCTCTACACCTCAATATCTCAGCCATCCCATCAATTTCAGTAGACGGGACCCCCAACCCAAACACATTACACTTACCCAAATTTGCCTTCAAGCCCGATACTAGATGAAAACAGCGAAGGATCCGTTTAAGATTCCTCGCATTCAAAGTAGACCACTCGCCCATGAAAATCACATCGTCGGCATACAACAAATGGGACAGGACTAGATTATTCGATCCACAAGCAAGCCCTCTATATAACCCAACGTCCACCGCCCGCCTCATGACACAAGAAAGAGCTTCCATAGCAATAACGAACAAGAATGGAGATAACGGGTCACCTTGACGAAGGCCCCGGCTACATACAAACTCGTGAGTAGGGGACCCATTCACTAACACCGACGCTCTAGCCGACCTAACAATCTCCATCACCCACCTACACCACCTACTCGGGAAGTTCATTTGAAGCATAACCGACTCAAGAAATTCCCAATTCAAGGAGTCGTAGGCCTTCTCGATATCCACCTTAAATATCATCCCTTGCCTCTTGTACTTTCTCATCCACCCAATAACTTCGTTCAACATCAAAGGCCCATCTGCTATATTCCTACCGGATAAGAACGCCGATTGCTCTGGAGAAATCAACTTCCCAATAACCGACTTAAGTCTCGCAACCAAAACTTTTGAAAGCACCTTATTCACACATCCCACCAAACTGATCGGGCGGTAATCATTAAACCCCAACGGATCCTTCCTCTTTGGTATTAATGCGATAAAAGAAGACGCGGCCCCAGGACCCAACTTACCACCATCGTAAAACTCCTGAAATAGTTTCACGAAATCGCCTTCAAAGCCGCTCCAACACCTTTTAATAAATCTAAAATTGAAGCCATCCGGCCCCGGGGCTTTATCACCATCACACTCCCACACTGCGTCTTTAATTTCCGGTAATGTAAACGGTCGACAAATACAATCAGCATCTTCCTCCGAAAGCTTGCTGATACCAGGACAAAGCAGCTTCGGCCGATTCATCATAGGTTCCTGAAACTTTTCTTGAAAATAATTGAAGGCTCTATCCTTAATAAAAATTGGATTCGTAACCCAGTCACCATCAACCAGCAGCCCATTAATCCTCTTACTAGATACATTAGCGTTAATAACCCCATGAAAGAAAGCGGTATTCTCGTCGCCATCCACAGCCCATTTCACCCTAGCTTTCTGTTTAAGATCCACCTGTTTACGCCTTTCATGCTCTAACAAGAAAGCTCTGGCTTCCACGCGTGCGTTCAACTCCTGGTTCGATAAATCCCTAGACTCCGCCAATCTCTCTAAGTCCTCCACAACTGCTTTCATCTTCACAAATTCCTCATTCAATGCACCTTTCTCTGATGCAACCCACGCCTTGATTTTTTTCTTCAAATGCTTCAGTTTAGTAACAATTGCTAAATCAGACGGACCAGAAAATGTAAACCTCTCGCACAATTCTGAAACGAACTCCAAGAAACCAGGCATTTCCATCCAGGAATTAAAGAATCTAAACGGTATGTGTCCAAAATCATTAGCCAATACCGACAGCGTAACCGGGCTATGATCAGACAAAAACCTGGACAAGGCGGTGACCGACGCATCTCCCCATTTAGCCATAAACGCCCCACATACCAGAAACCTATCTAGCTTGCTAAGCTTCACCCCATTATCCGTCATATACGTGAATGAATGGCCCCCCATATTATACTCTTCCAACCCCGCCCTACTAATAAAATCATTAAAATAAGCTGCATTAGACGCCACAAATTCCGTATTTCTCCTCTCTGATTGACACCTGACCTCATTAAAGTCACCAAAAAATACCCAATATCCATTCCTTGAACTTTTCAAATCGAACAGATCACCCCATAATGCTCGTCTTTTTATTGGGTCATTTGGAGCATAAATGTTGACCACATTTAGACTCTCCCCGGTTGCACACAGAACCCCCGACGTCAGAAGAAAGTTTCTACCTTTAGCAATAGAGTTAACTCTAAAAATCGACGGATCCCAAATGCTAATTATTCCCCCGGACCTACCTTCCGCAAAAACTTGTTCCGAGTCAAAAGCTGTACGCCCCCATACGGTGCTTAGGTGAAAAAAAGCATCTTCCCCTAACTTAGATTCCTGTATTCCCACAAAATGCGAGCCGTGGCACGTCTTAAGCCCCCTTATCCAGGAGGATTTTCTCTCATCCCTCACCCCCCTTATATTGATACTCAAAAAATTCATTGATCCACCATAACAACCCCTTCTCCAAGAACTTCCTCCCTGACGTGGTTTTCAAAACCTCCCAGATCAAAACCCAACATACTACCCGCTTCCATTGTCAAATTAACTTCATCACCTACCCGATCCCTATTATTATTTTCAGCGGATGAAGACATACCGTTAATAGGATTCTGATCCGGAGGAGCATTGCAAGACATGTCAGTCGGCCGGTTTGAATCCCCCATATGAACCTCACAATGCGACTCTTCTGGAACCCCAGCATTATTATCACCGTCTTGAACCATCCCCTTCCGAGTGTTTTCCACCGAGCCTATCACTGAGTCACCTCCCTGATTGGCCTTGAGACTCAAAACTCTCTCCAAAAAAGATACCGACCCCTCATCAGGCCCATTAATATCATCTGGTTCTCTTCTCTGTTGGGCTGGACTTCTTGCATAACGTGGTCTTTTCCTAGACTTTGCTGGTTGGTCAGACAATGAGTTCTGGCCCATGTTGAAAGGCCCAGACCACTCTTGCAAATTAACATCATTATTCAAATGTTTTGAATTGCTGGGTCCCGCAGATTTATTAAAACAGTCCCTATCTACTTTCTCCACGTGGCAAGACCTCCCATCCCCCTTTCCATGCAGTGCACCCTCCCCATGCAACCCCTCACCTACTTGGGACCTTCCATCTTCCTGGCACAATCTGTCCTTCGCCGGAGAACCAGCAGCCGGAACACCGTTGTCCTCCGCCCCCTGCCTAAATTCACCCTCCTCCATTTCTTCCACCCGGGTTTCGGATGCTGCAGAACCAACCGGTGATACCACCGATTCTGCCATTAAGTCATCACAAATACTAGCAATCAGGCCATCGTCTTCTTCCGTCACCCAAACCTGCACATTGACGCCACGCCAGACCACACTGACCTCCTCATCAATTCGTCTGTTAGCATCCACACAAACCCAAACCCTACCTTCAGTATTATTCGTTGAAAGCCACGAAAAGTCGGACTTCCGAACCACCCTGCCAAATAGATGTGCCACCCTATCAAAGAACAAACCGTCCCGCAATTGCAGCGGCATACCCCTAATTTTCAGGGAGACCACCCGATCAAAATCCATGTGTTCGCCATTCCACAACACCGCCGAGGACAAAACACTACTCCACAACGTCTCCCTACGGTTGATAAACTCCACCGCTGTTCGCTTGTCCCTGAAAACCATCATTATCTTCATACCACCAATCAGACTCACCGGACTCTCCACATATCCCCCTCTCTTCATCATATTTTTAACTTCCTTAAACGCATCAACATCGATTACCTCACCAATGACCGTTCGCATCACACAATGATCCGGGTACATGGCACCTTTCTCATTTATCTCAAGGACCTTCATAATGGACGGTGATGCTTGGTTACTCCCAACAGCTTTATCCCTCACCACACCCCAAGCCGGTTTATTCACCGGAGGCTGGGAGGTCGGCACCTGTCTCACCGGAGCCTGCATTGGACCCCTTCTTTCCTCCCGTTGATAAACTCCAGGCTTCATTGTTCTCCGAATATCTTTACCATACTTAGCCACCGATACACCTAGCTTTGCCCCATCTATCAGCACTGTATTCAATAATTTCAGCACCTCATTCAGGTCTTTCACACCAAGGTATCGCACAAACCCGAACCAGTTTCCTTTGACGTCAGTTTTCCTTGCGATATACACGTCTTTAACGATCCCATATGGCTGAAACGCCTTCCAGACAGTAGTTTCCGTCACCCCCGTTGGAAGATTTGAGATGAAAAAGGTGGTAACAGGCCTAGGGTCGACTGTCCCCCGGTTATTCCGTTGCCGGAAGTGATTGTCGTTTCGGTTCCCCCGCATCGCTCTCAACAAAAGACTACTTAATTAGGCTAATCTAATGGCATAAATTACTTTTTATTCCTTTTACGTTAATAATGTTCTTTTTGCGTTATCTTCACTCTAAATTTATTATCTATATCCATTTCTCTTATGTTCATTTTTTCTAGCTATATTTTTCTCACTTTTATGTTTTTTTTTCACTGAAGTATACTTTTTTTTCATTCACATAATCAAATATTACATAAGTAAAGGGCAAATTACATAAGGATAGAAGGTACGTGGGCAACAAGCTATGCCGCCACCTCTTTCTGAATAGAGAATCCTAATCTACTGAAAACAAATCCTCGTCCCTGTGGAGTCGAGAAGTTTGCGTGGACCACCCGTTGAACTCTAGCTAGGAACCGGACCGCCTCTGGCGCCAAGGAACCAAAAGTCTCAAACGCCAAAGGAACGAAAGCATGTTGATTGTCCTCGCATGCTTTAGCGTGCTTTTCCACCTTATTCGACTCTGCTCTCAGGACCGCTGTCCGGCCACGAACCCGGAACCCAGCTAACGGAGATATATCCGTAAGGTTCACGCATGCGTGTTTTTTATATATCGATTATGCTATTAGGGTTAGGATCAAATACACAGTGAAAGAAAAATAGGAAGTCGTATGAAGGGTATCAAACGGACTTCGATTGAACTCATTCAAGCGGCATTGGAACCGTCTTATCGAACCCTACGATGTTAATTTTTAGGTCTTCGTTTTTTGGGGTTTTAGTTTGTAGTTTATAAAATATGTGTTATATCATTGTGTCTTTTATGTACCATTGTGTCTTATTTTTTTTTTTTTCATCATTGTGTCATTTTTTCAATTCATTGTGTCTTTTTTCTTCAGCATTGTGTTATATTTTGTGGCTCATTGTGTCATATTTCATTATCTATTGTGTTTTTTATATCTTTCTCATTATTTTTATTTTTCTTACACTGTGTAAAATATCTTGAACCTATGTTATTATGCTATTGTAATGTGCACTTTACATGGTGATTTCTTAAAATCTAATGCTATGGAAAAACTACGATTTTGTTCAATATAAATAGTTTGTTGATCCATTTTATTATTTTTATATTAAAAAAAAGTCGATATGTAATATCTGATCTAAACTTTATGCCGCAAAGATTTTTTATTTATTTTTTCATAACCACTTAGATAAGGACAATGAAAAACACGTAATAAATGTGAATGGCAAGAGCCACTTGTTAAACATTTGGTTAAATTACATGTACAATGAATTTGTTGATTTTTAGTTACAAAAACAAAAATATATATTATACCTTTAGTTATAAATAAATAAAAAGGTGACACAGACATAGGATCAGACCCTCATTTACTTTTTTACAATTAGGATAAGAGTATGTCTAGTGGCTCGTTGTCATGGCGTTTTAGCCACCCATAGCGCCGGGAACACCGCCCCCCAGGCGCTATGGGGTGTTTTAGCCCATTTCAGCTTTGCTCATAACGAGCGTTTTCAATTATTGGAAGGAGATATGACCGTTGAACGGTCATATTAGTATTTTAAAAAAAAATTTCATCCTCTCTCTCTCTCTCTCTATATATATATATATATATATATATATATATCCATATACTACACACACATACAAAACACACATACAAAACTATAACCCTCAAACAAATTCGACACACAAACAAATCATCAAAATGTCGTCCCCTCCTCACTCCGATGATTCGTTTATCGATCTATATAATCGGTTTTTTAAAGATGACGGCGTGGAAGAGGAGGCGGCCGTTACGAGTGCGGTTCAACTAGCGTGTAGCACGGTTGAAGTTGTAGGTACTTCCGTCCCACGGCCGATATTGTCTAGGCAATATATAGAACGAGACCGTGTAGCCGCCAATGAGCGTTTGATGAATGACTATTTCAATGCCAATCCGGTTTACGGCCATAATTTGTTTAGACGAAGATTTCGGATGCGTAAAAACTTATTTTTGCGCATCACCGGAGATTTAGAGTCCGCCTATGACTACTTTAAGCAAAAACCCGACGCTAGAGGGTGTTTAGGATTCACCGCAATTCAAAAGGTGACTTCCGCAATACGTGTACTCGCCTACGGGAACACATATGATATCAATGATGAGTATCTGAAGATGGCGGAGAAAACCACACGCGATACTTTGGAGTATTTCTGCTACGGTATTTACAAATATACATTTGATTTTTTTATATATACATATAGTAGGTACATATGTTTTATATATACATTTGATTTTTTTAGGTATATGCCAATTATATGGAAAAAGATACTTGAGAAACCCGACATGGAGCGACCTTCAACAACTATATGAAGCGCATATTCAAAAACATGGATTACCCGGTATGATTGGTAGTATAGATTGTCGTCAATGGCGATGGTATGCTTGTCCAACCGCATGGCGAGGGCAACATACACGCGGTGACCAAAAGGGACCAACGTTGGTTTTACAAGCAGTTGCCTCACAAGACATGTGGGTTTGGTCGGCCTTCTTTGGTCTAGCCGGGTGTATGAACGACATAAATACTTTTCAGTTTTCGCCATTGCTAGAGTCTTACATTGGCGGAACAATACCGAAATGTGGGTTTTATGCAAATAATAATTACTACGAGCATGGATACTACTTGGCGGATGGTATATATCCGGAGTATTCAATGCTCGTCAAAACGTTTAGTCAGACACAAGATGAAAAAAAGGCAATATTTTAAAAGAGTTCATGAGTCTGCAAGAAAGGACGTTGAGAGGTGTTTTGGCTGTCTTCAAGCACGATGGCATTTTGTAAGAAATCCTTGTCGTATGTGGGAAAAAGAAAGGATTAGAATGGTGATGTATGCTTGTATCATAATGTATAATATGATACTTGAAGACGAAGGAAAGGCAATATGCCCAAACTATGTAGCAGAAGAAGATGTTCCAGGGACGCAAGCGACACAACAGGAGAGATTCCAAAACAGTGCCATGTTGCGTTCCAAGGATATACATAACGCTTTGAAGGCGGATTTGGTGGAGGAAGCATGGTCGATTCGCCCGATTCATCAGAGCCTGGAAGAAGAAGAAGAAGAAGATGATGATGAATTTTATGACGAAGAAGGAGAAGAAGAAGAAGAAGAAGAAGAAGAAGAAGAAGAAGAAGAAGCAGAAGAAGAAGAAGAAGAAGAAGAAGAAGAAGAAGAAGAAGAAGAAGGAGAAAACGAAGAAGGAGACAACGACGACGACTAGTTTTTTTAAGTATTTGTAACTTTTTTTTAAGTATCTGTTGTTTTTTAGTATTTGTAAGTTTTATATATTTAATGAAAAATAATTTAAACTATTTAATATTCTTATTTAAATAAAAAACAATAAAAAGCAATGATTACCCAATCATTTATAACCCCCACATAACCCCCCTTCCCATTACACCTCTTTTTCCATAACCCCCACATAACCCCCCTTCTATTACTTTTTAATATTTTAATACCATAACCCCCACATAACCCTCCACCACTACACATTAATTTGGACACTCATCATCAAATTACGGACGCCTTCAATGTTTTTTTAATAAGAATGCATATATGTGTGATTTATATTATTTTTTTTATGTTTAATTATATCATATTTCTGAAAGCATGGTATAGCATGTCAATATAATCATATGATTATTTGTTTTGCTCTAAATATCAGCCGAAAGTTTTAAATGTGGCTTAGCAAACTGTTGATGCTTGGATTGATGACCATGATCATTGTTTGTTGAGGTTGTGTTAAAAAAATTGTACAAGGATAAAAGAGAGTTTGTCCGAAGGTCGATGCAAATCAACATACGTAAGATGCAAGTTTTCTTCAACAGTGTCAATCACTAATCAACGACCGCGCAAAGGGAGTTTGTCCAAATACCAAATTAAAATCTTTTAAAACATTGATCTATTCTAATTTGTGATAAAGGGAGATTTTGCACACTAGAAGGTCCAAACGAACATATATCTATCTATCTATCTATACATATAATAAAACAAAGTCATTTTAATGACATGGTACTCAAAGAGGCAATCTCTTCCTTGAGTGTGTCATGTGTCATCCCATGTGGCATTATGATATTTTAGGAAAAAATAATTTAAAAACAAAATTGGATTTTTCACCCTCATGTTTCCTCCCATAATTTTTAAACGTTAATATCTTTAATATACGAGATTTTTTAAAGAAAAAAATTACACCAAATTAACGAGCGTTTTATTATCTTTCCAACGAGTACCATAGTGCTATATAAAAAACGAAGAAATTTTTTTGTGGGGTTTTGTTCATACAGGAAAAAAAACACAAAGTGTTCAGGTAAATCATTAATCATGTATAGACAAGTCACTAATTATGTTTAAATCAGTAAATATGAATTTTTTTTTCAACCAGAGCCAAATAGGTTAATAGAGTTATACGTTGTTTTAAGTTAGGTATCAATATTAGTATGTTAGAGTTGTACATTTGTTTAGTCTTTTAGGATAGGTGTTAATATTAGAGTTACATTAAAGTTCTACATTCTTTTAGGTTAGGTGTTAGCATTGAAGTTGTACATTGTTAATTTGTTTTAGGTTAGATATTAATATTGGAGTTATATATCAGTCTATTTCATATGTAAAATTAATGTATCATATTAAATTTCTCAATCCGGGACGCTCCCGGAGTATAATCTAGTGAAAGCTATAAATGAAAACTTTGACAAGTTGAAAACATTTAGCAAGATAATTCAAAACTTAAATTGATTGGATGACTAAAAGTATTTGTAGGTCAATGTAGAGATTTTGATAATGAGGTGTAATTTGGAGCCAATTGGAGGGGTTTTTTTTTTTTTTGACACTCAAGGAATCCCTGATCTACTTGTTAGGTGTTTTCTATTGATTTGGATAAAAGTGGGTGCATATTGGTTAGAAAAAATACAACTTTAGTGGCTTTTGAAGTCCACCAATTTACCCAAAAAGATGGATATAATCTATTTAGGGCACTTGAGAAAGTTAATCATTGTACTAGACTACTACATCCAGATCATATTGTTTGGACTTCTACATTCAGATCAATGTATCCTCACCACCATGTCCAGTGCAATGAGCCCATGATAAACTTGTAAACCCTAACAGTACAGGTGATGTACCAAAAAATCCAAATAAGTATTAACCTAGTAAAACAATGTCTCGAATGAAAGTCCAAGACCGCTAATATGATATGACCCTACACGCGACACATTAAATGAGGGTTGCGCATGTGCAGAGAAGATATCGTAAGTCAAAAGTTGACTAAACTAGGGAAATGGATAAGACATTTGTATGATGCTCCGTTTGGGACATAAGGAAACCTTCCTTTATGTTACAAGACTGATGATTGTTACATTGTGAAACCCGAATACAACCCACTTGTCACGACATATTGTAGAATTTTATGAATCTAACTACTCAATCAAACAATATAACCAGAATCATAATCAACAACACAAGAACAAAGATATAGCGACAAAATGATGACCAAAAGCTCTTATTAACCCAAACCAAAGAAGTACCCCCCAAACCCTAAGTCTCAGCAAATCACTGAGACTTATATAAAAGATACAAAGTATCAACAAGATCTGCTGATCATCAATACCAGCAGATCATATCAAGAACATACAGACACAGAATAAGACTAAGGGTACAAACCCTAATACAGAGACTGAGAGAGACGAGAGAGATAAAGAAGACGAATACAAGACAATAATGAATAAACAATAATAACAATCGTATATAAAGGAGCTCCAAAATGTTCCAGCTAGATGCCAATCAGACAGTCACAATAAGTTTGATCCAATGGTGCACACCTTATCTCAAGACATCTGCAACACTTAATCACACATGAACCAGTTCAAACTTATGACCCAGGCCAAAGGCCACAGATCACATTAATCATAACTCAGGCCTTTTCATAAGGCCTATATAACATGTAAGCCCAAGAACAATATTTTAGCCCAAATCGTTTAAGTAATCAAATTACTTTATTATTTTCAACATCCCCCCTTAATTTGATTGCTTAAACATGTCAATTAAACCAAGCTTGTTACACAAGAACTCATGTTGTGTACTGTACAATCCCTTGGTTAATATATCAGCAATCTGCTGATCAGAAGAGACCTTAACAACCTGAATAAGACCAGAACTAACCTTTTCCCTTAGGAAATGCAAATCTATCTCAAAATGCTTTGTCCGGTCATGAAAGACTGGATTTTCTGCTATGGATATAGCAGACTTACTATCACAAAACAGTTTTAAAGGCAATTTACACTCAATGCCTAATTCACTTAACAAATTATTGACCTATATTAGCTCACAAGAAGTAGAGCACATTGCTTAGTACTCAGCTTCTGCTGATGAACGAACAACTGTGTTCTGCTTCTTGCTCTTCCAGGATACAAGACTATCACCTAGAAAGACTGCAAAGCCAGTCACAGACTTCCTAGTAGTTAAGCACTTAGCCCAATCAGCATCAGAATATGCTGATAGAGTCAAGTATGCCCCTTTCTTTATCAAAATACCTTTCCCAGGAGACTGCTTTAGATATCTAAGTAGTCTCAAAGCTATTTGTTGTACATTCTCAGTTGGTTTATGCATAAACTGACTGAGAAATTGTACAGCATAGCCTATGTCAGGTCTAGTTAATGACAAATAAATTAACTTACCTATAAGTTTTTGAAACCCTGTTATATCATTTACATACTTAACATTCTTCCCATTTTTAACTGAGAGAATGTAGTTTTGTTCTATAGGAACACTAACAGGTTTGCAACCAAGATAACCAAAATCACTTAACAAATCTAAACAATACTTCCTTTGATTCAGACATATACCAAATTCAGAATATAAGACTTCAATACCTAGAAAATACTTCAATTTACCCAAGTCCTTTATTTGAAAACTTTCCTTCAACAAAGTTTTAATGTTATTAATTTCCTTTTCACTATTATCATTTACATACTTAACATTCTTCCCATTTTTAACTAAGAGAATGTAGTTTTGTTCTATAGGAACACTAACAGGTTTGCAACCAAGATAACCAAAATCACATAACAAATCTAAACAATACTTCCTTTGATTCAGACATATACCAAATTCAGAATATAAGACTTCAATACCTAGAAAATACTTCAATTTACCCAAGTCCTTTATTTGAAAACTTTCCTTCAACAAAGTTTTAATGTTATTAATTTCCTTTTCACTATTGCCAGTGATGACAATGTCATCAACATATACAAGCAAAACAATAAAAACATCTTTATTAGACTTAACAAACATAAAGTAATCACATTTACTCTGAACAAAACCTATACTTTTTAGAACATCAACAAGTTTCTCATTTCATTTTCTTGGGGCCTGTTTAAGCCCATGAAGAGACTTAACCAGTTTACACACCTTAGATCTCCCTTCAGAAGAATATCCTTAAGGGAGTTGCATGTAAATATCCTCTGTTATGGACCCATACAGGAATGCATTGTTGATGTCTAATTGAAACAAAGTCCAATTGTTCTGAACAGCCAAAGTGATCACACATCTAACTGTGACCATCTTGACAACAGGAGAAAATGTTTCTCCAAAGTACAAACCCTCTCTTTGATTGTAGCCTTTAGCTACCAATCTAGCCTTATATCTATCAATTTCTCCACTGGATCTATACTTTATCTTATAGACCCATTTGCACCCAATTGCTTTTCTACCAGGTGGTAGATCAGTAACAATCCAGGTGTTATTCCTATACAAGGCTTCCATCTCATTGTTCATGGCCTCAACCCAATTGGGATCTTTTGAGGCCTGAAAATAAGATGTGGGTTCAATGGACTTATTTACACTAGAAACAAAACTATAATTATCAAAAGACAAATCAGAGTACTTAACACATTTTTCTACACCATACTTGACTTTTCCCTCTACAATAAAACTATAGATATGATCGTTTATCATATCAATATATTCATTCCGAAACTAAGAAGAAGTCCTATATTTATAGATCATCATTATAATCACTAAACTTTCTAGGCATATTAGACACTCTACTCGAGTGTCTAATACTTCCCTCAGATGGGTCAGACTCTTCATTTACATGCCCTACATCATTGTTAGCCTCCTCAGGAAAGCTGCTACAACCTGGACTACCAGGTTGCAGTCCACCAGGAAGGTCTACCCCCCCCCCCCCCCAACAGCCCTGGGAACAGTTCCTGGTTGCTGACTAGTGGGGCTTGTATGAGTACTAGTGGTTCCTCTTTCATCATTGGGAAGACTATTAGTCATATCAGAAGATTGACTCTCACTTGCTTCAATACTATCAAAAAAATTTAAGGTTGTAAGACCACTATTATCATTATTAAAGACCTCATTTTGCAAAACTTTTTGTTTAAAAGGATAAATGTCCTCATAGAACCTAACATCTCTGGAATACTCAACCTTATTTGTTTCAAGACACCACAACTTATACCCTTTTTTAAAATTTGAATACCCAATTAAGACACACTTTTCAGCCCTACTAGTTAGTTTATCAGGGTCATTTAGAATAGTATTGAAGCAAAGACACCCAAAATTCCTAATATGACTAAGTGTGGGGGGAACCCAAACATTACCTCATAAGGACTTCTACCAGACAGAACAGAAAGAGGGGACCCTGTTAATCAAGTATGTTGCAGTTAATACACAGTCAGACCAGAACCTAAGGGGCAATCCACTCTGAAATAAAAGAGCTCTAGCCATATTAAGAAGATGTCTGTGTTTTCTTTCCACCACACCATTCTACTGTGGTGTATAAACACAAGAAGTTTGATGAATAATACCTTTTGATACACAAAAGGACTCCATTTGTTTGTTTATAAACTCAGTCCCATTATCACTCCTAAACACCTTGACTCTTGTTTTAAACTGAGTTATTAATAATTCATAAAAGGCCATTAAATTTTCAAAAACCTCTTATTTTCCCTTCATCATATAACACCAAACAGTTCTAGTAAAATCATCAACCACAGTTAGAAAATATTTATAACCTTTCCTACTAGTTACCTTGTAAGGACCCCAAACATCTAAATGGACTAACTCCCTTATGTTTTTTGGTTTATTATCACTAATGGGAGAAGGGACTCTAACTTGTTTAGCTCTATGACAAATCTCACAAGGTTTAGACTCAGTATTATTAATTTTAAGATGATCTTTTAAAATGGCTAAAACCTGATCAGATGGATGCCTCAATCTACTATGCCAAAGATTTCTATCATTAATACTGTTAAAACAAACATTACTACTACTCACATTACCACCAACAAAATACAAGCTATCACTTTGACTACCAGTCACCAGGATTCTCTTGGACTTGGAATCCTGAACATAACAATTGTTTTCATCAAATAAGACAGACAATTAATTATCCTTTGCAAGTTTATGTACTGACATTAAAATCACACAATAATCAGGAACTAAGAAGACATCTTTTAAAACAACCCCTTCTGCTAATTGAATGTCACCAATCTTGGTGACTTTAGCACAAGTACCATTAGGATGTTTAACTTGTATATCATAGTCACCTACATCTATACAGTTAAACATATCCTCATCACTTTTAGTCATATGTTGGTTTGCACCAGAATCAGTGATCCAACCATGACTAATAGCATATTTAACAAAACTAGAACAGTTAGACCAGTTTTCAAAAATGTTTTCTAACCTAGATATTCTAGACATACAAGAAAAACCAGAGATGACAACACTCTCACCTCCAGATTTGGAACTCTGTGCTTCATTATTACTTTTCTCACTGATCAGATTCATCAACTTTGATATCTGTTCAGGTGAAAAAGGAACAGAAGAAGCAGTAGCAGAAGAAGAATTTTTACCACTAGACATGTTACTAGAAGCATTAGACTTATAAGACTGATTGTTTTGCCTACTAGGAACAGTTCTTTTAACTCCTGGTGGGTAGCCAACCAACTCAAAGCACATTTCCACTGTATGACCAATCCTATTACAGTGGGTGCACTTTAAGTTAGGATTAGGCCCCCTGTTAAAACTCTTCCTATTGTTATTGTCAGTAAACTGACTTCCTTTAGACACAAAAGCCACATTTGTTCCTTTGGTACTAAGTGAGAAACCCCTATGTGACTCTTCCCTAGACACAATAGAGAAAGCAGTTTTAACAGATGGCAGTGGGTCTTGCATCAAAATATTTGACCTAACTTGTTGATAAACATCATCTAATCCCATAAGAAACTGCATTAGTTTTATTAGGCTATTGAAATCATTAAATTTTTCAGCAGCAGCACAAGAATATGAAGGCAACTGAATAATTGAATCCAGTTGCTTCCACATTGTATTAAGTTTGTGATAATATTCAGAAACATAACTACCACTTTGAGTTAATGAGTTTATCTTGTGATGCAAGTTTGTGACACCCCAGGAAAATTCCACATCGGCCGTGGCCAGGAGAGATCCTTGGTTCATAAGTAATGTCTTGCCTCTTAAATCACCAACGCGTTTTGGGGCTTAATGTTAGTGGATGAGAGGAGAACTCCACAGTTAAGCGTGCTCAGGTGGGAGCAGTATCAGGATGGGTGACCTCCTGGGAAGTCTCCACTGAGCACCCAAAAACAAATCCGTGAGCTCTGGGTGGGCAAAGCGGACAATATTGGTGGTGAGAGGGGCCGGGTGTTACAGATGGTATCAGAGCCACTCCTGTGCCGTTCGGGATGGTGGGTGCATACCTCATCAGGGACGATGAGACTCTAACATGGGGTGAAAGTGACACCCCACGAAAATCCCACATCGGTCGTGGCCAGTAGAGATCCTTGGTTCATAAGTAATGTCTTGCCTCTTAAATGACCAACGCGTTTTGGGGCTTAATGTTAGTGGATGAGAGGAGAACTCCACAGTTAAGCGTGCTCAGGTGGGAGCAGTTTCAGGATGGGTGACCTCCTGGGAAGTTTCCACCGGGGCACCCAAAAACAAATCCGTGAGCTCTGGGAGGGCAAAGCGGACAATATTGGTGGTGAGAGGGGCCGGATGTTACAAAGTTGAACACCACAGACCCATCGACCTTATCATAAGTTTCCCTTAAATCAAGCCAGACATCTCTAGCCAATTTAGAGAAAACTTGCCCTAGGAACAACCCTTCACTAACAGAATTCAGTAACCAAGTAAGCACAACAGAATTACACCTATCCCATTGTTTTCCTAGGACCTCATCAGTAACAAACCTAATGACAGTACCATCAATAAAACCAAACTTGTTTTTAGCTTCCAAAGCAAGTTTCATTGAGTTAGACCAAACAGAAAAGTTTTCAGTTCCTTTTAGTTTAACACTAATGATAGACAAGGTACTTGTATCACTTGGGTGGATATACAGAGGATCTCCTATATCTAATTTATTGATTAAGGTATTCTCTGTATTTCCACCACCACCAATAGGGTTGGTAACAGTACCATCACCACCAGTATCACCCATAATATCAATACACAATTAGACAAACCAAACAAGAAGAAAAAATATTAATATCAATGAAACAAGAATCCTAATCAGAACGAAATTGTGTCAGTGTTCAGATAGTGGGTTCATCACTCAAGGGTGCCCTCCCAGATCTTAACACAGGAGTTCTGTTCTTAGCTATATACTTATATATAGTAATACAAACAAACAATACCAAGAAAATATCAATCAAGAACAGACAAAACCAACACAAATAAGACCAATACCAAGACAATGCCGGTCCACCCTAACCCGGCCAAGACGCCTAAACAAACACAAAATAGAAGATAACTAAGATAGAACGATCTCACAGTGAGGGGAACCCAAGTTGGGGTTTCGCCAAACCCACAACCAACACCTTCACTTAGGGTGCTAAGTTATGGGTGCAATTGAAGCTATTATACTCCTTTCCAACATCACCAGTGCACTCCGTAGCCAACAATGGTTGACTTCAACGATCATGTAGATCCAACAATACACAAACCACAAGAAGATAATAGACCAGATCTACAATATCAGATCAGATCTATTATAACAAAACAAAGATAAGGTCAAGATCTATAATAAAGACCAAAACCCTATCAACCAGACAAGATCCACAAAACAAGAGAAAGAGAAAGAAAACAAGAACACAGCGGAAGACTCAACGAACACATATCAGGAGCCTAGGGCTCTGATACCATGTAGAATTTTATGAATCTAACTACTCAATCAAACAATATAACCAGAATCATAATCAACAACACAAGAACAAAGATATAGCGACAAAACGGTGACCAAAAGCTCTTATTGACCCAAACCAAAGAAGTACCCCCCCTAACCCTAAGTCTCAGCAAATCACTGAGACTTATATAAAAGATACAAAGTATCAACAAGATCTGCTGATCATCAATATCAGCAGATCATATCAAGAACATACAAACACATAATAAGACTAAGGGTACAAACCCTAATACAGAGACTGAGAGAGACGAGAGAGATAAAGAAGACGAATACAAGACAATAATGAATAAACAATAATAACAATCGTATATAAAGGAGCTCCAGAATGTTCCAGCTAGATGCCAATCAGACGGTCACAATAAGTTTGATCCAACGGTGCACACCTTATCTCGAGACATCCGCAACACTTAATCACACATGAACCAGTTCAAACTTATGACCCAGGCCAAAGGCCACAGATCACATTAATCATAACTCGGGCCCTTTCATAAGGCCCATATAACATGTAAGCCCAAGAACAATATTTTAGCCCAAATCAAATAAGTAATCAAATTACTTTATTATTTTCAACTCATATGCTCGCCAACATTCATCTTCAAAACACTATTATAGATAATTTATTGTACAAAATGAAATGGAAAATTTGAATGATCATCTCATTTATATTAAATATATAGTATCTAACTAGTTATATAGTATGCAAAACATGGTTAATCATAATAATAATTGGTTTATTCTTGTAACTTGCTACAAAAACCTTCTGGAATTGTTTCTAAACATTTTTATAACCTTATACATTTAGATATATAAAAATCAGTAATGTAATCAACTATTTTTCCCTAACACATAATCTTATAATACCATGCAATAGTTTTATTTATCTTTCATGGAATAATTTAGCATTCTATTACATTTGTCGTAGGGAAAAAAAAAACTAGCGTCTAGCAACCAATCCAGCCTAACTTAATACAGTGAATCCATGATAAAGTGACTCACGTATGTTTGTCTTTGTCTTATCAAACTCAATTTTTCCTACACAAATATAGTATCTATACATATAATATTTAGGAGCAATTGTGGACACTTGTCATTCATTTAGCCCCTAGCAATTAATGCTCATCCATCATGGCACAATGTGAGAATTAATAAAATTTTCTTTTTTTTTTTAAATCAAAAATCATTTATTAATTTAGTCAAAATCGGTCAAGGTGTTTTAATAACTTTCCTAAACATTGTTTTGGTGATTGAAGATTATTTTGGTAAAAATTGGTCAAGCATATTATCATTCCTAAAAAACTAATCATCCTCATAACAAATCATCTATACATATAATATTTAGGAGCAATTGTGGACACTTGTCATTCATTTAGGCCCCTAGCAATTAATGCTCTTCCATCATGGCACAATGTGAGAATTAATAAAATTTTCTTTTTTTTTTAAATCAAAAATCATTTATTAATTTAGTCAAAATCGGTCAAGGTGTTTTAATAACTTTCCTAAACATTGTTTTGGTGATTGAAGATTATTTTGGTAAAAATTGGTCAAGCATATTATCATTCCTAAAAAACTAATCATCCTCATAACAAATCATTCTCCATCCTCTTCTAAACCTTAAAACAATCAAACGAAGCAACCGATCATTCTCCATCCTTGGCGATCCTTCTTCAAGGTATTATCATTCCATTCTCCTGTAACACAATCATTGTTCGTCTATCGCCTCTCCTACGTTTCTTTCTGATTTCATCTATGTTTCTTTCTGATATCTTATATCTTCATTTGTTTTTGGCGATTAATGTTTTTGTGTCTTTATATTTTTTTTTACTGATTTTAATGATTTAGGTTTCAATCTGTATGTATTGTGTGTTATTGTGGATCCAAGGCGTAAAGACGGCAATTTAAAGGAAAATAATCAATGGTTTGTTTAGTGCAAGTGTTAATTGGTTCACATTCGTTTATATTTGATCATGGTAAAGAATCCTACTTTTTTTATTTTTGTATATATCGTATATCCATTTGTTTTAGATTTGTACCCGAGCGACTGTTGCTTACATGCTTTTGATATCAAGGTTTGATTTTTGATTTTGAAATCTTTAGTTAGTTTTTATAAACAAACAGTTTGTTTGAAATTTTGTTCTTGGGCTTGATTTTTCTTTTTTTTGATGTTTCATGTTTGCTTATTTATATGAATTAATTTTTTGAATAATGTCATTTTATTTAGATTTTCAGGTAAGCACGTATGGAAATGTTTCGTATGCAAATGTATGGACAATGTTTGAAAACCTAAAAAAGAAAAAATATTACGACCTTCCTTGATTTTGATACAGTTACCTATTATCTAAATATATTCATGCTTTCATCATTTAATACACGATTTTTTTCATCTCGATATACAGGACGGGCGATTATTAGCTTCAATCCCAGAGACGGTAAAAACTCACGGTAGAGTTTCTAATCTTTTTTATTTAGTTGCTCCATGCTCATGTTATTGATTACCATTTCATTAATATCCTTTAAACACAAAATTATTAATCATATATAAATATAAATACATTTATAAATAAAGTTAAATTTGAATTTTTTTCATCATAATTAATACGCCTATGTTTATTTGAATTGCTTTATTTTTAAACATTCAAAATAATTTTTTTTTAAAATTCCGGTTTTTAAAATTAAAGACATTTAAACACAAAATAAATGCTTGATTCTTTTATTTGTCACATTACTATTTTTAGCGTATAATTAGCATTTATCATGATTTACACAGTATTGGAAACATCTAATGTTAATAATTATGATTACCATTTCATTAATAACATTTAAACACAAAATTATTAATCATATATAAATATAAATACACTTATAAACAAAGTTAAATTTGAAGTTTTTCATCACAATTAATCCGCCTATTTTCATTTGAATTACTTTATTTTCAAACATTCAAAATAAAAATTTTTTAAAAAAATCCGGATTTTAAAATTAATGACATTTAAACACAAAATAAATGCTTAATTCTTTGATTTGTCATATTACTATTTTTAGCGTATAATTAACATTTATCATGATTTACACAATATTGGAAACATCTCATGTTAATAATTATGATTACCATTTCATTAATAACCTTTAAACACAAAATTATTAATAATATATAAATATAAATACATTTATAAACAAAGTTAAATTTGAATTTTTTCATCACAATTAATACGCTTATTTTCATTTGAATTACTTTATTTTTAAACATTCAAAATAAAAATTTTAAAAAAATCCGGTTATAAAAATTAAAGACATTTAAACACAAAATAAATGCTAATTCGATGATTTGTCACATTACTATTTTTAGTGTATAAAAATCAATGCTAATTCGATGATTTGGCACGTTTACTACTCATGTGGTAATTCGTGAATTTTGGGGTTTTTTATGTTTAGAATCACTAATATTTTGGGTTATTCTTATTAGTTAAAAACACTATATTTTGCATATTATGTTATGGATATTAGTGGTATATATTAATGTTATTTTGTTGTTTAGGAACTAAGATAGTAAACATAGTTGATAAGGGTTTCTTTTTAAAAAAAAACTGTTTTTAAAACAATAATGTTATTTTTTTAGTAAATGGTTTGACCTTTCTTAAAAATTCATTGTAATCTCTTATTAATAACAGTTTTTGTAATTATGGAAATAATTTAATTTTTAACAAGCAACCGTGATATTTAATATTATTGATAAAACATTAATTCTTATTTTCGGTTAGTAAATGGTTTGACTTTTTTAAAAATCATATTAATTTCTTATTAATGTCAATCAACCTGTTTTTTGGTAAATTTAAAACATTGAAAAATTGAAATTAACCATTCAATAATTTTTTTTAAACATTAATTTGTAGTTTTTTGGTTTATAAATTTAACATTTTAGTTAATTTTTTTTTTTTTTTTGATACTTTTAGCAATGTTTGACTTCTTTAACCACCTTAATTGTTTGACACGGTTTGACTTTTTTTAGTCAATAGATAGTAACAAACAATAAATTATATTTAAAAAATATACCTATACAACTTAAAAATCTACGGATTATATATGTTTAAGTTTATTTTAGGTATATTGAAATCTTTACATTTTATACCTATACATTTTAAAAATTGTCTATAATTTAAATAAAAAAAATTCGAATTTTTAATTATAGCAACATTTTAATCTAAATTAATTATAGCAACATTTTAAGCTAAATTAATTTTGATTTCCATTTTATATTACTTGTGTTTTTTCATTTAACTTATGGTTTTTTTTTAAGGTAATGACAAAGGAACACTGTTATCTAATATATCTAACGGTAAACGAATTTCATATATTTTACATCTTTATTTATATGCTAATGGTATTATGCAAGTAATTTATTTTTCTTCACAGTTCTCTCGAATGAAGAAAAAATTAAGAATGTGGTCGAGTGTCGCAAATTTAGAAAATTACAACTAGATGCCAAGAGATGCAAGGTCAATAATCCTACAAATGATGGAATACAAAATGTACCACCGAGTGGAGTATTTAACTGCGACTCCATTGAATCTTCACACCGTTTCAATGTGTCTAAAGATGTGGTGTATAAAGAAATATTTAGTGACATTTGAATACATTGTGTATTGGTTTCTTTTAAATCTTCATAAAATATTTCTGCTACATTTTTTTATATGTTTTACCCCTCAAAATAATTGTACGTTGGTAAACCGCGTGTAACGCGGGCAAAGATCTAGTGCATGATAAATATAGAAAACCACACAAGATAAGGGAACACGACATAATCATTCCAATATAATGATCGATGCACCTTTTCTTTTGCCTTCAACTTTGAGGTTCAACAAAGTTTCGATAAATAAATAATATAAATTGTCATCACAAAAAAAAAAAAAAAAAATGTACCCTTCTACATTTTAGATTATTTTAAAAAAAAAGGAAAAGTTGTTATTGATAGTATTACCATTTTTATTATCATTAGATCACTCACATTGGATTCGGTCCATTGTCATATTTTAAGTTGGTATAGTAACTATAGTTATTCCTTATCCACAAAATTTTATCAATTGCTACTAATCCCCTACTCATTCCATGTAAATATGTAATTACGCCAAATAGGATGTGAGTTTTCTTTTTAGAAATCTTTAAGTTTTTAGGATAAAGGCATTTTTTTATTAAATTATAATAATAAAGATAAGAAATCCAATGTGGATGCTCTTAGTTATTAGTTTTATGAAAAACTGAGCTTGTTTTCTTGAATCACCATTCAAAACCACTGCCAGTCACTGTTTCACCTTCGGCATCCAACACCACCATCAGAAAAACCAATATCACTTCTACCCGTGTGACGGTTGTGATGGTTATATGACGGTGGTGGTGTATGATGGTATCTCCCTCTCTCCCCCCCCCCCCCCCCCCCCTTTCTCATTACTCTTTCTCTCTGGCGTTTACGGATAGATCTGCAAATGAAGGAAAAAAAACTTAATGGGAACAAAATGAGAATGACCAACCTAGTTACAAAAATTGATATATAACCAAAATACCATTCTTTTATTCATTGTGTACATGTTCACACTCAAAAATGCATAAAGGAAAGGGTCATGTATACTCATGGTTTGCGAAGATAATCCACAAGAAGCATATACGAGCAAGAAGGCAAGAGAAACGTATAAGTTTCGGGATGAATACAAGTGATAAGGTAATGTCTAAAGAGGAGGAAAGATTTGGATATTCAGAATCAGAACTAGGATTTCGTCTTGGTAAAATGGAACAAAAAAATAACAATACAAAAAGAAAACACAAAAATTGAATTCCACTTATATAACTTTAATATTGAAATTTAGCTTCACTTAACTTAATTAAATTAAATAATTACATTACAATCTATTAATTTTACAAACTGATGAATAGTTCTCTCCACGCGTCCCTATTTCAGCCTCTCCACGCCTTTGACACCTGCTGCGTTTTCAAGCTTTCATGCTACACGCTTCTCTACACCTAGGCCTTTTCATGCTTTCAATCACACGCATCCTACATACCTTAGCTACTTTACACCCATCACACACATTGACATACCGTTAAGAAATACTAATTAGAGTGCCTAGCAGCGGCGTCACCCACCTCCAGCGAACCGGAGAACAAAAATTCCGATGGTGGTGTCGGTTTTGTCCAACGATGGGCGGTGGTGTTGATCTTGGTGGGAGCAGACGTCAAATCTGATGTTCATCGACTTCTTCATTGCTTTCGACCAGGTGGACATAGGGATTTTTCTTCGCCTGACGGTGGCCGACAGAACGGGAGGTGGAGCGGTGGCGGAGCGAGACAGTATGTACTTTCCAAACTGTTCATCATCAGATGAGGTAACGTAGTCATGCTGTAGCACTCCAATTAATCCTATTTATGTTTTTTTTTTTTGGAGCCTCGATTGGGATTTTGTATATATTTTTGAAGCTTATATGTGATTGTTGTCTAGGGTTCATAACCCATAATGACAGATGCACATATTCAGCAAATGAGCAAATGATGGAAGTGCGATGATTGTACACGACCCTGCTATCTACAGGTAATGTAATTCAACCCTAATTCGTTTTCGGGTCCATTTACATAAATTCTTATCATTTTCAGCGCTTGGATTATGTTAATTAAATTTATACTAATATAGTGATCAAATCATCCTTGGTGAATTAACCGACCGAAAGTTTTTTAAAACATGAATCATCCGAAGGTTTACCAGGTAGGCTTTAGAAGATATTACCACGATTAAAATCTACTTATGCACAATCAAGCTATTAAAATTGTTCCCTGCTTAGTATTCAAATTGCAAGATGCTTGAGTTGGATCTTTGTGACAAACCCGACGATGAGACTATAATTGATGTGAATTTGAGCTAAGGAAAACGTGATGGCCAGTAAGTTTGCATGTGTGTAGATTGTTTAGGTCGTTTCATGCGGCAGCAGAACAGAATGGTGAAACCTCTTCTGCTTGCTGCTTGCTGAATTATGTGAGTGGATCATTCTTCATGTTTGTTTCATGATCATTTATTTGAGATTTTTGCAACTTAGTATTTGTTGTTGTACTATGCCTCAGATTTAAAAAATCAACAGTCATACACTCACTTAATTTTTCATAATTTGGTATGAGATTTTTGCAACTTAGTATCTGTTGTTGCACAATTTAATTAACTTCGGTTTTGTTACTACTTTGTTGGGTTTCTAACTGATGTAGTCTTAGATACGCATGAGTCTTATGTTCAATTTAAACCCACTCATGTGTGTTTCACAGTGTGTTGTGTGTTGTGTGTTCGCTTCTTCACTAATGATGTGCCGGTTTGCTTTCACTTTATCGTTTTGTGTATCGGTTATATGATTCTTAGCGTGTCGCTTCATGAGCCCGCTTTGATAATTTTTAGCATGCTTTTGGTTTTTAATTTCTATTTTCTTTTTTGTATTTGCTGGTAACTCCGCGTTCTTTTTTATAGGTGTCATTACTTGCTAATAAGAGAAAAGGAATAAAAGATGTCATCATTTTTCACAAAACCTTCACGAGACGTTCTTTCGTTGGTCATACATATGTTCTTGCGCTTCCTCCGTGAGCTTTTTGTGAGATCAATTACGATTCTTATACATTGTGCATTGGCTTTGTCAATTTGCTCAGCTAACTTGATATGTTCGGGTGAGTATTGATTATTTTTTTGCTTAAAAAGGTTTTGGGTAAAGCCAGCTACATGCCGGCTAAACCTTCTAGCACAAACGCCCGCTAAAATTACAGCGGGTACAATCTACATTGCTTTTTGGAGCTAATGGAAGTAACATAGTGCGAGAATTTTTGGACGGGTTAGGAGATTAGCAGACAAGTTTTTTGAAGATATTATTCACACAATGTTTTCTTAGGCCAATATGTTGGAATAAATATACGTGACGTTTGTATATTTATCGATAGCCTTTAAGATCATTTGTATTATGTTGATCAATTATTAATTATCCTAAGCCCAATAACAAGATGAGTCTTTGATGGGCGGACTTGTCATTAGATGGGCCTTGTAGGGTGTGTCCCCTGTGTATGTATAAAAGTGAGAGCTTACTAAGGAATAAGGGTTACACAACTTAGGGGCTGTTTGGTAGCCTCTTAATGAGGCTCTTAACCATTCAGTGCTGAATGATTCAGCATTCAACGCGTTTGTTTCAGCCTCTGAATAGAATGGTTAAGGCTGAATCATTAAGACTTGGGATGTTGCTGAACCATTAAGCACTGAACTAGGCTGAACCTTAATGAAACTTTCATACCAATGTGGGACAAGAAAACTAACAATTAAGAAGTCCAACTTAATGATTCAACACTTAACCATACAGACCTCTTAATCATTCAGACCTCTTAATGATTCAGCACTTAATCTACCAAACAGCCCCTTATTATCATAACACCTCTAAAGAAATCCCCCCTCTCTCTCTCTCTCTCTAAATCGATTCTTCATCAAGAATCCTAAATCCATCATAACTACATACCCTAATGGGAACCCAATCATCCTGACAATCATGTCAACCTCCACTCTTTCAGGATCAATGGCAGGTCTCACTAATCTTTCAGGTATTATCATTATTATTATGTTTTCCTTTATTTACAATCAAAACTGATCAACATGTTGTATCAGAGCAATGTTGCTCTATCAGTTTTGATTGTGTTCCATTAAGATCTGGAATTAAAATCGAAAAACAATTATAATTGAAATCTGATAATGTTTTAGGGTTCCTTGAAGTTTTTAATATTTAATAAGTTGATGTAAATAATATAAGGACTTCGCAAAGTCAACCTACGCTGTTTCGTTCAACAGCCTGAATAACATGCAATTATTGAGTTATTAACTATATTTTAAAGATTTAACCCATATACCAACTTATTAGATTATGCCAAGTTGTATATGAAGCAGTAAAATTTCCATGTGCCACACCGTGGATTTTTTGGTTTGTTATCGTTTTGTTTCGGTACGGCGTTGTCTTAGTCGATTTTTTTTTATGTTTTATTATTTTTTTTCGAAATCTATTAATAAATATTGAGGTTCTGAGATTTCGATTTCAGATTATGCATGTTTCTTACGTTTTTTGGAATTTTTTCGGTTGATGTTCTTGATGTTCTTCAAGAATATCATAATTTTTCGAAAATTCCCTTATGTTTTGGTTCAAGATTGAATCAAATCTTGTTTCCGATATTTTAGGGAACTTTAATTTCCATAAATTTTGAAATCTTGTTTATAAAGTCAAAATTTCAAAATATTATGAAATTATAGAGATAATTAATTCCTATCTAAAAGTGAAAACAAGATTTAATTAAATCCTTAATTTTGAACCACCTAACTTTATCATTTTAGTTTTCGATATTAATAACTGTTTTCGGTTTTAAAGATTAATTATTAAGTTCTCGAAGAATCTCTCAGTTCCCGAATTCAGGTTTTCGGTTTTAGGTTCTCGGTTATAAAGTTTTTTATCAGGTTCACGAACAGGAGTTCTCGGTCAAGGTCTTCTACTTTGAAAACCCATTATGTTTTCGAGATTCCATAATTTTTCCGAGAACCCATCTTATTTATCGAGAACTATTATGTATTCGAGAAACAATATTTATTCGAGAACTATTAAAGTTATCCGAAAACATAAGTTATTCGAGTACTCATAATATATTCGAGAATTCATCAGCATATCGAGAACTAATTCTGATATTCGGGAACTCATCATTTTAGAGAACCCCTTATGTTATTCGAGATCTCATAAGTTTTTTTGGGAACTCATCACTTTCGAGAACTCATTAAGTCATCGAGAACTCATAATTTCGAGAACCCCTCATGTTCTTCGAGATCTCATAAGTTTTCCGGGAACTCACTATTTTTTCGAGAACTCCTTATGCTATTCGAGAACTCATCTAAATTTTGAGAACTCAATTACTGAGAATCCATTACTTTTTCGGGGATCTCTGATAAAACTTACAGTTTTGATAAAACCTAAGGTATCAAGTTTATTCAAAACATTATAAAACTTTGCTTAACTTGAAATAACATTTTACGTGTCACTTCTGCCCAAAGGTGATGTGTCACATTAGTTCGTTATATAAGATCTCGTTAAGCATTGTAGCTCGGTTCACATAATTTCCATAAGGTTTCACTTCTGCCCAAAGGTGATGTGTAACAAATTATGTTGGTGAACTGAGCGTATTGCATTAAAACTTTGAATGTCTCACTTTTGCCCAAAGGTGATGTGTTACTTTCACTGTTTGCAACTTATTACTTAAATAAATAGCATATAGCCAAAGCTAGAGCATCTTATTTAAGTAGCTTATGTTTTGGTGTTATAATAAGTTATCACAGCTTCATTAGTACAATGGTCTTTGTTCTGCCTGCCTTAGATAATTACTGCCCCCCTTAGATCACTATAAGTTCTTCTTTAACTTAGTGTCTTACTATTATCATCTTTTTCCACTATTAGCTCCTAACTACGGCACCACTACCTTAACTGGTGATAACTTTGCTGCTTGGAAAGATTCACTTATGTTGACTTTGGCATTGCTAGACTTTGATTACGCACTGAGAGAGGATGCTCCTCCCCAACTCACTGACAAAAGCACCGCTGCTGAAAAAATTGTGCATGAGAAATGGGAAAGATGCAACCGTATGTCTCTCATGTTCATTAAGAACTCCATTAGCATGCCTATTAGAGAATATATTCCAGATTCTATGATCGCTAAAGTCTATCTGGCTTCTGTGGTGGATCAGTTCAAAGGAACCTCAAAGGCGCATGCTTCCACTCTGATTCTGAAACTTGTGACAACTAAATATGATGGGAGAAGCTAGCGGTATTCGTGAGCACATCATGTCCATGAACGATATGGCTCATAAGCTCAAGGGTTTAGAAATAGAGATTAGTGACGGTTTCCTGGTGCATTTCATCATGACTTCGCCTCCCTCTGCTTATGATGCTTTCAAGATCAACTACAACACACAGAAAGAAAAGTGGACAATGCAGGAATTGATCGCTATGTGCGTGCAAGAGGAGGAACGGATGAAGCTGGAGAAACCTGAAGTTGCTTACCTGACGATCGCTAATCCAAAGAAGAGGAAGAGACAATCTAACAAGAATCATAATGCTAAAACTCAGAGGAATGATGTAAGTACCTCATCTAGCCATAAGAAGGACTACCATGAATTTAAGGAGTGGCTAACTAAGAAAGGTAATCATCTATTTATGATACTTGAGTCCTTTAACTTAAATGTTCCATCTAATACTTGGTGGTTTGACTCTGGTTCTATGGTCCATGTGACCAATTCTCTTCAGGGATTCCGTTCAATCCAGAAGCTGGCAAGAAACCAAAGAATACTTAATGTTGGGAATGGAAAGTCTCTTATAGTCGAAGCCATGGGAACATTAGAATTAAAATTCAAAACTGGTTTATGTATTGTTCTTTATAATACCTTATATATTCCTGAGATTACTCGGAATCTTGTATCTGGACCTAAGTTAGACATGGATGGTTTTGACATTTCTCACGGTCATGGCAAACTTATGATTACTTATGATTCCCAAGTGTATGGTTATGGTTTTCTGGATGGTGGTCTCTATAAGTTAGAACTAGATGATGATTTTTTCAAGTCTTTGTTATCATATAATGTTAATGAATTACTAACAAAGAAGAAACGCAAGAGAGAAGAAACTTCATCCATGTTGTGGCATCAACGTTTAGGCCACATTTCACGAGAAAGGTTAACCAGACTCGTGAAGGATGGGGTATTACCCTCTCTTGATTTCGATGATTTTGGAACATGTGTCAAATGCCTTATGGGCAAAATGACATCAGCAAATAAGAAAGGTGCCACTAGGAGCTCTAATTTATTAGAACTCATTCATACTGACATTAGTGGCCCTTATAACATTGCTGGAATAACTGGACATACTTCATTTATCACTTTCATTGATGATTACTCTTGTTACATGTACTTGTACCTCATTAAGGAAAAGTCTGAATCACTAACAATTTTTAAAGATTATAAAGCTGAAGTTGAAAAACAATTAGATCGTCAAATAAAAGTTGTTAGATCAGATAGAGGAGGTGAATAATATGGTAGACATACTGATGTGGGTCAAGCCACTGGCCCATTTTATGAGTTTTGTAAGAGCCAGGGGATTGTGAACCAATACACCATGCCTGGTACTCCTTAGCAGAACGGTGTAGCTGAGCGAAGAAACAGAACCCTAATGGACATGGTGCGCAGTATGTTAGCCAACTCAGGTTTACCTTTGTTCTTCTAGACTGATGCCTTAAAAGCAGCTGTTCATATACTCAATATAACTCCTACGAAGTATGTCCCCAAGACTCCTTACGAACTTTGGACAGGTAGGAAACCGAGTCTTAGATATATGAAAGTATGGGGCTATCTTGCCGAAGCTAAGTTATATAACCCTTTCTTACGAAAACTTGACATGAAAACCTTCAGTTGTTTCTTCATCGGATATCCCTATCACTCTAAGGGTTATAGATTCTATTGTCCTTCCCATGTCACTCGTATTGTGGAAACCAAGCGTGCTGCATTCCTAGAGGATTTCAAGGTCAGTGAGAGTAATGAAAATCCTTATGAAGAATTGCAAGAAATACAAGATGCGGGGGAGACAGATTTGTCGCTTACTACAACTTCGATGATTCCTCTTGTACCCAATGCCAATTCTATTCCTGGCGTCACTTCATCAACACCTTCACAGCCAGATATTCACGAACCAGCTAATGAAGGCCCATCAAACACTCAACACCATGAAAATGCTGAACCTGAAAACCAGCTTCGAAGGTCATCAAGGTCCAGAAGGCCTACTAATTTTGATGAGTATGTAACCTTCCTAACTGAAGTTGAAATGGATACCGGAAAGCTTACTGATCCTAACTCTTATAACGAAGCCATTAGCAGTGATCAATCTTCTGAATGGACAAAAGCCATGATTGACGAGCTTGAATCCATGAAGAAAAATGACGTTTGGGATTTGGTTGAATTACCCAGCGGTGCAAAAGCCGTAGGATGTAAATGGGTCTTCAAAACAAAACTAGATCTGAATGGGAATGTTGAACGCTATAAAGCGAGATTGGTTGCAAAAGGCTACACTCAGAAAAAGGGAATTGATTATCAGGAGACGTTTTCACCTGTCTCTAGAAAAGATTCCTTAAGGATTGTTATGGCCCTCGTAGCTCATTTTGATTTAGAGTTACATCAGATGGACGTTAAGACTGCTTTCCTTAATGATGACTTGGAAGAAGAAGTGTTCATGAAGCATCCTGAAGGTTTCAAACCTGAAGGTCAAGAACATTTAGTCTGCAAGTTGAAGAAATCCATATACAGTTTGAATCAAGCCTCACGTCAATAGTACTTAAAGTTTGATGAAGTCATTAAGAGTAATGGTTTCATGAAGAATCAAGTCGATCAATGCACCTACCTTAAGATGAGTGGGAGTAATTTTACTATTCTTGTCCTTTTTGTTGATGATATCTTATTGGCAAGCAATAGCTTAGATATGTTGCATGAGTCGAAGCGATTACTTTCGTCTAATTTTGACATGAAGGATCTCGGAGAAGCCTCTTATGTTATTGGCATCGAAATACACCGAGACAGACGCAATGGGATTTTAGGTTTGTCCCAAAGGGCCTACATTGATCGTGTTCCACACGTTATAACATGCAACATTGTAAACCTACTCCAGCTCCAGTAGCTAAGGGAGATGTATTCGGTTTATTCCAATGTTCGAAAACAGAAGTGGAAAAGGAACAGATGAGAATGATACCTTATGCCTCAGTAGTCGGTAGTCTTGCTTATGCTCAAGTCTGTACGCGTCCAGATATCGCTTATGTCTCTGGAATGCTAGGCCGTTACTTGAATAATCCTGGCCATGATCATTGGAAAGCAGCTAAGAAAGTGTTAAGATATCCGCAAGGGACTAAAGGCTATAAACTGACTTATGGAAGAAATGATCATTTAGAAGTGGTAGGATACTCTGACTCTGACTTTGCTAAATGCAAGGATGATAACAAATCCACCTCGGGGTATATCTTTATGTTAGCAGGCGGACCCATTTCATGGAAGAGTCATAAACAGAGACTTACAGCAACATCCACAATGATGGCTGAATACATCGTTGTATATAACGCAACTTGCCATGGAATGTTGATTAGGAATCTCATTAGTAGACTCAAAATTGTCAATTCCATCTCTAGACCATTGAAGCTTTACTGTGATAACTCAGCCACCGTTAGTTTCTCGAACAGTAATAGTTCGACTGGCGCTGGTCATTTCTCAGATACAAAGTATTTGTTCGTACGTGAACGAGTTGAGGAAAACAATCTTTGTATCGAACATATAAGTACTAGGGATATGCTTGCGGATCCGATGACTAAAGGTCTCCCACCTAAAGTATTCGAAGATCACGTTTCGAATATGGGACTTACTAATGACCTTGTTTAGAAGCATATGTACTTATTGACCACTTATGTTTACTTATGACTTATGTTTTAGGAATAATGACTCATGATATTTCCTCATTATGATTTGTTTGTCTATTAGTATGTTAAGTCGGCATAATGACATAAAGACAATAATGTAACAAATCAACAACTAAGGGCATAACGTAAATTGATCCTAATGTTAAGTTTTAAAGTTGGATTGTAGTATGATTAATGGGGGTCCTAAGTCGAATATAGACTTAACGACTGTATTTCTCTGCTATAGTTTGGGTTTAGAAATAAAATGAGTATTAATCTCTCGAGACTAACGTAATGTTCATAACAAATGATTGTTTGTATATTTATCGATAGCCTTTAGAATCATTTGTATTATGTTGATCAATTATTAATTATCCTAAGCCCAATAACAAGACGAGTCTTTGATGGGCGGACTTGTCATTAGATGGGCCTTGTAGGGTGTCCCCTAGGTATGTATAAAAGTGAGAGCTTACTAGGGAATAAGGGTTACACAACTTATTATCATAACACCTCTAAAGAAATCCCCCCTCTCTCTCTAAATCGATTCTTCATCAAGAATCCTAAATCCATCATAACTGCATACCCTAAAGGGAACCCAGTCATCCTGACAATCATGTCAACCTCCACTCTTTCAGGATCAATGGCAGGTCTCACTAATCTTTCAGGTATTATCATTATTATTATGTTTTCCTTTATTTACAATCAAAACTGATCAACACAATAACATATCCAAGCACAAGGAATGTTGGTTCTTCGAATGGATCTCTGACCCTCCTGCATTTCCTAATGTGGGCTATTTGGGTTATTGTTTTGGGGTATGTTGTTTTCCCCATGTTTTAGATGTTTCCTGTATGAGGAATTACTGTATGAGAAGCTTTGTGAGGGAATACATCAAGTGAACACAATTGATGAAGTAATTGATATTTGATAAGGTATTAAACGCCAATGATTTTTATGCCATTTAGCGACGCATTTATAATCAGTTTTGTTTTTAGTTTCACGGTAACGTATAAGCATAGATCCATCCGTAGGCCGAATTCTTGTAGTATGCGCGGGAGGGATATGGCTATGAACTTACTCAACTAGAAATTCTGATGTTTTATAAAAGAAGTTGGCTTAAGTGTTCACGCGTGTATGTATGAATATTTATTAGATTTAAATCAAACAGGCCAACGACTCCTGCATCAACTCACATTAAACTCCTATAAACTAAAATGACTAGCGAATCTGCTGCTACCTCCTGTTAGCGGAAACGACAAGCGATAACCAGTAGCGAATCCTAGCCGCAACGCGGCAGTGGGAATAATACTAGTCATAATTAATTTTGAGTTTAAGAGGCATATTTGGTGGATCTTGTTCTTTATACATTTCTTAGATGCGATACCTAAAATTAAGTGCCAATTGTTGCTGTTAGAGCAGCTACAATGTGCAGACCCTTATAAATCGTTATCTCAACCTCATATTGGATTTATAAACTTCCAAAAAAAAAAATCCTACTTTACTCACAATGTACACAAACATATATACATAAATCGTCACCACCACACACGTGTGTATGAGACCCGAACAAGAAGTCCGCCTAAGGTCCAGACATGCGGACTTGAGACAACCATACATGTGCCACAATGTAGTTGTACAAGTATAATAGACCCGCTGAGATGATATGCTAGAGCGGATGAGAAAAAGCACCTTTTGAGTGCTTTTTTTACGACTAATTTATCACACCCTTTTTACACCTTTTATACCTTTTTTTGCACAGCCTTACAGTTGAACTTTCAAACTCATCTAAGAAAACTCATCTAAGAGAGGACCACCAATAGTTTTTGAGAAAGGATAACTCGTAATTAACCTTGTTTTTAAGGATAAATTCTTACTTTCATGTCATTTTATTAGTTTATCAATGAAAGTTGGTTACTATTTTACAAAGTTACCCCTTTTTTTAAATTATATGTTGACAAGTTGACGTGGGTGCTTTGTGTTTGACATTTGGATACATGAAATGTACAATGCATTTGGTAATTTGGGTCCAATGATAAGAAATATATATAATAAATATGGCCATTGGCCATTGCCTTTAAATGTAAGCTTAATTTGGACACTCTCCTTTGCAAGTAGATTCACTTTATTTAATCGAATTTTTTTCACCAAATACCCGCTTATATATTCAATTTAATAAAAGTTGTTGATTAATAATCAAATACATAAGATTTTCTAAAAACTATAATGAGAGTTGTAGGCCCGTTTATTAATACACAAGTAGATAAAATTCAAAACGAATTGGATCGCAACATAATAATCTTTATCCAAAATTAAAAAAAAAAAAAGTATAAAGGACTTCTAATTTTAGCGGTTATCACATTTTGAGGTGGGATAGGGCTTATAGACCATTTGGTCCTAGGTTCAATTCTCACAAGAAGGTTTTTCTCAAAGTTATTGGGTTTCCTTTTGAATTAGTGTATCTAGAGGCACGGCTTTTCTAATTTATTTAGGGGGGACGGGGCGCCTACCGATTTGGTCACGGGTACCCTACTACCAGCACGGTAACACCGCCGCCACCCATGCTGGTAGTGGTCCCGTGAACTAAATTTTGGTTCTAGTTACCGTGCTAGTAGCTCTCTCTCTCTCTCTCTCTCTCTCTCTCTCTCTCTCTCTCTCTCTCTCTCTCTCTCTCTCTCTCTCTCTTATATTTTCTTCATCATCCCTTGATATCATCCTCTTCTTTATATTTTCTCTTCATCCTCAATAATAATATATTATCAAACTGTTATCTTTATCCTTATTATTCCCTAAGATGGTTGGAATAGAAAAAAAAGAAAGAACAGGGAAGAAAGAAGAAAAGAACGGTGTGTGAATTATTATTATTACTATTACTATTATTATTATTATAAAACAAATTTGTTTCCATATAAACAAATTTTGATACTTAAGATATGGTAATTCAAAGTGGATTGTTGTTTGAAGCTTTGTTTCGTTTATTTTATTATTATTACTAGATTATACCTGGGGAGAGTCCCGGGTTGAGAAATTTAATATGATACATCAATTTTACATATGAAATAGACTGGTGTATAACTCTAATATTAATATCTAACCTAAAACAAATTAACAATGTACAACTCCAATGCTAACACCTAACCTAAAAGAGTGTAGAACTTTAATGTAACTCTAATATTAACACATATCCTAGAGACTAAACAAATGTACAACTCTAACATACTTATATTGATACCTAACTTAAAACAACGTATAACTGTATTAACCTATTCAGCTCTGGTTGAAAAAAAAATTCATATTTACTGATTTGAACCTAATTAGTGACTTGCCTATACATGATTAATGATTTACCTGAACACTTTGGGTTTTTTTTTCCTGTCTGAACAAAAAAAAAAAAAATCGTTTTTTATATAGCACTATGGTACTCGTTGGAAAGATAATAAAACGCTCGTTAATTTGGGGTAATTTTTTTCTTTAAAAAATCTCGTATATTAAAGATATTAACGATTAAAAATTATGGGAGGAAACATGAGGGTTAAAATCCAATTTTGTTTTTAAATTATTTTTTTTCTAAAATATCTCAATGTCACATGGGATGACACATGACACACTCAAAGAAGAGAATGCCTCCTTGAGTGTCATGTCATTAAAATGGCTTTGGTTTATTATATATATAAATTATTATTACTATTATTATTATTATTATTATTATTATGTGTGAAAATAATTGATAGTTGGGTAAAAAATCAGTGAAGTGCTGTCTCCAAAAAAGTGTTTCAGTAAATGAAATCAGTAAAATGAAAACATCTTCAGTGAAGCACCCATTAGCCCCTTATTTTTCTAGACTTTGAGGTATGTTTGGGATAGGATGTTAACGGGCAAGACAAGCAAACTTCAGCTCAACTTAAATTAAACTACTCAGCCCGTCTATTCATAGCTAGCTGAATTTTGAGCACGATGATCAATTTTGTAGTTCGACGAGCCAATTCGTTTAAATTGAAGTTAATATTACAAAATTAATATTATGTGGGCTAACATGTTATATAATGTGGGCTTATTTATAAATAGAATTGGGCTATAAGTTATACCTAATTTAATCTTCACTTGAAAGAGCTAAAAAGGTTAGTTTACCAGCTCTAGCTTGGATTGTTTACCAACGGGCATTTACATTTGGTGAAAGCACTGTTCACCTCTATATTTGAAAAGCCATTGTTCACCCCTAAAAATATTTTAATATTTTTGGAAGTGGTTGTGAGTAAAGAGAGAGAAAGAATAATGATAAAAATATGAAAAAATATTATTATTTTAAAAAGGAGAGAGAAAATTTTAGGGTAGAATAGTAATTTTTAGTGTAATTTGATGGAGGAAATTTGCTGGATCAGATGTGAATGCTCTAAGTCAACTAGACTCGGCTCGTTTATAAGCGAGCCACAAGTGAACAACCTGGTTTGAGAGCATTGTGTTTCTGCTACATGGAGGATTTATATTTTTTTTCGTTAGTATTGACAAGTTCGTTACATTTTTTTTACTCGAGTAATATTTATTTTATATTGGTGATTTTTTGTTTTGTCTAATTTATAAGTGTATATTTCCACGATAAAGATATATTTGATTACTTATTTATTGAATATTTTGCAGAAAATAATAATATGTGTATAAGGGGATGACCCTTAACCGTTCTAGGTGACATATGAAGTTTGTTGTTACTCTAAAAATATGTAGTGTGATAAGGCTAATTTGACTTAAATTTCTCAGTGCCACATTACTGCTATTTTAAAGAGAAATCAAGATTTTTTTTTTCTTTATTTTATAACTTTTAAGAGTAAAGATTCTGTACAAAATGTTTTTTTTTTTTTTGTAAGAACTGTGAGAATCAAAGGAGGGTAATTTTTTATTTTATTTTTTTTCAAAAAAAAATTTCCCATATTGTTAAGCATGTATTATAGTATTAAAATTTAAAAAAAAACAAAAAATAAATAAATTTTGGTGTAGAGTAATTACTGTTGTTGAGTAATTACATAATTACTCTATTGTAAACTAATGTATTTACTTTAGTGACGTAATTACACTAAAAAAATTTTTACTTTTTTTTGTATTATTTATCTAGAAAGTATGTTTAAAAGCACATGGGAAAAAAAATTCTAAAAATAAAAATAAAAAAATTTTCCACCCTTTTATTCTCACAGTTCAAACACTTTGTATTTGATCTTTACACTAACTTTTAGTTATTTAAAAATAGAATAAACAACTCAATGATAACAAGTTATTTTATAAAAAAAAAAAAAAAAAAAAAAAAAAAAAAAAAAAAAAAAAACATGCATGTGATATAAAACAAAAACAAAAGGCATAGATTGCACCACAGTAACACTTATTTACACATTGCATTTAAACCAAAAGGCATGAAAAACATAATCAAGTTCACAAAGTCAAGTCTACATCTTTTTTAACTTCCATTTTCTTGAATTTGAGGTGCTAAAATTCAAGAAACTTATGTACAGCTTATGAACATCAATTTAACATAAACCTGGTACCTGAATATGCACGATAAACGTTCTTGGAAATGCTATTTACGTGTAGAGATTTGATATTTTTGGAGAAATCGACATGTTTGTGGCGTAAAATGTTGTTTTATTCATACAATCCGTCATGCTCCCATATGTTTACCAAGAATCCGACCATTTCCTGAAAACCGTATTGTAACAATTCATTGTAAGAATGGAAAGTAGAAAACGAATGTGGTGATTTCGACTATAAATAGGTTGATTTAGGTTATGTTTTATCTCATACGGGTCAAACCGGTAAAATTAAAATGCGGGCTAGAAAGGAAACCGGTCAAATGGGTTGGACATGTTAAGTACGCAAGCAGGTTCCGAGAAATTTTTATTTAAAATATTTTTGATTTTATAAATTTTGTTTAACAAAATAAATTTTATGGACAAAAGGTGTTCAACTTTCAAGTTAACCCAATATGACCGGTACCACTACCAGCATTACCTGTTTTAACCCGTTACCCAACCTGCCACCTCTAGTAGAGGAAAATCGTAGACAAAATGGAAATGGCAACTTACCGAAAGAGGGATTGAATGAGGAAACTTTTCGGCAGTACCAAGTAAGCTTTCGTATGTAGTGTTCCTTCAACAACAACAATAGATTAAACACAATAACACTACCATAATATACTTACATTTTGTATGTAACAACTTCATCTTTTTTCCAATATATCCAAATTTAAAAGCTAATTTAATTTTCTTTCTTTTTTTTTTTATTCCTCCGAGAGTGTCATATTTGTAAACATTCAATGATTCACCGGTGAAATAAGAGAAGTAATAAAAAACGGTTACCCCCCCCCCCCCCCCCCTCCATTTTTATATCTTAGAAATTAGAATAAATCATAAACAAAAACAAAGAAAGTAAAGTAAACGAATGGTAGAAATCTTGGAACCCTAAAATGTGTTCTTGTGTTTTTGCACTGTTCTTTGACTTTTTATGGTCATTCCACTGTAGCCTCGATTGATTCCATTGAAGCAGGCCTGCTTTCGACAATGGCATACAAAACTAAGAACAGGAATGTCGTATAAAAAAGAACGATAAAACTTAAAAGGATGTTTAATGTGAACAAATTATGTTCCTAGTCCGAAAAAAAAAAGTGCACATTTCTTGTCAAACGGTCTCATTTTCCATTGACAACGTGGCACCATACGTTAAAAACATTTATATGAAAACAGGTCAATTAGGTTAATGATTTGTTTGATAAAACGAGCCAAATAATATGTATCTCAAACTGAGTCTAACCTGTATATAACCACTTACAACATCCTAAATTATTTAAAAATGATTAGTCTGATGATTTTGCCATAGTTGTCAAAAGCGCAACCAGGCGCACCAAGTGTACGCTGCGCCCTGTGAGGCGCGTGCCTAGGCACTGAGGCGCACTATCGGGGCTGTTTTCAGGCTGATTTCCGGCCAAATTCAGGCTAAAAGTTGTCTAAACCTCTAAAACATCCTAAATGAGTTATGAACAAGTCCTAAACAGCCTTAAAACATCCTAATGTAGCCCTAAACAGGCCTAAAACATCTCTAAAATCCCTAAAAAATGTATTTTATACTATGCGCCTAATTATAAAAAGCCCTCGTTTTTTATGCGCCTTGCGTCTAGGCTCCAGGCTCGGCCTATGCGCCTTGAGTGCGCCTAGGCGCTTTGACAACTATGATTTTTGCCCAGCCAGACCCATTTCAACCCACAAATATAAATTTCATGTGTTGCCCTGACCCATCTCGACCCATTACCCAACTTGTCTGAACCGCCTGTTTTGAAATATAGCTTATAACATATCTTTTGGAAATGATAAAGAGTTGAATAAAAGTAAAACTTGCCATGGTTTACGAATTCTGGCTGGATGTTGGTGCTGCTGCCACCGATAGATGATATGCTTTTTTGGGACTGAATCGCAGCAAGATCTACGTCACACGTTGTTGTGCTCCAAAAATCATCTGAAAGACTAGATTTTGTCACCGCTCGGCCTTGAATTCTAAGGCCCTTTGATGGTTCATCAACAGCAATAACTGGCATCGATTTAGAACAGCAGCCAAAACAACCACTGCTCTGTTACAAACAACTACTCTTAATAAAAAGTAAAGGTGACAATTTTGACCCAACTTTGGGTAACTACGTCGATTTGGGTTGCGTAAAATGGGTGAAACTTATAAATCAGATAAATTGAAAGTGGGTAAAATGGCTCAACATTCACCCGAAGTGTATTTACGAAATCATTTTACAATACATGCAAGTGCAGGCATGAACACAAACACACACGTGATATAGGAGAACTTCATTTCCGAACGCTTCACAAGTGATTTGTGACATGTGTGACATCTTGTTTTATTTGACTTCTACGCACGCACATAAAAAACAAACGTATCCATAGTAGTCCCACTTAGGGCCTGAGGAGGATGAGGTGAGAGCAAACCTTACCTCTATCACGGTAGATAGAGAGGTTGCTCCCATTGAGACCCCCGATTCAATTATTTATACAGTGTAAAATACAAATAACATAAAATGTATACTAGTAATATAGGAATAAAAAAAAGAAGAAGAGAGAAAAAGGGGAGGCCATGAAAGTATCTAGCGCCCACATCTATGAGGGAAGACAAACAAAAATGGTAGTACAAGCCAAGATAACCAGACAAGCTAAGACAACTCTATACATCTCCCTAAACTTGGTTTGAAAAAGCGTGAACTCCGAGGCGTTTTGGTTCAAAAAGCCGAGGCGAGAGGCGAGAGCTTCACGTATGTAAAAAAGAGTAAAAAATATTTATACAAGCCAATACTACGTATTCTACTTGTTAATCAATCCTAAACACAATAACATAATTATAGCACGCACTTACACACTTCATTAAACATACATTGAAGCCGAAACACACTTGAGAATCTTTAAAAAAAAAACCTGATTTTGACTTTTGGCCCAAATAAACACTGATTTTGACTGAGGCGGCGCCTTAGCGCCTCATGCCTCAGGCGTGCCTCATGTAGAAAAAAAGCGCTTTTCCTAGCGCCTCACGCCAAGCGCGCTTTTTTAAGCCAAGTCCCTAAATATCCTTAACCTTTATCCTATGTCTCTAGGAGCTCCTATCACCGATCAGACCTCAGAGAGGTGCTAATCAAATATATCAAGCTTAGTTTGCTCATCCTAATACTCCTCTCCTCCACATACACAAATATACATATATTCTAGAACACATTTTTGCATTACATTATTATGACATTAGTTACTTACAGGTTTAGAAAAGTGAATGACCAAAAAGTGCTTGCACCAAACGAGCAATTTTGGCTGGCTCTAAAAGGCTAAACAACTTGACCCTTTAATCAACCAGCCCGAGCCCCGAGTTTGGCATTTGGCCACCTCTAAAGTAAACTAGTGAGCTAGACGTCACTAATCATGTATACTCGTATGTCTGTATGTATGCAAAGTTTAAAAGAACGGAAACAAGCCTCGAGGCGTTTTCCCTTCGCCTCACAAGGCATAAGCCTCAAGACGGAATCAAAACTTAAATATAAAAATTATATATCTTATAAAAAAATAAAAAATCCTAGACCTAGAAAAGTCTAATACATCAAAAACAGACATCAAAAATAAAATAATTGACCCAAAAAGTCTAAAACATAAAAAAAAAACACATTAAAAACACCCTAAACCATCTGAGGCGCACATTTTCTTAATGCCTCGGCTCTTAGAGGCGTATGTACAATCCGAACCCCACGAGGCACGCCTAAGACTCGTTTTCTTGGCGTTTTGCCTCGAGACCCTCAAACGTTCTTTTAAACCATGTATGTATGTATGTATGTATGTATGATTTGAACTTTTGACCACTATACAACCCAAATTATTATTTTCTTTAAACATTATACATTTTATACCACATATTTTTATTCATAAAATATTAAAATTAAAATTAAATTGGTGACTTATGTGATTAGCAAAAATCTGAAGTTAAATTATACATATCAATATATTCATGTCATCACTACAAAATTCAAACTTTTATAATCAGATTAAAAAAACATATTTAAATAATTACGGTTAAAATAAAAAATAAAATAATCCAATCCATTTGGGGAAAAGAAATCGAACACTTACCCCATATAATCAATTGAGTGATTGACCCAACAAGAGAAACAATTCCGTGAAATCATTCTTCCTTCAAATGCTTAACTAATCCAATCCATTTGGGAAAATCAGTGAAGCTACAAGATTGTGTGAAAAAATGAGTATAATGTTAGCTTATTTATACGTATATATATATATACACATGAATGTGATACCTACTGTTAATATGTAGAATGGTGAGATCGTTGATGAGTTTGATGGGATTGGGAGAAAGGAGATATAATGAGGGGAGCGACAGTCACAGCCTCAAACACTTCTTTTGGTCTTTTTGTTTTTTGTTTTTTTTAAGCAAAATTAGTGTCACTTTCGGTTTTCTTTTTTTGTTAAGTGACTTTCTTATCGCGTCCATCTAGACAATAGTCTGGTGCAATGACGGACCCTACCTCACTCGTTCAGATTATGCTGTCTGAATCGAGTTCACGCTGGAGCGGTGGGGTGGCTTCCGCCCGAAATCGTACTGCCTCCACATGATATACATCGTTGGAGTAACAACCGGATGAAACCGGGTCAGCTCAGAATTGAACTTGCATCACTAGGACCACAAGTACTCACCGTCATTGCCAGGTGTCCCTCAAATAGTGCCGATGGGGATCGAACCCGGGTCTCACAAAGGAGAAATAAGGTAAATATAATTTGAGTTAATTACCAAAACCGTCCCTATGGTTTGGGGCAATATGTCAGTCCAGCCCAAAACTTTAAAAATTGATTGAACAGCCTCTGACTTTTGACGAAATAGGCTAACACAGTCCATTTCGTTAACGGGGTTAAGTCAATGTCGTTAATTCAGAGGCAAAATCGTCAACTCACCTATAAAATTTTAACCAGACGTTTGTGATCTCCTTTATAAACCTGATTTTCCCCCAATTCACTATAAACCCTAAATTTCAAATCAAAACCTTTCAATTGAAGACCTAGCAGCTTGTTCCCCTCCATAGCAGCTCATTTCTGCAGGTCGTCTTCTGCAGTTGATATTCGTCTTCTTTCGATTTATGGTTTAGGTATGTATGTATTGCTTTAATTAATGTAATTATTTAGGGTTTAGGTATGTATGTATGTATGTATGTATGTGTTATTTACAGAGTAATTAAGGTTTAGATATGTATGTATGTACTGATTTAGGGTTTAGATATGTATGTACTGATTTACAGCGTAATTAACTTTGTATCCCTAATAACGATGACAATCTTATGCACTGATAATGTTGCAAGTGCAAACATCCAATTCTTATGATGACTGATAAAGCTTCCAGTTCCAGTTCTGATGTTGATGACTCTGAGAGTTTGATTGATTATGATCAAATTGGAGATCCACCTTTTTAGCTTGCTCAACCATTTAGATGTAAAGATGATATCAAGACAGTTGTTAAAAACCATGATGAGTTTGACTGGGGGCAATTAGTGATTGATAGGAATGACGATGCCACATTTCGTGTGGTGTGTACGGGTATCAGTCCCCAAATGGGTAGATGTGACTGGGTTTTGCACATTGAAAACAACAAATCTCAAGGTACATGGATTGTGAAATCTTATAACAAGGACCACAAATGTCTGCTAATGGGGGATGTTAGGTTATGGTATGGTCAGTGGAAGAAGATCAAGAGAACCTGCAACAAGAAGAGGAAGAAAGACAGTGAAACACATGTTTCTAGTTAGTAGGTTATGTTAATGGTTTGTTGTAGTTTATGTAGTTATGGAATGACAATGTCACCTTTATGTACTCTTTTATTATAATCTTTTGTATTTAGATATGTTGACTTTTGAATCTTATGGATATGTTGGGTGTATATGCACTTTTGTATGTTGTCTTCTGTTGTTTTATGTTGGCAGTCAATTTGTGCAGTAGATTTGTGCATATTTACCATGTTGTATCCTATTTATCATTTGTGCAGGTCCAGCCCATATATGTGCAAGTCAACTACTGTATATTTGCACACATATATGCAGCCTCTATATGACCCATTTGGGTTGTGCACGTCAACTGTTGCATATTTACCATTTGGGCAGCCTCTGCATGACCCATTTGGGTTGTGCAAGTCAACTGCTGCCTAGTTAACCATTTGTGCAGCCTTTGTATGACCCATTTAGGTTGAGCAAATCAACTATTGCCTAGTTAACCATTTGTGCAGCCTCTGCATACAAATGGGTCAACATCATCTGCATACTCTTGTATATTTTATGTCACTTATTAGTTATTAGCAAGAATTTTATAACAAAAAAAAAAAGTAAAATTCTATCGACTAAGGCTTCACCGGATTAGGCAAATAAACAGTTTTTGCATTCCAATTTCCAATCGACATGGTATACAGTTCACCGATTATTTGTAGGTGATACGTAGTTACTTATACAAGGCATAATGAAATATAAACTTAGATATAACCGATACAAACATTTTCACCATATAACTTTTGAGATATCATTTGCCTATCGAAATCAAATTACTACCTATACATATCCAACTTTTTCACCTTTAGCATTATTAGTGTACTACTCAACACAATACTTTGTTAATTATATAAATGCACATTCTCTTTTTAGGGAGGTGTTTGTTAGTCTCTTATTAAACTTCTTAATAATTCATCTCTTAATCATTTAACATTAAGAGTGTTTTTTCAAATAAAAAAACATCTGAAAGGTTTCATTAAGCTCATAACCATTCAGTTAATAAGTGATGTTGAATCGTTTAGACCCTCTTAATGTTCCTATATGTCTCTTTAGTCCCTTAACAATTCCAAACCAGCTATAATCCATACACTTATATTTTCTTCTAAAATAAATGTTTTAAGTCTACAATGATTAACATAGTAAACAAGAAGCATATATTACATCATTGAACATGTAGTCATAAATACATAAAGATAATCACATGCAGTGGCGGATTCACCTTATGAGGACGGTGGGCATGTGCCCACCGTACCATCGGTGGTGGTCAGTGACCCTCCGGCGGTCAATATTTCCTATTACACGGAGTACTCGCCGGAAAATGTTATTACGGTTGAGCCTTCTTTTGTCACACCCTCAAATTTCCACATGCGGAGTTTTACCGCGAGGCGCGTGACAAACCAGGATCCAAGTCAACGGTCACAATAAACGACACTATATGATATGAGAACAACGTAAACTGCCATTGAGTTTCAAAAACCGTTCTAACACAGCGGAAGCAAAATGTATTATTACAACTCAAAAGTAAAACTCAAAGTCTGAAATGTTTAACAAAACATGCATATGATCCCTAGACGCCGTGAGACTCTGTGCGCCTAAACTCAATGTTGCTACCTTAGCGACCTGAGAAAACATGCCAAAAAGATGTCAACATATAATGCTGGTGAGTTCACAAGTTTTAAGTTCGTAAACGTTTTTATGTGTAAAGCGATTCCTCATAAAGTGCCAAGTGTGCAAAAGTTCTAAGTAAATAACAAACGTTCCCTTACTATTACTATTGTGTTGCTAAAACCATTACTGACAAACGTTGCTCGAGTTGCTGCCCATGTGCCAAGTGTCAAGTAGAGACAATATGCACCCGCCCGGCTCCCAGCCGTCGGGTAGGGTTCGTCACGCCCGATAGATCTATCCATATTCCCCCCGTTGTGCCCCGCACATTCATGGTTTCAATAGGGACTTAGGTTTCATCGTATAGTAAATAAGTGCCAAGCGCCAAGTGCCAAATGCCAAGTGTCAATGTTTAAAAGTGTCAAGTGCCAATGTTTAAATATGCCAAATGCCAATGTTTAAAAGTGTCAAGTGCCAATGTTAAATATGCCAAGTGCCAAACGTGTCACGTTTCTTAAAAGAGTTACATTCCCAAAGGCGTCATGTTTCTAAAAGCGTTGCGTTTCATAAGTGTTGTGTTTCAAAAGCGTTGTGTTTCAAAAGCGTTGTGTTTCAAAAGCGTTATGTTTCATAAGCGTTGCGTTTCAAAACATAAACGTTGTCTTTGTTAAAACGTGTGGCATGCTTCTCCCCCGAGAGAAAAGTGTATAAAAGAGGGGCCGTGAACTCACCTTAGAGTGCGTCTTCTTGATAACTAGAGATCCAACCCGTGTATGATACTCCCGACAAATAACAACCTATTAATGAGTTTACATAAGTGTGATGACTACTATCCCGAAGGCTAACTAGTCCCCGATTGTCCAGATCTTGACTCTATGTGTTTAAAGTGTGTTTGAACGTTAACCGGACATCCCAGACCGACCCGACATCCCGTTGGTGTAAGACCCTAACCCGTAATCACGCGATTATTGCCTAATCCTACGGGTTTGGACCTTAACTAAAAAAAACCACTCCCGATTAAAACTTTGAAATTATGAAAACCCAACTTAATGAATCCCATACACGTTTAGTTCCAATAAATTTTTACATCATTGCTACAAAAAGAATGTATTAAAGTTTTTGTTTTTAACGGGAGTTCGTTAGATTCTAGTGCGGAAGCTTGATGAGTGTTCGGGCGTGTTCGGTTCTTCTCGCGACTTGATCCTTGCTCCGGGACTTCCTTCACTTGTTTACCTAGCACCATTTCACAAAAATGGTTAGTGGGTTGTCAATGATACATTTAAACTAGTACGGCATTCGTTACACGTTGATACGGAACAAACCAGGCCAAACGGCCCTTTATCAGGAGAACAAACTGCTGCAACTTATGCGCAGCAGCTGTTCGGATCGCTTTTACCCCTTCTAAAACCCAAAATCTGACTTCGACTTTCAAATGAGAATTGTTCTACGCTCCGAGAGCTTTTCAGGCATATAAAGAACACCTCCTAACGATTTTTCTACGATTTTATACGCAATTTTAAAGTTCGTGCTGACGTGCAGGTCAAAGCGCGCGGCCGCTCGGCCTCTGTGAGCGGCCGCTCGAAGCTTCTGATGTGAATTTGGTGATTTTTAAGCATGGGAATCATGTCTCAACCGCATTTGATGATTCCCGAAGCCTAAGTAATGACTCGCCGACTAAATAAACCTTTGTTTGACTGAATTTATGGTCCGATTTATGTCGCCATGATCCGGTTCTTAGTTTTGAATGTTTATGGCGACTTTTACCCAATTTGACCCATTTAGACATTTAACTTATCCAAACACCATTTGACCATGCGCAATGCATCTAGTTCATGTTGTCAAGTCATTATACACTTGATCAACTAAAGTGTTTGTCCGATTTGTTCGTTATGATTCCGATTATTATATTTATCCTTTTGTAAATCTTTATAATTTCCCAAAATGCCCCTCCTAGCCAAATCTTTCGATTTAGCCATTCGTGGCGACACTTCTTGATTGAAACCCATTGTTTTGGACTCAATGACTTGTTTAAAAACTTCTAAGCCCATACGGACTTAGATTTTTAACATTTCTCAAGATTGTTCTAATGTGGTCGATTCTAAGCGCCTTAGCGCGCATTAGACATAGTTATGGAAATAACTTACTTGATTTGCACCCACACTTCATGTGGGTGCTTTATCACCTATGTTGCTTCGCCCGAAGGCGTTTATTCGACTACGGACTTACCGGGTGGTGTTGACCCATTCTCATACCTTGTGCGTATCCTCCACGATTCTTAGCATCAAGCGTGCATGCGCAAATGCATCTACCTGCGTGCTTTCTAAATATACACATTAATTCCTCGAAACTCAAATGGTAATACCTTGCCATTTGAGCCGTTTAACCTCATGAATCTTATTGCTTGAAAAACAAGCATCAAGTATTGGACTCACATGGTGGGGATATCACCATTTGATCCGTTTAGACACGTCGTTCATAATACTAAGTTATCCAAGTTTTTATATATGGTTCAAGTGTCACAAACTTGACCCATTTAACAACATTCTTAACAACTTCATTCAATTGATTTAATTGGATTAAAACATCATTTCTCACATATCTTTATTAGTTGACCCGTTTGATGGATTTCTCCATTTGGTCATAACTCATTATCTCGATTAAGGTCATGAACCGCATTTTGTATTGAGTGCACATAAGGCGACCCACTTAATAGATTCTACCCCTTAGGGTTTATCTTTATCTCGCACTCAAGATTTAAAACTAATATTTATAACAATTTAAGCTATGTTATAGTATATTGGTGTAAGTAAAACTTACCTCGCATCCGTTCTTGTTTCCATAAGTATCCGACTTGCATTCGTTTGACCCGTTTGCATCCCTAGTTCTTGTACCTAACTTAGGAACATGTCAAACTTGATTATTAGAATACATAATATGGAATTTTGTTCACTATCCATAACATCATGTATTCATTATCATTACTAGCTAAATCCATAGCCATTTTCTTACATGTCTAGTTGAGATTAACTCACCTAGGCATTTCATCAAACATTTGGCGTGCATCCACCAATATACTTAGTTTTCAACATTCTAAGTTTAACCAAAATATAGCCATGTATCTAATTATTATCATAACAAGATATTTAGGCATTTCAACTAAATTTGATCATTATAACAACTCCTAAGAGTCACCCAAGACTACTAATCATGTGTGGTTTCAACCTAGAGGTTAAACCCCAAATCTTACATATTCACATAATCATATGATCAAAATCAAATACACATATTAGTGTGATTTGTGACCGGATTGTACATGTTTAAGGCTCCCCAAGACTAGGGTAACCCATATTAACCATCAATTCCACGTTTTTATCAAAACCCTAAATTTTCATAAGAATCAAAAACGAATATAACATCAATTTCTACCAAATAAAAGGTACCTTGATGTTCTATAAGCCTTAGATAACCCGTATCTTGCTAATGCACTGAAAAACCCCTTGATTTGACTTAGATTTGAGCTTGAAATTGGTGTTTTGGGGTTTGAGGTTCAAGGAGGTGAACCTCCTGATGTTAATCGTATACTTACACACACAAGTGTGTGGGTTCTCACTCAATTTACCATTACATATTTCTTGTTTGGCTAGATGGCAACTATAGTCCCTCATGTTATCCCACTGTCATTTTCGTATAAGAACTAACTCATAAGCTAGTTTCAAACACCTTTTATTAATTTATAAACATAATATTATTAACTAGGTTATTTCCATGTTAGAATATAACCCATATTATTATCCTCTAAGTCACGTGTTATTATATTGCTAATCACGCCTAATGGCGTAGTTAGGCGAACGAATGGTTTTGGGGTGTTACAGTTGGTAACCCATTACATCAATTAGTCATGCATATAAAGTTAACACATAAGTTTCAAGCATAAAACACTTAGTTTGTATCAAAAATCTCATTCCGGACATCAGATGGTCGAATGTGGTTTTTCCCATTTCCGAGTTCGCCCGTTTGAGCCACGTTCGCCCACACAAAGGGTCGAATGAGTTCCACGTTTGCCCGTTTGCATCAGCACTTCATAAAACGCACCAAAACGCATCTAAACGGTCTGAAAACATCACCAATCACAACAGTCAACTATCATTAACATATTCCTACAAAACCCTGCCAATTTTATCCCGAAATCCGTTCGTTTTACAAGTTACCCGAAATAGCAAATTATGGAGATGTCACATCAAACGCATGCAATCTTTACCCAATTAGGAAACTTTCTGGAATCAATCAATAATCAACTTAAGATACTCAGATTATCATGAACAAGAAACCCCCCAATCATATCCTTATCACTCTCATCATGAACAAGCCCTAGATCTAACCCAAAATCCCCAAAATGAACATAACATCATCAATAATCAATTGTAACCTATCTCAATCATAAATCATCATCAATAACAGTCCTAGATCATTGTTATAACATCTATACAACAATCAGTCATCAAACAATACATAACACCACATAAAAACACCATTAACACATGTTAATTTGTATGAAAACTCATTGTTTATGAATAGGTTTTGTTTAGAAAGATATTAGGAAGGTTTTTATCCATGAAAACATGTTTGAATTAGATCTGGACTCTTGGGGTTTAATGAAAACGAAATGAAATGCTTTAAAAATGATTTATAATGAAGAACACACCTTAGATCTTTTGTGTAGAAGATGTTTGTAGGTTAGATTATAGAAAACAAGGGCAAAAACTCCTTCCCCAATGTTTAAAGTTGCTAGAGAGTGTTTAGAGGCATTTAGGGTTTGTGAAATGGTGAAAAATGACAAAGTGTGGTATTTATACTATGTCCACATTCGCCCCTTTTACCTGGGCGAATGTACCCACATTCGCCCCTTTCACAGGGTCGAATGTGCATGTTCTGGTCGAATGAAACTTTTTCATTTCCACATTCCAGGTTCGCCCCTTTGCTAAGGGTCGAACCAAGATTAATTTCCAGGTTCGCCCACTCGATGTGGTCGAACCAGGACTCATGTTTTTCCTAGTTTTCCGGTTTGTCATGTTTAACGCATTTTAACGCACCTTAACATACGAGCATGCAACCTTAGTCTATGTTTAACATATTTAAGCACGGATGATTATCTACACATCATTTAGACACATCTAAGTATATAATCCACCATACGACAACTAGTCTACACATACACTTAATTAGTTTATGTAATTCACCAACAACGGGACTCGTAACATGTGTGTGTAATTAACCCAATGATCCTCCGAATCATTGAACCCTGGACAATACGGACTGTGTTCCGACTCGACTGACCCCGTCAAGTATGTTTAATAAACGTTTTTCGCTAAGGTAGACTTATGTGTTTATAAAATGTTGACCTAAACATGCCGGGTGTCACATCTTTTTTTGTGAGTACATAAAGTTAAAAGAAAAACAACAATAGAATGTTTAAAGTATTTTGGCCGTGTGTGAAGGTCCTGCAGCGGCGACATCTTTGGCTATGGAGGAAGTGGTTAGTGGCTTAGTGCTTTAGGTTAAAAAGGAAAGAGAAGGCTTTATATGTATTTAATTTAATATGGGCTTTTTTTAATAATGAACCTGTATAGTTGTTTAGCTCTATTAGGCCCACCTTAAAAGAAAACAAAAAAAACTCGAATATTTTATATCTTGGAAAGTTCAACGTTGCTTTTGATTTTTTTCAGTGTGGAAATAACTTCATATGCATCCATCAACTATTAAAGTTAAACTAAGTTTAGTTTTTGACTTTTTTTTATATTACAATATAAATTTCATTTAGAATTTATTTTAATGCTTCTTAGTATATGTTTTTCATTCTGTTTTATAATTTCAATTAAGAATTTATTCTTAGTTATTTATCCTAAGTTTTTCTGTCATACAATGTTTAAACATACTCCGCTCCACTTTAGTATATGTGTACTGTGCTCTCCTACAGAAGTTTATGTCTTCACCATTGAGTATATACTTATAAAGACATAGGATTATTTGTTTTGTTAGTTTATATTTGCTTATTTATCTATGAAATGTGTTTTTTTTAATCATCGTTTCATTTTTTTCCCGTCCTATTTTACCATATCCGTATTGTGCCCCCCGTGTCAAAAACTTCTGTATCCGTCACTGATCACATGCATAGGTAAGACAACCATATCACAGAACAACAATGTTGGAAGAATCTATGCCCTTAAAACAAAACTAAGATGCATCTCTATCCTCTCGTAAAGTCAAGGGTTTTAGTTTCACATTGGTTCAAGTGCTATCAGTATGTTACCGGTTTTTTTTACCGCGTTTACTCCAGATTTAAAACCAATTTCATATGAGAGGGTTCCAAATCAGTCGGTTGGAACTCATGTTGTGTCTCCACCAGGTTCAAACCGGTTTCACTTCGATTGTTGTCAAACCAGTTTATGGTGCACCTCTAACTATAGATATATGATTAACATGAGACTTCAAGTTACTAAGAGTTGTTTGGCAGCCTTTGACTAAGTAAGCGTTAAACTAGTAAGAAGTCTGACTGGGCAAGCGGCTTCGAGCTAGTAAGTGCTATTTGGTTAGATTTCTGAATGACTTTGCAGAATGACTATTTTACCCCTCTAAACTCTTTGTTTTATGAATAAATCTTTCCATAATCATTCAAAATACAAACATGAATTATAATTTAATGATATTAAGGTGTATACGTAAGGGTAAGCAAAGTGGTTATCTTAACGGTAACTGAAGAAACACTAGTCGAACCCTTAGGTAAGAACAAGTATTCAACAGGAGGATAATAACTCCGACCACCGTGAAAGTTCCAACAAAACAAAGATAACAACGTGAGCCTTATTACAAGGAGGGGAGATTGGGGGTTTTCCCTGTAGCCACCCTCCCGCGTGAGAATAAGTACATGTTAAATGAATAAGATTATTCAAGCAATGTATGTAGAGAGAGAGAGAGAGAAAGAGAGAGAGAGAGAGAGAGAGAGAGAGAGAGAGGAAGAGAGTAGGAAGGAATGCCCTTTGCCTTCTGGATGAGGGGTATTTATAGACAATGAAAGAGAATATGAGAGCCGGCTGTCGTTATTGAGGAATATGCCATTTGTCCCTTCTACTCTCGCCTGCTGACGTCTGCAAACCGGGTGCACGTCCATGGCCTCTGATTGGCTGGACGTCGTTGTCGAATCATCCTTGATGTAACCGTTAGTGGAGTTAAGGATTTAGTGAATCATGGCACTCTATTGGACAACTGACCCTGACACGTATACTTTCCTCCACAACCGTTAGTGGGATGGACACCTATTACACTCGTGCACAGATGTTGATTGGCTACAGGTCATTATCGCTTGCTTGGGTCACAAGTTGTCATCGCGTGCATCTGCTCTGTGTACGGTTGGGCTTTGCGGGTGGGCTTCTGGCCCACTTAACTATTCTTGTATTTCGGGTATGGGTTTGAGCCCGGCTCAGGATCGGGTTCCGACCCATATCCCATCAATAACAAATAAAAAAATGAAATGTTTTATTCTAGAAACAAAATAATTATAAAAGTAAAAATCCATGAGCCATTACAACTTGACAAAATTATTATCTTCTAGAGGGGCTTCTTATTACACATTAATAAAAACCACAAGGAGCTGAATAAAACATTTATCACACCACTTTCACTTTCCCTCTAGAAGAAAGAACATAATCGAAACTTCTCCATATATTATTCATTCAAGCAGCCTCTAGTTTCTCCTCAAATGGAACATTAACATTTTCCAGTTTCTTGCTCTGCAAGTCATCTATTCAACCACACAACGTATCATTTTATCATTCATTTCTTAAATATTTACTGCCCTCAATCCTTTTTATTACTCTTTTATTTTCAGTTTTTTTTTTTTAGTTTATTATTACTGCTTTATTACTACCTTATGAATGTAAATAATGATAATGTTAGGGTTTTTTTTTACTGGTTTATTACTCTTAAGATTCACAGTTTTTCTGGTATTGTTTTATTGTTTATTTTTCAAATGTTTTCTGCTGTTTGTGTATTTACTCTTCGATTTACAGTTTTTCTAGTTTCTTATTGTGAATAATGATAATATTAGGGTTTATTGTTATTCTAAATATTACTTGTTATTGTTGTGTTTTAATGGTTACTTGCTCTGCAAGTTATTGATTGAAGGATTCACTTTTCGATTTATAGTTATTTTTTTTATTATATATTTTTTTGGTTTGTTACTGGTTTATGAACTTGAATAATGATAATGTTAGGGTTTATTGTTCTTCTGGTATTACTTTTTTGTTAATCTGCAAGTTATTGATTGAAGGATTTTAAGTATTGTTTTGAGTGTTGATTTCTCAAATGTTTACTGTTGTTCGTGCTTTTGGTCTTAGGTTTTCTGGTTTATTACTAGTTTATGAACGTTAATAATGATAATGTTAGGGTTTAATGTTCTTCTGGTATTTGCTTGTTGTTGTTGTTGTTGTGTTTTAAAGGTTTGTTAACTGTAATTCGTTGATTGAAGTATTCGAGGTATTGCGTGATTGTTCATTTGTCAAATTTTTACTGTTGTTCGTGCGTTTGGTCGTCGGTGTAAAGTTTTTCTGGTTTATTACTGGTTTATGAACGTAAACAATGACAGACAAGGTATTGTTTGATTCTTCATTTCTCAATTGTTCACTGTTATTCGCTGGGTTTTATAAAGCGCGCCTGAGGCGCAAGGCACAGCCTAGGGCGCCTCAGGGCTTTTCGCCTATCCTTTTTCCCAAAGGCGCGTGCCTCAGGCGCTTTTTGTCAAAATTTCAGTCGCTTTTCACCTGAGGCGCGTGCCTCACGTACACTGGGTATTTTTTATGCATAAAAATATTGTACCATGGTGTTTTTGGCTTGTACATATAGGTAAAATCACATAAAAACCTTATTTATAGCTATATTTTGGGTATATGAAGCTAAAAACTCATCAAATATATATGGGATATATAAAAAAAATTATATAATTAGTGTGCGCTTCGGGTACGAAAATCCCATGCTTTTTGCGCTTTGCGCGACGCGCTTAGACCTCGTCGCTTTTGTGCGCCTAGCGCTTTTTTAAAACCAAGGTTATTCGTCGTTTTGCTCTTAGATTTACAGTTTTCTGCCTTTGGCTTGTTACTGGTTTATGAAGGTAAATGTTAATGTTAGGGTTTATTGTTCATTTGTTCTTCCAATATCAGTTGTTATTGTTGTGTTTCAATGGTTTCTTGCTCTGCAAGTTATTGATTGTAAGGATTCAAACCTCAAAGTATTGTTTAACTGTTCATTTATCAAATATTTAGTGTTCGTCTATTTGCTTTTTGATGCAAGGTTTCTGGTTTATGAATGGAAATGCTAATGTTTGGGTTTATTGTTCTTCGAATATCACTTATTGTTGTGTTCCAGTGGATTCTGATGCACGAATTTGATGTTTCTGCTAAATTTCAGTTTGTCTGTTGTTTAGGTACTGATTTTGTGTATCGATCCAGGGCTTGATTTATGTTTACAGTGTTTGTTTTTGTGTTTTGTGTACTTGTTTAAAGTATTAATACAATGTGTTCGTCAAGGACGCAGTTTTGCAGAAATCTAGAACTTGAAAGTACCTATTTTATGTTTGATTTTCATAATTTATGCTTTGGATGACCAAATAATCTAAATCGACGTGATTAACTATCGATAGACATGATTAGAACATCTAGACATTTACATAGTGTCATTGTGATGTGTAGTTTTGGTATTATCATTGCATCTTAAAATGTCTACCTTCTTACATTGTTTATTTCATTACTTATAAGTATGAAAATCCTCTTCTGCAGGGTTTGAGTTTGGTCAAGAAACAGAGCTTGAAGCTTGCATAACAAAATGACTTGGTTTAGAGCTGGGTCTAGCTTGGCGAAACTTGCAATTAGGAGAACATTATCGCAAGGCGGATCATATGCATCAAGAACACATGTTGTTCCTTCAGGAAATCGGTATTTTCACTCGACAATTTCAAAGTCAAAAGCACAATCTGCACCGGTCCCTCGTGCAGTCCCACTTTCACGGTTGACCGATAGTTTCCTAGATGGGACCAGCAGTGTCTACCTGGAAGAGCTTCAAAGAGCATGGGAAGCTGACCCAAACAGTGTCGATGAGTCATGGGACAATTTCTTTAGAAACTTTGTGGGCCAGGCTGCCACGACGCCTGGAATATCGGGCCAAACCATACAAGAAAGCATGCGGTTGCTATTGCTTGTGAGAGCTTACCAAGTTTATGGTCACATGAAAGCAAACTTGGATCCCTTAGGTCTTGAAAAGAGGGAAATTCCTGATGATTTAGATCCTGCTTTGTATGGTTTCAGTGAAGCTGATTTAGACCGGGAATTTTTCCTCGGGGTATGGAGAATGTCCGGTTTTCTATCTGAAAATCGGCCCGTGCAAACCCTAAGAGCAATTTTAACCAGACTTGAACAGGCTTATTGTGGAAGCATTGGTTTTGAATACATGCACATTGCTGATCGTGAACAATGTAATTGGTTAAGAGATCGAATTGAGACCCCAATTCCAATGGCATACAACCGTCAGAGACGTGAGGTCATTCTTGATAGACTCATTTGGAGTACTCAGTTTGAAAACTTCTTAGCCACCAAGTGGACTGCTGCAAAACGGTTTGGGCTCGAAGGCGGGGAGACTTTAATCCCAGGAATGAAAGAGATGTTTGACCGATCAGCTGACCTTGGTGTTGAAAGCATTGTGATCGGAATGTCTCACAGAGGAAGATTGAATGTTTTAGGTAATGTTGTTAGGAAACCGCTACGACAAATTTTCAATGAATTTAGCGGTGGGACTAAGCCGGCGGAAGGGCTTTATACCGGCACCGGTGATGTAAAATATCATCTTGGGACTTCTTATGACCGCCCGACACGTGGTGGAAAGAGAATTCATTTGTCTTTAGTTGCAAACCCAAGTCATTTGGAAGCTGTGGACTCTGTTGTGGTTGGTAAAACTAGGGCAAAACAATATTATTCAAATGATGTTGATAGAACTAAAAACATGGGTATTTTGATTCATGGGGATGGAAGCTTTGCAGGTCAAGGTGTGGTATATGAGACTTTGCATCTTAGTGCGCTTCCAAATTACACAACGGGTGGGACCATTCATATCGTTGTGAATAACCAAGTTGCTTTTACTACTGATCCAAAATCAGGAAGATCGTCACAGTATTGTACTGATGTTGCTAAAGCTTTGAATGCTCCTATTTTTCATGTTAATGGTGATGATGTGGAAGCAGTTGTACATGCTTGTGAGCTGGCTGCTGAGTGGCGCCAGACGTTCCATACAGATGTTGTGGTCGATATAGTCTGTTATCGTCGATTTGGGCATAATGAAATTGATGAACCATCCTTCACACAGCCTAAAATGTACAAGGTAGCTCTCTTGTTCGATGGTTCATGTGTGGTTGGAATCGTGTTTTGGTACTAAGGGGGTGTTTGGGATTGCTTATCTATTAGCTTTTGCTTATAAGCTGAAACAGATAATCAAAACCGCTTATTTCACAGATTTTGAATCCGTCAAGGCTAATCAGTTTTAAATAAGCAAAATCTCAAGCTGCTTATTGCAACAACTTATTTTACCTTGAAATAAGTGGGCAAACATAAGCACCTTTATTCAGTGGACCAGTAAAATTGCTTATCTGCTTTGAAAAATTACAATAAGCAGATACGCTATTTAAATGACTCCCAAACATCCCCTTATTAGCTAGCTGATTACTGCAAATACGCAAAAAAATAAGCACGCTTCCTTTTGTCATTGTATCTATTTGTTTTTCTATATAACCACATTTTGCCAACACTCAAAGGATTTAACTATACGGTTATCAGTTTATCACAACTTTAAATCGCCAAAGGCACAGCCAAAAACTTTTTTTCAACAACCTGTTTATTACAACGGATTCCATTTTTGATTATTCAGTATCACAATCACTTTCAAAACACACATCCAAACAACACTATGGTTTCCTTTTTTATAACTGTTTATGTATGGTTTCTAATATTTATGAGTGGTACTTATTCCTATAGGTTATACGAAACCACCCTTCAGCACTCGAAATTTACCAAAATAAGCTCCTAGAAACTGGTCAAGTGACAAAAGAAGACATTGATAAAATTCATAATAAGGTTACCTCGATCTTAAATGAAGAATTTCTTGCCAGCAAGGATTATGTCCCTCAAAAAGGGGACTGGCTTTCTGCTTTTTGGTCTGGATTCAAATCCCCTGAACAGCTTTCACGGATTCGCAACACTGGGTAAGTTTTGTATATGCCGTTTACAGTGTCCCTACCATGGCTTTGACATAGGTCAAAATTGGATGCACTAGGTTAGATTTGACCTGAATCCACTTTAATGTGTTAAATGTGACTGCACAAAATACTAATCTCATTTTTGGCATAAAGCGATTTAGAAGGTTGTATTCATTAAAATTACTTTGGGCGTGACTCGACCCGTTTGATTCTATTTCCTTTCAACATGTTTGTTTTTACTTGGCCAATTTTGACCCATTTGAGATAAAACATAACCTAAATCGATTCGTACAAAATGAATCGGTTGCATTTGCCATGACTACTATGAAGTTTAATCTGTTTTTCAGGTTGGTTAACGGGTCAAAAAGGGTCAGGCTGCGTCTGATCCAATATTAAACAGTTTTGTCCATTTTTTTTAATATCAATTGGTGGCTTAAGTATTATTGCTAATGCTATGGTGCTGCAATATTAAATACCATTTTTAACAAAAAAATTACGCAGCGACTTTCGACACATTTAATTGCAACTTTTTTTTTTTTTTTTTGGTTTTTACCCGTTTGAGATGGATTGATGGAACATACACATATTGACTATACAGAAGAAATGGTTGAAAATGCCTCATCTGAGCTTACTCTTTTTGCAGCGTCAAACCTGAGATATTGAAGAATGTTGGGAAAGCAATTGCAACCTTACCAGAAAACTTTAAGCCTCACAGAGCAGTTAAAAAGATATTTGCAGATAGGTTAAAAATGATTGAAACTGGGGAGGGCGTAGACTGGGCTGTTGGTGAAGCCCTTGCTTTTGCAACATTATTGGTGGAAGGTAATCATGTGAGATTAAGTGGTCAAGATGTTGAAAGAGGTACTTTCAGTCATAGACATTCTGTAGTCCATGATCAAGAAACAGGAGAGCGCTATTGCCCGTTGGATCATGTTGTTATGAACCAAAATGAAGAAATGTTCACCGTAAGCAACAGGTTAGTTGCTATGATGGCTTTAATTTAGGTTTATCTTTTAACAGTTAACTTAATCATTTATACCTACGTCAAAGGTGGCATGATGGGCAGGTTGGACAGCGGGTTAAAAAGGGCTGGGTGAAATAATGTAATGATTACTACATGTCCAAACAGGCCTGGTTAGGTTTTCGTAAGTAATTGATTCTTTATTTATGATGCTGAAAACAATTTTATGACAGTAATGGTTTAAATCATTGATTAAAACAATTCCGGACACGTCCCAAACTGATCCATTCCTAAGTAACCAGCAGGTTGGTAGTGTTAGCTCTAGAAATCTCACATCCTTCAATTTAAAATTTTGAAATCTGATATCTGTTCATGCTTTGATACAGCTCTCTTTCAGAGTTTGGCGTTCTTGGATTTGAATTGGGTTATTCAATGGAAAACCCTAATTCACTTGTGATATGGGAAGCCCAATTTGGTGATTTTTCTAATGGAGCTCAGGTGATATTTGATCAATTTTTGAGCAGTGGGGAGGCCAAATGGTTACGTCAGATAGGGTTAGTTGTGTTGTTACCTCATGGTTATGATGGTCAGGGCCCAGAACATTCTAGTGCAAGACTCGAACGCTTCCTTCAGGTATATTACTCTTTTTGAAAATTGATTATCTTGTTACTGAGACTTTTAAATCACCACGGTCAATTTTCTGTGTTTGGATAGAGGAATCTGATGACGACTAATAGATTGTCTAGGGATGATCAATTTCATACATGCTGCAGCTAAGTTAAAATTCAGTACTTAACCCAATTTTTTTACAGTAATACTGTAACTAATACTGTGGAACTGTTGAACATTACATAACAAAAGGTGTTAATGATTTTTTTTAAGCTGATAACAACCCAGTGAGGTCATACTGCAACGATATACAAGAATACCATTTTTAGGCGTTTTCTTCTTTATGCAACCGAAAAATCAGATTTGTTGAACGATGATTATCTGATTATTTCTCATCAGTGCGGCGCCGAGACTTGAGTTACAATAATCAGTTTTTTTTTTTTTTTTTTTTTTTTTTTTTTTTTTTTTTTATGTTAGGATATGATAGTGCTGATTGATTCTGGTTGTTGGTTTTTTACGGGTCAAATAATCATTTAAACAAACTAAGATAACTCTATATAAGAATGTAATTGCCTGTTCAAACAAACTTTATATAAGAATGCCCGTTTTAGTCATTTTATCTACAAGTTCACAAAGTCATCTGATTTTGTAGAACACTGTGATTATTGGAATTTCAAACAACAAAAGCACATCCAAGCAATATCTTTTACACCGCGTTTGGATTACAGCTAATTACTAGTTTGTAATTAGTCAATATCACATAATCAACGTACTCTGATAACTCAAGTTCTTGCAACATAACTAAATGTTGTTTGGAATATTATTGCAGATGAGCGATGACAATCCATTTGTTATACCCGAAATGGAACCAACACTACGCAATCAGATTCAAAAATGCAATTGGCAGGTTGTCAATGTTACAACTCCAGCAAACTATTTCCATGTTCTTCGTAGGCAGGTGAGTTATTATCTGTTTAGGTTCATCAAAAGTAAGAGAGCAATTATAATCCATTTACTATTTGAAGAATAAAGAAATTTAGATAGGGGGCAAAGGTAAAAGTGCACTAATTTTAGTGCTATTTGACTAATTTCATGAAAATAATGTTAAAAATGGAGGACGGTTAATCATGCATCATGTGGTGACATTGATAGCCAAAAGACAAGGGGCTACAATGCACCAATCGAACTTTTCCCAATTGCTAAGTGTTATGTGCCTTATGTCCAAGGCTTGATGCAAAACCACTATCGAGCTAGGAGTTTCATTGGAAGTAGCCTCTCTATTCCCACAGGGTAGGGGTAAGGCTGTCTACGTCTTACCCTCCTCAAACCCTACCTTAACTTTTGCTATTGGTGAGATTAACTGAGTATGATGATAGGGGGACTGAGTCAAACATGTTAAAAAATCATCTAAAGTCTTATTGAAAAGATGGAAATTATTATTGTAATAATATCGTTGTTTATAGGTGGCAATATGTGTTGGGTTCTTATAACCTAACGTGACTACTTAATCTTATTGAAAAGTTGAACCTGACCTGCACGCCTGTGAGTCTGTGACACAACCTGTGCATCCCGAATTTCTTAATGTGTCAAACGAGTTGTATCAGGACAACATGTTGGAGGGTTGAATTTTCAGTTTTAAATTTATTTTGATTTTACTTCTAAACAATTTCGTAGGTTGGGAATTGACTAATTGTGTCAATCTGATCCTGACCCCGTTTGTTACAGGGGCTAGCCGTATCAGCCCCAACCCATTACCCACAACCCTAACTTGTTTATTTTGTAAAGAATTACCGTCGCTACATATTTTAGTTAAAATGAATGCATGAAGTGTTTGAACTTTTAAATTACTTTTTAAAAAGTGGACAAATAAGTGTTTAGGGGTCAAACCTACATGATTGCTGTCTGTTTTGACCCGAACTCACTTCATGTGGTTCATACATCACTTCTGTCTTTCACATGGTTTGTCGTCATATTACAGATCCACAGGGAATTCCGTAAGCCACTTATTGTAATGGCTCCAAAGAACTTGCTTCGTCACAAAGATTGCAAGTCAAATTTATCTGAGTTTGATGATGTTCAAGGTCACCCTGGTTTTGACAAACAAGGGACCAGATTCAAGCGCCTGATTAAGGATCAGAGTGGACATTCGGATCTTGAAGAGGGCATTAGACGTCTAGTTCTATGCTCTGGAAAGGTTTGTAATATAAACAACTGAACAAAATATTTAATATTTTGTAATATTTATCTTATATAGGATAATAATCAGTAATGTATGTGCGGGTCACCATAACTTGAAACTACTTTGTACGCCACCAAAGTTTGTACCTGGTTTTATTTATAACAATATCTGGCAAAAAAAAGTCAAAATTTTTTACAATAAAAAGAACGCCCTACTTTTTTGTACACACGAATTGTAGCTTCTTGATAGATTGATTCAAGGGTGTTTTTGTCTTTTCAAAAAATTTAATGGGCATATTTGTCATTCGGCTTATATTTGGTATAAAACAAAACATGATACATACTTGGGGGACCTATACCGTAGTTTCATTCTACGAGTGGCCTTAATGAAACAAGTTGAATATGTCGGTAAGAAAAAAAAATATAGTTGCTGAACTATTACATGATTAGTTTTAACAAAAGTTAATTTACGAACGATACTTTTATAACTGAAGAGAATTAGTTGTCATATTTTTAAATTTAAATACTTCACCAATGTATAAAATGTCTTTTTGGTTGTTAAAATAATTGGTACTACCAGTTCTCAACTGTTGTAAAAAAACTGGATTTTTCAGGTTTATTATGAACTTGATGAAAAAAGGAAGTCAACCGAAAGCAAAGACGTAGCAATCTGTCGTGTGGAACAGCTTTGCCCATTCCCTTACGACCTCATCCAGCGTGAACTAAAGCGTTATCCAAGTAAGAATATTAAACTACTAAGATACAAATAAACATGCATAATCTACATTTTGCAAACTATTTGTTGTATTACTATCATTTGTAAGCAAATGCTAAAACACATAAAACGAGCGGGTCAGGCAGGCTGGCTGGCTCACAAAACACGTTATATCGAAATTTGACAAGTAAATAATGTGCTGTTTTGTTTAAAATGAAAGCAATATATATATTGTTAATAAAAACTCAATGAAAAGGTTATACATGATTTTCAGAACTTTATCCGATAGCCTTAAACTGAAACGGTTTGGTTGCTGACTTGGCACCAGTTTTACTAAAGCGGATAAATAAACTTAATTTGATATATTTTTTGGTTAAGTAGTAAACAACAAGCCTAAACGCCTCCGTTTGTGGTGGACGGTGGGATCTTGAGTTCAAATATTATAAAAAGTTGACGTGGCATGTAGTTCAGATCTAGTGACCTGTCAGCATATATCTGCCAATAAGCACTAGAGTTCATGTTTTATAACTTTATGATTCAAGTTATCCTCCATATGTTGATGCCTTGATACATTTTCAGATGCTGAGATTGTTTGGTGTCAAGAAGAGCCGATGAACATGGGGGCATACAGTTACATCGCCCCTCGCCTTGCGACCGCCATGAAAGCAATGGACAGGGGTAATTTAGACAATATCAACTACGTAGGCCGTGGTCCATCTGCCGCCACTGCAACCGGTTTCTACACAGTTCATGTTAAAGAGCAGGCAGCACTCGTTGAGAAAGCCATAACCTCTAATTCCATCACCAATCCGACACTCGCCTAAAACAAAACAGTAAGGTATTTTTTCATGATTCGTGTCAAATGTACACATGTTGTGGGCTCGTTTTTTTAACTTTCAACCTTTACTGAGACGGTTTTGTACACCCACCCCTCGGCTCGTTCAGGGGGTGTAATAATCACATTAAACGAGTGCCTGGTTTACAGGCTCGATAGAGAATTGATCTTAATCACACCACATGCGCGTTAAAAGTCCATTTTGTTCTCTATGTGTTAAATTGTTGAAATTATCTTGTTACTAATTCTAGCCTTTATTTTAAAGCCTGTTTGGATGCGACTTGTGAGTCATAAAAAAAAGCTTTATTATATCAATTTTAAAGAAGTAACATTTTAACCCCACAATAATATTATTCTAAGTTTCCGTCTTACATAAAAGCAGTGATTCCCAATACGGGCGAGTTTGTTTTAGGGGCTGTTTGGAGGCGTCATAATATAGGATATAGATGAATTATATTAGTTATGATACAGGTATATGTAGTACAATCATCTTGGTGGGTATTTGTTGAAATATAGTTCTATAATGAAGTTTTGCCTGTGCACTGTGAAATCAAGATCTTATTATGTTAGATTATTGTTATGCTAATGAAATGAATATAACTGGAACTCGAGTTATTCTAAAGCGAACGGTTATTTAAAGAAGGAAATTATATCTTAGGCGTCCCCTTCCCCTTCCTCGAAACCCATATTGATTAGGGTAGGAGTTAGGGTTCGGGTTCGAGCTGGACTGGTGTGAGGGCGGAGCAGAGGTTTTGTTGCGGGGCTTGTTGTGTCAGCAGCACTGATGATGAGGACGATTTTCGAGCTTCCAAGCGAATGACTTCATCTTGTAACATTGTGCGGGCGGTGTCCCAGTCCGCATTAGTCTGATGAATGAGAGAGGCACAAGTATCAAACTCCTGTGGTAGTCCCCGAACGAGTTGTAAAACAAGTCGGGATTCAGTTATTGGATGATCGACATCTTCCAATTGATTGGCGAGATCACGCAGCCGCTCGCAGTAATCGTCAACCGAAGAACAGTTTGCGAGGGTAAGGTTACACAGGCGGGTTTCCAGGGCAGCAGCACAGGCGTTTTTATTGCTCAGATAAAGCTTTTCTAACTGCAGCCAGGCGGCTCGGGCAGTCGTAACATGACCCGTAAGCCGGGGCAGGTGGCTATCAGAAACTGTGGCGATGATCCATTGTAGCACTAAGGCATCAATTTCGAGCCACAAGGGATAATCATCCGCAGTTTCAGCAGGAGGGGCAGAACCGTCGATGTGGTGTAGGACCTTGTAGGCTCTCGCGTGTAGGCAAAAGAGGTTAACCTAGGCTGTATAAGTGACTTTTGTACCGTCTAGGGTACGAACCTTCGAGTTGATGTTGGTGACAGAATATGCCGGATGAAGGGCGACGGGTCTGGCGGCCGAAGCCGAGGACTCTGTGGTGTCTTCTTTGGTCATGATCGGCAGAACAGAACAGGGAAAGAAGAGGCTGCAAGCTGTGCGAAAAAAAAAGAAAACAGGGAAAGAAGAGGCTGCCGATCGGAAAAAAAAAGAAAAGAATTTAGGGTTTGAGCCGTAGCTCTGATACCATAAAAGTGTTTATGGATCGATATATTTCATTGAATAATATGAAGAATACAATACCCTTTATATAGGGCAAATACAAGAGATAATTATGCCGCTAAGCAGTTAATATCGCCGATATATCCGCTATATCGGTCCGATATATCGGTTATCGGTCATCAACCGATATACTGATACCGATATTTTGACCGATATTTTGTATCGATATTATCGGTGATATTGACCGATATTTGACCGATATATCACCGATATTCCCGATATCAGTATCTTTCTTATTAGTTCTTCTATTTGTCTTGCTTCTTATTGATGTTGTTAGTGTTTTAAGTCTTAATTGTTAATTGTCAGTGTTAAATATTAGTGTTTAAAGTCTTAATAAGTTCCCAATTGCTACAATTGTTATTGTTTTGCATGTTGCAAGAGGTCAGTCTGTTAATCGTAAGAGATTATATTTAATTGTTAGTGTTAAACTTCTATATATATGGATATTGCATTATATAAAAATTACCGATATCCCACCGATATCTCACTGCGAAAACCGATATATCAAATATCGGTCCTCGACCGATAACCGATATTTTCCGACATTAACTGCTTAGAATTATGGAAACGATCCCTATCTATAATAACTATACAATATTATTCAAATATAAACAATATTATCTATAAACTCAATATTATCTCTAAGATTATAGAGGTAGTGTAATCTAGTCACTGTTATGTCTCGTTCTTACACATGATGGGCAATAGTTCTTTACCCTGACATGAATAGTTAGTGTAACACTGAAATGATCAAATGAGAGAAGACATATTTTGATAGGCCTGTTTCTTTACCTTAGTGAGGATAGTCAGTGACATTAAAATGAGATCAAAAATATATTTTGATGCCTTTAAAAAGCTATAAATATGATTTGATATACACTAACATACTTTAGGTTGGTTTTAATAATGCATGATTCACAAATGATGAATTATTTATATGACAAGTTTGGTCTACATTATTCTTATCAAGTTGCTACCTAACTGTGATAAAGCTGGTTCATGATGTTTGACTCTAGTGATACGATCATTGACATGGTGAGTTAAAAAAAAAAAAACTTGTAAGATAAAGTTGGTTCATGATGTTCGACTCAAGCCTGAAAAGAGTTGGTCTATTTAGCTATGAGATACAACCAAAGCTTAATGATTAGATAGCCACTTTCCGGTCATAAAGGGCAGTTGTAAAATTCATCCCTAATTCTAACGCTTCTACGTCCAACCACCCTATTAATCGCAATGATATCGTGATTACATTACCCTTGGAATCAAGTTTAAGCGTTTTAGGATTTTTCTTGCAACCAGATGTAGAAGAGGATGATGAACTCATCTTGAGTTCAGACAATCGATTGAAGTTCCTACTAAATGTACTAAATGTTAATGTAATTGCTACATAAGGGTTTTGACACGACAACATTCCACATTAGCATCAAGCAAACTGAGTTTGAGCTTAGTTATTCATGGTATGGTTGATGGAAAATATATTAAAAGGTGGGACCGTCAACAACGATTTTGAAAGTTGGGATTGGTAGTCACTAATACTATTAGTTGATAGTATTTAAATCAAATATGTCTAAAAACAGAAAACACTTATAGTGAAAATTGAAAAAATATTTTGGAAAATATTAAAATTAATATATTTATTTATGAAGGTTCATGAATAGTGCCTACGGTTTTTAAGCTATTTATCTTCGTTGTTCCGTTTATTAAATCAAAATTGTTCTTAGCTCGGTTGGTTTTGTTGTAGCGTTGTTATTGTACCCACTCGTTAAAATTAATTTTGAATGCTTATTTTGACAAATGAGAGGTGATTTAGAAACTAAGTGTTTTAGTTATGACTTATGATCAATTTTGATAACTGGTTTTTTTATGGCTCAGTTGATATATTAAAAAAATTGACCAAAGTTGCTGAATCCACATCAAAACCATATTTTTTTTTCAAATATATTATGTCAAACGAGCCACGTCATAACTTTTTTTCAAATAACATATTGGTATCAGTATCATCTTTTCTCCTTTTGTATGATAAGAGGATGTTAATAGTTTTAAGCTTATAACTATTTTTTCTTGTATCTGAATCAACCGTATAGTTAAAACGGACTGATTATGAAAATCTAAAAGTAAACCGTTGGTTATAAGCAGGGGCGTAGCTTGAGTCGAAATTGGGAGGGTCGGAAGTCACTGGGGGGTCGGAAGTCACCGGTTACAGGGGGTCAAAACCGTATATACCAAAAAAATTCTATATGGGTACCATATAATCGAAACTTTTAAGCGAAAATTTCGGTGAGTCGGATGCCCTACCCGCCCCTATAAAGCTACGCCTTTGGTTATAAGTTTGGTTTTATCCCATAACTGTGTCTAGCCTTTAAAAAAATATCTAGCTATACCTATAATAAACCAAAGCCATTTTAATGACATGTCACTCAAAGAGGGTATTCTCTTCATTGAGTGTGCCATATGTCATCCTATGTGGCAAGACCTTTATTTTAGGAAAAATAATAATTTAAAATTTAAAAACAAAATTATATTTTTATCTCTAATGTTTTCTCCCATAACTTTTAAACGTTAATATCTTTTATATACGAGATTTTTTAAAGAAAAAAATTACACCAAATTAACGAGCGTTTTATTATTTTTCCAACGGGTACCATAGTGCTATATAAAAAACGGGGAAAAAAACGACTATTTTTTTGTAACCGGACAGGTATTGTGTCAGGTTTGGAATTAGTTTAAAAAAAATTGTGGGTTTGGGTCGGGCCTGGGATTAGGTGATACCCAACCCAATTACCTTTTTTTTTATATTAGAATATGATAACTTATGGCAGAGATTTGTTTAATAATAATAATAATAATAATAATAACAATAATAATATTCATTAATCATATAATGGCAGATGCCATTTTGATAGTTTAAATACTTCTAATTTTATTCACTTTACTTAGATTTCTCAACCCGGGACGCTCCCGGGGTATAAACTAGTTATATCTATCTTAAAATAATGATTATCATAGTATTTCACTTTGATTTTGGGGCTTGTACGACGACAGTTTCAAGAATTTTGTTGGTTTACTCTTGTTGGAATGTTTAACCAAAAGTCCAAAACTTTGTCATTAACCTAAGCAAGCGAATTGAGAGATGATAATAATGATGATATGAGGAGGTTGGTGTGTTTTAAACGTGCACATCATTATTATATTCGTTGCTTTTTTTTTAACCGCTAATTTCTTACACCCCTTTCTTTTTACACATTTTTTTTGCACACCGTTAGAGTTAAACTCCTAACCTCACTCAAAAAAGGACTTCTTCTCTACCACTAGGCTATAACCTAAGTGGCATATTTTTCGCTTTTAGAACTAAAAGAAGTAACAACTTTTAGTGCATACAATACACATTATTATAGCATTATCATGTGTGAATAATGAATATGTGGAACATTATTTTGAAAATCAAGTTACCAAATGTTGTTGATATTTACAAACACAAATTCAATCCTCCCAAAGATTGTGACCTTTGATGGGTTGTCACCGTATGATTGGTTGAGAACTATGGATACCGGTCGTCGTACAACTTATGGTCCTCAACAATGGGAGGACCAAGGGAATGAAATGGAACTAAACTGAATAGTACTGTGTAGAAATAGCACTATATAAGGTTACTAAAGGCGGTGCGGAATGATTATAAGTGTTACATTAGTTATCCTATAATCTATAACAATGTTAATATACGAATGAAACTAGGTAAGAAAAAGTTTTTAAAAATTTATAAAACTGTGTCCCAACTCTTCTGAAACAACCCTTCCCCTGAGATTACCAAAATGTTTTTTTTTTGTTAATTTGGAACCGGGACCGGGTTTGGTAAACAAAGTATAGCCGAGTAAGATAGGAACCGGTTTCGGGTATGTTCAGTTTTTTTTACCTGTTTGGCTGGGATTTTTTGGGGTCTCGGTTTCGATCGGGTAGAGGTGAAACCGCTTCGGGTGGTGATCCGGTTCGGTTCCTTTTGCTAAACCTAGGCCTTGAACTAATTTGTACATGTGGGTAGGGTAGGGTAGGAACCGACTCCGGTCGGGTATACTAGGTCGAATTCAGAACCAGTTCCATAAAATATCATTTTTAAAAACTTTGTAAAATATCATTTTGGCTCCTTTTGAGTAACTTACTACTCAAAAGCCGCCAATAATATATGTTAATCTCACTAATTTTTTGCCACCTTTTTTTGTTTGGCAGTTAGGCCAACTGTAGTGGCCACGTTAAAGGGCGTTAATAGGGCTTTTAGCGCCGGTTTTGGCATCCTACACACCGCCCCCACAGGCGCAAAAAGGGCGTCAATGGCTTGGGCTCGAAATATTTAACGCCACAGCTGATGAGCATCCCTCCAATCTGAAGCTCCTACGCGTCCTCAACGGTAATATAACCGTTACACAGCTAGTCGTTTAAAAAAACAAATTTTAAATTTAAACTTTAAAACCTATTTAAACCCAACAATTCACCTAATTTTTATACAAAACACTTTTCATCCTTCACATATTTATAAAAAAATCTCTCATTTCTTAAAAAAATTTATTACCATGAATCCATTCCGCCCTCCTTTCGGTGTTCCATCTCGAAATATTTAACGCCATAACTTATGATCATCCCTCCAATCCGAAGCTCCTACGTGTCCTCAACGGTAATGCCCCTGACTTAACGAAGAAAATTTAACTGGGTTAAGTCGTTGGATTGTTTTGGCATATTTTTTTTAAAGATCAAGGAGTGTTCATGCACTTTTTAAAAGATTGGGCTGGACTGACAAATTTGGCCAAACCACAGGGACGGTTTTGGTAATTTACTCTTTTAAGTTTTAAGTTTTAAGTATTTCACTAGGGTTTTTTTAAGTATTTTCGTAGGTTTTTAGTTATTGTAATTTTTTTTTGTTTGTTGAATGAAACTAGATGGTTTTCGTAGGCCGCGCGTTGCGGCGACGTCTAAGTTGTTTATATGTGGTGGCACGTTATGTGATGCGTAAACTGTATGAAAATGTACCAATAACTTGACGCAATAAAGTATAGACTACAATCATTCCTTTCCGAACTAAATTTACGTCAAAACGTAGAATAATCTGAATTTATACGGTTGAATGAAGATGTGTTATATATTTGAGGTATAACACTTTCATTGATTACTTCGTCAAAAAGAATACGTTACTCTATTAAAAAGATTTTAGTATATTCATGTAAAAGGCACCTAACTATTTCCTATTAATATCGTATGTATGCGACTACAAACACATATGCTTTCAATTTATTCATGTATTGTTTATTTTTTTTTAATCTCATTACGCCTTACGGCTGCTTAAAAACTCGATTCAATACACCAACGAAATAGAAAAGCTCAAAAAATTATATTCAAAGAGTATCAACAAAGTATGTCTAAAAAGTATTCACGCGTGTTTGGTTCGTTAAAAACATTCAAAAATTATTTATTGCTCTTAAGGTAAAAAAAATCTTTTTTATGAAATATCTAACTTTCACAAAAATTCAAGTTTGTTTTCAGATTTAAAAAAAAAATCAATATTTAAATACAATTGATCAACTTAAATTAGTACATATAAAAATACCTTAAGGAAAACACTTCGGTTTTATCATTGTAATATGGTTTAGTTGGCTAGGTGCATTGTTAAATAATTTTTTTTCTACATTTCAAAAGGAAAAAATGAGAACAAAGATATGTATCATAATGAAAAAACAAAAAGGGTAAATTTAAAAGGCTAGTATCCCTAATTCCCCATATCCTTTTCTCTGTCTACAATTTCTCTCCCTCTACTCTAACCCCAACACAAAACCACCGTCAACACAACTAAGTCACTAAGCCACCACCACTACAATACCACCACCTACACCGGCGGGGAACCACCACCGGCAAACCACATTACTTCACCTCTGAAAACCCTAACCCCCATTATTCCTCCATCAGGCGCCACCGCCACCACCATTGCCGCTGTCACAGCCACCAGGAGACTTTCTTCACTCTTGCCAAACACCACATCACCGCCACCACTTTGGCCGCCGTCACCACGCCACCGCTTTCGCCGCCGCCACCACACAACTGCCACAGCCACTGCATACTTTCTTTTATGATCTTTCTCTCTCTCTATCTTCACTTATTCTCTCTCTAAAAACCCTATCATTTAGAAAATTGGTTTTGTCAAGTTCAAAACCTAAGGGGTAAAATTTATCATTTGACAAAATTTAAGGGTTGGGTATAAAAAAGCATGGTGCACTTTGTTGAATGAAATATTATTTATTTTATTAAATTTCAAAAGACAAAATAATAAATATCATTTAGGTGTCGCTAAGGGCTTTAAAGAGCTTGAAACCCCTTTTTGATTTCTAGTCATTTCAAGCCCGTAGTAAAACCCCATACCACTTGACAAAACATGCCTAAATGAAAAGCTTGAAATTTTAATACCACTACAAATGGTTTTAAAACATGCTGTGATATGTTTGTAAGACAAGAATATGCGGGATATCTTGGCAAAATAATGATGCGTGGACATTTCAAGATTCCGGAGGTTAGCAAAATTTGTAAGAATGCAAACAAATTTTTGCTTATAAATTACACTAACTTTTTTCTTAAAGGAAGACTACTACCCCACAATAACACGTGGCACGTCCAACGTGTTGTGCCAAAATTATGTTGGTGTCCATCATTTTAATAATACTTTCTTACGTACACATTAGTTGTGACGGTTAGTTAAAGATTGTATTCTATGACAACGACTACGGAGTATGACAGGTAAGATTATAAAATTAACGGTGATGTGAATATAATTTAAAATTAACAGAAGTAGTTATCTATTTGTATACTTTGTCTTATATATCGTCATGTTTATAGTTTATGAGAAACATACTATATTACTGCTATCTAAACTCTTGTATTAAATTAAATACTTTTATGGAAAAAAATCACAATTCGAAAAGCAAGAAAAGGAGATAAGAAAGCCATGCCTTCACTTGATTGCTATGGTAAAGATATTCATGATTCATGCTAAAAATTCAAAAGCCTATATATTATGACTGTTCAATAAGCATGTGAATGATAGTGTGTGTAAACCGAATCACATAATTGGAGTTAACAATTTGTGTTTGTGCATATCTACAAATATTTTGCTGTATTCGGATTCATACTTTTGACACAAGGTTTGAATGTGTGCATGTCAAGGTTAGGTTCCTGTCAACTTTTGACTTTTCTCACCGAAATTTACCAACATCTCGTTACTAGAAAAGTGTTTCTTTTGCTACAAAATCATTCAATAGAAAAAAAATGCGTCATAAATTTTGAAAAAATTGGTACTCATTTGTGACGACAAAAAAAACCCTTATTTTTTAAACAAATTTGGTACACAATAGCGACAAATATTAGAAAATTTGTTTAAAAAATTAGATTATTTTTGTCATCACAAATGGGTAACAACTTTGTTAACATTTGTGACGTATTTTTTTATGTTTGAAAACTTTGTAGCAAAGTGGTCACTTTTCTAGTAGTGTCTGGACAGGTTAATACCTATTTCAATGTTTAACTTAACTTTTAATTTTTCTTAAAAAATATTATACGATTAGTCAACAATAACTTTAGTTTACTTGTCCTTAATACAAGAAATCTAATACGAATTTATGATTTTAAATTCGATTCGATTCGAAATTCGAATAAAAACAGTACATGTATATTTTTAAATATATATATATACACAACATACACATTATTATATACACATTGAAAAAAAAAAGAACTTTTAAATTTTGGTCAAACTCTAAGTATCCATAGTCTCTACAACTTTTACCATAACCATATTTTACATATTTACCTTATACATCACAAAACTCTAATAGATTATAGTATCTACTATTTTTACTATTTCAGATATGTTAAAAATAATGAGTTTGTAGTAGTTTTAAATCTGAAGCTATTACAATATTTAATCTTAGATGCCAAACCTTTCAAAACACCTTGTTTTAGTTAAATACATAGAAACTAATCTTTCCGATTTTATTCTCTACATCATTTTTTTTATCACAATGTATTATGAAATTAAAGATTTTTAATTGTCATTACACATTACACATTACACATGCGCACTGGCGAAGCATAGTAGGGGCGGCCGACCCCCCGGATTTTCGCGCAGAAGTTCCGATTATATAATATTCGTATAGAAAATTTTGAAAATATAGGGTTTCGACCCCCCGAAACGGGTTTTCGACCCCCCGAAACTAGTGACTTCCGACCCCCCCGAACCTTCGGGTCAAGCTTCGCCACTGCACATGCAAGAACCATAATAAAAGAAAAACTGAAAAATATATAATTGAATTTTTTCGTGGAGAAATATGCGTTGGTAGAATCGCGTGTCAAGTTGTTGTATATGTGCTTTCATATATGTTCAATAGATTTGGCTTGTGCTTCTATTAATACTGAATTTTCTAGTTTGTAATTATATCGTACAAAGGATGTGTGAATGTTTAATATATTTGATCAAAGCCATACCAATGAAAATTTTGAATTTCAGCATTTTTTATTACCTAATCCGTTGACATACAATTTTAAGGTTTATTTTATATTTTATTTCAACTGAGGGAGGTGGATCTTGCATAACTTATGCATTTAAAATAAGAAACAGTAGATATATATATCATAATATAATACCATTTCCCAAATTGTCTCTTGATTTAGTTTTTGGGTTGGGGTTGTTTATATGATTCACCATTAGTTCATTTATCAAAATAGTTTGGTCGGTACTTTGGAAACTAGAAAGTATGTCGATGTATTATACTTGTTTAAATTTCGGATTAAAAAAGTTGTAATCTCATGGTTTTATATAAATTCTGTGGTTTTACTGCTAATCTATAATCTATAACTATATATAAAGTAAACACACGAGTACATGACATTCATTAAGATCATCCTCTTCAATTGAGTGTGTCATGTGGCATATTGTGAGAATTTAAAAAAAAAATATTTTCTCTGTCATGTGCAGGCACATGCACTTTCCCCCACAATTTTTGAACATTAATAACATTTTTATACGACATTTTAAAAAAATATATGTACCAAATTAACGAGCGTTTTATTATCTTTCCAGCAAGTATAATAGTTCTACACAAAAAATAAAAATAAAAAAATACCCGACTTTTTTTATATGGTGATTAATGAAATAGATACTTAAATTATATATGAGTAGATAAAATAGTTTGAAGATATGAAAAGTTACTATATCCTACAATTTTTTCAGCCGATAGCAGTTAAATCATGTTTATTTATCTTTAAAATGGATCTTCACTGATTACCTATTGATTGTTTTACTCAGTGAAAATTGTATGTCAATCATTTAACATATGATCATTTTAAACATCAGAATCACCTACCATAATCATCATAATCATCATGTATGCTGTTTAAAAAAGCTTATTTTTTTAAGTAATGAAGCTATTTGAATGAAGTCTTGCTAAATAAGGGCTAGGGGAAAAGCACATAAAAATTAAAGGTTTTAGGGGATATGTTTCGGGTAATCGGATGGTGTATCACATAAGCTCATACATGTCCCATACCCGAAAAAAAATCCCAATTAAAAATGTTGGCTAACTTTTTCTTTGTTTAGGGGAAATAAAATCCCTACAAACACTTAGAAAGTTGGAATTAGTGAGTGAGGGTGTGTCTCGAAGACGATGAGGAGTAAGGTCCAATGGAATACAAATCGATTATGTGAAGATCGACGACCGCAAGAGTTTTAATTGGATGCATTATGGGTGTTACTGTGTTGGAATCAGTCCTCTTCTAAAGACCGAAGTGTGTTTGCTCATTGTTGAGTTTTCAAGACTAACACTGTGTTTTCGCGTTTCATTAAAGGAAAGAAGTGGAAAGAATTTAAAGGAAGCGGAGAGAAAGTAAAAAATATGTGTGTTCCAGAGTTTCATTAAAAGAAGGGAGTGGAAGGAAGTGAAAGTGTGACACCCGGCATGTTCAGTTTAAACATTTTTGCAAAACATAAGTCTACCTTAGCGAAAAACATTTATAAACGTACTTAACTGGGTCAGTTGAGTTGGGTCAGGTTAGGATTGTCCAGAGTTCAATGATCTAGAGGATCATTGGGAGTCGTCTTGAGTATACACTAGTCTTGAGTCCCATTGTTGGTGAAATTACATAAGTTGAATTAAGTGTTATACGTAGATTGATACATACATGTGATACAATGTGCAAATTTGTGTTTCAAAGGTGTAAACAAGATTATACATGATTTTATATGCTTAACATATGTTAGGATTACATGTTCATGTGTTAGCATGTGCTAAAACGCGTTTAAACGACAAAACTGGAAAGTTTGGAAAACCCGAAACTGGTTCAACCTTAAGGGGGGTCGAACCTGCAGAGACTATAAATACCATACTTTGCAATTTTTCATCATTTCACAAACCCTAGTCGCCTCTAAACACTCTCTCTCGACTCTAATCACTGGAGAAGGAGTTTTTAACCTTATTTTTCATAATCTAACCTACAAACATCATCCAAGCAAAGATCTAAAGTGTGTTCTTGATCTAAAACACTTTTTAAGCATTTTGATTCGTTTTTATTAAACCCCAAAGGTCCAGATCTGTTCTAAGGTGGTTTTTATGATTAAAAACCTTTCAAACATCTTTCTAAACAAAACCCTATCATTAAACTTAAGTTTTCATATAAATTAACATGTGTTAATGGAGTTTGATGTTATGTTATATGTGGTTTAATGATTAAATGTTGTTTAGATGATAGAAACATGATCTAGGGCTGCTATTGGTATTGGTTTATGATTGTTTTAGGTTACAATTGGATAGATGATGTTATTATGTATATTTTAGGGATTTTTGTTAAATCTAGGGCTTGATGCATGTTGTTGTTGTCAATAAAATGATTGGGGGTTTTCATGAACATACTAAACTGAGCATTTTTAAATGATTATGAAAGGATTTCGACAAGTTTCCAAATTGGGTAAAGTTTTCATGCATGATGTGACATTTCCATAATTTTACCATTTTGGGTAAGTGTTAAAACGGATTGATTTTGGAGTAAAATTGGTAGGGTTTCGTGAGGATATGTTATTCATACTTGACTGTTGAGTTTCATGATGTTTCGTGATGTTTTCGGATTGTTTTGATGCGATTTGATGCATTTTAGAACAAGTGCTGCAGACTGGGTTGAACCAGGCTCCATTCGACCCATTTGGGGTCGAATGAAGCTACTAGAGATCAAACAAAAAACTCAGAGGGGCGAAGGAACTTTAATTTGGCCGAACGAACATGATTTAGGTCGAATTAACACGTGTTAGGGTCGAATTAACATGTTTAAAGGTCGAATGAACATGTGTTAGGTTGTATAAACTTGTGAATGGGTCGACTGAGACTTCTTGGGGTCGAACCAAGTTTAATTTTTGGCCGATTCGACCTAACAACCTCAATTGTGCGATTCGTGATGCAAACTAAGTGTTTTATGCTTGAACCTTATGTGTAATCTATGTGTACTTGATTAGTTTATGTAATGGATCACCAACGGGATGTCGGGTCAGTCTAGTGTGTCGGTTGAGCAGTCAAACACGTTTTCAAACATAAGTAGTCACGATTTGGACAACCGGGGACTAGATAACCTTAGGGTTATTAGTCCAAACACTTATATGAACTTTTATGATAGATTCCCGGTATTAGGAACTATCAGGACTTGTTGGTAACTCTTTTCTATAGAAGACGCAACCTAAGGTGAGTTTCACAGCCCCACTTTTATTGGCTTTACTTTTAGGGGAGAAAACATGCGCTAAACTTATGTTTTGAAAACTGATGTCATACTATGGGTTATTTTGAGTTGCTATACGATCTTTGGAAGTCCCGGGGGAAACCATGAATGTGCGGGGTTGCACAACGGGGGGAATGTGGATAGATCTATTGGGTGTGACCTGCCTTACTCGTCGACTGGAGGTCGGATGGGTGCATGTTGTCTCGAACTATGCTAAACTTGCTAAACATTATTCGGACGGCTTAAACATGTGCTAAACTTGCTAAACGTGTCCAGTAATGGTTTTCCAATCGTAGTAGTAGCAAAAACTTACGCCTAGCTAGCGTACTTTGGCTTACACTTGACATAGTATTGACATGTTTGAACTTGGAACATTTTGGTAACATTTGGTAACACCTGGTAACATTTTATGAAAACCTGTGAACTCACCAGCATTATATGTTGACATGCATCTTTCATATAGTTGTTGTTTATTGTGACCGTTAACTTGGATCCTGGTTTGTCACGCGCCACGCGGTAAAACCCCGCATGTGAAATTTGAGGGTGTGACAGAAAGGAAGCAAAAGGAAAACCTTTTAATATAACTTTCCTCTCAAAATGGAAGGAAGTAGAAGAAAAGGAAAGGAAAACAAAAAATTTTTATCATTTACTATTTTACCCTTATAGTTAAATTATTACAATATAGAATGGGGGTATAACTGTAAAATTAAATCATTCTTGTCTCTTCCTTTCAACTTGGGAATACATAAAGTATTTAATTTCTTTTCATTTCCTTCAAACTCGGGAACACGAAATAAAGTCATATGTTTTCTTTTCTTCCCTTTCTTTTCTCTCCTAAATTCCCTTTCTCTTCTTTTCTTTCCGTTAGTAAACTCTGGAATTAACATAGCGTAAAGGCTCATAACAAAAATTTTGGCTTTTTGAGCTTGGCGATGAAATGTGTTAAGATAACACTTTTAGTATAATTTTGATAATTTGTATGTATCATATATGTTGTAAGGAAATATCATGTGATTTAAAAAGTTGTGTTTTGATGGAAAGTGCATTGTCGATCTTAGAGGGTGTTTGGGGCTGCTTTTTGAAAATAGATTATGCATTTTGTTGTAGTAGAGGTGGAGCTGCTTTTAAATTATTAAGTTTTGGTAACCTATTAAACGCAAATAATATATTTTTATTGACCTTTCCCAAACACTAAAAACTGATTATTTGCATTTTCAAAACGCAATAATCTAAAAATTTATTTCAAAACTCAACCCAAACACCCTCCTAGTCTAACCATGACCGCATGTGCTTGGTAGATTCAAAATGTTTTTTTTTTCTTTTGTAAACCGATGATTAAACTTACAATTTAAAAGTAATATATATTTGACACTGTTATATGAATTCAAAAGTTGCAAGTTTTAGGGGCTGTTTGGTAGAATTTGTCTCATTAAAAGCATTCTCAATAGCTTCTTCATCCCTCATTTACTCACAATCAATCAAAACCACATATTACATTAAAAATCATTAAATTTTCTCTCTCCTCCACTCACGACCACTTTCAACAAATATTAAAAAATAAATACAGTTTTCCTGTTTTCTCTAAAAGATTATCAAAAACCCAAAATTTATCGATAAACAGTATATTCCCCATTTTATTCACTCATAACCACTTCCAACCTCATAAAAAATTATAGGGTTTTGTCTCATCAAAAAATGGGGGCATTGCTGTGAATGCTCTAAGTGTTGAATTATTAAGAGGGTATAAATGGTTAAACACCCTTTATTAGCTGAATGGTTAAGAGCTTAATGAAAACATTATGCTTTTTTAATTGAAACAAACACTTTTAATGCTGAATAATTAAGAGGTTTATTAAGAGGTAACAAACGCCCCCTTATATTGCAAGGGGGTTAAGAAATTCTAAAGGGCAAAATAAGTCAAAAGAGCAAGAAACTAAAGTCCAAAGGAAAGGTCAACAATCGAGAAGTTAAAGTCCAAATACATAACAATGAAGAATCGTTGCGTGGAGTGGTGGTTCAGTTTTCTGATTAGTGAGAGAGATCCATAAGCAAGGGTATTCATATAGATGGCAAGATTTGACTTTACAAAGATTTTGTTTACTAGTTCATAGAATCTTTGACTATATGGCTTATAAGTGGTTCAATACATTCATGATAGTTTAGAGTTTTAGTTAGTAAATTGCAACATGTGTATATATAAATATAGATTTCATATTTATATGTCAACATTTGTTGTGCAATATTCAAAGTATATATAGTTTTCATATTTTAGTGTAAAACTTAAATCTTTAATGTTTAAAATTCTACATAAGGTTCAATCATTAATGAAAGACTGAATTACAAGTTTTGTCCTTTATGTTTATACCTGTTTGCAATGCATGCCCTTTACGTTTAAAATTGATTGGTTATGTACTTTATGTTTCAAAATCATACATGTTATGTCCTTTAGCCCTAAGTCAGTTAAATTTTTTCATTAAGTTATGTCACATGACCTGCACATGAGGGTAATTCAGTAATTTCGTTTAGACTAATTAAAAAAAATAACAAAAACAAATTAAAAAACTCAAAGAATAAAAACCCACATAGTTTCCCTCTCTAAAGAGACTATATCCAAGCCACCACCACCGACACCCCACCACAACTGCTGCAACCGCCATCAGTGGACTCATTCATCACCTGTAAACACCAACTCGACCCTCAACCTGCAACACTAACCGACCCAAACTCAAACCCCAACCTGCAATACAAACCCGACCCAAACTCGACCCCCTCTCTCAACCGATCTCTGACCACCTCCACATCTCCGTCGCCCTCAACACCAACTAGTGCGAACCAAAGAAGATTGTGGTGGTGGTCGGATCTCGATGGTCGAAACCCTTAGCCTACTCAGAGCTAGTTCCACCCTGTGCACACCTACGTGGAACCGAAGAGTATTGTGGTGGTGGTCAAATTTAGGCAAGGGGATGATGGCGGAGGTGGGGGTTTTGATCGTGGTGGTGGTTAGATTTTGTTTCTTTATATTTAATTTGTATGAATAGGTGGGGGTTTTGATTTTAGGCAAGGAGATGGTGGCAGAGGTTGGTACTAGAATGTGGTGGAATGAAGAGGTGGTAGTGGAAGTTAGTGCTGGAATGTTTAGTGATTTTGGGAGAAAACTAAAGGGGATGGGTGAATTTATTGATATACCCTCGTGTGCAAGTCACATGACAACATTTAACGACGAAAGCTAATTGAGTTAGGCTTAAAGGACAAAACGTGCATGATTTTGAAAGATAAAATACAAGATCAATCAATTTTAATCGTTAAGAACATTATTTGCATTCGGGTATAAACATAAAGGATAAAACTTGTAATTCAGTCTTGATGAAATTTATTGTTGATTTCTATTTTTCTATACCACTGCCTTACTTTAGTTTAGTGTGGAAGTATATATAAACGTATAAAATTTATCTTTCATTATCTATTCACATAAGACACGGTACAGAGATCAATGGATTATTTTTCATTTTTTGGTGGTACACTAAAAAACATTTGTGCATTTAGGGTTGTCAGTTTTTAATTTGTGCTTTTGGTGAAACCGCAATCTCAGATTACGGATTATGTTGACGTGGGGACATCTGATTGGTGAGGTCGTATGATGAGTGGATTAAGGGGACGAGGTGGCACGGTGAGTTGGAAAGGATACAATGACTACCTTGTCCATGTAGGTATAAACAGTAATCTCATGTTGCGGTTATACCAAATGCAAAAATCCTTTTCTGACAACCTCAATTTTTCCAAAGATTTTGTACTATAACACCAAAAAAGCAAAAAACTCTTTGATCAATGAACATACATATCACGTAGATTCCTTTGTCATAACTCATATGTACATCTTTATGGTAAATTTAGCAAACTAGTGTTTCACATACGAAGATTATTAATTATTAAATAACTTGACCATTATTTGTTGGAATACGTTCTTTACAACAATAAAATGCTTAAGTAACAACACATGCCACATGAAATGTTGGGCATAAACATCATGTGTTGATTGGGGTTACTTTGGTTTGCCTTTCAGTTTCGTGTTGTGTAGATGAAAAGTTATATTTTTTTAAGAAATGTTATAACCTCTAGTTAGTTAATTAGTAACTAACAAACACGTATAGGTCTGTACATAGATCAACTGGGTTGTCACATCTTCACAATACAACGATGCACACGTTACCTTAAATTCTCCACTATCTTAATTACTTCAAAAACTTCTAAACTGCGTGACTACTAAATAAAGCTTTTCGAGTTTTCTTTTTCATTATGTTAGTGTGCTTGTTTTCCTATGTTAATTTGAAACACAAGAGCACAAACTAGCAATGAAGTCACCTAATAAAATGTTTGTAATGACTAATGAACTAAAAGTACATATCATTCCAATTAAAAAAAAAACAAAAAGGCAATTCCATTAACAAGTTTGTTGTCGTTGTCATGTGGTGACATATATGATATATTTGATCTATCTTATTTCCCAGGAGAAAGGAACTAGAAAAGGTTTGTCTCTTTGATGGGAAAAGTTAAAAGGAAAAATTAATATTGGTGGGTCATATTTTGAATTAGGCCATATATTGAAACCTCAACAACTTCCCAATACAATCAAATAAAATCATTGGTGGGGGTATTGTTGTCCATGTATTGAACGACTCAACTTTACACAAAATATAACAATATTACAATAAATGCATGTATAGAATATCTGCATTATTTAAAGAATTTTTTTTAACATCAGATATATATCCTTTTATTAAAATAAAATACGAAAGTTGCATCACAACAGAAGATAGACGTGCAACAAGTTGCGTCGCCAGTCGCCACCCCCTTTTTGAATTGTGAACCCTAGTCTACCAAAGACAAATCCTTGCCCCCTGGAGATGAACTATTGCCGTGGATGACCCGTTAGACCCTAGTCAAAAAACGAATAGCTTCTGGCGCTAGGGAGCCAAAGGTATCAAAAGTCAAAGGGATAAAGACATGTTGGTTCTATGCACAAGCTTTAGCATGCTTATCTACTTTCTTCGATTCCGCCTTTCTCGATGCTTACCCAGCTACAAACCCTATTTCCCTTAACCCAACCAAAGGAGATACCCCTGTGAGGTCCACGCAAGCATGTTTCCCCCTCCCAACCAAAGACAAGCAGATCTACTGGTCGCAAGGTGGATCTCCCTTTCGCATGGTCTGTGAGAAAATTTACAAGGGCATCCTTTTTGGCAGAAATCCCAGCTCTTCTCAGGATGTCCCACAAAACGTCCCTCACCCAGTCATGCCGGTATTTGAACCCAGGGAGCTCTTTTCAAAGAACTGTGTGTTCCCCATATTTATCCATGCAAGCTTTATGGCAAATGGGGCATGTTTCATCTTCTGGATAGATAGGGATCATCAACCGGTACTTGAGTATAGCCCTGTACTCAACTGCTGACATGTGTTGACTCAAACCCTCAATCGGGATAACGGTCAAAAAATCCCGAGCATGAGGACCTTGTAGGCATTCAATCACTGCCTTCTAGCGGGAGGACAACTCAAAAACTTATCCCAGGCTCTGAGCAGTTTTGCTAAATAGAGCATTCGCCAAAGTTTTTTGTGGCTTTGAGGGGGCGGTGTCCTTATTAGAAAAACTGCCAATATCAAAGTCGGAGAAACAGGCATTTAAGCGTTCGAGCGCCTGTTGATAGTCCGGGTCTAGCCCGATGACCCCACTGTTTCGAAGGATATGATCCTGAAGTTTCCAATACTGAGCTCTAGACGCCACAAAGGCATAAACCCCAACATATCGAGCTGAAAGGAGGCCCAAACCACCTAAACGCATCCGCAAGGATGCCAATCGCCACTGGAGGTCCCCGAAGAAGGGGCCACCACACACAATTATATCTTCGATAGCCTCCCGGAGGCCATCATCGAGAAGCGATACCGCATCCACCATCAAGTGGGGTTGACAAGTTCGTAACCCAAAGGGTAAGTTAGCGACCCCCATGCATGACCTAAGCAGCAGGAGTTCACTTTAGGGATCCCTAAGGCGGGGCAGGAGTTTCATAAGGTCAACCACAACCGTAGCCTGTCGCCCTGCCAACTCCCCAATAAAGGTAGGATCTCGGCTAACAGCCCCACCAAGGAGCTTAACCCCCCCTCTCTGGCCTACCAATTCCTCCTGGTAAAAGCCCATCATGAACTTTCAGCCAGTCACACGTTGGCCAAAAGTCCTATGTTTTTTTAATATTGAGATTAAGCCCCAAATATGCCCCACGCACGTTGATAATGTCTAAAGCCTTAGCAACCTCAGCTGCATTGCCTATAATCGTCCCATCATCCAAATACCAAGCATGAAACGGGAGGTTACAATGTTCCTGAACCCGCATGATAAGGGGGTGTAAGGCAAGAGCAAAGAGAAGGGGCCCCAAAGGATCTCCATGTTGCACTCCGGTGGTAGCCCTAATACAATCATTACCCACATATAACCTAGAAGGTTGGGCGTAAAGGAACTGGACTGTAACACCCCAACCGATGGCGGAAACATCGAGGTGTCACGTAGTGATGATTATTCAATAGCTCATGGACTAAAGTGTAAATTTGAATACATTGATTAAATAATTTATTACATTGAAATGAAATTTCATGATACAATAATTCTAAAGTGACAAGTCTAGCTAAGATACAATGTAGACAAGACTGAAATATAAAATCCAAAAGCCTAAAAGAAGCGTCTCAAAACAACCTGAAACATGTACAAAATATTTTGGTCAATACAAAAATTGTATTGGTGAGCATACCCTGTTTAAATAAATATAGTAGAAAAGTGTTTAGCAATTCATGTGTCGTATACTGTTTGCAATTATGTAATAAGTGGTATCCGGGTCAAATCAACCCTAAGAGAAGAAAGCAGATATATATAGTATGCGCTAGTAGTAATGTAATACATAGCAATGACGAGGACTCTCAACAGAGTCACAAGGGTATAAACCATAGTACTATTCATTGAAATGCCAGGCCGCAACGGTTAATGATTTGACAGGTCATAGATACACAAAATGACAAAAGCAAACACACATAAGAATTGCTATTTTAGTAAAAGGAATTATAAATTTGATAGTAAGTACATGAGTCACCCCAAAATAGTAAGACAGTAAAAAGGGGAAAGATATACTCACCTTGTTTGTGAAACCAAAAACGAATAATCTGAATGCATGAATGTACTTTTCAAAGCCTACAATTATCATTATTAATTTTACTAACATTAATTTACCTATATGATTTGTTGGCTCATCAGTTTTCCGGCGACAAAGACTTTTATGACTCATGGCTAGTTACTTAACGGTTCATAGGTATATCCACTTTACGTATTCGTTCAAAAGTTAGAAAAGTAGTATAGACAATACAATATCTATATGTGAACAAAATACCAAACATCATCAAAATATAAATGATATTAGTTTCGCCAACCATGCTGCACCAATTTAAGATTTTCATAATTACTTTTGAAGCTACCTATCTAATTTAAATTTATATATATTAGTCATAACTTCATTAAAATAATCATAGAATTTCATTGTAGGCCATGAGCTCCTTTAATTTGCAAAACACAGTAGCAAAAGAAATATGTGCTTGCAAAGAAAATATATGTTTTGACTATATAATTGAACGAAAGGCTTGTTATTCACGTTATACACTTAAGTTCAGTTATATATATAAAAAAACATTCTATACTCTAAGGTAACACAAAAACTTAGTTATAATTATAATAGAGCCAAAGTCGCCGGAAATCTAAACGTGCCAGAATTCAAATAACTATTTACAAATCAAAGGCGCATTAGTTGCAAACCTGAACCAACTGTTGAGTTAATTATACAACGGCACGGTAGCAGAAATTCAAGGGCAAATAAACTATTGGTGACAAGACGGTCATGGTGGCGCAAGGTGGTTTGGCCGCTGACGGTGACGACCTTTCGAAACAAGGGTGACGGTTAAAATCGATCAATGGTGGTGGTTACATGAGGGCGATGGAGAAGAAGTGATAGTAGAAGTTGGTGTGGTGATTGGTTCATATACATAGGCGTAAAGGGTGGTGGTTAGATTGTAAAATAGTCACAAAATGACTTGCTCTCATTTATCAAGGAAAATATAGTATATAAGGATGTGTGGCTATCAATACCCTAATTATGAAAATGGAAGTTATGAAAATTAAAATAAATTACAATATGTAACTTCCGAGAAACATGCTTCCATATTGTTGTTAACAAAAATATGAAACGATCGGTCGTTTTCTTTTATTTTATTTTATTTATTTTTATATAATTTTCTTACGAACAATTACTTATCCAAGAATATGAAGGATAGAGATGCATTTCTCATGATCGTTGTTTTGCTAATTTATTTATTTTTATTAATAATAATTATTATTCTTTTTCAATAGAGAACATGTGTTGAAGCATGTTTTGTCTATGTTTTTTTTTCTATTATTATCATTAACAAATACTACCAAACAATAATTTAGTAAATAAAAGGGCTCGGTTTGCATTACTGGTAATTATCTGGTTAGACGCTGAAATAAAATCATTTAAGAAAATCCGAGGACTAAAATTGTGTAAATGATAAAAGTGAAGGTGACGGATGTTACATGGACCCACGGATAGATAGACGGGCACCGCTGGTGAACCTCTTGGAGAAAGGAAGTGCGGTCGACCATGTTGAGGGCATTGGAAAAGTCTACTGTAAGCAGAGCCAAGGACCCATCCGCATGAAAAGATTTAAGGAACCTGTTGGCACTGTGAAGCATCGTCTCCCAGGTACTGGGCAATGTCTTTCCCAACCTTCCTCATTGCCATTTTAGAGACCAACCTTCACCAAATGCCCTCCACGGCAATAGGCTGAATTCAATTATCAGGCTTCAATAAGGGGGTGATGGGGGCCGAGGCAACAAACTCGACAAGTGTCTTAAGGCAGGCCCCCCAAGCCATAAGTTGACGACTTCAGTAATGGCCGCGAGCAAACCCATGGAAGTCACCGAGCCTTCGCCACTAATAGCATCCAACAGGTGTTGGGCCCGTATCCCGTCCCTACCGTAAGACGTCTCTTTAAGGAAAGATCGGATACATCTGAGCACACAATCCCCACCTACAGAAAGAGCGGGTTGGGCGATAGGGTTAGAAGGAAATGATGGAGGCGGCACCACTGGTGTTTATCAATGAGGGCTTTAATGGTTGATTCACATAAATGGCAACCCCACTGGAGCACAAAACCTTAACCGCCGCCGTGAAATGCCCATCCCTGACTTTTCGAAGACATTGCTTTATATTAGGTTCCGTTCCATTGTCCCCTTCCTTTCTGACTTCTGCCCTAGGTACCACAACCTCACCTCTAATTTAGGTAACCACACCCTCTACCCTAATAATATTTAAATAAAAATGAAATACATATATTAATTTCATATAGTTTATTATTACAATATATATATATATATATATATATATATATATATATATATATATATATTTACATCAAGAGTATCAGAGCACTCACATCCCATCCACCAAATGCATGTGAGTGTGTCTACCAAATTATATGAGGTGAGTGTAAGTGGTTGTGAGTGGAGGAGAGAGAAAATATTTGGTGGAAGCACTGTTCTACCCTAAATATGAAAAGCTACTGTTCACCCCTATATATATATTTTAATATTTTTGTAAGTAGTTGTGAGTGAGGAGAGAGAAAATGTAATGATAAAATTATGAAAAAGTATTATTATTTTAATTAAAAGAGAGAAAATTTAGGGGTGAAGTAGTGATTTTTAGCATAATTTGATGGATGAAATTTGATGAAGGAGATGTGAATGCTCTCGTATAATTAGAAAGTATAGTCTAACCACACCTAAATTTAATTCTCTTATTTAATCCAAGATTTCGATATTAACAAAAGCACACTTTATAATACATACAATATTACAATGTATCTTTGTGTCCCTTTTGTATTGTACAATAACGTAAGACACCATAAACTATATGTACATTGTACAAACAATATGTACATGTATTAGAAATAAAATGCATTTTGCACTCCTAACCAAAGATAAGGGGCCAAACCTATAAACTTTAGAACCACATGGACTAAACTTGTAGGAACACAAATCACTAACAAGCAAGCCGATGCACATTACGTTCTCTGAGAATCCCATTGTAAAGAGCAATTCTATTTGCAGGCATGTTAACTTTCCTTTTACCCCCCTCATCTTTACATAATGACAAGCTAGTCCTCAACTTTTGGAAATTCTTACTTTTATATCTTTTTCTAAACTCATCTCCACTTCCCCTTGGTTCCATCACATCTTCGGCAAAACGAACCTTCTTTTTCTTCTTCACCCTCGTCTTTCCATCTACATAAACTTTTAAAAAAATTCAGGATAATGGCACATCCCTGATGTATTTTTTAACGCCTTAACAAGTAGTACACGAGTCATATAAATATATACGACTCGTACACCTTTTTCTTACATAAACTATACTAAATTACTAACTATATAGAAATATACGAGTAGTATATCATTTTTTACATGAACTATAATACTCGTATATAAATATAGTAATCACATATCCGTTTTTACATGAACTATGCAACTCGTCTACAAATTTAATCATGTAGACACGTCACCCAACAAAGCATATACCACTCGTATACACAAGTCATCTATAAAGTGTAAAACGATCCAATTGGGTGCACGTATACTAGCACCGTAAAAAAAGTCAAAATTAATAACAAAAAGTCAACGGGATTGAAAGTTGACCAAATAAAAGTCAAACAAGAGTTCAAGTAATTACAAACACAAACCTATAGAGATGCAGGGTCTTGGGTGATGGGTGTTGGTGAATTTTCCGGCGACGTTGACGGCGGTGGTGGTGGGTGGTTTGTGGTGGCGGAAGGCGAGGAGGATGACGGTGCCGGAGATGGCGACCATGGCCGTCACTAAAACTATACTATTTGAAGCAAAACTTGATGGTGACATGATAATATTGTGTAGAATTTTTGGTGTTTTTTGGAGAGTTTTGAAGATCGGTTAAATGGGTGTGAGGAAATGATTAAAAAAAGAGAGGAAAAACGGTTGTTGATTATTAAAGAATTCTGATGGAAGTTTCAAGTGTTGAAGAAGTTGGTAGGAGAGTTTTTAAATAAAAAGGGGGAAAATGTGGTGCATTAAATAAAAGGTATCCCATTTTTTTCTTTTTCTTTTTTCCTTGATTAAAATAAATTCAATAAATATAATTAATAAAGTGTGCTTTAGTAATAAGTGAAATTACATAAATGAGGAAAGAAGAGGATAAAGATAAAACAACAATCGAACTCAGGAAATCTCATGAATAGCGGCACTATTAGTAGGGTATGAGGAGGGTGAGAAGTAGGCAAACTTTACCCCCATCGTTAGAGATAGAGAGGCTACTTCCAAATAGATCTCACTCGATGTTAAACACACACTATATACAAATAAGTAGACAACACACCAAGCATTAAAAAGGTAATGAATTAATAACATAGAAGAATAATTACATAAATAATCTAATAAACATACATGCATAAAAACCATCCCTAAAAAAAGACACTTTTGTCTTAAAAATCTTTAACTTTGATCCTACGCCTCCACGAAAACCTATCTTGGACCATATCCTCAGAGAGATGCAATTCTAACAAATCATTCCTAATCCGATCCGCCCAAGTCACTTTGGGTCCGCCTCTACCCCTCTTCCTTTCCATAGTGAGGTGTTCCACTGTTCTAACATGAGCTATCACTTCTCTCCGCTTCACATGTCCAAACCATCTCAATCTTCCCTCATTAATCTTATCCGATATATTAGCTACTTATAACCTTTTCCTAAAAACCTCATTTCCTATCCGGTCTAACCTTGTGTGTCCACACATCCACCTTAACATCTTCATCTCTGCTACCTCCATCTTTCGTGACTGCGTCTTTTTGATGGCCCAACAGTCAATCCCATATAACATAGCAGGTCGAATTGCAACTCTATAAAATTTTCCCTTTAATTTAATTGGGAAGCTCTTATCGCACAATACCCCAGCTGTTGCTCTCCACTTACATTATCTAGCTTGTATGCGGTGTGCTACATCACTATTTATCTCCCCGTCCCTTTGCACAAACGATCCTAAGTACTTGAACTTAGTTACTTGCGGAACCACCTGACCATCGATGGTGATCTGAGTGTCATCTTCATTGGATATCCCGCTGAAATCACAGTGCAGGTACTCAGTCTTAGAGCGGCTAATCCTTAAACATGTTCCATCTAAAGCTAACCACCAGTCTTCTAACCTCATATTCATACTTTGCTTGGTTTCTGCGATTAACACAATATCATTTACAAAAAGCATGCACCACGGTAATATCTCCCGAATGGACTTAGACATCTCATTTTTTAAACACTAAAAATGATTTCAAACTCGTCCCAAAAACTAACTTCAAACCTAAGTTATTTAAGTATATCAAAGCCAATGAGGTAGTGGTGGAGTGGTTGGGGAAAGGCTTGTTGTTCCTTGTGACCCAGGTTCAATTCTCAATCTTCTCATTATTTTTTGCCGCATCCAGGTGAAGAGCGAATACGGGTAGCGCCGGTTTGACTCGGATGGGAGGCGAGGTTTTACCGATTATTCCACTGTCGTGCTTTCGGACGGATGGAGGTCGGATTTTCACGTATCTGAGAGAGCTAAGGGGCTAGCTGCGGTCGAATAGTTTCCTTTGACTATTAAAAAAGTACATCAGTTATACATTCCATATATAGTTCAATTCAAGCTAAAAGTATTTATTCATATTAAACTAAACTTTATTTACATTAATTTATTTAGTATATTATAAAATCTTTTTGTCTATGGTATATGATAGATTAATAAAATAGGCAAATGTATAAAAAGACATACAATGCCTATCATTTAACACTACAAAACGAATGGGGTTAACTAAATGGATGACAATGTCAAAATTTTAAAACCACAGGCACTCAAAAAAAAAAAAAAAACTATTTAAATGAAAATTACAAAAGTGACCCAAAATAAAAATAAAAATAAAATACTCTTTACTCTTCATTTGTATCTAGTCTTAGGTTTTTTTGGGTTAATGGATCTCCTTATGTGTAACAGGCCTTTTAAATTAGTGTACTTAAATTTATATCACTGAAAATTGGCTCGTCCCAAAAACTAACTTGATATATCACATTTATTTAAGTACAACTTTATTAATTATAACTAACAGATCAAAATAAAATTTATACGCATTTAGATATTGTATGATATAAAAATAGATTCAAAATTTAATACGGATAAACAGTTACGGTATCCGTTTTGAGTTATCCTGTAAGAGTCATTGTGTATGCGTATGCGTATGCAAACGCATAGTTGTATAGTTGATAAATTGGTAGGATGACATACTAAAAAGCTAGGTGCCTTAATAGGTACTCTTGATCCACCACCACCTTCAATATACGATGGTACAATAAAGCTAAACTCAATAAACGAATGTCGAGTTTTTTTATTCATTTATTTCGCAGTCAATATATGTTCTTATGCATATATCCGAAACACTTAGGGAACACATATGCTACGAAATAGAAATGCACTCATTTTTTATAACTATCAACATATTGTCCATGACTATATGAATATATGATCTTCATTATCTACTTAACTATATAGAGGCATTTCAAACTATAAATACTCATATGATGCTTCATATATGGAGTCAATTATATCTAAAGAAACTTTATCAAAATTTAAGGAACTAAACTTACAATGTTGCCACACTTCTTCAACATAGTCATGCACCTTCTTTGTTGAATCAACAACCTTCTTTCCCCTCCACCCAAACACATCCTTAACCGTATCAATCGTTCTAAAACAACATGGAAACATCATAATACACGTAAAAGTAATCATCAAAATATATCTATATATAGATCATCTGTCAAACAAAATAGTAACTCAAAATATTGATTTGTTCCTTAAATCATAAATACTCCTATAATTAATCAGTGGCTCCGATCAAAATAATCGGTGAGAATATTATCTCTAATTAGAAAAGAAGCCTTGAAGTATGACTGTTAAACCAAGAGAAGAACACAAGTACACAACCGTTGCGTGGGCGGTTGTGATGAATGACCGAAGGCGTAGCAACGATGGCATCAGACAGTTCTGAGGTTTGATGAGATGGTAGTCGTGCTATCAATTGGTGGTGGAGAATTCTACAGTTGACCATCCGAGTTCGAAACCAATATATTTTGTAGGGTGGCGATACCAAAATGCAATGGTGAGATCAAGAGGTAAAATAGAAGATGTTGTTTGATTTCCTAGGAGTTGATTAAATGATTGAATGGATAACTTATGAGATCATTGAAGCGATTATCAATTTCCATTGATGATCAATAGTTACTAAGTCATTGAAGGCGGTGATGGTTTGATTTCCTTAAATTCAAACCGTGATGTTATGAAGAAAAAAATAATTAGGCATTCAATTTAAGGTTTCGTATCACTTCCTTTAGGTATTAGTTAGTTTACAATTATGCATAAAAGTTTGGTTTGAATTATAACAATTTAATATTAATGTAGAAATACTTATTTTGTCCCTTTCTAACTTCATTAACTTGTTGTAGAATATAGTAATTACTTAAATTTTGTTGACATTTTCTCAAATGTTTTATAATATAGTATAAATAATTAATTGAATGCGTGAAGTATAAGCAAAAACACATTACCTAAAGTAACTCTTATCATCATATAACATATCTTAGTTTGAAACTAAAGCTTTTAACCAAGTATTAATATTAATTTAAGATTGTAATAATATCTATATTATCTTATTAAGGAAGAGTGACAGGCATGATAGTAATTTTCAGTTCCATACAACTTAAGAAGCAACATGCACAAGTGATTTATGCTTAGATCATGAGGGTATAATTGGAACTTTGTGGACATTTAAGACACTTAGAAGGGTATATTAGTAAATTTGTAATAACATTTTAGTTAAAAATATAAAATTGTTTACCTTAATACCCCTACAATGCACTCTCTTTCTAACCCCCCCCCTTTAATGTTTTATATAACACTCCAATTTAATGTTTTATATCTATATCTATATCTATATACTTACTTATTATGTTCAAAAAATATACTTACTTATTACTTACTTATATATATTATATATATATATATATTATAATGTAGCAAAGAAATCAAACGACAAAAATTCATTCAATGCTGCTTCAATTGTGTTTCAACAATTTCTTCAATGTTGTTTCAATTTGATTTTATTGGACCATTAAATATATTTAGGATTGATGGTGTCATTAATTAATAATTAATAATTTGATTAATGTAATTGATGGCTTGCATGCTCAATAGTTTCATTCAAGCGCCTATTCATTGATTTATAAGAAACCGATTCATTGTCTGTTTATACGGCTGTTATTGCTACAATCTAGCCAGGTAAAAATAATGTCTATGTTCTTTTTTCTTGCGAATTTCATATTTTTTATTTGCATTTTTTGTGGGTGTGCGGTTCAATATAGGGAACCTCAGGATTTTGAATTTGATAAGTTTTTGTCTTAATTTAAACCTTGTATTATACCACTTGATGGAGGTATTGCTTCTGGGTTTAAGGAAACCGAAGAAGAATAATTTCAAACACGATTGTACATGAGCTATCAACTTGAAGCAGGTTAGTGCACCCATCCACAAATATGTGTAATTGTACATATAAGTGAAAGTAACGTTGTGTTCTTTGTTCAGGTTCCTTTTTCTCAATCCACGTTGAATCATGATGATGTCTTTATATTGTATACTAAATATAAGATCTTTCAATTCAATGGGGGAAAACTCGAATATACAAGAAAAGGCTAAAGCATTGGAAGTCATCAAGTTTTTAAAGGATAAATATCATGATGTTGCAATTGTTGGTAAGACACGTTTCATCTACATTTAATTTAATCACTATTGGATTTGTTTGTCACATCAATCTGCAAATTTAATGTGCTTCTAATTTATCCTATTTTCATTTTCTATAACAATATTAGATTATGGGAAACTGCAAGACGAGGGAGATTCTGGTGAATTTTGCTCCTATTGACAAGAAGGCTGCAACTGAAGATGATAAAATTTCATAACTCCACGAAAACTTTATTGGTATATTTCCCCTTATGTTTTCCTTTTATGTTTATGTGTAGATGAACCTGATGAAAACACATGTAGACTGATTATGATGCTAACTTGCAAATTGGGTTTTTTTTTGCAGCACTGCTGAAGGTCAGGTTAAGGATGTAGATGGGAAACTTTAGGTTAAGGATGTAGATTGGGAGCTTTAAAAATCTTTACAACAATAAATGGTATTTATTGGACTGCGGTTCAGAGGTTTTTGTTTGGGTTGCCATGCAGATAGGCCATGGGCTATAGGCCATGGGGTGTACCTTCACACCAAGGGTGTTAACGGTGACGTGGCATTTTAACTTTCATTGTACACCACTCCCTTCCCATGTTAAGGGGCATTAAATTGGCACTAAGTTAACATGTTAACATGACTTAAAAGAGAGAAAGTTAAGGGGATGAGGTAGAGTTAAGGGGATGAGGTAGAGTTAAGGGGCGTTAAACCATTTCCTTGAAATGAGCTAGTGTGAAAAGAGACAAAATGGAGGATGTGGCATCTAGATGGAGTTAAAGATGGTTAGAGTATACCCATGGCCTAACCGGTTAGGTTAGGTCAACCAGCATAAAACATTATTACTACGAAAATCTAAATCTCAAGAGATGTTAATTAAAAAAAAAAAAAAAACACACATGCACCAAAGGAGGACATTGGTTAATTTTACAATGGAGATTGCTAACATTGTTCTTTATACCTACCATTCCAATGAAAACAAAGAAGATTACTACATGTGTTGTTGGGTCGGCAAAGATTATCAAGGTACTACTCATCACAGTTTGCAGGATATGATACGAGGAGATTGTTGAAATAAATGAAGGATAAAATGTTTAAGAGCATTCTCATCCCCTCCACCAAATCCCATCCATCAAATTACACTAAAAATCAATAATTCACCCCTAAATCTTCTCTCTCCTAATTAAAATAATAATACTTTTATCATTATATTTTCTCTCTCCCCACTCACAACTACTTACAAAAATATTAAAATATATATAGGGGTGAACAGTAGCTTTTCATATTTAGGGTGGAAGAGTGTTTCCACCGAATATTTTCTCTCTCCTTCACTCACAACCACTTACACTCACCCTATATAATTTGGTGGACACACTCACATACATTTGGTGGACCGAATGTGAATGCTCTAATAGATTATGTCGAGATTTTCATAATATAAAGTGGGTTCGAGTGCCTATACGTTTCTTCCTTTGCCTCTCCATTTATTATCAAGAAATCTGTCACCGTACTTGGTTGCTATGCATTATGGTTAACTGTAAATTTGTTTCTATGTTTTGCCCTACTTTATCTTGGATTCTGAAGTTGACACTTTATTGAAGCAAGAAATGAGCTAAAATCTCGGGGTGTTTCTGTTGATGGTTTTTTTTCCTTGTTGTCGTGTTGTTTACGGATATTGTACTCGGATTATTTTTGCTAGCATCTTGTTAGCTTTTAATAAAGTTTTGTTGGCCGTTCAAAAAAAAAAAATGAACTAAAACACAAGTCAGTTATATGTAGTAAGTTTAAATGCATGTTGCAGTTTACTACAACCCATTTTGTTATCACTAGGTATGAAGTCATTCTTTTAAAGTTTATTCTTACGAAGACTATTTAAGGTTATGTTGGTCTACTGTTGATGAAAATTTCTATTCAAATGGTGAATGTTTTGTTTGTTAGATTTGAAATGTTGTGTAATTGAAGGACTATTTATTGTTTGTGTAATGCAATATTGTGGGATTGGACCATTAGGTTATATCATAAGGCACGATGCCGACCGAATTCCCCCAAAATGCACATACTTAATGTGTCTTTGATGTCACATGTTTACACAAATTGTATGTGGTACACATGAATTAAACAATACACTTGGGTTGTCAAAGAATTATTAATTTGTTTTATTTAAGGATACTAAATACACTCATATTGAATGTCCCGCCTAGGGTTGCAAACGAACTGAACTTTCAGCGAACAGTTCATGAACCGTTCGGCGGGAAGTTCGTTCGTTTAATAAAGGAACGAACACGAACAAAAAATTCCGTTCGTTTAGTTAAACGAACGAACATGAACAGAGGTCGCGTTCGTTCGTTTATGTTCGTGAACGTTCGGTAACGTGTTCGTTTGTGTTCGATAGTTTATTAAGGTTTTTAATTTTTATACTTTTTTGTAACACCCCAACCGATGGCGGAATCATCGAGGTGTCACGTAGTGACGATTGTTCAAAAGCTCATGGTACTAAAATGTAAATATATTATTGAATAATTTAAATTGTCTTACATAGATGGAAAATACATTGTCTAAATGAAATGTAAATATTGAAATAACTGAATTAAAATAAAGCACTAAATGTTCCGTGCTAAAGCACTAGATCAAACTGCACCTGAAACATGTACAAAAAAATAGGTTTGGTCAACATAAGAAATGTTGGTGAGCATTCCTAGTTTTGATATATATAGTAGGTTGAAAGATATACAATTCAAGTGCATGCTACAGTGCAAATATGTAAACTATGTATCATACAAATGAGCGAAATCAACCATGTGACTGTATAATGTACTGTATGAACGGTGGTGTACTCATCCAATAAATTGGTGATAACTTAACAATGGCCACGGATTATCCGATGAAAAAGGGGGAGAATCAATCTAGGCGGGTTGTCAATCCAAATAGCGCTATCCAATGTTAAGGTCGGCTTGTACCATGTTAATGATTTCACTAAGTACAAATGTAATCCACATGTATTGTCTAAGCATAAAGCACGTTGTAAGCAATGCACATAGTACTAGAATTGTATTGTAAAAATGTAAACTTGTATTTGAAATTGTAATAGTGTACATGTAACACCCCAAAAATGTATAAAAGCAAAAAAGGGGTAGGAATACTCACTGTCTACGTAATAGCTTGAAATTGAACTTGGACAACGAAATATGAGTTGGAATTATCCCAAAGAATCAACCTAAAGAATTTGATAATGTGTAAGGGAATAACTCTAGGATACATGAAATTCTAGGGTTTCGAATTGGGGATAAACGTTTATTTGATTAACAAATTGTTTATTAAATATAATAAATTTAATAAATAAATAAATAAAAGTCTCTTTGTAAAATTTTATGTTAAATATAGTCACAACATAAGATTTTGATTATGAAAATAATTTTTATAAAATTATTTTCTTGAAAATAGAATATTTAATTTAATTATTTCAAATTGTCAAAAAATGACTTTAATATCTAAAAATATTAAAATTAAAGAATTTCTGAATTAAAAATTGTATTTCAGTTCTAGATAGTTAGAAATAGTTTATATAAAATTTTTGTGCAAAAATATTGAAAAATGAATTTATTATGATTTATTTATGATTAAAACTAACAAAAATTAATTAAAAATATAAAATAAACGGTTTTTCTGAAATAAAAATATTTTCTGGAATGTTTTTTAATATACAAGTTTAGGATAATTTTTGTGAGATTTAATAAAATCGTTTAGATATTTTTATAGAATTTAATAAATATAAATGAATAAACTTGTATTATTAATAATATATATTAAATAAATTATTTTTGAAAAACTAAAATTTGGGTGATGAACTTTATCGTTTGAAGATCATATGATAATTTTTGTAGAATTTATAAAGCACTTTTAGTATTTAAAACTGATTTTGTTTATGTAATTGTTTTAAAAAGAAGGAAAAATCATGACGCGTGTGGGGCTCGAACCTAGCCTTCGGCCGGTTCAGACTTTGGACAACGAGGTGGGTACCAATTGATCTGTGGATCAGTTGGTGTTAGATCTCTGTTTGTTTAAATTTTATAACCATGTCTGCAGGTTGTGTTCTTCCCCAATTCAATTAAGAACAAACCCTAGGATTACACTATGTTTTAACAACACGATTCAGACTAAATAACCATGGGGTTTTTGTTATAGAGTAAGAAACAAGTGTAAATCAATAACAATTACCTGTTAAACGTTCCTAGATGAGCCGAATTAGAAGATTTTGGACTCGGGATGAGACTAATCAAAACTCAATTCGTTTGGAGAAATTGATTTGTTATTTGGATAGAGAGGGTGCCGAAAACAGTTTTTGCATAGGTCCTTATATACAGATTCGATCCAAATGTTAGATTTAATTTGGTCAATGCTTCGCGAGGTTAGGGCCGTGATTGATGATTGGATGATTTAAACGCGTATGTATGAGCTTGTTTCGTGCGAAATTATTGTGTCAATCAATCGTGAATTGGTTTCCAAAATCAAGTCCTATAACTCGGTCAATGGTTGGGTTTGACCTGGGTTTAATGTTGGTATTCTGCTGCTGCTCGTAACAGTCAAGAGAAGAAGGAATCAGGCCTCAGCTTAAAAGGGGTTAAATATTTAGCGTTTTTATTTCCTAACACAAGAAGCCTCGTGGATCAGTGGTTGTGAGCGTGTGTGGTTGTGGCTTCTGCCCGGGTTCGAGTCCCGTAAGCAGCAGCGGATTCTTTTTTTTTTTTTAGGTAAGGGAAGGGAAAGCAGGCTTGTGGGCTTGGTCTGTTGATGGGCCGAGTTTTGGAGTGTGTTTATGGGCTCCGAAATCTATAATAAAAATGTAATAAAATGGGCTTCAAAAAGGAAAAGGGAAGGGACATCATATGTTGAATTGATAAGTTATATATATATATATATATATATATATATATATATATATATATATATATATTTTAAACTAAACTAAAAATATATATCTGATTTATTTATCATTATTATTATTATTATTAATATAATTATTATTATTAAAAAAAATAAAGAAAAGTGACGGATGTCACAGCATCCCCTACTTTTAGAAACTTCGTCCCGAAGTTATTAGAAACATAGGGTTATGGATGCTTGGGTAAAAATTAAGATATCTGTGGTTTAAAAAAACAAATTCGAATGATTCGGATAAGAGGTGTGAGTTAAAGGTTGGATTAAGTTCGTCTCGAATAATAAGGAGGATAGGAATCTAGTGAATCATTAAGTTTCAAGTTTTAGGCATCCTATGATAAATGTACGGGTTGATTGACTATAGAAAGACTAAATGAACTAACAAGCAAACAGAGTTTGTTCCTGGTTCGACTCCCAGTCTCACTTTCAATGCATCATTAGTGTTTGTATACAGGGTGTACCGCAGCTAACCCACCACACTTTTGATACCTTGAAAACGTACTGGACGCCTACCAAAAACTCTAATAGAATTTCACACTACCCTAACGTACCTGTAAATTCATGATTACGTTCCGGACCAGAATCATCAATTTACCTTACATTAGGGTTTTATGTCGTTCTATGATCCTATCCTAACAACACATTAACGCAAATAAATTTCACAAGTAGATGACACAACAAACACGTTGAGTTACAATGAGATGTTATCAATGAAATGAGGCCAGGTAATAATGAGGTCAATTGCATGGGTTTGCAATGACTTGTAAGCATAATAGTATTTAAGTATGGGCTACCACTCGTCCGAGGAGCCCTTTAAATGAAATGTTTATCTGAGTTGCGTGGATAATACACACATGCAAGCAAGTTTGTAAGCATTACAACCATTAAGTGTAAGTGTTATCCTAGTGGCCTATAGGAATAGTTTACGAGTATCATGAATAATTAAATGTTTAATGGATAGTCAAACTAAGGGAAAAATCAAGTTTCATATGACAAACAATGATGTTTTTAGAGAAGCTTTGTAGGATTAAATAGGTATTTTGATTTCCATGGAAGTCAAGACCAAATGTTTCAATAAAATGTAAGGTAGAGTCTGAAACTTATACGATATAAAATAAACGTAACCAAATTTGATAAATTTCCAATCTGTGTTCGTACACAATAGTATGCAAGGAAATTTCTAGATGTTGTATGCTAATGAATGCAACAAAATTGGGTACAAAATGATAATAGAATTATGAAAATGAAAACACAGGTATTGGATCCTCGAGTCTTAGGAAGATTTCATCCATGGCTTAACCAGTGGGATTGACGTCATCCTGATCGTCTGCTTCGTTGATATCGATATTGAAAGCTTGTCCATGTGCCACCAGGTTTACATTGTTCAATTTGGGACATTGAGGTAGCATATGGTTAGGGTCTCTACAATGATAACATGCCCGTCCGTTAGTAATCCGTAGTGGTTCCTGGGCAGCTGTTTGATGATTATCTTGCGTCCAATCTGTTACACGACAAGTAGTGACAAAGTGTCCAAACCTTCCACATCTAGTGCATTGACGACATGGAAGATTTGCAGGGTGATGATACTTGCAAGTGTTGCATTGAGGATGGATTCCCATGTAGGCTTTCTTGTTAGGAGGCTGAGTCACAGGATCAATCACAACATGGTTCTGATTATTGCCTATTCGTTTCTTAGAGTTCGAAGCAGTAGTGGCGGCCTTTGCTAAAACAGTCTTAGATTGTTCAACAGCATTGGTGGTTTTCTCAGTAAACGTCTTGGTGCCCTTCCTAACCAAGTTCCCTTTCCTTACGTGTTTGTCTGTCAACGTGGCTGCAAGTTGGATGGCTTCTTCTACCGTAGTGGCTTTGCCTCCAGTGACAACGTCTTGAATCAGGTCAGGTAATCCCTCGATATATTTTTCGATTGCTCGAGAGACCGGGGTGACCATGTGTGGAACCAGTATGCTAAGTTCGTGATATCGAGTATTATAAGCAAGATTCTCACCACTGTCTTGTTTCAACCCATGGAACTCTTCCTCTAGTTTCCTGATTTCGTTCCTAGGGCAGAATTTGGCGATCATGAGTTCCTTAACCTCAGCCCAAGATAAAGATAAAGCAACATCAGCTCCTCGATTGCGTTTTTCGCCATTCCACCAGGTTAGCGCTCCCTTTTGAAGGACACTAGTAGCATAGCGAACGCGGAGTTCATCAGGACATTCACTGTTCACAAAGGTGCTCTCCATGCTTTCAAACCATTGGAGGAGGCCAGTAGCACCCTCCTCACCAGTGAATTTTGTGGGATTGCAGGAGTTAAAGTGTTTGAAAGTGCACCGAAATTGAGTCGTACTCCCTGTGTTGGCACTGTTACTATTCTGGGTTATCTCACTGACAAGGTTTGGGATCACTGCAGCAATTTGCTCGGCGACTAAAGATGCGAGGCGACGATCAGAACGTCGTCCAGAAGCACGAACAGTGCGTTGGCTGGCATCACGGAGCATGCGGCGAGCAGACATCTATGAGGTAGTTAATTAATAATCATGAGATTAGAAAATGTAAGTGTATAATCGTACAGATGATTATGAAGATATGATCTTGTAAGCAATCATGATATGCAAAGTATTGTATATGAAACGAGAGGGTATTATTGGAAAAACTTGTACAAAATGCTTGGAGTGCCCTTGTCTAGCTGTAAAGCTCAACAAGAACGTTGACTTTTCAAAGGAATTGAACCCAATGGTGATCAAAGAAGACATGCTTTAGCCTATAAGTGGACACTCACTCCAGGAATCCCCAGGTAAGCATAACAGGTCCGTAAATGGATTTATGCGCTATGCTTGCCTATGCCAGAAAACCCAGTGTACAGGCGTCCACCCTTCCAGATTGCACGTGTCCTATCACACTCATTAAAGTTCAAAAACTTCGAAGGAGTAAAATAAGAGTAGGTATTATGTCTAAGAGTGTCTTCATAAAAGGTACTGCTCCCGTTCTATGATGATGTAAATTTTCCACTCTCTGTAGGACACCATCTCTATGCACCATGATGAAAGATGAGAAGAATGGAGAGGAAGGGAGAGATAGAAGAAGGAAAGTAGAGGGAAATGAGAGGTAGGGTAATTTAGGAAGTATAATGCATGAAAGTTGAAGTTCGGTTATAGTCTAGGCCTATTTCATCTAGTAACCTAGTTCCCTATAACCATGGCTCTGATACCATCTGTAACACCCCAACCGATGGCGGAATCATCGAGGTGTCACGTAGTGACGATTGTTCAAAAGCTCATGGTACTAAAATGTAAATATATTATTGAATAATTTAAATTGTCTTACATAGATGGAAAATACATTGTCTAAATGAAATGTAAATATTGAAATAACTGAATTAAAATAAAGCACTAAATGTTCCTTGCTAAAGCACTAGATCAAACTGCACCTGAAACATGTACAAAAAAATAGGTTTGGTCAACATAAGAAATGTTGGTGAGCATTCCTAGTTTTGATATATATAGTACGTTGAAAGATATACAATTCAAGTGCATGCTACAGTGCAAATATGTAAACTATGTATCATACAAATGAGCGAAGTCAACCCTGTGACTGTATAATGTACTGTATGAACGGTGGTGTACTCATCCAATAAATTGGTGATAACTTAACAATGGCCACGGATTATCCGATGAAAAAGGGGGAGAATCAATCTAGGCGGGTTGTCAATCCAAATAGCGCTATCCAATGTTAAGGTCGGCTTGTACCATGTTAATGATTTCACTAAGTACAAATGTAATCCACATGTATTGTCTAAGCATAAAGCACGTTGTAAGCAATGCACATAGTACTAGAATTGTATTGTAAAAATGTAAACTTGTATTTGAAATTGTAATAGTGTACATGTAACACCCCAAAAATGTATAAAAGCAAAAAAGGGGTAGGAATACTCACTGTCTACGTAATAGCTTGAAATTGAACTTGGACAACGAAATATGAGTTGGAATTATCCCAAAGAATCAACCTAAAGAATTTGATAATGTGTAAGGGAATAACTCTAGGATACATGAAATTCTAGGGTTTCGAATTGGGGATAAACGTTTATTTGATTAACAAATTGTTTATTAAATATAATAAATTTAATAAATAAATAAATAAAAGTCTCTTTGTAAAATTTTATGTTAAATATAGTCACAACATAAGATTTTGATTATGAAAATAATTTTTATAAAATTATTTTCTTGAAAATAGAATATTTAATTTAATTATTTCAAATTGTCAAAAAATGACTTTAATATCTAAAAATATTAAAATTAAAGAATTTCTGAATTAAAAATTGTATTTCAGTTCTAGATAGTTAGAAATAGTTTATATAAAATTTTTGTGCAAAAATATTGAAAAATGAATTTATTATGATTTATTTATGATTAAAACTAACAAAAATTAATTAAAAATATAAAATAAATGGTTTTTCTGAAATAAAAATATTTTCTGGAATGTTTTTTAATATACAAGTTTAGGATAATTTTTGTGAGATTTAATAAAATCGTTTAGATATTTTTATAGAATTTAATAAATATAAATGAATAAACTTGTATTATTAATAATATATATTAAATAAATTATTTTTGAAAAAACTAAAATTTGGGTGATGAACTTTATCATTTGAAGATCATATGATAATTTTTGTAGAATTTATAAAGCACTTTTAGTATTTAAAACTGATTTTGTTTATGTAATTGTTTTATAAAGAAGGAAAAATCATGACGCGTGTGGGGCTCGAACCTGGCCTTCGGCCGGTTCAGACTTTGGACAACGAGGTGGGTACCAACTGATCTGTGGATCAGTTGGTGTTAGATCTCTGTTTGTTTAAATTTTATAACCATGTCTGCAGGTTGTGTTCTTCCCCAATTCAATTAAGAACAAACCCTAGGATTACACTATGTTTTAACAACACGATTCAGACTAATTAACCATGGGGTTTTTGTCACACCACGACAACGGCGGAAACACGTGGCGTGGATTCGAAAGAGAAATGTTTCATAGCCAAGATTAGCCAAACACGCAATTTAGAAAAATAAATATTCATTAGACGACGGAAAATATTTTGTTTAAGTACATGTCCCAAAATGTATTTTTTTAACAAAATAAGGATTTTCGACTATTTCCCAATTCCATAGGAAATATTAGCAAATCCTTAGCAAAAGTCCGTCTTGTCTTTAGATCGCCCGCCCTAGCCATTCACGCCTCCAACATTCTTAATTACCTGAAAGATATGTTAGGGAAAACGTCAATATAAAAATATATTGGTGAGTTTCACAGGTTTCGACACAAACAAAATACCATTTATTTGTAAACAAGTGCGCATAACAAAATAAGAAATGTGCTACATATGCTATTATGGTTGCAAGTCCTAATGCTAGTGGAATCCCCATGAGCCCGTAACCAAACCAGACTACTTACTTTTGCCCCGCAAGTTGTTTAGAGGAACAACTTAATTTTAGAATATCAATCGCACCCCTTGGTCCTTCCGAGTTGACGCTAATCAACCAGGGTGGGTCTCGTCACGATCCAATAGTACTATTCGTATATTCTATGGCTACATTACTTTGTATAAATGGTTACAGTTAACTGCGGAGACTGCACGTCCCTCTAGACTTTACCGTTACCCATGTGTTCCATCTTATGTACCATTTCACATGTTACCGCACGTTTCATACGTACTTTCTTCCATATCTTTCCCCCAAGTTTAAAAATAGTAAAACATAAAAGGGGCCGTGAAAACTCACCTTGAAGTCCGTGCAAAAGCTAGCAAATAAAAGTCCGTGAATATTAAAGGTCCAACCTACTTGTGTCCTAAATCATAAAAGAGACACCTTAAGGTCTATGAAACGTACTCTAGTGCATGCGTTGGTTACAACCACGTCATCTCACTAGTTAGTTACTCGTTTCACGTTTGTTACGACACGCCGACCCGTTGGTGATATATTTCCGACATTTGAAAAATATATACATATTTATCAAAAAAAAAAAATTATTAATGTGACCATCCATGTAGAAGTAGTGTATATAAGCTATATTTTCTAGTGTAACAAAATACATATAAGTTTAGGAACCCCACTCCAATAGTAAATATATGTGTATATATGTATATGATCATACCTAGATTTTTGACATCATTTTTTGTAGTTCTGCCACATCTTCGTGTAGAACAGTTTTGTTATATATTCATATATTTTTTTCATGAAATACTAGAGTAGTATAACTATAGGAACATACCTTTGTTATGTTGTAAAATATATATATATATATATATATATATATATATATATATATATATATAACCATGACACCCAATAAATACATCTAAAGTATACACACCCAACGCTTTAATGCACATACCCGTAACATACTCATGTACTGAATATGTATCTTACTTCAATTTAAACACACACCTGCAACTACACACATGACCATGTTCTCCTGCTTGCATACAAACACACATATCTATTACTAACTTCCTAAAAACACTTCGCTATAATAATGCAAACACAACATACATGACTCCGCGTAACACCTACTCGACACACGGCTCATACTTATACTTGTTACGAAACTTTGTCGGCAAAACAAACGTAAATGGGCAACATAACCCGGGTCGCGATAGTAACAAACTGAAACAATGTTCAAATAAACAAGGGAGGATTAGTTACTACCTAGCGGTACGGAACGAGGCGCGGTTGTGGCGTCAGAATATGAAGGTGACTACGGTGGCCCTTGCAGTTATTCCAAGTGGCGGCTTTCGAACTAAGCGGTTCCAAATAGAGATGAATAAGTGAGAATGGCGTTTATGAAATATAAACTTTAGTGCTCGGAACATAAAACATACTCGAAAACGAGCTCAAACGTGAAGCGTGGGGTGAGCGATTTGCGACGATGGAGGCTCGACACACTTGGGGGAAGTTGATGTTCTCCTGGATGCGAGACTGGTTTGTGGTGGTCTCGGGTGGGAACGTGTAGAGTTAAGAAGGGGGTTGGGAGGTTGAAGCTTTTGATATGGTGTTTTTCAAGCTTGTAGTGGTTGTGAAAAGGTATGGGACTTTGTATTTATAGGTGAAATTGTGGATTCAAGGAGCTAACCACTAGTTAACGAAATGGTTAGATTGGTGTGTGATTTTAATTAGATTTCGATTGTTACTTACAGGTGGTTATCATGATGTTTATTGTATTCATGCCTGGAAGTTATAAAATATCCCAAGCGTGCAACATGGATTTGATTGTTCTAGAGGGTTGGTAGTACCTCCTTTCTTTTGTTGCAGCCGCCAACAGAACACAACTTGGGGGCTGGTCATTTTGATAATGAAAAGGTGGTACTATGTTATCCAAGGTGCAAGTAAATCAAATAATTAATTGAGAAAAAAATGAGGTTTTAAGCACATGGTGTCTTGTACTTTTCACTAGTGTTTCCTCCTAAGGGACATACATGTTTGATTAAATACTCTTAGTATGGATTTATGTGAAACATGGATGGTATTGACATGGATCGTATTCAACATATTTAGTTGAGGAGCAAAATAAGTTATAGGATTTGATTTATAAATTGATCATGGTTAGGAGATTTATACACTGGTCGTGCTTAACTTCAGGTTAAATTCAAATTAATGAACTAGCATTGCCTCCACGACTTAGCGCTCAAAACTTTGACAATTTAAAGGATCTGTCTATATATATATATATATATACATATATATACACATATATAACCTACTCGCTTGACCTCTTAGATTATAAAATGTGATGTCGCGCACACTAATAAATACATAAAAACATATAAAGGTATGCTAGAAGCGATCTCAGAATGTTGAAATTCCGCTAATATGATTTTTCCATAAAAAAAGTAATGATTCGGATTTTCAGATTTTATCTTTTTCACCATCACCAACGCTGGCGCTCGTTTATAGATATATTAACTTCATATCGGCAATCCTCACGAACTACCGAATGTGAACACAAAATGCCCAGACTTTGCTAGACTTCATGGACAAAATTAGATCTAAATAAATTTTAAATTGTACTAAATCAATTATATAATATGTACGGATTTACCTCAATTTTGCCGAATGTCACATTCTTCCCCTGTTTAAGGAGTTTCGTCCGCGAAACTCGGCCTGAGCCACGTGTTTTAGGAGTTTTCCTAAACAAGGCGGGATATTTCCCAGTAGGCTATACACCCGTTCCGTGCACATTCATTTGCCGTAAATTTCATTATTTTATTCTTGCACCATTTTTATTTATAGTTATTTCTAACACGTTATTTGTGACTATTTTCACATTGACTATTTGCATTAATTCAACTCGTTTACTTTCATTTTGTGCAATTGTACGATTTACTCGATTTATGTTATACTATTCTTTCAGTCGGAATTTTATGCTATACTTATGTATTTACTTGAACGCATATTTGGTATGCATATTTTCTTTTATGTTTTGAGCAAAACCCTGTTATACTATGCATTATTTTGTTTTTCATCATGGCCAATAAACATACTAGTTGATAACTCGTATGAGATCTAAGCCAGTGCCCACGTACGACTCGGATTAGAGTATTTCTTTAATCCGAGGGGAACGGTGTAAATCTCAGAGTCTATCAATATGAGTGTTTAAAGCCAACGATGTAAACATAAACTACCGGTTAAGGGTGAACCCGAAAGGGAAGAACCTCTAACCATGTCTTATACTTACATGTTATTCACATTACGGTTAAAGGGAAAACCCGGAAGGGAAGAACCTCTAACCATGTCTTGATTGAACATCATTTCATTACAGTGGCTATTACATATTGGTTGCACGCATTTATTTCTTGTTAAGGTTATGGAAAAGCATAACACCTTAGTGTAAGGTAAATCGATGATTACGGTCCGGAACGCAATCATGGGTTTACAGGTACATGAGGGTGGTGTGTAATTCTATTTAGGCTATTGGTAGACAATCAGTACGAGTCCAATGTATCGGAAGTGTGGTGGGTCAGCTGCGGTACACCCTATATATAAGCATAAACGATACTGCGGGAGCGTACTAGGAGTCTAACCAAGAACCTACCTATTACCCATTATTTATAATTACCTCGTCATTAAATCGTTGAGAAGCAACTAACATTTTCGATAAGAATGTTCCTACACGAGCTTCAATTCGTCTTCTTGGAGTCTCTCTTTTGACCACCTCTACGGAACACGCAAACCTTGTGTACTATTACATTTTCGACTTGTTACGCACCCTAATAAAACTTTAATCATAAACTTTATAAAGTAGGGGAGACTACCTTCATCAGTGTCTTTTTCCTCACCAGTTACAAATTCCCAAAACATTTCTCATTTAAACTCTTAACTTTCTAACGTCGGGTCAACTGTCAAAAGATTTTGAAACTTTTACTTTGAGGTGTTAGACAACCATTTTAATTTTTTTTTTTTGACAATCCGTAAGTGATGAAAATTTTTAAAGAAAAATCTAGTTGACTTTTACAACGCCTTTTATTTCATAGTAACCTCCACTTGAAACAAATTTCGAGACGAAATTTTCTAAAGTAGGGGAGACTGTGACAATCTGCACCTTCAACTTTTGTAAATGAACACAATTGGTCCCTCAACTATTTTAAAATGTTCATCTTTAACCCTTGTAGTCTAAAAAGATCAAATATAATTATAAGTATACACGTTTTATACTCACATTTACACTCGAGCACCCGTCCTCTGCAGCTGTTACGAGTCTTAGACTTGATTATGGTCATTTCTGTTTCGAATTCGATTTTAATGCACAATTAAGCTCAACATAATGATGATAAATGTTGAACCTTTCAAACTCCAACCATTAGTAGCTTTTATGATTGGTTTAATGATGAATTAAGCCAAAAACTAATATAAAAACTAGTTCTTGACCCATTTTCAAGTTCACCAACAATTCAGTTGTTACTAAATCCCACCAAATATTCATCTCTTCTTGTCTATCATCTCTGCGAAGAAATCTTTGATCATTATCTCGTATTATTGGCGAATTTGGAAGCTTATTATTCTATTATTCAGTTTTCTTTTCTTCTTAGTTGGACTAGCTACGTTGTAAGTTTTTCCAATTCCTTTTTGCAATACTCTTAGTTTTCATTTGTAGGTCAAAAGCCCTATGTTTGTTTGGTCAATTATAGTCTTTAAGGGCTTCAATTGAATTTCTAAGGTTAGGATATTCTTAGGAGTATTTGGGATTTTTTTAATAAAAAAAATCTTTTGAACTTTAAAAAAACTTCATAACTCGTTATTATTGACCTTCAAATTATGAAATTTGACATGGTGATTCGTATGGCTGTTTAGGAAGTTTAGAACTCCATTTTGGCATTTTAGGCATTATATAATATTTTTTAGTGATTTTTATATGTTTTAACCATATTAAATTCATATTACATCAATGATAATGCGTTGGTCATGAAAATTGGTGGAAATATTTTCCATTATATTAGAACAATTTTCATAACCATTTTTTTTCAGTTTTAACACGTTTTCATATGTTATCATTTTTTTTATTTTTTTTAATAAGCTTTAATCAAATAAAATTTATAATAAATCTATTTTAACCCCAAAATTCTATCAAAATTATTTTGGGAAATTCTAAGTCAGTAGGTTTGATTCTTCATAAAAACTTTTATTTTTCAAAGTGAATTTAGTTTATTTATGATTTTGTGTAATTGCTATTGATATAAAAATAATAAAAGACTTCTTAAATATTATTTCAAATATTTTTATGAATTAAACTTAATATTATTAACCTTAGAAAAATGCATGTGTTAGAAAAACCAAACTTATATATTTTTTTTTTATAACACATGATAGTAAAAAAAATCATAATTTTCGCCATGTTCGATAAACTTAAAAACCCAAATATAGACCTAACATCCTAAGTGCCTTAGAATAGAAACCCTAGACACTTTTAAGTTTAAATACTTATTTTGGGAACACTTTAAACTTTAGGTTAAACATTTGGATTTGCTCGCTTATGCTCGCTCACTTAGTCAAGTTACTAATTGTCGAATGTGAGTATATCTTTCCCCTTTTTCATGTTTTACACTTTTGGGGTGACTCATGTACGTTTATTACTTCATTCACTTAATCATGGTTTATTCTATATTCACAATCGCAATTCTTGTATGTGTTTTACTTGTTGATTCGCTGATAGTGTGTACTTATGACCTGAATCATTAACCGCTGGGCGGCCTAGCATAGCAATAAATAGTACTTAACTATTGTTATGTGTGAACGATTATTCATCGCCTACTATGAGCGAATACTATATATATGTGACTCTTGATTCCTTGAACGAAAGGTTTGATTTTGGGTAGCATTTGTACATAGCTTGAACACTAAATTGTAGACAGTATAACACGTGAATTGCGAAACATTTTTCTACTATATTTATTCAAAACAGGGTATGCTCACCAATACATTTTTGTATTGACCAAATTATTTTCGTACATGTTTCAGGTTGTTATGAGATCACTTTTAAGCTTTTGGATTCTTATTTAGATTTTGGTTCATTGTATTTCAGTTTAAATAGTTAGTTGGAATCATTGTATCTTTGTTTTCTCATGTAATAAATTATTCAATCAATGTATAAATATTTACACTTTTAGTCCATGAGCTATTGAACAATCGTCACTACGTGACACCTCGATGTTTCCGCCATCGGTTGGGGTGTTACAGATTGGTATCAGAGCCATGGTTATAGGGAATTAGGTTATTAGAATACCTTTTAGCCTAGTCTATAACTAAGCTTACTTTCACGAGTCCTCTCGTATATATTTCTCTTTATCCTTATATTTTCTTTCGAGATATTTTCGCTATGATTCTTTCTCGATATCCTTTCGGTATTTTGCTTGACGAAGAAGACACTTGTATTTAACAAACGAAACGATATCATCAAGTTAGGAGTGGTATCCATACCTTGATGATTAGTTTCACTCCTCTATAGGTTATTTATCTTAGGAATATATCTTTGAGATAGGAGTGACATCCACACCTCAAAGAGTATTTCCTTCAAAAAGAAACTTAACCACTAAGCTGGGAGTGATATCCTTAACTTAGTGATTGGTTTCATTCCACAATCGTTTTCAATTTTGAAATACATCTTTGAGTTAGGAGTGAAATCCACATCTCAAGGATCTATTTCTACATCTCGTTGATTATGAATTTTCTTAAATGTTGGTAATCTATTACATACTTTAATCTTATCATTCACGTCATTTTAAATCATGGTCTTTTAAAGCACATTAGAATTACACATAGTTCATGAAATGGTTTCATTTTGCATTTTACAAACTTGTACTGCATATTTTAAAGGACAAATGTAACCCTTTGTTTTCATATGACATAACCAATATATATTTTCGAGAGAAATTTGCAACTAATAATAAGCCTTATAACATTTTTCAAACTCGACTTCTCGTAAACACATGAAAATGTGTATTTACGAAGATTTTGCAAATGAACCTGTTTTGAATCTAAAACACACTTCGATTTCTAAAACTTTATTCTCATGCATCACTACTATTCTTTCAACAATATCACAAAGTCGAGTAAACTGCGAAAATTTACCTTTTACACTTATACTTTTTTAGTTGCAAAACTTTTGGTTTAACAAAACAATGGACATATCTTTTTATCAGAATGTTGCTAAATGTCTTTTACAGAATAACGCATATATGTAAAATTACTAGATTTTAACTCACATGCCAGTAGGCTATACACCCGTTCCGTGCACATTCATTTGCCGTAAATTTCATTATTTTATTCTTGCACCATTTTTATTTATAGTTATTTCTAACACGTTATTTGTGACTATTTTCACATTGACTATTTGCATTAATTCAACTCGTTTACTTTCATTTTGTGCAATTGTACGATTTACTCGATTTATGTTATACTATTCTTTCAGTCGGAATTTTATGCTATACTTATGTATTTACTTGAACGCATATTTGGTATGCATATTTTCTTTTATGTTTTGAGCAAAACCCTGTTATACTATGCATTATTTTGTTTTTCATCATGGCCAATAAACATACTAGTTGATAACTCGTATGAGATCTAAGCCAGTGCCCACGTACGACTCGGATTAGAGTATTTCTTTAATCCGAGGGGAACGGTGTAAATCTCAGAGTCTATCAATATGAGTGTTTAAAGCCAACGATGTAAACATAAACTACCGGTTAAGGGTGAACCCGAAAGGGAAGAACCTCTAACCATGTCTTATACTTACATGTTATTCACATTACGGTTAAAGGGAAAACCCGGAAGGGAAGAACCTCTAACCATGTCTTGATTGAACATCATTTCATTACAGTGGCTATTACATATTGGTTGCACGCATTTATTTCTTGTTAAGGTTATGGAAAAGCATAACACCTTAGTGTAAGGTAAATCGATGATTACGGTCCGGAACGCAATCATGGGTTTACAGGTACATGAGGGTGGTGTGTAATTCTATTTAGGCTATTGGTAGACAATCAGTACGAGTCCAATGTATCGGAAGTGTGGTGGGTCAGCTGCGGTACACCCTATATATAAGCATAAACGATACTGCGGGAGCGTACTAGGAGTCTAACCAAGAACCTACCTATTACCCATTATTTATAATTACCTCGTCATTAAATCGTTGAGAAGCAACTAACATTTTCGATAAGAATGTTCCTACACGAGCTTCAATTCGTCTTCTTGGAGTCTCTCTTTTGACCACCTCTACGGAACACGCAAACCTTGTGTACTATTACATTTTCGACTTGTTACGCACCCTAATAAAACTTTAATCATAAACTTTATAAAGTAGGGGAGACTACCTTCATCAGTGTCTTTTTCCTCACCAGTTACAAATTCCCAAAACATTTCTCATTTAAACTCTTAACTTTCTAACGTCGGGTCAACTGTCAAAAGATTTTGAAACTTTTACTTTGAGGTGTTAGACAACCATTTTAATTTTTTTTTTTGACAATCCGTAAGTGATGAAAATTTTTAAAGAAAAATCTAGTTGACTTTTACAACGCCTTTTATTTCATAGTAACCTCCACTTGAAACAAATTTCGAGACGAAATTTTCTAAAGTAGGGGAGACTGTGACAATCTGCACCTTCAACTTTTGTAAATGAACACAATTGGTCCCTCAACTATTTTAAAATGTTCATCTTTAACCCTTGTAGTCTAAAAAGATCAAATATAATTATAAGTATACACGTTTTATACTCACATTTACACTCGAGCACCCGTCCTCTGCAGCTGTTACGAGTCTTAGACTTGATTATGGTCATTTCTGTTTCGAATTCGATTTTAATGCACAATTAAGCTCAACATAATGATGATAAATGTTGAACCTTTCAAACTCCAACCATTAGTAGCTTTTATGATTGGTTTAATGATGAATTAAGCCAAAAACTAATATAAAAACTAGTTCTTGACCCATTTTCAAGTTCACCAACAATTCAGTTGTTACTAAATCCCACCAAATATTCATCTCTTCTTGTCTATCATCTCTGCGAAGAAATCTTTGATCATTATCTCGTATTATTGGCGAATTTGGAAGCTTATTATTCTATTATTCAGTTTTCTTTTCTTCTTAGTTGGACTAGCTACGTTGTAAGTTTTTCCAATTCCTTTTTGCAATACTCTTAGTTTTCATTTGTAGGTCAAAAGCCCTATGTTTGTTTGGTCAATTATAGTCTTTAAGGGCTTCAATTGAATTTCTAAGGTTAGGATATTCTTAGGAGTATTTGGGATTTTTTTAATAAAAAAAATCTTTTGAACTTTAAAAAAACTTCATAACTCGTTATTATTGACCTTCAAATTATGAAATTTGACATGGTGATTCGTATGGCTGTTTAGGAAGTTTAGAACTCCATTTTGGCATTTTAGGCATTATATAATATTTTTTAGTGATTTTTATATGTTTTAACCATATTAAATTCATATTACATCAATGATAATGCGTTGGTCATGAAAATTGGTGGAAATATTTTCCATTATATTAGAACAATTTTCATAACCATTTTTTTCAGTTTTAACACGTTTTCATATGTTATCATTTTTTTTATTTTTTTTAATAAGATTTAATCAAATAAAATTTATAATAAATCTATTTTAACCCCAAAATTCTATCAAAATTATTTTGGGAAATTCTAAGTCAGTAGGTTTGATTCTTCATAAAAACTTTTATTTTTCAAAGTGAATTTAGTTTATTTATGATTTTGTGTAATTGCTATTGATATAAAAATAATAAAAGACTTCTTAAATATTATTTCAAATATTTTTATGAATTAAACTTAATATTATTAACCTTAGAAAAATGCATGTGTTAGAAAAACCAAACTTATATATTTTTTTTTTTATAACACATGATAGTAAAAAAAATCATAATTTTCGCCATGTTCGATAAACTTAAAAACCCAAATATAGACCTAACATCCTAAGTGCCTTAGAATAGAAACCCTAGACACTTTTAAGTTTAAATACTTATTTTGGGAACACTTTAAACTTTAGGTTAAACATTTGGATTTGCTCGCTTATGCTCGCTCACTTAGTCAAGTTACTAATTGTCGAATGTGAGTATATCTTTCCCCTTTTTCATGTTTTACACTTTTGGGGTGACTCATGTACGTTTATTACTTCATTCACTTAATCATGGTTTATTCTATATTCACAATCGCAATTCTTGTATGTGTTTTACTTGTTGATTCGCTGATAGTGTGTACTTATGACCTGAATCATTAACCGCTGGGCGGCCTAGCATAGCAATAAATAGTACTTAACTATTGTTATGTGTGAACGATTATTCATCGCCTACTATGAGCGAATACTATATATATGTGACTCTTGATTCCTTGAACGAAAGGTTTGATTTTGGGTAGCATTTGTACATAGCTTGAACACTAAATTGTAGACAGTATAACACGTGAATTGCGAAACATTTTTCTACTATATTTATTCAAAACAGGGTATGCTCACCAATACATTTTTGTATTGACCAAATTATTTTCGTACATGTTTCAGGTTGTTATGAGATCACTTTTAAGCTTTTGGATTCTTATTTAGATTTTGGTTCATTGTATTTCAGTTTAAATAGTTAGTTGGAATCATTGTATCTTTGTTTTCTCATGTAATAAATTATTCAATCAATGTATAAATATTTACACTTTTAGTCCATGAGCTATTGAACAATCGTCACTACGTGACACCTCGATGTTTCCGCCATCGGTTGCCAAAATCCTGAAGTAAATCGGCTATCACGATCTGAAATAATAGATACAGGCACTCCGTGCCTGGATACCACTTCTTTGATGTACAAACGAGCCAATTTTTCCATCCGGTCGGTTTCACGAATAGGCAAGAAATGAGCGGATTTTGTTAAACGATCAACAATTACCCAAATAGTGTCATGACCACTTGATGTTTTGGGCAACTTTGTAATAAAATCCATTGAAATTTGCTCCCATTTCCATTCAGGAATTTCATGTTGTTGGAGCAATCCAGACGGTTTCTGATATTCAGCTTTTACTTTCGAGCAAGTTAAGCAGCGTGCCACATAAGCCGCAATATCTCGTTTAAAGTATGGCCACCAATAAAATTCCTTCATATCTTTGAACATTTTATTAGTGCCAGGATGAATCGAATACCTTGATTTGTGAGCTTCGTTCAAAACTAGCTCACGTAGGCCACCATACAGAGGTACCCAAACTCGATCCATAAAATACAAAGTTCCATCCTTCTTAGACACCAACGAATCAACCATACCGCGAAGATTTTCCTTCTTCACGTTTTTAGGTTTTAGCGCGTTATGCTGGCTTCACGAATGCGGTCGGTCAAATTGGTATGGATCGTCAAACCCAATGCACGAACACGTAACGGCTTGGCTCTTTCTTTCCGACTTAAAGCATCCGCAACCACATTTGCTTTGCCGGGATGGTACTTGATTTCACAATCATAATCATTTAACAATTCCACCCAACGTCTTTGCCTCATGTTCAGCTCTTTTTGATCAAAGATATGCTGCAAAGACTTGTGATCAGTGAAAATTGTGCATTTGGTACCATAGAGATAATGCCTCCATATTTTTAGTGCAAAAACCACGGCACCAAGTTCCAGATCATGTGTCGTGTAATTTTTCTCATGCACTTTCAACTGCCTGGAAGCATAAGCGATTACTTTATCACGTTGCATTAATACACAACCCAAACCTTGATGCGAAGCATCACAGTATACCACGAAATCTTCCGAACCTTCAGGTAGGGAAAGAATTGGAGCATCACATAACTTTTGCTTCAACAATTGGAAAGCTGACTCCTGCTTATCGGTCCATTCAAACTTCTTGTCTTTCTGGGTTAGCATCGTCAACGATTGTGCTATCTTAGAAAAATTCTCAATGAATCTTCTGTAATAACCCGCAAGACCAAGAAATTGACGCACCTTAGTGGGAGTCTTTGGTGCTTCCCAATTATTGATCGCTTCGATTTTCGCTGGATCAACATGTATGCCTTTTTCATTAACAACGTGGCCCAAAAAGTGAACTTCTCGGATCCAAAAGTCACACTTAGAGAATTTGGCATACAATTTTTCATTCCGCAAGAGCTCGAGAATTAACCTTAGGTGATTTTCATGCTCCTTTTTGGTTCGCGAATAAATAAGAATATCATCAATAAATACGATAACGAATTTGTCCAAGTAAGGTTTGCACACCCGGTTCATCAAATCCATGAAAACAGCAGGGGCGTTCGTTAGTCCAAAAGGCATGACAAGAAACTCATAGTGGCCATAGCGAGTTCGGAATGCAGTCTTCGGTATATCTTCTTCCTGAACACGCAACTGGTGATACCTGGACCTTAGGTCAATTTTCGAATAATAACTAGAACCTTGAAGTTGATCGAACAAATCATCGATTCTAGGCAGGGGATAACGATTTTTTATGGTAAGCTTGTTCAACTCACGATAGTCGATACACATGCGAAAGGTACCATCTTTCTTCTTAACGAACAAGACTGGTGCTCCCCAAGGTGAGAAGCTTGGTCGAATGAAGCCTTTGTCCAACAACTCTTGCAACTGGTTGGACAATTCTTGCATTTCGAAGGGAGCTAAACGATATGGCGATCGTGCCACAGGAGCAGCTCCAGGAATAAGATCAATACGAAACTCGACTTGTCGGGGAGGCGGCAATCCCGGCAAATCTTCAGGGAAAACTTCAGGGAAATCTCTTACCACCGGAATATCTTCGAGCTTACGCTCTTTGGACTTCTTATCAACAACATGCGCTAAGAATGCATAATAGCCTTTCCGCAAGCACTTCTGGGCTTTCATGCAAGTAATGATTCGCAAAGGCGTCCCACGCCTTTCCCCTTGAATAGAGAGAACTTCACCGTTCACTAGAGGGATTCGAATTAACTTTTCGTCGCATACCACGACTGGACGGTTTGTTGACAACCAATCCATACCAATAACGATGTCGAAACTACCCAAGACGACCGGTAAAAGGTCAATACGAAACTCATGCCCACAAAGACCCAATTTACAATCTTTCGCTACTTCATCCGTTTCTATAGTTTTACCATTGGCCAATTCTATGGAGTAAGGTGTCTCTAGTTTACTAGTCTTTAAACCAAGAGAGCGTTTAAAATCAATAGAGACAAAACTAAAATCGGCTCCGGTATCGAATAGAATAGAAGCATAATGATTGTTAAGGAGAAACGTACCGGTGACAACATTGGGATCCTGACGTGCTTCACCGGCACCGATAACAAAGGCTCTTCCTTGGGCTTGATTTCTAAGCTTCGGGCAATTCTTCCTCCAGTGGTCAGTCGATCCACATTCATAGCATGGACGCTTGTCACTAGGAACCACAGGCGTTCCTGTATAGCATTTCTCACCACTATGACCAACCCTTTTGCACTTCCAGCAAACAGTCTGATTTCCACCACCATTACCTTGAGAATTTTGTCTTTTACCACCGTTTTGAGTAGTGGCAACATAACCTTTGCCCTTTCGATTAGATCCAGATTTATTACCAGTAGAGTTGTGGTTCTTGTTCCCAGAAAACTTTCTTTTACGGCCAGAAGACTGACCTTCAACCGCAGTATTCTTAATCTCAGAAACTTTTACATCAGAAACATTACCACCAGTAGCCTTTTGCGACAACGTGCCGATACGGATAGCATCCTCTGTCAGGCTGAGAGCAAGATCAATCGCTTCACGCAAAGTAGTAGGCTTTGATGAAGCCACCATGCCACGAATTTGAGGAGCTAGGCCATAAAGATACCTCTCAATTTTCTTTGACTCGGGAGTGACCAGACGGGGTACCAAACGAGAAAGATCATGGAATCGAGAGGTATATGTAGCAATATCCGCTCCGATCATGGAAAGATTCCAGAATTCCGTTTCCAGTTTTTGAATTTCGCTTGCCGGACAGTACTCTCTGATCATTAGTTCCTTTAAATCCAGCCATGAAAGAGCATAGGCTGCTTCATCGCCCATAGATTGCACTTGACTATTCCACCAAGTCAGTGCATAGTCCAGAAAAAGGTTCGTAGCGTACATGACTTTTTGCTCATCAGTACACTTGCTGATACGAATCACAGCTTCGGTTTTCTCAAACCATTTCAGAAGACCAACGGATCCTTCAGTGCCGTTGAAGTTGATTGGCTTGCAATCAAGGAACATTTTGAAAGTACAGGGGGAAACAGGATTGCCAGATTCTGTAACATCACACAATAATGTCACAAGATAAGTCAATTTGGGTTTTAACCCCACATATAAGAGATATCAGTGTTGTATACCTGACATAGATCTTTCGCGATGATTGTCGCCTCGGCTACCAGTTCCGCCAGAGCCCCCGCTTTGAACGGTGCGGTTGGTCTCGAACTGGGCCAGGGCGGCAGCAATTCTGTCAGCAATTAATTGGTCTAGTTGTGCCTGAGAAGTAGGCAACGGGTCTTGTGTTGTTTGTCTTGTCGTAGGCGGCATTTTATACTTCAATAACAAATATCAAAGAATAATTAGACACATATTTAACCAATATTGCCATGCGCGTCATACAAGCAAAATAAACATACCGCAAGCTTCACAACTCATCACCATATAATTACCACATAAGAATATAATAATCACGAGGCGAGAATAAATTATAGTTGCAATCATAACAATAATAACAACCATAACAAAAGATAACCACAGCACAAGAATATATTCATGATTTTCATTCATTTTCATTAATAACGATTACATCATTTGTTCATACATAACAAAAGGTGGTGATATCTAATCCCACGTACATCGCTTGAAATTAACAAAATATCATAACATACTATGCTAGTCATAACTAGTTTAGCTAGGTAAAATACAAAAGATACAACATCCATCACTACTACAACCATCTCTAACGGCTATCACAATGCAACATCCACCATCCGCTGAAGACTCGACTACGGCTGGGAAGGAGGCCGGGGAACGTACTGTGGAGTGTTAAGCCGAATGGCTGCGTCCACGGCAGCAATGTGATCATAAATTCGCTGGGCGCGATCCATATGCTCACCAAAAGGAAGACCACGTAAGCTATCCATGCGAAGTACATCATCAGCGATGCGAGTCAGCATAGAGTTTGTCTCTATGATGCGAGCCCAGATGGACCGCATCTGTGCATCAACGTGGGAGACAGTGGAAGAAAACGTCTCTGTCATGGTCAGGAAGTCTTGCTCAAGAGCGAGCAAAGAGGAAATAGCAAAAGCAGGCATACGTGTCGCCTCACGGGGCGGACCAGGAGAAAAACTAGCAGGTTGAGACGGACCTACCATCTCAGGGACACCATGGGTAGCAGGGACAACGTGAACAATAGGGACAGGAGCAATAGGGACATCAACTGGGTCAATAACAGGCAACACAGGGGAGTGAGGTGGTGCCTCCACCTCGGGGCTGGCAGGGACAACATCCCTGGATGCATCATCGCTGTCAGTAGCGTGGGTGCGCATCCCAGCGCGTCTAAGCTTGCTACTGCGGGCAGGACTGCCCTCCAGAATAATAGTAGGATGCTCACCCTCCATGGGCTCATCCTCGTCATCCGAAATGAATGGACCATGAGACACTATAGGCACACTACCAACAACAGGAGAAGGCTCGACAGGAGCCACAAGAGTAGGGGCAGGAATCGGCTCGATAGGAGCCTCAGGAGTAGGTGCAACAAACGACTCGTTAGGAGCCTCAGACACGACAGGCTCACTCGGGCCAGCCTGACCCGATGGCCCAACACAAGAAGCTGGATCGATAGGATCCAAGAATCCAGGTGGGAAGGTACGAATAGCAGGGACAGGGTAAATGGGGAATGTGGGTGCGGGAGCGACAGGTGGTGGGGAAGTGACTGACGCCTCAGTCATCGCATCCTCCTCACTAGGGTCCTCCTCCTCATACTCACTGTCGACCATCATCTCGTCCGGCTCGACCTCATCGTCCGAACTCAATACCATAACCACATGGGTGTTGGGAATGTTCTCCACGATCTGAACACTGCTATCGGAATCAGACATGAACTCGGAGTCTGACATATGCTCGGAATCTTCAGAAGCAGACATTTTCTTTCCTGGCAAAAGCACCGTACTATATATACATAAATATTTAATTAACTTAAGAGAGAATATTCATACTATCAAGATTTACCATTTACTTTTTCTTACTTCCCTTGGCGTGCTTGGCTAGGCGATTCGGGACTTCCCACGTACAATTCCTTTGTACGATTTTCCTTTTCTTTTCTTTTCTAAAACACATTTTTTTCCTCTTTCAAATCGAAAACCGGTTATAGTCTAGATTTTTATTATCTTCAAAAATACTAGTTCGCTATAACCTTGGCTCTGATACCATTTCTGTCACACCACGACAACGGCGGAAACACGTGGCGTGGATTCGAAAGAGAAATGTTTCATAGCCAAGATTAGCCAAACACGCAATTTAGAAAAATAAACATTCATTAGACGACGGAAAATATTTTGTTTAAGTACATGTCCCAAAATGTATTTTTTTAACAAAATAAGGATTTTCGACTATTTCCCAATTCCATAGGAAATATTAGCAAATCCTTAGCAAAAGTCCGTCTTGTCTTTAGATCGCCCGCCCTAGCCATTCACGCCTCCAACATTCTTAATTACCTGAAAGATATGTTAGGGAAAACGTCAATATAAAAATATATTGGTGAGTTTCACAGGTTTCGACACAAACAAAATACCATTTATTTGTAAACAAGTGCGCATAACAAAATAAGAAATGTGCTACATATGCTATTAGGGTTGCAAGTCCTAATGCTAGTGGAATTCCCATGAGCCCGTAACCAAACAAGACTACTTACTTTTGCCCCGCAAGTTGTTTAGAGGAACAACTTAATTTTAGAATATCAATCGCACCCCTTGGTCCTTCCGAGTTGACGCTAATCAACCAGGGTGGGTCTCGTCACGATCCAATAGTACTATTCGTATATTCTATGGCTACATTACTTTGTATAAATGGTTACAGTTAACTGCGGAGACTGCACGTCCCTCTAGACTTTACCGTTACCCATGTGTTCCATCTTATGTACCATTTCACATGTTACCGCACGTTTCATACGTACTTTCTTCCATATCTTTCCCCCAAGTTTAAAAATAGTAAAACATAAAAAGGGCCGTGAAAACTCACCTTGAAGTCCGTGCAAAAGCTAGCAAATAAAAGTCCGTGAATATTAAAGGTCCAACCTACTTGTGTCCTAAATCATAAAAGAGACACATTAAGGTCTGTGAAACGTACTCTAGTGCATGCGTTGGTTACAACCACGTCATCTCACTAGTTAGTTACTCGTTTCACGTTTGTTACGACACGCCGACCCGTTGGTGATATATTTCCGACATTTGAAAAATATATACATATTTATCAAAAAAAAAAAAAATTTATTAATGTGACCATCCATGTAGAAGTAGTGTATATAAGCTATATTTTCTAGTGTAACAAAATACATATAAGTTTAGGAACCCCACTCCAACAGTAAATATATGTGTATATATGTATATGATCATACCTAGATTTTTGACATCATTTCTTGTAGTTCTGCCACATCTTCGTGTTGAACAGTTTTGTTATATATTCATATATTTTTTTCATGAAATACTAGAGTAGTATAACTATAGGAACATACCTTTGTTATGTTGTAAAATATATATATATATATATATATATATATATATATATATATATATATAACCATGACACCCAATAAATACATCTAAAGTATACACACCCAACGCTTTAATGCACATACCCGTAACATACTCATGTACCGAATATGTATCTTACTTCAATTTAAACACACACCTGCAACTACACACATGACCATGTTCTCCTGCTTGCATACAAACACACATATCTATTACTAACTTCCTAAAAACACTTCGCTATAATAATGCAAACACAACATACATGACTCCGCGTAACACCTACTCGACACACGGCTCATACTTATACTTGTTACGAAACTTTGTCGGCAAAACAAACGGAAATGGGCAACATAACCCGGGTCGCGATAGTAACAAACGGAAACAATGTTCAAATAAACAAGGGAGGATTAGTTACTACCTAGCGGTACGGAACGAGGCGCGGTTGTGGCGTCAGAATATGAAGGTGACTACGGTGGCCCTTGCAGTTATTCCAAGCGGCGGCTTTCGAACTAAGCGGTTCCAAATAGAGATGAATAAGTGAGAATGGCGTTTATGAAATATAAACTTTAGTGCTCGGAACATAAAACTTACTCGAAAACGAGCTCAAACGTGAAGCGTGGGGTGAGCGATTTGCGACGATGGAGGCTCGACACACTTGGGGGAAGTTGATGTTCTCCTGGATGCGAGACTGGTTTGTGGTGGTCTCGGGTGGGAACGTGTAGAGTTAAGAAGGGGGTTGGGAGGTTGAAGCTTTTGATATGGTGTTTTTCAAGCTTGTAGTGGTTGTGAAAAGGTATGGGACTTTGTATTTATAGGTGAAATTGTGGATTCAAGGAGCTAACCACTAGTTAACGAAATGGTTAGATTGGTGTGTGATTTTAATTAGATTTCGATTGTTACTTACAGGTGGTTATCATGATGTTTATTGTATTCATGCCTGGAAGTTATAAAATATCCCAAGCGTGCAACATGGATTTGATTGTTCTAGAGCTCCTTTCTTTTGTTGCAGCCGCCAACAGAACACAACTTGGGGGCTGGTCATTTTGATAATGAAAAGGTGGTACTATGTTATCCAAGGTGCAAGTAAATCAAATAATTAATTGAGAAAAAAATGAGGTTTTAAGCACATGGTGTCTTGTACTCTTCACTAGTGTTTCCTCCTAAGGGACATACATGTTTGATTAAATACTCTTAGTATGGATTTATGTGAAACATGGATGGTATTGACATGGATCGTATTCAACATATTTAGTTGAGGAGCAAAATAAGTTATAGGATTTGATTTATAAATTGATCATGGTTAGGAGATTTATACACTGGTCGTGCTTAACTTCAGGTTAAATTCAAATTAATGAACTAGCGTTGCCTCCACGACTTAGCGCTTAAAACTTTGACAATTTAAAGGATCTGTCTATATATATATATACACATATATATACACATATATAACCTACTCGCTTGACCTCTTAGATTATAAAATGTGATGTCGCGCACACTAATAAATACATAAAAACATATAAAGGTATGCTAGAAGCGATCTCAGAATGTTGAAATTCCACTAATATGATTTTTCCATAAAAAAAGTAATGATTCGGATTTTCAGATTTTATCTTTTTCACCATCACCAACGCTGGCGCTCGTTTATAGATATATTAACTTCATATCGGCAATCCTCACGAACTACCGAATGTGAACACAAAATGCCCAGACTTTGCTAGACTTCATGGACTAAATTAGATCTAAATAAATTTTAAATTGTACTAAATCAATTATATAATATGTACGGATTTACCTCAATTTTGCCGAATGTCACAGTTTTTGTTATAGAGTAAGAAACAACTGTAAATCAATAACAATTACCTGTTAAACGTTCCTAGATGAGCCGAATTAGAAGATTTTGGACTCGGGATGAGACGAATCAAAACTCAATTCGTTTGGAGAAATTGATTTGTTATTTGGATAGAGAGGGTGCCGAAAACAGTTTTTGCATAAGTCCTTATATACAGATTCGATCCAAACGTTAGATTTAATTTGGTCAATGCTTCGCGAGGTTAGGGCCGTGATTGATGATTGGATGATTTAAACGCGTATGTATGAGCTTGTTTCGTGCGAAATTATCGTGTCAATCAATCGTGAATTGGTTTCCAAAATCAAGTCCTATAACTCGGTCAATGGTTGGGTTTGACCTGGGTTTAATGTTGGTATTCTGCTGCTGCTCGTAACAGTCAAGAGAAGAAGGAATCAGGCCTCAGCTTAAAAGGGGTTAAATATTTAGCGTTTTTATTTCCTAACACAAGAAGCCTCGTGGATCAGTGGTTGTGAGCGTGTGTGGTTGTGGCTTCTGCCCGGGTTCGAGTCCCGTAAGCAGCAGCAGATTCTTTTTTTTTTTTTTTTTTTAGGTAAGGGAAGGGAAAGCAGGCTTGTAGGCTTGGTCTGTTGATGGGCCGAGTTTTGGAGTGTGTTTATGGGCTCCGAAATCTATAATAAAAATGTAATAAAATGGGCTTCAAAAAGGAAAAGGGAAGGGACATCATATGTTGAATTGATAAGTTATATATATATATATATATATATATATATATTTTAAACTAAACTAAAAATATATATCTGATTTATTTATCATTATTATTATTATTAATATTATTTTTATTATTAAAAAAAATAAAATAAAGAAAAGTGACGGATGTCACATTTTTTATATTCTTTTATTTTTATGTATTTTACCCAATAAATAATATATATGAGGTAAATATATGATTATATGAAATCAATAAACCTACTTTTTGTATCCAAGCCTATTATATGTTTTCACGTTCCAGCGTCGTTCCAGCGTTGATGCTCTCCACTTTCAACGCCCTTCTCTAGTACTAAGTAGGTTTGGACAATTTGGTTATATTTTGGGTGGACCCAACTAATGTCTTAATGTATGTGAATTTGATGTTATTCAAAAGTTAATATATGTCCGTTTGTGTTTGTTTTTGTTCATGAACACTTTTTTTGTGTTCATTTGCGTTCATGAACACTTGTTTGTGTTCAATAATGTTCGTTTGTGTTCGTGTGCGTTCATGAACAAAATTAACAAACGAACACGAACATGAGTGTTTTGTTGACAAACAAACACGAACAGAAAATCCCGTTCGGTAAGTGTTCATAAACTGTTCGTGAACACATAAGTTTCCTAACAAACGAACACGAACAAGGCCTTATTCGTGTTCGTCGGTTCGTTTGCAGCCCTACTCCCGCTGCAACGCGTGGGGTAACGTCTACTCGTTCATTTATAAAGTATAACTAGGTTTTTATCCAGCCGCGCGTTGCGGCGGCATCAATATGATCTAAAAATAATTAAGTGATGACATAGCGTTGCGACATTTCAAATTCCAAATCAAGCCTAAATCAATTTTCATTGTGCTCGTAATATTAGTTTATCATACACAAACTTTCCACCTAAATTATTGCGTATGCTCGTGAAATTTCTTTGGTAAGCATCCCCAATAATAGTATCATTTTACTAGGAATCTCCCGTGGTACGCGGCACATGGTGGAGATAGCGCACGGTAGATGTGGTCGGTGATACGCGCGTTGTGCGTTTTTCACATGACGTGTTAATGCGGATTTTGGTAACCGACAAAGGCATTGAGACTAACCGTGGACAATGAGAAAATACAAAAGTGCCAGTGGCTACGCGGAGAATACCAGGAATCTCCCGCGATCCGCGGCACATAGTGGAGATGACGCACGGTAGATGTGGTCGGTAGCCGGCTGCGTACGTTAGAGTGAGGCAGCTATTCATTTCGTGGTTGTTAAATATATAGATAATAAACGAACAAAAACCAAACCCGTGTGAAATCGGGTAAAAAACGCATTATGTCGGGGCCAAAATGAGAAAAAAAAACTTAATAAAAAAGTTGGTGGCCAAAACGGGAAAATAAAACTTAAACAAAAAGTAAGAAAACATTGTGTGGCCAAAATGAGGAAAAAAAACTTTAAAAAAATTTTGGTGGTCAAAATGAGAAAAAAAAAAGTTAATAAGAAAAGCCAAAAAAATGTGGCCAAAATAGACCCCACATTATGCTTGCAAGAATTGAACTTGAATCATGCTTATATAAACCAAACCCAACCACCACACCACTATCACATATGTTGTAATTATTTGAAACTATAAACCTAACATTAATAATACATGCTAATGAAATCACTATTCATTAGCATGTACTTTTAATAGTATATAATTGATAATTGATTTTAATAATGGCCTATGACTTTCTTCATACTATCGTAATTTTGATATTACTTTTTGGGCGTGGCCTCTTTGGTGTGGAAGACTTCACAGGCAGGGCATGGAAAGAGGTGGAGCCTTTTGATTGGTCATTTTTTTACTTTAACACAATATAATGTTATCCCCTCCCCCCCTTCCGCTCCCCACAATTTTCATCCTTCACACACGGGTCCCACAAGTGCCACATGACGCATCACACCCCTCCTCTTTCCCCCTCCAATCCTTATACTCTTAGAAACTAAAATAAAACTATGGGGGTGTTTGGGATTGATTATTCAAAACAGATTATGCGTTTTGAAAAACATGGGTGGAGCTGGTTATAGATTATTGCGTTTTGGTAGCCTAAAAAACTGATTATCTGCGTTTTCAAAACGCAATCCAAACACTAAAAACTAATTATCTGCGTTTTCAAAACGCAATCCAAACACTAAAAACTGATTATCTGCGTTTTCAAAACGCAATAATATAAAAATCAGATTCAAAACGCAATCCCAAACACCCTCTATATATCTTGATGTAGAAGCGTGTAATGATGAAATTTTAAACATAATAATATATGTGCAAGTGGGCCAAGATCCTAGGATCCAAGATATTAAGAAAATCTGGTTGCATGAAATGAAACACAAAGCCCAATGCAGTTATCCAGTATTTTAAACCTAGTCTTTGTTGGCTTCCTTTGGGCTCTGCCTCTGAATTAATGCCCAAATCAAAATATATTAAATGGTTTACCAAAAGGTAACGGAGGCGTGCAAAAGGTTTCCTCAGGCCGGACGGAGATTGGCCAAACTTGAATCGAACATGTGTTGAAACCGAACATGATTGAAACCGTTGCTTAAGGTCGTGATGCACAAAAGGATGCGTGTTGTGTATGTTACTATGATCGGGTATATCTTTCGGTAGGATGCATCAATGAAGCAACATATAGTCAAATGTGTTTCTCAATTCAACATTTCTTAGATTTCTCAGTTCGACATGTCATAGATTTCTCAGCCAATTATGTCTCTTGACCTTCATATGAATTAATATATAGTTTGCTTTGTCTATGAAAACTTATATATTTGTTTTTGGTTACCAAAATTGAAAACCTTCCAGGAATCACTCATCCTAAAATGCTTTAATGCAAGTACACTATTATTGTTGGTCTCGTCTCATTCACAATCAATGGCCCCATAAGGCGTTGGTCGGTTGAAGGCGAGTATTCCTTATGCTCTCATGTTCAAAAAATATGTGTGATTTTCCCAAAGGTATCGCGTAGCCATTTACAAATATATACAACCGTTACAAACGAGATACGTTTTAAGACAAAATCCAATACACAAATAGAAATTGTTATAGCCAAATATGTCATGTGATGCATTTTAATCCAACAAACATTACCCCCGATTCCATCGAGAACACAAAGTCCTTAAGACCACCATTATACCCTGTTTGGAATATTGTTAAATATGCATAATTGGACAGAAAGTTTAAGATCAACACAATAAGAAAAATAGAGACAAATGTGACAAGGATTTTGTAAATATGTAAATATCAACAGATCAAATTCATTCGTAAATAGTTTTATAAGAAACTACATCCCTAATTTTGATCAAACAGCATGAATTACTTATATAACTTAACCTTGTGTATACAATATCATGAAGTGTGTCAAGTAGTTTTTGAACAAGCTTCGGTTTGTTAAACAGGCAATTATTTCATGGAAAAAGGACTTGGATGTTAAAGATAGTGAAGAGGAGGAGAGTATATGTAAAGAGCTTTTCGATTTGGATAGTGTGATTGAGGATAGAGATCTTACAGAAGCGGAACAGTGGGTTTATGAGGAAGCTAAGCTGAAGATTAGAGAACTTCAAGAGTGCAAGTTGAAAGATGTCCGTCAGAAAGCGAAGGTACGTTGGGCTAAAGAAGGTGACGAGAACTCGAGCTTCTTTCAAGGGTTGGTTAATAAGCGCCGGGTTGCGAATAATATTCCTGGATTGATGGTCAATGGCAAATGGGAAACTAAGCCGTCGAAGATCAAAAAAGAGGTGTATACGTTCTTTAGGCGCAAGTTTGTTGAGGAAGAAAGTTTAAGGCCGAGTTTATTGTGTCACGGGTTGCTAGAGCTTTCTGAGGAGAGGGGTTCGATCCTGATTAGACCGTTCTCGGTGGAAGAGATCAAGATGGCGGTGTTTGATTGTGGAGGGGATAAAAGTCCGGGCCCGGATGGATTCACGTTTCGGTTTATAAAGAAGTTCTGGCCGAAGCTTGTTGATGATTTCGTGAATATTTTTGATTAGTTTTCGGCTACGGGGAAGCTTAATAACGGAGTTGGATCGTCTTTTATCACCTTAATCCCTAAAGTTAGTGACCCGGTGGAGCTTGGTGAATATAGACCGATTAACTTAATAGGGGTGGTTAGTAAAGTCATTTCCAAGGCGCTGGCGAACAGGTTGAGACTAGTTATGGGGGACATTACACATGAGACTCAATCGGCTTTTCTTTCCGGAAGGTACATTCTTGATGGTCCGTTAATTATTAATGAGATTATGTCTTGGGCTAAGAAGATGGGGAGGCTATTATTTTTATTCAAGATTGATTTCGAAAAGGCTTACGATAACGTCCATTGGGAGTTTCTTCTATCGGTTATGCGACAAATGAAGTTCCCGGAAATATGGTGCAAATGGATAAAAGGTGTGTTGATTTCAGCGAGGTCTTCGGTTCTGGTAAATGGATCACCGACGTTTGAATTCAATTGTGGTAAAGGTTTAAGACAAGGAGATCCTATTTCCCCGTTTCTATTTATTTTAGTTATGGAGGCGTTTTCTAGTCTTATCAGGAGGGCGACTCAGGTTGGGGCTTTTCATGCCGTGCGGTTACCGAACGAGGGGCCTATTGTTTCTCATTTACTGTATGCTGGTGATGCTATGGTGATGGGAGAGTGGTCTCAGTTTAACATTACCAGCCTTCGTAGAATTCTTCGGATATTTCATATGTGCTCCGGTCTTCGGTTTAATTTTAAGAAGTCTACTATCTTTGGTGTGGGTCTTAACAAAGAAGAGGTGAATGCGGAAGCTACTAACTTGGGATGTAGATCGGGGGAGCTTCCGTTCAAGTATTTGGGGATTTTAGTGGGAGCAAACATGAATCGTATTTCTAATTGGGAGCCGGTTATTAAGGTCTTTGATAATCGGTTATCCAAATGGAAGGCGAGTATTCTATCGATGGGCGGCCGGTTAGTTCTATTGAAGTCGGTTATGGAGAGTATTCCTATGTATTATTTTTCTTTTTACAAGGCACCGGTGGGGGTTATCAACACCTTGGAGGCTAAGATGAAAAGATTCTTATGGGGTGGCAATGATGAGGTTCACAAAGTGCACTGGGTTGCTTGGAGTAGAGTAACGAAACCGATAAACGAAGGAGGTTTGGGTATCAATAAGCTGGAAAATAACAATTTATCGTTAGTCTTAAAATGGCTATGGAGGTATAGAATGGAGAGTCAATCGTTATGGAGGAGGATTATTGATGCGATTCATGGCTCGAAACGACGTTGGGATGCTTATTTGGCTAGTCGGCAGGTTGCTAGTGTCTGGACGAATATAGTCCGGACAGGCTATAGAACAAAGGCTCAAGGCGTTTCTTTCACAGATATGATTCATGGGGTGGTAGGGGATGGCGCTAGTATCCGCTTCTGGATTGATCCTTGGGTGACTACTATGCCATTGAAGGTTTTGTTTCCTAGTATTTTCCGATTAGAAAAGAACAAGTGATGTTTTGTTTCGGATAGAGTGGAGTGTATTGATGGGGTTAATAGAGTTACGTGGGATTGGAAGAGCTATCCGAGTGCAGAGGCCGAAAGGATTGAGGTGGCAGAATGCTTCCGAACTGTTACGAATGTTAATCTCTCCCTAAGGCAGGATACATGGAGCTGGAATGCAGGTACGGTCCAGGAGTTTCAGCGAAAGAGGTGCGATTGTGGTTGAGAGGGGCTTCAGACGTCAATGTGGCCCATCGGATTCATTGGTGCAAGTGGTTACCGGGTAAAGTTAATATCTTCATGTGAAGTGTAACACCCCAACCGATGGCGGAAACATCGAGGTGTCACGTAGTGACGATTGTTCAATAGCACATGGACTAAATTGTAAATAAATAACTTCCATTGTTCAAAACGAAATACAAAGAGTCTTAATATAAATCTCAAACATAAATAATAAATGTTCAACTTTTATTTAAGCACTAGGTCCAGCCTAAGCGTGAAAAGCATGCAAGATCAAACTTCACCTGAAACATGTACAAAATAATTTGTCAACACATATAATGCATTGGTGAGTATATCCATTTTCGTTCAACCAGTAATTTGCAATTTATGTGCCTTGATGTTTGTAATATGTAAAAGGGTCAAAACCAAGCCTCCCATCGTTCAATAATCGTTCACCCATCGTTCAAGAAAACCATAACAATGACCAAGGACTTAACTCGTTCACGTAAGTAACCAAGGGATATAATTCGTAGTACTACTCATTGTTAGGTGCGGCCCAAAGGTTAATGACTTTGACAAATCGTTCATACAATTCACACAAAACATATCAAAGAGCACATTGCTTTGTAAATAATATACGTAAGTTTAATAATAATGGTACATGAATCACCCCAAAAGTGTAAATAGTAAAAAGGGGGAAAGATATACTCACAGTTGCGAAAACGATCGAAATCCACTTAAACGGTTGTGAGCTAAGTAATGAGAATTCCGAGGAATTCAACCTATAACGTGTAAGAATACTAATAAGAAAATGTCTAAGAGTCTAAAGTAACTAGGGTCTAAGGCATTAGGGTTTGCTAAGTCGATTTGGGGAATTAGAGTTCTTATGATTAGTCGAATTAATGTAAAAGTTGTATATCACAAATAATATATGAAAGGTTGTAAATGTGGTTTGAATAATATAATTATTACCTATTGAATATTTAGATAACAATATGTTTGAATAATTAAGACAAATTAATTTAGTTAGTTACTTTAACTAAATTAAAATAATACAATAATTATAAATATATAAATAACTAATTTTGAGTTACACAACGATTCAAAAAGAATAATTAAGACCTTAAACCATATGAGTATATCTATCTTATAAAATATATTTATAAAATAGATGTTTAAATTGTATAAATAAATAAATGTTTTATTATGTCTAATTAAACGTAAATAAGACTAATAATTCAAGACATGATCCAAAAATGCAATTTTTATAGAAAATAGATGATTTCTGGTGTAAATTAATGAAAATAATTTTCCCATAATTTTTATAAACTTATTTATATTTAAAACTGATTTAATCATGTTTAAATGATTAAAAATAGGAAAATTAATAAAAATAAATGTTTTCTAAAACAATAATTTTTATTTCAGTTCCTGGTGATTAGAAATAATTCCACAAAAAGTTTGAGATTAAAATCATTAAAAATGAATTTTTTTTTATCAATTAATTATGATTAAAACAATTTAAATCAATAAAAATATGAAAATAATTTATTTTTCAGAAAATAAAAATATCATTATTTTCTATGAGATGTCAAAAAGCTACTCTTAAATTTTCATAATTTTTGGATAAAAATTGGATTTATTATGAATATTTCAATGTCTATATATTATATATATTTAAAGAAAATAAAATAAGAAATTGGAAATGGAAAGGTCTTACCAAAAACAAAGGAAAAGAGAAAAAAAAATCAGATCTACACCCATGGGGACTCGAACCCGAGTCAGGTGGGTGGAACTTCACAAACCCAACCACTTTCCCTACAAACCATTTTATTATTTCTAATGCAAATCAAACACTTTATAACATCAATAGTTTTCATCTTCTTCCCCAAAATCTACCAAGAACCCTAACCCTAATCCCAAATCCAATCAAGCTTAAATGATACAGTCTACGATCAGAACCATAGGGTTTATGACCTAACAGGGCCGATTAACAAGATGGCACAAAAAAATGAGACTTACAATGCGATTCAAGGTCGTGCACGAAGCTTTAAAGCCCGAACAAAACGTGGCCGATTGGAGCACGTAGGTCGTGTTTTGCACCAGTTTTCTTGTGGGTTTAAAACGAGATGAAGTGCAGAAATCTATTGGTGGGTTCGGTATAAATAATGGAGGTTTAATGACGCGTTTAGAGGCGTTTTAAGAATTCCGGCCGTTACAACTTAACCCGCGCTAATAACTCGTTAAAACAGTATTTTTCTCATGGTTTATAGTCGAAACCGTTATGTAATGATGATGAAACGTATGGAATCATAAAAAAAAACGAGTTCAAGCATGTTAATTGATGTGTTTTAATGTTGGCCGGAAGGATTTTCGGTGGCCGGAAATCTACTCGCCGGAAAAGCGGGATCCAGGGGAGAGGGAAGACAAGTTTTTTTTTTAAAAGTTTCACATTTGACACATTTGGTCCCTGCAGTTAGTTTTTATTAACCCAGTTTGTTTTTCCTTTATATAAACTTAACCAAGTTAACTATATTTAACTCTTTAAAACTCTAAACTTTTATAAAACTTGAAATTTTTGTTATATCCATTCCGGTTGACGTTTTAACATACACATTTGCTTAAAACTTATACCCGATCCACAATAATTATAAACGATAAAATTTTAATTCGCTCTAACATTAAATTTAAAAACAACGCACTTACAGGGACTGGAATGGAAATATTTGAAGGACTAATATTGTCAATTAGAAGAAAGTCGAGGGTGACGGATGTCACAGTCTCCCCTACTTTAGAAAATTTCGTCTCGAAATTTCTTTCAAGTGAAGATTTCTGGTTGTGGAATATATGGGTACGTTATCGACGAAAACCACTTACGTATTGGTTCAAGTAAGGTTTACAAACTCGATTCATGATATTCCTAAGATCTACATAAAAATTATAATCGTTTAAGTTCAACGTGCAATTAGGGAGCATATAAGAATAAGATTACCATTAGCAACCTCCACAGTAAAAGGATGGGTAAAGTGAGGACAAGTACGAGCAAGCAAAGGTTCATATTCTAACGAGACAAAACTCCTATCCGCACCGGTAAGAAAAATCAAGCATATAAGTTAGTAATAAGAAATGTACCATTGACAACGTCGTTGATAGCTTGATCTTGGTTAGCATTGATGTTGAAAGCACGACCACGAGCTGGAGCTGCTTGAATTGCTGGAACTGCCGGGGCTGCTGGGTTTTGTTGACGGGTCTGGATAAAAGCCGTGAGATGAGGGCATCTATTTAGCATATGGTCGGGATCACCACAAGCGTAACAAACTCTGGGTTGACCAACTCCCTGGTTTTGGGTAGCAGTCTGTGGGTTATTCACGGGTCGATTAACAACACGACAGAAAGGGGTGGTATGACCCAGTCGACCACACGTGTCACATTTCCAGCAGGGTCGGTTGGTAGGGTGGTGAGAGTTGCATGTGGTACACTTAGGGTGCACACCTGCATAGTTCCCTTGAACCTTTTGAGTTTCGGGTGCAGCAGGTGGTTTTGCAACAGGAACCTGGTTAAGAGGTGCAACAACAGCATAGTTTTGGTTTCCACCTTTTCGTTTCTTATTGGAACTAGAGGCAGAGTTTTCTTGGGAAGGTTCAGTGATAGCAGGGTTTGAAGTGATTTCAGTAGGCCTTTTAGTACCCTTACGAGTTAGAGTACCATCCTTGACATGCTTGTCAGTAAGAGATGCTGCGAGACGAATGGCATCCTCTACAGTAGCAGGTTTACTTCCCATAACCGAATCATGGATCTGAGGTGGCAGTCCCTCAATATACTTCTCAATAGCCAAGGATACCGGGGTTACCATACGAGGAATCAGTAAGCTTAACTCGTGGTAACGGTTGTTGTAGGGAACATTGTTTCCACTATCCTGCTTGAGGTGATAGAACTCATCCTCCAATTTCTTCATCTCACTATGAGGACAGAACTCAGTAGTCATGGCGATTTTGAAATCATCCCAAGACATAGCTAAAGCAGCTTCCGTCCCTCGAGCATGTTTTTCACCATTCCACCAAGTAAGCGCTCTCTTTTGAAGAACACCCGTGGCATGACGAACACGTAAGTTGGCTGGACAGTCGCTATTAATGAACGTATTCTCCATACTTTCGAACCATTCAAGTAACCCAGTGGCTCCCTCGGTGCCATTAAACTTGTTGGGATGACAAGAGTTGAAGTGCTTGAAAGTACACTTATTCTCACTAGCCCCACCATTTCCACTTGTATTCCCGTTAGAGATCCCATTCGAGCTACCGTTCAGGTTAAGGTTTGGGATAATAGCATTAATGATGTTAGGAACAAGTGTTTCCAACTTGTCATTGAGCATGGTCGCGATACGCTGATCAGATTTCAGTTTAGCCTGACGCTTCGAGGCTCTCTTACGAGATTCGCGATCAGACATCTACAAAAGTGAACAATAATTATGAGATTTGATTCCAAAAATCTTGGAAACGCCACAGTTTTATATCAAGACAAGTAACACATAACATGAGATATAGTGATTATAAATTGATTTAAGAAAAATTATGAACATCATAAAGAAAATCATGATAAAACTTTAAATGAAAAACAATACCAAGTATAAAACGAGATATAAGAGTGTTTCCAAAGAAACTGTTGACTGACTAAAGTAATTGAAATATTATTAGTGACTTGTGGGGGCGTACTTTAGCCTATAAGTGAATGCTCATCCCGAGAATTCCCAGGTAGGTAAACGGGTCCCTCGTCTGATTGGGATTTATGCGAATTACCAACCTAGACAGAAAACTCAGAATACAGGCGCTCACCCTTCCAGATTGCACGTGCCCCGTCACAAATAATTTCCAAAACTTTAGCGGATCTTGAAATGTGGAAATATATATATATCCTTGAGATGTGGATTTCACTCCTAACTCAAAGATATACTTTCAAAAAGTAAAAATACAATGGAGTGAAACTAGTCACTAAGTTAAGGATATCACTCCTAGCTTAGTGATTTAAGTTTCTTTTGGAGGGATAGATTCCTTGAGATTTGGACGTCTCCTATCTCGAAAGGAAAATATTCCAAGATAAATAAATAAATAACTAAATCATATAAAGAGTGAAACTATTCACCAAGGTATGGATATCACTCCTAACTTGGTGTTTTCGTTCCATTGGTAGAATAAAATCTTCTTCGTGTATAATGAAAAGTAAAAGAAGAAAATCTATCTAAAGAAATATGAGGGTAAAAGAAAGCATATAGAGGGTAGCTTAGTTATAGTCTAGGTCAAAAGCATTTACTAATAACCTAATTCCCTATAACCATGGCTCTGATACCAATCTGTAACACCCCAACCGATGGCGGAAACATCGAGGTGTCACGTAGTGACGATTGTTCAATAGCACATGGACTAAATTGTAAATAAATAACTTCCATTGTTCAAAACGAAATACAAAGAGTCTTAATATAAATCTCAAACATAAATAATAAATGTTCAACTTTTATTTAAGCACTAGGTCCAGCCTAAGCGTGAAAAGCATGCAAGATCAAACTTCACCTGAAACATGTACAAAATAATTTGTCAACACATATAATGCATTGGTGAGTATATCCATTTTCGTTCAACCAGTAATTTGCAATTTATGTGCCTTGATGTTTGTAATATGTAAAAGGGTCAAAACCAAGCCTCCCATCGTTCAATAATCGTTCACCCATCGTTCAAGAAAACCATAACAATGACCAAGGACTTAACTCGTTCACGTAAGTAACCAAGGGATATAATTCGTAGTACTACTCATTGTTAGGTGCGGCCCAAAGGTTAATGACTTTGACAAATCGTTCATACAATTCACACAAAACATATCAAAGAGCACATTGCTTTGTAAATAATATACGTAAGTTTAATAATAATGGTACATGAATCACCCCAAAAGTGTAAATAGTAAAAAGGGGGAAAGATATACTCACAGTTGCGAAAACGATCGAAATCCACTTAAACGGTTGTGAGCTAAGTAATGAGAATTCCGAGGAATTCAACCTATAACGTGTAAGAATACTAATAAGAAAATGTCTAAGAGTCTAAAGTAACTAGGGTCTAAGGCATTAGGGTTTGCTAAGTCGATTTGGGGAATTAGAGTTCTTATGATTAGTCGAATTAATGTAAAAGTTGTATATCACAAATAATATATGAAAGGTTGTAAATGTGGTTTGAATAATATAATTATTACCTATTGAATATTTAGATAACAATATGTTTGAATAATTAAGACAAATTAATTTAGTTAGTTACTTTAACTAAATTAAAATAATACAATAATTATAAATATATAAATAACTAATTTTGAGTTACACAACGATTCAAAAAGAATAATTAAGACCTTAAACCATATGAGTATATCTATCTTATAAAATATATTTATAAAATAGATGTTTAAATTGTATAAATAAATAAATGTTTTATTATGTCTAATTAAACGTAAATAAGACTAATAATTCAAGTCATGATCCAAAAATGCAATTTTTATAGAAAATAAATGATTTCTGGTGTAAATTAATGAAAATAATTTTCCCATAATTTTTATAAACTTATTTATATTTAAAACTGATTTAATCATGTTTAAATGATTAAAAATAGGAAAATTAATAAAAATAAATGTTTTCTAAACCAATAATTTTTATTTCAGTTCCTGATGATTAGAAATAATTCCACAAAAAGTTTGAGATTAAAATCATTAAAAATGAATTTTTTTTATCAATTAATTATGATTAAAACAATTTAAATCAATAAAAATATGAAAATAATTTATTTTTCAGAAAATAAAAATATCATTATTTTCTATGAGATGTCAAAAAGCTACTCTTAAATTTTCATAATTTTTGGATAAAAATTGGATTTATTATGAATATTTCAATGTCTATATATTATATATATTTAAAGAAAATAAAATAAGAAATTGGAAATGGAAAGGTCTTACCAAAAACAAAGGAAAAGAGAAAAAAAATCAGATCTACACCCATGGGGACTCGAACCCGAGTCAGGTGGGTGGAACTTCACAAACCCAACCACTTTCCCTACAAACCATTTTATTATTTCTAATGCAAATCAAACACTTTATAACATCAATAGTTTTCATCTTCTTCCCCAAAATCTACCAAGAACCCTAACCCTAATCCCAAATCCAATCAAGCTTAAATGATACAGTCTACGATCAAAACCATAGGGTTTATGACCTAACAGGGCCGATTAACAAGATGGCACAAAAAAAATGAGACTTACAATGCGATTCAAGGTCGTGCACGAAGCTTTAAAGCCCGAACAAAATGTGGCCGATTGGAGCACGTAGGTCGTGTTTTGCACCAGTTTTCTTGTGGGTTTAAAACGAGATGAAGTGCAGAAATCTATTGGTGGGTTCGGTATAAATAATGGAGGTTTAATGACGCGTTTAGAGGCGTTTTAAGAATTCCGGCCGTTACAACTTAACCCGCGCTAATAACTCGTTAAAACAGTATTTTTCTCATGGTTTATAGTCGAAACCGTTATGTAATGATGATGAAACGTATGGAATCATAAAAAAAACGAGTTCAAGCATGTTAATTGATGTGTTTTAATGTTGGCCGGAAGGATTTCCGGTGGCCGGAAATCTACTCGCCGGAAAAGCGGGATCCAGGGGAGAGGGAAGACAAGTTTTTTTTTTAAAGTTTCACATTTGACACATTTGGTCCCTGCAGTTAGTTTTTATTTACCCAGTTTGTTTTTCCTTTATATAAACTTAACCAAGTTAGCTATATTTAACTCTTTAAAACTCTAAACTTTTATAAAACTTGAAATTTTTGTTATATCCATTCCGGTTGACGTTTTAACTTACACATTTGCTTAAAACTTATACCCGATCCACAATAACTATAAACGATAAAATTTTAATTCGCTCTAACATTAAATTTAAAAACAACACACTTACAGGGACTGGAATGGAAATATTTGAAGGACTAATATTGTCAATTAGAAGAAAGTCGAGGGTGACGGATGTCACATGAAGGGCCAATATGGATAGAATTCCTACTATGAGTGCGCTTCGAAGAAGAAATTTGAATATAGGCGATGGCCTATGCGTTTTCTGTGGAGATGTAGAAGAAACAACGGACCCATTTTCACAGCGTGTGGTTTGTCGTTTGGGGTTTGGAGTGGTGTGGCGACTTGGTGTAACATTCCTCCGGTGTACTGGTTTTCTATTTCCGACATTCAGGCATGGTTCGAGCAAGAGAAGATGGAGGAGAAACGGAAGGCTATTGTTTATGGGGTCTTCGTGATGACTTGTTGGCGTCTTTGGAAGGCTCGCAATGACAAGATTTTTCGTGGTATCGAAGTTAATGTGCATCAAGTGATAGCGGATATCAAGGCTTTGGGTTATCTATGGTTTCGTAGTAGGTTCAAGGATGGTAGTGTTAATTGGTTATCATGGTGTAAATTTAACTTTAATCTGATGTAATTGGTTTTGTGCTTTCTCCGTCTTGGAGAGGCCGTTTGTTTAATGAAAGTTTCTTCCAAAAAAAAAATTTAATATAACTTTTCTACGATTCATGCGTAGGCTGTAGCTAAGAAAATATTATTTTATAAAAGTTAATTAAATCAACATTTATATTGATCTCTCGTTTTATATATGGTTACGTATGAATGTCAAGAACATTCCAATATGTTCCCGAATCTTTGTTTAGCATATCCGCCAAAAGATCCGAATAGTCCAACCCAAACGGTCAAAACATATACTCATATTGTATTCAAAGCTTTATAGGTCAAAAGAGATATTTTTATTATTTCATTATTTATTTATTTATTTATTTTTTTTTTATTAGAAATAAATATGGTTCCTCTTCAAAATAAAAGCATGCAACATGGTTCTCATTTTTGTCATTATATTTTTAGCTAGAGATCATAGTGTAAGCAAACATACCAAGATTTGTAAATATATAACTCACTACACTTTCATTGTCAAAAACATTCCATTTTGTTCCCAAATGTTGGTTAGGGCACCTTCAAGGCTTCAAGGACGTGGTAAATCCGTGAAGGACATCTTTACGATATGGAGGGAAAAAAAATGAGGGGATTATGAGAGGGAAGAGAGAAGGAGATGAGGTAGAGGATATCCATAGCCCATAGGTATTGTTTTGACAAGTGTGGAGTAGGATTGGAAAAATTAAAAAATAAAGCCTACCTGAGGCCCAAAACATCTGGAACAAGAACTTAGGTATAGGATAGAGACTGATAATTGATAAAAAAAAATAATTGCAGATTAGGTGAGTGATGCTCGGAACGGTATCGGTACCGAGCCGATACCGATCCCAACAATACCGATACCGAAAAGTCCAAAAAAAACCAATACCAATACCGAACACATACGGTACGGTATGGTATCGGTGCGGTACCGGTATGGTATCGGTATTTTACCTTAAAATACCGATACCATACTGACCCCGTACCGATACCGATAATACCGAAACCGAAAATCCTTAAATATGGGTTCCGATACCGATACCGATCCCGAAACCCTTCGGTTCGGTACGGTATCGGGATGGGACGGGATCGGTATTCGGCCTTGTATGCTCATCCCTAGAGAGCATTCACAACCCGTCCAAATTATATGAGGAGTTCCTTCAAATTATATGGGATGGGTGTGAATGGTTGTGAGTGAATGAGAGATAAAATATTTTGTGAAAACACTGTTCACCCTTATATTTGAAAAACTACTGTTCACTCTTATATATATTTTTATATTTTTGTAAGTGGTTTGTGAGTAGTGATGTACAAATCGTTTTTTTTAAACCGGCTCGGGTTTTGAAGTGCTAAAAAAATCGGTTTTTTTAACAAACCGGTCCGGGTCCCAAACTGGTTTTTAGAGACTAGTACCACCAATAATACAAACCGGTTCCAACCAGGTTGAAAACCGGTTTTTAAAAAAACCGGAAAAAAAAACCAGTCAACACAGCTAAAAAAACCGGTTTTTTCTGCTCTGCTGGGCTGTTTGCTGCTGTTTCTGCTGAAATTTTTTTGTTTTTTGTTTTTTGAACAATTTAAACACTAACAATTATTATCAACACAAAGTAACTTAAAAATACGATTTCATTAATTAAAAAAACACGATAAAAAACATCGAAACATAAAGGAATCCGAAGATAACATGAAACATAATACAAAACATAATCTTAAAAAACATAGTCTTAAACGAAATAAGTCTTCAAACATAGTCTAATCTTCACCCGAACCGGCGTTGCTTCTTATCCATTCATCCATTTCGGCTTCATATTCGGTCATTGGTTCGGTTAAGTCCGCGTTGACCTCGTCATCGTACACTTAGCCTTCATATTCAAGTTCTCCCTCAAGTGAGCGTATGTTTTGCACCCTTTCCGCCGCATCCAAATAATCCTTCAAGCAAATGGCCATCTCTACCGAAGGTGGAGTTAGTCGCGTCCTACGTATCGAAATGACCATGCCACTAATAGAGAAAGCGGATTCCGAAGCTACTGTGGAAGCTTGGACGGTTAGTAAATCTTGGGCCATGGCGGCTAAGACCGGAAATTGATCTTCCTTACTTTTCCACCAAGCCAACACATCAAAATTTTTAAATTCTTCGGGAGTTAAACCTTTTAAATAGTTTTCGGCACCATACCTCCCAAGTTCGCTTCTAGGAGCGTTACCTCGTGCACGTTTATTAGACGTGTCCAACAAATCATTGTATAAATCAAAATCAGTATCAAGTACATTTTGAGAAGCTTGTCTCATTTGCATTTGAATGGACGACATTTGACTATAACGTTCAAAATAAACATCATACATATCCGTGAGATGTTTATTAAATCTTCCTACCATACCTTGTGAAAAATACGGATCTTTTACCGTGTTCAAGTCCAACTCGTTGCAAATTTTTTCAATTATATTTTCTACCCCCCCCCCTATATTGTAACATGGGTTTAAAGCGGAGGCACAAGTAAAAACCACCGGTAATTCCGAAAAATATTTTCTAAATTTTTCTTTCATTGTTGCCGCTATATCTTTGTATGGGCTACCTCTACATTCCATTTCGCCTAATTTTCTAGTCATGTTATATATTTTGTGAAGTGTTATACAACTTGTGGGATAATAAACTCCCGACAAAGCGGTTGTTGAAGCTTTGAAAACTTGTAGCATTTCGGCAACAACTTTAATAACATTCCAATGCGAAGGATTGTATGGTGTCGTTTTCCCCCGACTCACCAAATCATGAAATGCAATTAAACATTCTTTTTGCAAAACGTGTTTTTCGAACATGTTACAAGTGGAACTCCACCTTGTTGGACAATCCCAATTTGGATCCAAACAAAGGGCATTCACACTTTTGCAAAATTTCATATATTTAGCATGTCTTTGATTGTTGCTATATATATCGCGTAACATTCTTCGAAAACCATCTCTTTGTGTTTCAATACATTTTAGGCCATCTTGAACGGCCAAATTAATTATGTGTGCGACACAACGACTATGAAAAAAAAACCCGTCACAAATAGGTTGGTATCTTAATTTTAATTGTGTGATAGACACGGTATTATTCGACGCGTTATCAAAAGATATTGATAAAATCTTGTTTGATAACTTAAACGTTTGAATAACTTTGTCAATCATAGAGAAAATATTTGCACCGGTGTGAGGGTAATCAAACACTTGAAACGCAATTGTTCGTTTCATCATTTGCCAAGAAGACGGTTCAATCCAATGGGCCGTTACACAAATATAAGAGTCGGGTGAACCGTGCGGTGCGGACCAAACATCACTTGTTAAGTTAACACCGGTTGTAAATTTTCAAAATAAGTAATTAATTTATTTTTTGCTTGTTTCCATCTTTTTAAAAAATCACGCCTAAGAGTAGCACGACTTACATGTGTGTATCTTGGTTGAAGTGTTCGTTGAATAAGTCTCGTCAAACGTGGGTTGTCAAAATGATTAAAGGACAACGTTTCTTGTATGACAAAATTCCCCATTTCTTCGCGAACCGCGTCCAAGTTGTACACAAACAAGTCGCCTTCTTGTGTGATCGAGGCTCCACCTTGAGAATTTCTTTATTCTTTCAAAATTTTACAATATGGTTTCTCCATATGGTCTTTCAAGGTCGAGTTAGCATCATGTTTAAACAAAGCCGAACAATATTTGCATCTTGCCTTGTTTGGACCAACACTCATAACACATAAATCAAAGTGCTTCCAAACATTGGGGTTTCTTTTCGTTGGAACCACCTTAATAACCGTGGCTTGCGATGAAGAAGCACCACATTGGACGGAACCGGTTTGGCTTTGAGGAGTTGGTGGTTGTGAAGATGCCATTTTTCTTAGAAAAAAGAGAGTGATTTGTGACAAATTAGATGAAGAATGCAAGATTAGAGAGTGTTTTTGATGGTGTGATTGATCCTAAACATTAAGGGGTATTTATACCATGATTGTGGGTCAAAAAATACCAAAAAAACGGCTATATTCAGCCTCTAACGGTCATATGACCGTTTTTCCAACGGCTATAACCGGTTTTTAAACCGGTTTGAAAATCGTTTTTTTTTTTTTTGGGTTTTACGTGGACCGGTTTGTAAACCGGTTTTTGGGCCCAACCGGTTTTAACCCAGTTTTAATTATCAAACCGGTTTCCTATCCAAACCAACCTTCAAAACCTCAACCCTATCCAAACCCGGCGGTTCCAATCGGTTCCAGACCGGTTTTAAAAAAAAAAAAAACTGGTTTTTACCAAACCGGTTTACCGGTTTTAAAATCGGGTTCGGGCTCCAAACCGGTTTTTTTGTCCATGTCTAGTTGTGAGGGAGGGGGGAGAAAATATAATGATAAAAGTATGAAAAAGTATTATTATTTTAATTAGGAGAGAGAAGATTTATGGGTGGGGTAATGATTTTTAGTGTAATTTGATGGACGGACTGTGAATGCTCTTACTTGTATGATATTAGAGCGTTCATAGTAGATTTTACATATGTTTGTGAGTGAGGTTTGTATATTTTAAGAAGTGATTATGAATGGAGGGAAAGAAAAATGTTACTCTTCATTTGTATAATTGGGAAGACGGTGTTTCCTGCATTTATTTTTTAATATGTCTTGAAAATGGTTATTATCGGATAAGAGAGAAGGTAATGATAAAGATATAGAAAATATCATTTAATTGAAAACGAAAGAGAAAATGTAAAGATCAGTGGTGAAGCTTAAGCGAAAATCTCAGAGGGGGGTGGGGGGGGGGTTGGAAGTCACTGGTTACGGCGGGGTCGAAACCGTATATAAAAAAAATTATATACGGATACTATATAATCGGAATTTGTGAGCCAAAATTTCGGAGGTCGGGTGCCCCCTCCCGCCCCTATGAAGCTGTGCGCCCCTGGTAATGATATTTAGTGTAATTATATGGAAGAGAATGAAGAACCTATTGTGAATACTTGGTGATATCAAACACGATTAACAAAAAAACATTAGCAGTGCTCGTTCTATACAACTCAATTTAATATTTTCTAGTATCTCTTGAATAATTCAAACATTTTTTTATTATGTTATCATATTATAAATTGTTGTAGTTAGTGGCAGATCCAAGACATTTTTTTCTGTGAATTCCTTTTTTTGGTGGTCAAATTTTTCAGGACCAAACGTTTAAATTTTCGGTTCGGGTTGGAAAACAAAGCAATCATTCCATTAGCCCTAGAATTTTCTGGTCGGATTGGATCGTAAAACTTAAAAATGATGATACAAAAAGAACTAAAGAAGAGCAATTATCTTATAATACAAAGAATTTCCGAGTCGAGTTGAATCGCAAAACATAACAATGCTGATACAAAAAGAATTGAAGAACAGTTACCTTGTAATAAAAACCCTAGAGAGCTCCGAGTATGTCGGGCGAAAAACGGCGGCACGAGGATGAATGGCAAGATGTACCAGGGAGGAAGGGGAGAAGCGGATCTAACCATGATGGGAACAACAATAAGGTAATCTCGAAATTCTTTGTGTCTAACATCCCTCTGAAGTGCTCTTCTTCGGATTTGAAGAATACGTTTGCTGGGTTTGGGCTGTTTGAGGGGTCTTACATCGCTAGAAAAGTAGATCGATGGGGGAAAAGGTTTGCGTTTGTGTCGTTCAAGGATGTTACCGATGTGAAACGTTTGGAAGCGAAGATGGGATATGTGTGGATCGGTTCGTATAAACTTTTCGTAGCGATTGCTAGGTTCGTTGATGGGAATGTAGTGGAGAGACCGGGGGTTGACAATAACAGGAACTCGAACAGCCGTAATGATCATGCTCATGCAAACCCTAAGATTGGTTCTTCGTCTGGGGGTATGGATGGATCTGGTTATTGGCCTAACGTGGATGAGATTGGAGGAGGTAGAACGTTCATGGACTCGGTTCTAAATAGAAATAAGGTGGATGGTAGTGTTGAAGCTATAGAGTTCAATCAGTGGAATGGTGTGGCGTTGATGGGTAAGGTGGTGGATTTTGTTACGCTGATCACGCTGAACAAGATTGCTGTGCGTAATGCATGGGGCTTGAAGAGTATCAAGTACTTGGGTGGTTTTTCTGTGCTAATAATATTTCATAGTTCGGTGGCCGCATCAAGGTTTTTGGAAGACAAGGATTCCTGGTCTAGGTGGTTTGTAGAGGTTATAGGGTGGGAATGAGGTAAGAGGAGCGTGGAGGAGAGATTAGCTTGGGTTCAGATTCATGGAGTTCCTGTTCATATAGGCCTTGATCAAGTTTTTAGGATGATTGGAGAAAGATATGGCAAAGTTGTACGATCAGAAAATTTGTCGGCTGATGATAAAGATCTTTCGTATGCGTATATTGGTGTTTTGTGTAAGAAATATGGTCGGATTAATGATAGAGTGGACATTAGTTGGAGAGGTGTAACTTATCACGTGTGGGTTGACGAGGATGTGCGAGAATGGGTTCCGGATTGTGTGGAGGACTTTCTTCATGATTGTGGTTCTTCGGAAAAGGAGGATGATAGGGTGGTGGATGCGACGTCGGATGGAGAGGGCAATGTTGTGGAGGAGGTAGAAGAGGGGGAGTTTAGAGGGGATGATTTCGGTAACGATAACGGTGAAACGATGCGGAATGGAGAGGCTGAAGACAAGACGGACGACGTCGTTGTGGCGAGTCCAGTGATAGGGGTGGAGAAGTCTGTGAAAAGGAAGAAGTATCGTAGGAGATCCTTGTTCCAGAATAGGAGCCGATCTACCGGTTCTCAGGATCGTCCGAAGAAACGTTGTAGAGATGGGAATGATCCTTTTGGGTTGGATAAACTGATTGGTATTTTATCTCATAGTTCTACGAGCGAGCAAGTGGAAGAGGATTTGGATGATTCTGCATTTGTCACACCGGTCAATAATATTTACATGGTTAACTTGGATGGCGAAGATTTTCGTGAAGAGGATGTAACGAACAAGGAAGATTCAGGTACAGGTTTGGTTGAGGATGAATTGAATGATGCAGTTTGTGCCATTAACGAGACTTCAGAGACTATCACTTTGGGACATGCTTTAGGTGCAGAAGATTCGGATGGTTTTATCCCGAACGTACAAGAGGTCTTGAGAAGCGAAGGTTATCAAGACGGTGAATTATGAATATTCTTTCGTGGAATATTCGGGGGTTGGGGAATGTAGGTAAAGCGGATTGGATTCGGGGTATTCGAATGAAGAATGAGGTGAATTTTTTATTGATTCAAGAGACGCAATTCACGTCTTTAGATTCGGTGGATTTACGAAGATTTTGGGGTAATAATGATTATTAATTTGACTGGGTTCCATCGGACGGTAGATCGGGTGGTTTACTTTCTTTATGGGATGCTAGAGTTTTTAGTAGGGAGGACGTGGTTAAATCGGATAATTATATGTTGATTGTGGGTAAAGTTAAAGGGTACGCGGAGATGGTTCGGGTTCTTAATGTGTATGCGCCACAACAATTGGTTAATAAACGGCTTTTGTGGTCGGCTATAGGGGGTGTGTTGGGCCAAGGGGAAGGTTGGTGGGTTGTGGCAGGGGATTTCAACTCGGTTCGAAGTGAAAGCGACAGGAGGAATTCGATTTTCTCTCCTACGGATGCGGCGGAGTTTAATGGGTTTATTGACGAAACGAACCTGCATGAATTCTCATTGAAAGGGAGACGGTATACTTTTGTGGCAGGTACTAAAATGAGTCGTATTGATAGAATATTTGTGAATTGGGATTTTTTCATGCGATGGCCGAGTGCTGAGTATATTGCCGAGGAGAGACATATTTCCGACCATAGTCCGTTGTTGCTGAAGACGGTGTCAAGGAATTTTGGTCCAAAACCATTCAGGTTTTATAATTCGTGGCTTGGTCGCGATGGTTTTGGAGAGTTCGTGAAGCAAACACTGTTGACCGCCCAGTTCGAGGGGGAACCTGATGTGAAGCTGGTTGAAAAGTTGAAACATCTTCGGACTCACATACGTGTTTGGGCGGCCGAGAACAATATGAAAGAAATGGAGGAACATAATGTTTTAGAGATGGAGCGCAAGGTGTTAGAGGATACTATGGAACATCGCGACCTCTTGGAGGATGAATTATGGTCTTTGGAGGAGATTATTAAGCGGCAAAAGGAATTGGAGTTATTTAGACAAAGTGATTTGAAGCAGAAGGCTCGCAACAATTGGGCGTCAAACGGTGATGATAACACGAAGTATTTTCATGGTTGTATCAATAAAAGAAAGGCGGCGAACTATTTTCTGGGTTTAATGGTTAATGGGACTTGGGATTCGAGGCCTCATGTTATTAAACGGGAAGTTTTTGGTTTTTTCAGGGATAAATTTAAGGAAAGAATGGGAGTTAGACCGAGATTGAATTGTTATGGGTTGAAGAAGCTTTCAGGGGTTCATGCTGCGAGTCTATTGGAAGATTTTTCGATCGCAGAGGTCAAAAGGGCGGTGTTTGATTGTGGCGTGGACAAAGCTCCAGGTCCGGATGGGTTTAATTTTCGATTCATTCGGGCTTTTTGGGAGTTGTTTGAGAAGGATTTTGTGGATATTATGAATAGTTTTTACGCTAAGGGGCGGTTTAGTATGGGTGTGGCGTCTTCGTTCATTGCGATAATTCCTAAAGTGGGCGATCCGGCTATGCTTGGTGACTTTCGCCTGATTAATCTCATTGGGTGTATTAGTAAGGTGGTATCAAAAACCTTAGCCAATCGACTAAGGTTGGTGATAGGTAGTGTTGTTTCTGAACATCAGTCCGCTTTCTTGTCGGGGAGGTATATTTTAGATGGTCCTTTGATGACGACTGAGTTGATTACATGGGCCAAGAAGAGAGGTAAAAAAATGTTCTTATTCAAAATTGACTTTGACAAAGCGTATGATAATGTCAATTGGGATTTTTTACTGTCGGTTATGACGCAAATGGATTTTCCTCAATTATGGTGTGAATGGATTCGCGGAGTTCTTATTTCGGCTAGATCCTCAGTTCTAGTTAACGGTTCTCCTACATTTGAATTTGGTTGTCAAAAGGGTATTAGACAGGGTGATCCGATTTCCCCATTTCTCTTCATTATTGTTATGGAGGCTTTTTCCGCTTTGATGAAAAGGGCTTGTGACATTGGTGCGTTTGAAGGTATGCGGCTTCCTAATGAAGGTCTTGTTCTTTCTCACTTATTATATGCTGATGACGCCATGTTGGTGGGTGAGTGGTCTTCGTTTAATTTTAAAAACATGAAGCGGATTTTGAGAATTTTCTACTTGTGTTCGGGGTTAAAAATAAACTTACACAAGTCGAATTTATTCAGTATTGGTGTAAGCAATGAAGAGGTTACGGCGGTGGCGGAGGTTCTAGGGTGTAAGCCCGGTGTTGTTCCATTTGTTTACTTGGGCATTAAGGTGGGCGCAAATATGAATAGAGTTGCAAATTGGGAGCCGGTTATCAACACTTTCAAGAAAAGATTATCAAAGTGGAAAGCTAAAACCTTGTCGATAGCGGGCCGTCTTACTTTAATTAAATCGGTGTTGAATAGCTTACCTACTTATTACTTTTCTATTTTTAAGGCGCCTAAGTCGGTTGTACAAACGTTAGAAGGGTTGATGAGGAGATTTTTGTGGGGAGCTTCAGATGACGTTAGGAAGCTCAACTGGGTGGCTTGGGATACGGTTACTAAGAGTATAAAACATGGTGGTTTGGGGGTTGCGAAACTGGAGGTTAGTAATAATGCGTTAATAGCAAAATGGGTTTGGAGATATTTGAATGAATGTGGTGCTATGTGGCGGAAGGTGATAGTCTCGATTCATGGGACTAGTCGGGGATGGGGTATGGTTCCGGTGAACAATTCTTATACGGGGGTTTGGAAGAACATGGCAAAATTTTGGAATGCTTATAAAATTGAGGGGATGGGATTGAGCAGTATGATCACGGGGAAAGTGGGGGATGGGAGAGTTGTTAGATTTTGGTTAGATTCTTGGTTGGGATCACAACCTTTACGGGAGGTGTATCCGGACTTATTTCGTTTAGAGAGGCGCAAACGAGTTCTGGTTTGTCAGCGGGTTGGGTTGGGAGGAGTGAATTGGGGTGTCCGTTGGGATTGGACTCGAGCTCCGGCTTCGGCGCTTGAATTGCAACAGAGACAAGAAGTGGAAGATCGCCTTTCGCAGGTGACTTTTGACGATAATACGGACGAGTGGAGGTGGGACGATGGTAGGGGTGATGGTTTTTCGGTTGGAACGGTAAAGAAATGGATGCTTGGGATAATGAATACGGGAGATCGATTTGGCTTCACATGGAGTAAGTGGGTTCCAAACAAATGTAATATTTTCATGTGGCGGGCGTTTATTGATCGTCTTCCGACCAAGATGGCGCTCATTCGTAGAGGTATTTCGGTGGAGAACCAGATGTGTGTGTGGTGTGATTGTGTCAACGAGTCTATAGAACATCTCCTTACAGCTTGTTGGTTTTCTTCTGGAGTTTGGAGTGCGATAACAAATTGGTGCAAGATTTCAGGTTTTTATGTATTTCATGTTAAAGATCTTGTGGATATGCACGAGTACTATGGCTTTACTGGGAACAAAAAGATGGTTTTTCATGGTATTATGATAATTGCTTGTTGCGGATGTGGAAGGCTAGGAATGAGAAGATCTTCGCCAACAAACAGTCGACGGTCACCGAGATGGTTGCGGACATTAAGATTTTGGGCTTTTTATGGTACAAAAACAGGTTCCAAAAGGGGTTGGTGGATTGGGATAGATGGAAAAGATTCGAGATTATGTAATGTAATTTTGTTTTGTGGTGTTCAGGTGCTATTTCCGTCTTGGAGATAGTTGCCTTGTTTGGTTTATAAAAGTTATCTTTCAAAAAAAAAAGTTACCTTGTAATAAAAAAAGAATTAGTATAGACATGATAAATTATTAATAAAAGCAGCCTCAGTGTTAACTATGTTAACTTATCTTTATGGTCTTTATGGTCTCAAAAAAAGTTACTTATATTTATCTCAGCCTCCATTAATAAGAGAAGGAACAAACATTTATCTTTATGGTCTCAAAAACTGTGAATGAAAACTTGTACATAATATATACAACTAGCTGTTTTATTTAATATAAAACTAGATTATCTATCTATGTGATACACGAGTTTAATAATTTAATTTAAGTTATATAAAACATATAAAAAAAGAAATGGGATAAATTAATTTGGAAGATAAATCTTTAAATACTAAGAATTTGGAAGCTACAATACCAGCATGGATTGTCATGAAGAAAAAAAAAAGCTAGAAAGCAAAAGAACTTGGTAGACATGTGTAGAAAAAAGCTAGAAATCAAAAGAACTTAGTTTTCATTGAGTGAATAACGGATCCCGTAGACATGTGTAGGTAAAAAAATAAAAGGTAATATACAGGTAAATAAGGTTTGAAATTCCAAAATTTTAAAAATTAGTTTTAGTGAAAAAGGAAATAAACTTTATTTATTATTATTTTTTGTCAAAATGTAAACAACCTAAATATTAAAACAACTTTAAAGATTTTGTTATGGGTTCCTTCAATATTTATTTGTGGATTTCTTTTAAATTTCTATATAAAATAACACTAAAATTTCTAAACTGAGTGGGTTCCTAGAAATCCACTCGATATACATAAATCTGCCCCTAGTTGTAGTTAAAACATAACATCATATAACAAATTAGAATGGTAAAAAAATTAAATGTATTGAAAAATCTTGATGGGTATTCTAATTAACGTGTATGTCCAATATCGTCATCCTTTAGCATGCCTATATGAGTATATGTTTCATTACGTTCCCTGGGATAGAGACACTGGCAAGCTTTGATCATAGATGTTCAACATATTTGTATAGGGGGATGGTGCAACTTTGGCACCCAAAATCGAGTATGTACCCAAATGTCTCACATTTTTTTTCATTTCTTACACACCATGCTAAGCACCAATATCTCATCCAACTTTGTTTCATTTTGATTGCATGATAGCTAGTTATGAAGCTCTCATACAAAGAACACAAACTCAATAATTTAAATTGTACTAATGATAAGTGCATATAATTATATACTTCAACACATTATTTGTACCTTGAACTTGCAAATGGCATAGAGATTATGACTGTGGAGAAGATAGACAATGAGAGTTTCTCATTGTTTGTAATAGAATCATCAATCATAATCCTAACCTTATTTTTCTTTTGTTATGTTGTGTGTAATTTTTTTTTTTTTATATTTAACAAAATATAAAACTCCATTCAATTATTTCAATCTAATTCTAGAACTGCCCACTCTTGAAAGGAATTAAACCAAAGATATTCTTGTATACAAAAGAATATCCCCCTTCCATCCCTCCGCATATGCTCCCCCTCTTCATATCAATTACTCCAACCACTTTCCCCCCACTTCTTCATAAACTCTTAACTTCACTCACATACCCATTTAATCAAACCCCATATTATTCATACCCATCTCATTAAATCCCAAAAAAAAACATCAACAAAAAATTCATACCCATCTCATTAAATCCCCAAAAAATCATCAACAAAATATTCATACCCATCTCATCAAATACCCAAAAACCTTCAATATATAAAAAAAAAAAAAAAAGACTCATACTTTCTTCAAGATATCAATAAAAGATTCATACTTTCTTCAAGATATCAAGAAAAAATTCATACCCATCTCATCAAATACCCAAAAACCTTCAATATATATAAAAAAAAAGACTCATACTTTCTTCAAGATATCAATAAAAGATTCATACTTTCTTCAAGATATCAAGAAAAAATTCATACCCATCTCATCAAGTCCCCAAAAAACTTCAAGAAATCAACAAAAGATTCAAACTTTCTTCAAGAAATCAACAAAAGATTCAAACTTTCTTCAAGAAATCAACAAAAGATTCATACCCATCTCACCAAATCCCAAAAGACATTCAAAGATTCAAACTTTCTTCAACAAACCAACAAAAGATTAATACCCAGTTGAAAAAGGCATGAAATTTGGCAAGAGCTTGAGCAGCCAGATTGAACAAACCTTGCCTGAATGGAGGGATAAGTTTTTATCATATAAAGAACTCAAGAAACGGTTGAAACTAATCAACCCACAAGCAAAAACCGGCGATGTTTGTAACCGGGTGGCTAAAAGACCAAGATTGGCCGGTGCCGGAGATTGGACGGAGGTTGACGGCGGAGGAATGTCTAAAGAGGAGATTGATTTTGTTGAGTTGTTAGAGAAGGAGATTGAGAAGTTTAACTTGTTCTTTGTTGAGAAGGAAGAAGAGTATATCATCAAATTGAAGGTAACTTTTCTTGATTTTGGTTTTGGTAAATTTTAATATTTTAGTACGAAAAATCACGAAAATGACCATTGACTAAACCAGTTTGTGAAAATAAATATGTGAGGCGTCTAATCTTAGACGCGGACGCTTCACTGAAGTTACTGGTACTGAAACGTCTAATGTAGACTAGATGCCACGTTTAGACGTTACCCTTATGTATTTAGACGCTACCATTTGTATTTTTTTAACGCCACACTAGTTATCTCTGCCACGTGTCAACATATGATTTGCTTCTCATTTTTTAACTTAAACGTCTATGTTAAATGTTTTAGTACCATGAAATTCAATGAGGCGTCTAAAGTACATATGTTTATTTTTTGCAAAGTGGTTTAGTAGAAGAGTATTTTCGTGGTTTTCCCATTTTAGTATGTGACTTGTACATGTTAATGTTCTAGGTGCTTTGCATTATGGTGTTGTACTTTTGGTTAAAGTGTACATGTTTTGATGCATTGGGTACAATATGTTTATGCATGATCTTAGAAAGGGATGAGAGATGAGAATCTTCTTTTTGTGAGGATGTAAGGATAGATTCTTTTAAGTGGATGTCCCTTGTTTACAAAGATTCTCTATTTCTTGTACCACATGAAATATTCCATACAATTTTTCCCTTTGATTGGTATAGATAGAGTTTGTGACCCAAGAATATTGTTATGATTGATCATAAAAAGAAAAAAAATAGTTGTAAGTTATTTTTAGTAACTATTTTAGTGTTATTTGGAAGATCTAACTAAGATTTTAGTGCAATAAAAAGAGCCAAAAATTGGTTTAGGGTTGTGATTTGTGACGTTGCTTGAATTCGCACGCGATGAATTGAAATTTCTACTGATTTGTATAACAAATCACTACGTGTTCACATGTGCATCTCCGCATGCTCATGTGTTTGGTGTCCTTGTAGTTGTAGATATGTTTTTATATGATTTGTAACGAACATAATTTTAAATTCATGTCGTTTCAACTTAAAATATCGATTTTTAAGTTTTATCTAGCACCTAACTTTATAAAAAAAAAATCTAAGCGGGCACAACTATGAAAAAGCGTTTGTTAAACTCGTTATATTAAAACACAATAAGCAGATAAACCGTCGCGGTCCTCTTGGGGAATATTTGGATGAGCTAGGAAACGTACTTGGGTATCTTGTTCCTTAGCTTTATAAAAAGAACCTAGTGGACATACGTAGGGAATATTGTTTGTTAAAGGTTACCGAGTATTGTGTCACCTTTTGAGTACCATTGGTCCTATGAAAGATGATTTGAATGGTTGTTTGACCTTATCAAAAGTGTGATTAGCTTAATAAAGTTAATCTTGGTTAAGTGCCACTATGTCACATGGATCTTATGGTCTAACTACTGATTATTGAATTGTGAAGGAACTGCAAGACCACGTGGCAAAGGCGAAGGATTCAAGCGAAGAGATGATAAAGATACGAAAAGAAATGGTGGATTTCCATGGAGAAATGGTTTTGTTGGAGAATTATAGCGCGCTTAACTACACTGGTAACCGACTACTCATTGATACAGTCAAGTGAATTGAGAAACAAGATTTTCGGTTATTTGGATTTTTTATATTAACTATTTGATCATTTGGTTTAATCAAACAGGAATAGTAAAGATTTTAAAGAAATATGATAAGAGGACAGGAGCGGTCCTTCGCCTACCCTACATTCAAAAAGTCCTACAACAACCATTCTTCACCACGGACTTGGTATACAAGCTTGTGAAGGAGTGTGAGGCGTTGCTAGACCGCCTCTTCCCTCTAACTGAACCTTCAGCAGATGAAGTTGCGGATGCTAACACAAGCACCACCATGTCGGCCCCTAGCACATCAAACTTTGCTGAGCTCGAGTTCATGAAGAGCTTATATACAAAAAGCACCATTTCCGCCCTACAGGTTTTGAAAGAAATAAGAAGCCGAAGCTCCACTGTTAGCATGTTTTCATTGCCACCGATGCAAGTAAGCATATTGGAGGAAACTTGGAACAAGTTTCCTGTGCTTGAACAATTAGCAAAATAGGAAGGCGGATCGCATACTTTGATGTAATGTTTTTGTGTACTTTATGTTTGCGACTTGTATTCGTTGTTAACTATGATTGTAAAATAGTAAAATACATAGATATGAAGTATAAAGTATAAGCCATACAAGAAATACTAGGCATTCAATAACTAGTATACGATGCGGCTTTATGTATTCTTCTCTTTTTATCTTGCATTTTGATGCTATATTTGGTTACTTTACACTTTATGCTTTTGGAATCATTATGGGACTCAGTTTTGTGGTCCGGTCGCGTATATTCATTCTACACTTGCCCATGCATTCAACGCGATCCTCAGCAAATCAGAGTCGCGTTCACAAGTTTAGTAAGATAAACATAAAGTTAGGACAAACCAGTCTTGTTAAGAAAGTTGAAGTTGATATGAGAGATTTTAGTTTTATTGTCATTGTCGCTAACGAGTTCACGGGTTTCACTAACTCGTGTTCGAAAGAGAACGAAAGAGTTGAAGTTGGTGTGTCGAACGATGATTCATTTGATAGTACATCAAATCTGCATCACATTAGCATAATGAGAACATAAAGTTAAAAGAGTTGGGTATTACATGAAGTAAAATAGTATCACAATCATTTCAACGAAACTAGAAGGGAGTTGAGCATTGTTAAGAATACTAGTGGAGAACTCGTGCGTTGCTGCGAGGACGACAATTTGTAACGCGATACTCGTTTTCGTTAGTTTGCCAATCATCTCGTGAACTTTTTTTCCCATGTTAATGTTTTGAAATCGGATGTGAAAGGTGCACGTTTCCGTGCCTTGGATATTTTTTGACTTGCTTCTGTTATTCGTTGGTTGTTCTATTGGAATTTGATTGAAGGTCAGCTGTAAATTTACCCATGTGTTTTTTTTTAGATTTTATTTACTTTTGTTATTACTCTCTCCAAACTAGGAATTTAATCTCAATGCTAACAAAGAAGCTGTTTTGTTAAAAGTCATTTCACCAACTTACCAGGAGCACTAGAGTTGCTTTTATTGTTGCAGTTAATTCAAAATCCTATGTTTCAATTTGTTAATCTTTGGAAACAATTAAAAATATGCATGTAAAGCAAGAGACAGTCAAATCATCTGAAGTTGTTTTGTGCTTATTATAGTCAATATATAGTTGACATTGAACCCTAAACTTGTAGTCTAAAATCAATAAGATTGAATTTCATACAAAAAAAGCAAAGGCAAAAGAAACCTATTATCTATATTTGAAGATTTAGAACATGTTCTAAAAAAAACATGCTATAAGGCGGCATCATTCAAGCAAATTTTGCACTTCAGGATAGAACAAATTCAAGAAAACTAAAACAATGACACCTGTATTACTACAAAAAAAATGTTTGTCAGATGTGAAGGAAACAACAAATGTAAAGAAATAAAAAAAATTATATCATTAATAATGTCATATTTTCTCAGCTGCTTCAGTAATTTTGAGAGGTGAATGTTCGGCATCATTCTCAACATCTACTACAGAGGTAGGAGTGAATTGATCTCAAAATACCTATAACAAAATATCATAAAATAAAGTAAACTAAAATTCCAATTGTTACATGTTTATTTAATATGTACATTACAAAAAAACCACAATATAAAAATGCTAAAACAAAAAAAAAATTATATACTACCTTGCTAGCAATTATTGACTGTTGAACCATATCCAAACTGCAATACACAATGAGATTGTAAGTATTCACACTTGGGGCAAAAATTTTAATACAATATGTTACTATTAAAGTTATTAAAAGAAAGTGAACTGAGACATCTATATTAGATTAGCATGATTTTTCAAACTCCACTAACAAGATTTTAATGTATAAAAAAACAAATATATATCTTAAATATATATTTTAATATATATATATATATATATATTTTTAAAAGACGTTTGGGCACATTTGAGGGTCAGGCCCTGAGCCGGTGACTACCCTGCCCATGCTCAGGGTCGGCCCCAGTGGTCCGGTTGCGTATATTCATTCTACACTAAATGCCCATGCTTTCAAAGTGATCCTCAGCAAATCGAGTCATGTTCACAAGTTCTTTAACATAAAGTTAGGATAAACCAGTCTTGTTAAGAAAGTTGAAGTTGAAGTTGATATGAGAGATTTTAGTTTAAATGTCATTGTTGAAAACGAGTTCACAGGTTTCACTAACTCGCGTTCGAAAGAGAACGAAAGAGTTGAAGTTGGTGTGTCGAATGATGATTCATTCGATAGTACATCAAATCTGTATCACATTAGCATAAAGAGGAACATAAAGTTAAAGGAGGCAGGTAAGAAGAGACACCACCTAGATCCAAACATGTGGTAATACACATGAACTAAAAGAGTTTATCACAATCATTCAATGAAACTAGAAGGGAGTTGAACAATAAATTAAATTTTAGAGACGTTTACATGTTCTAAATAAATTTAGATAGCCCGTGAGCTATTTGATATTGACTCACTAAATGTTCAAAACGAGCATGGCTTAAATGTGCTAGAGCCTTAAATAACATAATTTGTAAAAAAGACCCAAAATTTATATATTGAGCCAGGCTAGACTAACAAGTTAAATGAGCTTTTATTATTTATATACACATACTATATACAAGTTAAATAATTAATAAATGATAAACGACAGGGCGACCCTGAAAATTCAGGTGCCCGGACCGAGTTGCAAAAATTGTGCCCTTAGCCTTAGCTTTAGATCTTAACGAAACAAATAATGTAAACTATTTTTTTAAGTTACGATTAAAGTAATATCAAATTGATGGATCAAATGTTATTTCCCACTTAGGTTGTAGTCTAACGGTAGAGGGAACAAACCCTCTTGAAGGAGGTTGAGAGTTCGAATCCCACAAAGGGTGAAAGTTTGGCATTAAAAAAAATTGTTTTATAACAAAAATAAAAGTTAAAAATGAAGTAAAAACCAACTGGTAAAAAAAACAATTAAGTGTGAGCCCTCTTCATTTCATCTTCTTCATTCTCTCTAGTCCTACACTTATTAATAAACCTGCAATGTTTTATATAAACTATGTTTCATTTTGATTAATACTTGAATAACAATTTTGGGGCTCAAACATACAAAAATCCATCGAATTAAGGACATCACTATTAAGTAAACTTGGATTGCCGGAGGGTCAATGTGCCACGGAGAAATTGGGCCCGGGTCGAGAGTCCTCCCCGCATCCCTTAAGGGCCGACCCTGATAAACGAGTTGAGCCCTAGCCGAACTAAAGTTTATAAATTTCTCATAGGCAATGCTTGAGGTTCTCATATAGAGCTCTAAAAGCTAAACGTACCAAGCTCTAGTTTTGATCGGTTCACATATGTTTAGATATGGTCAAATTCAAAAGGATGTTCAAAGTAAAAAAAAAAAAAAAAAAAAGGTAAAGTTCAAAGTATCATGACAATTTTAAAAAGTTTCACAAGCCAAGGAGTAAAAGTTGGTGTGGCCACAGTTTTGAATATGATAGCTAATGGATCACATCTTAAAACTTAGGTTCGAGCAGCCAATCAAACTTGACTACATGTCTTAAGCCGTACTCGAACCCAACCAGTTTCCCTATAAAAGTGTGCAAAAAGTTGAAACAAAATCTTGAAGTTACGAACTGATACCGTTATGCACTAAGATGGTTTGTGTCTCTAGTTATAGCAAATACCGAGTTTAGGTCTGGTTTAACGCTCCAATTTGGTAGAATACTCACCCTTGAATTGCTATGAAAAATTGATCCCTAAAAAAAAAAAAAAAAAAACCACACACACCTATTTCAGAAATATAAATAAAAAAAGAATAAAAACCGCTAGAAGGAGGGCTTGAACCTCCGACCTTGTGGTTAACAGCCACACGCTCTAACCAACTGAGCTATTCCAGCATTTTGTTGTCCTACTAGTTACTTATTTACTTAAAACAATAAAAGATAACTATTTAAATTGAGGCAGTCTAAAGTATCACATGTGATACTGGGAGGGCAATCATGCCAAGCTTAATAAACGATATATAAATAAGAAAAAAAAAAGTTATGCTTAAAAAAATATATGTTATAATTAGTACATATTCAAACGGTACACGTACACTCATAACCTAATTTCTACACAACAGATTGTGCAATATACTATGTTCTTCATGATTTTTTAACAAACTTACCGCTGATGGAGCCTAAAGCAAACACTAAAATAGAGGCGCTTTTGCAAAACTAAAAAAACAACATAAAATGTGAAGATGATAATTATTGAAGGATTAGAACAATTAGCATAATAAATACAATAAATAAGACATGCAGACCATAAAGATTAAGATGAAAGTTTTTTATTAAAAAAATACCTACATCACACCGTGAAACATGATATCACAAAATATGAATGATCAATTGATCATCATGAGATGTTACATTAAGATAACTAAGATACCAACATTTGAAAATGTTGTTGAGTCCATTAGGAAGAGTCATTACCGATTGGGCTTGGACTTGATCTACTAGACTAAGTGTTTTTCTATTTATTTTGTAATCACAGCAAAAAATAACGTGTATGATATTTTTATTGTATCCATTGTTCGTATTTTCATATAATAAAAACATTAGTGTTCATTCAGGAGATTTGTAATGAATCAAGTTTATTGTAAAAAGATTTGTTGATATTTGATGACGTAGGTAGCCCAAGGCAAAAAGTCTGATAACCATTACAAATATACGCTTGAAGCGTTGAAACCTACAAAGGTTCAAACGACGAATAAGCACAGATCAAAAGATGACCTGTCTTGTCACCTTTTCCTCGGCCAGCTCAAAGCAACTGTCATGTAGACATTGCACAGCTCGGACCGCAGGTCTAAAGCCATTACTAACCTAAAGTGGTCTGTCCTCTTGTTGCAACATGGTCCAAGATAATATGCCTTCCTGAATTAGAAGACAACTTCTCTATATAATCAGGATCAAATCCACACATCTGATCCATCCCTGATTATTCCTCTTACACTCAATCTTCTATTCCTTTAGTCAACACACACACGCGAGGAGTCTATCTCCATCACATGCACACATCTCTCAAGTCTTGACAATTCTGGTATTGAGTAATACTCAGACCAGAATTCCAACACTAACAAAAATCATATTATCTTGAACCTCCTTCTACGTTTTGCAACGTAGGAGGACACCACGACCTGCGTTTGGCAGATCGAAACCCTTGAACCCCTTTTTGTGACTCAGGACTAACGTTAGGCTATTATTTGTTGTAGCAACAAGTTGGTGCCCACCGTGGGGCTGCGCCATTGTTTCCTTAAAATATCAGTTGTGTAGCTCCGACTTCCTAACATGTCTGACCCTGAGTCTCAAGAAGAGGTGAACCAGATCTCACTAAGCATAGATCAAGCATCTCCCAACAGATCTGTGTCGTTTCCACTCCTGGAAGTACCCCTGCTGGTACCCCAACTCCACCGACTCACCCTGAGTTCACTGTCTTCCAAACTCCACCCCCTACACGTTCAGGGGTGATGTCTCATCTCCCTAATGATATACAAGGTCCTAAACTATTTACATTTTAGTACCATGAGCTTTTGAACAATCGTCACTACGTGACACCTCGATGATTCCGCCATCGGTTGGGGTGTTACATAAACGTATAGATATGACCCCAGAAGGAATCGCTAGTAACTTCCTACAGCTCAGGTCTCTCTTAAACCAGCATGTCATGAGGGAAAGAGAGAAAGGGGTCCGCATCCGGCTAGACTACAACGAGGAGGAAGTGTCACTTTCTCCTGGACCGCCCATTCCTCTCACTAGTCGACCTAGCCAGCAAACTGCTTTCCGAAGTTATGAAGCAGGTCCAAGCAGCAGGCTTCCTGTCCATCAAACGACCAGGTCTAGTCCTATCGCTTTTCCTCTGTTCACTACCCAATCCATCACCGCTGGTGCACCCATCGGGTATGAATTCACCCTGGACCAACTCCTGCAATCACCCATTGCCAGTGTCCCACCACCGGCTGCCACCTCATGGGCTCAGGCCATGGCTACTCTGCCTATGGCTCGTAGTGCCTCCATGAGTGTACCCATGGTAGCAAGCAACGTAGCGGCGACTGAGAGCCTTCAAGGCTTTAACCTCATGCCCTACATGATGTCTCAAATGATGGCCCACTTCCCCTAGCAACAGCTCATCAGTCAAGCTATTGCTGCTCAACAAGGGAACACTAACGGAAGTAACGATAGGGTGGAACACACCACCCACCAACCATACAAACCTAATAGCCTATCCTGTTTCTCTCGGGAAATAGCAGATTATGAGTTCCCAAACAAGTTGAAGATGCTTGCTCACATCAGAACCTACGATGGCACTGATGACCCAGAAGACCATCTACAGATCTTCTCTGGAGCTGCTCGCATCGAAAAATGGGGTGACCCCGAATGTTGCCTCATGTTCATGCAGACTCTGGTTGGATCTGCCCGGATATGGTTCAATGACTTACCTGCCGAAAGCATCGAAACCTTCAATGATCTAGGAAAAGGATTCCTAGCTAACTTCTCACAACAGAGACGTTGTGTCAAGGATGCAACGGTAGTATTTCAGATCAAGCAAAAGGATGATGAAAGCCTGAGAAGTTTCATTGAAAGATACAAGAAGGAAGGCCTCACCTATGTTGGTGCAGATGAAAAAATGAAGGTTGCAGGGTTCATGAACGCCATCAACTCGAAGTACCTCACAAGAGACTTTAACAAGAGTCTCCCACGAACTCTTGAAGAAGCCCTAGAAAGGGCTGAGGCCCACATCCGAGGAGAAGAGGCTGTAGACATCAAGGAGCAAAGAAAGAGAAGCTCCACCTGGAGAAGCAACAACCCTAGCAGAAAGAGGGGAAACTATGTGTAACGACCCTGCCTGACGTGGCCGGGCCGTCGGGTCGGGTGATCGGAGCTACGCAGCGGAATTCGGATAATAACAGTCTTTAGTCTTTCAGGATCCACGTCATCATATCTGTTGGGTTACCTGAACACATGTCAAAAATAGTTTCTGTCAACATAAAGTTGGTGAGGTCGTGTATTTTATAAAGTGATTGGCCAGTTCGTTTAAACATTCTTTTATAAACATTCTTTTATAAGCATTCTTTTATAAACATTCTTTTATAAACATTCTTTTATAAACATTCTTTTATAAACATGCTTTACATTTATAATTCTGAAGGGGAAAATATATTCTATATAGCCAACTCTATTATACATCCATTCAATCATATCCCAATTCTATCATATCGATTATAGTTCGTGCCATTCCTATTGGTACCACTCTGTTTGTGATAAATACTTGTATCGACTGGTTCCTGCCCTCTAGTTGGTGCAAGAAAGGAAATGGCGGATTTCGTCCAGTACTGTCCTCGTTGTTTCTATGTCCCCATCATACTTCTTTTAATAATCATTTTATGTAAAGCAATTCGGTTTTAATAAATGGCATGTATTCCCCCAAAACACTTAATAAAACAGTAAAAGTGGGGAGTTCACGATACTCACTGATTTGCGTTATATCTTCAGCTAATCTTCTCATTACAATTATATGTTCTATATATATGGATACGTTTTACGCGTAAGACTTGTTAGATTGTAATACTTAGGATATATATCATATATACAATTTATATATATAGAGTCTGATATATATTAGATAGTCCTAAACTCGGGGTTTGGTCTTCCTAGGCAAAAAGAAATAAAGCTGGCCATTACAGCTTGGCACGCGAACCTAAAAGAACTCTAGACACTTCTAAACCCGAGTCTAGTATATCATTTTATATATCGAATCTCGTATATATAAACATATATATTTTATATATGTTTATTATTCTCTTATTATTATTATCAAGTCCGTACGTTATTCGTATTATATATATAATTCTTATAATTATAATAATCCTCGTCTAGTCCTTGGAATCGGGTTCTATTCCGGGTGTTGACCGAGTCACTGAGTCGACTCGGTAACGACTCTAATTCCTCGATACGGTTAACGGTACCTCGCAATCAACATGATTATATATTAATAACTTATTATTAATCAAATCATATTAACCAATTAACCAAATAGAGATATTCTTACCCAAATAATAACCGGACACTCTCCGGTTTATTATCGGAACATAATCGAAGATTGACCGGAAAGTTATATTGAACCGGGTATCGGACCCGTCTTCCATATTTGATACCTAATCACCAAACGTAACATAAGATATGTTAATAATCAATTGACTATATAATAATCAAATGATAACTAAACACTTCATACCCAAAACATACGCCTATGCATATGAATCGGACATAACCCGAATTCTATCCGGAAACTAACCGGAGTTCGAACATAAACACGAACACGGAATCAGCGGGTTTATAATCGGAACAGGGCTCGGGTTCTCAACAATAGCAGACACAGATTTGATTTGTTAATAAGAAGGGCCGATTGACAGTCACCATGGCTTGGTGACTGTCCGGGTAAGATAACGAACAGACACAGCGCGAAGGTGGGTTATCAGGTATACAAACCGGAGGTATAAAGTTACCGATTACATATTAGGAACAAAGGGACAGGTTAATCAGATTGGGTTCCGGGTTTATTTCTGAATAGGAACAGAGGATTACCGGGTGAGTCATAGGATGGGTTATCAATTATAAATCGGGAATCATGGATGTGAACAGGTTGGTTATGTTTGGTTTGGTAATCATAACAGAAACAGTGGAGATGGTGGTGGTTATCGGCGGCCGAGGGTTGGTTGATGTTGGATATCAGAAACAGAAGACGAAGGGGCTGCTTACCGGAGAAGAAAGACTCGCTGGAGAAGACGGCGATGGTGGTGATGATGACCGGAAATGGAGCAGTGACCGGAGCAGCAACAGAGGCGGCAACAGCCGCCATGGCTGTCCGGAGATTGGTGGCCGGAGACAGAGGCGGCGGTGGCCAGCCATGGTCTCCGGTGAGTGGTGGTGGTCCGGCGTGAGGCTCAGGCGGCCGGAGGAGTGGTTCTTGTAGAGAGTTTTAGTCAAACCCACTTTATGTGTGTGTATATGTGCACAGAGAGAGAGCGAGAGACTAGAGGGAGAGGGTTAGTTATATAGATAATTAAAATAGAGGGGTGTTTGGCCACGAGGATAATTACTGAAACACGGGTATTTGACAACGAGTATAGAAGTTCAATAAAAACATTTGGCGGCGTTCTAATTAGCAGGTAACGAGCGTTTAACCGGGATAATAGTTCTCCAATAATTATTATTTCTATTTTCGGTTGAACCGGTTTGCCGCGAAATTCGAGCTTGACTATTTTATTCCCTAATCGGGTGGTTGGGTCCGACCCGACCCGTTTAGGAGATCCGTAACACGTCGGGGTGTTACAATTCTCCCCCCCCCCCCCTTAGGAAATTTCGTCCCCGAAATTTGAGTGATCTTGTCCTTTACATCCTCAATCTATAAGGATGTTACAATTAGAACCAAGATATTTGTCACTGAGACATGATCAGTTTTCGTGGGTTGTGGTTAACTCGATTTTATATCAATCCAAAACTATAACTCATTAGAAACGTCAATCCGTAAGACTACATCTTGATCATGCTTCTAATTACGTTTTAACCTTTCTTGCTATAGTCATGTTAATACAGATATATGGATTATCTGTATTTCCCTGGTATGACTATTAAAGATTCTTGGTATAGATTGATATTTTCTATAATATTCTTTTTATCTTTTTCTTACTAGGATAAGAAGTAGACTGAATATTATTTCTATATAAAGATTTCGAGATTCTAATCGTTTTTCTTCTGAAAGATTTATAAACTTTCAGTAAACATTTCTAGAGTCTCAAATCGTTACGATATTCCTCTCGTTTAATATTCGGTTTCAATTACAATGATGGATTCTATTTAGTTCTCAGGAGATAGATACGGAAGTCCCTTCGTTATAATGACTTGAATAGGATCCGAGCTACTACCTCCCTTATTCGAACGTTAGAATTTATCATCACTGTAATTCCGATTTTTAAAGAGTAGGAATATTTTCTGGAAATTCTCAGATTATTAAACGTATCTTATCCGGATTTTAAAGGTACCGGAAAAGACTAATTCATTGATGATTGAGATTTCTCTTAAATCATCTATAATAATCTTACTGACTATTTCATTGATGATTAACTGCATTGTATCTAATACATATTATTTGACTTTTCTTATTGTATTATTGTGAAAGAGGTCTTTCACAATTCTACAGTCAATATATGTAAATTTATCTTTATAGTCTTTGAATCCACTGGTAACAGTCGTTGTTACGATTCTTTGACTTAAGATTTTTATGGCAATGCATCAGTTGTTCTTTCTCAAAAACATGATTATCACTCGGGATTTCTATACTTATTGCATTAATTATTTCTATAAAAAAATTTTCTTAATTCTATTTCGGGATTCGTTGACACTCTCGGTAAAAATTATTCTATAATTTCTTCTTATATAAAAATATTCTTTATAAATTCTAGTCGTTCTTCTTACGACTTATATTCTTTTCTATTAATTTCTTTCTATATATATATATTTATTAATTTCTATTGGCATATCGGATGCCTTCTGATCATATTTGGCATTTCGCTTGCCTTCTCGTGTTATCTGGCATTTCCAATGCCTTATCTATTATTATCCAGACATATCGGATGTCTGTTCATATTATAATTCTTTTTCATTTCTTGGTTTATATTCTCTTATCTCCAAGCGAATACTGATAATCATTTATAGTAGACACTATAAATATATTATTTCTATAATATACATTTGCTTGGAATAATTCTTTCTTATATACATTCGATTAAAGTCTATATTATTGGTGTCTGGAAACACGTTCCAATAGACTTATATATAGGCAATATATCGTATTTTCTTAATCCAACTATTTATAAGCAAGGCTTATTTCGTCGAGATATTCATATAGATAATTCTTGCCAAAACAGTGATATCTTAAATTATCTCTCACGACCTTTAATTCGGAACAGGAAATTCGTCGTTCCTTGGCCAGAGAGTTTCACTGGAAAAATGAGCATAATTCTATTCATTTTTCGTTTTCACGTCGATCATACCTTGCGAATCTCTACGCGATTCCGCTTGGTATTATTTCTTGATGTATTTGATATCAATTATTTTCTTTTGATAATTCGTTGGATTCTACCATTCCGGTATCTGAATCCTTATTAATTTTATATCTGTTATATTTTAAAGATTTAACAATTCTTTCATCACTTCTTATTTATGAATTTCAACTTGGTAACACTTAACCGTTTTACCAATTCAATCGTACAATAACTCACGCGAGTTTTTATACAGAAGTGACTGAGAAGATTCTTTCATAGTGTCAATATTCTTACAAAGAATTCCTGTGACTTGGCGGCAAATGTCCGGATATACCTTCTGTAAGGGTCCAGATATCATTTGCCCCGGGAATTGCACAGGGAATATGCACTATCTTTGGTTGGCAATCAAAAATCAATAAATTGATTCATAGAATTTTAACCAATCGATGGTTTATATTTTGCAAATATATTTTTAGTTGTTTTTCACGATGGAAATTTCAACTAGATTGCCAATGATTTAATTGTATTTTCCAGATACGATACGCTGATAATTCAGATTTATATTTCTTCTTATTATTTCTTATAGTTCCTTTTAATATGTTCGTGACCCAGACATATTATGATCTCGATAAATTCCTACTCGAATGTTCCTGTGCCTGTGGCGTTCATAATTATGTTTGCAACCATAATTATTATTCCACCTCACCTAACATTCCAGTATTTGTTTATTTTAATCACAATAGGTATGTGTCCTTCACACATTATTCTGATATTCTGTTCTTTATTTTCTCTTAGATTCGAAATTATATATTCTGGAAAGAAACATATTGATATAAGTCTAACGAAGTAGACCGTCAATCGTTCAAGAACTCGGTCGTGTCATAAGATATTCAATATAACAATCCAATCTTGCTTAATATCCTTGACTTATTCGAGTCGTAGAATCAAGATGGTAGTTATATTTCCGTATAGTCGAGCGAATAGGAATTCGATTTCTTTAGATATAGTCCAATTAGTTTCGTCGCATGAATTCGAGATAATAATATTTCCGTTCAAAATATTATTTAACTTTGGGAAGGATCGATGATAATACTTATCGGGAATTTCTTTTTATACACAAAGATAGATTCGTATTATTACCGTGATATATAATAATCGTTGTTATATCGAGATAAAATATCAAAGAAATTATACAATCAAATATAATTACAAAATCGTGTCGAAAATACTTTTAACTTATATATATATATATATATATATATATATATACGGATATAAATTTGATTAAGAAATCTTTATGAAAATACTGTTAAATGCGATATAAAATATGTTTCGGTAAAATAATACGGTCGTGGTTCTATAGGATAAAATTTCTACGGTAGACTTATAATAAAAATACTGGTTTGAGTTTCGTAATAATATCCGTTTTCGAAAATAAATTTAACGATTTAAAAGAGTCATGGTAAAAACTTTCTTAATATTAGAATTCTTAAATTTTTAATAAACAAGTTCTTATTACCGATACTTAATTTGCTAAAAATATTAACGGATTTTCTCTAATCTTTTGAATAAATCGTTATTTGAAAATCGGGGTATATACTTTTACGAAAATCAAAATACTGGTTTAGTAAAATAATAATGACTGGGTATAAAATTAATAAATTTCATAATTATACTGAAAAGATTTAAAACGCTTTAAATAATCGTGGAATATATTTAATCTTAAATAATCGAAGAAAATTCTTTAAAACACGATATTTATATGTTTCTAGTATATTAGATTTTATAAAAATTTCGGAAATTACGGGGTAAAAATAATATTTCCGGATACTCGAGCATAGGAATGTTCAAGTTGGCGCGTATATTTGTATTCTGTTTATAATTTTTGGAATAACCGTGAGGTTAACGATCTGAATAATTTACTGAGACTGGAATAATTCAATAAACTTATGTGAAGTTTCTTGAATCAAGACGGATGATTCATGTTTAATGATCTATATATTTTTCTATATAAACATATATACCTTTTATAGCTTCGTCATTTCTTATTTATATCGAGATTTATCTTATGATTTCTTTTAATATATCTGGTTTCTGTTCTGTATATATTCTCATTTCTTATAGCCTTAATATCCTGTAAGATTTCCCAGAAATTAATGTGCATATAAATTCACAACTGTGTACAGAATTGTCAATTTATCCCACATAATCATTCTAGTAATATCCTGTAGTGGATTCGTTCTGAGTTTTAATATACGGTTATGGTTCTCACCAACTTTATAATGATTTTGACATTTAGGTACCCAAAAATTTAATAACCTGATATTTTCTTTACTAATCCTGACATCCTAAATATTTCTCTAAGCGACATTTCTTTTTAGAAAAATATTCTGGTAGATCCCGGACTAAAGACTTCAAAGCTGTTATTAGCGCGGCTCTGATACCACCTGTAACGACCCTGCCTGACGTGGCCGGGCCGTCGGGTCGGGTGATCGGAGCTACGCAGCGGAATTCGGATAATAACAGTCTTTAGTCTTTCAGGATCCACGTCATCATATCTGTTGGGTTACCTGAACACATGTCAAAAATAGTTTCTGTCAACATAAAGTTGGTGAGGTCGTGTATTTTATAAAGTGATTGGCCAGTTCGTTTAAACATTCTTTTATAAACATTCTTTTATAAGCATTCTTTTATAAACATTCTTTTATAAACATTCTTTTATAAACATTCTTTTATAAACATGCTTTACATTTATAATTCTGAAGGGGAAAATATATTCTATATAGCCAACTCTATTATACATCCATTCAATCATATCCCAATTCTATCATATCGATTATAGTTCGTGCCATTCCTATTGGTACCACTCTGTTTGTGATAAATACTTGTATCGACTGGTTCCTGCCCTCTAGTTGGTGCAAGAAAGGAAATGGCGGATACCGTCCAGTACTGTCCTCGTTGTTTCTATGTCCCCATCATACTTCTTTTAATAATCATTTTATGTAAAGCAATTCGGTTTTAATAAATGGCATGTATTCCCCCAAAACACTTAATAAAACAGTAAAAGTGGGGAGTTCACGATACTCACTGATTTGCGTTATATCTTCAGCTAATCTTCTCATTACAATTATATGTTCTATATATATGGATACGTTTTACGCGTAAGACTTGTTAGATTGTAATACTTAGGATATATATCATATATACAATTTATATATATAGAGTCTGATATATATTAGATAGTCCTAAACTCGGGGTTTGGTCTTCCTAGGCAAAAAGAAATAAAGCTGGCCATTACAGCTTGGCACGCGAACCTAAAAGAACTCTAGACACTTCTAAACCCGAGTCTAGTATATCATTTTATATATCGAATCTCGTATATATAAACATATATATTTTATATATGTTTATTATTCTCTTATTATTATTATCAAGTCCGTACGTTATTCGTATTATATATATAATTCTTATAATTATAATAATCCTCGTCTAGTCCTTGGAATCGGGTTCTATTCCGGGTGTTGACCGAGTCACTGAGTCGACTCGGTAACGACTCTAATTCCTCGATACGGTTAACGGTACCTCGCAATCAACATGATTATATATTAATAACTTATTATTAATCAAATCATATTAACCAATTAACCAAATAGAGATATTCTTACCCAAATAATAACCGGACACTCTCCGGTTTATTATCGGAACATAATCGAAGATTGACCGGAAAGTTATATTGAACCGGGTATCGGACCCGTCTTCCATATTTGATACCTAATCACCAAACGTAACATAAGATATGTTAATAATCAATTGACTATATAATAATCAAATGATAACTAAACACTTCATACCCAAAACATACGCCTATGCATATGAATCGGACATAACCCGAATTCTATCCGGAAACTAACCGGAGTTCGAACATAAACACGAACACGGAATCAGCGGGTTTATAATCGGAACAGGGCTCGGGTTCTCAACAATAGCAGACACAGATTTGATTTGTTAATAAGAAGGGCCGATTGACAGTCACCATGGCTTGGTGACTGTCCGGGTAAGATAACGAACAGACACAGCGCGAAGGTGGGTTATCAGGTATACAAACCGGAGGTATAAAGTTACCGATTACATATTAGGAACAAAGGGACAGGTTAATCAGATTGGGTTCCGGGTTTATTTCTGAATAGGAACAGAGGATTACCGGGTGAGTCATAGGATGGGTTATCAATTATAAATCGGGAATCATGGATGTGAACAGGTTGGTTATGTTTGGTTTGGTAATCATAACAGAAACAGTGGAGATGGTGGTGGTTATCGGCGGCCGAGGGTTGGTTGATGTTGGATATCAGAAACAGAAGACGAAGGGGCTGCTTACCGGAGAAGAAAGACTCGCTGGAGAAGACGGCGATGGTGGTGATGATGACCGGAAATGGAGCAGTGACCGGAGCAGCAACAGAGGCGGCAACAGCCGCCATGGCTGTCCGGAGATTGGTGGCCGGAGACAGAGGCGGCGGTGGCCAGCCATGGTCTCCGGTGAGTGGTGGTGGTCCGGCGTGAGGCTCAGGCGGCCGGAGGAGTGGTTCTTGCAGAGAGTTTTAGTCAAACCCACTTTATGTGTGTGTATATGTGCACAGAGAGAGAGCGAGAGACTAGAGGGAGAGGGTTAGTTATATAGATAATTAAAATAGAGGGGTGTTTGGCCACGAGGATAATTACTGAAACACGGGTATTTGACAACGAGTATAGAAGTTCAATAAAAACATTTGGCGGCGTTCTAATTAGCAGGTAACGAGCGTTTAACCGGGATAATAATTCTCCAATAATTATTATTTCTTTTTTCGGTTGAACCGGTTTGCCGCGAAATTCGAGCTTGACTATTTTATTCCCTAATCGGGTGGTTGGGTCCGACCCGACCCGTTTAGGAGATCCGTAACACGTCGGGGTGTTACACTATGGGACTCATGATAGAAAACCCAGAGGGTCTGAGTCTCGAAGGCCGGAAAGCAGGAACCCTCCAAGCAGGGACAGAAATGTCAACTTCACAGTCCTCACCAAAACTCCTCAAGAGATTTTAGCAACTGAAGAAGTTAAACACACCTTTCGGCCTCCCCGTCCCTTGCCAAAAAGTAAAAGAAACAAAAACTCCAACCAATATTGCGAGTTCCACGAAGAAAAGAGACATCACACCAACGACTGTTTCCAACTTAAGAAAAGAATTGAAGAAGCCGTTAAGTCCGGGGAGCTTGCCCACTTGGTGAAAGGTGTAAAAGAAAACATGACCGACAACATGAAAAAAGAAGTTGCTATGGTCTCGTTTGAACAAGGAACGCCAAGTAAGCGTCAGAGGTTGGAAGCTTGGGAGCATCAAAGCATCTATTTTCCTCACACAAAAGAGGACAAACATTGTGATCCCCTCCTCCTTGAAGCATCTATTGGTTCAATAAAAACACAAAAGGCCTACATAGACACAGGAGCGGCTACCGAAATCATGTTTGAAAAATACTTCAAACTCATGAGCCCTGAGGAACGCTCCAAGCTCCAACACACAGAGGCCTCTATAAAAGGTATTGCGGACATACCCATCAAGCCCCTAGGAGAAATAACACTTGATGTGAATTTCTCCGATGGGAAAATCCAAAGAACAGAAAAGAAGTCTTGCCCCCAAACGAAGCAAGGCTGCATGTCAGGAGGTTGACAAGCTAGTCGAAGCAGGAATCCTCCGAGAAGTCAAATACCAGTCCTGGGTTGCAAACCCGGTGATGGTCAAGAAGCCCGATGATTCATGAAGGATGTGCATAGACTTCAAAGACCTCAATAAGGCTTGCCCAAAGGATTGTTATCCTTCACCCGAGGTTGACTTAAAAGTTAACTCATTAACAGGTTCCCCATATACCTAAAGATAACTTTTAAGTTAATTCACTACCACCAAGATTGTTATCCTTCGCATAAAGCATGCTTAAAAGTTGACTCTTTGACAGGTTTCCCCTTCAAGTGTTTCCTGGATGCCTATAAAGGTTATCACCAGATACAGATGAAGGCGGAAGATGAAGAGAAAACAGCATTTCACACTGACAAGGGCATCTTTTGTTACCAAAAGATGCCTTTTGGCTTAAAGAATGCAGGTGCCACATACCAAAGGTTGGTTGATAAAGCGTTCGCTGAACAAATCAGCAAGAACATGGAAGCTTACGTGGATGATCTAGTTATTAAAAGCAAAACGGAGGAACAAATGCTTCAAGACATACAAGAAACGTTCAGCAACCTCAGAAGGATCAACATGAAGCTCAACCCTGTAAAGTGTTCATTTGGGTTCGAAGAAGGAAAATTCCTGGGACATATCGTGGGAAAACAGAACATAAAGGCCAACCCCAGCAAGGTTCGAGCCATCCTAAACATGAAGTCTCCACAAACCAAGAAAGAAGTAGAAAGCTTGAACGGCAAACTCGCTGCCTTAAAACGCTTCATGTCAAAACTGGCTAAAAAATCTTTAACATTCTTCAAAACTCTAAGGGGTGCACGGACAAGAAAAATTTCAGATGGTCAGAAGAGGCAGAGGAAGCCTTCAACCAAATGAAACAATATTTGGCTTCCCTCCCAACCATTACATCCCCCGAAGCAGGAGAGACCATCTCTGTCTACCTTTGTGTTACTGAAGAAGCCCTCAGTGTTGTTCTCACCATTGAAAGAGACAAAGCCCAGGTACCTGTTTACTTCTTTAGTAAAACTTTAAAGTTAGCAGAGGTCAAATACCCTCCTCTTGAAAAACTAGCCTTGGCCCTAGTGCAAACAGCTAGAAGACTCAGAAGGTACTTTCAAGCACACCCCATACAAGTGGTCACCGACCAACCCATTAAGAGTGTTCTTGAAAAACCTGAAATTTCGGGACGCCTGGCCAAGTGGGCCGTCGAACTAGGTGAACACAAAATCACCTACGTCCCAAGAAAGGCAATAAAAGCACAGATATTAGCTGACTTTATAGCTGAGGTCCCAAAGGTAGAAACCACTGAAGTTAACATAGCAATAGACGGACCTTCCGATCCCGAATCCTGGAAGCTTTATACAGACGGAGCTTCCAGCGTTGAAGGATCCGGAGCAGGTCTTGTCTTAATCAATCCTGAGGGATTAGAATTCACATATTTTCTTCGTTTGGAATTTCAGGCCACCAACAATGAAGCAGAATATGAGGCCCTGATCGCAGGATTAAGGCTTGCAAAAAAGATGGTCGTCCAAAAGCTTCAAGTGTTCACTGACTCACTCCTGGTTTCTAACCAAGTAAATGATAGCTACATAGCCAAAGAACCAAACATGAAAAAATATAGAGAAAAGGCAAAAGAAATCATGAACACCTTCCAGTCCTGCAGAATCAAACAAGTTCCAAGATCACACAACAAAAAAGCTGACGCTCTCAGCAAGCTCGCCTCATTAAACTTTGCCCATCTTACCAAGAAAGTGCTGGTAGAAGTAATCCAACAGCCTTCCATATCCGAGCTCAAGGTACAAGATGTAATCACTGAAAATGAACCAAATTGGATGACCCCATTCATAGCATTCCTGAAGAAAGGTGAACTTCCTCAAGACAATGTTGAAGCCGAAAAGGTCCTGATCAAGTCAAGGCAATACATCATCCAAGAAAACATACTCTACGAAAAAAGGGTATTTGGCTCCACTGCTTCGATGTGTTGGCCCGGAACAAAGCAGATACTTAATCAAGGAAGTTCATGAAGGTATATGTGGAGCTCATTATGGTCCACGATCAGTGGTAGCAAAGCTCATGAATCTCGGCTACTTATGGCCCTCCATGCACAGAGATGCATCGGAATAACTGAAAAAAAATGTGAAGCCTGTCAAACATGGGCGGACCTATAGCAAGCCCAAGGGGTGCGGGCGCCCACCCTCAAAAAAAAAATTAGTGTTATATACGCGCGTTCATCCCGTCCGCACCCCATGAAATTTTTCAGCCGCACCCCTTGGACTTTTGAAACCGACCTCAAGAAAAAAAATATAATTATATGTTAAGAGTTAGCCCATTTTATTAGTTAGTAGCCCAATTTCAAGAATGAGCCAAAGCTCAAAGTTTATACTAAACCGATATGTGTTTTAATATTGATTAAAATGAAAAAACAAACAAAAAATAAACCTAAAGCCAGAAGAGGGCTAAACAAAGAAAAAAAAGAAAAAGTTGCCTGTCTCCCTCCTTGCTTCTAATCGGCAATCGCTAAACAAAGAAGAGGAATCTGTGACGTTGACCAGCCACAATTCACAAACAATTGAACAAATGCAACAAAACTCCAAAAGATAATTAGGTAAATATGATTATGTAAATATTTTTCTTGAACGGCCAACAAATCAATCCCGAACACTTTCAAAGTACCCACTGGACAAATGAGTACCCCGAGAGTAACCCGGATGCACCAGTAATTTCACACCAATTCCCGGGAGAAACCCGCCGCCCGAAGGCCCATTGCGGTAAAACTCGACCCACCAGCAGCATTTTAGTATTATTATTTTTGGTATACGAGTCGACCCGAACCGAACCGACCCGGGCCACCTGATGGATAAACGACCTATATAAGGTCTATGATTCCGCACCCCATGAAAAAAAAATCCTGGGTCCGCCACTGCTGTCAAATACACGCCCCAGTCTCAAAGAGCCCCAAGCATGACCTAATCCCAGTTAACTCAATGATGTGTTTGTGAAAACACATTGTTAATATGTAGTTTTGTATATATTTTAGTATTTAATCAGTGTATTTTATGTACACTTTATTTGATATTAATAGTATTACAAAAAGATTTATTTTAGTATAATATATATGATTTTTGTCCCTTTTACAATTATTAATTATCATGACAATACAAAACAAACAAAGTAAAAAAAATGGTAACACTTATATTTCGTTGAGTTTATATTGTAATTATTTGGTTTAATAAATTTTAGTAAAAAATGTCATGTAAATTTAATTTTCTTTAATTGTTGTAGGCCATTCATGAGTGATGAACCAATGAAGAATATTATAGAAGTTTGAAAGGAGCCTCAAATTAATCATGAAGAATTAAATGTGTTTGCATTAAACAAAGATATGATGTCTGCTTCACGTGACTAAATGGCTAAGCAACAGGACTTCACATTTCACAAATCAAATTATTAAATATTGGGCCGTGACTTGGTGTAAGCCCACAAGAAATGTAGGTCACGCACGCACAGAAACATATCTATTATCTATTAATATATATAAAAGAATTGAACATTGCTGACGTGGCGTGCAATGGTGCTTTCATCCTCTCCATGAAACTGCCACATGGCATCATAATTGAAAATTTTTAATGTTTATTGAATTATTTCCTTTTTTAATTAAAAAAAAGATAAACATAAAACCTTAAATTTATCTCTCTATCTCTCAATTCTCAATTACTAAAATTAAATTGAGTTATTTTAGGAAAAAAAAGAATTTAAAAACAAATTTAAATTTTTCTCTCTTATGTTCCTCCCATAATTTTTAAACGTTAATATCTTTTATATTCGAGATTTTTTAAATAAAAAAATTACACCAAATTAACGAGCGTTTTATTATCTTTCCAACGAGTACCATAGTGCTATATAAAAAACGGAGAAAAAAATGACTATTTTTTGTGGGGTTATGTTCATACAGAAAAAAAAAACACAAAGTGTTCAGGTTATTCATTAATCATGTTTTTTCTTTTAAACCAGGTTCTTATCTACGATGTTGAAATTCAGCCCAATCACCATGCTATCATTGGAATTTTACTCTTCTAAAGATGGATAGGTATACTTCATCAAGAGAAGTTAGGAGAACGAATCACGCAACACTGCAACACATGGTGTCACCTTATAACAAGGTTATTTTTTTATTTATTTAATTACAAGAGTAATAATTATTACTATTAGTATTAATATTATTAGAAGTGTTATATTTTTCAACCCCCATCATGCATTCTACATCTATATAAGTCAAAGTCAAATTGTAACATATTTTAAATTACGTGAAGATGATTATATGTTGAAGGTTATCATTTTAATACTTGATTATGTTTAAGTTATTTACGCTTTTCGTGATTTGAGTTTTCTTCTTTTATCATTTTTTTTATCATTTTTTATTAAATCATATTAAATTTTTCAACCCCGGGACCTTCCCGGGGTAATCAGCTAGTGACATATATTCTTGGACGACAATTTATTTACGGGGGATTATTATTTTTTTGACGGCTGCAGAGGCACGCAAGCCGGTAGAGTGTCGCACGAGGAATAAAAAGAAATAAGGGGAAAGAAGATGGAGGTCTCTACCCTAGCTATGCGAGGTTAAGTTATCAGTGATTTCCCCCGGGTGAATCTTCGTATTGATTTTGTATTCTGAACTCGTTTTGATTATGTATGAACTAGTATTTTTACTACTTGTGTTGGATTGAATAAACTTTGCTTATATTTGAACCAATTTATCTATTAACTGTGATTTCTGGCATCATAGGGAGGTTGGTTGATATTTGTATAGGGATAGCTAGGCGTACGGTTTACGTTGAAAACATGTCCCTAGTTATTATTTCAATCTGAATAGTTATTGTGACAGGATAGCTAGTTATTGTGACAGGATAACCAAAGCCATGTCTATGTGGTGTTCTTGTAGTTAAATCGAATAGGTTGCAAGATTATACAAATAGGATCCCGGGTGGAAGTTACGTTTATCTTTATTATTTATTTAGATTATTTTGTTATCATTTCAACATTTTTATAAAACAAACAAAAAGATAAAACTAGCAAACTTCATAATTGTATTTTGTATATTTATTTTGGTAACTAGCTTAGACAAATAAACAACCATTGTGACGCTAACCACATGCTCCTCGTGGATTCGATATTCCCTACTTACCCTGGCTACCTAGGTTATTTAGGTTTTGTATGACCCTTGACGACAGAAGGTCATCACTCAACTTGGCCGTTTTATAAATGGGGGATGGATATCGTTGGACCCTTCCCACCTGCAAAGGGAGGAGTCAAGTTTTTATTGGTTGCTGTTGATTACTTCACAAAGTGGCCAGAAGTGAGGCCCTTAGGAAAGATATCCGGAAAAAAGATTATCGACTTCGTTTGGGAAAACATCATCTGCCGGTACGGCCTACCCGGAGTACTGGTCACAGATAATGGGAAGCAATTTGCAGAGAAACCCTTCAGCACTTAGTGCAAGGAATATCGAATAACTCAAATCTTCAGTTATGTGGCATACCCACAATCAAACGGTCAGGTTGAACGAATGAACCAAAGTGTGAAGGGATCAAGGCAAGACTCAGCAGAAAAGGAGGAAGATGGTTGGATGAGCTCCCAAGCGTCTTATGGGCCATCCGAACCACGGAGAAAACAAGCAACAAGAAAACGCCATACAGTCTTACTTTCGGATCCGAAGCAGTTATCCCGGCTGAGATTGGGGTTACCACACCCCGAACGCTCCACGTTAACATCAAGACCAATGAGGAAGAAGCTCTACTCAACCTAGATCTCTTAGAAGAAACAAGGGACTTAGCAGCAATTCAAGAAGCTCAATACAAACAAAAGATGGAGTCCTACTACAACACTAAGGTAAGGCATGAACGCTTCAAGCCGGGAGATTTAATCTTAAGGAACAACGAAGAAAGAAAGAAAGAAAATCAAGGAAAATTAGGACCAAGATGGGAAGGTCCCTACACCATCTTGGAATCCCACAAAGGAGGATCCTATAAACTTGCCAACATGGAAGGCAAGAAGCTACCACGCCACTGGAACGACAAGAACCTTAAAAAGTTCTTTGTCTAGGCCTTCAAGAAATGCAATTTCCTCCTAGTTGAATGATGTAATATTGGCTTGTTAAATCAATGAAAGGATCAGTAGATCCACTTTAGAAAATTTGTCTTTCTATCCTATTTCGAGGTTGAGAACCTTGCAAGAAACTCCATGGCAAGGGCCATGTAAGGGGATGAGCTCCCAGGCCATATCGCTCAATAGGTTCAAGGGTTGAATGAACCTATATAAGGGGTGAGTTCCTAGATCCAAGGACGAAGGATTTAAAGGGCCAGGGGTGGCCCTGGCCCCCTTGTTTTTTGGCGCAGTAGTGAAAATTTGCGATTTTCATAGGTAAATTGAGTGCGGATTAAGTCCGGCCCCCGCCGATTTGCACTACCGATCAAAAAAAATTGAGTCCGGCCCCCTCCGATTCAAGAACCAAGCTTCGCCCCTGCCTAGATCAATCCAACTCCATGAGACCTACAAAGCTCTTTCTTTACATGTCTCATAGACGGGTTTGAGCAGCCTACACCAATTGTTCCTTAAGTTTTTGAACAAACTTACGAAAAAAAAACACTAAGTAGTGTACAGGATAGATGGCGACTTGTTTACCTAGACTACCTTTAGGATGAATGACTGCAGCATTCAACCTTTTAAGGTGCTACCGGTTAGACATTCCCAAACATAACAAAGATAAATACCATAGAACAAACATAGTTAAAAAAGCCAACAAAGAAAGTAAACCTAAAATAGCCTTAAGGGCTCAAAACATTAAAGGCCTTAACAGGCCAAGTACGACAAACTGTTCACAAGGCTATCAAAGCCTACTACCATAAAGGAGTCCATCAGGCTCCAACAAAAGTCAAACTATTCAAACACCAGATTAATTGTTTACAGACATACTGCTAAGAAAGTTACGAATAAAGGATAAGAAACTAAGCAACATCACCAGACCCCTAAGGCTTCGAGGCCTCATCATCCCCAACCACTTTCGCCACCTTTGTTTTCTTAGTTTTCTTTCCCTTTTTCAAAGGCTTATCCCCAACAACCCCAGCCTCAGAAGCTTCAACGCTTGCATCCTTGGACAGTAACTCTTCAGCATCTAAAGTTTCCTCACTGTCACCAGAGCGAGCCCGTTTTTTTGGAAACCGACTCAAGCACTTGAGCACACACAGCTTCATTCAAACCAAGGGGCTTCATCTGTTTTAGTACCTGCAAAGGTTTTCCATAACAAGAGGACACCTGGGAAACATACTGATAGGATTTCTGCTCCATCTTCAACAACGTCTCTTTAAAAACATCCAAGGACTTGGGCTGAAACAAAGGAGACTCCTCCATAACCTCACCCGCTTCATGAGCTTTAAAACTTGCAACAAAGACTTTATGCTTGCCATGAATAAGGAGTTTGGTATAAACCTCACCAAGAGTAGAATTAAACTCCGCAGAATGAAGCAAACAGGTGACAACTTGCTGGAAACCTTCCTCAATCAACCATTGATTGTCATCTAAGGCACCAGTAAGGGAAGCCTCTAACCCAACCTTCTCTTGCTCAAACACCTTCCTCTCTGCTTCAAGGCCCAACCTATTAACCTCAAGTTTCACATGAGCAGCCTCATGTTTAGCGACCTCAGCTTCATGCCCTTTCTTCAAATCATCTATTAGCCCAACAAAGGTCTTCTCTTTCTCAGCCCATTCCAAAGCATCCTTCTTCAAAGAAGCCAAAGCTTGCTTCATCTCTCTCCTTTTCCTAGAAAATTCACTATACTCCCCCATCATCTTCCTAAACCTGCTAATTCCTTCAGGGAGCATAGCAGCCAGATTACAAGTTCCAACCATCATTTTGATCAACAGAGCATCATCATCCAACCCCTCCAAACAAGCCTTGGCACCAGGGGTAGCAAGATGTGCAAGAACATCCTCACAAACAGCGGATAATTTAAAAGTATCGGAAGGTTTCACATTCCAACCAGGGGTATACACCCCTTCACCATCCACACTTGTGGAACCCTCACCATGCTTCATCATCACAACTTTTGCAGCCACCTTCTTACCCTTACTCTTCTTGCCAACAACTTCTTCAATAACACCTTTCACCTCCTGATCTTTCTCCCCTTCAGAATTCTCTATATCATCACTAACATCAACCGCTTCAGAAGCATCCACAGACTTCGCATCCTTCAACAAATGACGACTAGACCTCCTAGTCGAAACAGGCTTAGAAAAACTCTTCACATTGGGAACAGCGACATAGTTACCACCATCATACCTTCCCTTCTCATATTTAGTCAAAGCATCCTCACCATCGGCAGCTTCAGCATCCTTGAAGACAACCTCCGAAGCATCATCGCCCTTATTAAAGTCCAAAGCCGACATAACTACAAGACAAACAGCAAGAAAAACAGAAAACATAAATAATTTGAAAGAAAAACCAAGTAAAAACGGTAATAAAAACAAGCATACCCCGATCACCCTTCATCAACACAGGGTCTCTACCCTGTTTCTCCCAACGAGTGCTAATACCGGATAAAACGAGAAAAGGTTCGCCAAAGGGACGAAGCCTGGAAGGACATGCCCGAATAGCCTTAAGAAAAATCCCATCTAAGGCAGACTCCAACGGCTCTGCTTCGTTAAGAACAGCCTTGGGGTGCCTCCACACAGGCTTGAAGGGAAAAATAGACTCAGAAACCCTGAAAAATCTAGTCTTCCACTGACCAACGGTTGTTACATGTGAAGAAATCAAGTTTGTTTCAACTGAGGATCCTTCAAAGGTAAACCAATCACCATTCTTAGCAAGGCGAAAGAAACGCCTAAACATAAGAAGGGTTGGGTCATAACCAAGAGCCCTACAAAGGATCTTAAAACCATGAGGATGGATTTGACCCAAAGAAACCCTATAATACTCAAGTACATTGAGCAAGAAAATAGAAAAGGGATGACGAACGTTGGAAAATTCAAAATGACGACAATACAGTGCGATAGAACCATCAGGACAACTGGAAACAGGATCTATCAAACCAGGAGCGGTAGGCTTGAAGGACAGATCAATGTCCCACTCCAAGCAGAACGCTTCAACTTCCTCTTGGGTCAGGGAAGAGAAGGTGATAGACATATCCTTCTTAGCACCCATAGCGCCGTGAAGGATGATCAAAAACAAAGAAAAGTAAAAGAGGAAAGACTGACCTGATGAATGCAAGCGAAACCCTAAGGAAAATGAAGAGGAATTGTTGGAGAACAAAGTAAAAAAGTGAAATTATTTTGTGGTAATGAAATAATATAATGACAGTTATTATAGATAATGATGCAAAATAATTAATACAAAGACTGAGAGGCTGACATCTGTCACAACAGTAAGTCAAATCACAGTTTAAATCGAGAAAAATTAACCGCCAAAAAACCTACGAACCTTCGAACCTTTCAACGAAAAACAAAGATAGCAAACAGTCAGAAGCCTTCTACCTACGCCACAAAGACTCCTGACTTGGGGGCTGATGACGTAGGTAGCCTGTAACCTCACGAATTTTCCCATTTATTTTGCATTAAAGTATTTCCCGATCCATGATATAAAGTCTAATTTATTTCTAAGTATTCTTATCCGTGCACTCTATTTTTCTAAGTTCCTTTTATCATTGTACTTAAAAAAAAAATCTTCAATCATGACATATGTCCTATCCTAATTCTATTTATAAAATGACGATTTTATAAGACGGTGTTTTTTTTTTATTTTCTAATTCAAACTAATGATTTTTTTTATTTCTTATTTAAAGCTAATCATTTTTCCAATTACATTTATAATCTCAAACAAGGAAGATATAAATTCATTTCAAAATAAAGCCTTGAGTCAAGAGTCAAAGTCTTGACAACATAATTCTTGGAGTCAAAGTCTTAGTCCTAGTCAAAGTCTTAGTCAAACAGTCAAAGTCTTAGTCAAATAGTCAATTCATCATAAAACTTTACTTTATGGTGTTGACCAATTTTAATGACTAATTGAATCCAAAACTAGTATAAAAACCCACCTATGACCCATTATACTTTGCACCTCTAAATCGATTGTTTCAATCCGATTAAACTTTCCCTCATACCTTTCTTCTATAGTCTATTACTTCTACAATTGAAGCTTTGATTATAAGCTCTTGTAATTGGCAACTTTGGGGCTACACATATTCTATTTCTCGAGACTTAATACTTTGCTAAGGTGAGTTTACGTAACCATGTTTATGCAATTCTTCATACTTGCAACATTATACTTAAGCAATTCTACATGCATGTCTAGTTGTAAACTTTAATGCCTCATGAATTAGACAACAACAACAGTTTCAACGAGTTTCAACGAGTTTCAACATTACATAATCATTAGCTAGGGCCAAGCCGGCGATACTCAATAATAGATCTATTGGATTGACAATCCCACCTAGATTCGTTGACCATCTTTTATGGGGAGCGCGGGTGATTGTTATCGTTCCAACATATTATTAAGGTGAACCGTGGATGACGGGATGGACCTAAACTAGTCGGAGGTTTGATTATGTTGATTCAACATTTCATGTTTATTCATGTAGACTTAAACTTACAATAGACATATGAATTGCTAAACTTTTATTCTTAAACTTAATTGCTTGACATGGCTTATGTATTCTCACCAACTTCTAGTTGACCCCCCCCCCCCATTTTTACAACTCAACAGGAAATAATGATGCGTGAAGACTAGAGTGTTAGCATGAGAAGACAAATTGAAGTTTATGCTTATTTGGTTATTTGATGTATTAGAATTCCATTAAAAAATTATTATGTATTTTCAATTTTGGATATTTGCACTTTAAATAAATTTCAATTAAAACTTGCTTACTATGTGCTACTGTATACTCATTCTTATGTGACACCTTGATGTTTCCGCCATCGGTTGGGGTGTTACAGATTGGTATCAGAGCCATGGTTATAGGGAATTAGGTTATTAGAAAAAAAAATAATCTAGTCTATAACCATAGGATTTTAATCAGTACTTGCTCCTTTTACTTGCAACCTTACTTGTTTATATTCTCTATCCTACTTCTTATCCTTACTTTAGTCCCTACAAGAAGAGTGCTCTCCATCACAAGATATACTCTTAGACTAATAGGACAAATCCTCAGGTTTAGCCTGAACCACCTTGAAGATCTCGTCGAAGTTCTAGATTTTAATAACGAACATGTGCAATCTAGAAGGGTGAACGCCTGTATTCTGAGTTTTCTGTCTAGGACTGGCATTGCGCATAAATCCCAATCAGACGAGGGACCCGGATGCCTACCTGGGAATTCTCGGGATGAGTGTACACTTATAGGCTAAAGCATGTCTTCATTATGTTATTAGAATCTAGAAGTTTTGATAAGTCAACGTTTTCGTTTATTCGTTTTAATTAATGAATAAATGATTACACTCACTTTCCTTAAACTAAGCTCTAAAATCTCAAAATTTTACAGCTTAAATCAATCTCATTTCATAACCATCTATGGATTTCACAATCACACTTCACCTTACCATCTTAGCCACTTTTTAAATACTCAACACCCTACCCAAATCATATTATTTCTCTTCTCCACATGTTACTTATTTCTAGAAAAACTATAACCTCATATCTTAGCACAAACTAAAGATTACTAAATTTTATTGTATTTTCATTACCTAGAAACTTTACAAAGTACATATTTTTGTCAAAAGATGTCCTCGAACTTAAATTCAATTGTTTATTTATTGACGTAACAAACGATTTTCTATATAATGCTTTAAACTATTAAAAATCACTTAATTGAACCTTGATCTTCAAAACCTAATGTCATGTTTAAAATCTCCAACTAACTGGAATATGTTAATCAAAGCTCACTTAGTTTGTACTATTTAACGACTTTTGTTTTAGGTATAAAACCAATTTTAAAACCTTTCCAACCTCATGAACAAAAATTTAATCTCCAACTCCCCATTGATACCTACTTATTTTCAACAAGTTCGAAACTTTTACAATTTTTGCTATTTGCCGCAATCATGTTATCTCATACACTTGATTCTAACCTTTGATCCAAACCCAAAATTTACACTGTTACATAATCTCCTTACTATAAAATAAACTCTTTATCAACTATCTTCACATTCACTATCTCTCACAACCTTGATTCTGCTTCAAGATCTTTCATCATCCTCTCAAGAACTAAATTCATATCCTTCACCTTCTCACACATGAGCTAGTTACCCATGATAACCAAACTATTGAAACTTGATTGTGTGTTGCATCAAACATAATCCTTAGTTATACATAAGGATTTGACTATCTACCATATTTGAACATTTGAAACTAGAATTCGTGGAATATAAACTATTTGCTATAGACACACCTAGAGTCATTAACCTTGTCTAGGGCAACTCTATTACAACTCGTATGATATACTTGATACTTGATTGCTTACATGTACATATTATCAATTTGCAATTCATGTGTGTAATAATTGGTGCACTTAATCAAACAACTGATAGAGGATGAAGTACTTGCTCAACAGTTAGTAGAGTACAAAATAACCTACTCAACGATTGGTAGAGGTCATCATGCCTGCTCAACAGTCGGTAGAGGCCCTACAACCTGCTCAACGACTGGTAGAGGCTATCGCACCTGCTCAACAATCGGTAGAGGTTCTTACTCACTGACTGGTAGAAGTCTTTTTCCTGCTCAACAGTTGGACTCATTTTTGGATACATTGTATACGATTCAATCACAAGGTTATTTTGCATTACTTACATGTGTGTTTAGAGTCATAGAAGGACACAAAACCCTAATGTAAGGTAAATTGGTGATTACGGTCCGGAACGTAATCATGAATTTACAGGTACGTTAAGGTAGTGTGAAATTCTATCAAGGTTTTTGGTAGATAACCAATTATAAACTCTAGTTACCTGTTTAGTATTTCTATAGTCAATTAACTCATGCATTTCTTTTTAAGATTCCTAAAACTTAAAGTTTAGTGTTTCGCTAGATTCTTATTCTCCTTGCTATTTTAGACGAACCTAATCCAACCCTTAAAACCCACACCTATCAAACCTCTTACCAAATTATTCGAAATAGTTTATTCTGTTACCTATAAATTCATGTCATGTCTTAACACAAATTTTCCAAACCACAGTTGCCCTAATTTCTACCCAATCACTGTCAACCCGGTGTTTTTTTATAACTTCGGGACGAAGTTTCTAAAAGTAGGGGAGACTGTAACCTCACGAATTTTCCCATTTATTTTGCATTAAAGTATTTCCCGATCCATGATATAAAGTCTAATTTATTTCTAAGTATTCTTATCCGTGCACTCTATTTTTCTAAGTTCCTTTTATCATTGTACTTAAAAAAAAAAATCTTCAATCATGACATATGTCCTATCCTAATTCTATTTATAAAATGACGATTTTATAAGACGGTGTTTTTTTTTTATTTTCTAATTCAAACTAATGATTTTTTTTATTTCTTATTTAAAGCTAATCATTTTTCCAATTACATTTATAATCTCAAACAAGGAAGATATAAATTCATTTCAAAATAAAGCCTTGAGTCAAGAGTCAAAGTCTTGACAACATAATTCTTGGAGTCAAAGTCTTAGTCCTAGTCAAAGTCTTAGTCAAACAGTCAAAGTCTTAGTCAAATAGTCAATTCATCATAAAACTTTACTTTATGGTGTTGACCAATTTTAATGACTAATTGAATCCAAAACTAGTATAAAAACCCACCTATGACCCATTATACTTTGCACCTCTAAATCGATTGTTTCAATCCGATTAAACTTTCCCTCATACCTTTCTTCTATAGTCTATTACTTCTACAATTGAAGCTTTGATTATAAGCTCTTGTAATTGGCAACTTTGGGGCTACACATATTCTATTTCTCGAGACTTGATACTTTGTTAAGGTGAGTTTACGTAACCATGTTTATGCAATTCTTCATACTTGCAACATTATACTTAAGCAATTCTACATGCATGTCTAGTTGTAAACTTTAATGCCTCATGAATTAGACAACAACAACAGTTTCAACAAGTTTCAACATTACATAATCATTAGCTAGGGCCAAGCCGGCGATACTCAATAATAGATCTATTGGATTGACAATCCCACCTAGATTCGTTGACCATCTTTTATGGGGAGCGCGGGTGATTGTTATCGTTCCAACATATTATTAAGGTGAACCGTGGATGACGGGATGGACCTAAACTAGTCGGAGGTTTGATTATGTCGATTCAACATTTCATGTTTATTCATGTAGACTTAAACTTACGATAGACATATGAATTGCTAAACTTTTATTCTTAAACTTAATTGCTTGACATGGCTTATGTATTCTCACCAACTTCTAGTTGACCCCCCCCCCCCCATTTTTACAACTCAACAGGAAATAATGATGCGTGAAGACTAGAGTGTTAGCATGAGAAGACAAATTGAAGTTTATGCTTATTTGGTTATTTGATGTATTAGAATTCCATTCAAAAATTATTATGTATTTTCAATTTTGGATATTTGCACTTTAAATAAATTTCAATTAAAACTTGATTACCATGTGCTACTGTATACTCATTCTTATGTGACACCTTGATGTTTCCGCCATCGGTTGGGGTGTTACATAGCCCAAGGCAAAAAGTCTGATAACCATCACAAATATACGCTTGAAGCGTTGAAACCTACAAAGGTTCAAACGACGAATAAGCACAGATCAAAAGATGACCTGTCTTGTCACCTTTTCCTCGGCCAACTCAAAGCAACTGTCGTGTAGACATTGCAGAGCTCGGACCGCAGGTCTAAAGCCATTACCAACCTAAAGTGGCATGTCCTCTTGTTGCAACATGATCCAAGATAATATGCCTTCCTGAATTAGAAGACAACTCCTCTATATAATCAGGATCAAATCCACACATCTGATCCATCCCTGATTATTCCTCTTACACTCAATCTTCTATTCCTTTAGTCAACACACACGTGGGGAGTCTATCTCCATCACATGCACACATCTCTCAAGTGTTGACAATTCTGGTATTGAGTAATACTCAGACCAGAATTCCAACACTAACAAAAATCATATTATCTTGAACCTCCTTCTACGTTTTGCAACGTAGGAGGACACCACGACCTGCGTTTGGCAGATCGAAACCCTTGAACCCTTTAACCCCTTTTTGTGACTCAGGACTAACGTTAGGCTATTATTTGTTGTAGCAACAATATTCATATGCATGATTATAATAACATGCGTCTTTAATACTTTTGGCTCTTTGACACTAGAAGCCATTCATTTCCTTGTCAGAGTCAACGGGTCGTTCAAAGCAATTTTTCGACCCCTTAGGGGCAAGAGTTTGTCTTTAGCAGGTTCAGTTTCGCTATTCAAGAAAGGGGTGATGACGCAGCTTGTTGCGTATATGCCTGTCATTATGTAAGTTGTCATGGGCGGACTTACACATAGTCCAAGGGGTGCGGGCGCCCACCTTGAAAAAAAAAAATTAGTGTTATATACGCGCGTTAATCCCGTCCGCACCCCATGAAAATTTTCAGTCGCACCCCTTGAACTTTTGAAACCGACCTCAAGAAAAAAAAAATATAATTATAGGTCAAGAGTTAGCCCATTTTATTAGTTAGTAGCCTAATATCAAGAATGAGCCCAAGGCCAAACTTTATAATCTATACTATCTTATAATACATTTCACAAGGACGTCTTAAAATTTAAGTTTTACAAACATAATTTCTTAGAGTACAAAACACAATGCATATTTTAACTACCTTTGAGGGCAAATATGTCTTTTATACAATACTTACACATTTCCCCCCTCAACTTTGCTCAACTTTTTTTTATTTAAATAACAATTACATTTTTCACCCTTATTTTAACCACCTACCCTCACGATTTTTAAACGTCCATATTTTTTTTATACGTTAATATTTTTCCTAATATTATTACACCGTATAAACGAACATTTTTTTCTCTTTAATTTGAGTATAGTTTTACTATGTTTTTTTTTTAATTTAAAAATGATATGTTATGGTTAAGGAATAACCGAAACGAAACAAACAAAAATGAACCGAATCATCTATACTATATTATAATACATTTCTAATTTACCTCTTAAATTTAAGTTTTACAGTATAATTGCTTAAAGTACGACACACAATGCACATGTTAACTAAATGTTGTTTCCCGTCGCAACGTGCGGGCACCTAACTAGTAAGCTAACATGTGTTTTAATATTGATTAAAATGAAAAAAAAAAAAAAAAACAAAAACAAACCTAAAGCCAGGAGAACACTAAACAAAGAAACACACAAAAAAAAAGTTGTTTGACTCCCTCCCTGCTTCTGATCGGCGATCGCTAAACAAAGAAGAGGAACCTGTGACGTTGACCCGTCATAATTCACAAACAATTGAACAAATCCAACAAAACTCCAAAAGGTAATTAGGTAAATGTGACTATGTGAATATTATTACATGACTAGATGAGAAATATTATTATGGGTTTTTATATTTTAACTTTGGTTCTGTTTTAGATGAGCAATATTATTATGGAACGTTTTAATTTTCGTACTTTTGGGCTTTTGGTTTCCTTTAGTTGATTATAATTTTAGTTCTATTATTTTTGGTATACGAATCGACCGAACCCGACCCGAACCGACCCGGGTCACCTGATGGATTCACGACCTATATATGTTTTATTATTCCGCACCCCATAAAAAAAATTTCTGAGTCCGCCACTGTAAGTTGTCCTTTATGTTGAAATTCACATGTATTCGTTGTGAAAGAATACTTGATAGACTTTCCTATAAATACCATTTCATTGATCATTGTCATCAATGTGCCTCAAGAGTGTTAGTATTATTTCATCTTATACATGAGACGCGGAAAAGTCTCAACATAAAGAATTAAAGATCATTATGCTTTCACATAATATAAGATCATGTTCATAACCGGGTAGCCATAAAAACGGTCATTATCAAGTGACAAGTATAATAATATGCATGGCATTCATCAAGGCATGGCCTTTCCTTTTTCTTTATGAGAAGTATATTTAGGCACTCTTGATAGTCAAACTTCTCAAATGTGTAGCCACATTCGAACACATTAACTACAACAACATTTGTTCGTTGGTTGAGTCTGCAAATCATGATCTAATCTTCGTATCTCATCATATATATTGTGTTGATTCCTTTGGCAGCTTTTTGGGCCTAATAAGTTGGGTTGTTTTATTGGGTTTGCTAACTTGGGTTCTGATGACGTGGGTAGCCTAAAGCAAAAAGATTAACAAGTATCATAAAACTATGCTTAAATGGTTGAAACCTACGAAGGTTCAAAGGACGGATGAGCACAGATCAAAAGATGACCTGCCTTGTCATCTTTTTCCTCGATTAGCACAAACAGCTGTCGTGTAGGCACTGCACTACTCGGACCGCAGGTCTAAAGCCACCATCGGCTTAAAGTGGTTTGTCCTCTTGTTACACCATGTCTCAAGATAATATCTTTGCCAAAATAAGAAGATGCTTTCTCTATAAAATCAGGATCCATTCCACAGATCTGATCCATCCCTAATTATTCTTTCTTACACTCAATCTTCTATTCTTTTGGTCTTCACACGTGAGGAGAATATCTCCATCACATTCACACAACTCAAGTAGAGATCGTCACTTCTGGTTTTGAGTCTTACTCAAACCAGAATTCTAACACTCCAAAACAATATTATCTTGAATCTCCTTCTACATTTTGCAACGTAGGAGGACACCATGACCTGCGTTAAGCAGATCGAAACCCTTGAACCCTTGAACCCTTCCTATGACTCAGAACTAACGTTAGACTCATATTTGTTGTAGCAACAGGTTCACAACGCTCATATATGATTTAGTGTAGCATACACCATATGGCGTATCACATAATCACACACATGTAATTGTATGCATATCAATTAATTTTTTTATGGGTCATATTCAGTGACAAAGCTTGGGGATTGAATCGGTGGGGCCAGACTCATTTTTTTCCCCGGAAGATCAAATCGGTGGGGCCCGACTCAATTTATATAAAATTTACGTACGAAAATTGTAAAATTATACCACTGCGTCAAAAAACGGCGGAGACTAGACACCCCAAGCCTCCCCTGTGGTCATATTATTTTGACACCCTCACTTTGTGGTTAGATAGAGATAGAGTGAGAAAGGGTGTCAAAATAGACACCAAAGTTGTCAAAATAGAACTACCCTTTTCTATTTTTTTCTGGACGGCAACACTACCCTTTTCTATTACTTTACCTAGGAATCATATAAATCCAATCCTATAAAGATAGTATGTCAGTTTCTCAAAATTTTATGAGTTGGCCGATCGATTACTTCACGTCTTTAAATAACATGACAGTTACAGACTTTGTTTCTTACACTCACCACCTACCCCTTTGTTGTTGGTTTATTACCCTTTTAGTCCTCAAAAACATTTAGTAGCAATTTAACCCCAAAAGAAATCAAGTTTACGTGGATGCCATCAACGGCGGATCCAAAAAAAATTTTCTATGGGTTCCATTTTTGGTGGTCAAATTTCTCACAACCAAACATTAAAATTTCGGGTCAGAAAACAAAGGAGAAAGTGTTGCTAGATTGGAGAGGAGAGAAACATGTGAGAACGACCACATCCGTGAACGAGTGAAGAGTGAAAATCATATCCAAAGGAAGAGGAACGAATAAGCTATGGGCGTTCATCAATTCGGTATTCGTTTATTCGATTAAACCAATTGGAAACAGTTATTATTCGGTTTGACTACCCAAATAAACAAAATTTATGGAATTGATAACCGAACTGAAAATCAAATTCACAATTCAATTTGATTTTTCACACCCCTAGAAGAGAGTGTAGGCAACGCCTCTTCTCTCCTCCCTCTGTGTGTAAAATCAATGTTTAAAGATTACAAAATTACAGTTACGATAAACTAATGAAAGAAGCAGACACAGACAACCCCCTATTTTTTTGCTATATTTTCTTCTACCAAGAAAATAAATTAAAGATTTTATCCAAACCTTGACAAACTTCCTTCTATTCATGTTACATCGGTACAGAGTCCATTCATTCATGTTCCCCTCTCACAATTCTCTTTCTTTCTTGAAGTTAGTAACATAGAGCGACACTCGTTTCATAACTATATATTTTCCAGAATACCGAACTGATACCGATTCCGAACCGAGGGTGTTTGGTATCGGTATCGGTACTCACTAGGGGTGCAAACGAGCCGAGCAACTCGCGAGCTACTCGAGATCGGCTCGGTAAAAAGCTCGAACGAGCCGAGTCTTATCGAGCTCGAGCTCGAGCCTGAAATAAAGCTCATTTGGTTATCGAGCTCGAGTCTCGAATGTAAAACTCGGTTGGGCTCGTCGAGCCTTATCGAGCTTTGCTTATTGGTGTCAATTAATACTATATAGCCCAATAAATTATTTTGAGACATGGGCTTCTTAATTGTCCAAAAACGAGCTCATTAATGGTCCAAAAGGAGTCCCTAATAGTCAAAACGAGCTCGAGCCGAGCTTGGGCTCGTTTAAACTCTTTCCACATAAATTTTGATCGAGCTTTCGAGCCGAGCTCGAGTTCTTAACAATAATATCGAGCCGAGCTCGAGCCCAAATACAAGGCTCGAATCGAGCTCGAGCTTCTGAAAATTGTAACGAGCCTAGCTCGATAATGCAAGGCTCGAGCTCGGCTCGGCTCGTTTGCACCCCTAGTACTCACATTTAGAGGTTTTCGGTTTCGGTATTTTTGGTATCGATATGTATACCAGTACCGTACTGATACCGAACCGATAACGTACCGTATGTTTTCGGTATCGGTATTGAGTTTTGGGAGTTTTCAGGATTAGTATTTTTGGGATCGGTATCGGTTCGTACCGATACCGTACCGTATGTTTTCAGTATCGGTATTGAGTTTTGAGAGTTTTCAAGATCGGTATCGGTTGGTACCGATACCGTCCCGAGCTCTTCCCTACTATATATTTTAAAACTGTTTGTCTTCATCTTCAAGATCACTAACCAACAATACCCTTTTCTTGATTTCAGTTTTTTCTCTTAAAAAATGGCTTCAATACCTTGAGTTTTTCAATCACAATTGTTTTTAAAGAAAACGCAATTCATATCTCCCCCCTAAAACATCTTTTTTCATGACACCCATACCAAAGGTTCGGAGGGTTTTGACTTGTTCGGTTCGGGTGGGTTTTGACCGTAGGGGTTGTTCGGATCAATCGAGAACCAATAACTCATCTTTTCTTTTTAAGAACTTTTATAAAATATATAAGAAAAAAAAAAGAAAATTGGAGAATTTAAAAAGTGTGGGGTAATATTTTTAGTGAATTATAACTTTTCTTCATTACGTTTATACCAAACTAGGTTAGAGCCCCGGGTGTACACCCGGCACAACCCCGAGTCAAATAAGAACGTTATGTAGATTAGAAACTTGGAGATGAAGTTTTATAAATTCTCAAAATGATTGTATAACTGAGATTAAGATTGTTTATATAGTGAGAATTTGAATTAGTTTAAAAAGTTGGAAAATAGAAATTTAATAATTTTATTTAAGATTGTTTATAGAGTGAGAATTTGAATTAGTTTAAAAATTGGAAAATATAAATTTAATAATTTTATTTAATTGATTTGCGGTTAAATATATATTATTAATGATGATTGAATTATTTTAAGGAATTTATTAATCTAGATTGGGAGAATTAATATAAATTCGAATTTAAAAGTTTGAATTCAAAATTCTAATAAATTCAAACTTAAAATTTAAAAATTTTGAAATATTATTTTATAAATTGTATACATTAATGGTTATGGTTTATATTTTTTAATTTCTTATAACTTATAAACAGTTGAGGAAATATGGGTTATCATATATATCGATTTATGACTAAACATAATTTAAATGAAAATCACATATTCAAGAAATGAAACATATAATGAAAATCACATATTGAATAAACTAAACATGTAATAATAAATTTAATTAATTTAGTGTTTTGAATTTATTTTTACAGTTTTCATTAGAAAATTTAAACATTTATTGAATTGATTTACGATCTAAGCTATATATATTAATAATGATGATTGGTTTATTTAAAGTAAGTTATTAATAATTGATATGATTTAAAATAAAGAAAAAATATAAAATTTGTATTTAAAAATTTGAAAAATTGAAACTGAAAATTCAAAATTTTTGAAACTTTACAGTTGAAAACTTATACATTGATTTATATGAATTTTATTTAATTATTAATATTTAAAACACAATTTATTTTTAGAAACACAATTTTAATAATTCAATGATTAAATTTATATAATAGTTTTATATTTTATTTTTTACTAAAATTTAATAAAAAAACGTAACGGTGTAAGTACCCTGTAATAAAAAATATATTGCATATTTTTTTTGTTAAAACATAAATTATATTAGTTAAAAAAGTTCCTTTGAATATAAAAAAAACTATATAATAAAGTAAGTATATAAATACCTTATTTTCTGAAAGTAAGGTTTCAGCAGACATTGGTATAACATTTGAAGCTTTTTCATGAAACAAAATGAGTCTTACACCTGTACCGAAAACAAACACGTAATTAATTTTTTCAGCTTTTTAACAATTAAAAGCATCAAGATTAAAAGATAATCTAGTAATAAAGAAACCTAAGTCAACACATAACAAAGAAATCCAAATTTAAAAGAAATTATGCAATCAAATTAAATTAAATTTGTAATTAATGCCCCATCGGTGATGATGTGGTCGAAAACTCGAAGTGTTATCTGGTAACACATAAAAGAGTCTTATAAATGTATAACATATGATTTAAAAGTCAAGTTAATATATATATATATATATATATAGGCCGATTATAAAATGAAAACCCTATTGAGTTGAGAAAACCTTGGAAACCCATGTAAAAAATCATTATTTTTTTTTTGAAAAAAATAACCAATGTAAAATACATGTTTTTAAGTGTTTTGGGCCAAAAAAATAAAAAAAAAAACGCCGAAGGGATTTTTTTTTAAAATAAACAAAGCTGCGAAAACACATGTTTACAACAACTTTACAACAACAAATAGCTGAAAACATATGTAAAAAGCGCAACTTTGTTTATTTTTTTAAAAAAATCCCTTCGGCGCTTTTTATATTTTTTTTTGGCTCAAAATGCTTAAAAACATTTATTTTACATTGGTTATTTTTTTCAAAAAAAAAATGATTTTTTACATGGGTTTCCAAGGTTTCTCAACTCAAGAGGGTTTTCAATTTATCATTCCCCTATATATATATATATATATATATATATATATATATATATATATATATATATATATATATATGGGAGGGTTATCTTGAGAACGCTAAATATCGCGAGAACCGTGAGAACAAATGAGAAAACCAATCAAAATCTTTGTTTTTTCATTACAAACCTAATTATAATCAAAATACAACATTAAAAAATAAATTTTCTTTCCAAATAATTCATCTTTTCTTGCAAAAACACTTTCAATTTAACTTTTTACACATGTGTAAATGAAACAGTTTACACATGTACAAACAGTAAATTTACACATGTGTAAAAACAATTTATTTCCGTATACGTTTAAATTTTTACACGTAAATTGTGTTTTTGGGATTGTATTTTAGTAATAAAGATAAGTGTAAAAAGAAAATTTTGATTTGAATGGTTTTAGATGGCGTTCTCGCGGTTCGCACGAAATATAGGTGTTCTCAAATTAACTTTCCCCTATATATATATATATATAATATATAGGCTAAGTATCATGTGGAAACCCATTTGAGTTGGAGAAACCCGTGGAAACCCTATGTAACAACATTGTTTTTTTCTAATTTTTTTTAGAATAGCTTGTATACTTAATTTTATGAGTTTCGGCTAAAAAAAATCAAAAAAAGCGCCGAATAGATTTTTTTTAAAAATTATGTAACAAACATGTTACATATGTAACAATGCTGACGTATGATAAAACCGAGTTTGTGTAACACATGTGTAACAAAATAATCTATTCGGCGCTTTTTTGATTTTATTTGCCGAAACTAATAAAATTGAATATAAAAGCTATGCTGAAAAAATCAGGAAAAAATAATGTTTTTACATAGGGTTTCCACGGGTTTCTCCAACTCAAGTGGGTTTCCAAAATATCCTTTTCATATATATATATATATATATATATATATATATATATATTCCAAAGCATGAAATCCTACATGTCACTCAAAGAGGTCATCCCCCCCCCCCCCCCACCTTGAGTGTGCCATGTGACAACATTATAGTGAAAGATAACTTTCTCATTCTTTCTAGTTGAAAGAAAAACTTCATTATTGAATCGGTAAAATGCTACCCCGGGAAAATGTCCAACAAATACAGCCTTTCCGAACAGAGGAAAAACCCTCCGACATCAATTTCGAAGTGAATTTATCAAGTTGAGGCATCTTGATTGAGACCACAATTTTAAAACGTTAATAACTTTTATATACGAGATTTAAAAAATATTACACCAAATTAACGAACGTTTTATTATCTTCCCAACGAGTATCATAGTGCTATACAAACAACGAAAAAAAACAATTTTTTTGTCGGTTTTTGTTCATACAGGAAAAAAAAACACAATGTGTTTAGGTAATTTATTAATAATATCTAGGCAAGTCACTAATCATGTTCAAACTAGAAATTATATTTTTATCAAGAGCATAATAGGTTAAGACCACTCATTTCCAAAAAAAAAAGTCACACCTTCAAGACTACTGTCTCAATCACGCCTTGCAATGGTTGTTTCTAGCTTTGCTCCTCATCCAAACATGCATCTGTTTTTTTAATATACATTTTCATTCTTATTCAAATGATTAAAATTGTTGTTTTTTTTTCATATTATAATACATTAATTTTTATGTTACATCATAACACATATTTTTATTATATCATATTAGATTTATCTATCCCGGAAAACTTACGAGATATAATCTAGTATATAGATATTTACTATTTCTGATAAGAAAATAGGCAAAATCATTGTAAAACTATAGACACCAATTTTTGAGTTGATGGGATCATTAGAGCGTTTACATTTTTTTTTATTAAATTTATTATTTTCTACTCTGTAATTTAGCTAAAAAAATATAGTTTTTAAAATTTATTTTTTGTTTAAATTACTTTTCACATCTCATCTATAATTTTTATCTTTATCATACTCATAAACATTTATTTTATTATTATACTTTCTATTTTTACACACATATATAGTAGCTTTTCAGTTTTATATATGAAAATCTACTATAACAATTTTCTAAAATATAGGGGTGAAGTAAAGAAATGGTGGATGAGATGTAATGAGTTTTTAATAGATTTTTTTAATTTTAATGATAAGGGAGGGGTTGATGGATGAGTTGTGAATGCTTTAAGTCTTAATCCTCTAACATGGTCTTATACGTGCATGTTTTCATAAGTATAGTCTACCGTTGGTTTTGGTTTTTGTTTCAACCGATAATAACCATAATACTCATATGAAAATAATTTAAGAATATTTAATCAGATAAATTTATAGACCGATTCGATTCGATTCAATTAGAAGAACAGTCTTACTCACAATAAAGAATCAATAACATCTATTAATATATATAAAAGAATTGAACATTGCTGACGTGGCGTGCAATGGTGTCTTCAACATCTCCATGAAACTGCCACGTGACATCGTAATTGCAAGATTTTAGTGTTTTTGAATTATTTCCTTTTTAATTAAAAATTCTCAATTACTAAAATTAAATTGAGTTATTTTAGAAAAAAATAATTTAAAAATAAATTTAAAATTATCTCTCTCATGTTTTCTCCCATAATTTTTAAACGTTTATATCTTTTATATACGGGACTTTTTGAAGAAAAAAATTACACCAAATTAACAAGCGTTTTATTATCTTTCCAACGAGTACCATAGTGCTATATAAAAAAAGAGAAAAAATCGACTATTTTTTTGTGGGGTTTCGTTCATACAGGAAAAAAAACACACAAAGTGTTCATATTATTCATTAATCATGTTTTTTCTTTTAAACCAGGTTCTTATCTACGATGTTGAAAATCAGCCCAATCGCCATGTTATCATTGGAATTTTACTAGATATACTTCATCAAGAGAAGCTAGGAGAAAGAATCGCGCAACACTGCAACACATGGTGTCACATTATAGCAAGGTTATTTTTTTATTTATTTAATTACAAGAGTAATAATTATTACTATTGGTATTAGTATTATTAGAATGGTTATATTTTTCAACCCCGAAACGCTTCCGGGAAGAATTGATAGTTGCTGACGTGGCGTTCAATTGTGGCCTCAACCATCTCTTGATTATGTCACGTGGCATAATGAGATGCAATGGTTACAACTTCCAACTTAAGTGTTTGTTTAGTTGATTATGTTAGGAATTATAAGAGCCATTAGAATGTGAGAAATTAGAGAGATGTGATGAGTTTTTAAATAGTTGCAGCTTACATAAGTGATTTTTTAGATGATTACTGATTAGGTTTTAGATTAGGGAATATGAGTTATTACTGATTAGAATACTATGAACATGCAATGATTGAGAGATTTTGTGGTTAGTTAACTTGAGCCATTTGCAATAAGTTATCACGTAAAATTTGATTTTTTAACCTCGAAACCCTCCCGAGGTTATCAGCTAGTGTAAAATGTACGTGTTTAAAGTAACACAATAGGGAATAACATTTTAATCATTTAGTGAAACCAATAGATGATGGGGGGTTGTTGACTTGCAATCTTTAAACCTTTTTCTCTAAAACTTACTCCTTTTAAAGCACCGTGAATAAATATTTTCCTTTCTAAAAATTAAATAAAAACAACATGAATATTGAATTGTACCACTTGAATTATAGTTGGGGCAAGGAATATTACATGTAGCTATCAAAACTAATAAAATCATGATTTCTTACTGCTTTTAAGATCCTCTTATAACATTCATAATCATAGCATTCACATTGAATTTGATACGCTTAACCTCATCTTTGTATTTTATGGTAAAGTTAAAAAGGCTATCAAAATTACTACTACAACTCATTCCTTAAACCTATACCATATCCATAAAATTATACATGAACCTTATTTATGTGCTTAATAATAAGAACTCCAATACATGCCATATAATTCTTTTGTGAGTGGAAATGAGAGAAAAAAAATGTAGAAAATGATTAAAAAGATATTATTCAATTGAATAGAAATAAATATATAAAGAATAAAAGAATCAGATGTGAGGTTTGTACGTTTTGAAAATCTTTAAATTAATAAGGTAAATGTGTTTTGTAGTTAATTTATAGTGGTTAAGGGTGTGGTCTCGGCAACTACATTTGGGTAGGGGCTACCCAAACCGGTACACCACCCCTTCCCCTTAAAGTAGTTTTTTTCAGTCAATGATAACCAATGGAGTGTATGTGTTGTAGGTGAGAGATATATATAGAGAGTAGTGGGTGTAAAATGGTGGGACCATGAGTCCATGATTTAGGGTATCTTCTAGCATCACAGTCACTCTATATGTTGTTTTAGGTTAGTGTAGAACAAATCTGATTTCGGCAACATGTGATTAAAGGGTGTTAGGGTACCTTCTAGCACCACACCATCCGAATAAGAACTCGGACGTGAATGCTCTCGGATCTCTATTTTTTCACCTCTTAAAAGCTCATCCCATCTAATTATGTATATCTATTTATCTATATATCCAGTGTTGTAGAAAGGCGCTAGTCGGCCAGTAGGGTTGGGGATTAGCAATTAATCGTGATTAATCAGATTGGGATTTTCATATACAACTAGGTTATTGCCCGCGTGTACACGCAGTTTAACAATTAACAATTATTTGGAGCAGTAAAACCTATAAAGAAAATATAGTTGAAATATTTTATTAAAATTTAAAAGTAAGGAATACACATGTTATTCAAATATCACTAAATATTTCCTTATACACCACATTTTTTGTTTTTGTTTTGACATTCCCATCACCATCTAGTATAAGTAATTTCACCCATGCCTTGCTTTTAACTCTTGACAATGCGACATAAAGTTGGCCATGTGAGAATATGGGGTCTCTTAAATACAATCCAACCTTTGATAGAGACTGTCCTTGGCTTTTATTGATGGTAATTGCAAAGCATACGGTTATTGAGAATTGACACCTTTGGAACTTCACTGGAATCTTGTTATCAGATGGTATCATATTTATTCTACGAATAAGACTTTTGGTACCAATGTTTCCACCTAATATGATTTCGGCTTCAATAAGACGCTTTGCAAGTTTAGTGATTCTTAACCTCGTGCCGTTGCACAGGCCATTTCGTTGATCTGTGTTTTTCAACAACATCACAGGCAGACCCACCTTTAGTGCTAATCGATGATTAGGCAATCCAGATATTTTTAAGCCATTAAGGATATCAGGAGAATATAAATCTTCCTGTGAATGGTTATTAGCATTCTCAGTCTGGCATATACTATTAGAGCTCAAATACTCGACTTCATCGCCAGGAGACAATGCAAGCAACCTTTCATTAATTTCATGTACTACTTCATTTGTAGGTGCAAGTATTGTTCGTCCTCCAAAGTAATCTTTATCTTTATAAGGTTGAAAAAGTGAAGGGTAGACGAAGTCAATTAAGCTAGAAATCGAATCTGATGAATCCTTAATTAGAAGATCATCTGGAATGTCAACATTTGCCTCATCATCCTCAATTGAATCACCAACTTTACCCTCACCTAAATCAAGAAGCCAATTTGCAAATGCCTTTATTTCTTCGGATTCAAATGTGTTATTACCCAATGTTAACCTCATGTTTTTAGTTAACGTCAGGACTTTGCAAGTATTCCAAATAGGCGACGAAGTTATTGAGACATTTATAATATCTCTTCTACTCCCATTGGGAACAACAGGAAGGATCTGTCTAAAATCACCACCCAAAACCATAACCTTACCTCCGAAAGGCAACTCAGAATTAATTGAAGACTTTGATTTTTAGATGTCTTTCATTGTACGATCAAGTGCTTCAAAAGCATGTTTGTGAATCATTGGAGCTTCATCCTAAATAATTAATTTAGTTTGCTTCAATAAATCAGTATCATCGCTATTTGCCTTTATACCGTACATTGATTCTTTAGTAACATTTAAAGGTATACGGAACCTAGAATGAGTTGTCCTTCCACCGGATAACAACAGAGAAGCAATACCACTGGATGAAACATTTAAAACAATTTGTCCTTTAGATCTAATGGTAGCAGACAATGTTTTCCATAAAAAGGTTTTATCAGTACCTCCAAACCCATAAACAAAGAATAACCCACCTTTGTTACAATCAACAACATGAATTATTTCATCAAAAATTAAACGTTGTTCATCTGTTAAAGTACGTATATCGCTATGAAATTCCTCAGCTAGCGTACTTACTACATAATTCATCTCATCAAGTATTAAATGGTTATTTGCAGATGCTATAGAATCATTATTGGGATGAGGCATAGAAGGAAACCTACGTAGGCTCAAGTTTTTCTGAAGCAACTGTTTCTCAATTTCAAGCAATGTAAGGTTCTTAATTTGATCATCAAGAAGAGACAAACCTGGTAATGATAAAGTTTTTAATGATTAATTTAATACAAAAGTAACTAATATAAATAATAATATACTAAAAATTTTCAGTATAGACTTATTACCTTCAATTTGGAATAGGTCTTCATGTCTACGCAAAATACCATCTGACAAGTACTTCCATGTCTTTTCCCAAACACGCTTAGGCCTAGATAAGGTGTTAGACGACAACATCGTCGCAAACAAATTACGAAGACAGTATACTGAATCTGTATAATGAGCTTCCTCAATAGCTTTTATATATTCCTTGTCATCGTCTAAGAGGCTAAGAGCGTAACATGCATCTCGAAATGTTGGCAAAATTTATCCATTCACCGTTCTTATGTCCTCAAATGATTTAGGGCCTTTTACTTTATTAAGTAGAATTCTCAAAAAATAAACCTCGCCCATAGATGGACAAACCATGTGAACATGACCAATTGCCTTACCTAGTTTTCGAAAGTCCCATTTTTTCGTCACCGGGATTTCAATATAACTAAGTTCACGTGCCACGGCTTCATTTTTGTTTAGTTCCATCCATTATAGAAACATTATTGAAGACACTGATGGTCTGTTGAGTACGTTTACAATTTTATCGTCTGGACAGTATACAACATTTTGCTCACCAGGTAGATGAAAAGGAAGCCTTGTCACCGGAGGGTATCTGTAATGCACCTCATTTTTAAATATCCTCCATGAAGCTTCACATGCTGAAAGGAACCTGCAATCATAATGTTTTTTTTATTTCATCTTTTTTAACCACTTCTTGATCTTCTCCATCATCTTCTACAAAAGCAACTTTAGCCCTATCAGGTCCCTTGTTAATGTATTTGAATAAATACTTAATTGAAGCAGCCTGGTTACACCATTCAACATTAATATGAGCTTAGTAACGCCTCAACAGTGTGAGGTTATAAGGAACTACATGTCTGTTGTCTAGCTAAGCACTACCTTTTTGAACAAATATTCCTGACTCTCTTTTTTTATAAACCAGATATCCATTTGAATCTAAAGTTGATGTAGGAGAGAATTTCTTTGGAAATTTCTTCGAGCATTTACTATCAACCATGCACGGACACTTGGGATATTCACGTCCACAAGGCCCATGAATCATAAAGTCACTCACAAGAATGAACAACTCAGGATCTACATTCTTATCAGGGATTTCAGCAGAAATGAAACGATCGACATGCTCAACCGTGGGAAGCTTACTATCATCTTTAAGAAACAGACAAATATGAGCATGGGGAAGACCACGTTTTTAGAACTCTATAGTATAAACTACTGCTAATATATAGTTATAAAATTAATAAATAAAAACATATAAGTATTTATAACTACAAATAAATTGACTAACTGTATTAGTCCCTTACTATCATAATATATAAAAATATATAATCGTAATTTGATAATAATAAAGCATAATAAAAAGATGAATAAATTTAAAAAAAGTGATAGGATCAAGATACCTTTTTTTGCTAGAAACCTGTTTTGCTATTAAATAATTTGATTACATGGATGGAATAATGAATGTGTAATACCATAATTATATAAACATTGGGTTGTGTTATTTTTGTAACTTTTATAATAATAATATTATATTTTTCTTGTTCGAAAATTAAAGAATTTGCCTCTAAATTATGAAAGTAACCATATTATTAGTACATAAATTGTTGTCCAAGGAAAAAATAATACACGGAATAAATTAAATTATTTTAATTATTAATTATAATTACAGTATTATTTTTGGCAGATTTAAAAATTAATGAAAATTTGACATATAAAGAATCTGCCTCCAAAATGTGAAAATAACCATATTATTAGTACATAAATTGTTGTCCAAGTAAAAAATAATATACCGAATAAATTGCAGTATTTTACTTATTAATTATAGCACAATATTATTTTTCGTCAAATTTAGAAAAATAATGAAAATCAATTAATTCTTAATTTATGAACACAATAAATAATATGCCTAAAATAAACCATTATTCAGTAATAAATATATAAATAAATATAAAATTAACAAATTTAATGATTACTAAAAATAACATTCCTCATATAATGAATTATTTTATTTAAAAAGGGAAATTGTTAAAAATTACATGGTTTTGCCACGTGGCAAAATATGGAGGTGAATAAAATTGAGCTTTGCATGAGAGGATGACACGTGTACCTAAGAACTTTCGTTTATTAGTATGTATAGATATAGATTTTCAGTTTTTATATATAGACATATTTTTATGGGTTAATATTTTAAAAAGATAGGTTTTAACTCTTCATCGACCCATTTTTTTTAATAATACATGATTAATCGCCAGAAGCTACATGGTTTGGTTGGAAACTTGCTAGAATTTGCAGGCTTTGGCCGGAATTAAAGATATTCGACAAAATCTTGTTGGAATTGTCGATTTTTAACTGGCCGATTAGGTCCGACTAGGGCCGGCTACTGATTAATGAAAATCTACTCAATAACCTACCAACTACCGATTAATCATAATCATTACAACGCTGTATAAGACTCCTTTAACCAATGAGAGTCACGTACAAAGCTCTATTGTCAAAGCCCACTCAGGCGCGCGCCTAGGCCCACTTTTCAGGCTCAACTTGGTTTTCTCGCTTCGCTTCGAAAGCCCTACTTTCAGGCCCTCAGGCACATTTTTTAGGCTAAGTTCTGATGAAATTCACGCAAATAATTGTCTGAACATGTCTGAAACAATTATACGAGCCCTAAACAATCTATAATTAACATGAAACAACCTTTACCAATCCCCAAGAATCCCAAAACATGTCTAAAACTCCAGAAAATGTAATTTATTACTATGTACCTCGCTTAAAAAAGCTCTTGCTTTTTAAGCACCTTACACTAAGGCTCACCCTTGACGTCTTAAGTGCGCCTTGCGCCTTTAATAACTATGGTAGAAAGTAACCGGATTCTATTTATGGTACGTTAAAAAAAATATATATAACATCACAATGAACTGATGAAGGAAGCATCCAGACAAAACCCCATATTATTAGCTAATTTTTCTTCTCCCAATGAAATAAACTAAACATTTTATCCCCACATGACAAAATTCCATATTTTTATGTCACAACCATACAGAGTCCATACATTCATCTTCTCTTTCCTTCTTGAAAATGCAATAGCCAATTAGCCACATAGATCATCTTTATTATTATTATTACTACTTTCATTTCATATAAGTTATCTTCATCTTCATCTTCAACTTCACTAACCCTTTTAAAAATGGCTTCAATACCTTCAATATCTCAATCACAACTATTTTTAAAGAATACCCAATTCATATCTCCCCCTAAAACATCATTTTTAATGATACCCATATCAAATTCAACCCAAAGTTTGAATCTTTGTGGGTCAAAGTCCAACAAAACATGTTTTTTCATGACACCCATGTCAAAAAACAACCAAAGTTTGAATCTTTTTGGGGTAAAGTCCAAGAAAACATCAAAAACAGACCAAAGTTTGAGTCTTTATGGGTTAAGGTTAAAGAAATGGGTGGTGGCGGCGGCGGAGACGGCGGCGGAGGCGGCGGAGGAGAAGGGGAAGAAGAGGTATCCAGGAGAGAGAAAAGGGTTTGTGGAGGAGATGAGGTTTGTGGCTATGAAGTTGCATACAAAGGATCAAGCTAAAGAAGGAGAGAAAGAGGCTCAAGAAAAGCCTTTGCCTAAATGGGAGCCTAGTGTTGATGGGTATTTGAGGTTTTTGGTTGATAGTAAGTTAGTTTATGATACTCTTGAGAAGATTGTTGATATGGCTGATTTCCCTGAATGTAAGTTTTTTATTTTTATTTATTTTTGTTTATTTTTGTTTAGTTGTCAAAGCGCCTAGGCGCACTCAAGGCGCATAGGCCGAGCCCGGAGCCTAGGCGCAAGGCGCATAAAAAAGAGGGTTTTTTTTTTATAATTAGGCGCATAGTATAAAATACATTTTTAGGGATTTTAGAGATGTTTTAGGCTTGTTTAAGGCTACTTTAGGCAGTGTTGTAAAAGTCGCTCTAGGCGGTCGCCTAGGCGCCGCCTAGGCGCTAGTCGGGAACAAATGTAGGAATAAAGCCCTAGTCGGAAAACTAGGCCTTTTGGCCATCAGGCGGGCCTAGGCGGTGGTTTTTTTATTTTTATTTTTTAATTTCCACAAATTCTAAGGTAGAAAAGTGATGGAGACATACCTGGTTTGCAGTAATTGGAGTCCATAACGAAGAGGAAGGAGTTTAGAAATGGCGTATGATGATGGAGAGGAAAAAAATTAGGGTTAGTGAAAGGAGTTAGGAAGAAGAAGAAGTGGGAGGTTTAGGCAGAAATGCAGAATAGCGGTCGTTAATGTTGTACAAATCTTTTAGGGTTTATTTAGGTATAGATATTTAATATTTAACCCCCAAACTTTATATATATAAAAATACCAAAACGCCTAATTCCGCCTAATTTCGCCTAGTCCCGACTAGTCCCTAGGCTGGACCTCACCGCCCGCCTAGCGCCTAGCTCCTTCTGCAACACTGACTTTAGGATGTTTTAGAGGTTTAGGCAACTTTTGGACTGAATTTGGCTGGAAATCAGCCTGAATAGTTCGCCTCAGTGCCTAGGCGGGCGCCTCACAGGGCACATCCTACTTGGTGCGCCTCGCGCCTAGGCGGCGCGCATTTGACAACATAGGTTTAGGTTGTACTTTTATTAGGGATTTGAATTGAGTTGTGATGATTTTGGTGATTTTATGGATCCTTCTTTAGTTTAGTCACATATGTAGCTCTATAGTATTAGGTCATTAGGTGAAATATTTGTTTTGTGGAATGATGTAGTGAGTTTTGTAACATGCTTTGTTAAGACTAGTACTTTCAACCTAGGTAGTCAAAGGCTCAAGGTGTAAAGGGTGAGTTTGTTACAACGCAAAGTGCTTAAAAGGCGCGGGCTTTCCAAACTAAGGCGCAGGTTTTAAAAATGCAATTTTTAGGGGTTCTAGACATGTTTTGGGCTGGTTCCAGGCCATTTTAGATGTTTCAGACCTGTTCAGACCGGGGTTTTTTTTTTTCCAGAATTTGGCCGAAATTTGCGCCTATGCGCAGGCAAGGTGGCATTTGGCTCTGTCCAAGCACAAAAGACAGGACTGAACCCGCCAAAACCGGCCTGGACTGATACAAAAATTGAACTAAGCGAGCGCTGTGTTTTCTTAGCCACATGCCAACTGTCCAAAGCACATCTTTCGGTTTTTTTGTTTTGACTTGTCTCCCTTCATAGCCATCTCCCCTTTTGTAGGATGAGTAAACCTAATTTCTTTTATTTTTTCGAATTTGATTTAAAAGGAACACATATTATGTTTTCTAAATATTTGAAGAAAGGTATTAAATTGTTAATTTTTTAACCCTAATACATATTTTTGTTTTTTTTTTTATCACCATTATTGTATTTTATGGTCTCGGGACTGTGCTTTTGTTCCCCTAGGCGAGCCCTTTTCACCTTGAGTGTGCGACTTACCTAGGTCGTTTTCCAATAATTAATTCTAAAAATAAGGCATGGTAGTTTTTCTTATTTGTTATTTTTAACCATTTACAACATGGACCAAGTGTCTTGCCTGTTAGGGACTATAAGGTCATTAGCCATTCTACAAATTTGCAATAACTCAAATTCTACAGGAAATTGCCGTATCATGTGAACGCGTGTAAGTTACATGTATATTCGTGTTCGTTTTTCAAATGTTTTTCTTGTGATCTACTGATCTTTACTAGTTGTGTTTTTAGAATTTAGAGACATGTTTTGACTTTCGCGGTCAAGGCAGTTTTTAGGATCTACTTTATAAATAATTTAGCTCGGAATCAAGATTTATGGCTTTGTTAGGTGATGAAATTGGTGTGTGTATGATGCTGCTTGAGCCTTCTGATTCTACTTTTAGGTGCTACACATTTTTAACGAATATGCGCATCAGTGCATATGATCTTGTTAAGTTAATTAAACGTTTGATCATACACTCATACACATGTGTATGTGGGTCCCCTTGTAATTATTTTTTTAATGCTTGGAACAAGGTGGTTATGTTTTTGTAATCAATTATTAAAAAAAAAAATCAAACATTTTGGTCAAGAAGTGTTTGGAGTCAACTCAAGCGGATCTGCGCCGTTTCTACCCCAAAACTACCCATTTTGACCTGCTACCCAACCTGCCTGAGCTCTCTAATCTTTTATGTTTTTTGGGCCGTTTATGTTGCAGATGCTGAATTTAGGAACACTGGATTGGAAAGGGCCGAAAGTCTGGCCAAAGATCTGGCATGGTTCAAAGAACAGGGCTATTCTATACCCGAACCTTCATCTCCCGGGCTCAACTATTCAGCTTATGTTGAAGAGTTATCAAAGAAAGATCCACAAGCATTTATTTGTCATTTTTATAACACCTACTTCGCTCACTCTGCTGGTGGCCGGATGATAGGGAAAAAGGTTAGCAAATCCCATTTCTTGTAGGAAGTTAACCATGTGGTTCGTACGCAAAGGGTATCTTATCTTTTGCGAGGTTCATATCGCCCATTTACAAATAGAATATCTTGATGGACCAAGATTCTTTGGTCCTTTAGAACTTATCTATATGTATAGTTTCATACTGAAAGTAACAAGCTTTTTTTTCCTTAGGGTGGGGGTAATGGGTTGGGTCAACGCGTATGTACTTTTTCGAATTTTACAAATAATTATTATGTACAAAGTTATATTGTTACAGTTATAGCCTAATCTTTTAAATAAAAAATAGGAATTTTATACATTTTAAATATATTTTGGCGTTCACCCTTTTCGGCATATGGTTTGTATTGCCCAAATAGTGATTTCGGCGCACCAAGGTTCTTTGACTTTTTGAGGATCAAACGGTTAAAAACAACTACATAGGGTGATAGGGATGAGTGGAATGTGTTTGATGAATTGAAAGTCGCCCATAGTCAGTGGTGAAGGTTTCTCAGGGCCACGGGTGGCCCTGCCCCCCCCCCCCCCCCTCTCCCCCCACCCCCTCTGTTTTTTGGCGCAATAGTGGAAATTTGACATTTTCGTAGGTAAATTGAGTCCGATCCCCGCCAATTTGCCACTACCGATCGAAAAAAATTTGAGTCCGGCCTCCCCCGATTCAAGAACCAAGCTTCGTCCCTGCCCATAGTGTATTATAATTCTTACAATAAAAAAATTACAACTATAGTTAAGGTTATAATGATATATAAAAGGTCTTCAATGGACAGAAAAATTGGGTCAGCAGGTTAACCAATCCGACCCGTTTTGACTCAAACCTCTTTTCACATTAGGCTGTCATATGCGCAGTTGTTCATATATCACACGTGTAAATTACAGGTAGCCGAGAAGATACTGAACGGCAAGGAGTTGGAGTTCTACAAATGGGATGGTGATCTTTCCCAACTTTTACAGAATGTTAGGGACAAGTTGAATAAGGTTGCTGAGGTAAGACACTTTCATTTTTTCCAACCTACAGCTTCCAATAAACTTTGACTTTCGCGTAAAAAAGTCAACTTTCGTCGTGTACCAGTTAAGACATTTTTAACGCGTTTGTTATGTAACCAGAACTGGACTAGAGAAGAGAAGAATCATTGTCTTGAAGAAACAGAGAAATCATTCAAGTTCTCCGGGGAAATTCTTCGTTTGATATTATCTTGAATGTATACGTAAACTTGAAATGTTTACGGGTCGTAATCGTTCTTGTTCTTTCTCGCTTCCTGTTGAATCGTTACTATTTTGTGCATAATTTCTGCTTTTATTATATGTTGTACACCAACGTGAAGAAAACATGTGCATCATCTTTGTTAATGGCATGCTTCTTCGTAGTCTTTTAATTGTGTGGCAAACGAAGGTAGTGTTTGATATGGGGGAATGAGAGGCGGAATGGAATGGATCATTATAAAGGAATGGAAAAAAAGTGTTTGGTTGGTCAATGGAATCGAATAACATACTGAAGGGATAGGGAGCCTAATCCGAGAGGAGGCGTCTCTATCCCCATAAACAGGATCCTCGCACCAAGCCATGGCGCAAGGATCCAACTGCGCGCGAACAACACAACAAGCAGCATAGCGCGCTAAGGCAGCTGATAAGCAGCAAGCTACATCTGATAAGCGCGTATGGCCACGCGCGGAATCTTCCCTTAACACTTTTAGTACGAGGTACAGAAGATAACAAAAGGAAGATTCACAAGGATCCGTGTCAGAGCACACGCGAAGAAGAGAAGGACAAGTGGCAGATAGTACAACTACCGAACGGCTCTACTGTACCCATGCTGCCCACCATGCTGCCATCCACAGTGACCAACAGACATACCTTGCCAAGTGTCAGACGTCACATCAGACGCCGATGGCAGCCCCAGCCACTGCAGCAAGGACAACATCACTGGTCACCACCCAGAACTTGCCACGTGTCCAGCTATAACAACGACCACACTGTAGCATGATGTCATCAACAGTATTTGGCCGTTTCCCGCCATTTTCAGGAAGAACATGGACTTGGGCCTTGACTGGGCCCAAGCTGACGACATGTCTCATGGGCCTCTTCCTTCGGCCCACAACTATGCCTATAAATAGGGACATACTTCTTCCTGTAAAGGCATTCAGAAATTAACCATTATAACCCATACCACTTGTAATATTTCTCTCATAATAATAATATTCCGGCAGTTACAGTGGACGTAGGTCATTTCCGACCGAACCACTTACATCTCGTGTTTACACACACTTCACACACATACTTCACACTCACTAAATCTCCTTTCAGGTTAACCAACGAGGTTTGGGTAAAGGATTAGTCCTGACGTAACATAGGTATAAACCACCCGGGGATTAGTCATAATCACCGTGTTACCTATTGTTTGTTCATTGGCGCCATCCAACGGTTAGAACAGCTTTATTCACTCATCTTTTAACCCACCCATGGCTGAACCCAACCCTAACACTTCTGTCCTTAACCAAACCGGGGACGTCGATGCTCAGTCCCCGGAAAACCAAACCACACCACACACTGTCGTCAAAAAACCCACTTCACGTCTCGAGCAGCCGGATCTCGAGATTCGTGACCTAGGCTCGGACGACGATAGTGACGGCGATTCTGAGAAAGACCCAGACCAGTGGCTCCTTCGTCAGAACGCCAAAAGCGCTCCAATATATCAACGCAAACTCTTGCAACAAGCCAAAAAGAAGGGTAAAACCCTCACTTATGATACCCCGTCAAAAAAGGGGTACAAAAGGAAAGACTCGGCCACTCACGGTGATGGTCGCAGCGAGGAACTCGGCGGAGACGCCAGGGTTCGGGGCTGCGCGAAGTCACGTGACGAACCGGATGGCTATGAGTCGTCTAGCAGCGACTCCGACCACAACGGAAAGAAACATAGTCACCGTTCACGTCACAACGACGAGGAAGATGACTTGGTCAAGCCATTCAGGCCAAAGGCTTTTGCTGAGAAATCAAAATTTGTCGCTCGCATAGCGACAACCAAAATCCCAAGGAAAGCTAAGCTTCCTAGCAGCATCGGTAGATACGATGGCCTGCGTGACCCGGATGACCATGTGCACGACTTTGAGTGCGCATGTATGTCGGTAGACTGGCCCGTTCAGGTCTGGTGCCATTTGTTCGCTCAGACTTTAACCGGCGCAGCCAGGGTATGGTTCGACAACCTCCTCGCGGGGAGCGTCAAGGACTTCGACGACCTCACCGACAAATTTGGTAACCACTTTTCACACTTGCGTAAGCACAAGAAAGACAAGGCGCATATTCTGTTATGCCGCCGATACGATCATGAATCCATCGAGGATTTTATAGTTTGATTCAACAAAGAGGCCTTGCAAATAGGCTGTGGGGAAGAACTTACCCGGGCAGCATTCATACACAACGTGCGCAACCCAGTGCTAATGAAGTGCCTTACAGGCAAGGACGGTATTCCGGAGTCCTGGGATGAACTCATCCACTCCGCGAAAATATATGCCTCCTCTGAAAAATCTTTCAACCAGATGCACGGCTTTCAACCGCAACACCATAATAATAATAGTAGTAAACACAAGAACAAGTCTGTTTGGAGCCGCATCTCGGGCACCGCCGACGAAGGAAAGTACTCCCCCGCGGGCGATGCCCACCAACTCATCAATAACAAACAATCGCGGGACCAACGTGGACACTCAAAGAAAAACCACGATTGGACCCCGCTAACAAAGACACCATCCCAGGTCCTGAAAACCGAGCAGGTCACGCTGAAGGAAGCCAACCCTCTGGGAAACGAAGGAACGTAGACCGAAGCAAGTTCTGTGAGTATCACAACGACTTCGGTCACCTCACAGACAACTGTTATAGCCTGAAGATGGAGATTGAGGCCGCGCTGAAATCGGGACAGCTTGGTCACTTGGTGAAGAACGTCCACCGCACCGGCAAGGGTAACGCGGGTGACGAAAATCAAGGGGAGGGGTCGCGAAAGAAAATCCGTGACCTCAACACTCATGCCGCCACACTCATCCCTCGTCATCTCTGCAACATGACTAGACGTGGCAAAAACACCCAACACGGCAAGCGCGCCCGTTTACAACCACTTGATGACTCATGGAAGGAGGCCGATGTCCTCATGCCAAAAGTCAGAGGCGGCGCCTCCTGCACTGCCCCACTCGTCATAATCGCAGTCTTCGGACATTACCGCACGCGGTACATGTTCCTAGACGGCGGCAGCAGCACAGATATCATGTACGAGCAATGTTTCCAACAGCTGGATGCGGAAGACAAAGCGAAGCTCGTACCAGTCAATGAGCCAATCTCAGGTTTCATTCATGAGACCATCATGCCGCGGGGCATGCTCTCCCTGCCAGTCACGTGGTCCGATGGCACCCACGAGCGCACGGAGATATGCGACTTTATGGTTTTGCCAGCCACCTCCAATCATGATATTCTCTTAGGTCGGGAAGGCATCGCGCGCTTTAACGCCAACGCTTCAACGGCGCACGCGATGGTCGGCTTTCTAACCAAGACAGGCATTGCCTTCATCAGAGCCAACAAAGACTGCCACACCACCGAAACCGCCAAGCCTCCCAAAATGGTCAAGACAAATGCCCGCATTGAGCCGGAAAAATGGGCGCTAAACCCTAAATTTCCGGAGCAAACGGTGGTCATTGGCCATGAAATCTCCGAGACCATACGCAATCACTTGAAACAGCTTTTGATCAGTGATGTGTGTAAATGTATATATATAAATAACACAAGTTCTACTTAAAACGACTCACCTAAAAACTACACACGCACGGCAAGTGTACCGGTCGCAAAGCAGTAAACAGATAAGACCGAGTATCGAACCCAAAGACGCGAATGCAACTCTAGATCACAACCTATACCGAATACTAGCCTAAATAAATATATACTTAAATGGGGGGGGGGGATACCTTAAACTAATAATTATAAACTTAGAAGAAACTAAATATAAATAAAATAACTTTAGTTGCTTATGGAAACTAGGAGCTAGGAGAAATCGGATAGGAAGAAGGTTGGTTACTTAGGTAAAATCCCTAGACACTAGCAATAAATCCTGAATCTGGTAATTAACTTGAGACCCTATTCTTACCTAATAAACCTCCTGTCAAGGATAGCTCACTAGACTTAAGGCGGGACAAGTGTAGAAATGCTAAGATGGATCTGGATCGCCCTAGCGTACCAAAATCCCACAGAAATCAGATTAAAACCTCTCCTGGATTAAAATCCTCAAACTATGAAGCAGACTTAAACTCTACTGAAGAAAACCTAGGAAAACTCTAAACACGGACAAGTAGCGACTCCCGCCCTAGCGCTTGCCAACTACCGAACAATGCCTAGTTAGTTACCTAGCAAACTCGAGTTAGATTTCCCACCCTCAAGAATGGACTGCACGTCTTAGTTAATTTATTATATTAGTTTGTTATACTTGTGTCGTACTCCAACTCCAAATACTAGCACGCTAACGTAAGTTGACGAACTAGATTGATTTCAAGACCTAGGGGGTATCTCTACATGCCTAGCTCCACAAAACCAATAAACAAACTTCAAATAAAATTAACACCAACACACATATATCAAATCCAACAATAAAATTAAAATCATGTAATCCTACACATCAAACTAAAAACCAAAAATCATTAAAAACTGCAAATTACGTGTCTAGTTCATAAACCTAAGCAACCATAAAAGTCTAGTTCATAATATTTAAAAACATGTTCACAAAATATATAAATATAGCTTTAACCATGTCTATAGAAAAAAAATAAATAAAAACTAGACCTAACCCAAGGCTCGTTGGCTCTTGATCTTTAACGTGCCCGTGGCCTTTTCTCCTTCCGTGCTCGTTCGATCGTCAACGTAGTTGACCGTTCCTTTTTGTCTTTTTGCGAAAGCAATTGGAATTGCAAATTGTGAATTGTAGAATTTCTTCGCTGCTCCTCAAATAATATGCGGCCCTATCTTTGATATATAAATGCCGCCTCTTTTCCAAAGAATAATATTTGCTTCTCTCAATTAATAATGTTTTTTTTTTGCAAAAACCTACTTACGTAGGTTTTATTTTCTCATAAGCCCTAGGCCCAAATTATTATTATTAATCTATTATATTATTATTTATATATTATTATTATTATTATTATTATTATTATTATTAGATGGTAGTATGCTTCAAGATCGCTTCTCGGGTGTTTCTTGGCTCGACCAAAATTCCTCGTTTATGCTCCAACGCCCATGAACACTGGCTCTCAAGTGTCGGTGTCTCTATTAAAATTCTTTCATTTTGAGCTCATTTTCCACGAACACCTATAAAATAATAAAATACATAAATAACAATAAAAACGACACGAAACGAATAAAAATCTAACCAAATACTATACAAAATACATAGGAAAAGAGATGTGTTTTGCCACACATCAAACATCCCCACACTTGACTCTTTTTCGTCCCTGAAAAAGAATTATGCTATGGAATCACAGTTAGGTTTACATCCAGTTTCAAAACATAGGTTACTTAATTAATAATCTACTAACATGTTGATTGCGATTGCAGGTATATTGATCCTCTTAAACCCACACCGGTTTCCAAGCCCCTTTTTATTTATGTTAAGTTCATGTTGATTAGTCTATCTAGGGTCTCACTCGAAGGAAGCCACAGTTCCTCCTAATCCCGCCTGAAGCTTATGAAGCTAAAAGAACGACCAATTGACCATTTCCCAACCGTCTTATGTAGAAAACCAAGAGAATTTAAAATCACTTTTTTTTTTTTTTTGACTACTTAACTCAGAGGGTGTGACCAATCCAAGTCGCTATCCCAGTGGCCAGGCACCTTAAGCTTCAACATTTTTTTTCATCTCAGCATACTTAACTCAGAGGGTGTGACCAATCCAAGTCGCTATCCCAGTGGCCAGGCACCTTAAGCTTCAGCATTTTTGCTTTGATTTCTATTTTTTTTTAGTGCTTAGAAATTCTAACGGTTTTCTACTTATAACGGTGCTTCTTATACTATTTTTGGCGGTTTCGGTCTCCCCGTTTCTCCTACATGAGAACCCACAAAATAGCCTAACATAATTAATTTATTACTTTCCAAAGGAAACCTTTCTACCGGCCGAGCCTACCCACATATCCCAAATCAGACACGTTTTCAATCAATTTTAATCTCTTATTATACATACTATTTGAAAACCGGACACCTAACTTTACCTATCATTTTCCATATTTTATATAATGCAAACTTCAAAATCAGGGACTTTTTTTTTTTTCAATTTTTTTTTTTTTGACTTAAAATGACTTTATATACAGACTAAACGACAGTTTCCCATCCCCACACTTAAACTCTACATTGCCCTCAATGTAGGAATAGAGAACGACTCAAAATAAAAAAAAATAAATTCCGAATACAAAAATAAAAAAAAACGAGGGCAAATTGGAAAGGACTTAGCTGGTTAATTAATGCGTAAGCTCCAAAAACTCTAGTCCAATCCAGCTCGATCGTATAGCATTTTGGTCGCGATCGGCTCTGACACAATGGTAAACTCTCGGGTTGCTTCAATATAACGTACAGCTCCAGAATCGCCCGAATGGAGATTGAGTACGAGCGGTACAATCCAAACCTGCGCAAAATGAAAAAACAAAACCCGAGCATAATACCGAACCACACAAAAAATAAAAAGACTCAAACTACTAACTTAGACTCAAAATATAACAACAAACAAGAAGACGTACCTGCTTGGCAACATGGCGGTGAATGGTGGTAGAACCAAATGGGTAGAGAAAAAAATTTGGTTCTCGCTCAACGTGAAGGACACTGGTGATCACAACACGCGTTGCAAGAGAAAAAATATAACTTTCCGGGGTAATAGCTGGTCGCATAAGGCGAACAGGTCAGCCCAGACTCCTCACATTACGTGAAAAATCTTTTTTCACAGAAAGTTAATTAATTTTTTTTTTTAAGAAAAAATCTCTTTTATTACCCAAACCTTTACCAAAACTCCCACTCATAAAATATATATAAAGATAATACAAGGGACCCGCTCATTGTGAAATTTTCTTTACCTAAGCAAACACGCAAATCTGCAAAAAGACTCAAAGACACTACCGAAGGACGGACCACAAATAAAATAAAAAAAAATGAAAAGCTAGAAAAAAAAAATAAATAAATAGGTATAAATATAAATTTACAAACTCTACAGAGCTCCCCACACTTAAACTTAATCAGGGGGCTTCTCTTTTATCTGGACCCGATCCAACCCATTTAATTCCACTCGGTCCATATTATTTAGCAAAAGTACATTAGTGGAATTGAAAAATATTTTATCGAATTTAAATGGGTCGGGCCACCAATATTTAAATTTACCTGGACCAAACCTGATTCTTGGCATGTAATAAGGGGACTTGTTGTCTTTGCAACTCCTGACCCTCACCCTGTGTCGGTCCAGGTGCCTCTTCGCCTTCTCCCGTGGTTGTGGCCATGTTGGTGACACTAGTAGCAATGTAATATCCAACGCCTGCACGGGCCGGCTGTGGTGTTCTTTTTCTTCCACCACTGCTTCTTTCTCATCTTCCTTGTTTGGTGACACTTGTTCAAAATTTTTGTCCACTTCTGGGGCTGACAAATCAACCAACTCGTCACCAAACTCTGCTTCCCCATCAGCTACTTCTTTAAGCAGGTCAGTGGTGTCTTCCTCTTCCACCACTTCTTCCTCAAACAGCCAGCCTGTGGATTCTAAAAAATCCATATCTTCCTCAGCCTCCCCTATCTTCTCCAACATGGCTTTCCTGTGCGCGTCCCACTCTATCCTTTCAATCTCCTCATCATCACTCCAGACATCTGCCTCCCAAGGGTATGCTGTTGAAATAGAGATCTGGCAAGGCTGCTCATCCTGCTGAACCAAAGGTGGGACTAAGGCGTCCATTATGGTCTCTGGCTCTAACCCTGAATCCTGCAAAATACCATCCTCACAAGACAAGTGTAAAGAATCATATGGGTCAATTAAATCATGCACAGAATCAGATGAGTAAGGACAAACAGTTTCAGCAACGGGACTAATACAATCAGGTAATCTAAGTGTTACCATCTCGTCTGGGTCATCATATGTGAAATTAACCTGCTGAACTAGAGGTGGGACTTCAACGTCCATTATGGTCTTCAGTTCATCCACCTGAGCCTCTAGCCTTTTAAGTGCCGCATCTTGTTCCCTCAAAGAGTAGGTGCGCTTGGATAGCAAAGAATCGATATCCTCGAGCATGAGCTGTTGTTTAGCAACTAAGGCGGCAAAATCGGGTCTAGTGTGAGACGAGACATCCCGATAATCGGAAAGGCATCGCGCGCTTTAACGCCAACGCTTCAACGGCGCACGCGATGGTCGGCTTTCTAACCAAGACAGGCATTGCCTTCATCAGAGCCAACAAAGACTGCCACACCACCGAAACCGCCAAGCCTCCCAAAATGGTCAAGACAAATGCCCGCATTGAACCGGAAAAATGGGCGCTAAACCCTAAATTTCCGGAGCAAACGGTGGTCATTGGCCATGAAATCTCCGAGACCATACGCAATCACTTGAAACAGCTTTTGATCAGTGATGTGTGTAAATGTATATATATAAATAACACAAGTTCTACTTAAAACGACTCACCTAAAAACTACACACGCACGGCAAGTGTACCGGTCGCAAAGCAGTAAACAGATAAGACCGAGTATCGAACCCAAAGACGCGAATGCAACTCTAGATCACAACCTATACCGAATACTAGCCTAAATAAATATATACTTAAATGGGGGGGGGGGGATACCTTAAACTAATAATTATAAACTAAGAAGAAACTAAATATAAATAAAATAACTTTAGTTGCTTATGGAAACTAGGAGCTAGGAGAAATCGGATAGGAAGAAGGTTGGTTACTTAGGTAAAATCCCTAGACACTAGCAATAAATCCTGAATCTGGTAATTAACTTGAGACCCTATTCTTACCTAATAAACCTCCTGTCAAGGATAGCTCACTAGACTTAAGGCGGGACAAGTGTAGAAATGCTAAGATGGATCTGGATCGCCCTAGCGTACCAAAATCCCACAGAAATCAGATTAAAACCTCTCCTGGATTAAAATCCTCAAACTATGAAGCAGACTTAAACTCTACTGAAGAAAACCTAGGAAAACTCTAAACACGGACAAGTAGCGACTCCCGCCCTAGCGCTTGCCAACTACCGAACAATGCCTAGTTAGTTACCTAGCAAACTCGAGTTAGATTTCCCACCCTCAAGAATGGACTGCACGTCTTAGTTAATTTATTATATTAGTTTGTTATACTTGTGTCGTACTCCAACTCCAAATACTAGCACGCTAACCTAAGTTGACGAACTAGATTGATTTCAAGACCTAGGGGGTATCTCTACATGCCTAGCTCCACAAAACCAATAAACAAACTTCAAATAAAATTAACACCAACACACATATATCAAATCCAACAATAAAATTAAAATCATGTAATCCTACACATCAAACTAAAAACCAAAAATCATTAAAAACTGCAAATTACGTGTCTAGTTCATAAACCTAAGCAACCATAAAAGTCTAGTTCATAATATTTAAAAACATGTTCACAAAATATATAAATATAGCTTTAACCATGTCTATAGAAAAAAAATAAATAAAAACTAGACCTAACCCAAGGCTCGTTGGCTCTTGATCTTTAACGTGCCCGTGGCCTTTTCTCCTTCCGTGCTCGTTCGATCGTCAACGTAGTTGACCGTTCCTTTTTGTCTTTTTGCGAAAGCAATTGGAATTGCAAATTGTGAATTGTAGAATTTCTTCGCTGCTCCTCAAATAATATGCGGCCCTATCTTTGATATATAAATGCCGCCTCTTTTCCAAAGAATAATATTTGCTTCTCTCAATTAATAATGTTTTTTTTTTGCAAAAACCTACTTACGTAGGTTTTATTTTCTCATAAGCCCTAGGCCCAAATTATTATTATTAATCTATTATATTATTATTTATATATTATTATTATTATTATTATTATTATTATTATTAGATGGTAGTATGCTTCAAGATCGCTTCTCGGGTGTTTCTTGGCTCGACCAAAATTCCTCGTTTATGCTCCAACGCCCATGAACACTGGCTCTCAAGTGTCGGTGTCTCTATTAAAATTCTTTCATTTTGAGCTCATTTTCCACGAACACCTATAAAATAATAAAATACATAAATAACAATAAAAACGACACGAAACGAATAAAAATCTAACCAAATACTATACAAAATACATAGGAAAAGAGATGTGTTTTGCCACACATCAATCAGCAACATGGATGTCTTCGCGTGGCAACCAGCGGACATGGTCGGTGTTCCCCGCGAAATAGCGGAACACAGGCTCAACGTCTATCGCTCTGTAGAACCCATAGTGCAAAAGAAGCGCAGTATGGGCCCGGAGAAAACAAAGGCCATGAACGAACAAGTCACCGAGCTGCTCAACGCGGGCATCCTTCGCCCTATCAGATACCAAACCTGGGTGGCTAATCCTGTCATGGTCGCTAAAGCTAATGGAGGTTGGCGCACGTGTGTCGATTACAAGGATATTAACAAGGCGTGTCCCAAAGATTGCTACCCTCTGCCAGAAATTGATCTAAAGGTGGATTCCCTCGCCCCGTATCGGTTCAAATGCTTCTTGGACGCATACAAAGGTTACCACCAGATCCAGATGGCTAAAGAAGATGAAGATAAAACAGCGTTCCGCACAGACGCGGGCATTTTCTGTTACACCAAGATGCCTTTCGGTCTGAAAAACGCGGGCGCCACATACCAACGTCTTATGGACACGGCCTTCATTAATGAAATCGGTGTACGACTTGAGGTGTACGTCGATGACCTGGTAATCAAGAGCAAGGAAGAAAGCGACATGCTTCGAGACATCCAACAAACGTTCAATCAATTACGCAAAGTGCGCATGAAGTTGAACCCGAGCAAATGTTCATTCGGGATGGAAGAAGGTAAATTTCTGGGCGTTATTGTAACGCGGGATGGTTTCCGCACCAACCCAGAAAAGGTACAAGCTATCGAGAGAATGCCTTCCCCCGCTTCCGTCAAAGAAGTACAGACGTTAATGGGCCGCCTTGTGGCCCTAAACCGATTCCTGTCCAACTACGCTTCAAAGTCGTTCCCATTCGTGGACACTTTGAAGAACTGTTTAAAAAAGAGCAACTTCCGCAGGACCCTAGAAGCGGAATCAGCATTCCAGGCGATGAAGCAGTGCCTAATGAACCTTCTGACACTAACAGTGCCGCTTCCTAAAGAACCGCTCACACTTTACCTCTCCTTCAGGGAGCGGGCGATAGGCGCAGTCCTAATGGTTGACTGTAAAGGCGTACAAACACCAATCTACTACATCAGCCGCACGCTGTTAGATGCGGAAACAAGGTACACAATAATGGAAAAGCTGGTTCTCGCCCTCATTCACGCATCTCGAAGACTGCGCAGGTACTTTCAGGGCCACCCGATTAATGTCCTCACGGACTATCGGATAAACGACATACTCGCCAAGCCCGAGTTGTCGGGTCGACTAGCGAAATGGGCCATCGAGCTGGGGGAACACACGATTAATTACAAGCACCGGCCCACAATTAAAGGCCAGGTCCTCGCGGACTTCGCCGTGGAGATACCAACAGCTCCGGTACACGATTCGTCGCAAAAATGGTCCCTATACACGGACGGGGCCTCTAATGACGACGACGCTGACGCGGGATTACGCCTCATCAGCCCAGATAAACACGAGTTCACGTACGCCATCAGCCTCGATTTTAAAAGCACAAACAACGAGGCGGAATACGAAGCGTTGCTGGCAGGCCTCCGTATTGCGGAAAAAATAGGGGCCAGGCACGTGGAGGCACACGTCGACTCACTGCTTGTCGCGCGACAGATCAATGGATCATATGACGCAAAGGATGAAATCATGGCCCTGTACCTGGAGCAGGCCAAGCAACTCATGCGACAGTTCGACTCATGCACCGTCGAACACATCCGGCGCAGTGAAAACAAGCCAGCCGATGCGCTGAGTAAAATGGCATCCACGGGCTTTGCACATATGGCCAAAGAGGTACGAGTCGAGGTCCTTGAAAAACCATCTGTCCCGCCGCGACAAGTCAATGTCATCCAAACAGGCAACGCGTCCTGGATGACCCCAATCAAAGCCTTCTTATCCTCCGGCATCCTGCCTGATGACAAGTCAGAGGCCCGGAAGATTCAACACAAGGCTTTACAATACCAACTCATAGACGGTATCCTGTACCGCCGATCTTACCTAGGGCCGCTGTTACGCTGTGTAGACTCCACAGACGCCTCTCTCCTTCTCAGAGACATACATGAGGGAACATGTGGACTACACGCCGGCCCAAGGATGGTAGTAGCGAAATTGATGAACGCAGGGTACTATTGGTCGGGCATGCACGTGGACGCGGTCAACGAGTTGCGCAAATGCGACAGTTGCCAGCGCCACGCTCCGAATACCTTGCGCCCTAAGAACAACTTGGTGCCCGTTACAGCGGCGTGGCCGTTTCAGAAATGGGCTATCGATTTGGTCGAACCATTCCCAACGGCCCCGGGTAACGTAAAATACTTAATTGTCGCCATCGACTACTTCACCAAGTGGGTCGAGGCAAAGCCCCTAGCCAAGATCGACGGCGCGCACGTCAAGAAATTCCTCTGGGAGTTCATTATCTGCCGATTCGGCTTGCTGATGCAACTGGTCAGCGACAACGGCACACAATTTGAAGACCAATCTCTCCAAGAATGGTTGGCTCAAATGGGTGTAAAACAAATATTCACGTCAGTTGCGCATCCGCAAGGTAATGGTCAAGTGGAAAGGGCCAACCGCACAATCGTCGAAGGCATCAAGACAAGGCTCGGAATCAAAAGGACAGGGTGGGTAGACGAACTGCCGCACGTTTAATGGGCCTACCGCACCCTCACAAAAACAAGCAACGGTGAAACGCCGTTCAGCTTAACATATGGTTCCGAAGCGGTGATTCCCGCAGAAATGACTTGCCCTACCGCGAGAATATTGATGACCGAAACAACGGACAATGACAAAGAACTCCGCATGAACCTTGACCTGCTGGAAGAACGGCGCGATCTTGCGGCAATAAAAGAAGCCAGATACAAAACTCAGCTGGAACAATACTACAACAAGCGCGTCAAAGAACTCACATTCAAGATCGGAGACTATGTTTTCCGCAACAACGAAGCTTCTAACGCTGAAAAACCCGGGAAATTAGCTCCAACTTGGGAAGGTCCATACAAAATACAAGAAGTGTTAGGCAAAGGCGCCTACGCGTTGGAAAGACTGGACGGTACCCCCATCCCGCAATCTTGGAACGGCGCACAGTTGCGACGCTGTTATTTGTAAACTTGTAACTTGGCTACACATGCCATAGTATCAATGAAAAAGTTTCATATATCTGTGTTTCTACTTGTTTTTTCCGCGCCAGGGTCTTCAAGACTTGGGCAAAATCATGTCGGACCAGAACTGCGGACCAATGTAGTAAAGTGAGCCTTCAAGACGCGCCTCGGGCACGTCGGGCTTATACATCTTACACTTGGACAACGCGTGATGGTCTTCAAGACAGATTTACTTGTCGGACCTATCAGCCCGCATAGTATGTGTGCGTGCATAATCCCTTGTCTTCTAGAGCTGATAGACACAGCTCGGACAAGAGGAACGCGCGCCACACAAAACGCGGCTAAAGGTCTTCTAGGCAAGGCTTCTACGCGCCTAACTCGGACTCAATGGGCAATGGCACAAGTCGCGCTCCGCTACAGTCTTCAAGGCAAAAGTACAACACTTAAAATTCCGGACTGTCTAGCCTAACGCGCGCCCTAACTTATACTTACACACCGAGTGACGACTTGGTTAAATAAGTAAGGTTAGAGCGAGAACAAACACGATATAACAAACTGACAATTTCATTAAAAGAAGGGACTTAAAAACCCTTTATATTTACAAGCAAGTTACAAAGAAAACTACAAATACAGCGCCTACTCGCCATGCGCTCCGGATGTGCTCCCGCCAGAAGCCCTCGCTAACTCGTCAGATTTGTCGATAAAGTACTTCAGGGCAGCAGGAGGATCCGCGTTGTTATTACAATCAGCAATCACCTGGAGAATGGGGAAGTCAACCTTCTCAAACTTGACCAACTCCACCTCATACTCCTCCTTCAGTGGCTTCCCATAGTGTTCGGCGTCCTCAATCCGCCCATCATTCTGAGCATGCAAGAAACCATCTGCGTAACCCTCGCCGTACCCAAAAGCCTGGGTGGCGGCGACAATGATGGAAACTTGATCGCCCAACTTGGGCTCCTGCCAGAACCTTTTAAAGACCTACAGGGAAAGCAAAAAGTTAGCAAATCAATTACAAAAAAACAAGCATCAGCAACAAAGAGAGCATAAGAGCTTACCCCATTCATTCCATCTGTCATTAGCCAATGGATGGAATTCTGCATCTGGGTCTGGGCAGAGACCGCTTCCTCCAATAAGTGTTGGGCCGCCTGACATTCCTCGAAGGACGCAACACGTGCATGATTAGAAGAGTCAAGGTCCCGCTCCAGATCCTCCTTGGCATTAAGGATTTGGATCCTCTCCTGCTCAAGGAAGGAGACGCGCTCAGTAGCTGCAACAAGAGCAACATCCTTGGATTCAAGCTCCTTGCGCATTTCCACATACTTAGCGGTCCTTTCAGTAAGGGCCTTGCTCTTCTCTTCAAACTTGCGGGTCACCGCCCGCCTCTCTTCCTGCGCCTCGGCCAGAGTCTCCTTCAAACGCATTGTTTCGTCATTGAATTTATTCCAAGACTCTGACCATCGGCGCCTCTCTGCAGCAGCATCCACCTCAAGTTTCGCCACCTTGGCTTCGGCCTCGTGACCGCGGCGGCGATATTTCGAAATTTCCGCCTTAAAGGCAGCCTCCTTCTCAGCAAGGCCTGCCTTCTCCGCCTCCCACCGCTCAATATCTCGCCGGACCGCCGCATCCCGGCGGCGAAGCGAATCCATCAAGGACAGTTGAGTCGCCTGGTTCACGCATAAAGCAGATATGAGATCAGGACGACTCACCAAATCCTGGTGAGTGCGCTCAAAGGGAGGCACCACCTCGCTAACAAATTCCAGGGCGGCCAGGGAGTTAGAGAATAAGGTATTCTCCCTGATCGCCCAGCGAGGGCGCCAGATGGCGTCACCACCAGCCCAGCAGGAACCATCGTAAGTTCCCAATGGCTCCCCACCAACCCTAGAAGACTCACGCCGAGTTTGGCGCGAGCCCTCGCCAGCACCAGCAGCACCCTGCTCCAAAAGCGCCCTCTCGAACCCATCAGATTCATGGGTCATTTCCTGGGCCTCAGCATCAGCGCGCTCACTCTCCTCGCGCTCCCTTAGCAGCCGCGCCTTCTCTTCCAAGAACTGCTGCTCTTGGAGACGAAGACGCTCTGCCTCCGCCCGCCTTTCTGCCTCAGCCTTTCGTTTGGCCTCATTGGCAGCAGCAATATTCGCAGCCTCAGCCCTCCGAAGGGCTTCATCGACTTCCGCATGCTTCCTCGCAGCAGCGGCTATCTTCTCAGCCTCAGCCCTTTGAAGGGCTTCATCGGCTTCCACCTGTTTCTTTGCCGCTTCTTGCTCCTTCCAGAGCCTCTCCTCCTCTACCCTAGCCGCCTCCGCAGATGGAGACGTAGGAGGAGGAGTAGGGATGATCTTGGGCATAACTGGCAAAGAAAAGCAAAACATGTTAAAAGAAATTTGAAGACACAGAACTATACAAGACAATAAAGCGTTACTTACCAGGAGCTTTCTTCTTTATCAGCTTCTGAAACAGAGGCTGTCGAGTAGGGGCAGCGCTAATACCCAAAGAAAAAACCGGGGCACTCCCTCCTTGATCTCCGGCAAAGAGGGCGGCCTTCTGCTTACCAGCATCCTCAACCGGCTCGGAAGCCGCCACTGAGTCAGGGATTTGGGTAACACCCTCACTCCCTCCCTCGCCAGCAGGAGCAGGGGATACTTCTTTCACAGCAGCCGCGCTGCTAGACACGGCGCTGTCCGGACTTGCCCTCTTCCTCCTCTCCAGTTTGGAGGGCTCCGCCTCATCCTCATCTTCCGAAGCCGGTCCATCCTTTCGGCGTCGGCGCCCCTTCACAACCTCTCCTACTGAAACGGAAGAACCCGAGTCAGAAAGAGCAACCTTTGCTCGATACTTATGTTTCCGCGGAGCGTGTTTCCAACGCCCACGCCCCGCGGATGGGTTAATGTGTGGAACAATCTCTACTGAAGAGTCAGTAGAGTCGTCTCCAAAAACGCTAGTGACGAAGGGATCCAAAGACTCACCGGTTGTATAGTAAGGTTTCGGCGCGCTGGAGAGATCAGGGTAATAAAAGCGGTCAACAAACTCCTCCAAGCAGGAAGTTTGACCCTCCGCCACCGGCCTCCACTTAATGCCCTTCTCCTCGCGGGCGGCGTAAAACTAGAACTTGTTCACACCTGCAACAATAAACAATCAGGAAAATTGCACAAAAAATCTAAAGGAAAAACAAAGTACTTACCCTCTAATGCAATATAGGGCTCTTTGCCCGCGCGGATACCAAGGCGGCTCATCCCTAGAAGGAAAAAGATACCCTCTGTTAAATTCTTGAACTCCAACTTGGTAGCGTTGGAGGTGAGGGTAATAAACCAGGCCTGCTTCTTGTAGTCTTTCAGCACAGCCATGTCAGCCACGCACTGCCCGTCCCCAATAACCTTCCAGGGGAGACTAATGGGGATCACCCCCCTCTTCACAAAGAAATTTTTTTCCTTCGCCCAATGCAAGGACTTAGGATTATTGGTGGCCATTGGCGGCACCCTCGGGCGCGGCTTGAACGAGAACCACATCTCGTCGCGCGCCATAAAGTAGAAGACATTGAACTGCTCAACGGTGGGCTCAATGTCCAAGGCGCGGCAGGAGGCCTCGAAGTGAAATAACCTCAGAAGCCCGAAAGCGGTTAGTTGTGTGGGTCCAACATCGTAAGCCACCATAGTGTCAATCTGAAAGCGGGTACACGGCAAGCGAAACCCACACTTAGTAAAGTGGGATTCATATAAGGCCAGCCGACCACTCCCCGCGGAGAGAACAGTGCTAGTGGGAGATGGAAGGGTCGGCTCCCACGCCGGCAGAATATTATACATGGTTCAGAACTGAGTAAAGGACTCCTGACTCCAGACACAATACGTGTTGAACATCAGCTTCCTCTCCTTTATCTTGCCATGTTCGACAAGCACCTCCTCCTCCACAACTTCCTCCACAGCCGGCTCCATCCTAATATCCTCACCGGACGGAGATGGACTTACAGATACATCAGACATCTTAAAGATTAAGCAAGAAAGAAAAAACTATCGAAATCGGGAAAACCTGGTCGGAAAACTTGAAGAGTTGCCGGAATCTTCAAGGGAGATGAAGAACACAAGAAACTTCCAATAAAGAGGAAGACAGAACAGACAAACACAAAGAAACAGAAGACAGAATGTTGAAGTTTCAACAATGAATCTCCAAGATCAAGAAGATCTATGAAGATTAAACGGAAACTTCAAAGAAGACGGTGGCCGGAAAATTGAGAGAGAAAGGAAGACAAGGAATACAAGAAAGAAGATTATGGGAATGTAACCGTTCACATAAGCCTCAACGAGACTTATATACCCACTGCATTAATGGCAGTGGGACCCACGAAGGATGAATCAACTGTCACACCTTTTCAAATTCAAAGGGCAAGATGACGCCACGTGTCAATTCTGTTAACAGACGGACCAGATCATAAGTGGGAGACAGTTTTTTGCTGAACACACGCCGGATGAACGACACGTGTCAACAGATCTCACACTTTAAACAAATTGGGCGCGTGGAAGCACTCGCGCCTGACAGGAAACATGTGCATACCAACACGTGGCATAATCTCAACCACGAAGACAGAACGTCAGGCGCGTGACGTCACACTCGCCTGACACTAGACGAAAGGTTGGAAACTGCAACAATGATGTGACATGTCTCAGTCTGCACGCCAGACAACAACCTGACACGTCAGCAACCATTAAACTTCCATCAGAAGGAACTGATCATTCGACCTCCAGGCGCATTAACTTCAAATTATGAGAGACAAATAGAATGTCAATGATTTGAAATCCATTACAATTTCAGACCCGCATTAATCACCAGCAAACATTCAATTCCACGGCGCAAATTTGACGTAAAACTACAAAAGACGTTCCCCGCCCAACTCCTGCGCAGGTACGGCGGAACACGTCCTTCCCAGCGTCAATCTGACGTAAAATTACAAAAGACGTTCCCCGCCCAACTCCTGCACAGGTACGGCGGAACACGTCCTTCCCGGCGTCAATCTGACGTAAAAATGAAAAAGACGTTCCCCGCCGAACTCCTGCATAGGTACGGCGGAACACGTCCTTCCCGGCGTCAATCTGACGTAAAAATGAAAAAGATGTTCCCCGCCAAGCTTTTCAACATCCCATGGCGAGGCACGTCCAATAAATTACAAGAAACACGAGCAGGTGAGCTCTCATCCACGACTACATATTTTGAGTCTAGCGCTCCACCTTCTCGCCAACGAGCAGGAGAAACCCTAGACTAGGGGGACTTGAAGGGATAGGGAGCCTAATCCGAGAGGAGGCGTCCCTATCCCCATAAACAGGATCCTCGCACCAAGCCATGGCGCAAGGATCCAACTGCGCGCGAACAACACAACAAGCAGCATAGCGCGCTAAGGCAACTGATAAGCAGCAAGCTACATCTGATAAGCGCGTATGGCCACTCACGGAATCTTCCCTTAACACTTTTAGTACGAGGTACAGAAGATAACAAAAGGAAGATTCAAAAGGATCTGTGTCAGAGCACACGCGAACAAGAGAAGGACAAGTGGCAGATAGTACAACTACCGAACGGCTCTACTGTACCCATGCTGCCCACCATGCTGCCATCCACAGTGACCAACAGACATACCTTGCCAAGTGTCAGACGTCACATCAGACGCCGATGGCAGCCCCAGCCACTGCAGCAAGGACAACATCACTGGTCACCACCCAGAACTTGCCACGTGTCCAGCTATAACAACGACCACACTGTAGCATGATGTCATCAACAGTATTTGGCCGTTTCCCGCCATTTTCAGGAAGAACATGGACTTGGGCCTTGACTGGGCCCAAGCTGACGACATGTCTCATGGGCCTCTTCCTTCGGCCCACAACTATGCCTATAAATAGGGACATACTTCTTCTTGTAAAGGCATTCAGAAATTAACCATTGTAACCCATACCACTTGTAATATTTCTCTCATAATAATATTCTGGCAGTTACAGTGGACGTAGGTCATTTCCGACCGAACCACTTACATATCGTGTTTACACACACTTCATACACATACTTCACACTCACTAAATCTCCTTTCGGGTTAACCAACGAGGTTTGGGTAAAGGATTAGTCCTGACGTAACATAGGTATAAACCACCCGGGGATTAGTCATAATCACCGTGTTACCTATTGTTTCTTCACATACTAAACAAGGACTCTCGTTCCCTCTAAACACACCAAGTTTATTCCAGCCGCCCCCTGTTTTTTTTTATTGGCACTTTGTATTGGTAGGGGTGTTTGGATGTGCGTTTTAGAATTGATTGTACAATAAAGAATAACGTAGAACTCCCATAGATACCGTTTAGATATGCGTTTCAAATTTGATTGTATCTTATTTATTAATGTTGAAGTAAAAGTTTATTGCTTATAAATATACCTTACTAGGATTAGAGAAGGGTGATGTTATTTGCACCGGAGGCTTTTTTAGGGTTTTAGACAACTCTACTGCTCGTAGAGGCCTCTACGAGCAGTAGAGGAAACTCTGCTTCTCGTAGAGGTCTCTACTGCTCGTAGAGAACTATGTCAGATGTGGTCCACACTTGCCAATCATTGACAATCATTTAATGATACCTCTACTGCTCGTAGAGGCCTATACGAGCAGTAGAGTTTCCTTGAATTTTTTTCCATCGTGCATGGAACTGAATGCTTTTTAAACTCTTTAATGTCATCTACAGCTAGTATTGGTCTATACGAGCAGTAGAGTTAATATAATTCAGTAAAAAACTAGCTTGTAGAGGAGCTCTATGACTCGTAGAAGTATCCTCTACGACTAGTAGTGTAACACCCCAAATTCTATAAACACGATTAATCGAAATAATGTACATTACGGGGTTTAAATTATAAACAAGCAAAGGTGAATTCTATAAGATATACATGCTTGAGGTGCTAGTATGCAACTAGAGGGGCTGAAGCTGTCACATTTGAAAGTTGTGTATTAAAACAAACAAAATCAAGGCAAGGCTCAATCCCTGCTCTTGACAATCACACGCCAAACACACACACTTCACCTACAATCCTTGTTCAAGTGCAATCCAGACCCTAAATCAAGTCCTCTTCGAATGCATGTGCTAAAATCTAGTTATCCACGGTCTAATACATCCTAAGGTATCAATTATTCCCTTTAATTTCATGTAGAACTCTTGATTTGGGATGTTGATGATTTTTGGGTGTTATGTAAAAATGAAAATCTGTAATGTTTAAGGGTTCCCTTATGATTAGGGACCCGAACTAAACCTAAATACATCATAACATGTTTGGGTATAATGGAATTATATAATTTTGATTGATGTCATGAGTATGTGTTAAGTGGGTTTTCACCCTAGATGGAAAACACAAGTAGCTAGCATTCTTGATTACTCTTAGAAGCGATTATGTGTAAAAAAAATTAGGCAACACATCTAAATACTAAGATGAGACATCAAACTAGACAAATGGCTATGTTTTATATAATCATGAACATAAGAAACTACTTAAATTGGTGTATGCACACCAAGTGTTCGATAAAATGCTTAAATGAATGAAATTTCATGAAAACATATGATAGTGATATAATTGATATATGTGTTAAACTCGGTTTACGTGGAACCATGAAATGGACGCACAATGAATGAATAACTAAACACCTATGCATGTGTAGCATGAAATAGGTGTGAATTTGTAAAGCTCGGGAAGCAAGAGAGGTAAAAGATTTGAAGTTGGAAAGGCCGGGGGTAAGGTAAGTCACCCGATGACTTAATCTTGTTATATCCATTTATAAGCATGTGTTAGATTTTATTCCTTAGTAACTTATGTTGATAATCCGAACCAAACGGTGCAACATCCCTTGCATATCCTTAGTTGCAAGGTAGGAATAACACCATCATGGCCATACGGGTCATTGGAGGTTAGGTAAGTCATACAATGACTCCCAAGCTTATGTAGTGAGTCGCACCATGACTTCTAAATTCTCATGATGATTATTCTTGTTATGGATATCTAACTTAAGATAAGTAGACACAAACTCCCCATTATTGTATTGGAAATAATATAAAGGATGGGATTCATGGTAGATCGCAACGGATCCTATTATAGTGCAACAACGACCTAAGACGAAGACACCATAGGTGTGGATTGATGCGCCCTTAGGCGTTACCTAGGAATCCTTAATGGGGTTCAACATTGAATGTTATCGCTTATTAGAATAGAAGTGTTGCGCTTATCATGGTGAATATCGCCCTAGATGAGCTTAGATAAGTCATTGATAGGGTGACACGGTTGAGAACAACGGTTGCTTGGGTTAGGCTCGTGGTCGAATAATTTAGTTTGTTAAACACCCACGAAATGAGGTTCTAAATAAAGTGTTTTTGCCCCAAAGTCGACCTTGTGGCTGCACTTTTAAATCTTCTTGATGCAGGGCAATTATGGCTTGAAAACAATACTGAAACGCTGCCAAAACATGTTTAAAATGCTGCATAAATGTGCAGCGAAAGGCTGCCAAAATATGTCTTGAAACGCTACCAAAACATGTTTAAAATGCTGCACAAATGTGCAGCGAAAAGCTGCCAAAATACGTCTAAAACGCTGCACAAATGTGCAGCGAAAAAGCTGTCATAACAAGGCTGAAACGCTGCACAAATGTGCAGCGAAAAGTTGCCAAAACATGTTTAAAATGCTGCACAAATGTGCAGCGAAAAGCTGTTAAAAACAGGGCTGAAACACTCGGCAAAGGGCAGGTGTTTGGGTTTGAGTTTCGAAGTTGTTTTGATCCGGTTCGCTTATAGATTCCTTTCGTACACGATTCCTAATTAATAAATGAATCATTCTAACCATGTTCTTGGTGTTTTGACGTATCAAAACCTTAGGTATACGAACGGATTGATGGGAGGTGATCACTTGTTTTTTTTTTTAAAAAAAGAAAAGAAAAACATAGTTATTCGTACTTAGACCCGTCTTAGTAGTACGGGGTCTTACAAGTAGAGGTCTCTACTGGTTGTAGAGAAACAAATATTAAAAAAATAATTATTTTTATTATTATTATAAATTATACTATTAGAAAAAAATAAAAAATAAAATAAAATAAAAATGTGTGTTATTCTACGACTAGTAGAGGCCTCTACTGGTAGTAGAGAAAACCTCCACGAGCCATAGAGCTCATCTACGAGCTCCCAACATTGTTTTTCTATGAGTGGTAGAGGCCTCTACGCTCGTATCTGTTCCACCCTCTACCACTAGTAGAGACCCATACCACTCGTATATAAATACTCTACTGCCTGCAGAGGCCCATACGAGTGGTAGAAAACCTTTTTTTTTGTTTTGTTTGTTAATTTTATGTATGTTATTTGAGGTTTTATAAAAAAAAATTCCACTACTTGTTATATGTATGTCTTTGAAGATCATCTGGTCTGGCTTGTTACCATTAGTTCCTCTCTCTATAGTCGAGCTAGTAAAACGAGATATCCTATTGAAGTGAACGTTCACAAAGATCGGGAAGTAGTAGCCGTAAATCTATCCACTCGTGTAGTTTTAGGCCGCAGATGTCTACTTTTCTTTTATAGTTCAACAGGTAGTCGGACGTGGGTTCAAATCCCGCTCGAGGGAAAAAACAGAGAGAGCAGCGAAGGGGCCTTTCCTCGCTTCTGTCTTTTTTTATAGATCAGTTCAGTCTGTAAACAAGCGGGTGATTTTTAGCCGGAAACTGTAAACTTTCGAAAGCAAGCTCACCCACTCTCCCCCAGTGGTTAAACTCTAGGATCTGATTTGAATTCCATATTAAAGAAAAGTAGACATCTGCGGCCTAAAACTACACGAGTGGATAGATTTACGGCTACTACTCCCGATCTTTGTGAACGTTCACTTCAATAGGATATCTCGTTTTACTAGCTCGACTATAGAGAGAGGAACTAATGGTAACAAGCCAGACCAGATGATTTTCAAAGACATACATATAACAAGTAGTGGAATTTTTTTTTATAAAACCTCAAATAACATACATAAAATTAACAAACAAAACTAAAAAAAAAAAAAGGTTTTCTATCACTCGTATGGGCCTCTGCAGGCAGTAGAGTATTTATATACGAGTGGTATGGGTCTCTACTAGTGGTAGAGGGTGGAACATATATGAGCGTAGAGGCCTCTACCACTCGTAGAGAAACAATGTTGGGAGCTCGTAGATGAGCTCTATGGCTCGTGGAGGTTTTCTCTACTACCAGTAGAGGCCTCTACTAGTCGTAGAATAACACACATTTTTATTTTATTTTATTTTATTTTTTATTTTTTTTCTAATAGTATAATTTATAATAATAATAAAAATAATTATTTTTTTAATATTTGTTTCTCTACAACCAGTAGAGACCTCTACTAGTCGTAGAGGATACTTCTACGAGTCATAGAGCTCCTCTACAAGCTAGTTTTTTACTGAATTATATTAACTCTACTGCTCGTAGAGACCAATACTAGCTGTAGAGGACATTAAAAAGTTTAAAAAGCATTCAGTTCCATGCACGATGGAAAAAAATTCAAGGAAACTCTACTGCTCGTATAGGCCTCTACGAGCAGTAGAGGTATCATTAAATGATTGTCAATGATTAGCAAGTGTGGACCACATCTGACATAGTTCTCTACGAGCAGTAGAGACCTCTACGAGCAGCAGAGTTTCCTCTACAGCTCGTAGAGGCCTCTACGAGCTGTAGATAGGTGCAAATAAGTTTTAATCCGGTGCAAATAAGAGGCGCCTTAGAGAATATGTGTAAAAGATACCATGGATTGATAGATTACATGGCACAATACATGCCATGTATAAAGGCTGGAGAGAGAAAGAAGTATACACAATATATTCTTAACAACATGAATAACAAACTTTGTACAAAAATACTATAATGCCCCTGTTCATGTAAATGACTATCTAATATGTCCCCTCAAGCGAAACTTGCACATTAACACACAACTTGGATTGAAAAGTTGTAAAACGAGTGGATGACAATCATTTGGTCAAAATATAAACCAGGCATATATTCTTAAAACTAGCTTAAAACATTATATTACCAAAAAAACACATGGAATGGGTCAGCGGCGAAGCTTGAAAATCCAGATTGGGGGATGAAAGTATATAACTATTTTTTTTTTATAAAAAATCGGAGGGTCGAAATCGTATATACCAAAAAAATTCTATACAAATACTATATAATCGAAACTATTGAGCGAAATTCGGGAGGAGGGGAGGTCGGCCGCCCCCTCCCGCCCCAAGGAAGCTGCGCCGCTAGAACAGGTGACATACAATAACTCTACGTATGTTATAATAAACTTTAGTGTGGTAAAATTTAACATCTCACTGTGTAATACTGTATCTACTTTAGGTTTAATGATTTAAAGTTTCTAACATGTACATCTTATAAGTTGATTTATTCGAACTTATGATGAAGCTCACTCAACCCGACTTGTTTGGACCCAAACTCTAGCGGGCTAACATGTGTACGCACCCAACTTGTCAACTCTAGTTAACCGTTGTGCGTTATGGCTTGTTCTATTTGGTTAGGGATTGGAGTCCTACAAATTGGATGGTGATATCTCCCTATTTTTGTATACGTTATGAAGCGAGGGTAGATACTTCCAGTATCTTTAGCGTTTGATTTTTGACAAAGAAGTCAACATACATTTTATGCACATCAAATAAATTGTTAATGAAGGTAAGACACTTCCCATTTTCTATATTTCGTGTTAGGGGGATGGGGCGTCACCAGAAATGGTTACGGGTACCTCACTACTAGCATGGTAGCACCACCGCCACTAGTGCTGGTAGTGGTCCCGTGAACTGTTTCCTGGTTCTTTCTAACGGGCGGGTAAAGTGCTTTCTTTTTTTTTTTTAAATAATAATTTTAACCGTTTGTTTATATTGTTTCATTATGTTAACTGTTTGTTTAATATTGTTTTAACCGTTTGTTTTAAAACATTAAAATCTGATTTAATAAAAAAACATAAATAAGAACATCTCATTAAAACATATTAACTAGTTTAAGTACCCGTGTGATACACGGGTTAGACAATGTCAAATGTATCAATGAAAAAGTTGTAAATAATATTTATACAATCTATAATATATAAACAATAACTCCACCAAAAAAAAATCTATAATATATAAATAATAATATTTCTTGTCTCTCTCCATTTGAAACAACAGGGAGAATTTGCCTAAAATCTCCACCAAAAACAATTACCTTACCTCCGAATGGCATTTCAGAATCGATAGAAGTATCCATATTGAAAATGTCATTCATCGTTCTATCTAATGCTTCAAATGCATGCTTATGGACCATCAGTGCTTCGTCCCATATAATCAATTTTGTTTCATTCAACAGACAAGAAACATCACTGCCTGGTTTTATACGACAGACTGAATCCTTGGTAAGATTCAATGGGATATGAAACCTAGAGTGTACTCTTCTACCACCATTTGATAACAACGATGCAATTCCACTGGATGCAACATTTATTGCGACCTGACCATTTGATCTTATTACTGCAAATTATGTCTTCCACAAATAGGTTTTACCGGTTCCACCATAGCCTTAAACAAAAAACACACTTCCCTGCCATCTTCAGTTGCTTTCATGATATTGTCAGAAACTTTTTGTTGCTGTTCTGTTAACGAATTTGAAAGACTTTCATATTCCTTTCCTAGATTTGTTATATCGTAAGATAGCTTATCTTTAATTAAACTGTTATTTGAAACAGACAAACCCTCCTTATCAAGATACGACATACTTGTAAATCTTCGGAGGGTTGAATTATTGCGAAGCAAAAACTTTTTAATTTTCAACACAGTCAAGTGTTTAATTTGTTCGTCTAGAAGTGATAATCCTGAAAGAATTAGACATAATTTCTTCAATTAACATAAATTAAAAGATTGATTTATTATAATTGACATGTACTCTTAAAACCAATATTACGTGCTTCTAGCATGTCCGGTTCAAATACGATCCTAGTCAAATCTATTGACCTCAAAATATTTCTTGCAAAAAATATATAATCACTATAATCATTTTCAATTAGTGAATATGTGCAGTAAAGGTACAACATTTTATAAATACAATAATTATGAATAACATACTTGAGCGGTGATGAACTAAGTTAACACGAGCTGCATACATAATAGACTTTCAGTTTATATTTAACCTGTTACATACATTGCCAATATCATTCATGTCATACAATTCCATTTCTATGACATGACCATTGCACGGTAAAAGTAACTTATAAAAAGTATTTCAAAAAGATTATATAATAGAAGATATACATATAATGTTAATAAAATAATATTCACTCACGTAGAATCTTGAAGAAACAGCCTAAAAATGATTTATCTAGTACTCGCTCACCCGTTATTATTCTTCTGAAAATATCTAAAATATAAATCATTCATCAAACAAATTTATGTGGTTGTTAAATTATAATTTGATAAATATTTAAAATATACCAACAATAAATTTCTAATTGCTTCTATCATGCGTCAATGTTCTAAAGCAAGGTGTACATGGATACAAAGTAAGCCCTCTGGGAGGCTCTATCATAAAAAGAGACAACTTTGATTGTTCGTTAATAACAATCTTTTTCTCCGTAAAATGATGATGTAGTGTTCGTGCTTTAGCAACTTATTGTAGTTGAAATTTTCAATTTTGAAATGGGCCATCGAAAATACAGAATCAACAGTTTTAACATTACGGTATAGGTGAATCAAATGTTGTGGTATGAAAGCTGCTATTTTCTGTCTCTACAATTTTTATTTCAAAATTTAATATATTTTAAAATAAAAAAAATATCATTATAAAAATTGTAACAATTTGAAGAATGTACTTACATATTGATAAACAAAATAGCAATCTTCTTTTGTCATTATCATACCAAATGAAGTCAATGGTAACAAACATAATACTATACCATATGTCGCATTCGTTAAGAGACGAAAATGCATCAACGGTGCAATGGTTCAACATGTCCTAAGGATATACTAACAAATATCGAATAAAATATTAGATGTTTCTTCTATTCTTATTACCAACGAAACATGTAACATAATATAAAAAATTAGATATAAAATATATATTGAAGATGGAACTAACAAAAAAAAATACCTAGGAAATTTTTTGCATAGTCCGATCATGTTCTTGTGATATTAAATCGAAATAAAATTCTATTTAGTATTTGAAGTATCTTGATTATGGAAATGATTTTTTTACTTATTTTAGGTAATTATGAATAAAAGATATATTTTAAAAAAGATAATATTAGATCATAAGCACCAATATCCCACACCTCAAAGCTGATGTTCTTGTATTCAAGATTTCAATATTAACCATAAAAAAGTATGAGTTAAGGACATGAAAACTCAAATATACATACTCCATAATTTTTATTAAAAAAATCAATTTCGAGTCATGGTTAGTTTCTCGTAAAATTGTTCAAATTAAAAGGTTCAGAAATATGAAGAAACAAATAATATGATGGTAGTTAAAATAATGGCTATTTGAATATATTCAAAACTAAGGTAAAAATTTTATTAACATTCTATGTTATACTAAAAATAAGTTATTTTTAGATACATTCATAGCATAAATTAAACTGAAAGATGATTAATTGGGAAAAGAGAAGGGGACTAAGGTTTACAACGAAACATTTTATCTTTTAAAAAGATATCAGTTTTAAATATGACGGATAATTAGGAGGTATTTCCGTTCAAAAAAAAAAACCGTTCAAAAAAATTAGGAGGTATTTATGGGAAATGAATATGGGAATGGAGGAGTGCCACATGTCAAAAAAATTTGGGTGGGAATTTCACAAAATAATAGGTTTTAGAGAAGGACATGTGGACAACCTTATTTTGTTTTATTATATTTTATAGATTATAGATATTAAACATAAAATAAAAATACATTAAAATAAAGAAAAATAAACTTAAGGCTGGTGCAACAATTGCTATGCCTCGACATGATCGAAAATGTTGTCGTATCGAGCCTCATAGTCCACATGAGTGAACTCGATAGCCAACTCGTGATCGAGGTTCGGATCGTCCCTCATCGTGTGCTCGTAGAGGGTGGTCCACCTCTCACACTTAATGTTGAGATCGGCCCACTTCAGCTGGATGTCTGCGAGGGTCCTGTCATTGGTGCCAACATGTTGGTTAAAGTCGCTGAACACGCGGGCCCAGAACCCCTCCGGGGGATAGGGCGAGCCCGAGTCCCTCGGGAGTTGTTGTATAGCCGGGTCGTTTGTGGCGTCTTTGTAGCACACCACTAACGCCATCTCTTGTTCCTCGGTCCAGGGATTCATCTTTGTGGGTGTTTTTTTTAAACCGTGGTAAAGTGTGAGTTTTAACCCCCCACGGTTTGATCTATTTATATACAAAATTTGGAACGGTTGCACCGGTAAAATTAAAGTTTACTGACCGTTTAAGTGAATTCAATTCAATTCAATCGACGGTTTCCAAGAATTCACAAATTAATTTTGCTGACTGTTTGGTGGGACGGTTGTAATAGTATGAAATTAATTAATTATTAACCGGTTTAAAAATTTAAACCGTGTGAAATTTAAAAAAAAAATTAGATATTTAAATGAAAATACATAAAAGAATCAGTCCAAAAAAGTGTTTCAATGAAGTAATCAGTGAAGTGATGTGGTAGTGCAAGATTGGTTAAAATAAGTGAAGTTAAAAAAAAACTATGTAAGCACCCCTTCCCCCCTTATGGTCTAGTTATCGACCGAGTTGTAGCATCTTATCGATGGACATGTCCCCGTTGATGCTCTAAACTTGACAATGAATTGCATGAAGCGAAGTGAGTGGCTTGTTTAGTTATTTAGTTTTTAATGCGTGTTTTTTTAACGTCAAACAAAGCCTGGCTACCCTGATGCATTCATAGACAAAAGACCACCCACACTCGTGATGTCAGAATGCAACTTGACAATTATTCCCTTGAGTTTAGCTTTAAGAAGTAGAGTCTATAAATGCAACTTAACAACTTTAACAGTTTGAAATACAAAATCGAACAAAATTAAACAAAACATACTCAATGTTTATAGTTGCTAGTCAACAACAAACGATACAAACAAACAACCTGACGTAACGAGCACCATTTCAAGATCATGTATTCTATTCATCCGCGGTGCTCATGAATCCACCCGCGTATCCAGCTCCATTGCAACCACCACAGAGGATCTCCTTTTTACCTCTGCATATCATACAAACAAACAACACTTAAGGTTAAATATCATAAAAATCAACATATTCTCTTATTTTTTCACAAAAAAAAAAAAAAAAAAAAAAAGTCTTTCAACCCAATTTTGTGTACTAGTTTTCCTTAAACTTGTCTAGAATGCATATAACAATGAAAAAAAAAATTAAAAAAATTACTTGTTACACCTTAAATTAGTTTTTTTTTCCTTAAATTAGTCAAAAAAAAAAAAAAATATTAATCTTATTTTGATCCATTTAATGAGTAACGCGTCATTACTTTAAATATTTTAGTTGAGCGACCAGTTTGTGTTCCTTTGACATGTCTTAAGCGATATGAGAAAATTACGTTGAGGATATTTTTTTTTTTTTTTTTTTTTTTGTGAAAAATAAGAGAATTATTATGCTCTTGCTAAAAGTTTAACAAACCTGCAGAGCCAACACAATCCCCCAGCTTTGAACCTTCCATTGAAGTGATCTTCTGTGTTCACTCCAGTTCCTTTGCATTGTGAACATTGTATTATACCTAATATTGCACAAAAGACCAAAACACTTAGCAATCAGGACAAGCCCGATTGGTGCATGTACCCACGTGATGCATGATTAACCGTCCATTTTAACGTTATTTTCGCGAAATTAGTAAAATAGCGTAGAGTCAAAAAAGTTATTTTTAATGCTCAAATTCAATGACAATTCATAGTTGCAGCAAACAAAGTTTTCACCAAATCAAACTATACAAAAACGTTGAGGCGTTTAACGAAGTTTTGGAGCTGGATAACTAAAAACATATGCCGAAAATCGAAATGCAAGTTAATATAGTTTGACTTTTCAAAGTCAAAGGAATACTTGATATATATGAACTCAAACATCTGTTTTGTATAATATAAACTGTCAGTTTTATATTATCTTGAAGGTCATATACAAACTTGTTAGCTTACCATTTCCCTCGCACGATTCACAAACTAAGCTTTTTGACGCCGTGGTGGCTTTTGTACCATCAGAGGAAGCCTGATAAAACGAAAGTTAAAGCCAGAATACAAAATTAAGGCGCATTTTTACATTAGTGTTATACAATAAACATATGAGTTAAACAAAGAAAATAAAACATGTAACATTCAGCATTTTTAACAAAATGATCTAGTGCATATAATCATATAATGGGTCATTAGTCATATTGTAACAAAATAATTTACCATTTTTTTAACACAATTATCAAATGTGTTCTGTATTTTAATACACGCATAATGAGCTAAATAGGCGAAAAGTTATCAATTTTCGAGTGGAATACAGTAAACGCCTTGAAATAGATATTGCAGCCTTGCAGGTGCTTATGACGAATTTAACGTATCGGTATATTTTTTTTGTTAACACAAAGATGTCTTACCTTGACTTCTAAAGCTGGAAATCTTTCAAATTTCGACTTCTGATTATTCGAAACGTTAATGAAAGTTACTTTTGGACCAGTTCCACCAATTAGCCCTGCAACATTATTATCAATCAGATGCTACATCCTACTAAACATATATCCAAATAACTTTTTATACACATAACAAAAGCTAATACACATATCATAGTTATTAAATCCGCAATGCGCACTTAAGGCGCCAAGGGTGAGCCTTGGGCCTTAGTGCACGGCGTTTAAAAAGCAAGAGCTTTTTTAAGCAAGGCACACAGTATTAAATTACATTTTCCGGAGTTTTAAACATGTTTTGGGATTCTTGGGGGTTGGTTAAGGTTGTTTTATGTTGATTATAATTGTTTAGGGCTGGTATAATTTTTTCAGACATGTTCAGATAATTATTTGCCGGAATTTCGTCGGAACTTAGCGTGAAAAATGTGCCTAAGGGCTTGAAAGTAGGGCTTTCGAAGCGAAGCGAGAAAACTAAGTTGAGTCTGAAAAGTGAGCATATGCGCGCGCCAGAGTGGGCTTTGACAACAGAGATACACATACACATATACCAAGAGTTCTTTAATAAAGAACTAACATGATAACAGCATAAACACGTGTTCATATTGCTTTAACGGTGATAAATAAGACGGTTATGTAAGTTGTAACCCACTCTTACTCTCTTAAACAATAACTAGTCACCACTACATACAAATGCTTACACACTCCTTATTAATTCATTTTATATATATGCTCCTTATCTATACTTATCATCATTTGCTCCTTTTGCAAAGTAACACATACCAAACACACACTAAATTCATTGAAATTAACCAAATTCACATTCTTCTCCAAATATTATTACAAGATTATAACCAAAATACTTATAAACAACACACTCAAAATATTATTACTATATTAAAACTTTTTATGCATTCAAAATATGTAATATTTAACAATCTTGAATACCCCTTATCCACATTCAAACATCACATATACATACAACATATATGTGTATATATACATATATGATATTTATATATAGAGAGAGAGGACTGTACCTGGTTTGGTTGGGGAAGTGGAAGAGGTAAGAGGAGTACAATTCAAAACAGAAGACATATTTGCAGAGATATTTTATGGTAAAATAATAATATGTGATGATTTCAAGATTTTGATGGGTATGAAAAAAGATGGCCTGCAAAATCTTGAATTTAAAAGAAACTTGAGGTTCCCATTCACCTCTTGTAAGAGATAAGGCAATGTCTATAAAGATAATATTGTTGTTTACCAGAATTACCCCTAGATATTTGTATTTTATTTATTTTTTTGCCATTTCATAAGCATAGCCTTAAAGATCATCCATTGGTTTCCGGTTACACCATTTTTTTAGCTCTTTTTATATCGTTGTCTACAATGGTGGTAAGTTGGAAGATCGCGTGTCCGATGTGGCAAGTGCCGCAAAAGTGCGGCGATCGAGGTGAGGTTCAACCTGTTAGCTTATATTGTTAGCGAACGAACATAGGCCGCAAGCGAACCGTTCATGAAATGTTTGGCGGGAAGTTCGTTTGTGTTCGTTCGTTTAATAAATGAACGAACATGAACAAAGGCTGCGTTCGTTCGTTTATGTTCGTGAACGTTTGGTAACGTGTTCGTTTATGTTTGTTTGTGTTCGATAGCTTAATAAGGTTTTTAATTTCTACAATTTTTTTATATTCGTTTACTTTTATTTATTTTACCCAAATAAATAACCAAATAAATAATTTATGTAAGGTAAATATATGGCTATATGATATCAATAACCCTACGTTTAAAATCCACGTGCAGTCGCTCACTACTCAGTATATGTTTTCACGTTCTAGCACCGACAACCTCCACATGTTTGGATAATTAGGTTATACTTTGAGTGGATCTAATTAATGTCTTAATGTATGTAAATTCGATCTTATTCGAAAGTTAATATATGCCCGTTTGTGTTCATGTGCGTTCATGAACAAAATTAACAAACGAACACAAACGAACACGAACACGAGTGTTTCCTTAACAAACGAACACGAACAAAAAAATTTGTTCGGTAAGTGTTCATGAACTGTTAGTGAACAAATAATTTCCTTAACGAACGAACACGAACAAGGCCTTGTTCGTGTTCGTTCGGTTCGTTTGCAGCCCTAAACGAACATAAACAAACACTAGCATGTTCATTTTCTTAATGAATAAGAAAACTTTGTTTGTTTATATGTTCGTGTTGGATTAACTGTTCGATTAAAGTTAAAAAGACGAACATGAATACGCCCACCATGTTGGGTAGGTTCGTGAAAAAACATGTTTTTATCATCTTCAAGTGTATTAATGACTTAGGTAGTGTTTGGTACGCATAATGGAAAGTGGAATGGAATAGATTATTACAATGTAATGAAAAATAGTTATTTGGTTGGTCAATGAAATGGAATCACTCATTCCACAAGACATTCCATTCTCAAAACCATTTCATCAACCCCCATGTTTTATTTTTTTCATTTCATTCCCTCTTTCACCCTTCATTAACAACACCATAACCCATCACCTACCACCACAACCCACCACCGTCGTAACCACCCACCACCGCTGCTGCCACCACTAACCGCCGCTAGCCACTACCTTCATTGCCACCCACCGCCGCCACCCACCACAGCTGCCGCCATATGCCACCATCACCCACCATCGTTGACTCCACTCACTACCACCCTTAACCGTTGTCGTTGCCACCCACCCCAACCACCTCCGCCATCGCCACCACATATTACCACCCACCATCACCACCACTAACCACCACCCACCACCGCTACTACCCGTTAGCGTCGCCATCCACCACTACCCACTTCCGCCGCCGCCATCTGCCACTGTCGCCACCATCACCCACCAATGTTGGCTCCACCTGTTAGCCGATGATTATGCATTGGCGGTCAATTGTCAATGTAGTTATTGTAGATTATTATGTAGTGGTCAATGGTCAATCTAGGTGGTCAATATAGTTATTGTAGATTATTATTATATTTCCATATTATTTTTTCCCTTGTAACTATTTAAGCACATTGTATGCCAATGAAAAAGCAAGTCATTGTATAATCTCACATGGTATCATTGTAGGGTGTACTGTTTTCGAACACCACCCCTGCCATCCACTTTCACAGTTGTTCTCGAACAACTTTAATTCACATCCACATAATATTGTTGGTCACTTCTTTGGTTCTACACCTTTTTTTTTATTTTTGCAAGAATCCACATAATATTGTCGGTCACTTTTCACAGTTTCCTACGGCCAATAATCGGTCCTTTTCAGGCCCATCTCACCGTCCCAACCCTCGAAACCACACCAACCGACCCAATAACCGAACCCGAAACACCTACATGTCGCCACCCCCCATACCCGAACAATCCTCAAAAACAACCATACTATCCTCCTTTTTGGGCCCCTCCTTATTGGACACTACCACCTTGTCCCTACCCAACCCAAAATTGGTCACAACCTTGGTATCCACCGGCGTCTTCTAGTTCTCACAATACCCGTGGCAGTCAAAGGTCAGCACAGACTCACCTTACCGAGGTAGATCCTTTGGAGCATACACAGCTTGCAGATGCGGTTCATGCTCTTTCAGTTGATTCAGGTGATGAAAATGATCAGTGGAACTTCGATACAGGTGCATCTTCTCATATCTCTTTAGATAAAAATAATATTGACACGTTTTCCACGTTTGCACCAATAGCGTCAATAATTGTTGGCAATGGCAATAAACTTCCAGTTTTGGGATCGGGAAACTCCACCTTAAATTTTGCTTCCAAACCATTATACCTTATAACATTGTTACACCCCGACAGCGCACAGCGGAAAGCAAGTCATGAGGTAACGGAAGTTGTTACCAATAAGTCTAGCATCGCACGTGAGTAAACGTATGGACATCTTGCAACCACCCTCTAGTTTAACACATTTACTTTTCCGGTCTTAAGAAAGTTTAATAAAAACATGTTAATACCAAGGTGAAGCGAGTTACATTGTTAATGTTTACAATTATTCAAAAATAACATAAACGTAGTTCAAGTTCATTATTTAGAAATCATAAGTTCATGGTCCCAACATTATGTCCACTGTAGTGCCTGCTAAACCCACTCTCAAATTCCCTAAACATTTGCACCTGAAAAACATGCTTAGAAAAATCAACACATGGTTAGCGAGTTCACAGGTTTTAAGGCAAATAATCAAACATAAAGTTATAACTTAACAAGCATGATAGAGTACAACTCGAAGTGAATCAAGTAGACTAGCTAGGTCTACAAGGATGATGTAACCTAAGGCGCTTAATTAAACCACGACAATTTGCTTCTCAAGCTCCCACCCCAATTTAATGAGGAAATAAATTTTAAAGGTTATGTTTTACCAAAATGCTTACCAGTCCAGTAAGGGTCGTCAACCTGATAGATCTACCAACATAAACTACGGCTCTAGTCCAAGAGCTAATGATTAAGACGTGCGGAGAGTGTCCGTCCGGAGATGACCGACGTGTACTAATACAAACATTAATACCCCGTACACTAACATAAGGCCATCAAGTATTCAGCTATTCTAGTCCTACCCTTCATACAGCATGTTAATCCCCCGATAAGTAAAACGTTCAAAAACATTTAAAAAGAAAAGGGGTCGTGAAACTCACCTTAATGCAGTAATTCACGATATCGATCAATCAAAGTCCTTTACTTATTATAACCTATAATGTGCAAGGTTATTTTAGTAATTATCCTATGTTTAATCAAATCTTTCACCAAACTTCATTGATTTAGTTAAATCAAAGTAATAAAATTTTCCGTTAACCCTTATCCTATCAACCCATTGGTGATCTTGGTATTTGGTTTATAGTTAAATCTTTACATACACATATATAGCGTCAAATTACCCATTCCTTAGGTCCATACTTACGCTTTTACATGTGAAATCATTTTATGTTAAAATCACGTAACCTATTGTAATTAATCCTTCAATGGTATATTTGCTTATACGTATGTAACATCTAGTCTTACCTTGTCAATACAAACTAAATTCATGTATATACGGGGTCGTTCTTATTGGAACATATTCTCTAGAATAGATATGAATTTCTCTTAGACCAATTTAGTTTTACTAACATTTTCAAGAAATCATCTCATGTTCAGTGTTATCACCTGATCCATTTCATATTTCTAGTTCTAGTTAATACGTCACTAAAACGCATAATAAGGCTTATCTTAGCAACTTTTATCACGTATATATTGCCGATGTCATACATCAACCTATATTTAGTGTATGAATATAAATTTCTACTTAATAAGACCCAATTTATCATCTTAAATCAATTGCTTATTCTATCACTAAAACACCTCAAAATCCACATTCTTAGCGACTTCTAAGGCATAGTTTTATGCCGTAAACATCCGTCAACATGGTAAACATGTTATACATCCTAAATAAAGTCTTTTACTCTCATTTTGGTGTTAAAAGGGCTGTTTTATATCAGACTTATAAATAATCTCTTAGATGCGTCAACTTTGTCGAAAACAAGCATTTTTGCGCATCTTTCACAAGTTTACCCAAGTTTCTACCTAAATCCTTTTATAAATGTTTAATTACCCTTTATTTTACATCATTTTAAGTTATAAAAACCTGTTCCTAATTAGTTTTAGATTATCTTTCTAAAAACTCATATTTTGGGCATTTTAAGCCGTAAAACGCGTTTGGATCGTACATGCAAGGTATCCCAAGCGTGTAGACCCTATCCAACCTTGTTTTACACCATTTTAAGCTTATGAAAACCACATTATCATTATTGTGATCAGACCTGTACATAAGTCAAAATCATCCCAAAAACTCAACAAAGACAATGCTAAGACATGAACACTTTCATCACTAAGCCACATCTTACCAATCCTATCTTTATACCATTTTATTAGACTATCAAGAACATAAAAATACACTTTTACATCTAATCTAAAACCTTTTAGAAAACCTTATTTTTTATTTGGACTTGTATTGGTTTGATTTTATATAGTTTTTTTAGTTTACGGTTTATACTGATTTTTTGTGAAGCGAACATTTATTGGTTTGATTTATTATTGTTTTATAGTTTAGTTTTTTAATGTTAACTTGTATATCGATTCCTAGTATAGTGTGTTGGAAGATTATAATCAAGGAAATTCTGTTGACTTCAGAAAAGTCAAACGACACAAAATAAAGAAGCGCCAAACATCAAACAGTTGTGTCGGTTATTATTTAAGTCATGTCGGTTAATAAGTTGGTTAAGTAACCGCTCATATGTCATGTATAAATAGGCCTAGTATGTTTCATTTGTATGTGTGGAATAGAATTTAATTGTGTGTGTATAATATTATTGTTCTCCACCCCTCTGTTCATATTCACGAGTCACTACATCAGTTTGATGCATACTCTTGTTCATCCATGATCAACCTTAATCCAAGTATAAGATGCAAAACAGGAAAGTAACATAGTGTAGTGTTGAAGTTGTATGTGTGTTGATTTTTATAGCTCTATAGTTTATGGCGTTGATTTGAACTTGTGTTGTGATTTGCAGTATAGCGAAGTTAATTGTATTGGTTTGATAAGGATGGAAACCAGTGGAAGGAACGGGGAGCTGGATCTGTTAGGTTTTTGAAGCATAAGAAGTCGGAAAAAGTTCATCTTGTTATGCGTCAATCCAAAACGCTAAAGATCTGCGCTAATCATTTAAGTATGGTTCAGTTCATGTGCTTGATTATGGATTTAATGCTTTTTGTTTTCAGTTTTTATGATTTTGATTTGGATTTGTTGTTATGATGTTGTAGTTTTTCTTACTATGTCTGTTCAAGAGCATGCGGGTAATGAGAAGTCATGTGTTTGGTATGTTACTGACTTTGCTGATGGTGAACTTAAGGATGAACTTTTTTGCATCAGATTTGCATCAATTGAGAGTAAGTTTACTTTTGATTATGTAGAGTGCTTGAGTTTTTTTATGCATTTAATTTGTATTGTTTAGTTGTATTAGGCTTGGTTTTAGATATCGAGAAGCCCACAAAAGCGACATGGTCTAAAACTGATGCGCGAAGCGCCAAGTGCCTAAATGTTAAACCACAGAAGCGACATGCTCTAAAATATTTCCTATATTTTTCTAGAATTATCTATTCAATAGTTAGAAATTAATAATCTTTATATTTGGTTAACATTGATTTACATACATGTACAACCTAAAAAGCATGATGTACAACGTTCTGCTGCAGTAAAATGTTGGGAATAGATGTGCCCGCTTCAGGGTCAACTTTTTGCAAAAAAAATAAAATAAAAAAAATACTGCGTCTCAAGTAGGCGTCTTGTAATTTCACTGTTATCGTTTATGTATTAGGGTTTATGTTCTAAAATTTCTATGTAATTTCTTTAATTTCATGGTTATCGATTCATTTATGGTTTAGTTTCATCTTCACAGGCTGGTAATGGAGTGTACCGGAGAAATTAACCGAGCTCGCCGACGACGGTGGATTCACCAGAAGTCATTGGAAAGATACAGAAGATGTTAGCGTCGGAAAGGCGGAGGCATCTCCGGCTGCTTCTGCTGTTACTCCGGTTGCTTAAGGTGAGTTGGGTTTTACTTCAACTTCTTTTTTTTAATAAATATAGCAGATACACATATACATATGAAGATTTAGTGATTATCATCTAACGTGGATATTAAATTATCACATTTGTTAATGTCTTCATATAAATTAGAATTTGAGAAGAAAAAGATGATGTTTAAGTGCAAAATTACAAACCGTGTTCTGAAAAGTTGTTTTGGATTGATTGGTTTGCGTTTGTTTTAAATCGACAAGGAGGTTAATATCAACTATGTTCTCTTCTGGTCAACTTAATTTGTTTTGTGTTGACTCAATTGATGGTTTTATGCCTAATTAGATCTAACTCACTAATGATTTTAGGTTGTTAAAGATTGTTATTGATTGTGTGTTCTGCATATTTGGTTTATGATTATTTCATATACTTTGCTTCCATTCGTGTTATTCTTTGTAAATATTATTAGGCCAAGTATTGATTCTTTACTTTCTTTAATGGTTTAGATGGCTCTTTTCCTCCGCCACCACAATTTGTGAATAGTAATATGAGCTCAGGACTTACCTTGAGGTTAAAGTCCGGTAATATTAAGGTATCATTTTCATTTTCACTTTTTTAGGGTTTTATTTGTTTCAAGTTTCTTATGAAGTGCTCCCTTTGCAGGGTGGTATTCATTCGCATAAGACGGGCCGACTCACTACAGAGTCTCTGTGGGTCGGTTCCGCTTGGACTAGCAGGAAAAAGAGGAAGCACTTTGGAGCTTACACCCGTATTGGCATCAGAATCTCGGTGAGCATACACCCTCCTAAGAAAGAAAGGGTTTTTCTGTGTTCCTATCAAAGATATTATGTTAGTTGTTATCCGACCTCCCCGGTTTTATGCGTAATAAATTCTTGTTCCATATTTTGCATTTTTATTGATGGGAAAACAACAAGCTTTTTGTTATTACTTTTATGTTTTCTTATTTTCCAATTTTTGTTATATGTTTAGCAACTTGAGGTCTTGGTTATTAATTCTTATACAACTGACTATTTTACCACATTGGTCAAAAGCCACAAATGGCAACAATGGTAAATTGATAATCCTAAAACATAATTTGGATTTATGCTCTACAACAATTAGGGTTTCATTATTAGTTTTAGTTTAAAAAATGATTTAGGATGTTTATGCATTACACTTTGGGCAAATTTCGACCCATTCAAACCTTTTCTAGGTAATACTTGTGATTTTACCCATTTGACCTTTTAGAGATGAAACATGCCCTAAAGCCGAATTATGGGTCAAACTTGCTACCTGTATACAGAAGCGAAGTAATGCAATTGAGTTCTGAAGTAAATTTACGCAGGATGTACTAGAAAAAATTGCACCCACATGGATGAATGTATCTTTAAAAATGAAGGATGATCCCGAGGCTGATAAAGCTTTTGGATGGGTCTAGAAATGCGAGTTAAAGTTCATAAAGATGATTGACCTGTTTATATATCGCGGCTTGGTCAAAACTTTTGACTTTTTTGTCAGGTATGCATACGCTGTGGCGTCTGCCTTGCATGGTGTAAAGCACATTCTTCGCAATGATTTTATGCTAGCGGTGTGTGGATCAAATTTAAATGTGTTTTTTTTGCTTCAATTTGTTAGCCCCCATGGGACACAGAAACTAGCAAAAGGTTTATTATGCATTACACTTATGGATGTGACTACAACATGAAGGTAACTTGCTCCTTATGCATCTGTTTGGATATAAAATATGAGGTGGCAGGTCGGCCCATTTATTTCTTACTGGGTCGTTTTGGTTTTCTTTTATCTCAAACGGGTTAAATTTAATTGTTTAGCTAAAGGTGTAACAATAAAATAGGACGAATAGATCAAACGCCAAAGTCTATACTTAATGCACATAAACCCCTAAGTCGTTTTGTTCAAACGTTTAGATTACTATTGTTTGTTATCACAATGGTTACACTATTTTTTTTAGATAGAATCAAAATAGACAAAAGAAGTTTTATCGGGCCAATGCGGCCCGTCACTAAAAATGGCTTTCTTAAATCGTAGCCCATTTTGATCAATTACCCAATCGCCCCATCCAGCCTATCTTGCCATCTGGAGTTAAAAGACTTATGCTTAAGAGCGTTGATTTTGCAGGGTGAGTTAACATATGGAATGATTGGCGAATGGAGATTCGACAAGAGATCACATTTGGATAGACCTATTCCAAGAAATATGTCTATGCCCTCACCCGGAGTTCCTGAAAGTGTAGTAAGTATACTTTGAATAAACTGGTTTTCTGCATTTCCATACATTTGGGCTGCCTTTCGACTTCATTTTTGACCCGCTAGCCAACCCGTCTGGTTTGCAAGGCTTGGTTTGACCCAAGTTCAAGTTCTTATTCCATGTATTATGGAGGTGACACTTGTAAAGATGGTGAATGAAGCTAGTGCTAACATTCCAAATTGGGATATAGAATAACCAACGGTATACCAAAAGTAAAATGAGGAATGAAATAGACAGTCCTTATAAAGTTTAGAATGTAGGAATGAAATGAAAAGAACTCCGAACTTTTTTAATCAGTTAAAGGTGTTAAAAATTTATATATGGAAAAGAAGTATTGTTTACTACTTTGTTAACTTGGGTGTGAGTTCTTATTTTATTGTGATCTAACAATGTGCATTGAATATGGTTTTGTCACCGTTTAAGATTAGATGCAAAACCTATCAAAATCACGTCAGTTTGATGTTTCATTAATCAAAACTAACTACGTCACTTTAGTTAAATATGTAATTTATTTACCATTTAGCATCATAAATATTAGATTCCTAACTCACCATCCTCTATCAACAAACTTTATTACTTTAAAGCTGCAACCAAAGACCCTAATCCTGTTGTATTCTTTAAAATGAGTTGCTTCAAGTAAACGAAGGCTTACCAATTTTGAAACCCAGAATGGGTTGTGGTTCGTAATAGACATCGTAATTGAATTTGATATTAGTCGAGTCACATGTCGCAACGTGCGGGCATTCCCACTAGTATGTAACAAATTAGAGGCTTGACTATAGAGTGTACGGATTTTGGCCTGACAACTTGGCGGGTGTCACAGATTGTGGGTGCCACGTGATCCAAAACATTAAATGGGTTAGTGACTTAACCCAAATTGGGTACTAGAATCTAGTAGGTTAATAGTACATATTATATATGGCCAATTTTTTTAGTTTGAGGGTGCCAACGACCAATTTCAAATAGTTTAGGTTATTAAAATCTAATTCCCCTTTAATTTTTAGAATTAAAGCATATGACCTTTTAACATGGGGTTTCTTTTGATGGAGTTTGGTATTTAAGGGGTTGTTTGACAACCTCTGTAATAGTAATTGCTAAGTTATTAAGAGGTTCAATTGAGTAAGAGATTCTGAAGCAGCAAGAGGCATGACTTGACTTGGTCTGATTAGTTAGTGGTGGAAGACGTGGTGGTGGGTCGAGGAGATGGTGCGTGAGTGACCTGCTAAGGGTTATGAACAAAGGTGAATATATAAATGAGAAAAATTTTCATTCAAAATCATTTTAAAACTTAATGTGTAAGAGACTTACTGACAGATTAAAAGGTATTCTGTCAATGAACCAAACACACTTAATACGACTGATTTAGAGATAGCCTTTTAATAAATTCATTAAGAGGCTAATGCGACTTAATATAGTTTAGCTATATTCATTAGATAAGATTAATCAAGGGTCGGGTGTCAAATAACACTCCCTTATGTGTATGTGTATGGGTGAAAGTAGAGTTCACAATAATGATTCATCATTTCATCTTAACATCTTGGTTTGTTTTGCTAGCGTGATTTAAACACGTAAAATACTTGTTGTGTATATTTGTAGAACAATGCACCCGATTTATTCAATCAGCCCCTTCTATATAACTTGTCCAACACGCACGTAACAAATGTAGTTCATCTGTGAAACTCCTATAGTTATTTCATATAAAGGTTGAAATGTTATTGTATTGATACTTGACAAATGATTACAAAGTTTACAACTCAATTTATAGAGATACAAAAACCAATACACTAATTACAAAGGCTTGATCTTAGGGAGAGAATCATGGAGATAATTATGTAGATGCAAAGACTTGTTGACTAAATGAGAGGATCATGCAAAGACTTGTTTACTAAATAATTGAAGAATATTATTGAATTAATTGGAGCTTAAATCATGGAGTTGATACGCCCCCGCAAGATGGAGGATCCATTGGAGACTCCAATCTTGGACCGAAAAAGTAGAAAAGGCGCCCGCTGTAGAGGTTTGGTTAGCACATCCGCGAGTTGATCCTTTGAGCTGACATGAAGGACTTTAAGATGCTCGGAGTTAACTTGTTCCCATACAAAGTGATAGTCTAGAGCGATGTGTTTCATGCGGGAATGGTAAACAGGATTGGCACATACATAGGTAGCTCCGGTATTGTCACAGTAAAGCGATTGAGTGCTCATAGTTGGTAGACCCAGTTCACCGAGTAAAATATTAACCCATGAAAGTTCGTCTGTAGCATTAGCAGGAGCTTTGTACTCAGCTTCGGTAGATGATCTAGAAACAATTTTTTGTTTAGAAGATTTCCATGAGATGATATTGGACCCAAGATATATGAGGTATGCTGTAGTGAACCATCCCCTATCATTAATACCGCCCCAGTCCGAGTCTGAAAAAGCCTGCAAGGTAAGGTTAGTATTGCGCTTCAAGAACAATCCATGATGGATCGTTCCTTTCAAATATCGGAGTACCCGTTTGAGAGCTTTCCAATGTGATTGTTTGGGTGAGTGCATAAACTGAGATAATTTATTTACGGCAAAGGAGATGTCTGGACGAGTGAAGGCGAGGTACTGCAAAATACCTACAAGTTTTTAGTAGGGGGTGGGATCGACGAGAGGAGAGGAGTCATAGGAATAAAGCGAGTCGAAAGTGCTTAAAGGTGTGAGAACCTCTTTTTCACCATCCATTTTAAAGGTGGTGAGAATGTCTTAGAATGTGGCGATGTTGAGAAAGAAATAGACCATGAGTCGTAGGAATGACTTCGATTCCTAGGAAGTGATAGAGAGGGCCTAAGTCTTTGATGGAGAATTGTTTGCTTAGGGTTTGAACAAAGGAATCCATAATCGGATTGTGAGTGTCGGTAAGGACAATGTCATCAACGTACACAAGGAGATAGCAAGTGATATTGTTGAGATTGTAGACAAAGAGTGAAGGATCAGAAATACATTTTTAAAGCCAAAGCGAATGAGAAAATTGGTTAGTTCAATGTACCAAGCATGCGGTGCTTGCTTAAGGCCATAGAGAGATTTTTTATGTTCGTTTGGGTGTTGTTGACTTGAGGAGACAAGGAGATTGGTCCATAGTAGACATCATTGACGTTCACTCTCTGCATGAGGCGTGCCCCCTTGCGTAGATCCTTGACAAAAAATGATAGGGAAAAAATTCAACGGAAACACGATTAGTACGACAAACTTTGGTAACGGAAATAAGATTATTTCGAAGATTAGGAGCAATTAAAATGTTATTTAAAAGAAGTGGACGAGATTTTGTTGGAATAGTTGTTTGAGCAATATGAGTTACCAGGAAAGTTTTACCATCACCTAGCACGATCTTATCGGGTCCTTCGTATTCAGAAATAACGGGAAATTGTTGGTTGTTGTTCGCGGTGTTGTTGGACGCACCGGTGCCCCACATCCAAGATGGTGTTGTAGCCGTTGGTTGAGGGGTGGTGTAGTTAACCACTGGGATCTTGGTATTTTGAGGCGAGACATTTTGTTCTCGTAGGAAGCGACTAAGTTTGCGACAATCTTTAGTGTCATGTCCGGGAATGTTACAATAGTAGCAATATGTGTTATTGTTGCGAGTCGGGCGAGTGTTGGTATTGGTAGTTCGAGGTGGCCCTTGGTTTCGGGTTGTGGCGGCGGTAATGTGGGTGATTTGTTTGGCCATGGTGAATCTAAAGAAGAAAAAAAAGAAGCAGAATGCGGGCAGAAGGTGTCTGTCGAGTAGGTTGGGATCGAAGATGACTCAAGGGAGCTTTTAGGCTTTTGATACCATATAAAGGTTGAAATGTTATTGTATACAAAAACCAATACACTAATTACAAAGGCTTGATCTTAAGGAGAGAATAATGGAGAGAATTATATAGAAGCAAAGACTTGTTGACTAAATGAGAGGATCATACAAAAACTTGTTGACTAAATAATTGAAGAATATTATTGAATTAATTGAAGCTTAATTCATGGTGTTGATAATTCAATTCTTAAAGTTCTTGTAAATGGATCTTTAATGATAACATTAAAATATGTTTAAAATCATTTTACACTTATATTGTTTTGAGACCTTTCATCATGATGGAGTGATCATGGTGGAGTGGTCAGAGCAATGAAAATAAGAACTAGCCCCGTCTTGTTGGAGGTCACAAGTTCGAATCTGTGCCAACACGAGTTTTATCCGGTCGATGGGGTTACCTTGAGGACTTGTTCCTGCTTGGGCTCAATGTGCGTCTATTGACGTGTTAAGATACGGTTCTCGTGGAACGCTAAGCCCCACAATGAAGCCAACGTGAACCTGATTAAGACAACATAGTCTGGCCAGATATGGGGTGACAGGCCTACGATTAGCAAATATGACAATGAAGCCAACGTGAACCTGATTAAGACAACATAGTCTGGCTAGATATGGGGTGACAGGCCTACGATTAGCAAATATGACCAATGACCAACTGATAAAAAAAATAAAAAATAAAAAAGTCACCGTCAAAAAAAACTTAGGGCCTGTTTGTTTACCTCTGAATCATCTCATTCAGAGGCAACCTCTGATTCGGACAGAGGTTGAAGTTGTTTGGTTGGTAAAAAAGTCACCCTCTTAATGGTTCAGTTCAGTCTGTCCCCTTCAGCATCTAAACACTTCTGAATGAAAAAAAGACCTCTTCATACCCTTCCCCTTCCCCTTTCTCTGTACAAACAACAAACCACCTCCTGCCGCCCCCATCACCTCCGCCGCCCCTCCTCCCGCCGCCCCTCTACCTCCCGTCGCCCCTCCTCCTCCCGCCGCCCTTCCTCTTCCCTTTCTTCCACCCACCTACCGACGTCCTCCTACTCTTGCTCGTCCCTTTCTCCTGCTCACCATCATGAGAAAATATGATGTATAGTCCCTTTCTCCTGCTCACCGATGTTTGTGCCCGATCGATGATCCTAACCTCAATCGTTTGACCCGGAATACACGTTCGCGGTATGGCTGCACTTAAGTTGTGTTTGATTGAAAAAAAAAGTGAAAAGAAAAAGGGAAAGATAAAGAAATGTGTGGGGAAGAACAGAGGAGTGTGTTGTGCATAGAGCCAGAGATCATTATCAATATATGGTTTGTTGTGCAGTGTTGTGAGGTGTGTGATTTTTATATATTTTTATAAAAATAAGTTGAGGGTAAAGATGTAATTTTATAGAGTTATTAAGTGGTTCAACCAAACACCAGTTTACTGGTTCAGCACTTACTGGTTCAGACCCTCTTATCCATTCAGACCTCTTATTGATTCAGCACTTACTGGTTCAGCACTTGCCAAACAGCCCCTTATATTGTTTCCATCCTAAAATAATCCGTCTTAATTTAATATACATAAACAATTGTAGTTACATGTATGCCAGCATCCGAGGCTTGTTGCGATAATTTATCCAATTAGGCCGGCATAAAGAAACATATATCATTTGTTTTTTCTACACCTAGTTGGCTAGTTGTGCATATGTAGTTTATTGTGGTATAAAATTTCTATTTTTTTAAATAAATAAACCCTACGTTCATAAATTAGATTTTTCAACCCCGGGACCCTCCCGGGGTAATCAGCTAGTATCTAATATCACATAATAAAATATGTAATATGACAACATAATTAATGACTTGCCAATATATGATTAATGAATATTATTATTATTATTATTATAAACAAATCTCTACATAAGTTATCATATTCTAATATAAAAAAAACAAATCTTTGTGCCGGGGTATAAATCTAGTGCCATTACAAAATATTATATAATGTCAAATGAATTCGGAAGTTTGTAATCGATCATTCTAAAAAGAACTAACATGAAATAAGGAAAAAAGTTATTTATTGAAATATCGAACACATTAGTCTAAGGGCTATGTGATGCGTTAAAAAATTCATGGGTATATGATCGGGTATATAGTTCAGGTATTTGGGTATGTGGTTTCGGGTAATTGGGTCGGGTATCACCTAATCCCAGGCCCGACCCAAACCCACAATTTTTTTGTAAACTAATCCCAAACCTGACACAATACCTGTCGGGTTACAAAATAGTCGTTTTTTTTCTCCGTTTTTATATAACACTGTGGTACTCGTTAGAAAGATAATAAAACGCTCGTTAATTTGGTGTAATTTTTTTCTTTAAAAAATCTCGTATATAAAAGATATTAACGATTAAAAGTTATAGGAGAAAACATGAGAGATAAAATAATAAAGGTTTAATATTTACATTTAGTAGATTAGGTATTTAATAGATTAGGTTAAACCATATTTATTCCCCCTTTTTTTTTAATTGGTCTAGAGTTGCCATCACATCCTATGTGGCATCTCTCAAAGGAGAGATTGCATAGTATTATGACATGTAGGATTATTAGCTTTGCAATATATATATATATATATATATATATATATATATATATATATATATAGATTTTCTGTTATTATTATAGGGTTGGGTTATTCTACAAAGGCTACAAAAAATGAGAAGGGTGAGAAGCCACTAGAAAATGACTTGTGTCCAAAGGATTAACAAGTGGGAGGGGTAATTTTGTCAAAAACATATGCACATGCAAGTCACATGCCATTTCCACCTTCATTTTTAAATGCCCGTAACTTTTTTATACGTCATCCGTTTTTAAAAAAAATTATACCATAAAATTGAGCGTCTTTTTATCTTTAATATGAGTACCATATTGCTATACTTTTGAAAAAAAAATTTCAAAACCCACTTGCGTAAGACACAATGGAATGTAAAACACAATGATCACCAATTAAATATAGGGTATAAAACACAATCAAGAGTCTAGTAAAACACAATGGACGATATACTAAAGATACAATGAATAGAAGACTAAAACACAATGAATACTTTTGAAAAAAAAGTTGAAAACCAGTTGCATAAGACACAATGGATGACATACGAAAGACACAATGAACAAAAGACTAAAATACAATGAATACTTTTGAAAAAAAAAAGTTAAAAACCCAATTGTGTAAAACCCAATGGACGACATAATAAAGACACAATGAACAGAAGATTAAAACACAATGAATACTTTTGTAAAAAAAAGTTGAAAACCCAGTTGCGTAAGACACAATGGAGATAATGTAAAACACAATGAGTACCAATTAAATATGCAATGAACAATAGGGTATAAAATACAATGAACAGTCTAATAAAACACAATGGACGACATTTTAAAGACACAATGAACAGAAGACTAAAATACAATGAATAATAGACTTAAACACAATGAACAACATAATAAAACACAATGTACACCTAAATACAAAACTCATTTGCGTAAAACACAATTAAAATCATACTAAAAACACAATGGACAAAGTTAAATCATGTGTAGACTAAAAAAACATAAATAACATATTTATAAAGCACACATGCATACTATAACACAATGAACGTGCAGAAGACACAACGGAGAAAAAAAAACCCATTTAGCACGAATTTTTTTTTTCAATTTTAATGTAGCAATGTGGTACTCATATTAAAGATAAAAAAACGCTCGTTAATATGGTGAAATTTTTTTGAAAAAAAAATGTCGTATGAAAATGTTATAGACGTTTTAAAATGATGGGGGAATTGACATGTGCATTGCATGTGGAGAGAGAAAGTCAACAAATGTTGTTTTCCTTTTATACCCTTTCTCTAATTTATTATTTATTTTTTTCAAACAAACTAATCTCAACCCTTCAAATATATGATCAATGGATCACAATCCTTCTCACCCTTCCTAGAAAAAGTATCTTGTGTATTTGATCCTAACCCTATTATTATATTCTACTTTTAGATTAATACATATGAGTGGTATAAGTTTATTTTATTGAGAAAATGTATTTTAATGCTCCTAACTATCGTCTATTGGCGGATATCACTTCCAACATTCACTTTGGGACATTTTTGAAACATTTTATTATTATTATTAAAAAATAACTTATTATTATTATTATTAAAAAACTATTATTATAATAATATATTAAAAATTATTATTAAAATAATAATTATTGTTTTTTTAAAAATTTTATAAATCCCCCCCCTCTCATTTCTGTTGACAGACCACCCCTGCCCCCCTCTTTGTCTCTCTAGACCACCACCACCATCACCTAACTTCATCTCCACCTTCACACGTCCACCACCTCCACCTCCACCATCACCCAACTTCATCTCCACCCCATTTCTATTTCTGTCTCTTTTTCTCTCTAAACATAATCAGTTAACTTCAACTTCATCTTAATCCCCAAATCAAAACCTAAGAACCCTAGTTTATCAATTGAACCAATTAACAAACAATAACCCCATAAATCATGGGGCTATTAATTGGACAATAACAAGGAACGAAAACATGAGATTAATCGGTTATGACAGGCAACGGTGATGGAGGATTGGTCGGGAACAAACGCTCGAGGATGCTGTAGATGGGCCACCCGAGCTGCTGTTTATTCATGGCGGACATACAAATAAAATTTCAGATTTCTCATGGAATCCGCGTGATGTCTGGGTCGTTGCTAGCGTTGCAAAAGATTACATACTTCAAATTTGGCAGATGGAAATATCTACCACGATGAAGATGATATGCCTACAGAGGTATCCTGAGGGTTGGTAGATATGAACATGTATGATTGCTTTTCGTTTGATGGTGGTGGTGGTGGGTTGGGTTGATGATAAATGGTGGTGGTGATTTAGAGAGAGAAGGAGACAGAGGGAGAAGATGGGTGTGTGTGTGTGGGGGGGGGGGGGGGGACGTTGGTGTGGTAGTTAAGAGAGAGAGAGAGAGAGGGGGGGGGGGGGGTTGGGATTTATAGTATTTAAAAAATATATAATAATAATAAGTTTCAAAAATACCCCTTAAATTTTGGTTTTTATATTTTGGTCACATAGAAGTTTTGGTTTTACACCTAAGCAATTAAGTCTAGGAGTGATGAAAGAAAATAAGATGAAGTTTGGAGTGCTATTAGGCAAAGTGAAAGTTGAGAGTGATATCCGCCGATAGGCGATAGTTGAGAGTATTAAAATTCATTTTCCCCATTTTATTAGACTAATCTCTTAAAACTAAAATAGCTATATTAAGGTAATAAAACCTCCGTAAAAAATGTATGTAATGTTTTTACCGTCAAAATTAAAAACTTAAAACAACTTTATAGTTGCTACAAATATATAATATACTGAGTCCAGTTATTATACGTCTAATGGCAAAAGCGTTCTAAATTTTTAGAAATTGCGGTGTAAGGAAAAAAAAAAACTAAGTGGCTGTTTGGCAATTTCTGAATAGATAAGTGCTCAACGAGTAAGAAGTCTGAATCATTAAGTGATGAGTCAATAAGATGTCTAAACCATTCAAACTCACTATAATGCTTTCCTATTCAGTGGCAAATGTCTGACCGATTCAGACATCTGCTTGCAAAACAAACAGTCTGAATGAATTATGTCGGGTTGATTCAGACATTTGTTCCATTAAAATCTCATTAAGAGCTGAAACAAACACCCCTATGCATAACATATATAAAGTAGTTTTAATATATATTTTTGAGTTAACTGCCAATTTCTTTCTTTAGGTTTGGTCAAGTTTGTTGCTTCACTCTAAAAAAGTTTTTTTTTGTTTTTTGTTTTTTGTTTTTGTTTTTGTTTTTTTTTTTTTTGCAATGGAACCTCTAAGGTTTGGACCTTCTTACTATTTTCGTCTAATTCACTAACTGGGTTTGAAACTTATGTTAAGTCAAGGGTATTTTTTTCATTTTGCATAGTTAAATGAGGGGTAATTTAGACCTATTGCCTATGTTTATTTTAATCAATAACAACCCATCATCATCATTTTCCCTATTTTCGTCCAATTCACTAACTGAGAGAGAGAGAGAGAGAGAGAGAGAGAGAGAGAGAGAGAGAGAGAGAGAGAGAGAGAGAGAGAGAGAGAGAGAGAGAGAGAGAGAGAGAGAGAGAGAGAGGAGAGAGAGAGAGGGGGGGGGGGGGGAGGGGGTGGGAGGGGGGTGGGAGGGGGAGCGAGCGAGCGAGGGGGGGGGATGGGTGTGTTATATTAAATAAATAAATATAATATGTTTTATTATATAAAAAAGTAAAATATTGAAAAAAAATAGAAAAACAAAAATAAATAGGTAAAATGACTACAACACCCCTGACTTAACAGAAAAATAAACACAGCTAGTGAAATAGACGAAAATAGCAAGAAAATCCAAACCTCAAGGGTTCCATTGCAAATAAAAAAAACATTTTTGAACTGAAACAACAAACTGGATCAAACTCATAGACGAAATTAACAGTTAACTCTATATTTTTTAACTCCGGGAATATTCCTACGTAATACACTATTATTCATGATTTAAAATATTCTTGCTAATAATAGTTACAATTTTTTTAATTCAATTTAATATATATACCCATTGATGCCTAACATGTAAAACTAGAGAATCTTTTAATACCCTTTTTGTCATCGTTCTCTTATATTGTTCTTACAAGTAGTGATACGTTGTCCTCTTTTTATCCGCTCATGACCGTTTAAAGCTTCATAACTTTTTGTTACTTTTTAAGTTATATCCACTTAAAAGTTCTACATTAGTTTGGGCATGGAGGTCACAAACAAGTACATAGCCATAAAGGCTCAAATAGATGGTGAACCACAAGAGACTGATTTTGAGGTCAAGACCCAACAGTTCTCGCTATCGGTTAAGCCCGGATCCAATGATATTATTATAAAAAACCTTTATGTGTCAATTGACCCGTATCAGATTAACCGAATGAAGACAGTGAGTTCTTCTCAAAAGGCTTCTGAGTTTGCCGTAGGCATTTCTCCTGGTCAGGTTAGGTCTTAACTCGATAGTAAATTTATGCTTTAAGGCGTTCGTTTGCTTGTTTTCGCCTTTCGTAGGAAATTCCCTCTTAATAGAGCATACCTTAAATTCTGTTAGGAATTGTGTTTGCACTTTTAAAACCATATTATTCATTCACATGTAAGGCTTTTCAATTAGAGGTATTATATAGTTTGTGTTAATGGTGTCGCACTAGATTAACCCAAACTATACCTAATCCATACGAAACTGGTTACACCACATATTACAAGTCTATAAGCCCGATTTTTTCCCGCTTCTCTTATTTCAAAATTTTGTATTCTATTACATAATCAAAAAAATTACTTAAAGTATTTACTTATACGTAATTCTAATCATATCTTATCTCAATATAGTTATATTGTTACTAAATTTTCATTACTAACTATATATATTTTATTTATTCTAACCCGTGTAATACACCAACTTCTAATCTAGTAACATATACACACATATGTTTTTACTTTATTTTATGATTATTGAGGAAAATTTGTATGATTCATAAGTATATCTAATACAGTGACCATATTTTGTTTTTATTTTTTTTGAAAATCAACAGATATATTTGAAAATCAACAGATATATTTGTGCTAAAAGGATTTGTGTATATAGGTGATTGATGCATATGGTGTGGGGAAAGTAATAGCTTCTGACAATCCTAAATTTGAGAAGGATGACTATGTTCTGGGCCTTATAAGCTGGGGAGAGTATAGTATATCACAAGGCTTCATTCTAAACAAATTGGATCCAATGGGTTTCCCATTAACATACCATGTTGGGCTTTTAGGTAACCCATTTTGAGCAACATGGTTCACAAACATTTCAAAAAAAAAAAAAAAAAAAAAAAAAAAAAAAAAAAAAAAAGATGTTTTAGAGGTTTTATTTTGATATGGGCTTATATACTTTGTATGTTTGTGAAATATAGGGCTTAGTGGGCTTACTGCTTACTCTGGGTTTTTTTGAAATATGTAAGCCTAAGAAGGGTGAAAAAAGTCTTTGTCTCGGCTGCTTCTGGATCAGTGGGAAATTTGGTGGGCCAATATGCTAAGCATTTTGGGTGTTATGTTGTGGGTTGTGCTGGGAGCCCAAATAAGGTTATTATGTTTTGAAACTACTCTTATTTATCATGTTGTTTTGAATTTTGATACATTAGATATAGAACTTCAATTTTTAAGAACAAATAATGATTAAAAAGAAAACATGGTTGAATTCAGGTGAAATTGCTTAAAGAAAAGCTCGGATTTGATGAAGTGTTCAACTATAAAGAAGAAACCGATCTAAATTCAACACTCCAAAGGTACATATTCTAAAAGTTATCGTAAGTCTTAGGTTTTTAGGCCATGGCCTTTTGACAAATATATGTACATGTAATTTAATATTTAGGTATTTCCCGGATGGGATTGACATATACTTTGATAACGTGGGAGGCGAGATGCTAGAGGCAGCAATATCAAACATGAACACAAATGGTAGGGTCGCGCTTTGTGGAATCATTTCAGAATACACTAGTGCTGGAAAGCGTGCAGCACCAGATTTGCTAAATGTTATATATAAACGAATTACCATTAAAGGATTCTTATCTGGTGATTACATGAGTCTGTTTCCGGAGTTTCTCACCACGACTACTGATCACCTTCGTACTGGCAAGATGCATGTGCTTGAAGATATCTCAGTCGGTCTTGAAAGTGTTCCTTCAGCTTTTGTAGGGCTCTTTCGAGGCGACAATGTTGGGAAGAGGATTGTTCAAGTTTCTTCGGAGTAATGACATAAGGAGGAACGAATGGATTTTTAAGTGAGAAAATTAAATAATTAGGAACCAAATGAGTCATTTTTTAGCCATTGGATCACATTTCAATTAACGACTTGAGATCTAGATAATGATGTCTCCTATACTATATGAATTATTACGATTTACCTATCTAATTCGGTCCATCCCAGGTTGAGTTTTATTCTTGGAACATAATAAAAAGAGACTTTAAGAAGGTTATTTCATTGTTTATAACAATGCAATGTTCGTCTACGACTATGCAATATTTAGGAGTAAGATTAGACGACTCTATTCTCATGATTGCTCTTACATCTTCTGCTCATTTTGGTGAGATAGCACGATCATTATGAGTTCATTCATACATTAAAAACATAGTATTAAAGAACTTTAAAGCTCAAATCAGTACATGCGCACCAAAAATATCAAAAACAAATACGTATGTAAGTATAAAGTATATAAAGAGGATGACATAGATCTCCTAGAGGAGAAATTGCAACGAGTAACGGGTAGCCCATAACACGGATATCATCAACCCCTACATATATCTATCTATACAGACACATTTAGAAAGACGCTACGAATGACATGTAATCACATTTATAAAAAACTTGTTTGAAACCCGAAATGGGTGGTGGTTCGTTATAGATATCATAATTGAATATGATATCAGTTGAGACACCCGCTACAACGTGCGGGCATTCCCACTAGTCTTTTTGATATGTGACTGTGATTATATATATGTGTGACCACATACTAGAAGTGTACAAAAAATAATAACTTTGGCTTGTCAAACCGGTAGTTGACACCCTAATCGATGATGGAAACATCAAGGTGCAACACAAATCAATAAATAAATAATATAAAATGAAATCCATTTAATGTTTTAAATGAACAATTTGCGATTATGAATAAATTGAAAATGAAAATATAAATTTTGAAAATACCTTGGTTGTCACATTTTATAACCCGACTCACTTCACAAAGATAAGAAAACTGATTTGACCCAAACCGTTTTTACTTGAGACAACCGGTAGCTTGTAGTCTCATTCCCAAACCGTTTTGTACCCAACCTAATTTAAAACACGCCAAAAAAGAACTTTTTTTTGTCCCAAACCAATTAGACTATAAGGAGTGGAAGGGAGGGAAAGAGGGGGGTGAAGCGCCATGTGGTACTTGTGGGACCTCTGTGGGGAGGGGGGAAATTGTGGGGAGTGGAAGGGGGGAAGAGGGGGAAGGGAAATAATATTATATTGTGTTAAAGTTTTTTTTAAAAAAAAATCTGACCAATGATAAGCCTCCACCTCACCTCCGCCTCTCCCCCACCGCCCGGCCTCTCCTCCCCGCCTCACCTCTCCCGCCCCTCCTCCATGCCCCCATGGAGCGGTGTTCCCGCCCGAGAAACCTCCTCCCGCCCACCTCTCCCGCCCCACTCCCTCCTGTCTTAGAACCCAACCCCAATCAATTTGAAAAGTTCGGGCAATTTCCATCCTTATCTAGTATATAACCCGAAACCAAATTTTTTTTTTTTTTTGTTTACCAATTGTTTAGTTTGTAACCCCAACTAGTTTGAAAAAAAAAAAAAAAAAAAAAAAAAAAAAAAAAAAAAAAAACCCTCATTTCTAGACATCTACCACTAGAGGTGCATAAGACTGGGTTTTTTCAATAATCTAGTTCAGGTAAGGACTTGGGTACGGGTGTGACCGGGTAATTTTTTTTTTGCGTATTGACAATAACTGGGTCAGGTAATTCGGGTCTTCGTATTGGCCTAAAAAACCATACCCGGTGTCATCATTCCGGTTTTTAAGGAGTTGGGCTGCAAATACATATGGATTTCGGGTATTTTTCGAGTATTCACAAAACCCGGGTTTGGGTATTCTCAAAATCCAGGTACGGGTAATCAATATAAACGGGTTTACGGTATTTTTCGGGTGTGAAAAAACCGGTTACGGGTTTAGATTTCGTAGCTAAAGGTCATACCCAGTTAGTGCCCTATGGGTAGGGTCAGGTACGGGTTCTGAACATATATAATAACCATTTTTCCAACATAGGTTTTGGTTTTTTATGCATATCTATCTACCACAGACCGGAAAGATAGTTATTTAGAATTGGGCCAAATTTTTTTATTGTTTGGGCTGGTGCAGCGCCAGACCGGGCCGCTATATGTAACATCAGGGTTTGGGCTATATAAGATTTTTGTGTTACATTGGGAGGAGGGGGTTGGCTGTGTTATTTAGGATATTTTAGATTTAAACTAACGTTGGACTAGTATTCATACATCTCAAGAACTTCTTTGTGGTGGTTATCTTCGAGTTGTGTACCTACTCTATTGTGTGACAATAATGGCGTTATAGGGTGAGTTAATACCATCCTTTTATCAATGCATGAAGCATTTTATGAATATCTCTATCAACATGTTGTCCTCTCTTTATTTTTCCACTCTGTTTCAGAGTTTCATTAAAGGATGGAAGAGAAAGGATCTTCCTCCTCTTCCTTTCTCTCCCATTCCTTCCGAATTGAAAAGATTGAAAATCACCCTAAAAACCTCTCTATTATCCCTCTCATTCCCTCCTACAAAAAACCCTGGAACACATTTTTTCTCCACTTCCTTCCCAATTCTTTCTCTTCCATCTTTTAATGAAACTCTGGAATCAAATCCACATTACATACTGGTAGTGTCGTTTAACAATTGCAAGATACTCATAGACATTATGAGAAGTCAAAGTTCACCACTAAACAAATGACCATTGTTTTGAAAATCGGACCGGACCGGCCGGTCGGACCGGGCTCCGGGGCCTGGACCGGTCCGGTTCGGGTAGTCGGACCGTTTTTGCAGCGAACCGGGGTTGAACCGGTGAACCGGCCGGTCGGACCGGAAACCGGACCGGTCGGACCGGAAACCGGACCGGTCGGACCGGATTTTTTAATTTTTTTTTATTTTTTTAATTTTTTTTTGTTTTTTGGGCCGGTTCGTCGAACCGGTCGGACCGGTCGAACCGGTGAACCGGCCGGGGGTCCGATTCGACGTCCGGTCCGGTTCTGAAAACCTTGCAAATGACTATCACTGATGGACAATTCTGTTGAAAATCCTTCGGTCACAGTGGTTACCAATGAAATCCCTCGACATCCGATCATCAAAATGCTAAGAATAACAACTTATTTCATGGCATCAAAAAACAATATGAATAATATGCAATGTTTCAATGATGCACTTGAATTTGTTTCATATGGTTAACAACAACCAAGCAAAATTACATATAATTATTCTTAACCATTATAACAACATTGAAAAACATATAAACAATTAAAATACACAATCAAAGTAACCATACTAATCAAACCACATCCACCATTTTTGGTGTTTTATCCTCTTTCTTGTTCCAAGCTGCCACCACAAGATAAACCCCAAAGTTTATCACACCCAAAATCGACAACAACCCATAGAAGCAATCTAATCTTCCATGATCTATGTCATCCGCGAGCCACCCTTCTCCATCGCGGGTTCCGGTTACCTTCTTCACCACCGAGACCAGAAAACTGCTCATGAAAAACCCGAGTGCAAGTGTGGTCAAAAAGAGCCCGGTGCTCATTGTCTTCATGCTTTTTGGTGATCTTGTGATGAAGAAATCTAACTGTCCCGTGTATATAAATGCCTCACCCGCGCCTACTAGCAAGAACTGCGGGATGAGCATGAATACGCTTATTGGTAGTGGGTTTCCGTTGGTGGGTTCACCAACGGATTTGGCTACCGATAGTCTTTTCATTTCCATCACCGCGGCTGCAGCCATTCCTAGGATTGAGAGCATCAATCCTAATGCCATCCTTTGTAGATCAGTGAAACCTATATTTGGGAAACAAAATAAACGGTTAGTGCTTTGGGAGTAGCTCACACTAGATTAAAATGGAAAAGGATGCTACTTGGCCCAACTAGCCATGAGAATAAGGGTCGTAACATAAAACGAGTTTTGGACTAAAAGTTGAGCCATAAACAACGGACTAAAAGATCTCAACAAGTCGAATAATGTGACAAACATGTATATGAGGTTTGCCAGCCGTCGGACCAGAATTCCAACAATTAGGGTGTCAATTTCATAAATAAGGATATTTCCCCCCTTATTTTGATTGAATTATGATCCGACGGCTTGCAAACCTCATATATGTGATCGCCCCAAAACTGCTCTCAAATTCGAAGAATGATAAAACCTAAAGCCGAATTCGGTTTTGTAATGAAATGGGCTTTTTGGTGGTTTTATGTTGTTCGCGACACGCGAACCTTGCTTCCTAGTCTTCGCGTACCATTCGTGCTTACACTTTGCGTCAAAAACTTAGTTATATACAAGTTAATGTTTACCTGGTGTTCCTTTCCATTTCTTCCAAAACGGGATAATCAAACAATCGTAAACGGCGCAAGTAAGCAATATGGCGAGCACGAAAAAGACAGTGAGGGATCCCGCAGGGATCTTGAACCCCCCAACCGTTCGTTCCATAGTGGACGCTTGTACTACAGAAAACGTGATCATTTGAGCATAAGCGGTCCAAAACAATATCGTTGTCGCCCAAACTGGTAACAACCTAGCCATCATTTTAACTTCTTCCACCCTGGTCACCGTGCACAAATTCCATGGATTCACCGTAGAACCCGAGCCAGTTTTCACAAAATCTCCTTCTGCTACAATTGCAGCCTTGTCCAAACACCTACAAGAAGAGAAAATAAGTAATTAATTTAGCTAAAAAGAACGGATTGCAATTGCATAATGTTTTCAAAACTGGTAATTATAAATGGGTTAAAAAAAATTCCCTTTTCAAACAAAACTAATGGATATATATTATTATTATGACACGAGAGAGATAAAAACTTAGAAAAACTTACCCGACAAGTCTAGTTTGCCAGGCTTATCAATAATATATAGATTTGTTCAAGACTTACTGAAATTGGTTTGTATGATGGATCCTTGAACCATCAGTAGTGTTCTCATGCAACATGCCAATATCATAAGGAAGATTCAAATTCCTCTTCTTTATAGCCGCCACAAGCACTTGAAAAATGCTAACAATCGGGCTTCCTTCACGCTTCTTGTACCGATATCTTTTTAATTCCAGATAAGATCACCACAATAGCGACCAACATCGAAATCGTACAAATCCCATATGCCAAGCTTCTACTAACTTCATCTTGTATGTACACAAGCACCGTAACAGCCAAGAGTCCTCCAAGACTGATGAAAAAGAAGAACCTGTTGAAGAAATAGGCCATTTGTGTCTTTTCAGCTTCGTTTTTTTCATCGAATTGGTCAGTACCAAAGCCGGAGACGGAGGATTTGATGCCACCTGTACCGAGTGCGATGAGGTACAATGCGAGGTAGAGGATTCCCATTTGGAATCCGTTTGCTTCTTTGCAGTTGTTATTGGAATGGCATGGTGGTGGCCTTAGGTGTGGTAGTTTTGTTGATAATGCTAGCGTGCATGTACCCTAACATAATCACAATCAATTAACATGCATGAGATAAGTTGATAATAAGTGGAAAAATATTGAGCTTAACAAAATGGTGTCACCAAAAGTAAATAGTTTACAACTAAAGTTATATGTGTTGTATGAAGCTACTAAGGAGTTGATCTAAGAGTCTAACTACTACTTGGACTAGGTAGACAAGCAAAAATGGGACAAAAAGCAACATAAAGGAGCATAACTTGAGTAACAAATAAAGTTTCCGGACGAACCCAATCATGTGGCAAACGCCATAGGCGGTTTAACCAGCTTCCGGACTCAAAATCCATCGAATAGGGCTCTAATTTCATCCTTGAAGAGTTTCCATAAATTAACTAACTACTTTTAATTCGTAAGTTACACAATTATTTAAGTCTTTCATATTAGTGTTTGTTAGATAGTTTGTAATTTTGAAATTCGTAAATCTGTCAAGAAATCCCTATAAAAGAGACCGCAATATATTTTTTTTAAGTATTCAAATAATAAATCTTTAATTTATTATTTCTTGCTTCCACTCTGTAATGGAACCACCCAAGTGGTAGTGTTATACAGTGGCGGATCTAGAGGGGGGTTCTGGGTTCCTAGGAACCCCCTCGGTTTGGAAAACACTGAAAAAATATAGTGGAAAAAAGTAAAAAATTATTGAACATCAGTGAGAATCTACGAAAGGAACCCCCAGTAAATAACCCAAGGATTCCGTGTTATACACAACAAGTTATAACGTGTATGGCAAGAAAGCAGTGCAGCTTGTATGTATGATATAAGAAGACTTACTAGTGCCTGAATAGAGGCAAAGATAACAATAGTTTTGAATCTGCCAAGAAAAGTGTCAGCTAAAAAGCCACCAAGTAGGCATAAGAGAAAAGATGTGCCCAAGAATCAGTGACCACATTGGCTGAAGTTGAGCTTGGAAGGTGCATGGTTCCACCCAAATATGTCACCAAATTCACTGCTATTCCCATTGTTGATAGTCTCTCACATATTTCAATACCTGTTATGATTCAAACTCAAAGTTAAAGATTCATAGGCATGGTTTCTTGGTTTTAACTCATACTTGTAAATAATATGATTTATCATTTAAATATTTAAAGTGTATTTGTTAATAATCATAAAAAATGTGAGAACAATGAAGTAAATGAACTCACCAAGGATTAGGGCAGCAGGCACCCAACCACCGGTTTTTGATCTATCGGCTGGGAAACCCTTGTAGTCTACTGCATCCGCAACTGTCCAAACTCGCCTTCCCATCCTGAAAACGCGTAAATCACATTCTTATTAGATATTCTTTTAGAACGACATTTGTAATAGATAGAAAATATTAGTTGGGGTTTATTGTAATTATCTCTACCATTATATGAGTTGGGTTTTGGGAGCCATGAACCTGGTGACAAACACACAAAGTAATAAAACCTAATGAGTCTATTTTTAAAATGGATCCCGAGGACGATAGGAAGATAAAAGAGAGAAAATTGTTACACAAGGGGGATGGGGGACGAAGAGGGCCGACGACCAACCGGGGGGGGGGGGGGGGGGGGGGGGGGGGAGAATAGAAAAGAAACCTAAAACTCTAACACTAGAATAGAAATAAAGAAAACTGTATCAAGTGTTATTTGATCCTACAAATAAACAAAATGTTAATAGTCCTATGTGTTTTTGGGATGGTAATATAGGTTTGCCTTGGGTATAGCTTATAAGAGCATCTCCCACGAGATAACCGGGTAAGGACGGATGCCCACAAGGCCATATGTCTATGCTATAAGGATATTATCTGGTGATGCTTATAATGGTAGCCCTCTCTAGGACAAGAAACATTGTTTATAATACATGTGTGTGTATATATATTAGTTTTTAAAGATGTTAAAAACATATGTAACATTAGAGAGAAAATGAATGTTATTCAAAGAATTAATAGAAATATGATGCTCTAAGGCTTTATGAATCTTAGTAAATTTTTGCATGGGTAGTATCGCTTTTACATAAAAGTTTAAGAAAAGAATTTAAAGACTATTGATTTAGAGAATCAAATGCACTAACCATTGTTTCTTTTCTTCTGTCTCAAGTCTCCCTATGAATAGAGCTTGAACTGTTAAGTAGACTCAAAACTCTATGTCTCTCTCACTTGAAGTTCACTTAACACATAAAGATTCATGGAAGAGCGTATCCTTATATAGACAAAGAAATTAATATGGTAACACAAATGGTGACCCTCCACTATAAGAAGATCATTCAGTGTGATAAAGAATATTACCCTTACTACTTTTTGTCCAGAATCTTCGCACTTGTTTTTTTATAATTAATCGGCAATATTATATGCATGTATTTCAATATTTTTCTTGTTGCAAAATAACTAAAGTGGATGTTGATTTGTGGTGGAATCTAGAACATGTGTAACAAAATCCCCATCTCTCATGTGCCTATAATCAAACTGTAATGCTCTTTTACTATCTGTATGGTACACATCGATTCTTTCTTTCATTTGAATACTACATTTTGTCAGTGTGCTATTTCTACTCCACAAAAGCTAAATATAAGATCTGTAATTTACCATTGGTTTTCATGTTCTTTGATTTCAAATGATCACTTAATTCATTGTTTTCATATATGGGCATGGTTAAGAAAAGTATAGAATGCACCGAGTCAAAGTATTTTTTTATAACTACATCTATGCTCTATAGTTTTAAGTTGTGTGTTGTTTAGGAGTTAGGTGTCATCACACACGGCGGTCGGCGGATATAGAACAAAAGTTCAGGGGTAACACTTAATATATATTATTTTTACCTACAATTTAATAAAAAAATACACGATAATAAATAAAGTTACAAAATACCTAATATATATTTCTCCTTTTAGGCATTTGAAAGCTTGAAATCAAGTCATTATATCATCATCTATTACTATATCCAATGTTTCTCTTTCAACCACACAAACAATGTTTCTCTTTCAACCACACAAACTAGAGCATTGTTCAAATACTCATAACTCATTTGTTCCGTAAAACCGTCTTAATAATCTTCATTTTGGTAAACAAAAGATCTTTCAATAGTTGCGGTTGCAACCGGTAAAAACCAATGCCAGCTTCAATATCCGATAAACCAAAGGCAAAAGACGAACTTGGTCACATATTCCATCCAACGTTGCAAACCTATCATCTTCCATTACAGTATGATAAAAGACTTTGAGATCACCCAAAAGACGTCCTCTTTCTATCGTTTTAAAATCATTCGGATGAGAGACATGGATGTAAGGAGTGGGTTGTGGGTTGTGGTATGGGTTGTTTATTTTTTCTCTTTTAAAAATTGGGCTTTTAAGTTACGGTGGTTGGTGAACAACAAAATTAAACACAAAAATCCAACTAAATCCACATTTCAAGAACAAATAAGGAGTTTTTTCTACCTCCGACAGTTTGCTGAGAGGTGGAGGATCGGTGGGTCGGATGGTGCAAAGGGGGGAGGTATGGTGGTTCGGTTGGTAGTCCAAAGGCGGAATGGTGTAGCGCGGAAGGAAAATGGTGGGATGGAGGGGGGAGATGGAAGGGACATCTGGAAAAAAAGGGTAAGAATGGTGTTGAATGGGAGGGAAACCTAGAAAAATAGCGTTGTTTTACCTAAAGGTATCCCCAGGATAAAACGTACGTCATTGGATCAACACTTGAATGACAATTGGATTATATTGTTTGAATGTCACAAGATTTTACACTACTACAAAAACAAGCATTTGTTACAAAATTTTGCTACAGGAAAAATTGGTAGCCAGTATTGCTATGAATTTGCTACGGAATAGCTACGACCACAATTTGCTACAATTTATCTACGAATATTCCCTTGCAAAAAAAATTCATAGCAAAATTGCATAAACGGATATAGTGAAAATAAATTATAAAAACTGGTAGCAAAATCCGTAGCTAAATCATAAGAATAAAATTTGTAGCAAAGTTGTGAAATAAATATCTTTAAAAATAACTAAATAAAACTCATAGTGATAATTCGTAGCTAACTCTAGTAAAGAATGCAAAAACTAGCATAGCAAAATCAATAGCAGGATCCGTAGCAAAGTTAGTTACCACTAAATTACTAATTCCCTCCAATATGAAATTTTGTTTTTCAAAATCCCCCCAAATACGGTGCACCCACTATCCCCTGTTCCATTTTAACCAAAACTAGCCCAAATTCCTCCCATAATTTCATATCCCCCCCCCCCCCCCCCCCCCCCCCCCCCCCCCCCCCCCCCGATGATCTGTGCATAAAATATTGTTAAGGGCTGCTTTGATGGATGGTTAGCAACTTAGCAAAACAGGAGAGACTAGCTAGTGCTAGTAAGCGATAACAATCATTGAAAGCTACTTCAAATTTAAATTGTTCTACGAATTACAATCTCATTACTTCACTTCAAACTGGCTACTTTTCATCGTTTGCAGGTATAATTTCTTGAGTTAGAAAGTACACATGCTTGAGTTTAATGGCAATCTTTGTATAAACTTGTGATTACAGGGTGAAATTGAATCAAATTTGGCATTTTGACATTGTATTTTAATATGTGCGTATCAACTGCCTGATGAAATGTCAAGTTATAATTTCATTATATTCTGAATGCAGACTACATATGTAACTAGGTCTTGATAGAACGGTTTGATTGGTTTTCAAGACAATTAAAATGGTATAACAATTTTCAGTTTAGTTAAATAGTTGTAGAAAGCAACTTATTTCGAATATAAGTTCACTCACGCGCAATGTGATCATGTGAACTCATGAGTCCTCCAATGATCAGATGATATATTATATCATTTTATAAGATTATTCATTTATGTATTAAGCCTCATGTCATCCATTTCATCTTGTTTTTTTGTTGAAGGAAGCTCACCCACTTCATGATTGAAGGAACAATGGGATGCGACAGATAGAGTAGAGTAGAGTGGATTATGCAATGATGCAGAAAATTGAAGAAAATACGAGGTCATAGGCTCAAAAGAATGGGATATCTCAATTGTTGTCGCAAGACATGCGCTAAAACTCCCTGATATTGGTTTATATAGTTTAAACATTATCATTCAGTTGTTCAATGTATAAATTTTGAATAATTTAGTTATTTACCGTATAAAATTTGGATAAGTTGGATTGGCTATTTTTTTTAGTATGATTTATATATTTGTTGATATTTGAATATTATGTTTATAAAATCCCAAAATAAAAAATATACAAGTTGAAATTTGTAAAAAAAATTGTAACTGAATTTGTGACAAAAAACCGTATAAAATCTGTAGCAAAAATGTTTTAAATTTTGTAGCAAAAACTTAATAATTCATAGCATAATGGTCAGCAGGAATCATAGCAAAAAAAAAAATCCATAGCTAATACTTAATAGCAAACTTAGTAGCTAAACTTCCGTAGCTAAAAATTCGTAGCCAAATTCTGTAGCAAAATTTTTCGTATCAAATTCATAGCAAGAATATCGACATCCTTTTTAGTAACTAAACCCGTCGCAAATAGGTATTCTGTAGTTAAAATTCGTAACAAATAATTTAGTGATGAGACTTGTAGCTACGAACCAAATCTGTAGCAAATCCGTAGCAAAATGGTTGTTTGCTACAAATTTGCTTTGGATTTAGCCATAGCAAATGCCTATTTTTGTAGTAGTGTTAGACCTTTAGCGGCTACATCTGAGTTGTCGGTGCTAAAGGTCACGTTTCTTGTAGTGTGTTGTTTATGGTGTTGGGATTCTAAAATAGTTTGTGAGTAACATAAAATTTTTTGAAAGGTAACACAAAAAAATCATGGGTAACATGGTATGTAAAAGGTAATTTCCACTACATCGAAAATGCTGAAAGGTAAGGGTAGAACCCTCTAGCGCTATGTACTCTGCCACTGGGGGGGGGGAGACGGAAGGGAATTCTGGGAGGGAAACCTAGAAAAATAACGTTTTTTTACCTAAAGATATCCCCAGGATAAAACGTACCTCGTTGGATCAACACTTGAATGGACAATTGGATTATATTGTTTGAATGTCACAAGATTTTAGACCTTTAGCGGCTACATCTTAGTTGTCGGTGCTAAAAGGTCACGTTTCTTGTAGTGTGTTGTTTATGGTGTTGGGATATATTCTTGTTCAACTTTATTGTCAATTTACAAGATTTGGTATAATTAGTAAAGTTTGCATATACATGTCCATTCATAAATGATAAAAGCTAAGATAACATTGATGTTGCACTATCATGTTGTGGTTGGTATGTTTTGGACCTTTGCCAGGTGCGAGTTATTATGCATGTGGTCCAATATTTCTTTTTCATTTGGTGTTTAATACAATATGGGCCAAACAAATATGTTATGAAGGATAGGCGTGCTATAAGGTCTTAAAAATGGAAGGTATTTGCTGCCTAATCTAAAAGGTGATGGAACTAATCGGATTGAATAAATGCACAACGCCGGTTTTGGAGACATTAGTCTATGTCTCTTTCATTGTTTACAAACTGACAAATAAAACTGATTATCATGATCTAAATGGTTGAACTTCTCGGACACCTTGTGGGTTAGATGTGGTTACATTGAGTAAGATGCCGATTATGCCTTTGTCAATTGCTTATGGGCTAGAGCTATATGGTAGAATGTCTTGGTTTGGATGAAAATCCCATAGCTAGATAACATTAATTCCCTTATGTGAAGACAAAAATGTTAAGATGTAATCTTAACCATTGGTTTCATAAGATCAATGGTCTAGAATGGTTCCTATGGTTCTCACAACTCACTATGGTTTTCAAAATAACCCAACCCTATATATATATGGTTGGGTATTTTGAGAACCATGATGAGTTGTGAGAACCATAGGAACCATTCTAGATCATTGATCTTCTCAATCCAATGGTTGAGATTACATCCTATGGTTTTTGTCTTCACATGTTTAGGTTTTTGTCTTTACTTGTTGTTTTAATATAATAAAGTACAATTAAGGGTGTTTTTGTAAAAAGCACCATATGGAAAGAGAAATAATTAATATAATACTATACTAATTTTTTATTTAATTATTTAAAATATCATATTTTTTTACTATATTTTATTTTTTAAATTCTTTGATTTTTCAAATTCTTTGATTTTTAAAACAAATAATAACATAAATCTGATGAGGATAATTAACACTGGTGTAATTATTTACACTGGTGTAATCTGCCATACACAAACCCTGCTACACAAAAACACTAGTGTAAACCCCCAAAAAAACAACATCTATAATCTATACATTCGATATTACACCGGGGTAATTATTTACATTAGTGTAAAAAAACCCCAAAAACAACATATATACCACAAAACTTCTACAGAAAATACACTAGTGTAAAAACCAAAACTACAAACGATCTATACATCGAAACCTCTACACATTTCATATTTTACATTGGTGTTTTTACATCATCATCTTCACAGCATCTCCTGACAAAACCCAAAAAATTTCATAAATAATAATAATAATAACAGAAATAATAATAATAATAATAACAGAAAAATAATAATAATAATAACAAAAAATAATAATAATATTAATAAATAATAACATAAATAATAATAATAATAATAATAAAATAATAACAGAAATAATAATACTAATAATAATAATAACAAAAAAATAATAATAATCTTAATAAATAATAACATAAATAATAATAATAATAATAATAAATAATAACAGAGTTAATAATAATAATAATAACAATAATACCCTAATAATAATAATAATAATAATAATAAAGGGATACCTGATCGGAAAAACCACCGGAAAAAACCACCCTCACCGTCGGACCTCTCCTCCCCCCGTGTCGTCATCATCAAACCACCATCACCACCGGAAAACTGCCACCACCGTCTCCGCCATCGTTCGCCCCTCCCCTCCGCCCCTACCCCCCACTAAAAACCACCCCTCCGCCTCCCACATCTTTCTCCCAGATCTGTTTCAGATCTACCATCTCCACCACCCAATAACCACTATCGAACCACCCCCTAGATCTGTTTCACACCAACCAACGCCCCAAAAAAACCCACCATCGGTGAAAGAAGAGTTTGTGTGACAAATGGAGGTGTGACGATGGTGAGCCACCGTCGAACCACTATTATCGTCGATGAGAGGGAGAGAGAGAGAGAGAGAGAGAGAGAGAGAGAGAGAGAGAGAGAGAGAGAAGGAGGAGTGTGTGTGAGAGAGAGAGAGAGAGAGAGAGAAGGAGGAGTGTGTGTCTGTGTTTATTTAAAAAAAATCAGTAATATAATATGTGGAGTGGGGGTGGGTGTGGGGTAGGGTGGGGATAAATTACTTTCTTGCCCTTTAATATTATATTGATAGGTGGTATATGTGTCAGCTTGTTATTGGTCTAGAGGGGTTCTTAAGTTCTCTCAACTCAAAAGGGTTCTCACATGAACCCATAAAGGCATATATTTATCCATTCATAAAAGGAACTTTTTTAGGGTTATAATCATATAAAATACGCATCTCTATCTTGGTATTAGTTACACTACATTACCTACAATGCCCGACCTATATTAGCGACACACAAACCTTGTCGCATGATCATGTATCTTTATACGTCGCAAAAAAAATGTCTTTTTCGATGGTTTGTCGCAAATTCGTCACTAAATTGGTAAAATAAAAATTAAAAACTTACATTTCATCACAAATGTGTCGGAAAAATAAAAATAAATTATATAAAATAGGTAGTCTTACAAATTTGTCGAAAATATAAAAATAAATTAAATACAATAGGTTTCATTGCATATATGTCGCAAATTTAATTCTCAGATAATTAGGAAAATGCGTATGATATGCGTCGCAATTTCCTATACCAAACTTTTTTGCCGAAAAGGCATTGGATAGTGGGTAGAAAATGCATTGAAAAATGTTTCCTGCATGTTTTTTCCATCATATATATATTTTTTTTAAGGGAAATGGATTTAAAACTTCCCAACTATAGCCATTCATAGTGATGGAGTGGTGGAGGGGCCTTATGCTCACTTTCAACATTATGGTTTGGTATCCGGGTGAAGATCGAATACGGGTGGCGCCGGTTCGAATCTGACGGGCGGCGAGGTTTTACCGAGTTCTATAACACTATCGTGCCTTCGGGCGGGTGGGGCTCGGGTTTCCGCGCATCGGGAGAAGGCGGGGACTGCTGGAGGTCGAGTAGTCGATTCTTGGGCACGGCGCCCCGCAAGGGTGGTTGCCACACAGTTGTTCGCCGATCAAAAAAAAAAAAAAACTTCCCAACTATCACTCGTTGGCGGATAGCACTCCAAACTTTCAACTTGTTGGATTTTATCACTCCCGAACTAACTGAGGTCTAACCCAGTTAGTGTTTGTGGCCAAAATGTAAAAAACAAAACTTAAGGGACCATTTTTGAAATAAAACATTTAACTTATAAAATCCCCCCCCCCCCCTCATATTCTGCAACACCACCCCCCCCCCCCCTTCTCTCTCTCTATACCACCACCACCTCCCTCACCGGAAACCACCACCTGCCACCACCTTCAGCAGACAGAAAGGAGGAAGAAGACGACGGTGACTGTCGTGAACCCTTCTCCGGTCATCCTCTTCGGGTAACACCTCGCCGGAACCCTAATCTCCGGTCATCTGCAACAGGTAACACCTCGGAACCCTAATCTCCGGTCATCTGCAACAGACCCCCTCTCTCTCTCTCTCTCTCTGAAACAACTGCTTCTTCGTGTCATCATCCGTCGCTTATTCCTCGCCGGAGATGTTAAAGACACGGATTTGAACCCGGTTCCGGATTCTTGACCCGATTTGGTATCTGGGTTTGGTTCCTTTTGTTGAATTGGTACTGAACGGATTGGTTTGATGGTTGGGTCAGAAACAGTCGGTTTCAGAGCCTGATTGGTCCGGTTCTGATGAAATAGATGGAGCTTGAGGTGAGATAAGGGGTTTTTGTGGGATGTGGTGATTGGTTTTGTTGTGAACCGGAGGGTTGTTCGTCTAAATCTGAACCGGATGTTTGGTCATCTTCTGAACCGGAAGAAGCATCTTCTTCTTCATCTGAAGATGAGTAATTAGGTTTGAAGTCGTTGTTGGCCATTGGGTTTTTATAATGGTTGGTCTCGAATTTTAGGGCTTCAATTCAACAATTAAGGGTTCGATTGGAAGGTTATAGAGGAGAGAAGAGGAGGAAGCGGAGGGGTTATCGGGGATGGTGGTGCAGGGCGGTGCTCCGCCTGTCTCTCTCTCTCTCTCTTAACTCTCTCTCTCTCTATCTCTATTCTCCTTTTCTTTAAACAGATATATAACAATAATAATAATAATAATAATAATAATAATAATAATAATAATAAGTTTCAAAATGGTCCCTTAAGTTTAGGTTTTTACATTTTGGCCACAAACACTAACTGGGTTAGACCTCAGTTAGTTCGGGAGTGATAAAATCCAACAAGTTGAAAGTTTGGAGTGCTATCCGCCAAAGTGATAGTTGGGAGTGCTATCCGCCAACGAGTGATAGTTGGGAGTATTTAAATCCATTTCCCCATTTTTTTATTGCAAATGTGTCGGAAATAACTAGGTTTCTAGTACTGGTGGACTTGAAGCCAGGAGCGTAGCCAGGTACAACCTAAGGTGTGCGGTCGCATACCTTGAACAAAAAATTTTAGTGTATTTTATAGGTGAAAATCTCGATCACACCTCTTGAAAGTTTGGAAAAAGCCCCCAATCGCACCCAAAACCTCCCGATCACACACCTTGAAAAACAATCTTGGATCCGCCACTGCTTGAAGCCACGGCATTTTAAATTCATAGTTCATTTGATTATATTAATTTTCTTTTTTGAACAACAAATGTTATCTACTATCATTTATGAGTGATTATATATTATGGAAAGAAATGAAGGATGAGGAATCCACAGGGAGTGAATAGGAAGATTGAAAAGTTAGAAGAAAAAAAGAATTTTAACACCAATAATTATATTATAACTCTATTACCCAAGTTTGAACATAAGACTTTTAATTTAAGAGGCATATGCTTATACTAAGTAACTTAGCCCTATATTAACATTTGATTATATTAGTTATATGTATATATTGTTTAAGAGTAAATTGCCAAAATGGCCCCTCAGGTTTGACCCAAAATGCTTGTTTGGTCAGTTATCTTTTTTTTGTGCCAAAAGCACCCCTCACAGATCGAAAATTGCCATTTTGGCCCATATTTAACAGAGTTTCTAACGAAGAAGAAAAACTCAGTTAAGTCTGAGGGGTAATTTCGTCATTTCATGTTCTAATGTTTTAAAACCCATGTTCTCCAACAACCCTTCAAAGCATACTAACCCTAATTCCCAAAACCCCCCTATAAATCCCTGAGTATTGAAACATCCACCCAACCGGTTACCCTTACAATTTCCCAATATGATATCAATTTAATTACAGACCATCAAAATAAGGAAAAGGTACAAAATCAAAATATAACCGGCTGAGCGGCGTTACCGGAAAATCACTAACTCGGATCTGGATCATCCCCGATAGGAGCATCCTCACCTGTAGATGTGCCCTGACCATCATCCTCATCAATAACCATAATCAATATTCTTAACTATAGTAATCAGGGTCTAGGTTTGTAAGTATGTACCTTCAAGGAAACTTAACCCTCATAAGAGTTCCTACTCGAGTAAGTGACCATGACGAACCACCACTGTTTACAATTCCCATTATCAAAACAATATCACCTCTCGTCGGAGCCTTAAACCAACCCACCACTGCTCGACGGATCCCTAGACCTCAGCCGCCGCCTTAACTTCTGTCTGCACCTGCAACGCCGGCCTCTTTCTTTTCTGGTTACAACTCCTTCGATCTACTCACTCTCTCTTTCTATAACATAATCAGGTAAAGGGGTGTATGTGTTGAGAGTAGTGCCGCCTGTCACCATCGCCTGTGGTGGTGGTCGACCTTCCTACCTCTGATCTCTCTCTCTCTCTCTCTCTCTCTCTCTCTCTCTCTCTCTCTCTCTCAGTAGTTAGGTGTGTGTGTGTGTGTGTTTGGGCAGACAATGGTTTTTGGAGGTGGTGGCATAGCAAATAATAGGTTTGGGGGTTTTTATATGGAGAAGATGAAGTACAGATGAAAGGACAAAATTGCCCCTGAGACTTAACTGACTTTCAATACTCAGTTAGAAACTCTGTTAAATATGGGCCAAAATGGCAATTTTCGATCTGTGAGGGGTGCTTTTGGCACAAAAAAAAAAAGATAGGGAAAATGACCAATATAGCCCGTTGACCGGGCATTTTGCACAACTAGCCCTCTCCACCGTCTTTGGAGAGACGGTACACGGCTCCCAACCAGCCTGAACCGTCTCCGAGACCGTTTGGTTTTATAGCCAATTGCAAGCCAACACGTGACGTCTCTGATCCCGAGGCTGTACCGTCTCTCTCCAGACGGGTCAGAGATCTCTCCCAGACGGTTCACGTTTCCCAATGCCGGCTGCCTTCGGTTCAACCGTCTCCCAGACGGTTCACGTCTACCAATGCCGGCTGACCCTTCGGTTCAACCGTCTCAAAAGACGGGTCACATTTCCCAAGACGGCTGGCCCTTCGGTTCAACCGTCTCTCAAGACGGTGCACATCTACCAACGCCGGTGAGTCCCGATGAGCGGGCGACGCTTCGGTTGTCCAGCTCAGCCCTATAAATACCCGTCTCCCGTCCCATTCCCGTCATCCAACCCCGTCTAAACACTATCCACCACCGTGCAACTCCGTCTAAACACTATCTACAACCCGACGACCACCGTCCAACACCGTCTAAACAATATCTACCACCCCACCACCACCGTCCAACACCGTCCTACATCGTCTAAACAATATCTACCACCCCACCACCACCGTCCAACACCGTCCAAATCATACAAAAATGGCACCTCAAAGATGGACGGAAGAACAAGAGATTGCCTTGATTGCAGCATGGCTTCATGTTGAAGAAAGCACACACCTTAACAACAAATGGTTCCGGATACTGAATGAATACAACCGGCTCGTTGGAGGGTCAGAACGTACCACCGAGTCCCTAAGCCGCAAGTTGAGCGATTTGACGACAAAGTGTCAAATCTTCAACGGGCACCACAACCGGACTCTTTACGACGTACCCTCTAACTTTCCCGAAGACGTGGCAATTAGACACAGTCTAAGGCAGTATAAAAACAGGGAGCGTAAAGAGTTTAAACATGTGTCCGTTTGGCAAATGATAAGACATCGTCTTAATTAATTTGTAATTTATTAACTTTTTATTTAATGCAATTAATGGTTATATTTTTATTAATATTAATGCAATTTTGTTTTTTTTTTGTTTTTATATTAAGGTAAATATCTCATTAAACGTACTATACTATTACAATCACAAATAAACAATAAATACTATTACAACAACAATTAAAAAACTACACTATTACAACAAACTTCCCAAGAACTAAGAAGCAACAAGTGAAAACTAAGAAGCAACAAGTAAAAAACTACACTATTACAACAAACTTCCCAAATTTACTTCCAGAACTAAGAACTTTGTTTGAAGTAATAGTAATGTCTAACCAACTATTGAGGACTACATCTTAGTGTTAGATGTTTTGTCCTCCACAGCGGCGGTAGTAGCAGTGGTCTACATAGACGTTGTTTCGAATGGTGTATGTGCTCTACACAGACAAGTCCGAAACGTTTCCTCGTTTTATGTAACAATAGTTCTCAGTGAGCACACGTCGAACATCGACACATAAATTCGGAAAGCGAACGAACTTGCCTAAAATGTAGACCACCACATCATCGATCCATTACACGGGTTGCAAACCACGCGCAGATGGAACAACAATCCAAGTAGCCGTACGCAGATGAAACAACAATCCAAGTAACCGGGACATATTTTCCGAAGCCGGTAGGCTTCGGCTGGGAAAGTAAAAAAGGCTTCGGCTGGGAAAGTAAAAAAACGTCATTGGATTGGAAGATAAAAGCTTAGAGGAGAGGGGTGGGTGCATGGAAGATGAAAGCTTAGAGGAGAGGGGTGGGTGCAAATTTCGTTAAGTGAATTGGGGTATTTATATACACTCGTGAGACGGTTCAGGCGGTTCAGACGGTATCACAAAACGGCTTAAGACGACTTGGGAAATGTGACCCGTCTGGGAGACGGTTGAACCGAAGGGTCAGCCGGCATTGGTAGACGTGAACCGTCTGGGAGACGGTTGAACCGAAGGCAGCCGGCATTGGGAAACGTGAACCGTCTGGGAGAGATCTCTGACCCGTCTGGAGAGAGACGGTACAGCCTCGGGATCAGAGACGCCACGTGTTGGCTGGCAATTGGCTATAAAACCAAACGGTCTCGGAGACGGTTCAGGCTGGTTGGGAGCCGTGTCCCGTCTCTCCAAAGACGGTGGAGAGGGCTAGTTGTGCAAAATGCCCGGTCAACGGGCTATATTGGTCATTTTCCCAAAAAGATAACTGACCAAACAAGCATTTTGGGCCAAACCTGAGGGGCCATTTTGGCAATTTACTCTATTGTTTAACCATCGTATGTTCATAGAACATACCCAACAATAAATGGTGTTATTTCTTGTAACTCAGAGTTCCTAGTTAGCACTTTGCCCAAACAATCCCCTTTCATACATATGATTAACAAACAGTTCTTTGATTATATATGAATTAAACCAGTAAGGTATTGTGTTATATTATATTATATATTTTCATATGTAAATAAATTATATTAAACCTTTTTTGCCATCTCAATCTTTATATTACAAATCTCTTTACTAAACAAAAAGAATACAAATTATATATATATACATTTAGCAAATAGTTTGCAATAGTAATTGCCGTTAAAGTTGACGGTCCGTCAACGCCACAGGCACCGTTTTGACTCTCTGTCACCGTGACGTGTCCTCATCTCATGCCTTTGAGTCATGTTCACACACACACCACATTATCACGCTCATCTCTCTCATTTACCCTTCCTTTTCCTTCACAGGAATGCATCTTTGCGCTTCATAGAGCAAGATCTTATAATTCTCTCTTTTTTGTTGTTTTTTCGCCGGTTGATGCTTACCGGTTTCAAAGGTTATCCACTTTTGCCGGTTGCATGTTTTAAGCTCGCTTCTTCTCAGTTGTTCTACACATGCAATCTTAATTACCTCAAAAATCCCTAAGGTAAGACCTTATACTTTCACCTAAAACAATAGTTTTGCAACTTCTTTTTGACATTTTTCCGTCGGTTAGGTAGAGAGCGTGAAAGAACGAGATTATCTGTAGGAGGTGGTAACACCGACTGTGGATCTGAACGAAATCTACACCAGTGGATTTGGGTTCTTCACAGAGACAGGGGGGAGCTCGGTTAACAGTTATGGTGGTGCTTGCGTCGGACGTCGTGTGGTAGAGGTGGAGATGCTTTGTCGTCAACAGTGATGGTATGGCGGCGGCATTGTTGTTGATGTTGGTAATTGGTAAAGAGATCTTTGGTTGTATGGAAGGTTTTTTTTTTCCTGTTGATGTGCCTTGAGAAAAGGAAGGTTTGAGTTGCATTGAAAGGTCAAAGCCAATTAAACCAAATATGAGATTCAATTTTTTTTAACTAAAGCTTATATATTCATCTTAAAAGGATAAATAAAAATTATAAAAACCAAGTTATATCTGGATAATGGGTAAGCGAGGAATAAGTCGCGCCACTATCCGTTTTTAAATTGCAAAGCCTACTCTATTAAAAACAAACCCCCGGTTCCTTGAGATTCAATGTATTTAGTGAAACATGTATTTTCCGGCGCAACGCGCGGGTAAAAGACTAGTGAAATATAATTTGTATATTTCATGGCCCATCTATTATGGTGTGGTGGTAAAGAAGTTAAGGTTTTAAAAGGGAGGTTGAGAGTTTAAGCCTTATAAGTGGTAAAAAAAAAGTGTATTTAAAAAGAGATGAAAAATAGTGGAGGAAATTAGCCATTAAAAAAAAAAAAAAAACTTAAGTATACTTGCCATTGGGGTTGGTGGTCCAGTGGTAAGGCAAAGCCTTTTAATACACTAAAAGTGTGAGGGCTTGAGTTCAAGTCTCACATGGAGCAAGAAATTCACCTTTCAAAAAAAAAAAAAAAAAAAAAAAAAAAAACACACTTAAGTATACTTCATGAGGAAAGGTTCAACTGGTAACAGTAACACGTACATGTAGCATGCAAGAATCAAGTTAGAAATTATATCATGCCATTGGTATGTTATGTTGAATGTTGATGTTCAAAAAATTAGGAAAATGAAAAATAAGAGAGTTGTGAGAAACTCTAAAACATAGTTTTCTCTTTAGACTTCATGAGTTGTGAGAAGCCTTGCCTTCTAATGGCGGATCCCGAAATTTTTTCCAATGATGTCACTATTTTAAACATTCTAATTTTGTAGAACCGGACATAAAATTTTTTGGGTGGGTCGGTTTGATGGTTCGGGTCAGGTAAGGTTGATCACATAAAAAATATGATACAATAATATAAAAACATCGACATTAAAAATTAAAAACAAACACATAATATAAATTCGATTGTCTTATGAATTTTAATAAAAAAAACAATACTTAGAGTTATTCCCTATGAGTTTTCATCTTTTGAAAACGTTGCATTACATCTTCGACCAAAACTTGTTAGAAAAACTCTTGTTCAATATAACAAATGTAAGAATCGTTCATGGTGATAGGGTTTGAAAGAATTGAAGCATCAGTCGGTTCGGTTGGAGGCACAACGCCACAGCCGCACATGTATGTTATTATCACTTTTTTTTTGTGGGGGGGGGGGGGGGGGGGTAATTAGTAAATGGCTCAATAGTAGAGTGGGCTTGTAAAAGGTTATATTTGCATCTACTTAGAAATTAGAGTTGAGCTCATTTAACTAGAATTGGGTTGGGTCTAATGTAGTCACTATCGAAAAAATATTGATGTCACTCGAAAAAACTATGTATATATGTATATATACAACTGAAAAAAAAAACTGCTGTCCCGGGACTACGTCCCTATAAACATACCTCCCCCAATGTTGTCGTCACGTCACCAAAAAGTTGGTAAGCCTTGGTTTTAGACAACTTGAGGACTACCCAAGGGTGTGGGATAGTCTTCCTTGGGTAGTCCTCCACTCCTATTGGCCAACATTTATTTTTTATTTTGTAATTTTTTAATAAGTAAATAATTAAAATAAATAACGTAAAAGTCACATAATATTAAAAAAAACGTTACAAATAAAACAAAGTCGAATAATATTAAAACTAAAGTCAACATTACAAATACTAAATAAACGAGACCTTAAATTTAAAAAAAGAAGCGTCTAGCTATACTTGCTAATGATATCTTCTTGTAATTTTTCAATAACTCGACGCCTCGCTTCGGACATGGAGCTTGTGTTGATTGCTAAAACTTTCGCCTCTTCGATTTTGAGCTTTTCATTCTTCACATTTAGCTTTTCCTCGTTGAGTCAGTTGAAAGCTTCGACCTGAGCCGTCAAAACGTCAATATTAGTTGCACTACCGCTCTCCGACCCGCTTTGTTTTTTGGCGGCCACTTCCCCTTTTGCTTTATCCCGACCTATTTAATTAACCGAAATAAGAATATAATAACTTTTAATTAACAAGTAGAATAAATTTTAAAAAATGACAAACCCATGGGACGATGAGCCTCCTCGATCGGAATATCAAACTCCGCTTCCTCATTGATGTCGATGTCCACACGATGACTCGAGCTTCCCTCTTTTGAATCTTTAGCATTTGTCTTTCTACGCTTTGCTTTTACAACAGGGTTTGGGACCATCAACCACTTTGGTTCATTCCTCAAAAGTTCCCAAGCCCGAACAAATTTGAATCCTCCGGTTGCGTATCACTCCACTTCTTCATAGCGTCACTAAAAATGATACTTTCGTTGTATCCACTCTGGTGGTTCGACTTGATTTGATTATAGAAACCGACAAATAATGTACACGGCTTGTTTATTTTCCTAAACTTCGCGTTAATCGAGTCTAAGTCTCGATAGGGGGTCGGTGCTTCCATTCTTTTGTGGAAGTTGCTTGTACATTTCTTCAAAAAAAACCGGTGCCATTTTGGTTGGTGCCTAAATTTTTTGCGAATAGTAAATTTATTAAGTTTTATTATTCGTACTAAAGTAATACTTAAATACTATGAAAAAAAATTGTAACAATATAAAAATGTAATAAAAAAACGTAGTTAATTAATTACCAACAATGGGGCAAGTGGAGTGGATGTTTCTAGCCACGCTAGAACCAACGCCTCAACTTCGGTTCTCGTCCATGGTTTCTTAGGCAATTTTTCACCACCCTTCGCCTTTGCCTTTCCTTTGCCTTTTTTAAGTGGTGGTGATGGTTGCGTTTTCGGAACAATTTCGACCTCATCATCATCTTCCTCGTGTACGAGCCCCATAGGACGAGATACTTGTGGTGTTGTAGGGCTTGGTTGAGGTGGTTGAGTTGGTGTAAAAGTAGTAATAAACATAGGTTGTTGCATTTGCATTTGATTAAACATGTTCGATTGCAAAAGTTGTTGCATTAGCATTTGACTTAGTTGTTGAAACGCGTTGGAGGATGATTGTTGGTAGTTCGCAAAGGAGGATGGCACTTCGGGTCGATAACACCCACTAAAACTTATTGGGAAGTTCGCGTTTTGATTCGCGTTTGGATTAGGTGTTTGGTTCGGGGAGTTCGGGTTATTTGGGTTATAATGGTTGAAGGGATCCATATTGTTTTTTATAAAGTTTGAGAGAAAATGAGAAGAGTAGAAGAGTATTTAAATTGATTGTAGGTTGTTTTTTTTCATAAAAAATGGTATTGTTGTATGTTAAATAGAGATTTGTTTTTTTTTTTTTTTTTAAATATTTACAGTCATACAACAGTTGGGTAAGAGTGTGCACAAATCATCAACCAATCACAAGGCATCACAAGGCCCGTCCTCTTCTTTCATTTTTGGCCGTTTTAGCCGGGTGTGGGTCGGTTGGGGCGGTATTGGCTGGCCCAAGACGGGGTCGCCAGGCCCAAGCCGCCCCCACCCCATAATCTTAACTAGAGAACAAAAAAGTAATATGAATTATTAATATAAATATTATTTAATAGTTTTGCGTAACCTTGATGAGAGATTCTAAAATAATAAAATCGATAGTGTAAGACCATGTGTAGTGGAAGGCTTTATTTATAAAGTCCTCTTTTCTGATTGGTTCACGTGGCTGCTGAGTCAGCATGGAGAGAGAAACTGAAAAAGGGGTGTAGTGGTAGGAGCTTTATTTATAAAGCCCCTATTAATATTTTATTGTATCTTTTAAATTAAAAAAAAATAAAATTATAATAAAGAGAGAGAGTATGAGGTGGAATGATATGATTGGAGGGGGAGATGAAGAACCGACGCTATATTTGTCACGCCAAAGCCTCTTTTTCAAAAATAAAGCCCCCATGTAATGATGTTGGGGGCTTTATTTTTCCAAATAGCGCCTAAACTCACGCCCACTACGATGGGTCTAAACGGTACTAATTCATGATTTGTTTTCTTGAGCGGTTTGCCACGTGGCAACATTTATTAGACTTTTTTTTTTTCTAAATCACACACTTAATTATGTATTTAATTATTTTGTAAGACTTCAAAATCAAAATTACTCAATGGCCCGTTGGTTCACATATATGTGGATAATCTCATGAACCCAAGTTTGAACCTTTGGGTTGAACATTTTTTTATATTTTATTTTTCACTTCAAATTGATGGGTTTTTTTTACAAAGCAAACTTTTTTTTAATAAAACAAACTTTGACTAGGTTTAATTTTATAGGATTTCTCAATATGTTTTATAAATTATTTAATAAATTATAATGGTTCTAGGCTATTATTTTTTTTTTAAATACAAATTTAACGTTTTTTAAGAATGTTTAATAAAATAAACTATAAAATACCATCATTATAAGACTTTTTTCCTTTCCTTTACGAATCATAACAATATCGTCTGATGTAAGTTTCTTTGTGTGGTTTTTAATCGATTTAAAACACGTGTCAATATCATCTTAAGCATATTTTTTCCGGTTGCTACATCGAGTGATGGTGCCGTACATATTCGAAACGATACCGACCGAAACCCCGCTGCGTAGCGCGAGTATTTTAATAGTTTGAAACAAATACAAATGTCTATACAAAATAGCTAAGTTATTCCATACTTAGGTGGTGTTTGTTTTTTCTAAAAAATGTTTACATGGGTTTTCTGTTTGCGGCGCACAGACCACGCGTAAACATTGTTATGTGTCTACGGGCGTAGCTCTTCTTGGTGTAGACTTGGTTCAACCACTTCTAAGATCTTCTAAAGTCTACAGAGGGTTAAACACCACCACCCACATTCCACTACCACCACGTTCCACCACCACCACCGTCAACCACCACCACCGTCCATGCACCACCATCAGTTTATTTTAGCAGTTTACAGAGGTTAAAAAACAAAAAAAAAAATCTTCTTCTTGCAGGCTATAGAGATTTGGTCCACCTCTTCTGTAAACATCTGCAGATGTGGTACGCGGACTGCAGACATTTTAAATCTGAAAAAACTTATAGGACCTTAAAGTAGTGTGTTTGAAATAAGAAAGGTAATAGAGAGAAGGTTGTTGTGAATGTAGTAGGAAAATTTGTTGGTCATAAGGTTGTTGTGAAAGCAGTATGAGAATTTCGTTTTTCACTTCCTAGTCGTTTAGAGATTGTTTTAAATAATGTTTGCTACATTGTGAAAAATGGTTGGTAAGTTATCCTACATAATACGAATATGCAGAACCTAGATAATTTGATATATAAGTGGAATTCTTCCTTGGATATTGTTTCCATAAACATGAAACAAGTTGGGACCCTAGAGGGTGTGAACACATGCACTATGACTATATATGCGTAAGTAAGAAAGAAAGTAGGTTCATATACGAAATCACTTAGTCGGACTATAAAGAAAGGCTAACGTTATGAAGGTCAACTGGTTAAGGGGGGCTTGCACTTGAGTTAAAGTAGCGCTTTTGGAATATGAGTAGGGATCCTAGGTGGCGCGTTCGTGAAGGCAACCCGAAAGAAGACACTACAAGGAAGTCCACCTTTAGCGGCGACGCCTGCTGCCACTAAAGGTATACTTTAGCGGCAGCAGGACCTTTAGCGGCGACGGCTGCCGCTAAAGGTCCTGCCATCTTTAGTCTATCGCTATTGCTCCTGTGGCGGTGGCGGCGCCCCTGCACCGTCTCCCCCGTGGCCCATAACAGCGGCCATCAAATAAACAAACAAAAACAAAATCGAACCCATACTGTCCTGCAAAAAGGAAATAAAAAATATTAATCACATTATTATATGTAAGTCCTGCAATTAGAAATAAAACTTATTAGTCACATTATTATATAATACTACAAATACTAACTTAACGATTTCGTAAACGCTGCCGTTAAAATAACCGCTTCTGCCACGGTTTCCGTCCAAATGAAATCCCGCTTTTTCCTACCACCGTAATCACCAATTAGCCACTTGACAATTTCATAAAACATTCACCACGGCTTTTTCCGTAACCGCTAACACCATCAGTTTCCACCCAAACTCCAAGACACATCATTTCTTTCCAACCACTGTTATTCTGTTAATCACCACCACTTACTTTCATCTACCACATAACCGCTACACTCACCGATAAGTACGTCGTCACAAACAAAACATAAAACTCCAAGTCATGACTGTGACAAACAAAATACAAAACATAAACCAACACCAACCTTTTTCCCATTCAACATGGAATCGGTACCCAAACGACAACACATTCAACATGGGACCGGCAAAACATAAAGTTGATAAAAAAAACCGACACGTCTCCTTCAACCAACGTTTGCCCCGTCGTTAGCCACCATTTCACACCCTATATATAACCACACTGTCACAGTTTAAAACCCCACCACTCAGTTTCCATACGAAAACTCCTTCAACCACCACACAATTTCCCAAAAAACACTAACGTTTTCGGTACCGGTTTCGGCTCCGATCTTCAAGTTTGTACGCCGTCACGGTTCTACAAGAAGAGATGGCTCGGATAGTTTTATCAAATGAATAAAATTCTACAACAGACCTTCATCATCAACTACCATGTAACTTTGTTTGATTTTTCCAAATATTTGTTAATCGGGTTGACTAACTCACAAGAGTGTTGTTGTAGATGGGTTTGTTATGGCATTATCAGCGATCAGTGCATATATAGTGGCTGTGGGCGCTGGGACATCTACATCAATAGAGGAGGATGGAGGTTTGGGAGATAATCAAAACAAGAGAGAGAAGGTAATTATGTAATCATGTTTTAATAAGGAGTTCATGGTTTTGGTATTACTATGGGAATTTGTTTGTTTTTAAGTGTCAGTCATCATTGTTTTTATTTTGTTGGTACTCGGTAATTGTTGTTAGTAGATAGGTATGGATAAAAATATTATGGTTTGTATGCAATAAAGCTAATGTTTTTTTTTTTTTTGATAATTATGTAATTTATTTTAATAAGAATACAATCCTATCATGATGTTTATTCAAAACAAGTTCGCTAAGACTATCCGTTGTGAAAGCGCGAGCGGGATTACGCGAACGAAGTTTTTGCACCGGTGTTCACCTCTAGCCACAACAGCCCCACGCGAACCCTGGCGCGAACGAGCACAAGCAACGGTGGTCGCGTGGGCTAACGGGAGAAACTGACCTTTGGTCGCGCCGATGCTCACCTCCAGCCACAACGGGGTCAAGTGATCGGGTTACTTGAGAGTCACGTTGGTGACTCGCGCCTGGTCATTTGCGGCTCCACAACAGACGGTCTAACGAAGTAACCCATTTGATTTTTATACGGTTTAAGAAATTTGTTATTTACTATATGTGTGTATCAATCTACAAACATAATATTTGATTTTGATCCGTACGAGTTTAAACCAACCAAGAAAAAATTTAAGGCCCCCATTCCTAATTGGTTCACGTGACAGCCGAGTCAGCATGAGACTTTAAAATGAAATGGGGTGTAGTGGGGGTAAAAAAATTTAGCGCCCCCTTTTTAACCGTTGAAAACAATATTCAAACAAATGGGTGACATTGCAAAATACTATTGGTGGAAGAAGTTGCAATCCAGTGCTATAAATAAAACGCCCCAACCATTTTTTTAACAATTCACGCCCTTACGTAATGGTGTAGGGGGCGTGAAAAGGGAGATAACGTCTAAGATGGAGCTTGACTACATAAGGTCTAATCGTATCAGCACACCATAATTATATTAAATTATTGTTAAAATCAATAGAACAAATAATTTTAATGGGTATAAGAAACAAAATGTAACATTATTAATGCTGGTACAAAATTTTTGGTTCAAAATTGTGCCGACAAAGTTGGTTATTTTTTCAAACACTTCCTATTGTTTGAAAGTAAAATCTTTTAGTGCGTGTTGTAAGTTGGGATAAAGCTAAATGAAATGAGTGTTTTGCATTACTTCAGAATTCCGCATCTCATATGGTGATACTACACCATTCATAATCAATATCCCGCCGCAACGCGCGGGTTAACGTCAACTCGTTATATGTAATAAATAAAGTATAAATAGTAAACATTGATTTATTATAATAAATACATGAAATCATCAACAATTACTGTTTTTTAATCAGACTCCATGTCATCATAATTTGGATCGTCCTCGTCATAATATGCCCCAGCATCAGCAACTTCACTGTCGTCATTGCTCGGGGCATCAACTTCCATCGCATTCTCACATGGAGTAGCATGAGAAGATATGTTTTGAAAGTATTGGTGGAAGTCAATAATTAGGCCAATATTAGATGAAGAGTTATTGTGAACGACGTCAACATCCTCGCCAACATCCTCTCCTAACTCAGTGTCTACGTTTTGAACATTCTCGAGTTGTGGTGGTCTATCCCAAATTTGCCGGTGATTAACATTTTCGACGACCCACCTATGTTTATTATTTTGTTTTCCTCGAGATGGTTCTTGGATGTAGAACACTTGTTTGGCTTGTCAGGCAAATATGAGCTGAGCTTCTTTGTCCCATTCGTGTTCTGTGCTGATACTGGTGATATTGTTTTCAACCGTAACTCGAGTATCGTACCTCTTGCACCGAAATAGGATAGTTGTATACCCACGAGGATAACTGATCTCAATAATCTCTTCTAATACGCCATAATATTTCTCACCGTTCTCTCCCTCCACCATAACCCCTGAGTTTTGCGTTGCACGTTTTGTATCACGTGAAGCCACCATAAACCTAACACCGTTGACTATGCAACCGGTGTAAGTCTGGGCCATTACGTGCGCGCCCAATGAAAGAGCATATAACTCTGGGTGGAATTCTGAAGAACTTTCTTTCTTCATCTTATATACCTAACAAATTTAAAATAATATTGTTTGTTATATATGCATTACCTAACAAATATATAGTAACGAGTGTTATATATGTATTACCTTGTGTTGAAACCATTCCGGAAACTTAGTTTTAATATCATCTTGGGGATTTGTAGATTTGAATTCACTACATTGAAGAAATATGTATAAAAGCAAGAAAAATTAGTCTTAATTATATATTTGGGATGTTCGGTAAATATATAAAGGATAGGAGCACTTCATGTAGCCCCTGACTTCTTCGCAATTATCGAGGACAAACCATTATATCTTGAGTTTGTCCTCAACTGAAAGTAGCTTGTCATTCGTTGCACTGATCGGCTTGCATTGGGACTCAAACACCCATAACTTTCTTTTTTCTACAACGGCGTCCTCATTTCTCTCAGGCTGATTGAACTTAGTCTTAACATTTTGCAGATACATTGAGCAAAATGTTAAAGCTTCTTCAGCTACATAACCTTCAGCTATACAACCTTCTGGCCTTGTCGGGTTTTTAACATAGTTTTTCAGTTTTTTCATATACCGTTCAAAGGGAGCATAGTCCCATTTACACACGTCTATCATCTCATATCCCAAACCAGTCTTCTTTAATATCTTTTTGGCTTTGTAATGCGAAGGGGGGACCTTGTTACCTGCTGGAAGTACAGACTGGAAAAAACCCGAGAAGCTCATCAATCGAATTATTAGTCCATTTGTGCCTTACCTTCATATTCATAAGCTTTGATATAAAGTCAAGGGAGGAATAATCAGTACACCCAGGATATAGCTCTGATTCGACTTCATCTATCAGGGCTTCAAACTCATCACGAACATCACTACTCTCTGTATTCGAACCCCCTTCGTTAAGGTCTGTATCCTCTTCCATACGATCCTCTTCCACTACCACACGCTCCGCTATAAGGTCTGCGATAACGTCATTCATATCGCTTCTTCCCCTAACCTCATTTACGACTATAGGAGACGGCGTAATTGGATTTTCACCGTGATAGATCCACGGCGTGTAATATTCATCAAAACCATTTATACGAATATGATATATCATTGTTAAGAAGTCTATGAAGATAGAATTATTACACTTTTTACACGGACATCTAATCGTTCCATCTGAGTTGACGAATGGTTTGGCATACTCAATGAAATTGTCAATTCCTTTTTGGTACTCAACATCCAAACGGTTCTTTATAAAGATCCAGCTTTTATCGATCGACATGATGATGTGACTGAAACATAATTTGGGTTTGAGGCACGATAATTTAAATGAAACGTATTATTGACACCTAAAGGGTAGGCTGCTAAACCCACTTTTTGAATACCTTATCTCATATATGAATGTGTATTACATGATTGTTTGTTTGAGAAAAATTCGGCAGCATTTCCCCTTAGCCCCCAAGTATATAATATAAATATATACCCGAGGAGCAAAGAGGAAACGCCAACCGAATCTTTCAAAAACAAACAATCATGTAGTACACATTCACATCCTAAATGAGATAAAGTATTCAAAAAGCAGTCCCAAAACGGGGACTACCCGAAATTAATTACTAAATCAATTTCGGGCGGGTATTTCTAAGCTCACTATGTTTTAAATGGGGACTCGTACATTTATTTTAGGGTTCCTAAAACTTACAATTTATTGATTCACTATATTCTTATTCTCTTTATTATTCGAGACGAATCTAATCCAATCCTTAACTCACACCTATCAAACCTCATATTCAAATCATTCGAATTCTCCAAACCACAGTTACCTTAATTGTTACCCAAGCATCCATAACCCTATGTTTCTAATAACTTCGGGACGAAGTTTCTAAAAGTAGGGGATGCTGTGACATCCGTCACTTTTTATTTTTATAATAATAATAATAATAATAATAATAATAATAATAATGATAATAAATAAAAATACAAGCCTTATTCCCACCAAAAATACTTGAGCCCAACTAACACCACTCTAACCTATTAACACAACCCAACCACAACCAAACCATAGCCCAGGAACCACTACAGATTACTAACGGTCGGGCATGTTATCATTGTAGAGACCCTAACCACATGCGACCTCAATGCCCTAAATTGAATAATGTAAACCTGGTGGCACATGGACGAGCTTTCAATGACAATATCAACAGAGCAAACGGTCAGGAAGACGTTAATCCCACTGGTTAAGCCATGGATGGAATCTTCCTAAGACTCGAGAATCCAACACTTGCGTTTTCATTTTCTTGATCCTATTATCATTTTGTACCCAATTTTGTCGCACTCATTAGCATTCAACATCTAGAAATTTCCTTGCATACTATTGTGTACGAACACAGATTGGAAATTTATCATATTTGGTTATGTTTATTTTAATCGTAGAAGTTTAAAGACTCTACCTTACATTTATTTGAAAACATTTGAACTTGATTTCCTTGATACTTGATCCTATAGAGCTTTTCTAGAAAATACTTATAGACCAAATAGACTTAGACTTATTTGTTACATTATACATAGGGTGATACTTGACAACGTTGGAATATACTTATTCAATTACACAAGACTCACCACCTTGCTAATGTGAGTATTACTTATCCCCTTTTCCGTTTTTACAACTTTTGGGGTGATTCATGCACAAGTATACAAAACCTTCATATTCATTTACACATACATTTTATTCATTTACAATTCATATACGTGTCTTGTTTATCTTTGTGCTTATGTTTTAAAATGAACGTAGCTTACATACAAAATCATACATACAGACATAACTTATGTTATGGTGCTCTTTACATACAGACATAACTTATGTTATGGTGCTCTTTACATACAGACGTAACTTATGTTACGGTGCTCATTTAGACATAACTTTGTGTTATGGTGCTCTTTTAGACTCACACGTGTTGAGGTGCTCATTATCAATTACATTGTACAACTTTACATGTGATCTTTGTCTTGTTTGGTTACTTGCGTGTTTACATAATGCCTTGGTGATGCTAGACACATGAATTGTACTACTTTTCAAAACTTATACTATACGTACAAAACTAAGTAGTACTCACCAACATCATATGTTGACAAAATTATTTTCGTGCATGTTTCAGGATAAGCTGCTTGACGATTCACATAGGACCTTGGACTTAGATTAAATCAATCAACTATCTTTATTTTGTTGTATTGTATTGAATTTCACATGTTGTAAAACAATATTCAATAATCAATTATTTACATTTTAGTACCATGAGCTTTTGAACAATCGTCACTACGTGGCACCTCGATGATTCCGCCATCGGTTGGGGTGTTACAATGTCTTTCTAGTCTCAATATGTAATAACATACAAATATAAACACACATACACTCATACATACATACACGCATACATACACTCATACATACATATACTCATACATGCATACACACATACATACATACACTTATACATACACATACTCATACACTCATGCATACACATACTCATACATACATACACTCATACATACACATACTCATACATACATACATACACTCATGCATACATACATACATACATACATACTCATACATACACTCATACATACATACATACTCATACATACATACATACATACATACATACATACATACATACATACATACACGCATACTTATACATACTCATACATACATACACGCATACATACATACACTCATACATACATACACTCATACATACATACATACATACATACAAACATATACTATACACTCATACAAACATATACTATACACTCATACATACATATACTCATACATACATACATACATACACACACTCATACATACATACACACACTCATACAAACATACATACATACTCATACATACATACATACATACATACATACATACATACATACACGCATATATACATACATACACTCATACATACATATACTCATACATACATATACTCATACGTACATACATACCTACATACATACATACACACACATACATACATACATACATACATAAAAATTTAAAAAAACAGAAAAAAATAAAACAAAACAAAAAAATATATAAAAAACGGAAAAAAATAAAAAAAATCAGAAAAATCATAAAAAATAAAAAAACAGAAAAAATAAAAAAACAGAAAAAAATATATAAAACAAAACAATTAGCGGCGGCGACTAACATTTAGCGGCGGCGATTAAACCTTTAGCGGCGACAAAGTTCACGTTCTTCCCGTAGATCGGTCTTTTCCTACAAACATAAACAAATCATCAAATAAGAATAAATTTTTTAACCTCAAAACAGAAAAAAAAGAAAAAAAAACTGAAACTAAAATAAAAACAGAAAAAAAAATAAAAACAGAAAAAAAATTAAAAAAAAACTGAAAAAAAAAATAAAAACAGAAAAAAAAATTAAAAAAAAAACTGAAATTACTTACAAGAGAGAGAGAGAGAGAGAGAGAGAGAGAGAGAGGAGAAGAAGGAGACGGTGGTGGTGGCGGGGCTCGATGGTGGTGGTGGGGCTGTGCTCCGGTGGTGGTGGTGGGGCTGTACGTGCTCGGTGATGGTGGTGGTGAGGCAGACGACGACAGAGAGAGAGAGAGAGGAGAAGAAGAAAAGGGCGGTGGTGGTGGCGGGGCTCGGTGGTGGTGGCAGGGTGCGGTGGTGACAGAGGAGGAGGAAGAAGAAAAGGGGGTTGCGAGAGGCGGGGCTGCTGCGAGAGGGAAGGGGGTTGCGAGTGTAACACCCCAACCGATGGCGGAAACATCGGGATGTCACGTAATGATGATTGTTCAGTAGCTCATGGTGAATAATAATTTCATTAAATGATTTAAATAATTTACATACAATGATTCTAGAATTTGTACATCAAATTGAATAAAACTAAACACATATCTTCAAGCATCAATTCATATCTTCAAGCAAATAGAACCTGAAACATGTTAAGTTGAAAAGATTTTGGGTCAACAAAAGTTGGTGAGAATTACATAGGTTTTTGATAATTGAGTAAAAATGTTGTGCAATTCATGTGTCATGTCAATCTAGTCCATATGTGAGAACATACTAGAAATAAATCGAGTGCATAATCAACCCTGATGACTGTTATAAAATGATACATACCATACGCTCATGGTCCAATATGTTATACGATAACAAACACCCACGCTACCTTTGTAGGAGGCACGTATCCGGGTGGGATTGTCAGTCCAATAGATCTATCAATGTATACCGCCGGCTGATCAATGTTAATGATTATGCTAGAATGGTGCTTACTCTAATCATGCTCAAGACATAATGCAACATAGAAAACACATAGACACATTGATGATTGAATTGCAATGATGATGTTGTAACATGTTTCACCCCAAAAAATGGTGATAAATAGAAAAGGGGCTATGTAAAACTCACCTTGGTAAAATGTTATATCTGTTGAGAAATGTGTTGACCAAATGTATCAAGTATCACCCTATAATAAAGTAATAAATATGTCTAAGTCTATCTAGTCTACAAATGTATAAGTTTCTAGGGCTTCGAATTGGGGATAATTGCTCGTTTGATTAATATTAAAAATATTCGCCAATTGAGAGAAATTTAGTAAATAAATAACTAAAAATCTTTTTATGAATATTAAATCCAAGATGGTCACAAGAATATGTTTGAAGTATAAAAATAATTTTTATAAAATTATTTCCTTTAAAATAGATTATTAAATCTATTTTTTTTATAAATTGTCAAACCTTAACTTTAATATTTAAAAATATTAAAATTAAATAATTTTTAGTTTAAAATTCATATTTCTGTTCTAAATGATCAGAAATAATTTCTATAAAATTTTTGGTGCAAAAATATTAAAAATTGGATTTATTATGATTTAATTATGATTAAAACTAACAAAAATTGATTAAAAATATTAAATAAATGATTTTTCAGAAATAAAAATCATTTCTGAAAAGCTTAATGTTATAAAAACTTAGGAAAATTTTTGTGGAAATTTATAAGATCGTTTTGATATTTTTATAGATTTTTATAAATAAAATAGAATAAACTTGATTTAATTATTGTAAATATTAAATCAATTAATTTTAAAAAACTAAAAATTGGAGAAAGTTCTTTTACATCAGACTTGATAAATGTAATTTTTTTAGAATTTATAAAGAAGTTTTGATATTTAAAAATGAATTTACAAGATTACAATGTATAATATATGTTTTATTTAGTTTGTTAAAAACATGAAAAAGGGTGGGAAAATAGGCGCCCCAGGCAAGTATCGAACCCGGGTGCTCTCTGTTACGGGCAACAGTCACAACCACTTGGCCTAGGCCTGTGGTTGTGATTTATTTCAGTTTTATAAATATAAATACAGTATACAGAAGTAGTTTCTTCCCCAAATTATTACTTCGAAACCCTAGTTTTTCCAATCAGGCAATCCATACATTTTTAACCCGATTATTGTTAGGGTTTTCGTTGTATGGATGCCGACTAACAAAACCCACAAAAAAAGATTGGACTTACAGTGTTGTTTATTACACGATTGGCCAGTCAACTCAATAAGTCAAACTTCGTGTGTGTGGGTATCATCAGAGGTGTTTCAGATCAATTGGGGGTTAAGAGAGATGTGTGAACGAGTTGAAATGCTGCGCAGAAGGTCAATTTATATAGAGGATTGTTGAATCGTTTAATTGGCAAGGTTGACCATGATATGAATGTATACGCGTAAAATGGTTTAAATTGGTATCAATTAATGATCAATCAACGTGTTGCCGTGTCATACACAGGCCGAAAATCAGGGAACGATGGTCAACCATGATTACTAATCTTTAATCAAGCTATTGATTTGTCAAAAGAGAGGAAAAAAAAAAAAAAAAGAAAATAAAAAAAACATATCTGCTGTTGCTGCTGCACGTTGTTAAGGAAAGGAAAAGAGAAAGACGAAACTAAGCTTTTATATAAATAGTGTTGGAATGAAATCAGTATGAAGGGTGTGGAGTAGTGGATAACACGCGTGTGTGTTTGTGTGTTGGTCCCGGTTCGAAACCCAGCACGAGCAACAATTTTTTTTTTTTATATAATGAAGGAAGGGTAAGGGTGGTTGGGCTGGGTTCCAGTGGGCCGGGGATTGGGCCGGTGATTGTGGGCTTCAGGAAACAAAGGTATGGTTGGGTTGGGTTTAATAGTTCTAAGTTAATAAAATCAGTTTTTTTTTTTTTTTTACAAAACAAAATATAACTGATTATTATTATAATTATTATTATTATTATTATTATTATATATATATATGTATATGAATATATAAGTTGTGTGGTCGGGCAATAAAACTTAGGCATAATATGGAACTAATATACGTTTTTATAATTGAAAATTTGGCGATGTTACAGTCTCCCCTACTTTTAGGAACTTCGTCCCGAAGTTAAAGGAAGACACTAGATTAGCAATTGGTCGACTACCGACATTCTTGATAAAATTTCACACTACCTTAATGTACCTGTAAATTCATGATTACGTTCCGGACCGTAATTACCAATTCACCTTACATTAGGGTTTTGTGTCCTTTTACGACTTTACCGATTGTTGAGCAGGTCTGATAGTCCCCACCAGTCGTTGAGCAGGTGGTAGGGCCTCTCCCGACTGTTGGAAAGACATGATGACCTCTACCAATCGTTAAGTAGGTTGTTTGGTAGTCAACTAATTGTTGTACAAGTAAACACGTATGATTATAAATATAGCAATTAGTTCACATTCAAACAAGCATGCACACAAATGTTATGATAATACTTGGATTTATTACTTGAATCAAAAGCGTCATTACATAGAATTAAAAGCAAACAACATTTAAATGGTGGGACTTGCTGTTATGTAGCTGGAGGGTCTTGATCTCGGTTTAGTTTAGGGCATCAGTTATGGTAGTGATTTGGGTTTCCACATTCATAGCATTGACCATAGTTGAAATTACCAGGACGATTAGGATTAGTAACCTGAGCAGGGTTGTAGATAATCGCAGCCAGTCGGGCATCAACACCTTTGTTGTTTTTGTTGTTGTTGTGGTTGGTGTTGTGGTTGTTGTTACTTTCCTCTTGGTTTTCACCACTGTTATTGCGAGTGCTACGACGTGGAGACATGATCCGTAAGGGACACAATGAAGGTTCAATGTGGCATGAAATGAATGAGGTGATATAAGGAATGTAATCATTTATTCATTAATTAAAACGAATAAACGAAAACGTTGACTTATCAAAGACTCCAGATTCTAATAACATATGAAGACATGCTTTAGCCTATAAGTGAACACTCATCCCGAGAATTCCCAGGTAGGCATCCGGGTCCCTCGTCTGATTGGGATATATGCGCAATGCCAGCCTAGACAGAAAACTCAGAATACAGGCGTTCACCCTTCCAGATTGCACGTGTTCGTTATTAAAATCTAGAACTTCGACGAGATCTCAAGGGGGTTCAGGTTAAACCTGAGGATTTTGTCCTATCAATCTAAGAGTAGATCCACTGATGGAGAGCAACCTTCTCGTAGGAATGAAAGTAGGGATAAGGAGTAGGAGATAGAGAATAGCAAGCAATAGAAGCAAGTACTTGTTAAATCCTATGGTTATAGACTAGATTATTATTCTAATAACCTAATTCCCTATAACCATGGCTCTGATACCAATCTGTAACACCCCAACCGATGGCGGAAACATCGGGATGTCACGTAATGATGATTGTTCAGTAGCTCATGGTGAATAATAATTTCATTAAATGATTTAAATAATTTACATACAATGATTCTAGAATTTGTACATCAAATTGAATAAAACTAAACACATATCTTCAAGCATCAATTCATATCTTCAAGCAAATAGAACCTGAAACATGTTAAGTTGAAAAGATTTTGGGTCAACAAAAGTTGGTGAGAATTACATAGGTTTTTGATAATTGAGTAAAAATGTTGTGCAATTCATGTGTCATGTCAATCTAGTCCATATGTGAGAACATACTAGAAATAAATCGAGTGCATAATCAACCCTGATGACTGTTATAAAATGATACATACCATACGCTCATGGTCCAATATGTTATACGATAACAAACACCCACGCTACCTTTGTAGGAGGCACGTATCCGGGTGGGATTGTCAGTCCAATAGATCTATCAATGTATACCGCCGGCTGATCAATGTTAATGATTATGCTAGAATGGTGCTTACTCTAATCATGCTCAAGACATAATGCAACATAGAAAACACATAGACACATTGATGATTGAATTGCAATGATGATGTTGTAACATGTTTCACCCCAAAAAATGGTGATAAATAGAAAAGGGGCTATGTAAAACTCACCTTGGTAAAATGTTATATCTGTTGAGAAATGTGTTGACCAAATGTATCAAGTATCACCCTATAATAAAGTAATAAATATGTCTAAGTCTATCTAGTCTACAAATGTATAAGTTTCTAGGGCTTCGAATTGGGGATAATTGCTCGTTTGATTAATATTAAAAATATTCGCCAATTGAGAGAAATTTAGTAAATAAATAACTAAAAATCTTTTTATGAATATTAAATCCAAGATGGTCACAAGAATATGTTTGAAGTATAAAAATAATTTTTATAAAATTATTTCCTTTAAAATAGATTATTAAATCTATTTTTTTTATAAATTGTCAAACCTTAACTTTAATATTTAAAAATATTAAAATTAAATAATTTTAAGTTTAAAATTCATATTTCTGTTCTAAATTATCAGAAATAATTTCTATAAAATTTTTGGTGCAAAAATATTAAAAATTGGATTTATTATGATTTAATTATGATTAAAACTAACAAAAATTGATTAAAAATATTAAATAAATGATTTTTCAGAAATAAAAATCATTTCTGAAAAGCTTAATGTTATAAAAACTTAGGAAAATTTTTGTGGAAATTTATAAGATCGTTTTGATATTTTTATAGATTTTTATAAATAAAATAGAATAAACTTGATTTAATTATTGTAAATATTAAATCAATTAATTTTAGAAAACTAAAAATTGGAGAAAGTTCTTTTACATCAGACTTGATAAATGTAATTTTTTTAGAATTTATAAAGAAGTTTTGATATTTAAAAATGAATTTACAAGATTACAATGTATAATATATGTTTTATTTAGTTTGTTAAAAACATGAAAAAGGGTGGGAAAATAGGCGCCCCAGGCAAGTATCGAACCCGGGTGCTCTCTGTTACGGGCAACAGTCACAACCACTTGGCCTAGGCCTGTGGTTGTGATTTATTTCAGTTTTATAAATATAAATACAGTATACAGAAGTAGTTTCTTCCCCAAATTATTACTTCGAAACCCTAGTTTTTCCAATCAGGCAATCCATACATTTTTAACCCGATTATTGTTAGGGTTTTCGTTGTATGGATGCCGACTAACAAAACCCACAAAAAAAGATTGGACTTACAGTGTTGTTTATTACACGATTGGCCAGTCAACTCAATAAGTCAAACTTCGTGTGTGTGGGTATCATCAGAGGTGTTTCAGATCAATTGGGGGTTAAGAGAGATGTGTGAACGAGTTGAAATGCTGCGCAGAAGGTCAATTTATATAGAGGATTGTTGAATCGTTTAATTGGCAAGGTTGACCATGATATGAATGTATACGCGTAAAATGGTTTAAATTGGTATCAATTAATGATCAATCAACGTGTTGCCGTGTCATACACAGGCCGAAAATCAGGGAACGATGGTCAACCATGATTACTAATCTTTAATCAAGCTATTGATTTGTCAAAAGAGAGGAAAAAAAAAAAAAAGAAAATAAAAAAAACATATCTGCTGTTGCTGCTGCACGTTGTTAAGGAAAGGAAAAGAGAAAGACGAAACTAAGCTTTTATATAAATAGTGTTGGAATGAAATCAGTATGAAGGGTGTGGAGTAGTGGATAACACGCGTGTGTGTTTGTGTGTTGGTCCCGGTTCGAAACCCAGCACGAGCAACAATTTTTTTTTTTATATAATGAAGGAAGGGTAAGGGTGGTTGGGCTGGGTTCCAGTGGGCCGGGGATTGGGCCGGTGATTGTGGGCTTCAGGAAACAAAGGTATGGTTGGGTTGGGTTTAATAGTTCTAAGTTAATAAAATCAGTTTTTTTTTTTTTTTTACAAAACAAAATATAACTGATTATTATTATAATTATTATTATTATTATTATTATTATTATATATATATATGTATATGAATATATAAGTTGTGTGGTCGGGCAATAAAACTTAGGCATAATATGGAACTAATATACGTTTTTATAATTGAAAATTTGGCGATGTTACAGCGAGAGGCGGGGTGGTGTGGCTGGCCGGGCTGGTGGTGCGGCGGCGGCGGTGAGGTTGGCCGGCTGCGAGCAGATGAGAGAGGAAGGAGAGAGTGAGAGATTGAGAGAAATGAGAGGGAAGAAGAGAAATGGCGGTATAAAGTGAAATTTTTGGGGACCTTTAGTTGCGACACTGTCGCCGCTAATAATCAGATCATTTGGCCGTTGGATCAAGAAGCAAGGGTTGAGATTGTTTTGAACCTTTAGCGGCGACCCGCCTGGCCGTAGCCGCTAAAGGCGTCGCCGCTAAAAGTTAAATTTCTTGTAGTGAGAGCGAAAAATAAGGTTGGGTGCTTGTGGGGCAAGGCCACCCGGTCTTAAATAGGCGGGGGCTTAGCTCTAGATCCCCCCTTTAGATGACAGACTTGTCGCTCCATATCACCGAGAGATACCTTTATGTTTTTAAAGTTTAGCTAGGTTCGGGAGCTTAGTTACTATTGACAACTCAGTCAGCAAGAACTACTTGTTGATCGCATTTGCTTGACCAAATCTTATTACAATTACTGTCGACGGCTCGATGAATTAATATTAACTTTGTGTTGATCGCAATATACTTCAGTTTCATTTCATTTCAAAAACAGGCTTGACCAAATATAATCATAATTAGTCTTTTGAGTAAATAATCATTATTATTATTATTAAATAACTTGATTAACGCTTAACATATCATGATCTAGCGGTCCTCATCAAAGCCTGAGCAATAGATGCGACTTTTTGCAAGTCGTTTTTAATGATCGCCTCTATACCACACAAGTCTTGTAGTGAGCATGTATCATATCTATCATTGTTTAATAGAAATATAAAATAAACAACCTTAAGACAATTACAATTTTGTTTTTAACTTTCTATGCCTTTTGATTTATGTGTATATGTGTGACTAGCTGTTATGGTTTCTTTTACTTTCATGTCAATATAATATAATTAAGATTCAGAATATTATTAACTATTAATATATTCCAGAATCCTATAAATTAATAATATATTGAGAGAGATTGTGTGAACAACCCCCCATCCAAAGGTAATGAAACAAAAACCGACGGACTATAATGGACAACGTTATGTGGTCATTAATCATCGACAAATTGGCTACTTAGGAAGCCCATCAACTTTTGATAGTTGACAATGATGTTGCTGTATATGCATTTTGTTTTGATCCTCACATCTGTCTAGTAATTTCCACATTTTACGCATATTTGATTAAAGGGATAACTTTTCTAAATAGTAATCAAGTTTTAAGATTGTTTTAATCAGGTCACTCATAAAATTTTTTGTTCCAACTAGGTCACTCAAATTTACTTTAATGTTCTAATTATATATATTTTACCTAATTAGAAGGTCGTCCATCCTAACATGGCATTTATTTAGGATTTTTATTTTTTAAACATTTTGACATGCCTGATAAATGCCAACATATAATAAAAAAATAGAAAATACTTTTTAAAATTGTGAAAAGAATTGCGATTTTTTTTAAATAGTACATTTTATTTTAATAAAGTGAACTCAATTCAGTTTGTTTACGAGTGAAGGAATAAGAAAGTAAAAATTAATAAACATTGATTTTATTTCAACAAATCGACTATGCTTGAACTGTGTATAAAACTCCCAGTGTCACTAATCTGGAAGCAAATTAGTAACAAGTTGTAATAAAGAAATCTGCTTAGACCCTCTTTTCTCTAAAAAAAAAAAAAAAAAAAAAAAAAAAAAAAAAAAAAAAAAAACCCACAAAATGCATTACTCAAAATTTAATTAACATACTATCACTCGCTAAACTCTTCATTGTTTTTATTGCTAAAGGATCAATATTAATTATGTTAACATATTTAAAAATAAGTAACTAAACAAATGCCATATATGGCAGTTTACCTGCTATCTAGGTAAACTATCTAACATTAGAACATAAAATAAACTTTAATGACTTAATTAGAACAATATTTTTCATGAGTGACTTAATTGAAACACTCCTAAAAGTTAGTTATTATTTTATAAAATATTCCCTTGATTAAAAGACTTCCATAAAAACCAAGTAGCGATCTGATATGCAAGTGTTACATGTATTGTAAGTTTGTACCGAATAATATACTTCTACTCACTATTTTGTACGGTGTAAATTTTCAATATAGATAGATGGGACATCCATCCATAGTGGTGGAGTGGTGGAGAGGCCTTATGTTCACTAATGTGATCAAGGGTTCAATTCCCACTTCCAACATTATGGTTTGGTATCCGGGTGAAGATCGAATACGGGTGGCGCCGGTTTGAATCTGACGGGCGGCGAGGTTTTACCGAGTTCTATAACACTGTCGTGCCTTCGGGCGGGTGGGGCTCGGGTTTCCGCGCATCAGGAGAAGGCGGGGGCTGCTGGAGGTCGAGTAGTCGATTCTTGGGCACGGCGCCCCGCAACGGTGGTTGCCACACAGTTGTCCGCCGATAAAAAAAAAAAGATAGATGGGACAAAGTTATTGCGACACATAAAGTAGGACAACAGAAATGAATTCGTAAAAACATCAACTGATAATTTGCATGACATCTTGTGTGACGGTTTAAGTTACAAGTTTTGGCAATTTAAACTATCTTTATATTTAATAGATTGCAAAAGGTGGTGCAGAGTAACTCTCCTGCAGCCAAGGACACAAACTTTATATTTAATAGAGTAGGTTTTACTATTCAAAAAGGGGGTTGCGGCGTAGCTTATTGCCCGTCTACCCGCGCCTCACTTGTAATTCTTGTGTGGTATCGATATATATAAAAATCTAAATTCTAAACCATCTTTCTATTACGTGATGTTTTTTATGTCTCCATAAAACGATAGTTTTTAAGTTTTACCGTAAAATGCTATATTTTTTGTTCTAGGATAAAATAGACAAACTTTCTAGCATAAATAAACTAATTATTGATATATTTTAAATATCATATTCAACAAAGACAATTATATATAGCTGAACATTTAATTTGTTTAAAAATGTTTGGAAATTATCAAGATTCAAGAATATAAATCAAAAGACAATTATATATAGTTGAACTTCTGATTTGATTAAAGATGTTGGAAAATTATGAAGAATCTATATCTTCTGACTTCTAAAAAAGACATTTAAAAGCAAGTGTGGAACTGTTGATTGCAAGTATTTGCGTTTAATTAGGATCATCGTTTACCACCTTCAGAGTAGACACGAGCGAATTATACTGTATGAATGAGGAATAATGTAAAAAATGAGATCAAAAATTTGATTTGACAATGGCGGGTCCTGAAACAAATGACACCGGTTGTATAATTTTGTCTAGTGATATAAAACAAAAAACTGATTAAAAAAAAGGTAACAAGTTATCAATTATAACATAAACTCATACACTTGTGCCAATGATGTCCAGCCCAGCTGGTCGGAGGTGGGAGGGTTTACTCCTTAGGGAGGTTCCCGCCCGGGCTTGGTCTCAGGTTCGAGTCCCCCCACTCGCACTAAGGGGTGAGAAATTCAACACCCGCGTTTGGCCTTGATTCGAACTGGGGTTGAAGAGTTGTGCGTCGTTTGGATTCTCCGCTGAAACACACCTTCCAAAAAAAAAACTCATACACTTGTGACTTGTCTTTGACATTATTTCATAACTTGAATGCCATTAATTATAGCTTTCATAGTTAAGTGCATTGTTGGAAGTACACTATAGGTGTAGCCGTGTAGGTGGCAACCAACACCAATTCGTGTTTCATGTAAAGCGCATATTTAATGAAAATTTTAGACCCCATTTTGTTGCCCATTGGTTTTTTTGAAATGATTGAATTGGTCAACGAATGCGTTGAATCAAATATAATAGACGGAATTATTTCGCAGGGGTATCCACGCGATTGATGTCACTTGTAACAGATGTGGGATGTGTAACGAGACGACTGATCATTTATTTGTCGAGTGTTTGTTTGCTCGATCTATTTGGTGGAACATTTTGGTGTGGATGCGCATTCCTTGGCCCCTCAATTGTGCAAACCTGACTGAGATGTATCAGTACATCCTTGGCTGCCCGGGATGCAAAACTTGGAAGAAACTGGTCTACACGGTTTTTTTGGCGACGGTGTGGAATATGTGGACGGCAAGGAACAAAATGGTCTTTGACGGCATATTCATTCCGGTGGTTAGGACGGTCGAAGCCATCAAGGAGGAGTCATTTTTATGGATAGCAAACAGATCTAAGCTGCTTATGGACTGGAACAAGTGGGTCGATTTTTTTGTTTCGGACATGTTGTAATCTGTCTTTGCTCTCTTATTTGATCGGTGTTTGTATTTTCCAGTCTCTTGCTGGGGCTATATATATATATATAGTTGTTTGTCGTTCAAAAAAAAAAAAGAATGGGAAAACCACGGTTTTAGCCATTGACCGAGGTATTTTTATCGAAATAGCCAACCCAATTGTTTTTGGATAGATGGTTCCCAGATCTCGAGGCCTTGGAGCTGACTCCGGAGACAGAGGAACTGCTGACCAATCGAAAGAAGCCACGTGTCCCGAATACCTGTGACGTGTCTCCGAGACGTCTGAACGCTGCTAAGACGACTCCAGAGAGGTGGGAGACGACCCTATATCTTTTTGGCTCATGGCTCAAGCCGTTCCGGATCCTCTCCGTCAGCTGAAACCGACGCGTCTCCTTGGCGTCTCTCCATCTGTCAAAGTCGGTTCCGGCAGATCAAATATTCTCTGTACGCCAACCGTACGGAGATGTCTCAGCCGTACGAAAGACGGTCCGAAAACGACTTTGAAGCCGTAGATGTCTCAGTCGTACGAAAGACGGTCCGAAGACGACTTAGCAACCGGAAATGTCGCCGGAGATATGACATCTCCGATGTGACATGTTTGGTCCGTACATATCAGACATTTTATATTTTAAGTGGAGCAAGTATGTTTGTTTGTGGTGTTTGTTATTTTTGTTTTCAAGTATTTTGTTGTATGTTTGTGGTATAAATTTAAAAAATATAAAGGAAATGGTTCGATTTGTCATATACCTTGGTGGGAAGTAGGATGTTGTAAACGGGAGGCTTGAATATGTCGTTGATTCAAAAAGTAGAAGGTGCGGTCTGGAAATCGAATCAAACATGTCTTATCTTAGTCTATTAGGTTATCTCTCGGATATGTTTCAGATTCCGTCAATTACACGTTTGTCATGTAAAATGTCTATGTTTGATGATACAATCGATATATTTAATGATCGTGGTGTATCATTTCTTTTTAAAATATGCTGAGCAAAGTCCTGGTGAAATATTCAAGTTATATATTGTTTCTGAGTGTGGTGTCGGTTCATCTAATTGTGTTCCTTCAAATGATTATAAAATTCCTGATTTAAATGCCCCTTTTGAAAATTTTAATGATTATCATCCAAAGTATGAGAAATTTGGGGAAACACAAAAGTTTCTTCCTGATTTAAATGTCCTTTTTCAAAATGCAACTCCAGATATTTCTCTAGGAAAAACAGAAAATTGTTCGTCATGTCGTTTTCCTGAAGGTTATCTATTTTGAAACAAAGAAGAAATGAAACTGGAGTTGGGGAAACTGTGTTTATCAGAATGTTTCTCTTATAAAGTAGAAAGATCCTCTAAAACACGTTATGAAGCATCATGTGTAGTTGAGGATTGTGATTGGTGTTTTAGGGCATATGCCTACCCAGGTTGTAAAACGTTTTATGTTAAATATTTTAATGATAATCACACTTGTCCCAAGACTCAAACTCACCCCCATCTTCGTCAAGATAACCGAAAAGTTGTTGGAAACATACAAAAAGACCAATTGAGAGATAGTGGTCATGTATATCGTGGTAATGAAATATTCCAAGATTTTCGACAAAGATTTCACATGGACATAACTTACTCTCAAGCATGGCATGGGAAGTGTCATGCACTCGAACTTTTGCAAGGAAATAGCAAAGATTCGTTTGCTCCCTGTTTTAGTGCTACAATTTGGAAAGGATGAATCCGGGGACAATTATCGCATCAGGACTGATGAGGAGAGTCGCTTTGAAATTCTTTTTGTTTCCATTGGTGTTGCGGTCAGTATTATTTATTATTTCAATTTTCGTTATAAGTTTTCTTTTTATAAAACTAACCATTTTTTTTTCATACGTGGTATAGATTAGAAGTTTTATTCATAATTTAAGACTAGTTATTATTATAGACACGGCGCACTTGCGAGGTGAGTTTAAAGGGACGTTATTTCTAGCTGTTGGAATGGATGGTAACAACCAAATTTTACCGGTTGCCTATGGTATCGGGAAATCTGAAGATGGTGAGAGTTGTAAATGGTTCTTGTCTAGGCTTAAAGAGTGTATTGGTGAACATCCAGATATGACGATCATTTCTGATCGCGCGAATTCAATAGACTTGGCGATACAGACTGTTTTCCTCATGCTTTTCACGGGTTGTGTTGTCGTCATCTTATGGTCAACTTAAACTTACCCTCAGATAAAAAGAAGGTATTACAAACACTCTGGTGGAACACTTGTAAACCTTATAAGGTAACTGATTTTGAAGATAAATTCAATTCGTTGTGTGCAGCGGTCCCGCAAATAAGGAATACTCTGTTAAATATCGGATTTGGTAAGTGGACAAGAGCACATTGCCCGGGTAAAGAATATCATTATATGACATCCAACAGTGCAGAGTCAATGAACGCATTATCCAAGCATTCAAGGAAAATACCGATTACCACCTTGTTGAATTCTTTAGACAAAAATTTCACGGGTGGTATTATGAACATCGAAAGGAGGGTATCGAAAACAACCACGTACTTACTCCCTTGGTAGTGAAAAAATTCAGAAAAAAAAATTGCAGGGTCTAGGACGTGGACTGCTTATGGTGTTGCGCTTAACAGTTTTCATGGCAAGAAATATGGCTTGGTTGATTTGTTGAATCAGACATGCAGTTGGCGGGTGCCTCAGATATCCGGTATCCCATGTGGGCATATGATTACGGTACCAAGATTATTAAAAGAAAATGATTGTAGTAAATATACTTCTCCTTGGTACAGCAATGAGGTATACAAAAAAACATATGAAGAAGCGATTTATCCCCTACCCCACATGTCTGAATGGGAGATACCCGATGAAATAATACATTTACAACCACCACATATTACAAAACGACAATCAAGTCGTCCTCGTGAAAACAGTCAAATATTATCGCGAGGTGAGCAACCCACACCAGTGTATTGTAACTGTTGTAAAAGTTATGGCCATCATCGTGACCGATGCTCAGCACCAGTCGAATCTCAATCAAAATCCTCAAGGCGTGATTCAAGCAAAAACAAAATTGTTCGTCAGACACCATCACCTATTTTCGTTGAACCAGAAGACTTTCAAGATTTTGTTTTTCATAATACGTGTTCGACAGTTAACTTAGATGATGACTAGTCGTGTTTGTTTGTTTGGTTATTAATATGTTATGCTTTTAGTTTATCCAATTTATTTGACTTCTTTTTTATTTATTTTATTATTATTTGTTTGGTAATTAATTGTTATATTTAATGAGCAGTTGGCCACGCCAGAGACTAAAAAAGTCAAGTTTGAAAAGATTCCCTTCCTTTAAACCGTTTGAACGTATCTGTTGCTTTTTTAAAAGACGTACGGCCAGAGGTTTACAATCCGTGTATAAGTGAGTGAATATTTAAACCGAGTCCTCCCATATTCTATCGACAATAATGAAGGGCTGCTCGCTACACCACGTGTGATCAAGGAAGTCATCGGCGTCCACTACTCCAACCTCCGCCACATATGTCCTTTCACACGTGGAGAAGTATCATTCCAACACAACATGACGTAGATATGGGAGGTTCACCACCTCTACAATATGATAAACTACTCGGCCAAAGTTGCATTTTACACGGGTTATACCACGTGCAGATATAACAACAATCCAAGTCGTTTTATGCAGATGTAACAACGATTCAAAAAAAATATCGAGGAATGTTTACATGATTTGGTAATGAACACATCCAGCTGAATGCAAGTCGAAATAAAGCTTAGAAAAACATCATGAGAATCGAAAAGAGATAAGGGTTTGAAAACTTTATAAAGAATTTTAATATAACTTTGTAAAAGTTTCGTAAAATTTCGGGAAAACATGTTTTGGTAAAACTTTCGTGAAAATCAAAAACATTATTCGGTAAAATTTTCGTGAAGTGGTGTGCCCATTTATATACCCCCGAAAATACCAACTCTCCAATTTGTAACCGCTGAGACGTCTCAGCTCAGATGTCTCTATGATGTCTTAGACAGAATGAGACGACTTGGAGTCGGATCCCACTTCCCATTTCCAGAGACGACTTGGAGTCGGTTCCACTTCCCATTTCCCGAGACGACTTGGAGTCGGTTCCACTTCCCATTTTCTGAGACGACTTGGAGCCCGTTCCACTTCCCCGAGGCGTCTTCCCGAGAAGACTTGGTGGTGTCGTTTCATTGCCAACGACCGGTGTATCTGTGTGGTGCCGACCATCGCTGTATTTTGTAACGAAGTGGTGTATCTTTGTCCGTTAATGGAACATCTAGTTACCGGTAATTATTATGTAATTTTAAGACGAAATCCAATATTATTTTTGTGTTTATATAATATGAAAAATATTTTTGGCAATGTTTACACGTCCAGATTTTAACCCGTCCAAGTAATATCACCGGTGGAGCTCCGCGTACCACCATTAATTACCATCAAACTCCACCTCTACCACCACCCTATATATATACCATGTACCCCCGTCCCACCTCCGTCAGAATTTTGTGACCGTTCGAATTTCCATTACAACAACCAATTTCAAAGCTATCCTAACACAACAAAATGGCACCAACTCGTTGGACGGAAGAACAAGAAATCGCCCTTGTAGCAGCCTGGCAAGTTGTCGAAGAAAGCCCACACCCAACGAACAAGTGGTACTGAATCCTAAACGAGTACAATCGGTTGGTAGGGGGCTCGAACCAAACCATCGATTCACTAAACCGTAAGTGGAGTGATTTGAACACCAAGTGTCAACTCTTCAATGGGTACCACAATCGAACACTGCGAGCGGTACCTTTGGATATGCCTGAAGACGTGGCCAGCGGAATAACCCAAATCGAGTATGAGTCCATGCAACATAAAGAATTTAAACATGTCTCTGCTTGGAAAATGACGAGGGCTAGGCTTAATGAGTAGGTTGCGCGGTTGTTCATTTTGATGGTTGTGGTGTATGTTTAACGCTTCTTTATGTTTTTTTCTCTCTTTAACTATGTATTTGTCTATTAATCGAATGAAAAGTTAATGTTATGTTTATTTATGTTTATTGTTTCTTAATTACACTAACTTCCAGTTTTAGGTTTTATAACATAAAAAGATGTGGGTCGGATTCAAACCCCAAGTGTAAAACGAAATTATATGTTGATCTTTTATGTGTTTAAATATAATATTGCATTTGTAATTGGGTTCAAGGAATTTACATTCAAAATACTGGGTACAAAATACTCGGTATCGTTACATAAAAAATACTGCGTATCATACAACATATATACGAGTTACCTATCTACATTCAAAATACTCGGTATTGTTACATAGACAAAAATTAATAAATGCACTTGACGTGGTTATGAAACGACAAAAGGCGAGTTCTCCCATTTTGATAGCTTAGTTATTACAAGGGAGTTCAAAAGCAAGTGAACCTTGGAAATATCCTATCAACAACAATTAAGGGCTCCTCGCTACCCTACGTCCGTCCCTAAAACTCGTCGGCATCCATCACGGCTACCACAACGACCGACGTCCTTTCTGCCTGTGAGAAAGATGTTCCAATAACGACATGACGTAGATTTGGGAGGTGCATGATCACTCCCATATTGTAAATTACAAAACTGAAGTTGGATTGTACACGTGTTATACAACGTGCAAATGTAACAACGATCCAAGTAGTTCTACGCAGATGTAACAACGATCCAAACCTTTGAAAACTTTATAAAAAAAGTGAATATAACATAATGAGTAGACATAATGAGAAGAAAACACACAATTTTGTGAAGTGGTCTACCCAATTTATACCCAAATTTTGAAGAAGAAAAAATCTGGCGGCTCAAGTTGTCTCCATGAAAGCTAAAGTCAAGTCGTCTCCTCGGCGGCTCAAGCCAAGCCAAAACACACTTGGTGTCGTCTCCCACCTCTCCGGAGCCGTCTTGGCGGCGCTCACACATCTTGGAGACGCGTCGCAGGGATTCCGGACACGTGGCTTCTTTCGGTTGGTCAGCAGGTCCTCCGTCTCCGGAGTCGGATCCAAGGCCTCGGGATCTGGGAACCGTCTCTCCAAAGACGGTTGGGGTGGCTATTTCGGTGAAATGCCTCGGTCAATGACTAAAACCGTGGTTTTCCCTAATAGAATCAAAAAGACTAACATAACCAATTGTTAATATTATGAATTCATTACAATAACCCATTTATGCATGCAAAACCCAAACAATCCGACATATAGAAAAATGGGCTCATACAATGGAACTCAAAAACATATGTAACACAAGTTAAACAAAGACATTAACCCATGACATTATGGGGGTTTAAAACCATGTTGTTTTTCAATTAACAATCTATTCATATGTATCAACAATTTAGCACGACATCATGAACATATTGTCACCCATCAATGAATTTTAAGGAATTCATTCACATAATCACACAAAATTCGGCCATGTCTAGGCATATTCATGTGAGGAACTTAATCACAATTAACATGATGCATCTACACATATGTATGTATACATACGACCACTATACACACACCCATGATGATACCTTGGTTGATAACAAATCCATATACATATATGTATACATATCTGAATGCACACACACATATATACACTCCACGCATCACACAAAAACCAAGAGTTACCCCAAATGGAACACAAGCCACCCTATATACCCACCTTACACATTTTAACTTGCTACAAATCCACCATTGTTCTTTTCCCATGAAAATTGGCCAAACATTCCCAAGAAAGAACATGTTCAACATGATTTTGGACCTTTCTTAACTCACACAACATACAATACACATACATATATATATACTCAACCACACACATATACCATACATACATATATATATACACACGATTATATATACACACACAAGCTCACACTTGACAAAACAAAACTAGCCTAGCTATACCTTCATATATACATATGGACGGCCATAAATGCAAGTGTGTGACCTATGATTTAGACACTACACAACTAGGAGTGAAAATGAGCCGAGCAGAGCCTGAGCTCGACTAGGCTCGATCTCGATTAACTTATAAGAGCTCGAGCTCGGCTCGATTCGTGCTTTGTTTTTAAAGCTCGATCTCGGCTCGTTGGTGGCATGTCAAGCTCGAGCTCGGCTCGGGCTTGGCTCGTTTAGTGTTTATTAGTTAATATATTAAATTAAATAATACAAATAATAGGCTCGATAGCTCGATAAGTCAAAAGCTCGGCTCGGCTCATTTATCAACTTTAAATGTGAGGTAAATAGTATAAAATATTAATAAAATTAGTATTATACTAAGGCTCGATAAGGCTCAACGAGCCTGACGAGATTCATATGTCAGGCTTGAGCTCGAGCACGATCAGTAAACGAGCTTTGTTTTAGGCTCAAGTTCGGCTCGGGCTCGATAAGGCTCGGCTCATTTGCACCCCTAACACAACCTATATAAACACACATACACACATGCACATACAAGAATGGAGTGTACAAAGTCTTACATGAATTCCCAACTTGGTTGACTAGTCACCATACACCTTGAACCTTCCCAAGAAATCGGCCCCAAGACACCTAAATAAACCAACAAATTACATTAGTCAACTTGTTATACCAAAGAGGTTAAACACATTTTTGATACAACAATCTATAAACTTTGACTTGCCTAAACAAACCCACACCTTATGCATCTCTTTATCTCTCTCACTCTTGGGTATATATAAGCCGATGAGGAGCACAAGAACATCACCACATCACACTAAACACTTGAACGCACACACACAACATCTTCACCTCTCATTCTTTCCCTTTGTACCCTTCGGCCAAGCCAAAAACGAGTATAAGAGGACTGTTTTGATCGAGCATCATTATCGTGTACAAGCTACAAGCCACAATTGAGAGTTTGGAAATCACATTGTGGAGGGAACAATAGCATTCACCTTGTTTTCCTTTGGCTATAGCTAATATGAGTTGAACCGAACCAAACTTCCTTTTTACTCGACAATTCGATTGCATCCATGGTTCACCTAAGCTTTCACCCTCGAACACACCTATACACACGAGTAGAATATCTAGAAATTTATTAAACACTCAAGTTTTATATAGTTAGTTCAATATATACTCACATACATACATTCATGCACACGATCTACATACATACATTAAAGGTGCACATTCGAACATATACATACACACACATACATGAGAGTGTGTAGGTGTATGTATGGGGCCAAGGCAAGCCACAAAACCATGATTTTGAACTCAAAACCATAACATATTTGATAAAGACAATTTTGGAACATGTGTTAATGAACCGAAAACATATGTTAATTTAGCTTAACACAAGAACCATTAGAAAACATATGTTAATAATCAAAATGTATTTATTAACAAGGGCAAAACACATATACATTTTATCTTTTATAAAAAAGATGGCCGAAAACATGATAATGTGTCACATTCAGGTACAAATAACTAGCACACATGTAACACATGAAAACACATGGGAAACCAAGACAACGATTTTGCCACAAATGGTTAACTATGGTTACAATAACGACAAAAACAAGCTTTTTCAACACATACAGTATGTGACATATATGGACAGTGGTACAGAAACACACAGTCCATAGGTGTGGAAGTCGGGTGAACAATTGCATGGTAAATAGTACAACACGTAGACTTAAGTTGTCCTTATTTGAATCTAGGGCACTTTTGTTCAGACATTTCCACACCAGACACTGTCAATTTTAACATTCAGACAGCAGGTGAGTTCTCACGGCCCCATTTTTACTGTTTTCATACTTTTTGGGGAAAAACATGTGTACAAGTTCAATTACATTTTTTACTATTATGTGAACATGAGACAAAAAGGTTCAGAGTACCCATAAACCCTTGTGTCATACATTTTAATGTAACCATTAGCTATGGACTTAGCCATTAAACACCGGGATAGATCTATTGGGTTGACACCCCCACTTTTGGTTAGTCGCTCTAACCGGATTACGGATATCAAAAGAGTGCCTGTATTTCACATTTTATCATTGTCTTGAGTGTACAATGGGCGAGGCACAACGTTCGTCAAGGTTTAGTTACGGGCTCATGATAGTCACATAATGATTATTGTCTTAGCTAGGCAATTATCTAGTCACCCATGGTTTACATAGATTCCAAAACCCGTGACCTCACCAACTTAATTGTTGACATATTTTATTTGCATGTTTTTCAGCCTATTAATTGATTATCATGGAACTTGGAGTCGCGCATGAGCATCTTGGGGATATCACGAACCTACTTTTGTTTAAATGATTTAGACATATCATTTGAAATGTGGTTTTTAAGACAATGTTTTCAGTTATCTTGTTAAACAATGATGTCTTTTAATATATCTCTCAACTTATGAATTTGATGCTTGCATGACTTGTGTGCTTGAAAACCTTTCGAAGTTACATCCCGTGTTTCCGCCTAAGCGGGGGTGTGACATATATTTATCTTTTCATTTGTGGCCTTGACCACATCCTTGTGAGCTAGTTCTCTAGGACCCACCTCGCCCCAACAAACTGACGTTCGACATTTCTTCCTGTAGAGTAACTCATACGACAACATACCAATACTGGCATGGTAGCTATTGTTATATGCAAACTCCACTAAGGGCAAATAGGTATCCCAACTGCCCCCAAAATCAATTATACATGCTCGTAACATGTCTTCGAGACTTTAAATAGTTCTTTCACTTTGCCCATTGGTCTGGGGATGATAAGTTGTACTGAGTAACAGCTTAGTGCCTAACTGGGCTTGAAAATCTTGCCAAAAATGCGAAGTAAACCGGACACCCCGGTCTGACACAATTGATAACGGCACTCCATGCCAAGAGACTATTTCATTCATGTATACATCCGCCATTTTCTCCGTAGCGTAAGATTAGCGAATCGGAATGAAGTGGGCACTTTTGGTTAGTCGATCGACTACAACCCAAATAGCATCAAATCCTCTCGGAGTCTTCGGTAGTTTGGTTAGTAGATCCATGGTCACATGTTCCCACTTCCAAACAGGTATTTCAAATGGATGCAATTTACCATACGACTTTTGGTGTTTGGATTTAACCTGTAAACAAGTTACACACCTTTCCACATATTTAGCTACGTCTCTCTTCATTCCAGGCTAGAGATGTACAAAAAAAAAAAAACGGTTTTTCAAACCCATTCGGAAAAAAAACCGGTTTGGAGTGAACCCGGTTTGAACCCGGTTCTAGTTGTCGGTCCAAGGAGCGGTTTGGTGTTTCGAGGGTCAGTTTGGTTTGAAAACCGGTTTGGGAGAAGAACCGGTTTGAGATTAAAAAAAATGGTAATATCATGGGTATTTGATTTCTAGACAACCGGTTTTTGAGAAAAAAACCGGTTTTGGAACCAGTTCCAATCGGTTTGACGTACGGAGTTTTTTTGCACTAGAAACTGGTTCTTAAACCAGACCGGTTTTTGAAAAAAACCGATTTCATCTCCAACAAAAAGAACCGGTTCGGTTAAAAAAAACCGGTTTGTCCATCACTATTCCGGGCCACCAATAATAGGCTTTAAGGTCCTTGTACATTTTAGTGGCCCTAGGATGAACCGAGTATCGTGATTTGTGTGCTTCATCAAGTAATAGAGCTTTCACCTCACATGTGTTTGGGATCCAAATCCTCCTGAATCGAGTCTTTATACCATCTTCATTATCCACAATGTCATCCCTTCAACGTTAATTCTTTCTTTCCTCCAATTTTCTTCCTTCGCTGCTTCAATCTCAGCTACCCGGATTTTATCAATTAAACTCGAGGTCACCACTAGTTGCATTGACCACACCTGAATAGGTGTGTATTCACTTTTTCTGCTTAAGCCGTCAACCACCACATTGGCCTTCCCCGGATGATAGTGAATCTCATAATCATAATATCTTTTATCATCTCTAGACACCGTCTCTGCCTCATGTTTAGATCCTTTTGATCAAAGAAGTACTTCAGACTTTTATGAATAGTATAAATTATGACCTTCACACCGTAAAGGTAGTGCCTCCAAATTTTCAAGGCAAAAACCACCGCCGCAAACTCAAAATCATGAGTCGGGTACTTGGTTTCATGTGTTTTCAACTGTCTCGAGGCATAGGCAATGACCTTGCCTCGTTGCATCAACATGCGACCCAACCCCAAAAGCGACGCGTCAGAGTACACCACCATTTCATCGGTACCCTCAGGTAACGTAAGTATAGGAGCACTAACCAACTTTTCTTTAAGCGTCTCAAATGCCTTATGTTGTTTTTCATTCCACAAATATCTTTCATTTTTGTGGGGTAATTTGGTCAGTGGGGTAGCAATTTTTGAAAAATCTTGAATGAACCTCCGATAGGACCCCGCTAAACCCAAGAAACTTCTGACTTCTGTCGGATTTTTCGGTGGGCTCCAACTTGATACTGCTTCAATCTTTGAGGGATCCACCGATATTCCCTCAGCATTAATGACATGTCCGAGGAACTGCACTTCTCGAAGCCAGTATGCACATTTCGTGAATTTGAAAAATAACTTTTCTTGCCTCAAAGCAGTTAACACCTCCCGTAGATGGTGAGCATGTTCGGCTTCATTCTTTGAATACACCAAAATATCATAAATGAATACTATTACTGATTTATCCAACATAGGTTTACACACCCGATTCATGAGGTCCATGAAGGCCGCGTGTGCGTTTGTTAACCCGAAGGACATTACCAAAAACTTATAGTGCCCGTACCGCGTACCGAAAGCCGTCTTGGGCACGTCATCCTTCTTAACCTTCAATTGATGGTACCTCGACCTCAAATCGATTTTTGAAAACCAACTTGCACCTTGTAGTTAGTCAAAGAAGTCATCTACTATTGGAAGGGGATATCGGTTCTTTACCGTTAGCTTATTTAGCTCACTGTAATCTATGCACATTCGGAGGCTACCATCCTTTTTCTTCACAAATAGTACCGGTGCCCCCGCGGGGAAACACTCGGCCTAATTATCGTCTATTAGCAGCCACCAGTCTCAATTTCAAAAATCAATGCTGAGAGTCTTGACTTTTAAACTATTTTTTTCAGGGATCTCATACTAATCAAAAGTTAACTCAATTAGTTTTTACTGACATGGACTACGACATAAGCAGTTCATGTCATCAAAACTTTGCCTTATAAGCATTCCACATAATCAAAAGTCTGAGTTTTTGCCACAAAAGCAGTCTATGTCAGTAAAACTTTGACTTTTTTCCGCATAAGCAGTCCACGTCAGCAAAAACTAACTATGTTAACTTATAGCTGGTCTGGAACCACTGATGAAAAATAAGTTAAAAAGTGAGACCGACACCAGTAACTTTTGAAATTAAGACTGATGACAGCCTAGCTATAGCTGATAATCTATATATATATATATATATATATATATATATATATTGCAAAGCTAATAATCCTACATGTCATAATATTATGCAATCTCTTCTTTGAGAGATGCCACATAGGATGTGATGTGGCAACTATAAACCAATTAAAAAAAGAAATAAATATGGTTTAACTTAATCTATTAAATACCTAATCTACTAAATGTAAATATTAAACCTTTATTATTTTCTCTCTCATAGTTTCTCCCATAACTTTTAAACGTTAATATCTTTTATATACGAGATTTTTTAAAGAACAAAATTACACAAAATTAACGAGCGTTTTATTATCTTTCCAACGAGTACCATAGTGCTATATAAAAAACGGAGAAAAAAACGACTATTTTTTGTAACCCGACAGATATTGTGTCAGGTTTGGGATTAGTTTAAAAAAAATTGTGGGTTTGAGTCGGGCCTGGGATTAGGTGATACCCTAGAATTTTTTAAAATAATAATATGATAAGATTTGTTTAAAATAAATAATAATAATAATAATCATTAATCATATATTAGCAAGTCATTAATTATGTTGTCATATTAGATATTTTATTATGTCATATTAAATATTTCAACCCGGGAAGCTCCCGGGATAAAAACTAGTTAGAAGTATTTACATCCAAATTTCGTTTTTTTTAAGTTTGAAATATAATACATCTTGTATGACTTTTACACCGTTTAGCCATTTGCCCATTTTCTTTTTCTCCTATATTTACACCAATAGATCACAAAGTTCTTTTTCTCCTATATTTACACTAAAAAATTGATTAGTATTACAGTAAAAGGGAGCCTAGAATCATGATACTATGGAATCTATAGGAACTTTTAATGAGGAACCATAGATTGGTATCTAATTTTTTTTAGTGGGGAGTTAACCATATCTTTTTTGACTTTTCATGGGCCAATGGTTCAACTATGAATTATTGGCAGAAAGGTCAAGATCATGTTTATCTCACCTGCAATTCTACAACAATAACTAGTACTTTTTTTTTTGTATGAACTTATGGGCATATACATGTGGTATGTATTGGAGAGTATAAGTTGATATTCCACCGGCCTAACAATTATTGCCACCGAACATTTACCACTAAACCAACATACAACATGAATATTTAGCTGTCCCAATGTGTGGTGCTTCTTACAATTATAACGTGGATAAAAGTTTTGCTGAGTCAACTCATATATTGTTTGCTTAATTCAGGACTTTGAAAGGTTGATTTGCATCTTGACTTGATTATTAACATTGTAAATGTAGTATAATTGTAAACATTTATTGTGATTATCCCTATCCATAATTATAGGAATTGTGCGTATTATAAATATTTGGTGAATCAATGAAAGAGGCAAGAGATTACACACTTTCATTGATCATCCTATTCAGCTTCAGCTATGGTGATTGTATGTGTATTGGTAGAGACATATATGCTTGTTGAATATGGTCCGGTGTTTGCATTCAAGTTTCGAATCGATAATAAGATGTAAGATAAACTGATATTAGATTTATTAATGCTAAAAATAATTACTTAGTTTTACATCAGTCTTGGAAAAACATTTTCTTGTAAAGGTTCTTAAGAGTTTCACAAAGCTAATATTTTTTGGAGTATAGGCTAAGTATTATGAAAAACCCCGCTTTTTTTTCTAGAAAACCCTACTTCCTGAATTTTTTTATTTGAAAATTTTAGAGCAAGTAATATACTTGTTTTTAAGAGTTTTGAATAGAAAAATCGTCAAGCCATTTTTATTAAATAAATAAGTTTTCCAATATTACATATGTTACATGTGTAACATATATTTCACTAGAAAACTTATTTATTTTTTATAAAAAAAAATAGTTTGGCTTTTGTTTCGGTCAAAAATTTTAAAAACATGTATATTACATACCCTAAAATCTTCAAATATATATGTGTATGTTACCAACTTATTTTCGCATTGATGATTGTATATGGTGTTTTGTGATTTCTTTAAAAAAAATTTACTTGTAACCTATATACATTTCATATATTACAAATTTGTCAAAAAGCATTTTTCATTCGTACTCAACACTTTTCCACTTTTAACTTTGGTCCCTTATATTTTTTTTATATGTTATAGATTTTCCGTTCAATATTTTGGTCTAAATTTTGCAACTTAAGACGCTACAATGTGTGTGTAGTTCAACGTTTTCTTTTGTTTTTTCCCTGTTTAACGGTTCCATCGCAACGTGTGCAGGTCCTTAGTTGACTTAGTTTTTTTTTTTCTACGCTTTACTTTACGGTCTAATTATTGTGTGTTAATACATGGCAACAGACGTGGGTTGTTCACCGTTTTTGTGTCTACTTTTCATTCGGTTTAACATTTATGCCGCAAAATGTGAGACCTAAATACTAGTTTATATATATATATATATATATATATATATATATATATATATATATATATATATATATATATATATATATATATATATATATATATGTAAACATCCAATATTTCTTAAACATGCGATACAAAGAAAAATATCTTCCTGTGATAGACCAAAAAGTTATCATTAAGCATATTCATGTTTTTTACCCACCCTTAGAAAAACGATGTTCTTTTAGGTAAAGCCTACGATAATATAAAATATAGGTGATAGATAATACCTTTTGTGAAATATAAAAATATATCACCCAAATAGTTGGAGTTTTGCTTTTTTACATTATGTGTAATAGTAGCACCACTTACCAATAGAAAATTTATAATATATCACCCAAATAGTTGGAGTTTTGCTTTTTTACATTATTGTTATCTCTTTATACCACTTTAACTTTAGCATAAGTAGTATTTCATTGACTATGAAGTTGGTCGACAAATGTTAAAAATCTGTGTTCATTGTATCTGTAAATAATGGTACATGGGAGTTTTTTTTTTTTTTTTTTTTTTTTTTTTTTTAAGTGAGTTTCATAAAAACGCCAAACAAAGGGTTATCTCTAAGCAAGAGATAACCACCAAAACCAACGTCAATTTACATCAAAATGACACCAATCTTTCCAAGCTATCCTATCCTTCCTCGCTCTACTATTATACCATAAGAAACTTAACGATTTAATATCTGTTACAATCTTAACCACGTTCGCCTTAACTTGAGAAAAAACCTCTTCATTCCGAGCTAACCAAATCTTCCAGCAAGCTAAAACACAAACACCATATAAGATCTTCTTCTTGTTACTCGGAACATTCACAAACTCCGCAAGCTGGATAATATCCTGCACAGAAAAAATAAACACCGGCGGAATCTTCATCCATATAGCAATAGCGTTCCACACTCCATTGGCGATCATACAAGATGTAAATATATGCTCAGTGGTTTCCTCACATTCTCTACAAAAATAACAGAGACCATCGCCAACATTAATGTTCCTTCGGATTAACGCTAAAGCCGTAGGAAATCCTATCCAGATTAGCCCGCCACATGAATTCATTACATTTACCTGGAAGCCAATTACACCACTTGAATCGGCCCGTATGAACCTGCATATGTGTCTGCTCTTTTGCCAACCACGCCCGCACCTCTTTCACAGAAAACGAACAATCTGCCGAAGCATTCCATCTCCATGAATCCCTCCTACTATTTAGCTGAATAGCCGACACAATTCTGTGACACGAAATCAGCTCTTGGACTTCTAAATCAGTACCCGGATAAGTTCTCCATTGCCATTTAATACTCCCGTGACCAAGATCAGTACCAATCCTGTCGGCTACCTTGCACCACTTGTTTTTTTCAAGGCGAAACAAGTTCGGATACAAGTCTTTCAAAGGAACGTCACTAATCCAAACATCAACCCAAAACCGGATGTCTACCCCATTACCCACTGTACCACGCATCATGTTCATAAAACCCACACCTTGAACTTTAGCGTCATAACCTAGTTTAACAATCTTACTCCATGTACTAGCCGCTTGTTTCTTCCATGGGAAAACATCCCAACTCCTGTTTGACTTATGAATTGCCACTATAACTCTTTGCCACAAAGCGCCTTCTTCAGTTCGAAACCTCCATAACCACTTGAGAAGTAACGAATGATTACATATACCCAGCTTATTTAAACCCAAACCTCCTTCTTTTTTCGGTTTAGACACATTATCCCAAGCCACCCAATGAATTTTACCTAACTCATCATTGCCTCTCCATAAAGATCTCTTAACAAGAGATTCAAGTTTGTTGATAACTGCCACCGGAGCTCTGTACAAAGAAAAATAATATGATGGAATAGTTTCAAGCACCGACTTAGCAAGCACCACTCTACCCGCCATCGACAAAGTCCTAGCCTTCCACATTGTCAACCGGTTTTTAAACACTTGAACCACCGGCTCCTAGCTGTTAATACGATTCATATTACCACCCATCTGAATGCCCAAATACTTGAAAGGCATATCACCTGATCTACACCCCAAAACTCCCGCTTGGACTCTCACCGCGTCAATATCCACCCCCACCCCATATAATACCGATTTTTGGATATTAATCCTCAAACCAGAGACTAAGTGAAATATACGAAGGATACGACGTAAAGCTCTAAAATTAAACAGCGACCAATCACCCATGACAATCGCATCATCAGCGTACAAAAGATGTGACAACACAGGACCACCATTTGGAAGTCTAACCCCATCAAATGAACCCATATTACACGCCTTCCGAATCATACTAGAAAAAGCTTTCATAATAATAATAAATAGAAATGGGGAAATCGGATCACCTTGACGAATACCTTTACTACATTGAAATTCAAATGTCGGTGAACCATTAACTATCACTGAGGACGCCGCCGAAGATAGCACCCCAGAAATCCATTTGCACCACACTTCCGGGAACCTCATCTGTCTCATAATAGATATTAAAAAAGCCCAATTTATATATTATGATTAGGTATATGCAGTGGCGAAGTCAAACTTTTATAACCGGGGTGTCAATGTAAAGTTTGCATACACAAACACCTATCAACACTCTTTTTCTCAGTTAATGTACTACGGACCAGTCCAACGATTTTAAGTTGCTAACAAAAGCTAGACATTTTTATCAATCAGTATTTGTTTTTAATAATTTTAAAGTTACTTTAAAAAAAAATACATCTCTGCTTTAAATAGAAACAATAATAAAGTAATTAAATAAGAAAAAAAATAAAGAAACAATAGAATTTACATATCTTAGTACTAAATCGAACATAATAAATAAACAAAATAAATAAATAAAAGTTGAAACTTATTTGAGATTTCTTATATAACTTTTAAGTTTACACCAATGTATGTTGATGTCTCAAATAAAATTGATGTTATTAGGTGTTCAACTTTTCCCGCAATCTTAGTAAAAGCCCAATTGCCCAAACAACATGTTGACTAAACAATAGGATTTTATTAGGTTTCTAACTGGACCAAAGATTAAGCTTTAAAAGCCTATGTAATAAAAAAAAAAAAATTAGGGCCTCGGTAATTAAAAAAAGGACGTGCACTCTTTGGTATTGTTTGTTTTCTAAAAAATCGTCTGCGCAGACTCGTCACGCAGACATTGCCATCTACAGACTATTTGTTTTTTCGAAAACCTTTCATTAAAAAAACGTCTGCGTAAGCTCTTCTTGGGGCAGACTTGGCCCATCTACTTCTAAGATACCACCACCCACTGTCAACCACCACCCACCGTCCACCACCACCGGTTTATTTTAGCAATTTACGGACGTTAAAAAACAAACAGACTTCTTCTTGCAGACTGTAGAGGTTTGGTCCACATCTTCTTCTGCAAATATGGTCTACAGATATTTTACCTCTGAAAAACAAATAACACATTTGTTTCTTTGTTCAGTGCAGTCTTCAACCAAACCTAATAACAACAAAATGAACTGTCGTTGCACCCTACTAGAGAAAAAGACTAGTCATCGTAAATAAGGATCTTTATGTGTCATGTTTCACCTCTATCTGATTAAGAATTGAACTCTCTCTCTCTCTCTCTCTCTCTCTCTCTCTCTCTCTCTCTCTCTCTCTCTCTCTCTCTCTCTCTCTCTCTCTCTCTCTCTTCTATTTTTTTTTTCAACTAGGGCGATAATTGAAGGGTCAAAAAGTCATCGTTAGATCTAGATTCACTATGAAAATTGATCGACCGAAGGATGGCTAGAGGGTTAACGGACCCTCCTAACACCTTATAGTTCCTGCCATTAGTTACATCATCATCATCATCATACTCAGTTAATCACATCAATAGCAAAAGCTAAGGTATGGTCTGAGAAGGGTAAGATGTAGACAGTCTTACCTATACCCCATGGAAATAGAGAGGTTGCTTTCAGTGAGACCCCCGGCTTAATAGTGGTTTTGTATAAAGCCTTAGACATAAGGCACATAATACTTAGCAATCGGGACAAACCTGATTGGTGCATGTACCCTCTTGTCTTTTGGCTATCAACGTCACCACCTGATGCATGATTAACCGTCCGTCATTTTTAACGTTATTTTTACGAAATTAGTAAAATAACTTTAAAATTAGTGAAACTTTACTTTTGTCTCTCGATGGCCACACATATATACATTATATGCGCACAAGCCGTCAACGGGGCTTATTAGTTACATCATCAAACAAGAATATGCAAAAATAACAATAAAATTGTTACTAGTCATAGTTACATGTAAACAAGAATATGCAAAAATAACAATAAAATTGTTACTAGTCATAAGCCTTGCAAAAATAGTCAAAAATAACAATAAAACTATTGTTAATAATAACGCCACGTATTTAGACATAACAACTATTGTCAAATATCTATATCTACACTATATTATAATGCATAAAAGAGGGGTAGTTTAAAATACCTAAAAATTAAGAACTTATTTTTCATTAATAACCTTGAAATGGGGGTAAAATAGTCATTTATACATTATTTACATTTTAATACCCTATCTTGGTTACACTTTAATCCCTTAACTTTACTTAACCTTTGTTTATTTTAATTATACTTTGGGGTTGTTTGGTAGCCTCTTAATCAGCCTCTTAACCATTCAGGTCTGAATCATTCAGCATTCAGACTGTTTGTTTCAGCATCTGAATGGAATGATTAAGTGCTGAACCATTAAGCTAATAAGGGATGCTGAATGATTCAGCTCTTAATCATTCAGAGCCTTTTAACCATTCATACCATCTTAATGATTCAGCACTTAATCAACCAAACAGCCCCTTAAACTTCTTTTCCTTATTTTAAACAAACTATCCCCTATGATTTTTAAATAATCATATTTTTTTCATACGTTGATACTTTTATAAAAAAAAATTACATCATAATAATAAGCATTTTATTATCTTTAATTTGAGTATAGTATTGCTATTTTTTTAAAATCTTTATGCGCCACATTATCAATAATATCTACGAGTGAGCAATAACTAAACCATTCATCGAAGCCAAACCGAAAAACAAACAAAACTGAACCAAAATCTATTGAAAACTGAAAACATCTGATTTAATTTAAAATCAGTTATCGTTTTCTTTTTGTATGCTTAGTTAACCAAAATTAGTTAAACTGAAACGGACTCATTTATATATTCATAACAACGTGCCCGCACAATGTGGTAGGGAACACAGACATTTCTAATGATTCATGGTTGGGTTAGGTTCAGTTCGGTTATAAGCCTCAACTGAAAAAAAATCAACATTATCGGTTTATTGATCTTATTAACCAACCAGTCAATTGGTTCAGTCTATTTGGTTAGATTGTTGTTTTAGTTCGGTTTAGTTAATTTTGGTTAGTAACCAAAACCAAAGTTTGGTTAAAATTTTGCTTAGAATCACATGAAATGGAGGTATAAATACATGTAATGGATGTATAAAAGATATAAATGTATGGTTCAGTTTTGGTTTGTTAATTTTGGCTAACTTAGGGTACAAAAAACCGATATTAGGTTAACTCGGTTTTGGTTAATTTTCAGTTCGGTTTTGCATGTTTTTGTTCGATTTAGGTTGAGGGTTCAATTATTGTTCACCCATAGATATTGTTAATTTTGAAAAACAAATTTTTAATTAAAAGTATATAACAAATTATACTCTAATATGGTTTGAAGCTGAGTAGATAAACTTTTGAATTGTAGTGGCTGTAGAAATAGAGGGGGTTTTGAAATTTTAAATTTTGAAATTTGATTCTCACCACTTATTCCGCCTTTTCTATGTGTTTCCTTCAAAGCCATCTTCTTTGTCTCTGGTTTCACGCAAACTCTATGCCTCCCTATAGAGTTCATGGATTCTGTTGAATAGTAATTTCCAGCTTATATGACATTTTTGTCTTTGTAGTCTTTTAGATCTCATTCCATTGAATAGTGATTTCAATATATCATCACCAGGCTTACTTCTCTTTTGTTCCAGTAGTGTAACCACAACATCCGAACTGTTAATTGTCAGCCACTTAGCCGTTAGGACATGCCGACGGTATGCTTGTTTCCGTCTCCGAAAATATACAACTCGCAGCAGAACAACACGTTCTTAAATAAGTCTTTTCATTTATTTTTTGTGCTAATAAAAATTTTTATATTGTTGATTCTCCTATGTTTAATATTATAGCTTGTTGAAAAATTTGTGATTTCCCATTATATGAATCTTTATAAACTTGTGAGATTATACTCACAAAAGTTGCAGTTTTTGACAGTTTCAAATGTGTTTATTAATCTTGATCGTCGGTTTTTTGTTCCAATCTTTTTGTTCAAATTTGAAGGCTTCTAAAAAGATCCAATTTGGTTGGATTAACATGCTAATGGAATTCATATAGGCTTAGAGCATAATGCAAGCTGGTCATGAAGTATATTAAAGCAATTGTTGAGACAACATCATCTAAGTATAATTATAATAATACATATACACATTAATTGAACGAAGTATTAGGAATCATCAGTTCAAAGGCACTTTAGTACAGATATATTGATTTCAATCACTAGTTCAAATGCATTTATGTTATTTATATATTTATTATTGTTTTTAAGAAAAATGATAAATGGTCAATTCCTCAACAAATTAACGACGAAATAAGTGAAAGTTTGTGCAAGAAAAACATAAATAAAAAGTGGTAGTGGTTTTCATCTCTTTCACACCTGCATCAATGATGTTGAGGTTCATCTAAACAAAGTTAGTCAACGAATATTGTAATAACATACAATATCAATTTTTGGTCAATATCGGTTAAAAGTTTAGTTATTTTTCACCCCGACCTAAATATTGTTAATAACATATCAATATTTTTAATTAAAAGAATTGTTATAGTATACTCAAATTAATAGATATATTTCATAAATTTTTCGAATAGCAAGTTACATTTGGATAGTGGGTAAATGTATGAAAAATATATATAAACAATAAAATGTCCGTTTTTTATGATATGATTTTTTTAAAAGTATTAATGTATGGTCGTTTACAATTCATAAGGGTGGTTGGCAATTGGCTTAAAATAATGAGAAAATGTGTAACTTTTATTTAAGTAAACAAAAGTTAATTCTTAACTTTTGAGTATCTTAAAATGCTCTTATCAAATATATTATATATAGTATAGATATCTAGGGGTGAGAAATAATTTGACATTTAACTAAAATCGAACAAAAAAACAGAAGAACTGAATCGAAACAAATCGAAAAATAATTAACCAGAAATCAAATTAACTTAAAATCAGTTATTGTTTTTTTGTACACTTAGTTCACCAAAATCAACCAAACTAAAACAGAATCAGAAACATTTGTATATTCATATACTTTTTGCTTTTATACATATGCCTGTAAACGAATCGAACGAATACGGTGTTCGTGTTTGTTCATTTAGTTTTAACTGAACACGAACACATAATCAAACACGTTTGTGTGTTCATATTCGTTCATTAAGAAATTTGTCATGTCCATGTTCATTTATGTTCATTCGCTTAAAACCTAAACGAAGAATTCATGAACGAACATAAACGGATATTCACGAATATAATAAATGTGAACAATTTTGTCTTACTAAATAACCCAATTACTAATTGGTTATTTATTTATACAAGTAGCTAAAGCCCAAATTATTTTATATTTATGTAAACATAACTACGTTTGTACTTAATAAACTTAAACGAACATAAACGGATGTTTACGAACATAAATGAATGAACACAATGTTTGTTCATGTTCGTTCATTTAAGTAAACGAACAAATTTTTTTCTTTGTGTTTGTTCGTTTATTAAATAAACGACATAAACGAACTTCCCTTCGAACAAGTTCACGAACAGTTTATGAACATCCGATTTGTTTACAGGCCTATTTATACCTCTATTTCATGTATTTACACCTCCGTTTCATATACTTCTAGGCAAAAATAATCAGCCAAAGTTTGGTTTTTGCTGTTCACCAAAATTAATTAAACCGGACTAAAAACTGATAATCTAACAATACTAACCAAACCAAGGAACCGAATGTTTAATAAGATTGATTAATTGATGAATTTGATTTTAATTAGTTTTAGTTGAGGCTAATAATCGAACTGAACCGAACCATACACATCTTTAGAAGGGTTTGTATTTCCCGCTGCATCGCGCGGGCACTCTACTAGTAACCATAACATGGTTGTTACAAGTCGGTTAACACTTTCAATAATAAAACTCTTATCAGAACTTATTACAAAATAACAAAGAGATATATGTTATTGGTAGCAATTCATTGATGTGAAATTACGGATGGACCCGGGTTACTCTTGGGGTACTCATTTATCCAGTAGGTACTTTGAGAGTGCGAGGTTGATTTGTTGATCGTTAAAAAAAATACAACATGATTAAATATTAACTTAAAATACAAAATAATATTATATGTATTAATAGAACTAGTAGAGTGCCCGCGCGATGCAGCGGGGAACACAAACACTTCTAAGGGTGTGTATGGTTCGGTTAAGTTTGATTATTAGCCTCAACCAAAACTAAAATCAAAGGTCCTTAATTAATCAATCTTATTAAACAATTGTTTCCTTGGTTCGGTTAGTAACTTAGTATTGTTAGATTATTGATTTTTAGTCCGGTTTAATTAATTTTGGTGAATAACAAAAATAAACTTTGGCTAAGTGTGTTTTTTTTTTTTTTTTTTTTTTTTTTTTTGCCTTGAAGGATATGAAATGGAGGTATAAATACATGATATAGAGGTAAAAAAATAGGCCTGTAAACGAACCGAATGTTCATGAGCTGTTCGTGAACTTGTTTGGTGGGAAGTTCGTTTATGTTGTTTATTTAATAAATGAACAAACACGAATAAAAATTTGTTCGTTCAGTTAAGTGAACGAACATGCGAACATGAACAAACGTTGAGTTTATTCATTTATGTTTGTGAACGTCCGTTTATGTTCTTTTGATTATGTCCGTTTAAGTTTATTAATTACTTATGTAGTTATATTTACATAAATACAAACATAAATTGAGCTTTAGTTACTTGTATAAATTTATAACCAATTAGTAAGTGGTTTTTTTAGTAATACTAAATCGTTCACATTTATTATGTTCGTGAACGTCCGCTTATGTTCGTTGGTGAATTGTTCGTTTAGGTTTAAACGAACGAACAAAAACATGACAAATTTCTTAATGAACGAACATGAACACAAAAATGTGTTTGATTATTTGTTCGTATTCGGATAAAGTTGAATGAACAAACGAAAAAGTTATTTTCATCTAAATAAATCTCTCTTAAGAACTTTGGTTTGTTCAATTCTGCATATTTTTCATCTAAATGAATTTGTAACACGAAAAAGTTAACATATAAAATATGTATAATTAGTAAAATGAGGAAAATGAAACACATAAACTAAGAAAACCCCAACCTTTGAAGTCTTAACCTTCGAATTCAGATTTAGATCCATGTGTAAATGCTTTAGCAAATAAAATAGGTGTACATTACTATATATTTATAGTATACATTTTAGTAAGGCCCCTATAGGTTTAAATTTTAAAACTGATTTTCCCACCCCTTTAAATTATGAATTTTTGTTGCATAATTTTAGTGTTTTCATTTGTAAAAGATAAAGTTTAAAATTTTTTGCTTTTTAATAATAAAATTAGTTTGGTAGCGCATTTTTTTTTTTATAAAAACTGGCCATTTAAATCGTATTGTTATAATATTATTTTTTTGAAATTATTTTTTTATATTTGCAGATGTTATATTATTATTTTGTAGTATAATATTAATATTTGCATCTGTGGACGTGAGTGATGTTTTGGGAACTGTAAGTTTCAGTGTCTTATATATTTTGTTGTCAATTGATATGGAAATGTAATTTCGTAGTAATGTGTGTAGGTATGCATATGTTTAATAAGGATGTGACTTTTGGCAACTTGTCTAAAACACCTCATAGACAAAATAAAAAAAAAAAACAGATTAGTATTTTGATATGATACACATTATACAAAATATCTGGAAATATCGAAGATTTAAACAAAACTTCTTTGATTTCAAGGTATAAGCCCTTATAAAAAAAATGTAACTTAGAAAGATTATTCAAATCTATAAACAAAAAATAAACAAAAAATTGTCTTTCGTAAGGTGGCATGTTGTAAGCATAGGAGTTTGCATACAACTTAAAACATAGTTTCAAGGCACACCTTTAATTTTCTCTGATGCATGTTTCGTTAGTAGTCAAAATTGTTGGTTTTATTCTTAAAATAATGTAATAGTATTGAATGGAAAATTGGTTTGAAATTGTGTCTGGTTTAATGTGGTCTAAGAGGTATGTCTAGTCATTTCTATAGGTTGGTCATGGATTGTCCTGCTATGTATATCTGTCAGTTCCATTAATAAAAGTTTCGTTTGGGTATAAAAAAGGTTCATCTAGTTAGTATTTAAAACATGAAATGAAATAATCACTTGTATATAAGGCATTCTTTCTTGTACATTTCAATCCACACATCGGTATTGACTACGACAAACACCGAAACGTCGACAAAAATGAGCCGGTTTTCATGTTATATTCGAATGTTTTAAAATATAATAATTTTAAAGTTATGATATAATTAAATAAAAGAATTATAATTTTGTAGGGGATGGGAGGAAAATGTAATTACTAACTAAAAATTAGGGAATTAAAGTGTAAATAAGATAGGGTAATAAAGTGTAAATAATGTATGAATGACTACTTTACCCTCATTTTAAGGTTATTAATGAAACATTAGTTCTTAACTTTTGGGTATCTTAAAATACCCCTCCCTCATGCATTATAATATAGTATAGATATAAATAATAAAATGATTAGTTTGCTGTAACAAAAACATTACAATAAATTCGGAAAATTTTAAAAAGAATGCAGCCATGCATGGCTCTGTGCTTGGTTTAGATGTGGAATTTTTCAAAATTGTCTTATAAAAAACCGTGGACGGCAGGATTCGAACCTGCGCGGGCAAAGCCCACATGATTTCTAGTCATGCCCGATAACCACTCCGGCACGTCCACTTGATTTATTGTTTCTTCTGTTAGAAACCATATAAACACTACTATTAATGTTGTTTTGTAATGTTATTTTAACAATTTGTTAGTTCCTTAAAACAACTAGCTTTATTAACAAACGCGCGTTGCGTGTTTAGAAAACTGTGTTTTCATATTTGCATTAATGATATGATAAAAAGTAGTAACAAACAGACAAAAACTTTCTACATAAATAAAAAAGTATGTGATTAAGAAATATGGTCGGAGGAGGAGGGTTTACTTCTTAGGGAGGTTCCCGTCCGGGCTTGGTCTCAGGTTTGAGTCCCCCCAATCGCACTAAGGGGTGAGAAATTCAACACCCGCGTTTGGCCTGGATTCAAACTGGGGTTGAGAGGTTGTGCGTCGTTTGAATTCTCCGCTGAAACACACCTTCCAGAAAAAATGTGATTAAGAAATAACAAAACTTATTTAATTGTAATTTTTTTCTAAATGCATGCCATAATTTTTAAAGAATACAGGTAACATATTTTATTATAAAATGAGATTTGATAGCTAGATTTCTTTGGATTTTGTAAAGTAAAAAAACAAAAGCATAAAAAAGTATTGAAGTGGTTGATAAGAGAGAGGGACACCTGGCTTGTAAACCATGTACCCGTCATTCAGTTTCTCATTTTCTCTCTGTTTAGAAATCACCAACATACAACCATCAACACAAAACAATCAAAACCATCAACATTACAAAATCACCACAGCCACTACAAACTAACTTCAACCAGCACTGCTAAACCGTCAGTCAGGCACCACCAATACACCGCACCGTCATCTCGTGAAGTACCTTCTGCGTCACCCAAATACTCACCTTCCACTTCAATAGCCGCCACCATCACGCCTCCAACCACGACTGTCATAACTACACTATCATCACCACGACCTCCATAACCTTCCACCTTCCTCGTCCATAATTCGTGCACTATGTTGGTTTTGGTTCATGGCCGCCGTCAACAACAGCTTGCCAGGAGACCACCCGCCTCTTCGTCAGAACCACCATAGAAATACCAGCCCCGGTCAAACCCGCAACTTGCTTTTGTAGTGGGGATAAACAACACTACAAAGATACCAAACCGACCGTCGGCAAGCAACCGATCAGTCACCTCTTCAGCCAATGGCTTCTACTCCAAATCGCCATAGCCATAGCCATATTATATCGGTTTACAAAAAACAGTACAGAAAAATACCATAGAAAACAAAATGAGGGCGGAGCAGGTTCTGTTGGTGGTGGTGACATAAGGCGGTGTATGCAGAGAGAAAGACAAGTGAGAGGGAAAAGGACAGAAATGCCCTTGCTTCAATGAGAAATTACCAAACTGACATAAATAACTGTTCAAAGAGCACTGCTATTAATAGTATATAATTCCCGGTAAATTTTATTTCTAAATCCAGCACACATTGTCTGTTTGATCACTAGCCTAAAAGGTTCATGGTAAAGTTTTTTAACATAGTCCAAGGGCCGGTAGCCTCTGATCGCGTCGAAGGGGCAAAGTCCGTGGCTATATCAAAAATTCATTAGAAATTTTACTTTCCGAAAAAATCCTCCACAAAATACACGAACCCGGTTTAGAGTTCTTTAAAACCTCATAAGGCGCTCTCATATTGGTTCAAAATTTTCTGTAAGAATGTATGAATTAAGGGTTGAATAGATCATAACTGATTTTGTCCATTCATTCAGATACATTGTTCAAGAGTTGGGTTCAGTTGCCCCAAATTACAAAAACATTAACAGTGATCAACAGTTGTGAAAACTCATTGAAAACAATCCGGTAGTAGATTATAAATAACAAAAACAAAAATAAGTAACAAAACCAGCCTCAGTCAAAGCCTTAAAAGGCCCATCACACCGTCTCTCGGCTCCTTAGATCAAAAGCTTCTCAATAGCATCCTGAAAATTGAAAAGAACGAAATTTGAGAATCAAGCCGGAATAAAAGCAACTGCATTTAAATGAACGTAGCAGTTTCAACCCATTTACTTAAGTACGGGCTCGATTCCAGTTTAGCTCTCAGTTTAAAAAAGTGAGGCGCACGTCTATTTACAACCACGTAAACTTCTAACATGGAGTGGGCGTTTTTGCCCCTAATGCATTTTCTAAACGCCCCGCGTCTTTGTTGAACCAAGGTTCAACTTCTAACTAAGCCCATTAAACGAATAAAGTAGTAAAAGCAAAACGAAATAAATAATTGAAAAGGAAACGAGTATTTAAAATGTTATATTTGTAATTATATTAAGTGGGAATAAACCTTAAGTTGCTGGATTTGGGATCTGAGTTGACTTCCTTCATTACTAGTTACTGAACATGATATAACAGGTCTTGTGACTCCACATGCTCTCCCCAATGCTTGTTTTGAAGGGACAAAAACATAGGGTACATTCTGCAACAACACAAATAAAAATAAATTAAAACAAGAAGACATTGCTCAATGTTTTTCGGTTTTACATTGTATCATAATTGCATATATAATATCATCAAAGTCAATATAGTACTCAAAATCCAACGTATTTTGTCTGCCAATGCAAGATGTGAGCTGGTTCCTACTGTTCTGATATTAACTATAATGCAACATTTCCAAAACCACAAAAGAAAACGCGATAATACTATAGGTCACAATTTCGATCCATTTATAGATAGACGAATCAATTTCAGTTATATTATGAAAATACGACCCTTAACAGACCATATGGGTAGTCTTCCAAAATTTGTTGAAATGAGATCAGGTTTTACAGCAGAGCGTATTCATAATGCATAAAATCTCCAAATTGTTCATCTCAAAAACTAATTTACCATTGTAATTATTAGTTCTGTTAAGGGCAAACTGCACCGACAAACTTAAAACTACCAAATTTGTGGGATATACTAATATGATCGTAAAGAATTCAAGATCTCATTTTGTACCAGTTAAGGGGGACCACATTACACGTCAAAATGATGTTGAGGCAATAACCTACCGACTTGGTAACCATTTTTAGTTCCGTTAATGTTTCTCCAAGTGTTACAAACTGGATCTTACAACCCTTTAAAAAGGGAAAATATCTATAAGCCCTACAATGGCAAATCTGGTATTTTACTATTTTTAAGTTAACTTTCTTGGCAATTTTCCCTTCCAACACAACCCGACCCGCTTTGGACCTGACCCATTTAGACCCATTACCCTACGAGCCTGACCCACCCAGTTAAGAGCATACCTTATCTTCAGCAAGGAGAGGAAGATGGAGAAGAATTTCAAGAGGTTCGGCATCTGCAGCCATCACTACAAATTCGGATATACCCCTGTTCAGGGTCTTTGTAGCTGTAATACGAAAAGAGGATATAACCAAGATAAATATCAAATACAAATCGAGAAATCAGCTCTCAATCTTTATTCATCCAATCACCATCTTGATCCATTATCATTAAGAAAAAAAGGAACGATTACCACATATAGCATACATGTTTCCTTCAGAGTTTAGATGTATGTGGGATTGTATTCAACATTTTATTTCCAAAATGAAATTCTAATGAAATCCTAGGGGGACAAGTAAGAGTCCCATCGAATTTCGGCACTTTATGGTTGGTAAAATTTAGCAAAAAGAACAAGCAAATGTAACGAATGAAATCCCACTTATCGCAGAGACAATGGTTTGGATTTATGAAATGTAGAAATGTAACTAAAAATTTACCTGTCAAATCAGTTTGATGTATTAGTCGAACTAATAATTTTTAATTTTGTATGCATTTGAAATGGTCATGATCTTAGTTAAAATCAAAGAACACAATAAATATGATACCTAGTTTTCAATATATAATCAGGCAAAGTTTAAAAAGACGGAATCGGGCCTCAAGGCGTTTTCCCCTAGCCTCGTAAAGCATAAGACCGAGAAGGAATTAAAAAATAACTATAAAAATTATATATTTTATAAAAAAAATTTAACATAATTGACACCAGAGAGCCTAAAACATCAAAAACACACATCAAAAATAAAATAACTGACACATAAAGTCTAAAACATCAAAAACACAAATAACTCCATGAGGTGCAGTATAAAAAAAAGCACCATGAGGCGCCGCCTAAGACACGGTTTCTTAGCGCCTCGACTTGAAGCGCGCCTCGAGGAACACTGGCACACACCTCGGGCTTTTGCAACCTTTATCTCCAGCATAAACACTAGTTCTTGTAAGCACAGTGGTTTTTAACATTTTACCAAGAATGAGAAATAGTTCTTAATAAACGCAGTGGCTTTATTAAGAAACAATCACACCCACATCACTAAAACAAGTAAAACATGTAACAGAAACAATATTATACCTTCATTGGCACCCTTTTTAAGTTGTTTATAATTAGCAGCTTGTTGAACAAGGTCTAATATTGTGATTGTAAGCTGAGCATCAGCCAATGGATAAGCTTTAGGGTTTACTGCTTCTCCTGTCTGCAGAACATAAAAATTGGATACAAATTTATTAATAATAATAATAATAATAAGTTTGGTTATGCGTTTAATTGAAAAATAGAGGAAAAATTGAAGCAAAATTTTGAAGAAATGAGTACCATTGCTTCGGCCGACTGTTATGATAAACAGAGTAATTTGGGGGCTAGGGTTTTCCCTTTGAAGAAGAAAAGTATTAATTTATAGAAACAGTTTTGCGGTCGTTTTGTCCTTCCCGGCGGAGGGAGTTCGAACTTGAGCTGACCCAGTTTTCATCCGGTCGTTACTCCAACGAACGATAGTAAAACTAAGCCCGTATGAAGGCGGTACGGTTTCCGGGCGGGAGGCGATAACAGCCCCCACAACACCCGGCGTGAAACCGGTTTAGGCAACATAGTCTAGTGCGTGGAGGGTTAGGGCTGCAAAAGCGGGTATGGCAACTTCCGATAAAAAGAAAGTTATCTTCCAAAAAAAAAGCATAGTTAATTAAATGAAAGTTATAAGGTCGTTCACCCCCGCAATCGCAGATAGCGTTGGTGACCGTATCAACTAGGGATGAATGGTATGGGCTACTAAATTTTATATACTAATGAATTTGATTTCGGTATTCGGTAATTTCGGTATCGGTACGAGTACAGGTAAAAATTGTACGGGTTACCAAATTTTATATACTAATGAATTTGATAATATTTTTAATTCGTATTATGATATTTATGGTATTTGTATCAATTTACCTATTTGGTACATGTATCATATTGGTACTATTACCAATTTTATCAACTTGTTACCCGTATAGTATGGATACTTATAATGGTTTACCTACTTGGTACCCGTACGAGTGCTCAAAAAAGAAAAATAACAAAGTGGTGCCAAAACGGGTACCGTACCGATACCTGTACCCGTGCCTATATCTTCGGTACGGTACTCGGTATCCACTTTTGTTCAAATTTGATACCGGTACAGGTATGGTACCCGTACGAGTGCTCAAAAAAGAAAAATAACAAAGTGGTGCCAAAACGGGTACCGTACCGATACCCGTACCCGTACCTATATCTTTGATACGGTACTCGGTATCCACTTTTGTTCAAATTTGATACCGGTACAGGTATGGTACCGATCTCATCCCTATTGTCAACCCCCATTTCCCTTCCCCAACAAGTCAAAGACGTACTGTGTGTAACACCCCAACCGATGGCGGAAACATCGAGGTGTCACGTAAGAATGAGTATACAATAGCACATGGTATTCAAGTTTTAATTTGAAATTTATTTAAAGTAAAAATATCCAAAATTGAAAATACATAATAAGTCTTGAATGGAATTCTAATACATCAAATAACCAAATAAAGCATAAACTTCAAATTGTCTCCTCATGCTAACTCTCTAGACTTCAATCATCATTATTTCCTGTTGAGTTGTAAAAATAGGGGGGTCAACTAGAAGTTGGTGAGAATACATAATCCATGTTAAGCATATAGTTTAAGTATAAAAGTCTAGCAATTCGTATGTCGATCGTAAATTTAAGTCTACATGAATAGTATAATATGTTGACATAATCAAACCTCCGACTAGTTTAGGTCCATCCCGTCATCTACGGTTCACCTTAGTAATATGTTGAACGATAACAATCACCCACGTGACCTATGTAGGAGGTACACGTATCCGGGTTGGGTTGTCAATCCAATAGATCTATTATTGAGTATCGCCGGCTTGGCCATAGCTAATGATTATGTAATGTTGAAACTCGTTGAAACTCGTTGAAACTTTTGACTAATTCATGAGGCAATAAAGTTTACTACTAGACATGCATGTTGAATTGCTTAAATAATTGTTGCAAGTATAAAGAATCGCATAAACATGGTTACATAAACTCACCTTGGTATGGTATTAGGTATTGAGGAAATAGTATAAGTGTAGCCCAATAGTTTGCCAAGTGTTACCCTATGTATAAGGCAACAAATAAGTCTAAGTCTAACTAGTTTATAAGTATATCCTAGGGTTTCGATTTGGGGATATCCAATTGTTGAATTTAAAATAAAATGTTAATTAAATAAAGGGAAATTTGATAATTAAATAAAAGAAAGTCTTTTTATAAAATTTGAATTCAGAATGCTCACCATAATGTGTTTGAAGTATAAAAATAATTTTTATAAAATTATTTCCTTTAAAATAGATTTTTAAATCTATTTATTACAAATTGCCAACAATTAACTTTAATATCTAAAAATACTAAAATTAAAGTATTATTATTTTAAAAATCATATTTCTGTTCTAAATATTTTAAAATAAATTGTATAAAATTTTAGTGCAAAAATAATGAAAATTGAATTTATTATGATTTAATTATGATTAAATCTAACAAAAATTGATTAAAATATAAAATAAATGATTTTTCAGAATTAAAAATCATTTTAGTAAAGTTTAACTTTATACAAACTCAGGATAATTTTTGTAGAATTTAATAAAACTGTTTTAATATTTTAATGGATTTTTATAAATATAATAGTATAAAATTGATTTAATTATTATAAATATTAAATAAATGAATTTTAGAAAAATAAAAATTGTAAATAAAACTTTTAACTCAGATTTAATAAATATAATTTTTTTTAGAATTTATAAAAAGGTTTTAATATTTAAAAATGAATTTATAAAATTTAAATGTATAATATATAATTATAATTTGCTTTGTTGTTCAAAAACGAAAAAGAAAAGAAAAGAAGGCCACAGCCGGGACTCGAACCCGGGTGCCTTTGGTTATGCACCTCAGTCACAACCACTTGGCCTAGGCCAGTGGTTGTGATGAACTCCGTTTAATAATAATAATATACACGATGTAAAACTGAGTTTATCCCCAAATCACAAAGCACGAACTCTAGCTTCTACAATTGATCAATTCACACATCAATAGCCTAATTAATCATAGGGCTATTGATGTGTGATTGCCGATGAACATAACCCACACAAAAAATTAAACTCACAGTGTTGATTTGTGTTCGATTGCCCGGTCAAAGCCAAAAGTCAAACAGCGACTAGAATGATAATTTTCAGAGCGATTGGAAGAGAATTGAAGATTGAGAAGAGAGTATGAGCGAGTTGTAATGATTCGTAGATGTCCAATTTATAGTGTGGGTCGATGGTTGGGTTAATTGGAAAGTTTGACTAATCAATAAAGTCTATACGCGTATAGGATCCAAATTGGTCAATGATTGATTGTTAATTGACGTGTATACAGGTCATACAAGGCCGGAATACAGGTATCGTTGCCATATATGGATCAATCACAAGTTAATTGTGATTGATCATACATACGCGTCCACAGTTGACTTTCCATAGTCAACTGTGAGGTTTTGAAACCAAGCATAAGATTAAAGCGCGTCCGGGTTTAATCAAGGTTGCTGGCTTAGCCCAGCTGGTTAATGCTTGATGTGGTTTGGGCTTGGGTGCGGGTTCGAACCCTGGCTCGAGCAGTTTTTTTTTTTTTTTTTTTGTTAAAAGTAGTAAAGGGGTGTTTGGGCCGGCCTGAAGGGCCTTGGGCCTTGGGTCTTGGGCCTGTGGGCTCCAATAAGGTAGAAGGGATGGATTGGGATTGTAGGTTGGGTTTAGGCATGGTTGGGCTCAAGTAAGGTGTCCATTTAATACTTGATAAAATATGAAGTATTATTATTATTATTATTATTATTATTATTATTATTATTATTATTATTATTATAAAATATTTATGTATATATATAAGTTGTGTGGTCGGGAAATAAAACTTAGGCACATTATGAAAATAATATACGTTTTATAATTTGGAAATTTGGCGATGTTACAGTCTCCCCTACTTTTAGGAACTTCGTCCCGAAGTTAAAAGAAAACCAGGGTTACAATTGGTCAACTACCGGAAACCTTGATAAAATTTCACACTACCTTAACGTACCTGTAAATTCATGATTACGTTCCGGACCGCAATCACCAATTTACCATACATTAGGGTTTTGTGTCCTTCTATAACTCTAGACACATATGTAAAATAATATGATTAACCATGTATCCAAAAATGAGTCCAACTGTTGAGCAGGAAAAAGACTTCTACCAGTTAGTGAGTAGGAACCTCTACCGATTGTTGAGCAGGTATGATAGCCTCTACCAGTCGTTGAGCAGGTTGTAGGGCCTCTACCGACTGTTGAGCAGGCATGATGACCTCTACCAATCGTTGAGTAGGTTATTTTGTACTCTACTAACTGTTGAGCAAGTACTTCATCCTCTATCAGTTGTTTGATTAAGTGTACCAATTATTACACACATGAATTGCAAATTGATAATATGTACATGTAAGCAATCAAGTATCAAGTATAGCATACGAGTTGTAATAGAGTTGCCCTAGATAAGGTTAATGACTCTAGGTGTGTCTATAGTAAATAGCTTATATTCCATGAATTCTAGTTTCAAATGTTCAAATAAGGCAAATAGTCGAATCCTCATGTATAACTAAGGATTATGTTTGATGCAACACACAATCAAGTTTCAATAGTTTGGTTATCATGGGTAATTAGCTCATGTGTGAGAAGGTGAAGGATATGAATTTAGTTCTTGAGAGGATGAAAAATTCTTGAAGCAGAGTCAAAGTTGTGAGAGATAGTGAATGTGAAGATAGTTGATAAAGAGTTTATTTTATAGTATGGAGATTATATGATTTGAGTAGGATGTTGAATATTTAAAAAGTGGCTAAGATGGTAAGGTGAAGTGTGATTGTGAAATCCATGGATGGTTATGAAATGAGATTGATTTAAGCTGTAAAATTTTGAGATTTTTTTGAGCTTAGTTTAAGGAAGGTGAGTGTAATCATTTATTCATTAATTAAAACGAATAAACGAAAACGTTGACTTATCAAAACTTCTAGATTCTAATAACATAGTGAAGACATGCTTTAGCCTATAAGTGAACACTCATCCCGAGAATTCCCAGGTAGGCATCCGGGTCCCTCGTCTGATTGGGATATATGCGCAATGCCAGCCTAGACAGAAGACTCAGAATACAGGCGTTCACCCTTCCAGATTGCACGTGTTCGTTATTAAAATCTAGAACTTCGACGAGATCTCAAGGTGGTTCAGGTTAAACCTGAGGATTTTGTCCTATTAGTCTAAGAGTAGTTCCAGGGATGTAGAGTAGCCTTCTTGTAAGGATGAAAGTAGGGATAAGAAGTAGGAGGGAGATAGAGAATAGCAAGTAAAAGAAACAAGTACTGGTTAAATCCTATGGTTATAGACTAGATTATTTTTCTAATAACCTAATTCCCTATAACCATGGCTCTGATACCAATCTGTAACACCCCAACCGATGGCGGAAACATCGAGGTGTCACGTAAGAATGAGTATACAATAGCACATGGTATTCAAGTTTTAATTTGAAATTTATTTAAAGTAAAAATATCCAAAATTGAAAATACATAATAAGTCTTGAATGGAATTCTAATACATCAAATAACCAAATAAAGCATAAACTTCAAATTGTCTCCTCATGCTAACTCTCTAGACTTCAATCATCATTATTTCCTGTTGAGTTGTAAAAATGGGGGGGGGGGGTCAACTAGAAGTTGGTGAGAATACATAATCCATGTTAAGCATATAGTTTAAGTATAAAAGTCTAGCAATTCGTATGTCGATCGTACATTTAAGTCTACATGAATAGTATAATATGTTGACATAATCAAACCTCCGACTAGTTTAGGTCCATCCCGTCATCTACGGTTCATCTTAGTAATATGTTGAACGATAACAATCACCCACGTGACCTATGTAGGAGGTACACGTATCCGGGTGGGGTTGTCAATCCAATAGATCTATTATTGAGTATCGCCGGCTTGGCCATAGCTAATGATTATGTAATGTTGAAACTCGTTGAAACTCGTTGAAACTGTTGACTAACTCATGAGGCAATAAAGTTTACTACTAGACATGCATGTTGAATTGCTTAAATAATTGTTGCAAGTATAAAGAATCGCATAAACATGGTTACATAAACTCACCTTGGTATGGTATTAGGTATTGAGGAAATAGTATAAGTGTAGCCCAATAGTTTGCCAAGTGTTACCCTATGTATAAGGCAACAAATAAGTCTAAGTCTAACTAGTTTATAAGTATATCCTAGGGTTTCGATTTGGGGATATCCAATTGTTGAATTTAAAATAAAATGTTAATTAAATAAAGGGAAATTTGATAATTAAATAAAAGAAAGTCTTTTTATAAAATTTGAATTCAGAATGCTCACCATAATGTGTTTGAAGTATAAAAATAATTTTTATAAAATTATTTCCTTTAAAATAGATTTTTAAATCTATTTATTACAAATTGCCAACAATTAACTTTAATATCTAAAAATACTAAAATTAAAGTATTATTATTTTAAAAATCATATTTATGTTCTAAATATTTTAAAATAAATTGTATAAAATTTTGGTGCAAAAATAATGAAAATTGAATTTATTATGATTTAATTATGATTAAATCTAACAAAAATTTATTAAAAATATAAAATAAATGATTTTTCAGAATTAAAAATCATTTCAGTAAAATTTAACTTTATACAAACTCAGGATAATTTTTGTAGAATTTAATAAAACTGTTTTGATATTTTAATGGATTTTTATAAATATAATAGTATAAAATTGATTTAATTATTATAAATATTAAATAAATGAATTTTAGAAAAATAAAAATTGTAAATAAAACTTTTAACTCAGATTTAATAAATATAATTTTTTTTAGAATTTATAAAAAGGTTTTAATATTTAAAAATGAATTTATAAAATTTAAATGTATAATATATAATTATAATTTGCTTTGTTGTTCAAAAACGAAAAAGAAAAGAAAAGAAGGCCACAGCCGGGACTCGAACCCGGGTGCCTTTGGTTATGCACCTCAGTCACAACCACTTGGCCTAGGCCAGTGGTTGTGATGAACTCCGTTTAATAATAATAATATACACGATGTAAAACTGAGTTTATCCCCAAATCACAAAGCACGAACCCTAGCTTCTACAATTGATCAATTCACACATCAATAGCCTAATTAATCATAGGGTTATTGATGTGTGATTGCCGATGAACATAACCCACACAAAAAATTAAACTCACAGTGTTGATTTGTGTTCGATTGCCCGGTCAAAGCCAAAAGTCAAACAGCGACTAGAATCATAATTTTCAGAGCGATTGGAAGAGAATTGAAGATTGAGAAGAGAGTCTGAGCGAGTTGTAATGATTCGTAGATGTCCAATTTATAGTGTGGGTCGATGGTTGGGTTAATTGGAAAGTTTGACTAATCAATAAAGTCTATACGCGTATAGGATCCAAATTGGTCAATGATTGATTGTTAATTGACGTGTATACAGGTCATACAAGGCCGGAATACAGGTATCGTTGCCATATATGGATCAATCACAAGTTAATTGTGATTGATCATACATACGCGTCCACAGTTGACTTTCCATAGTCAACTGTGAGGTTTTGAAACCAAGCATAAGATTAAAGCGCGTCCGGGTTTAATCAAGGTTGCTGGCTTAGCCCAGCTGGTTAATGCTTGATGTGGTTTGGGCTTGGGTGCGGGTTCGAACCCCGGCTCGAGCAGTTTTTTTTTTTTTTTTTTGTTAAAAGTAGTAAAGGGGTGTTTGGGCCGGCCTGAAGGGCCTTGGGCCTTGGGTCTTGGGCCTGTGGGCTCCAATAAGGTAGAAGGGATGGATTGGGATTGTAGGTTGGGTTTAGGCATGGTTGGGCTCAAGTAAGGTGTCCATTTAATACTTGATAAAATATGAAGTATTATTATTATTATTATTATTATTATTATTATTATTATTATTATTATTATTATATGTATATATTTATGTATATATATAAGTTGTGTGGTCGGGAAATAAAACTTAGGCACATTATGAAAATAATATACGTTTTATAATTTGGAAATTTGGCGATGTTACACTGTGGCAAAACCTATGTCTCACGGTAAACTTACTATTTATACTTTATCTTTTTTTTTTTCAGTTGTTTCTTCTATCTTTTTTTTTTAACTAACCACCTTTTGAAACATTGTCACAATGTATCTTATAATCTTTAAAATGTGATGTTTTATAAATTCTGATTGAGTTCCATAAGGAGTGGAAATTAGAACGCATGAAAGGGTAATGGTCTAGCTAAAGGAGAGATCGCGTTCAAATGTGGTGATCGAATGGGGTTTCGATCATCGAAGGATACTTTTGATGGAATCGATATTGGAATCAAAGCGGTTGTTGCACGCTATGTCAAGCATATATTAAGCCTTTGTAAACCCAATTTTACGGGGTGTTGTCATGGATGAGGAGTGATGCACGCGAGATGCATGTTTGGGTTGTGGGAGGCTACTAAAAGTAAGTGTACTTCTCGATGACTCGTTAGTTAGGAGTCGAAGCAACCCTCCTATGAGCCCATAACATAAACAAAAGTAGCGAGCCCTGCGATCATAGGCAAGTGGGAATGATTCATCCTCAAGAATTCAACGACGCCGCATGTTACTAACAACACGAGTCCGTTACACAAACAATGTAACCTTTTTATCTAATGGGTTAAAGGTTAGTAGTCATGTTATAAACGGGTTGGATGTATTGTACATGGGTTAGCGGGTTGATTTTCTCTAACTTAAAATGACACGACAAGTCAACCCGTTTAGACCACCCAACCCAGGGAATCGCCACCTCTAAGCAAGGTCCGATTTCAAGAACCTGGCGACATCAACTACGCAATTACACAAACAAAAAAGAACCAGATTCGTCTGAACGGCAGTATACAGCAATTTATAACACAAATACTCGGTCCAAAGTTGTTCAAAATGGTTCAACTATTATGCCCATAAACATGTAATTTCAAACTTAAAAAGACCATACAAGTTTAGGCTAGAAAATCTGTCAGAAGTTGCTTCTACAAACTTCACTGCAAAAACCAGGTTACCAGAATACAACCCGACTTGCGAGATCCAAAGTCTGAGTGAAAAATCCCTTCAATCATATTCTCAGGTCTTCGAGAACTATTCGATATTAGGATCAGAAAATCTGCAGAAAAAATAAACAAAATAAAGGCTAAGGGTCTGCTTCTATATAAAGCAACAGACTTTAATATAAAGTGATATAGATCAAGTTTGCATTTGGCGGTTTAACGGTCTAGCAAACAATTTGGAAGTTGGAACCAACCGTATAAACCAAACTGGTCGTTTAGCCTTTTTTATTTAGTTAAATTTTTCATTTTGTAGATACAATTATGTATATGCAGTATATTCTTGAACCATCTTTATAAATTCAAAAATTATAATACAAACTAAAAAAAAAAAAAAAAACAGATTCAAAAAGCCTAGCTGCTAAAAGCAAACCACCTGGAACCGTAGTTAGCAGTTTCACATAAAAATTGTCAGAACTAACCGAACCAGACTGTGAAGTCGAAAACACCACTTTTTTTTTACAGCCAACAAAATTCACCACGAACTCCCTTCGGAGTCCCTACTCAGTCAAATCAGGACCCCTTCCACCCGGCATAGCCAGACATGTAAAGGAGCTCCTGGTTTCACCAAGTTCACCAGTTCTGGGGAAAACCCGACTATCCACCCGCCCGAAAGCACAACAATAGAATAATCGGTAAAACCCGGCGCTCTCAAGAATCGAACCCATGACCTTTCAGCCATGGGTCTTCTATCATTGACCCTCCATACCACTCCACCATAAGGTGGTTGGTAGTCCAAAAACACCCCTAAATTCAAGATAGAAACTAATAGATGCATATACATCATGATGTGCCAAAATCATATCCTATAATAATCACGCATTAGTATGAATGTATACGTACATTGGTTGATAAAAGACACACAAAATCTGTCGCAAGCTTATTCTCGAAGATTATTTTGTATCAGATCAACAGATATATCAAGTAATAATAGCATAATGTTAAAAATAAAAATACACTGGGAATGAGAGCAGCTGGACCTTTAATCAAGAAACCAAACCAGCATCAAACTTCTTCAACGCATCACAATTAGGCGTATTGCGTTGATACCCCCACTGCAACCGTTGAGTTTCCAACCGACAATTGTGAGAAAGAATCGACAAATACTCATGTTCAATCCTTCCCTCAAGCTGCGTTCTTTCCTCACTGTGTAACGGATAACTCTGCTCAAAGTTGCGCGATTTCACAAAAAAAGAAACCCCTTTTTGCGTAACCAAACGGTGATCGTAACTATAAGTCCTCGAAAGCGAGTACACAGGCTCATTAGACGGCAAAAAGCCCACCAACATAATCAGAAGCACCGGTAACAACTGAAGCAAAGTTCTCATATTAAACCCATCCGACTCATTATGACCCGTTCTCGTCCGCGTCCCAGCACCAAAATTAAACCCATTAAACTGCGTTGCAGCCCGCGGATTCATCCCACCAAAGAAAAAATTCCTAAAAATCTCCTCCGCATCCACATCCCCTTCGTAATAAAACCCGTTCCCAAACCCTTGATTCGCCCGACGCCTAGTCTGCCTCTCGTAAACAACCTCATCCGTCCCAACAACATCATACTGCCTCCTACTCTCCTCATCACTCAAACACTTAAACGCCTTCGACACCTTCTTAAACGCCTCCTCCGCCCCCGCCGCCTTATTCTTATCCGGATGCACCTTCAACGACAACTTCCTATACGCCTTTCGTATATCCTCAACGCTACACGTCTTCTCTAACCCCAACACATCATAATAATCCTTCTTCCTTTTTATCTCCCTCACAATCGTTATCTGTTCCTGTGTAACCGACCCCAAACCCGAACCGGCACCCAAACCCACACCCAGACCCGAACCCGGATTTTGACCCGAACCCGCCCCGGGACCCGGATTTTGACCTGAACCCAGATCGGGATTTTGACCCGGACTCGACCCGGAACCGGGATCCGACCCGGAAGAGGCTTGAAGGGAGGATAACAGATCGTTAACAGGAAGGGAAGGATCTAAACGTTGGGCTTTAGTAATAAATTTAAGGGCACGAACACGATCGCCTGACGCTAATGAATCTTGACCGATCTTTAAACATTTCAAGGCTTCATCTTTGTTACCATCCATCTTAAATTAATAATATTTATAGCAAAAGAATGATAGAAAACGTGGGAAAATTGAATCCTGATCCAAGTAGTCGAATTACCTGAAATTACATGAATTAGTTGATGAGGGGTTGAATTGGAGGCAAGATTGGTTTAATGATTGAGGGAATTGGGTTTGGATTGAGTGGATGTTTGGGAATTTGATGATATTATTATTAATATTATTATTGGATTGGAATTAGGGCACGGATTGGGATCGATTTGGGGATTTTGGTTGTGGTAAGGGTTAGGTGTGTAGAGAGAGAGAGTTATAGTTGTAGCGTTATTTTCTTGGTGATGTATATATGTCACGTGAATATCACGTGATGAGCGAATTTTGGGATTTATATAGGAAATTTTAGTTTGGATGTTGTGTAAGGTTATATGTGTTACGAGTGTGTAACAACTCTCCTTTTGTATTTAGTGGAAAGGATTAATGATAATAATGAATTAGATAGCTAAATAGTTTAAGGTTTGTGTGGTTAAAAGTTTATGTATAGAGTATGGACATGTGAAATGTGGTTGTGGACTCGTCAATCGTTACTGATTTTTGCTTTTCCTTCGACCATGGATAAACCGTGAAATGCAGTGATCGTGGTCATTAGTGTCGAGTATTGTGGGTGTTCTAAATAGATATGATGGGTTAAATATCCAAGAAGAACAAACTTTTAGTGGTGGAAAATTAATGATAAACAAGTAAATTCATGCTGATGGGAACATTGTTGATGAAGGACAAATTGTTATGGCTCACCCTTTTTGTGATGTGGTGGTAAAGGTGTTGAGGTTTCATAACTGAAGTTGGGAGTTTAAGCCTCATAAAAAGAAGAAAAAAATGGGTGTAATAAAAGGGTGTAAAAAGAGGTGAAAAAATGAGGGGGCAAATTAATCGTTCAAAAAATAAGGACAAATTGTTATTGTTAAAGAATTCTTATTAATTAGAAAGTCAGGTGGTTAGAATAATGCGTGATATAAAGGAAGATATAAAGATTCCTAGAAATATCAAATTTACGTTGAATATAATATAAATCATAATCTTGTTTATTATTATGTAATTACAAAGAGATATTAGATAGTCTTAGGGCTCTTTGGTAGCATCTTAACATGTCTCTTAACCATTCAAGTCTGAATTATTCAGCATTCAGACTGTTTGTTTCAGCATCTAAATGGAATGATTAAGTGCTGAATCATTAGACTATAAGGAGTGGTGGGGGGGAAGAGGTGGGGGGAAGCGCCATGTGGCACTTGTGGGACCCTTTTGGGGGGGAAAATAATTGTGGGGAGTGGAAGGGGGGAAGAGGTGGGGGGAAGTGCCATGTGGCATTTTATTTTTCTTTTTTTTTTTTAACTTTTTATATAAAACAATAATAATAATAAATACTTTTAATTAATAAAAACCTAGAAAAATACAAAAAAAAAACCTAGAAAATTAAAAAAAATACAATAAAACCGAAAAAAATTAAAGACATACAAATTAGTTCAGATTATATTTTTCCATAATATCACGCTTCATTTGAAGCGTCATCTCTAACTCCGGCACTTGCATATGGTCGGTGTTCATGGCGAGAAATTTCAAATCCTCACGTTTTTCGCGCTGCTCTTTGATAGACGATTTGCGCTCTTTCATACTCAATTTTTTTTCAAACGCTTCGCGAATATTTTTTTTCTCCTCGAGCATTTTTTTCTTGAATCGTATTGAACTGAATCATGGTCGCATTTAAATCTTGCAAGTCAGCGCTGTAGGCGCCGGTTGATCCAGAACCCGAACCTGAGGCAGTAGATTTTTGCGCCCTCTTTTTTGACTTATCTCGGCCGGGTGGGCGACTCAATTCCTCTTCAAACTCGTCATCATCCAAATTAACGGCTTCTACGTTTTCAGGATCAGTTTGACGGTTTCTTGACGAATTTGTTTTCGACCTTTTTGCGGAGTTGCTTGCAGTGGGGACGTACGCCCATTTTGAGTGGTTCTTGGCGATTTCCCAACAATGAAGAAACTTGAATTCGAGACCGGTTTCGTTACGAAACGCTAACAGCGAGCGGGTTAGGCTGTCGGTATCCGTTTCACCGCTTTTTGGATTATTTCTTGCGTAATAATAATGCGGTTGAAACGTGTTCATTGCCCTGTTTATCTCTGTCCACTTGGACGAGAGACTATCGTTTGCTCGATAGAAATCTCGTCCCATCAACCCATGGAACGCGGCGTTTATGTCGTTCCAAAAGTCGACTTTATGGCGACTAGTTCCTACAAAATATATATATATATATATATATATATATATATATATATATATATATATATTAGCAATACCTTACAAATAAAAATCATGTTAAAAAAATAATTACAAATACCTTCTTGTTTTTCCGACTCGCTTATCCACGCTTTCGTTATAGCGAGCTCTTCATCGGGTGTCCACTTAAGTGTTTGGCGGTTAGCGGATGCTATTGCTTTCTCCTCCGGGGTCTTCCTCCTGTGACTTCTTCTTGGAGGGGGGGTTTTACCCGAAGATGATCCCGCGACATTTTGGGGTTGTGTTTCGGGTACGGTTTGGGTTAAAGGAAGTTGTGAAGGAAGTTGTGAAGGAACGAGAGAATCATTGAATGGGAAATTCGGATAAATTTGCCCACTAATGAAACCCGCATAACCCGCGTAGTCGGGACAAGGTGAAGGAATGGGTGGACGGTTTTGGGATCGGGCGAACCGGTGGTGTATTCGGGTTTGGGACAAACGCGTATGGGTTGTTCGGGTCGAAGCCTCGGTTGTAAGGGTTCATTTTTGGTTGAGGAAGTGTATAAAATTTGGATGAAAATTGTATAAAATTTGGTTGAAAGGTGTATAAAAATTGGTTAAAGTGGGTGTTTTGTAGTGAAATGGGGGTAATTTATAAATTTTTTTTTTTTGACCGTTGCTTTTAGTAGCCGTTGGTATTTTATTTTTTTTTTTATTTTATTTTTTTTAAATGTTAACGTTCAAATTGCTTGGCCCAATAACCACATGACACGTGTCCCCCCCCCCCCCAACTCCCCCACGCCGGTGAACCTCTCCCCGCCCCCAGCCCCACGCCTTCTTTCCCGCCCCTATGGCGGCGGTGTTCAAGCCCCTCCCGCCCTCTCTCCCGCCCCCACTCCTTACAGTCTTAAGCTAATAAGGGATATTGAATGATTCAGCTCTTAACCATTCAGAGCCTCTTAACCATTCAGACCATTTTAATGATTCAGCACTTAATCAACCAAACAGCTCCAGTGTTAGGGGTCTTATATAAACATATAAATCTAACAGTATCAAATGAATTTGCCATTTCAATTGTGGAGGTGGTCGGCCGGAAGTGGAAGAAGGTAGAGATGTGGAGTGTGGAGAAGAATGGAGATGAGACTGTGAAGTGTGGAGAGCGGTTGATATGTTTAGAATGTTACGATTAAGGTTAAGTTTTTAGAACATATCAAATATATTGTATATATAATAAAATGAATTAAGATTACTTAACAAAAGGGAAATAAATAATAAATAATAAAGTAAAGTTTAATTAAACGAACAAAAATAAACAAACGAACAAAAATAAACAAACGAACATAATTGAACATAAATGAACAAACAAAACGTGTGTTCATGTTTGTTCGTTTAATTAAACGAACATAAACGAACTTCCCGCCGAACAGTTCATGAACGTTCGGTTCGTTTACAAGCCTATATATAAGCCCTAATCTGGTTAACAGACTATTGAAGAACATATTTCAGAGTTTACACAAACAGCCCTCCAACTATGAGCTACTTATTACAATCAAACTAAAACTTATTATAACACTACTAAAACTTTGACATATCAGCAGAAACACCCCCTAGACTTTAACTTTCCAATTCTGCCTTTGACTTTTCACTTTAACTTCTAGATTTTGACTTATATTCTAACAATCTCTACCTTAAGTTAACAATCTAAAGTCTTTCCAGCTTGTCAATCATTCAAACAAGAATCAGAAACTTGTTTCCTTCACATATTTGATCTCAAAATCTGCTGAACACACATCAGTCTCACCTAAAACCATTTTGACCCATTTCATTGCTTTTACCAAACCAAATGATTTTGATTCTGTCACACCCTCAAATTTCCACTGCGGAGTTTTACCGCGAGGTGCATGACAAACCAGGACCCATAGCCATAAGTATCATGAACGACTCTAAATGCCCAAACCATTTAGTTCGTTTTTAAGAAAAAAATTTCAAAGTTTAACCAAGCAATTTAAAGTAATGCGGAAGCGTAAACAAAGTAAAACATTTGCAAAAGTCTGCGCAAGACAACGCGCCCAAAACCAAAGTTAATAAGTACGAGATAATAAATATCCATAACCCAAGACACGAATGATGCATGCCCTAAAACGTGCTCCGTACCTAAGGACCTGCAAAGCATGCTAAAATGTGTCAACATAAAGTCGGTGAGTTCACTATATAAGTACGCAATGTAAATAATAACGTAGGTTCTTAAACCCCAAAAGTCAAGTGTACAACGTTGGTCCCTCAGACCCTGTAAACAATAGCTAATTCAAATGTCAGGGGTAGCTAGCCCACTCATGATAACTAAAACCGGCGAATACCGAACTACTAATGAACAAGTTCCCATAACCGGGATAGAGATGCCTTGCATCATTGTCCATCGACAATGATTATGTTTGAAGCTAATAGTTCACATCCGTGCTCCCAGCACGATGTGAGGTTTGTTAGACCTAATAGCGCTATCAACTAATTAACCCGCTTGCCCAACCGGCAATTGATTCGGTATTTTGAAGGACTTAAAAGATGTGTTTGGTTTAGTTCATCAAGGACATATACATGAATTAGTAAAAATAGATTCACCTCGTGAACCATGCACCCCAAACCCGGGATGTGTAAAAGAAAGTTATCTCAAGATAGACTAGAAAACGTTACCAATGTGGTCTCAACCCGAGACGCATGCTTTGAGAAAAAGTAGTGAAACTCACCTTATCGCGTAAGCAAAGAATCCAAACAGCAAGTATTATATGCTACCGACACCCTAATAACAGTGTCACTACGTGAGTATAGGCGTAACATCATTACACCATATAACTCGTTTGTCCAAGGCGTTTTAAATATTCAAAAGTGTGTATGCGACGCCTAGTGATTCTACATGCAATAGTAAACCCTACGGACTCGTTGGTGAATGAGTTGGTTATAATTAGTTTCTACAGCCCATATGTGTCGTAAACATGTGTACTTCCGTTATATGTCAATTTTAGATCACCTAAGACCTCAAGTAATCACATAGTCACATAATACACAATCTGTGTTTTCAGGACAGATTGTGCGCCATCAAAACGAATTTATTTAAAATAGTAAACCAGTGAGTTATCCTCCCAAATTTTTACTGAATTTTCTTTGGGATTCACTTGGCAATACCTATTTTTGTTTTGTCTTAATTCCAAACACAAAAATTATAAAAATTCGTACAACACAGCAGTGTTCAGAAAATTTCCACAACAGGTCAGTTTAGTAGGAAAATTCTTAAAAATTGTGTATTCATCCAAACGAGATGAATCCACTTGGAAAAGCTCTATTTTTCCAGTATTGACCTACTGTAAAAATTTCATAACCTAACTCCTTGTAAATCTCAAGTTATGGCCATTTAAAGTTAACCCAATTTACAAATCCGAAAATCTGATATGACCCCTAATCAATTAAAATTCCAAAAACGACTCATCCTACGTCCAAAACACATGATTTTACCCATTATGAAAAGCTAAGATCAGGTGTGACCTAACCATGCCAAGAAAACCCTAAAATTATTATGTTAGAGCCGTGTTACAGCTCCTACAAGTTTGACTAACCATTCTGTCCAGATTTTAGTTTCGCCTAAATCATACTTTAATCGCCTACCGTGTGCACAAAAACTATTAACATTCACCAATCATCAACACAAAACATTCCTAATACCTATTTTATCAGATTCTATGGTTAAACGTGTCAAGATCAAAGCTTTACGAATCAAAACACCAATTACTTGCGCAACAAGTATCCTACGATGTTACTAAGCGTTTATGAGTATGTTTAATCCATTTAATCTTCAAAAAGATTCATGCTTTAATGTTTTATAAATTCATTCAGACCTGGACAAACTTATTATATGATTTTTATTAATGAAAACACAAGATAAAAGCATAAGAAATCGTAAGATATACCCTTAGCTCTCTCAATCGATCAATCGCGCGCCTTGGAGCCTCCCAATTGATGATCTTGAGCCTTAGCAGAGGTTGTTTGAGTGAAATATTCGTGTGGGGCAGTAAGGGGGCGATTAGGGTTGAGTATGGGGGTTGCATGGGAGTTTAGGTTGCTTAAATATAAGTTTAAGGCGGTTTAGACCCGTCAGTTCGTTTCGAGCGGCCGCTCGGTGCCTGTGAGCGGCCGCTCACAGGTCCGGGTGGCGCGCTCTTTTCTCGTTTCGTCTCCCGACGCGTTATCCTTCGACGTTTTCGTTATTTCGGACCGTAACAAGTGTAACCCCATGCATTAAGACCCTAATCAACCTCATGCTCCACTTTTAATGATTTCTATTAACGTGTTCGGTTTAGGTTCACATAATCACGTATGGTTTTCACATAAGTTTATTTTTCACCAACGTCCGAGGTTCACTAATCATGCGATCACACATTGACTCACAACCATGCACGTATGTCTTATCTAACTAACCCTAGTTAAGTATAATGCAAGGAAATGTAACTAGAGTTTAGTTAAAGTGAGAACCTGAATTTTCGGGGTATCACAGATTCTGCACATCCTGATGCAGACCCATGTTGCAGCTTGTTTTTCCAGCTCACAACATCCACCAAAACCTGAATATCACAGCTTGAAATGAACCAGAACCTATCCATATTTCCTCTTCACCTAAACCCTTAGACAGGAACCACATATATTTTCCCAAGCTTCCTGCGCCCTTTTTAAGTCGATCGTTAATTGGTTTCTTCATTCGCTCCACGTGTTGCCTAATCCTAGGCGCATCAGTTTTTTGTTATCCCACGCCGATAGAACTTTGCGGCATTTGCAAAAGGTTGGTATGTTCCAACCAAATGTTTCAAAGATTATGAACCCAATATGCACACAAACATACATAATGTTTATATCAAAACAAACCAACTTTTTAACGATTTTCTTGGAATTTATTTGAAATAAGCTTAATTTAGTTTTTTTTTTTTTTTACTTTCAGGACAAATCGGGCCCAATGAGAAAAACAAAACAATTTTGGACAAAAGTGAAGAACCTGTTGATCCGAAGGCGAGACACGCCCCGTGCCTCGGCCACTACAGATAAAGATTATGAACCCAATATGCACACAAACATACATAATGTTTATATCAAAACAAACCAACTTTTAATGATTTTCTTGGAATTTATTTGAAATAAGCTTAATTTAGTTTTTTTTTTTTTTTTTTTTTTTTACTTTCTGGACAAACGGGCCCAATGCGAAAAACAAAACAATTTTGGACAAAAGTGAAGAACCTGCTGATCCGAAGGCGAGACACGCCCCGTGCCTCAGCCACTACAGATAAAATCAGATATTTTTTAGATTCGAAAATCAAGTGGTCCCTACAAAGTAGACCACATGTCGGGCCCCGAGTACCATGCCTTGTACCTGGAACCCATCCAAGCACTGGTCATGTAATCCAGGTACGGGCCGTCCCTCATGTCCAGGCTCTATAAAAGGCAACCTCCTATCTCATTTCAACTTGTCTAATTCTTTTCTCACTTCCTACAAAAAAAAAAAAAAAAAAAAAAATACTTCTACCCACTTCTTTAACCTTTGTAATCTTTAATATTTGTAAGAACTACATAAATATTTATCAATCTTGTGATGATTTGTTCAAGTTTGTTAAAATCTATCTTCGAAGTTATGAGCGGCAAAAGTTGTTGGGGGGGGGGGGGGGGGGGGGGGGGGGTTGAATGACTTTAAGTAGTATGTACAATATTGAGAGTGATTTTTTCAAATCCTTAAAATCTTATCATCAACCTTGTGATGTAGTAAAACAAATAAGAAACCGCATTAAAAGAGGACGCATGGCAACGTGGGTGAATGTGATGATGTAGGTGTTGATCAAATCTTAGCATGTTTCAACGATCCATGCTGGAATAAAACTCTAATCAAGTGTTTGACAAGAAAGCTTAAAATCCCCAAATCCTACTTGTATTGATTTTACATTACAAATTTTATTAATCTATTCAATTTTTTTATTTGATGTTATATTATGTATATATTACAAATGAAAGAGAGTTTTTTTTTTTTTATGGAATATAATTTTTAAAATACATAGTAAACAACTAAACATCTATGTATAGACATTCATGCACTCACATTGCTTTTATCCATCTTTATCTCCCTTTTCTATGCATTCGAGATATTTGAGATCGATAAAAATGGTGTGGATAATGAAGTATTTATGTGGTCCTCAACAGATATTTGTATATTTTTTGAATTTTTGCCCTTTAAAATGGCCAAATGTAATAAGGATAATAATGATTTCTATCCATTTTATGTGGCGCCAAACTGTCTTTTAAATTGTGGATAAACCTGGTTTTTTTTTTTAGAGTAGACAACGTTCTTGTTTTTATTTTCTGGGTTTTGTTAAAAAATCAAAGAACGCAAATTTATTTCATTATATAGAAAAATAAAAGACGTAAATGCATTCTTATTATCATCTTGCTAGTAGTTGAAATGCGTAATTATATTCTGAAAAGGTAATTGATTCATGCACGTGCAAACACCATTTACAACAAAAATAAAAACACTTTATTTTACTAACACATAAACATAATATAAAAATAAAATAAAAATATATACTCTTCATTGTTATCAGGAAGCCAAATTTTGTAATTATATTCATCGAAGTTATAGATCTAAGCATGTGTGAAAGCCGTTTATGATACCATCAGATTTTTTATTTTGAATTTAACTATATGTTTTCATTAAAA